>CM076457.1:5998750-7305000 GCA_038419695.1 Scomberomorus guttatus
AGTTTACATTTTCTGATTCAATGAAAAAAAAAATCACTGTTACTCCAGGCATCATCAAAAACAAACATATAGCTTGTATCTACCTATATTCATGTGTTTCAAGTTGTTATTCAAGTTATTCAACTTGTACTGTTAAGGATATTTTAGAAATGCAAAAAATCAGATGCACTGGACAGTGTATAACCATTTCTATAATGTACTGTATATAATCTAGCAAAACATCTAGTTTAATTTTTATCACTAGCCACCTCAACCATATCTCATCAAATCAATGTTCAAATGAATTTTGGCCTATTATACATCTTTCACTCGTCATAGACTTGAGCATTGAATGAAAGATTTGACTAGCACTTAACAAATCTTTTCCTTTCCTTTTCCCTCTCTTTCGTCTTGATGACATTATCCAGGCAATTGCTAATGGACTAACCACAGATGGCAAAACCTTTGACATCAGTGTCACACCAAAACATGTTGGAGAGGGGCCTTATGCAATGGCAGCGCCAAAAAAGCTTCATGTTTTTACTGGGCCAAACCAACAGTGCTGCCTCTGGGGCTCTATATCTATGTAGCTTAATAAAATAAAATGGAGTTTAATATAGACTGATCTGTTAATTTGAATACATTTGTATTTATTTAAATGTGGTGATATCTGTAGCTACATATAGAGCCGGTGGCGCTGGAATGAGTTTTCAAGTGGGGGAACATCCAGCTTTAGAAGACGTTATAATAAATGGTCACATAGTTTAGTAATTAATGTTACACAGCAGCGTTTGCACTGCAATGTGTCTCAAGAATAAAACATGAGACGCTACTTTTGCTGAAAAGAAAGTTGGAAAAGAGGCTATGATGTTTATGATGTCATTCATAAACAGGTTGAATATCGGGTTATAACCGACCAGTCTGATGTGTGTAGAGGTGTGTGTGGTTATTCTGCAGAAGCCTGGGGCCCAATGTATAAAACTCTGTGTAGATTCATGACTAAAACTGTGTGTATGCACAAAGCAGAAATATGCATATGCATTCTTTTCTTTAGATTTATAAAACTGTGCGTACACATGGTTCTGTTTTATAAATCTTAGTCATTGAGGAACTGGGCACACGTGCACGAGCCTCATTTCCACTCCCACAATGAGCTATAAATGGGTAAAGACACACACTGAACCTGCTGTTTTCATATCAACACACACGATGCCTGCTACACCAGTCTGTCCATGAAACAAATAAATAAATAGAAATAAAAAGTGTCATTTCACCGATTGTGTTGTACCGGCGAGATTCTCCAACAGCAGAACAGCTGTCAAAAACAATGTGGGAAATGATCAATATACTGATCTCTTATCAAGAGTAAGAACATAAACACTTAGTTGATAGCCTAACTTTAAATACACTGACCAAAATTACTGACCTGACAGAGTCTTCATAACATAAGCCTTTCTGGACATAACAAAGCAAAGACTAATCATCAGTGTAGATCTGACAAAGCATGGAGACAACCGTGATACGATCACACTTTTTTGATCACCAGGAAGAACATTAAGGCAATGAACAGATCGGGGCACCAACTATGTCTGTCACTCATACAATCCTGTCATCAGGAGCAGGCCATACAATAGCCAACACACCTGTTGATCAAATTGTGTCATTCTTGAAAAGCCTCTCAGATCAGTCAAGTTGGTAATATCACTTGATGTGTATCTTGACAACACATAGTTGTCTGTTGTTAATGTCAGGTGGAGAGAGAGGTGATAGTGCTTAATGTACTGTTTCAGAATCAAAAATGTGTGTGTGTGTGTATGTGTGTGTGTGTGTGTTGGCATGAAAGTTTCTAGATTTCAAAAACCATAAAAGCTACAATTCCACACTTTTGCATCATCACCTGACAACATGGTGAAGCTATAACAATCACTTTTTAATTGTGGTCTATAATTTAACCATAGTCATATTGAGACAAAGTCATTATGTCACTGTATAATGTATAGATGTATGCCCTGGTCGTTATTGCCTGACCAGACTTTCTGTCAATTTGTCATTCCCCTCTGCTGCCACTGTGCCATAACTGGGTTTCCATATTTTGATGATAAAATGACCTTTTTTAATGAAATATCATACCCCAATTGTTGATTATATAAAATTTGGTGGCTATACATGGATGTACACATATGAATGAGTAATGCTGCAAACTTTGGTTTCATTGTATTTCTAAATAAACCATTACACATTACATTACCCATAAATTCCTAAAGTTTTAAGTATTTTGTGATGAATTATGTTTGTTTTTTAATGTTATGTTGTTTGTGTTTGTGCATGTGTGTTGGTGTGTGGATGTGATTTATTACAAAGAAAGTGCTATTGTCCTCCATGCAAACCTGCTCCCAATTCTGCTGCAGATAAGGGATAGCTTGAAGCTATATGGCTTGTGTGATATCATGGCCAAATACCCTGATAACTGTCAGCCTTTGTTTGTACCAGGGGTAGAAATGACAGTAAGTGCACCATAGATACAATTTTAAGATAGTAATAACAGTTTTTCTTTTTTCAGTTTTATATGTGCTTCAATTAGTCTTTAATGCAAAAGAGTGTCAAGTGCTCAATTTACTTGTTTAGTGGAGATCAAACTTCTTACACAGGAAACTTCAACACAATTAAATACCAAAGGACAGGGGAGGTAGGAGAACTTATCTTAAATGGGAACTTAAAAAACAGACAAACATTAGCATTACTTGGGGATGTGGCAGGATCAGTGTTAGAAGGAAGTATGCAAGGGTCACATTTTATTTGACCAACTGATTAATCAGGCACTTGCAAAGATAGACCCCAGGAGGTGCTCAAGCCTCTGCCCTTTTGGCCTCTGACTGGATAAGTGCCCTTTTTGCAAGACATATTGTTTCTATTTCTTTTTCTAATTTTATATTTTAGTTTTTAATCCAATTAAAAGCGTATTGTAATGCCCGACAACTGCATTTGAGTTCTAATTCTGCGAGAGCCCCTGCCCCTCTCTCTTCGACCTCCCCTGTCACAGCCACCAGTTAACACATGCAAATCGAGTGCCCTGCAGAGCAGCATGATCCACGCCTCCCTGACCTGCCTTCACTGGTGACAGCCCAATACAGCCAGCCTAACGTAGGCAATAGCTAGTCTGGCGTAAAATAGCGTCGTCAATGAAAAGTGACAAGTGAACTCCAGTAGGCTAGTTAGTTCCTTTGTCAGGCAACTGAAACAAATAAATATGCATTATGTGGTTAACAGTCTATGCAATCATATTTGGACATGTCTCCTCTCCTTATTCCTCCTATCCTTATTCCTCATCTCTTGTTTCTTCCTCTCCTCTCCTCCTGTCCACCTGTCCTCTCCTCCTCTCCTCCTTACTCCTATCTCGTTTCCTCCTCTCCCCTCCTCTCCTCGAGTGTCAGTAGCTCTTCTGTTAGTAGCAATATTCAGGCTCCAAGGGCTTTTAGGGGAGACAGGCTTTAAGATGCCACCGGAGCAATTAGCTGCAGGCTCTATTAAAGCCTCCCCCTCCTCCCCCTTCACGCCCAGCACTTAAATCACACTCTGCCAGCCATCTTCCTCATCCTCTTCTTTCCATCCCATTCAAAGTTGCTCTGATTGGTTCCTCCGCTCACTGTGTGTGTATGTGTGTGTGTGTGTGTGGACGTGTAATGCAAATTCATGTATTCAGTTATCAGTGCCCTTTTTTTCACTTGAGCACCTGCCCACTAAAATGTCTGGGCATGGCCCTGTGATTAATAAGTAATTAATAATCAATTGATTAGATCTGATATACTGTAGATGAGATGTGTCATGGTACAATTCAGTTTGTATGCATTGCTACATAATTTGAACACTGGGAATTGTTAAAACTTTTCAGTGCATCATTTAGGCGTTTTTATGTGCACATTACTAAAATATAATAATAATAGTACAATTTAAATAAATCCTTATTAAACTGAACACCTTTACACACCTCAGCATGTGAAATACATGGCACACTCACCTGATACCACCTGGATTTCAACAGGTCTGCTTCACACTAAAGCTTTATACCAAAGAAAAAAGGAATGTTAGATGAACCCCCAGTCTCTAAAAAGATACAAAAATACAAAATCAATAACTGCTACAACGTCCATGTAGTATACATGCTTACACATCTTAGGTGCCTCATGAATGATTGACAAACTAAAGGCCAAAGGAGCTCAGTAACAATGTACAGTATATCACATTGCTTAACAGCTATTATAAGGTCCAAAATAATGCATTACACCATTGCAAGATAATATCAAAACCATGAATCTCACTCATCTTAAAGGGGCACTGTGAATATTTAGCCTTTCTCAAGAGGTTCTGGTATGGTGATGAAGTTGTTTTTATATTAAATCTTTATATATACACTGTATATACACTGAAACCTGGATTGAGCTAATGGGTCACCTGCTTTCATTTGAAGCAGATGACCCATTTGACATTTATAGACTTCATACTCTCTGTGTGCCAAGCAGAATTCAGTGAGAGAGAGGCTCAAACTAGGACCAGGTGGAGGTGACATTAATGAATCATCTGCAGCTGGAACTGGAGCGAGGTAAAATGATCTGCTGTCCTATGACTGAAATTTAACCATCTTTATTGGTTCATAAAATCAAATAAATCAAACCAATAACATAGGTTCCAATTACACACTATTTGCTATTACACACTTACAATATCTCTTTCTTACTTTTTAAATAGATATGATCTGCAGTGCAAACATTCAGTTTATCATTTTTTTACATCTGCAGCATAATGAGCACCCTCTCTGGCATTTGCAATCCATTTTTGTCTGTATAGTAGCAGAAACAAATTAGTTACAAATTAGTAGATGAATAAATGGTTCATACAACTGTTGTGGCAGATTTGGTAGGGAAAGTAAATGTATTAAGTTGTGTGTGAGTAAAAGTAACGGTTTTAATGAAATTTCATGTACAACCTTATTTATCAGTGAATCTGTTTTCATTTCAGTAGTTCAAGTTTAATGAAATGTGATGTTCAGCATTTTCATTCATTGTATCACCAATAGTTTGAGAAGTTTTGAGAAGAAACACTGCCACAGATGTCTCTACAGAGAAATTATGAGTAGCTAAATGTGTATCTCAAGGAGGCAGGGATCATTTCATTGGTCAACACTACACCTGGCATTCTATTGGTTGGGGGATTTTGACAGGGTTGCACAAAAAATCCGAGAGCAGAGCAGAAATTTGACAGCAGACATTTCAAGAGCGCATAGAAGCAGCCTGAGTACAAGGAGAAGGGCTGAAGTTGGAGCAGGAAATCTGTGCAAGCGACAATATAGTTGAGTGCAAGCATACAGTTTGAGCAGAAGCAGAGCAAATCTAAACGCAAGCAAGAGCTATTTGAGTGTGAGGGCAGGGTTTTGAGGGAAAGCATTGCAAAATTTTAACGTGAAATCAATAAGTCATGCTCTCAAATTGAAATACCACACCTATTTAATAAAGATAGGAAAAAAGCTATGATATGATGATGGGGGTGTGCGCACAGATTTTTGACCAATCAGCTTTGTTGGAGCCACTACAGCGAATCCAATTGGTTAGGCTGTTCAGTCAATCATAAGACAGTCGACAGCTAGCTAGCTGCTAGCTAGAAGATCTCACTGGACCACACACTTCACACTGTTGGCCTCACAGAACCAGATCAAACGACCTCTTCAAAATCTACTGTATTAATCAGTATAAACCCCAGAATGAATGCCATTAAAGGTGGACAGAATTAAGATTATATTAGCACCGTAATGTTAGCATGTTGTTGCCGTTGGCTTATTGTTTTGCTGTAAACTAGCTAGCAGAGAGTGAGGCAACAAACAAATTAAGATCGCTCAATACAGAATATAAATGAGCATTTACAGGTCAAATGTAGTGTTTGGGCCACAATCTCACAACTTTTCTTAAAGTAAATATAACTATAGGTTAGGCTACATTAAGGCAGCTAGTTAGTTAGGCAGCTAGTTAACAGTTAGTTTACAGCATGGCTTGCAAGCCTGTAATTGAATGCACAAACTTGCAAAACAGAGTTTGCAGGCAGACACCGAAATGTTGAGCCTAAAGTATATATATGCAAGCTTGCAGCACAGAATTTACAAGTACAAACATAAATGTACAAGTTTACTAAATTAAGGTTACAGATACAAAACCCTGTTTCCAGGCACAACTTTTTGAATGATATAATATTCCATTGCTGGTCCAATTATGACAGGTCCTTGAAAACTCACAGCAGCCGTAAGTCCTGTAACCTCAGCACTGCAAACATTACCCTGTGGAGTAGGGAGTATGTCAGCTCCCAACAGGTTAACTGTGTGTGGTCTTTGCAATTGAAGTGATATTATGAACTATTTTTTGTGCCCAACTACACAGACAATGCACTAGAAGTTGGTACCAAAAATTCATGCCCACTGGTAATAGGTGTGAATTTTTTTGACAATTATGTACAGAAGTCAGAACAAACACTAAGGATTTTCTTAGCAAAAATAATTTTAATTTCAGTTTGGCTTGAAATGTTACAGATACTACATAGGAGGGGTCATACATTACATACACACATTAATAAACACATAAAATGTATGTTATTATATATTTGTAGTTAAGTCTCCTATGGTCCTAGGGCTTTGTCTAACAAATAAATAATATAACAACAACATTTTAATGGTTTTTTTCCCCATGCAAATGGTAAAAATAAATCCATGGTATCTCCTCTCAGTTTGCAAACCTCCTATGGCAAACACCTCATAGTACTGTTGTTGATGTTGTAGGTTCATAACAATTGCACAACATGGGTGGGTTCTCAATTATTCCAATTTACAATGGCAGTGCTGAAACGTGCTGAATTAAACATTAGCTTTGATCTGGCTTTTGGCAACCAAGGTATGTGTCATGCTGCATTATGATAGGATGACCTGCTCAGATCATATCCAATAGGCCTTATGAGGAACACAGCTGGCTCATGGTGACACTGAATCAGGCCAAAATGCTGTACCCCATAGTATTTGTGACATGGAACATATGTGTTTTAAAGACTCTTTAGGTTTAAAGTTGCAATACACAACATTCAGCCACTAGATGCCGCACTATAGCATCAACATATCACAACAAAACAAATGTGTATCTAAATGATACACATTTTCTCAGTAAAGTTGGAAAAAAAAAGAAAGCCAACAACTCACGAAACTCAGATCAATCTGTCAAACTAATCAAATATGGATCAAGATTCTGTTAGTGCATTGCCTTTTTCTTGCCTCAAATGCTTTCAGAAACATATTTTAGTGTACTGTTTAGCTGTAATTTGAGAAAGCTTGTGAGCCACCATCTTGGAAACAGATCTGGAGGATACGGAGGGATTCACATGCACTAACATGCATGTGCGGCCGATGCGGCTACTAAACCAAAGAACAGAGAAGCTTGGATAACAACACACACAGAGGGAGTGTGACGTCATGTGTCATGTGATGCCATTATTCCACTATATCCTTACATAGCAAATAGTTGTTTGCTGACATCCAGTGAGGCTCAATGTCATTTGTCGGACCTTTAAGATAAAACACTGCAACTTCCTGACAATCACTACTATGCACAACAGTGCATAATTCCTCATGTGTGTTTGTTGAACTAGGTAATGTGATGGGGAAAAAGCATAAACCTTGCACTAAAAATCTCGACCAAATATGATATACAAACTCATGAAAAATACAAAACTCTTCATGATAATAGAAGCCATGTGAAATGTGTAGGAGATGGTCGGCCTCTGGCAAGATGAACATCAAAAAGAACATGAATATTGTCGAGCTGCTGTAATGAAACTTGTTCAACAGTTCACAACGTTTTTCTCTCGCAATAACCGGAAGATATTTACACTCATCAGATATTCACATTACCATATCACACACACAAACAGACACACATACGTACATATACAGCACAAATTGATTTTGTTTTTAAAGCTTACTCTAGTTTTGTTTATGTAAATTTATGTTTAGAATATATAAGGAATTTAGAAAATCACCAGATATTAATTAGATGTCCAAATAATAAAAAGAAGTCCAATAATCCACAACCACAAAAACATTAAAGCCATGATGTCTCCATAATCATTTTAAAATATAAATGTGCACAGAGATGAGGCTCACATGGGAGATGATCATATTCCAGCATTGCTAGCAATTATATTTGATCACTATCTATGCCTCCTTTTGTAGTTGAAAACATGTAAATGCATCTTATATCCACTATAAACACTTTACTCTCGAGAGTTAATTAATTTCATATATTCTCACGTGAAAAAGTAAAAAACTATAATGAAACAAGCCTACCTTTATTTTCTTCTCGCTGTATAATTTGCTGCCTCTGCTCCTGCTGGATTCTCCTGACACACTAATGTGATTTGGCAAACTGAGATTTGTGAGTTGTTACAGGTATATGAATAATAAATGAATGAAATAAATTATTGTTTCCAGCTAGACATCGATTAAGGTTTTTTTTCCCTGTAACCAATTAAATCATTTCTTTCAAGTTAATTAAATTTAATTCCAGCAAAACATCCAGTTTTACTGAAGTTGTCCTACAAAGCGCTGTATGTTGTCATGTGGTTTTCTACTTCTGTGTGGATGTACATGGTCAGTAGCGTTAAAAACTGATGAGTTGGGCCTAAAACAAGTAAACAACTGAAGACTATTTTGCTCTACATCCACATATAAGGATGTTTCTGGTAGATTTTTGTGTCTAGTATGAATAATTAGTAATAATGGTTCACTTGTAAATCTATGTCCTGCCAAGGACTTTGAAAGATGCAGCTGTTACAAAACATAATACAAGTACTGTTGGTGCTTGTTGGTACAAACTGAACACATGGTGAACACAGGTACAAGACACGTTCATGCTGGCTGTAAATGTGGTATCTCTGTCTCTGGAGACTGGGGCTGCAGTCCCCAGGTTTCAAATGTGCTGCTTAATAAACCAGCAAACAGATGTTATTGGAGACACACTTTAGCAGACTCTTAGGATTTGGGGATCATAGGGCATCCATCCATCCATACATACATACATGAGGGAAATATCGTTTTTGCCCTCTGACTGGTTTAGGACTTCTCCTCAGTGCTTGTTACAAAATGTGATTATCATAGGCGATGTCAAACATGTTTCTTGTTGGGGCTAGTTGGGGACTATTTATTAATGTGGCTATGGAATTTGTGGTAAATACATTAATAAACAAGGCTAAGCATGGACATGTGCCATTTGGAAGTCAATTATGTATGAGTAAGTATGATATACCTACTACAAACACTTCTGATTATTCAAAAGTTTCACACAATAACAATGTTTCTTTACTGTTTTTGGATTTTATTGCTGGGGGTACTTCACTAACAGCACTGCCAGAGCAGCTACCTGTCACAGGTGGTCTCCCCCCACTGTTTTAACTCTCTCAAAGCCTGTCATTCTGTCATTTATATACTGTTATAATGTTGGGTGTCTATGATAAACATGGTCAAAGTTCCAAAACATGAGGTGAACATATGTAAAATGCCGCCTTCTATTCAAAAGTCAGGGCTTCAGCTTGCTCTAAATGCTCCGCTTGACAAACAGATGTCTGTTCCATAGCCTTTTGCTGCTAAGGTTGTTCATGTGGTCCACTCATATTTCGGATCGGATTCTGACTCGAACATGTACAGGTGCATTTGAGAAGTTAACATTTCGAGTAAAGAAGAAGAAAAAGTGAAATCGTACTACTATAATTTGTTGTCATAGCCCATGGATACATTGATATGGCTCAGCCTTACTGCCAATTTTGCCCAGTGGCCACTTGCGATATTGCAGTGAAAAAATCCCCAGTGACCCACAAAGCCTTTTCCCCACAGACCACCATTATAAAAGAGACGTCAGTAAAACTGTTGACAGAACATCTCCAACTATTAAACCTCTCCCTGCCTTAGTCTGTCATACCCATGGGCTTCAAGAGTCCACCATCATTCCTGTGCCCAAGAAAACAAGACCAGCCTGCCTGAATGACTGCCAGTGGCCCAGTGGCACTCACCTCTGTAGTGATGAAGTGCTTTCAATGACTGGTCAAGGATTACATCTGCTTCTCACTACCCAGCACACTGGTGCCACTACAGTTTGCCTACCATCCCAACCACAAGACGCCATAGCACACATCCTCCACACCACTCTATCTCACTTGGACAAGAAGGGAGCTACGTGAAACTACTGTTCATTGACTACAGTTTAACACCATAGTTCCTTTCAGGCTCATTACAAAGCTCAAGGACCTGGGATTAAACACCTCAATGTGCAGTCACTTTTTCAACTGTACATCATGCAAAGATATTCCAGTAGAGCCCCAGAATATAAATATAGACCTGGAAATGTGGACAATATGTCCTCTTTAAGTGAACACATCTCATGGATGGGCAGCATGCTCTTGCTAAGGGGATTTCAGTGGGATTCCAGGGCACTGTGGGACAGCATCAACTGAACAATATGAGAAACTGTAGCCAAATGGGGATGGATAGGGATGTTGTATTGAAACAAAGTTCAGCTGAATGCTAATGCCACCTCAAGATGTGCAAATTAAATATTTTAATAAAGCGATATATAATATGTCAGGGATATGTATGTATCAGTTCCTTTGCCCCCCAGTGATAAAAAAATCAATGAATGCAGCTTTCAGCAACCATAAACACAGCAGGGACACCATAATTATTTTCCTATTTCCTATGAAGATTCTGTCAAAAGAGAATTAGTGCTCGCCCCAATCTTAATGAGCTGCAGACTGTTAGTGACACAACCAAAGGGCAACAAGATTATCTCACAGCTGCATTAATCTACTCTGATGTTGAGTCAATTTGATACTAAACTGTGATAACAGCCTTAAATTGATGTTATATGTAAGAGTTGTGTTTGTGTCCTGCTGACAGACAGAAAAAAGATAACATTGTACATGCACAGAAGCCAAATGATATTAAGTGACTCACTTTGCACCAGCAGCCAGTCTCTGGAAACCTCTTTCCTTTCTGTCTCTTGACATGGTTCCTTATCTTTCCACTTTTCCCTCTACTGTCCTTCTTTTCTCTATCATTCTCCATTTCATCATCTTTTCATCACACCTATTTTTCTTTTTCTATTACTTTTTGCTCTCTCTCACTCAGTCTCTTACTCTTGACACTGCAGGGAATCAGTGAGAGCCAGTGTACACACAAACAGTGGGAGTTATCTCTGTTACTACCATCTGGCAGAGAGAAGTAGAGACGTAGAGAGACAGTTTGGCAACAAAGTTTGTTAAGATTTTGTCTTCAAAGGGCAATGTTAAGGAGAAAGATGTTTCCTTTCTGAAAAAAGAGGTTAAAACTCATAGGGAAGAGACAAGCAGGAGCATTACTACATATGTCAAGTCCCCTGATGATACTGGTCTTTGTTTCTGCCTTTCATGTCTTTGCTTTCTTTTTTTATTTGGTATTGCACAACTGGGCTTACATTTAAGTACAAATTCCTATGAGGTAAAAGAATAAAAGAAATGAAGTTAAATAGTGGCAGCATGTGTCAGTGCTATATTATTATTATTATTATTATTATTATTATTATTATTATTATTATGAACTACTTGTGTTTTCTGATCACTGCCTTTGTTATATGTTCAGGAGACTAGTTCACTCGTTCAGTCAAGCATATGGACATTTACATTTACATGTTTCCTTAAAAGGATAGTGCTGGCATTATTATTATTTTTATTATTATTATTATTATTATTGTTATTATTAGCTTTTTGTTTTTCTGAACAAATCATATAAAGAGCAAAAACCACCTATGCATTTATCCTAGTACTGTGATGGATGGATGTGTCAATAAAGCGTGTGGCTTGGACTTTGGGCAGAATTATGATCTTATAAAGTTGTTATCGGTAAAACGCTAGCAAACTGTTGATTATTTACTTATCCAGCAGGCACAAAGCAATTAGCCTAGTTGTGTTAACTGGTGACCTGACAAAACTCCAATATTTGCTCTCTTTTGGTTTACAAAATCTCCTGAGAAAAAAATATCTTTGTGTAAACTAAGTCGATGAGAGCGGAGCGAGCGAGCCAAGCACCAAAGCTGCATGCCATAAGATAAAAACAATGAGCTAAGAGATGCTAAAATGCTGCGTCCCATACTTCAAAACTTCTTAACAAGTAAGCTTTGACAGCTGTGTTCTTTAATGTTGCTATGGTTACAGGTTGGGTAGCGGATGAATTTAGAACAGCGATTAAACTTGAGCCGAACTACACACAAAACTACACAAAACAAAACTAGTTATTTTACTCTTATGGTATTAGATAATGATAAAAATATTAAAAACTAGCCATATCCTTTTACATTGTCTTTAGAGTTAGAAACATGTCTCTCCATTGATCAGTTTTCCTTTTTCTGTAGCTCCCTTTCTTCCTCTCAATCTGCGATTCACAGTAATGTGGATAGAAGAAGAGGATCCTGTTGAACTGCTGGATCAGAAAGGCCAGATGGGAAAGAGAGTACATAGAGAACTCTTGGGGAATTTGAATGAGCGTTGGGGATTTGCTCCTTTGTAAAAATTCAAATGTTTTTCCCTTAGCTGAACGTCGATGCAGACACTTACACAGATGGACGAGGCTCTGTAAATGCACACTTAATCTGGGAAACACACACACACACGCTCACAGGCTTGTTTTGGATAGTGCTCAAGCCCTTTGCATTGTTGTTTTTATGCCAACATGAGAGGCAGCTATCCGTCAAAGCTGCTAGCGAGCCCTCTGGTGCTTCAGAGGATGTTTGATGGTGCAAAGAGTGAGAGAGTGCAGAAATAAAAAGGGCAAAGAGCTTGTTTGAGTAAATAAGTCACAATGTCTTTCTCAGAGATAAAACAGCACAAAGTAGCCAAACCATCGCAGGCTTCTGCTTGTCTCTGTCTCCCTCATGTCATGGACATAGTTAATTGTCTCACCAATTCACTGTATATTTCTAAACCAAAAGAGTGAATGAAGGATAGAGGGAAGCAGAGAGAAAAAGAGATGAGCCATGATTGTTTATTTATGTTGCCTGGTCAAATCTCATTTGCGCTCACAGGTTTTTGGCAGAGATATGCCGTCATAACAAAAGTTCAGAGATGACAGTTAAAAGACTTAAACTCAATTAACTAAACTAAAACAGTCACACTGAACTTGTTGCAATGTTTCAACAGTTCTGTAGGCCTAATTTTGACCCACTTCTGTCCATTCATCACTATTTATAATATATAAGGTCCAGTTGCCGTCTTGACTATTAATTCTCATGAGCAATTATTTTTTTATGAGCTCTTTGAGAAGATAAATAACACAGTAGATCTTAGTAGTAAGATGCAGTAAAATGCACCATGAAATCAACGTCAGTCACTGGAATTTGATTTCCCTACATGGGTCCATGTTGCGCTGATGATGCAGGATGACATCATCAAAACTGTCCAATCAAATGAGTTACTTGTCAGTCCGTACAGCGCTCTTGACTAAAACTAAAAAGCAAAAATTCAATCCATCTTATTTTTTTCTTTAATCCTACATGAATGAACCAAACTGCAGGTGTGTAAGCTACCTAAAACAAGCATTTTGAGTTAAAGGTTGTTTTCTCAAGTCAGAGATGTGACATTTAATATATAACTTGCTGTAAATCCCATGATATGGACACATACAGTATTAAAAAATATATACAGTAGGGTCCAAAAGTCTGAGACTATTTTCCCATGGTCTCAGACTTTTGGACCCTACTGTATATATTTTTTAAATTTTAAAACAATTCAATATGTAATAGACAGATATGTATTCTTTGTTTGTAGTGCTAGGGATTGAGAAAATGATTAACAGTTTAGATCTATGAATGATATGTATAAAAACTGCAGTGTAACTAAACATTTGTAAAAGACACAGTGTCATCTGAATGAAAGGGGCAATTAAAAAAGTTATTTATGTAGTTTGGAAGAGGGACACACACTAGTGACATTAACATGGTCTCCCATTCAGCATGCAGTTCACTGCAACTGCTCCTTAATCACTACAATAAGTTGGAGACTTGAAATGATTTCAGTCTTGTGTTGGCTTGACACGACACTCTTGATGTTGAGGTCGACTACATACAACTTGATGCTCTCCTCTGATTTCAGCACTGGTGGAAGAAAGAGAAAGAGACAGATTTCCAAGGACAGAGGGGTGATATGCTGGTGGCAGCAGCACCAGGAATATTTCCCTCAGTGTACACCCTGCACATAGACAGAAGGGTTTTCATGAGCCAATGGACAATGATCTGGATTTAAGGTAGAAGAGAACACATGGCCATAATGAAAGGATTTTATTTTGACTGGCTACTGATAGAAAATATAATAGAGGGATCCTGTAGATATGTTACATTGTTGGGCTCAGGAGGTAGAGCAGGTCGACCACACGGAAGATCGGTGGTTCGATTCCCGGCTCCTCCAGTCAAAGTGTCCTTGGGCAGGATACTGAACCCCAAATTGCTCCTAAAGGCTGTGCCAGAGGTGTGTGAGTGTGTATGTAAATGAGTAGATCCTCCTGATGAGCAGGTTGGCACCTTGCATGGCCCCTGCCATTAGTGTATGAATGTGTGTGTGAATGGGTGAATGTGGCTTGTAGTGTAAAAGTACTTTGAGTGGTCAGAAGACTAGAAAGGAGCTATATAAATGCAGTCCATTTACCACTGTCCTCAAAATTCCATTCAAATAAAGGTTAAAACTGAATATACATTTGAACAAAATGTAGTAATTTACTTTCAATAGATAAACAGTCTTTTCACCTGGAAATCACCGAAAGCACTCTATATAGCTGCTATTACATAAAGTAAAATCCGTAAGCCTCTTCTCCCTGAAATCAATTTCACTTTAATTCACCACTAAAGGGCAAGCTATCGCTGTGACAACTACCTGCAGTGTTGCACCTTCCTATTGCTAGCTGGATACTCCTCTGCATATTTCCTGGCCAAAATTCCACCTTTACAATTTCAGGAGTTTCAGATTTTAATTAAATGATGCATTTAATCTGATTACAGTGTAAGAGATAATGGACTGCACGTTGAAGTTAGCAGGTAGTGCCCGCTGAGGTTTAAGTACTCCACAGCATTTTCACAGATATGAAGATATTTTTTCCCAAAGCCTGTGTCATAACCAATTTCATATCGGTTTTGAATAACTGAATAACATTCACATAGGTTGTCATCTGGGGCAATTTACAGCTGTGATCAACCCACATTGACATCTCTGCTTTTACTGTTAGTAAAAAACACTGCACTCAGTGTGACTGAGGGCTAGAGAGCATAATGCATATATCAACTGGCAAATGCATCCATAATCAGGCTCTTAACTATGGTTTCAATATAATACTGTTTTTGTATTTCACTCAAAATATGGCTTGGCAATACATATAAGGTGCAACATCTTTAGTTTTACTTCTTTGATAAATATAACAAATATACAAAAGCAAGTGGAGACTCCAGAAAGTCACTGCGTCTGGCCATGAAATAGTTCCAACATGTAACTCCTGGTAAAACCACAACTTCTCATGTCCTCATATCAGTGAGATATGACATGTTAGTTAATCACATTTTGAGATGCTGGCAGGTGGATTTTTACATTTGGACAAAGCCAGGCTAGCTATTTTCATTCTTTATGCTAAGTTAAACTAACAGTCTCCTAGCTGGCTTCATATTTGTTTGTACAGAAATGACAGTGGTATTGATCTTCTTATCTGACTCTCGACAATAAATAGAATAAGCCAAAAATGTTGAACTATTCCTTTAAGCGAAATAGCCTAAAAAAACAACATTACACCAATAACCATATTTTATTTGCCAAATTTTTCTGCTAAATTTGAGATTTGGATCCAACTATTGGACCTTGCTTTATTTTAAAATGGACTGTTAGCTCGACAGGCTAATGCAAAGCACTGGCTTCACTCTGTCTCTTCCCATCTTCCCACTGAGTATTGGGTATCTAATTGCAACTCGTGTGACATGACCATCTGTGTCCAGATAGAGACAAAGACAAAACATTCTTGAATCACATTTGAAAATAACTAAACCTGAACCAGTCCTGAGCTTGAAGCTATGCAACAGAAACGTCCTAAACCTGATCTAAACCCAGTACTTTGTCAGGACCAGTCAGATTTAGGTCAGATAGCAGAACTCCATGTTGTGTGTATTACAAAACGGTCCAGTATTGTTTGACTTTAACTGGCAGCATGTGTCAGTTGCTAGATTATGCCTCACACATGCATCACACTATGACATGTTGTCTGGGTAACATCCTGGCCAGCTCATGATTAGAATGGGAAAACGTTTTATATTATATGTCTGTAAAAATACCAGAATAGTGAAGGAGCTACAGTATAACACTGGCTTGCTACCTAGTTGCTGCCAGTGGCTAGGACACACACAAAACACAATCTGAATCACAATCTACAAATATTCAGCTTTGGTGAGGTGAAGTGTGCTGCCATCTACTGTAAAATTAATGGCTTATTTTGGTGGGCCATGAAAAATTTAGTGCGTTCAGAATTCATTCAACATTAATTCAGCCGCCCCGCCTCTCTGTGTTTTTCAGCAGACTTTCTCACTCTCTATCTTAAAACAAAACCATGTAACTTTAACATGCAAAAAACAAAGTACATTCTTTGTCATAAAAAAACATGAGGGATTTCTGAGCAATAACAATAGTGCATCATACTCACTGTTTCTCATACGTCCGTTTTTGGCCACTACAGCCTATTTTTCTAAAGTGGTCAGGTGCAACGAGAAAAGACTTGAAGCCTAAAAATACGTTTCAGGTTGCATTTATATTTCCCTCTACAGGCCACTAGGATGGTTTTTAGCTGTTGAGTGAATATTGGATTCACCCGGTGGACAGAAACACGGCACCAAATGAATGATAATGTTGCTCCGTAACAGCTGGATGTGTAAATCAGCAACTGTTTGCTAACATGTTCTCCATATGAACTTAAAAGGTGATGATATGTCAGTGTTCTACAAATTGCTTCTGCTTCACCCAAGTGGCCAAAAAAAATCATTGCAGATTTAAGCACGTTGTGCTCAAATAAACAAGCCCTATATACAGGTTTCAGACGTCCAAGGCTTTTGTATTCTCTCAGTATTGGACATTGGGTTTCTTATCCAGCTTCTTTCTTCCACCCTCTGTAAACAACATCCTAAGACTATGCAAACACTGCCATGATGAACATTTTGATACACGTGCAAGCCATTAATAATGGCTGCATTCCATGAAGCTCGGCCAGGTCTATGATATTGATATTGTTCATTCTGGCTCAGAGGAAAAGAGACATCATTACTAACATTAATGATCACTGATGTGTGTTTCCTGCTGTGCTTTTCAATGTGTCACCTGCTATGACATTTGAAAATGTCTGTCACTGCACTGCATGATTACAGGGTACAGTCGAAGTGGCTCATACATGCTTGGAACATGATAACACAAGGGACATTTTGTGTATGTCAAAGTTGGAGATTATTGGGATTTACACTGAGAACCCTACTAATCCTGTATGAATAGGATTTAGATTTGTTTGTGGGGGTGCAGGTTCCAGGATAAAACCTGGCACTTAATCAAATGTAATCTGAGGGAAAACACTTAAAGCAGTGCCATTGATTAGCGTATTACTGTATGTTCTTCTGCATGTATTCTGAATGTGGTGTGGTGTGTGGGGTTTTTCCTACAGAGATGAAGAAAAATAGTACAGTTTGAACAATCCTTCACAAGAAAATCACCCACTGCTAATGCTTTTTGACTGTTTTCAGTTAGTTAACATTTCTCTATGTGTTAACGCTCTTTTAAAAAAAAATGTATTAGCTGCTTTGTCATCATAAAAAAGATTTTACATGACATTTACTGCAACCTGCCTCTAAAAAAGTGTTGGACCTCTCCCTTCATGGTTCATCACAGTTTGACTGACTGCTCTGCAATAAAACTAAATATATCAACTGTAAAAGAAAAGGAATGCAGCTGACTGTGTGATAGATGGACGTAGAATTGCTGTATATTAAACTGTCTTCAACATTATGAGAGCTACTTTGACATCCAGGATCAAACATTGCACTGAATCTGGAGGAACCAGCCTGATGTGATATTATAGCCGAAGGGGGCATTGATAATTCTACATTCAGAGAAATAAAGTGATGCAGGAAACTTGATAGAAACTATGACAGAAATCCATTCTGAGTCAGGATGTGGTTTTATAACTCATCTTGATTAATGCATGCCTGAGGTCCTTTTTAAGGCAGTATGAGACATTTTTGAAATAGTAATGCAGCGTGGGGTAACTTCACACATAGCTGCCCCAAATAACAGCATGAGGTGAACAATTTGAAGATGTGAATGGAAGTATGAAGAAATTAAATACGATTCCACTACTTTCTAAAAATTATGGTTTCCTTTTAAGCACATGGGGAGTCAAGATAAACCTCCCAGATAGCAAAATTACTGTGGCCCAGATCCAGCCCACACCCAAAACTTTCAGCACTTTCATGCGGCCCATATCCGCTCCTGTTTCCCAGATCTGGGCCACAAGCAAGCCATATGTCAACCAAGAACAAACCAGATAAACCAGAGCTGGCCCACATCCAGAATACACATACCTGAGAGCACCGCATCTTTACCAAAAAAGGCTCACATTTGATTTGGGATATTTGGGCCATATTTGCTATTTTACATGTGGGCCATTTCAGACTCACATCCATTTTGTCTGGGCCAGAAGAAGGCCAGCAGTGCCGCATCATTGCCTGAAGTGGCCCACTTCCATATGCTATCTGGGCTGAATAACAGTAGGAAGAATCTAAAATAACATTCACTTTTTTTTAAAACTGTAACACAGCGGGACTTTTCTCCCCGACCCACATGTAAAAAAAACATATTTTTGCAACATACTATAAAATCTTCAAAATATCTTTATTTTCAACATGTTTTGCAGCATTATCTAATCCTAAAATATGGGCTAAATGAGTCACTGTGCAAGCAAACTAATCATCAGACTTGACTTCAAAGGATAAGGCTGGAGGTATTCTATGTTTTTGTTATTGTCAACAAATCCCATGAAAAGACCATCAATAGAAAGGCGAAGTGAAACCAGAACTTCTGGGTTCTGTTTCTGAGGAAAGAAGCTCTAGTTCAAAATCCCATTGAAATTTGTTACAATGGAAATAACTAAAAATCTTTGTATGTCTAGATAAAGACGATATTTAAAAACAAAAAACAAACAACAACTATCTAATATCATTGATATTCAATATTTCTGTTTTTAGCTACCTTTAATGGACACCATTTCCCATGAGCCCTGGACCACCATAGATTAAAAGAGGTTAGTCGTTAGTTCAGACATGTCTGTAATCACAGCAGGTCACAGAGGAATGAATGCTGTAGAAGTTTTTCCACAGCACAGATTACAACTGAAAGTTGAAAAAAGGGCGTTAGAAGAAAGTGCTGGTGAATTTTATGGATATGGATGAAACCAAAAAAGTACTCGCGTTGCTGCGCTTGTAAAATTTCTTGGGACCTGCGTTTTTTTCTCTGCACACAAACTGTTGGTTAACTTTATTAAAATTACAAAGGTTTGACCTTCTAATAGCAAGTGGAAGGCAAATTATTTTAGAATATGGAAAGCAAACCGAAGGAACACGCTTCTTGTTTTTTCAAAAGACAGATGAAATAAAAGCTGAATGAGAGATTGCATTAGTTACACAAGCTAGTGGACGTGACCTCATGACTCTGCTCTCTTTAAACCACACATTAGTCTGTCTCTCTTCCCTACCTGCTCAGCACCAAGCCCATTGGTTCCTTCTGAGGACTTTAATTTAAAAAAAATGGGTCATAAATGTATTTTTGCATTTTTTGGAAAAGAACAAGATGTTTCCTATGTGCTGCAGTTTTTAGCAAATTTTTAGCACTATGTTCATCAGCAAATAAATTCACATTTGGTGCTCTAGAGCAGTGGTTCTCAAACCTTTTCAATGTTAAGGACCCCTAAACTGACACAAATTAGACCACAGACCTCCATCTGATAAGATTTTTGCTTTTAGATGTTTTATTACAGAAAGTGTATGAAACTCATGACCCAAATAGTCATACATTCTGTCATTGTGTTACTTATGGATTGAATTTCAGTGAAAATAAATTATTCCCATTTTTGCTGGGGACCACCTGGAACCCCCTCAAGGACCCATGAGGGTCCCTGGACCCCACCTTGAGAACCACCGCTCTAGTGAGTATTTACAGCAGCAGGACAGTGTGTGTGAGATTGAGTAAAAAATAAAGTAGTGTGTGTGTTTATGGTAATGAAGGAACATGCAACAGTGTGACTCATTGACATGTTTTTAATAGTTTCTGGACAACAATGGAGCTCTATGGCACAGAGGAATAAGATATATCAGACACACACACAGATCAATTCTTTGTTGGGATTTGTTGACAATAAGTTACTTAAACCGTGTGTACGAACGTTTTAAGCACAAATCCGGGATTCATCAATATGTTCCTACCTGAATTTGTTCTTCCTCTGTGAACAGATTTAGAACTGCTTTAGACCATCCCTATGCACAAATCATAAACATCCCAACGGTCTTAAAAAATGAGTCAATATTTATTCAATGTAAACAGTATATTAGAACCACAATTATTTAAAAAATTTAAAAGTGTGGGATTGCTAATAATACACAACTTATTTACTAATTATAAAATTAATAGCTAAGACATTTTAATCCATAAATCATCATCATAAATGTAATGAAATTATTAATATATTAAAATTGTCCTGTTCCCACTTTTAGATGACAATAGCTTATATATCCGAATTTCCATATTGGAATGTGACAGCATCAGATGTGGCTGATATATGCAGCTGGTTAATCAGCAGCCTGTTCAGTGTCCTCACAGCCTGACAGGTCAGCAGTGGCACAGGGAGGAGCGCTCTGCTTTCACTACAGCACGGCCCTATACACGATGCACACCTGGCTCCACAGTAGAGGTTTATTTAGATCAATTCCACAGATTTACCCACTTTTTATTTTGTTGTGGATGTACTGCGTGGTAGTGGTGCAACAGGTATGCAGGCTGTATACAGGATTCACATGTTTACAGCCAAATCTGCCTTTTCTGGCTTTTACGTCTGAAATTATTGTTTGTATTTCACCAGCAGTAAAGTTTTTCTACATTTTTACCATCACAGTCCTCTTTGCGATGAACAACAGCTCTCTCCACTGCTGCACCGCTCCAACAGAGCTTTCCTTATATAGGGAAATGGGGCATGGTAGTATGCTAATTAGCAGTAGCGGGTACGAGCCTGTCAATTTAGAATGATTTACATTCACTAACATACGCACAGTGGTGAGAACAAAATTGTCCGGTGTGCACGTGTCATGAAACTGTCAGTAATTTTGCATGCACACTTATTTTGTGCACAAAGTAAGAACATTTCTATGCACATATTAGTGAATGGGGCCCATTCTCTCTTGTGGTCTGTTGCAATATAGGATTTTGCAATGCTGCTTTAACACCAAATGTCACA
Source organism: Scomberomorus guttatus (assembly GCA_038419695.1). Lineage (NCBI taxonomy): Eukaryota > Metazoa > Chordata > Actinopteri > Scombriformes > Scombridae > Scomberomorus > Scomberomorus guttatus. The sequence continues at coordinate 6,020,337 of CM076457.1, forward strand.
CATTCCCTTACTGCTTCTCAACAAAACCACAGAAAAGTTGTAACTTTAAAAACTTCACCTGATATATCTCTCAAAATAGGGAGCACACCGGTTTCACAGCTGCAGTTTATATTTAGTAATGTGAGATTAAACAGAAGTCTACAAATGTGTTAAATCTGAAGGTGGAGTGATTTGTGAATTGTGGAGTTGTGAATATCACATGTCCTCCATAAATTCCCCTGATGCAAGGCATTTAACAGCTTCCAGACACGTGCGTGTGTGTGTATGTTTGTGTGTGTGTGCCACTAACTTAAACAGAACAAAGTTCAACTGTGAAGAGTCATCTGAGAGGAAATTGGGTTTTGTTTTTTCTTCTTCTTCTGCTGTTATGTGGTCTTTTTTCCAATATTAAATTAGACATAATTATACCTCTTAGATACTCTGCTTCATCAGCTATAGCAGCTTTGAACATGGAGACCATTGCCTAGTCCCTTTGTTAAGTGCATAATGAGTTAAACAATTCACAACAATCCACTAGCACCTGTTAATTAAATGTCAAGTAACTCTTTTTGGAACAGAAAAGTTAAATATTCACTGCTTCTGCTGTTTAATCATTATGAGGCGCAATTTATATGAAAATGCTTCTGGAGCCAAACTAAATCACAGCAAAATAGAAGGAGTTTGGATCGGAGCAGATGGTGACAGACAAAACATTAATATTCAAGTCAAACAAGAAATTAAAATACTGCTGTAACCGTGGATGTAGTGAAAGAAACTGGAAGAAAAAAATCTGTGAAATTGAAGAAGAGGTAAAAAATGGAAAACAAAAACTAATTACAAAACAAGAGTAAATATTGTCAAAACCTTCATCCTATCCAAATCCTTTGCAAATATCTTTCTTCCACCCAACAAAATAATAAACCAAGTAAACAAACCATGTGCCAACTTAATCTGGGGATAAACCAGAGAAGTAACTAAGAGACATTTCATGTATAAAGGAGAGGCGGGGCAAGACATGGCCCTTATTATAAATTATTATATGGTCATTTTTTAACAATACGAACATCTACAAATAGACTAGAGTGGTCTACCCAGCAAAATGATTTACAATAAAATAAATGATTTTAAACATGGGGGATTGATTAATTATAAAAATGTAACTTATACTGAAAGCACAGAGGTGATAAAATATCTCAAGAATAAGAATCTGTCAGAGAGCATTAGCCATGTCTGGTGGCTGATATCTGTGGGAAAACGTCCTGTTGTGTCTTGGAGTTGTAATGTTACTACAAAAAAAATGTCCAGTGATTTACTGCAATGATGAGACACAGCAGCATCTCTTAATGGACTGTTACAGAGCTCAGGAAGTCTGGGATAAACTGAAAGCTTATGGTGTACACTTTAATTTATGTTACAATTCTGTCATGTACTATTGATGATATTGCCATCTAAACATACAGAACTAATACAATTAGTTATATGTGTTGTGTGTTCAAAACTGTGGAAAACAAGATGTGCCATGATAATACAACAGACTGTAATTGACAGTGACACTGTAGTTTAAGAGATACTTACTGACCACCGGAGGAGGAGAAGTCTGGACAAATTTCATCACCTCCCCTGGAACATACTGGACTTATGAACTGACAGCACTTTATACAGGATCCCTGAAATCTATGCAATTTATTGATGTTTTGCACTTTGGCACCGGTTGCACTTTATTATTAATATAACTTTTACGTGAAATTCAATAAAGATCTTTAAAAAAAAGAAAGAAAAGGAGGAAAGGCATGACTGACCCTTATACCTTGTGTGTACCTTCTACAGTACACACAGAAGGACAGAACTGTAGTACATAGTCTGCTGAGAATGTCTGTGTGCATCTCTGTGTGTTTGTGAGTCATTTTTCAAGTGTCCTTGTTTAACTGAATGTCTAAAAAATAACTTCACTTTAGCCAAGTGCTTTAGTTGCATAGTTTATTTGTTTGTTACGCAACTATGCCTTAACCATTCTGTAACTGCCATATGCAGAAATGACTAAAAAAAGGTAATAGAGGTAAGGTAATAGAAAAACAGCACCAACAGAAACTTCATAGAAAGAAAATGCAAATAAAAAGACAGCCCAACACTGTTGTCTTGACAACACTGGTACATGCAGAGACAAAACACTACGGTGTCCTGATCTGCAAAGATGGAGACACAAAAATTAAACACACATAAATTAACAGTTGTGAAACTTAAAGGATAGATTCACAGTTTTTCAAGTCATATGAACAGTGAAAGAGGTTTTCCTCGCTGTAATCATTCCTCCTGTTCATACTGGATATTGAAAGATCCCCTTCAAATGTGCTTTCAATGTAAGTGATGGAGGCCAAAATCCACAGTGTGTCCACACAGTCATTTAGTGTAAAATTGCATTAAATAGCTGATCTTGAAGCTCATATGAGGCTTCAGTAGTCTGAGTTAGTGATAGTGTTTCCCTGTTGGGCTGTGGTGGAAGTATAGTAACAAAAAGAGGGACTTTGGCACTAAAAAGACTGTAACATTGAAAGATATCTACTTGATTTGACTCATTTGGACGCTGAAGCTTCATATTAGCTTCAGATAAACTTTTAAATACATTTTTGCACAGAAGGAGGACTGTGGATTTTGACCCCCATCACTTACATTGTAAGTACATTATGAAGGGATCTTCTAATGGTCAGTATGAAGGAGGAATGATTACAGCAAGAAAACATGTTTCAGTGTTTATGTTGACACCTGACTGTTGTTTTAAGACAGACTTGGAAAAATTGTGAACCTGTTCTTTAAGATGTCATTTAATCAAGAATTATATTTTCTTCTTGATTTCACAGGACAAGATAAGACAGAGCAGATAACTCTCTCTGCATCAGGATGTTTTTAAGAATTATAACCCTTAATTTTCCTTTGCTGTAAACAATTGGTTCAGCAGAAATCAAGTAAAGCCTAGACTAAGTGTCACAGCACTGGTTTGATTCAAAGCTTTAAGCAGAATACATTTAGTCGCTTACTGTACTTGCTAACACTGGAGGAGTTGGATGTTGGAGTAGATATTACAACATTTAAAGTTTGCCTGAGGGCAACATCACCCGAGAACACAATCTACTAAAATTGGCATGTTTGATTTTCCATATTCCTTTTTTCTCAAGGGGATCTGCTGGGAGGGGTGAATTTCACTAAGAAATAGAATAAAATGTCAAGAGTTTGAATTTGAATAAAAGTCCCATTCATTATCTGTAAAAAAAAGTTTTAATTCCCTTTGAAGAGATCTGCCCTCAAAGGGGAGGAAGAAGACCAGTAAATGTTATATTCACAAGGAATACAAAATGAACAACACATTTCTGCTTCTGGTGCTACTTTTATTCATTTATCCTCTGGTTGGAAGTAGTTTCCTCACAATTTAACAGTATGAAACATAGAATAAGATGTGTATCCATCTTGATAGTGCTACATGGTAGAGTTGTGAATGGGTTTTTTTTCTGGTATGAACTGTGTTTGCTGCAACACAGTTTTAAAACTACAGTGAATATATCATATGAAAGTAGAAGACCTAAGGCATCCATTGATACCAACCATGCCATGCTAGCTTGTTGGGAAGGGGGCTAAATAATGCTCCAAAGTTAGGCTAAATTTTGACGAGGGAAAAACTGGCATGGCCATTTTCAAAGGGGTCCCTTGACCTCTCACTTCAAGATATCTGAATGAAAATGGTTCTATGGGTGCCCATGTGTCTCCCCTTTACAGACATGCCCACTTTATGCTAATCCCATACAGTTTTGGGCAAAAACTATGCAGTTTTTTGCATGCAGTATAAATGTGTTCTTTTCGCCTATTCTAAAAATGGTGTATTTGAATATTTCTGCATACTGGGGTCCCTAAACAGTCTTTGAATTGCATAAATTGGGTATGACTGGAAAGCTGAGACTCTGGTGGCTTTCCTAGGTATATTGACAATATGGGGTTTCTGAGCAATTTCCAGAACAGAAGTGCTCACCATCCAATTGCAGAAAAATGCAATTCTTACAGAAATCTCCAAATGTCAAAGGTTTTTTGATACCAAATCAGATCATGAATTTTTCTGTGGTGTTCCTCAAGGTTTTGGTGTCTTAATGTGGTATTTTGGAGGGATTTTTGACCATTTTTATCAGTGGTCAGAAATGGTTACATTTTAAAATTGACAACAACAACTAGTGAGACATAATTGAGCATAGGAATAGCCATTATATATAATCCATCATAATGTTCTAAGCCCTTATACACTCTAAACTTTCAAAATTTGAATAGGCACCTAATCAAAACACAATGTTTATTACAGATAGTTTTCTAGAAAAACCTGACACACAGTGCTTAACTGCATCTCAAATTAATTTTCAGGCTCCCAGCTTTCAGATGATGTATATTATTTCTGGCATATACTGTTGACTGCTATCTCCCCCTAAACATCCCCTGTCCCCCCAAAAAATGGGTCTCTGGTAGGGGCATGGGAGTGGAAGAGAAATAACTAAACCTCTACTGCTGCACCAGGTGCGCATCATGTTTTGTCTCTGTCCACAACAGGCCGTGCTGTAGTGAAAGCAGAGCGCTCCTCCCTGTGCCACTGCTGACCTGTCAGACTGTGAGGAACACTGAACAGGCTGCTGATTAACCAGCTGCATATATCAGCCACATCTGATGCTGTCACATTCCAATATGGAAATTCGGATATATAAGCTATTGTCATCTAAAAGTGGGAACAGGACAATTTTAATATATTAATTAATTTGTGCTTAAAATGTGTGTATGCACGGTTTAAGCACAGATTTGTGTGTACGCACTGTTTGTGAATGAGGCCCATTGACACCACATGGAGACTCATGTCACCCATGTAGTACAATCCAATGACAGGGTTGTTTAGTTATCTTATTTTCTCGCTACAAGATGATACGTTAGAGTTGTTTCATGGTATGATGCATCTTACATCTACATGCATACTATGATTAATTCCCCGCACTTAATGTACAAAGAAAGTTAACAGTAGTCACGCGGGACTTAAACTCCCAATGCCATGTGTACTATCAGAGCTCTGCAACAAATTGAGCTAACAAGAGGAACACATGTGCAATCTAATGCAATCCAATACAACAGCTCTGCCATATATTCTACTTTTACGAAGCTTAAACATTTTCACTTTTTATTGACATTGTCAGAAAGGTGATAATTATACTTTATTTTTATTATTGAGGTTGTAGAGGGTGGTGGTGTACTGGTGTGCATTATATTGAAAAGTGCTATGCTAGCGAGTTTCTTTAAGGCTGTTTTAGTGTGTCTTTTAGAGTTACCCAGCCCTGAAAGCCCAGTTTAACCTACTGGAGAAGTGTAAAGTTTTGCTGCCATGGAGAGAAAAAAGAATCTTTGAGCATCTCCTGACATCTTTACTGCAGAAATGGACCGTCTGTCAAGCAGCCATTCTGTGGTGTCACAGAATGTCATGACCAAGAGCTGAAAAAGACTGAAAAATGCAGTCAGAGAATACTATTGCAATCCCTTCCAAGGGCCTGACAGGAGAGTGTGTGAGTAAGACTTAGCAGCTGATTTACATTATGCTTTAATGGAAGTTTTAAAGACACTGTATGTCCTGAGAGCATTTGTTATACTGTATGTTCTAAGTGGGCTTCCATAGGGAGGTCATACTTAATACAGTATGTCATAGGGATGTGGCAGAATAAAGTTCCATTAATTAAACACTATCATGGTGGCCCCTTGTTAGTCATCATTGGAGTATTTTATGTTTCGCTTTTATGAGAGAGAAGGCTTCAAGAAAGAGTGTTATTTTCTCCTTCAGACTGATAGTATCTCAGGGAAACTTGAGAGTGTTTGCTATCTTCAGTCTTTTTTCCAAAAAAACAGGTGTTGGAATGTTGTTATGATCAGGGTCATCTAATATTTGAGCATATTCCCTGTGAGTGCTGTTGGAGGCCCCACAGGTTTGCATTACGGTGCTGGAACCAGTGTGGTTTTCAGTGTGTAAAAAGGAGGTCTTACTCTGTGATCACACAAAGATAGAGCAGTGACACTGGACTGTGTGTGTGCAGAGTCAAACTGAATCAAAAGTGTGTTTCCATGTGTGTGCATTGCCCACTATCTGATTAACAGCCATTTGTTAAAATCAAACAGAATATTCACACAGTGTTTTCTTTTTTCCATCTGCAAACAGAACTCAAAAGCCAGTGAATCTTAATCCTCTTTTTTTGGCCTTCTGTCTGTCTGAGGGGAAATTTGTCTCAAGCTATTTGGTCTGAACAAGCTGATTACCAACTCAGACGAAATAATTGATTTTTATTCATCAAAGCCTCTTCAGCAAAGCTACACACTCAGTTTGTGTGTACTTGCATGTATGGGTTTGTGTGCCTCTTCATTTCTGTGTTTTTTATTTTCAGAGAAGCCACGCATTTTCAGGTCCATTAACCTCTATCTATCTATCTATCTATCCAACATGTATGCATTCCCACTTCAAAAACCTGTCCAGTGCAGTGTTAACACTTCCCACAATCTCCTTACTACCCATCATAACTGCCTTCTTCTATACTTGACCTGACATCAGACACTATAGTCCAGTGAACGTCAAACTTTGCATCTAAAAGCACAATGCTTGATTTAATATAATTTCTTCCCTCTGATTTTGTAATGTGTTACCCGCAATGTTCATGAGGCGCACTGCATTGTGTTGCAGCTCCATCATGCCCGCTGGAGACAATCCACTGCTAATTTCAAGCACTGGGTCAATTTTCCCAGAGCAGTTCACATCTCTGAAGCATGAAATTCACTTGTGAATGTACACTATATAAATTCATATATTTATTTAGGCATTTAATTTGTCACTGACTTTGTCTTTACACATATACGGCAAAACGAATTTGTCTTGTTTGTAATTCAGTATTGACAGAGAGAAAGAGAAAAAAAGGAGAAAGAAAGCGAGAGAGGGAAAGAGAAAAAGAGACAGTTTTCTCGCTGCTAATGTACTTGATTCAGGAATCAAGTACATTAGTACAGTAAGCAAACCAAGTAAAGCAAAATGCAGCCACAAAGAATGATGTCTAAATTTGTTGCAAACGTGTTTTCAACAGGCTTCAACAGGATAAAATATCTTGGGTTACTATAATCCATGGTCACTGTGCTTCCCGCTGCTACTACAATACTCAAACACATGTTAAATGCACAGTACTGTGCAAAAGCTTTAGGCACTAAAAGTAAAGTGAGGATGCTTTAAACAAAATGCCATTTATCAATTAACTTCATACAAAGTTCTGTAAACACAAGAAACCCGAAGGAAATCAATACTTGGTGTGAGCATCTTTGCCTGTCAAACAGCAGCAGTTCTCCTCGGTACACCTGCACACAGTTTTTCAAGGTACTTGGTTGTTCAAAGCATCTTGGAGGACTTGCAACAGTTCTTCTGTGGATTTACTGTAGGCTGTCTCAGTTGCTTCTGTCTCTTCCTGTAATCCCAGACTGACTCAATGATGGGTTTTTTTTTTACTTTTTATGACTCTGCCTGGATATTTGGGGCCGTTGTCATGCTGCAGAATAAATTTGGGACTGATTGGACACCCAGAATCTAATCTTGCACAATACTATTCATGTTTTATATTGGCCATTTCTTGCTTTAGTATGTAAACTCATGCTGCTGTGCAATTAACTTGAAACTCAGAACATTTAAAAAATGACTAACAACAATTTAAAGGATATGGTGATATTCTCTCTCTCTCTCTCTTTCTCCCCTCTCTCTCTCTCTCTCTCTCTCTCTCTCTCTATATATATATATATATATATATATACATAAAATTAAAAAATCTGATGAGAAGCCCAAAACCAACAATGAATTAATCTTCTAACAAGTACTCTGTGTGTATCCAAAGCCTGGTATATCTTATTCCTCTGTGCCTGTGCCATAGAGCTCCATTGTTGTCCATACATGTCAATGAGTTCCACTGTTCCACTGTTTGACATGTTCCTTCATTACCATGAACACACATACTGCACTTTACTTTGACTCAATCCCACACAAACTGTCCTGCTGCCAGAAATACTCACTAGAGCACCAAATGTGGATTAATCCGCAGCTGAAACTAGTCCCCAACAAATACACTATTTCCTCCCATTCGAGTAATGTTTGTTCAAAACAGTGCGCAGCTGTTTTAGGAAATTACTGAGCCTTTTTAAAAATGAAACTATATAGGTACAGCATGAGACAAGGATTCATGTCAATAAATGATTTGGGGGCTGAGAGCCACAAAAAGGGGAGGGAAGTCAGAAAGTATTGAGAGATGGACTAACATGTTATTGATTTTCATGGGATTCATAGACACTAATAAAAAACTGAAATAATACCAGCCTTAAACAGAACAATGCTACTTGAGAAGCTACTTACATTTCTCAAGTATTTCTCAAGTATAAAGATTGTCTCTATCTGCTGTGTTCTTGATACTTCACCACAGAGATGGATATATCAACAACTACTAGTAAAGACTTATACTTGACCTGGAACAACCTGACTGTAATAAATGTTACAGAGAAAACAAGGTGCTAAAAGGAAGGCTGTAGATGCAATCAGAAAGGTAAGGAGCAGCAGGGTCTGTTGCCCATCACTTACAATGCAGATGACTTGTGAAAGCAAAGTGACAGTTTTGTGACATCATGTAGTGACCTTCAGTCTGTGTATGTGTGTGTGTTTTTGTAAGAGTGTTTGACTGCAAGAGTCAAACAGAGATGAAGAAAATGAAAGCTGAGCTTTGTGTGAAAGTCCAACTGGCAAAATGGCAATCCTGTCTGAGTCCTCTGCCTTCTACTTTCAAGTTCATAAACTGCTGCTGAGCTTTTCACTGGAGAAACTCTTTAAGGTTTCACAGAAACTATTTCTCTCAGAACTTTGTCAGTACTGTAATGACTGTTTGAGTGGGTATGTAGGGACACGTTCTACTTCTGTTCAGACTTTACATGTATTGAGCACAGTGTTTAGCATCTTACTTTCAGTTGCCCATTATAAGATAAGATGGAACTTTATTAATCCCAAAGAAAATTCTTGTAGGAGATCACTCAAAAATTACAACAACATAAGAAGAAAAACAATAGAGTAAAAAATGTAAAGTGCATAAGGAGTCAATGCTAACACTAGTGCATAGTGCATTGTTATAATAGAATAACAATAAAAGTAAGGTAATGTAGTAAAATAAGTAAACTGAAATAGAAGTAATATTGCACATGATATTGGAAAGTGATACTGGCAATGATATTGAAAAAGTAATAAAAAGTAATATTGCAAATGAAATTGAAAAAGTAATGCTGCACATGATATTGAAAAGTAATATTGCATGATATTGATATTATTGTTCTCAGTGTCCGATGTTTCAGCTGTCCTTCCTGCAGAAGGGGGAGGAGTTATACAGTTTGATGGCCACTGGTAGAAAGGACCTCCTGTTATAAAAATTAGGATTACACTGTGAGTAAAGGTTTTACCATATGTGTGTTCCTGTTTAAGACATGTCATGATGAACGTCATCCTGCAACGTTGCATTAGTAGTATAGACAACAGCGGGGTGTCAGCATTATATGTGTTTGGGGAAGTTGAAGAGAATAAGAGAATAAGGGTCAGAGACAGGTCAGGAAGGAGACATTTTGGTTTAAGGACCTCCAACTGGCTACTAATTAGAGAACTGAGAAAATGCCATGACATTATCTGTGGAACAAGTCTGTAAACATCTTAAGGAAGTTGACCCGCCCAGTTTTAAGGTATATAAGCTGACTGTGAATGCTCCAAGGAGAGCCTTTTCTTTGTAACCTCATCTGTGTGTTTCATTGTTAAATGCTCCTTCTTGTACAAGAAAATGAATTCAACTTAAACTTTGATTCTTCAGATCCAGTCTCCATTAATTAAAGATTTTCAAGAAGAAATTCTTATAACACCTCCTGTGGCATTCTGTGGTCCACCTTGGTGGTCTGAGTTTATGGCTAAAGGTGCTCTGATATGCAGGGGATGAGAGGAATTGTCCATAATACTGGGTAGTTTCCTCAGCATCCTCCTCACCGATACCTCCACCAAAGACTTCAGTTCCACTCCCAGGACAGAACCCACTTTTGTGATGAGCTTATTGAGTCTATTAGCATTGACTGCCTTTACTGCAAATGTACATATTCATCGACCATGGTCTGATTTCAACAAAAATGCTAAAATGCAACCCACAGTCTCACACACGATGGCAAGCTAACACACAGCAGTCCAAGCAGTTGGACAAACACAAACCAGTCTAGCGTGATAAACACAACCAAACAAACAGTAAACAATAATACTTCACAGTATCCTCAGAAGCAGCAAAACTGGAGTCTCAGTCCGTTAACTTCACAACAAACAACAGCAATAAAGCTGAACATAATACACTTTAATATCCTATCTCTGCCCAGACTTAAGCCTCTTAGTTGGGTCACTTAAGGAAGCAGTAGGGTGTGCTTCAGTCCGTCTTTCAGGTCCGGCTCGGTTCCTCAGCTCGGATGCTGATAGGGTCGTCTTCACGCTCTGTCTGCGGGTTTTCACAGCAGGTGTTGCGGAGCAGAATTAAAGGTGAGTGGGGCATAGAAGTTATCCTTTGCCTTTCTTCTTACGTATTTCATCAGGAACAAGCCTATGTCCTTGGCCTCTTCTACCTCTTCCTCTGTTTTACCCTTCCATCACACAGCCTTACTCCTCTTCTTCCCGGCTGTTGACCCTGTTCATTTCATTGTTGTTCTTCCATTGTCAGAAATGGTAACACTTTGTTGTGCTCTGTCTAAATATGCTTGCCAATTGAAGGTTCATGAGATGCACCTCTGAGATATTTTAGAGAACTGGATGATCATTGGTTGATCTAACACTTCACACATTCCCCTTTATTAGTGAAAGTCAAGATTCACGTGAGAACAATTCATCAATTCAGGACACATTTACAAAAAGTCTAATAGAAATGTATAGAAAATATGCTTGACAGATTATGACAACTAGTTCACCCATTTTGCATGTGATTACTTATGCAATGAACTAATGCCTAGATGTTTTGGGGGGTAAGACTATTCAACAGAGAACCAGTATAATACATTTTGATCAACATGACATAAGCGATTGATAATGTAGGAAACAACAGACAATTGTACATAATCATTTGCATGAATGTGCCACAGCATTTTCAATTTGTTCAAAAGAATGAAAAACTGCTTTTATGATGTGCACAAGTGACTAGATAATGTGGAAGTTGAACAAGTAATTTTGAGAATTTCAATTCTGGTCTGAGAAATGTACCAAAGCGATTAATAAAAACTGTAAAAGCACTTGAAAAGTCGAAGAACATGACTTACACATTGCTGCCTGCCTCTTCCAGGTGAGTATAAACCCTGTGCAGCAGAAAGATGATGGTGTCTTCCACTGGTTGGCTGGTAGGCGAACTGCAGAGGGTCTAGTGATGCCTTGACTAATGAACAGAGGTGCTTCAGAGCCTCTCCAGTGACTTAATAACATGTGAAGTCAACGCCACTGGTCTGTCATCACTGAGGGTGTTTGGGTACTTTTTCTTGGGGACAGGAACAGGTCACAATGTCTTCCACAGAACAGGGACGATCATCAGCCTCAGGCTCAGGTTGAAGATGTGCTGAAAAACCATGCAGAGCTGAGTATCACATCCTTTGAGCACTATAGTGCTGAGGCCGTCAGGCCCTGCAGCCTTGCCAGGGCATATTATTACTTAACTCATTATTCAACAGCAGAAGTAGTTACACGTTACATAAATTGCTACATTACTTTCCATCACTACACCCAGTCAAAGGTGCCTTTCAACCATGGATGAACCAGGATTACATGCAAGCAAATCAGGCAATTGCTCCGGGGCATCAAAGGCCCAGATTTATTGTGTGTCTGTTGGTTTGTGATTTTCCTTATTGCAAATTAGCTTGTGAATATTCACAACTAATGCACAATATCAAATGAACAAAGCCATAAGGCAGTATTATTACCTGTCTTGTGCAATAAAACTAAATTACAGCTTTATCAGGAGTTCAATAGGGGCCCACAGCTCATTTGTGCCCCAGGGCCCCCTTATGGGTAAATAAGGCCAAGCTTCTAACAACTCCAAAGCCACCAAACTGACATGTCAAATCTTCAGTTTTTAACTAGTATAGACATAGAAGATGAAATATTCTAGTTTAACAAGCAGCCAGCCTGCAGTTTGCACAGTTGGTTTGGTCTGACCATAAGAATCTCATCCTTATGAAGGCCTTGTGCCGAAATGGTGAGGATTCTTCCAAAAGTCAGCCTAGTGCTCTTTCACATTTGGTCTGACCATCAACAGCTAACTGTTAGCCCCGGTGACTGCAAGTCTTGTCCTCACAGTGAAGCTGTGGGGTTCTCACACCCTCCAACTCTGATCTAAACCAGGTGATTCCTGAATGCAAGGCTTACCAGTGGCTGACATTAGCTAGCCAGCTAAAAAGACATAAAAATAAGACAATTTTGAGGTTTTCCTCCTCTTTTATTGGAGGCTAGCTACTCTCCATCACCTCCAGCCCCTGTCCCAGCCTAACATTTTCCAAACTGGTCTCTCCACGAAACGCAGAGGCTAAATTGATTGTTGACATATTAAGATCCCATCCAACACCTGATGAAACAGAAAACAATGGCAATGAGGAAGGAACTAAGCATTACTGAGATTAGCAAATGTAATGTAATTACAAATGAATTTTAAATTGAATTGGATTTCAAATTGTAATCCTCAACTGCTGGAGCACGCTTCTCCGGGCTTATTGTAATGTAACCAAACATGCATTGGGGTCATTCTGAGACAGTCATGAGGCAAGTACATATTTTCACTATTAAGTTTAAGTGTTTTTTCTTTTTCGTTTGGAACCCATGACCCATCAGGAGCTGGATCAACCTATCAGCTTGTTTATCACACAGGGCAGCATCTCTGCATAGATCTGCAGAAGTCTATGACGTCCTCATTTTGAAGAAAGTAAGTAGTGAGTGTATTCGCCCTGAGTTTCAAAAGTTTCAACACCTTCACACTGAAGGTAATTGTACAATACACCACATTATAATCTTTATTGCTATGCTGTTTTCCATTGTATCTCACCTTATGACGCTCAGATGAGAAATAAACAGTGGTATACATTCTTTCCTTCACAGCCAATTTACTGTTTTATTGTGCCTTCTAGTACCTGTGATGATTCATGTTTTTCTGAGACCAGTTTTTCATGCACTGCTTGTCTTTTCCATGGCCTCCAAGAACCCTGCCGTTATCTGTTTTTGTATTTTGTTTGCTATCACGCCTCCTACTGGTCTTTGCATCTCTGCATCAGCCTGCAGAGTGTAAATTGTAATTATCACCTTGTAGTCCAGAAATACCTACGCAAACCCTGTGGTGTTTAACATCTGAGGCTTCAGAGGGTTTTTCAGACTAGCGTGTGTGAACACACTTAGGAGAGCTTGCTAAAAAGATCAAAAATACATCTGTGTGCCACAGTGTGCATTCCTGTACAAAATGCTATTATTAAGGGCTTTCTTTAGGATTTTCTTTGCCATATCCTATCAAACTTGACCACAATTTTCAGCATAAAGTAGCCTCTTACAGAATAGTGAAACAGCTCCAGAGGGAAACAGTCTGATCTGGCCATGTGTTCTGACCTCTCTACCATCCTGTACAATATTTAGAGTTTTATGGGGATGTGCTATGTTAAAGCTGGAGTGCGGGACATTTGTCTCCCCCTTCTGGCAGTCAGAGTAAAGGGGGGCACTCGGCTGTGATTGCCTGAGTACAAAGCCGTTACTAGGATGAGGGAGGATATTTCTCTTAGTTTGATAACGTTAAAAGTAAAGTTAGACTTTTCTGTCAGCCTCCTGACTCATTTTCAAAAAGACAAGAGAAAAAGAGAGAGAGCTGGGAGCACCAGTGAGAGAGAGAGAGAGAGAGCAGCTGTGTTTGAGCAAGCTAGAGAGTGAATGAAGAGAGGGACCAGTGGTAGTGACAAAGCCGGTGAATCAGATAAATAAAACATTCTTTTCTGATTGTTCCACAGTGTTTCACAGTACTATCCCCACCGGGATTTGTCCCAGTATGCCTGATGGCCATAACCTACTGTTGCAGCTGTAAAACGGTGGATAAATTGTTTTGAGTGTCACACAATCCCTGCAAGATGATTCATTTCATTATCAGAATTTGATCCATTCACTCATCTGCAAAGTCCAGAAGAGCTGCACGATTAACGGCCAGACGACCAGCATGGAAATGTTGCGCCCGACATGAGATTTAAAAACTCTATACTGTGAAATACAGAGAGATTTATCTAGTGGTGATAGGCTTAATCAGCATTGTGTGAACTCCTTTGGCAAGGGCTTGAATGTAATGGACATTCATTTATATGTAAAAGTTCTGCACTGCAGGTTTAAGATGTACTTTAAGGCTAAATATCTGGTTCAGAGTTACTGTTCTGGAGATATCTGAGCTGAGTAAAAAATTGCTGCTACCTTGCCATATCCTGGTGTTGACTTCAAGCAAGACAAACTCTTCAAGGGCAATAATTGATTTGTGTCTGGTGGAGGAATAAGTTCTGACAAAAAAGTATGTGGGTCAGAAAACTTCCCAAGAATGTATCGGTTGTGTCTACCTTACTGTAAACATAAGCCATTTCATCATCATTATCCTCATCGTCGTCATCATCATCATCATCATTTACTATGCAGCCTTTCAGCACTAAACAGCAGGTAAGACAGCAGTTGGTGGTTGCACCTGTAAGTCAGTCTATAAACAAACTGAGCTGGTGATGAAGCTAAAGGTTTCAATTCTCTTCTACTTCCTGCAACAACAGAGTGTTTCTCACACTTTGCGCTTATTTACAGAGATGAATACAGCAGAATATTACAATCTTTTGGAGCCAGTAGCCAGATTTTTTTTCTGTTTTTTAAATCAGTTATTCAGAGTGTCACTCATTGCAAAAATGTGTCATTCAAAATAAATGACTAGGGAGTTGCCTCGGACCATTGTTGTTCTATCATCATACAAATGATCTTCCCTTTTTCAAATGCATGAATGTTGGGCTGCCTCAGTTGCTTAGGGGTTAAAACACTGGCCATGAACTGCAATGTTGCTGGTTTGAATCTGGGTGGGGACCTTCTTTGCCAAACAAAAAAAAGAATGCTTGTTTGTGAATGACACATCAATCACACCAATAGCAGATTCAATAATGCACATGAATATTTTTCAGTTTATACTGTAGTGTTTTTTTAATTGGGTGGAAAAGAATACATTGGTGTTAAATGCAAACACAACCTAAAGTGTGACAATATGCACAACAGGAAGGAGGACAAAAACTGAAACCATAGTATTTAACGTGGAAATGTAAAGGTCACACAAAGGAATCAAACTACAAAATAATCTGACATAGACAGCTCATACTGACCTTTCAGAAAGGTGATGAAAATGGCAGGACTGGTTGGATTAATTGCAAGCTTCTTATGAAAACAATATATATAGTTCATTTCTCATAGTCTAATTTATAGTCACATGGGTTATTGCTGTGCAGTAGTGTGGGACAATGCAACCTCAGAGAGATATGGACAGACTGCATTAAACAAGACAGCAAGAATGATCTTACAATGTGGGTTTGAACTGAAGTAGTGACTTACGCTACATAAAAGGATGGCCTACAGTAGTAGAACTAGTGAAACAACATTCAGTTGCACCATTTGGAAAATTCATAAGTTTAAAATGTCACTAAGCCTTCAAGACAAACTGTTAGATAAATATAAGGTCAATATAAGGAGTAGTTGTACTATCGTTTGTATCTGCTGTTGTAGCACCTGTAATGGTGGACGGTGGACTCCAAGACCCCATATATTCAGCGACTGTGGACAACTGCTAAAAATGTGTATACAAATATATGATATGGCATGGCATGGCAGCTCCAGCAAACTCCCTTTTTGGTTTCAGGTTAGTTTTGATTGAAGCACATGATTATAATTGTATCTTGTTTATTTTATTTGTTTACTTATGTATTTTTATTTTTTTTGCAGCCAAGGGGTATAGGGTAGGACGGTATTGGCTTTTTTGTGTTGTTATTTTGATATAGTAAAGATCTGGGACAGAAATGTTGTCATCTTGTGCATTTTTGGTAAGATTGTATGCGAGTATTTAATGTGTTCCTTGTATGAGTGTATTGAGTCTCATTTATGTTAGGTTCCTGTACCCTCACTAATCAAAATGGGAAAATAAACTCAAAGAAGTGGTCACAAAAAGACCCCAAAAAACAAAAGAACTGAAATGGGCAAGCAAACCTTTAACTTAAATATGAAACTCAATAATGCAATACAACATCGATAATTGATGGACTGTAGATTGTAAGTTTTCATTGTGGTTTTAATCATGCGTTGTATTGTATCAGTATGCGTGCATTAGTGAGGGAATATATGTATTTGTGTGTGTATATGAACAGTTGTATGTATGCTGTGTATGTGACTATGAATGATTAACTATTTAATATATACAGTACTGTGCAAATGTTTTAGGCATTTTTTAGATTTGTATCCATAATGCAATACCATCAGGGAGGCTTCTGATTGGCCTCAAATTAATTCTGCAGCATCACAGTGACCCCAAACATACAGACAGAGTCACAAAAAACTGTCTTCAACAACAAGAAGAACAAGGAGTCCTGAAACAGATGCCCCCAGAGCCCCGATCTCAACATCATGGAGTCAGTCTGGGATTACATGAAGAGACAGAGACAGCTGAGCTGCCTAAATCCACTGAACAACTCTGGCAACTTCTCCAAGATGCAGGAACAACTGACCTGCCAAGTACCTTGAAAAACTGTGTGCAGGTGTACTGAGAACTGCTGCTGTTTTAAAGGTAAAGTGTGCTTACACCAAATTTTGATTTCATTTAGGTTTCTTCTGTTTATTCCACTTTGTTCGAAGTTAATTGATAAATAAAAACTATTTATAGCATCATTTTTGAAAGCATCCTCACTTCACTTTTCGTACCTAAAACTTTTGCACAGTACAGTATATATAATAAATAAGGTATTTATAATCATGTGTACATGATGTCTATTTGTGTGTGCGTATGTGTGCTAGATAGAATTTCTGAATTTATTTTTATTTTGACTTTTGACTCTTGGGAGACTAGCCTTGAGCTAAAAGAGATCCAAAATAAATACAGTGCATTCAGAAAGTATTCAGACCACTTCACTTTTCTCACATGTTATGTTGTAGCCTTATGCTTTAAATTCATTCATTTTTCCCTCATCAATCTACACTCAATACCCCATAATGACAAAGTGAAGACAGAATTTTAGAATTTTTTGCAAATTAATTAAAAAGGAACAACTCAAATATATATTGACATAAGTATTCAGACCCTTTGCTATGACACACAATTTAGCTCAGGTGCCTTCCATTTCTCTTGATCATCTTTGAGATGTTTCTACACCTTGATTGGAGTCCACCTGTGGTAAATTCAATTGACTGGATATCATTTGAAAAGGCACACACCTGTCTATATAAGGTCTCACAGCTGACAATGCATATCAGAGCAAAAATCAAGCCACTCCTAGCTCTCTCCTTCTTTTAGCGACTTTTCTTGCTAATCCCATAGTAGTTAGTTGTTTTAGCTCTGCTGTTTTAGCTTAGCAGCTAACATAGCTAAGCAGTTAACGATGGCTTCTCTCTCTCCCTCCCACTCTCCCGCTCTCTCTTGCTCGGTGTGTCATATGTTTAGCTATTCCTCTGCCTCCTTTAGTGACAATAGTACATGTAATAAATGTAGTTTATTTGCAGTGGTGGAGGCGAGGCTTAGTGAATTGGAAGCGCGGCTCCGCACCATGGAAAACAAATCATTAACTAATGTTAGCCAGCCCCCAGTAGCCGGTGCGGGCCGACTAGCATAGCTCCTAGCATAGCTCCTACTCCCCCGGTGGTTCCCGAGCAGCCGGGAAGCCAGGGCGGCTGGGTGACTGTCCGAAGGAAGCATAGTCCTAAGCAGAAGCCCGCGGTTCACCTCCAACCAGTTCACGTTTCAAACAGGTTCTCCCCACTCAGTGACACACCCGCTGAGAAACCAACTCTGGTTATTGGCAGCTCCATAGTGAGAAACGTGAAGTTAGCGACACCAGCGACCATAGTCAAATGCATTCCTGGGGCCAGAGCGGGCGACATAGAATCTAATTTAAAACTGCTGGCTAAAGATAATCGTAAATATGGTAAGATTGTCATCCATGTCTGTGTTAATGACTGTCGATTACGCCAATTGGAGGTCACCAAAATTAATGTTGAGTCGGTGTGTACATATGCAAAGACTATGTCGGACTCCGTAGTTTTCTCTGGGCCCCTGCAAAATCTGACCAGTGATGACATGTATAGCCGCATGTCATCATTCAACCGCTGGTTGTCAAGGTGGTGTCCAGAAAACAATGTGGGCTTCATAGACAATTGGCGGACTTTTTGGGGAAGACCTGGTCTGATTAGGAGAGACGGCATACATCCCACTTTGGATGGAGCAGCTCTCATATCTAGAAATATGGCTGAGTTTATTAGACCAAAACCATGACAACCCAGAGTTGAGACCAGGAAGCAGAGCTGCAGTCCTACACGCTTCTCTGCGCTTCCATTAGAGCAGTTACCCACCCAAAACTACATAGAAACTGTGTCTGTCCCCCGACCACTCAAATCATTTAAATCAATTAACTCTAAAGTAAACAGAAGAGGATTCTTTCATAAAAATCTAATAGAAATTAACACCACCAATGTCACAGTACAACAAAATAGGAGAATTAAATGTGGACTCTTACATTAGATCTCTGTCTTCCAAAGCTGTATTAGTAAACGACCTAATCTCAGATTATCATATTGATCTATTTTGTCTTACTGAAACCTGGCTGTGTCATGAAGAATATGTTAGCCTAAACGAATCCACTCCTCCAAGTCATATTAATACTCACATTCCTCGAGACACCGGCCGAGGAGGTGGAGTTGCAGCCATTTTTAACTCAATCCTAATAATCAACCCTCGACCTAAACTTAATTATAACTCATTCGAAAGCCTCGTTCTTAGTCTTTCACACCCAACCTGGAAAACTTTACAGCATTCTATTTGTTATAGTGTACCGCCCTCCTGGCCCGTACTCTGAATTTTTATTCGAATTTTCAGAGTTTTTATCAAACTTAGTCCTTAGTACAGATAAAGTAATTATAGTAGGTGACTTTAATATCCATGTGGACGTCGATATTGATAGTCTTAGCACTGCGTTTATCTCATTGTTAGACTCAATTGGCTTCTCTCAGAGTGTAAATAAACCTACGCACTGTCTTAACCACACCCTCGACCTTGTTCTGACTTATGGCATTGAAATTGAACATTTAATAGTTTTTCCACAAAATCCTATTTTATCAGACCATTACTTAATAACTTTTGAATTCCTATTAATAGACTACACGCCATTAGACAAAAACATCTTTACTAGATGTCTTTCTGATAGTGCTGTAGCTAAATTTAAAGAAGCGATCCCACTAGTACTAAATTCAGTGCCATGTCTCAATACTACAAAGGAGTCTTATGCTAACTTTAGTTCCTCTGAAACTGATAATCTTGTTGATAGTACCGCAGGCTCACTGCAAACAACACTCAACTCTATCGCCCCTTTAAAAAGGAAGATAATAAAACATAAGAAGCTAGCTCCATGGTATAACTCCCAAACCCGTAAATTAAAGCAAACATCGCGAAATTTTGAAAGGATTTGGCGTTCCACCAAACTGGAAGAATCTCGTTTAGTCTGGCAAGATAGTCTTAAAACATATAGGAAGGCCCTCTGTAATGCCAGAGCTGCCTATTACTCATCATTAATAGAGGAGAATAAAAACAGCCCTCGGTTCCTTTTCAGCACTTTGGCCAGGCTGACAAAGAGTCATAACTCTATTGATCCATGTATTCCTATAGCTGTCAGTAGTAATGACTTTATGAGCTTCTTTAATGACAAAATTCTAACTATTAGAGACAAAATTCATCACCTCCTGCCCTCAACAGGCACTGATTCACCCTCCAATTCAGGAACCTTAGAAACAGCTGCAAAACCCGATATATATTTAGACTGTTTCTCTCCAATCGACCTTCGTGAATTAATTTCAATGATTTCGTCCTCTAAACCATCATCCTGTCTCTTGGACCCGATCCCAACTAGGCTGCTTAAGGAAGTCTTACCCTTAGTTAGCACTTCTTTACTAGATATGATCAATCTGTCTTTAGTAACAGGCTATGTACCACAGTCCTTTAAAGTAGCTGTAATTAAACCTCTTCTTAAGAAGCCTACACTGGATTCAGCCGTTTTAGCCAACTATAGACCTATATCTAACCTTCCCTTTCTCTCTAAGATCCTCGAGAAAGCAGTTGCCAATCAGTTATGTGACTTTCTACATAACAATAGTTTGAGGATTTTCAGTCAGGTTTTCGAGCGCATCATAGCACAGAGACAGCATTGGTGAAAGTTACGAATGACCTCCTAACCACATCGGACAAAGGACTTCTCTCTGTACTTGTCTTGTTAGATCTTAATGCTGCATTCGACACCATTGACCATCACATCCTGTTACAGAGACTGGAACATTTAATTGGTATTAAAGGAACTGCATTAAGCTGGTTTAAATCCTATTTTTCAGATCGACTTCAGTTTGTACATGTTAACAATGAATCCTCCATCCATGCAAAAGTTAGACATGGAGTTCCACAAGGTTCTGTGCTTGGACCAATACTGTTCACCTTATATATGATTCCTTTAGGTAATATTATTCGGAAACACTCCATAAATTTTCATTGCTACGCTGATGATACCCAATTATATTTATCAATGAAGCCAGATGAATTAAATCAGTTAACTAAACTTCAAGTGTGCCTTAAGGACATAAAGACCTGGATGACTGCCAATTTTCTGCTACTGAACTCAGACAAAACTGAAGTTATTGTGTTTGGCCCTCAACACCTTAGAAACACATTATCTAATGACATAGCTACTCTGGATGGCATTACCCTGGCGTCCAGCTCCACTGTAAGGAATCTGGGAGTTATCTTTGACCAAGATATGTCCTTCAGCCATCATATAAAACAAATTTCAAGGACTGCTTTTTTTCACCTACGTAATATAGCAAAAATCAGGCACATCCTGCCTCAAAAAGATGCAGAAAAACTAGTCCATGCATTTGTTACTTCTAGGTTGGATTATTGTAATTCTTTATTGTCAGGCTGCCCTAACAAGACCCTAAAGACTCTCCAGCTGGTCCAGAATGCAGCTGCACGTGTACTAACAAAAACTAGGAAAAGAGATCATATTTCTCCTATTTTAGCTTCGCTACATTGGCTTCCGGTAAAATCCAGAATAGAATTTAAAATATTTCTCCTTACTTATAAAGCTCTTAATAGTCAGGCGCCACTATATCTTAAAGAGCTCATAGTACCTTATTACCCCACTAGAGCACTGCGCTCCCAAAATGCAGGCTTACTTGTGGTTCCTAGAATATCTAAAAGTAGAATGGGAGGCAGAGCCTTCAGCTATCAGGCTCCTCTCCTGTGGAACCATCTCCCAGATTCAGTCCGGGGGGCAGACACCCTCTCTACGTTTAAGAGTAGGCTTAAAACTTTCCTTTTTGAAAAAGCTTATAGTTAGGGCCGGCCAGGCTCGCCTTGGACCGGCCCCTAGTTATGCTGCTATAGGACTAGACTGCCGGGGGACTTCCCATGATGCACTGAGCTCCTCTCTCCTCTCTCATCCTCTTCCTCTCCATTTGTATGCTTTCATGTACCATTAATGCATGTTACTTACTTGACTTCTTCCCCGGAGTCTCTGTGCTTTCTCGTCTCACAGGAAGATCCAGTGCCTGGACGGTGGGCCATGGCTGTGGGGACTGTGGCATGGTCCTGTGGATGTCCTGCTTCCATTTCTGCTACTGCTATTATTGCTATTACTATTATAAAGTCATAGCTCTACTTACATTACTGTTGTTATGGTTATTGTTGTTGTTATACTTCTCTGTGTCTCTCCCCACCCCACCCCCCTCTCCTCTTCCACCGTCCCCCTCCCTCCTTCTTTCGCTGTAAACCCAACCGGTCAAGGCAGATGGCCGCCCACCTAGAGCCCAGTTCTGCTTGAGGTTTCTTCCCGTTAAAGGGGAGTTTTTCCTTGCCGATGTCGCCAAGTGCTTGCTCATGGGGGGAATTGTTGGGTCTCTGTAAATAAATGAGTACGGTCTCGACCTGCTCTATGTGTAAAGTGCCCTGAGATAATGTTTGTTGTGATTTGACGCTATATAAATAAAATTGAATTGAATTAACAGAGGTTACCAAGAACCCGATGGTCACTCTGGCTGAGCTCCAGAGATCTTGTGTGGAGATTGGAGAAACTTCCAGAGGGACAACCATCACTAGTTTTATGATTCTATGGGGGAATTATAAATTATTATTGTGCACAACTCCAACAACAGCGACACAACTCATATTAGAGTAGGTATAATAATAGGGAAATAGTCCTCCTTGTTGGCCACACAAGAGAGGTCAATTAGAATTATGATAATTATTCATCTTAATTATGACTTTGCGAGGGTATAAGGTCTTTTAAGGTTAAGTGACTGAGCGGGCATGCACAAAGAAACACAAACAAGTTCATTTTAGTTACATCCACATTTATTACTAATACTACAGCTACAAGTACTAAACACTACAACATTTTACAGACAAGACACAAGAGGGAAAGGGAAACTGGTACACAAGGCTATGACTAGTGAATGATTCGAATGCATGATGCAGAGTTATCTAATGTGTAGTTTGTATGAGAGACATGATAAACAGATTAGATGACCTGGGAATCAGTAAGTCAAATCAATGGTACAACAGCTTAGTTCTGAATTGCCAATTGAAGTTACAAATTATGAAAGCACCAGGGTTTAAGCAAGTTGATGAAGGTTTTGTACGAATACTTGCTTGCTCCCTGGGGTGGTTTCTAGCAGAGAAAGGAGTCCAATGTGCTGGGGTGAAAAGCTAGAGCCTGGATCTTGTAATGATGAGTGAATCGGCCAGTCCAGATTTGAAAAGTTCCCGTTGGAAGAGAGCTCCTGGTTTATGCTCTCCTAGGCTTGATCCTTAACTCATGACTCTAGATCCTGAGGTTTCACCTCATAATGTTCTTAATCATATCTTCATACTAGCAAAATGCAAGCTTTCCATCAGCATGGCAGAAAGAAAGAAGACAAAGATAAAAGCAAGAAGTAACCAGCAGCCAGCACCCAGCCTGGACAAGCAGCCTGGAAAAGCCTAGAGTCTTAGGTAAGACACTGTTTTAAAGTTTCGGTCAGAATGGTGCTAAACATGATGTTAGTGTTATCAAGGATGATGGAATTATGTTAATGGTACATTTCTTGGCTTAAAGGCAGTGGAATAAAAGTCTAACTAAAGCACATAACAGCACACATATGATATACACACATATCAACATACAATATTAATTGTCCTTAGACAAATCTACATTTTACAGGTTCTGGTGTGTGTGTGTGTGTGTGTGTGTGTGTGTGTGTGTGTGTGTGTGTCCACATATTTGATGTGGAGTGGTCTGTAAAATGTCTGTGAGTGCCTGTTTGTCACTGGAGCATGGCATATTGTGCAGCATGTCTTGTGCCTTATGCTGGTTTGTCCAGTGAACACTTGTTCGGTAGGTTATTCAAGTCCTGAAAATCAAGTCCACAGTGGGATTAAAGTTGGTGCAAGCTCGTCTCTGTGTGTGACTGGCTCTTGGAGGTAAGTTGAAGAAAGAGCTGGTATGTTGCTTGAGGCTTGTACTGTCTGCCTTCAGAACATGCAGGGACTTTACCCTACAACTGCAACACTCCACCGATCTGGGCTTTATGGCAGGGTGGCCAGACAGAAGCCTCTCCTCAGTGAAAGACACAGGAAACTTGGAGTTTGCAAAAAAGCACCTAAAGGACTCTCAGACTGTGGGAAACAAGATTCTCTGGTCTGATAAAACCAAGATTGAACTGTTTGGCCTCAATTCTAAGTGTCACGTCTGGAGGAAGCGAGGCACCGCTCATCACCTGCCCAATACCATCCCAACGGTGAATTGTAGTGGTGACAGCATCATGCTGTGGGGGTGTTTTTCAGCAGCAGGGACTGGGGGACTGGTCAGGGTTTTGGGAAAGCTGAACAGCGCCAAGTAAAGATATCCTTGACAAAAACCTGGTCCAGAGCGCTCAGGACCTCAGACTGGGGTGAAGGTTCACCTTCCAACGGGACAATGACCCTAAGCACACAGCCAAGGCAACGCAGGAGTGGCTTAGGGACAACTCTGTGAATGTCCTTGAGCAGTCCAGCCAGTGCCCTGACTTTAACCCAATCTAACATCTCTGGAGAGACCTGAAATGGCTGTCCACTGACAGTCCCCGTCTAACCTGACAGAGCTTGAGAGGATCTGAATGACAGAAAATCCCCAAATTCCAGGTGTGCAAAGCTTGTCGTGTCATACCCATGAAGACTCAAGGCTGTAAGCCAAAGGTGCTTCAACTAAGTACTGAGTAAAGGGTTTGAACACTTACGTTAATGTGATATTTCAGTTTTTCCTTTTTAATTAATTTACAAAAATTTCTACAATTCTGTCTTCACTTTGTCATAATGGGGTATTAGGTGTAGATAAATGAGGGAAAAAATAAATTTAAGTGATTTTAGCATAAGGATGCAACATAACAATATGAAAAAGTGAAGGGGTCTAAATACTTTCTGAATGCACTGTAAATAAAATATTTTTTCAATTTAATAGTCCACATGATGGCTCTTTTCCCTTTTCAAATTTGACAGTAGCCATATTCCCCACAAAATTACAGGGGGGAAGGAAACTGTGGGAAAATACAAGACTGATTGAAAATAAAGTTGGTAAGAAGTGTCTGTGGTAAAATATCAGCTACTGACAAAAAACATGCCATAATAGCTCACTGGATCATAGTATAAAAAAATGGAGGCCATTTTGCCACTTTAATGTTTGCAATATTGCCGATTACCTACATCTACAATAAATATATATTTTTTTACATTATATATCACTCTATTCAGCACTCCCAACTGCAAAGGAAACGTGACAAGAATTCCTTGTAGAAATCTACATTAAAGTAGAAATGTGCATGCATGGAAACTCCAATCTTAAATAGAAAAGAAAGGTTAAGAGTGTACAGTAAAATGAGCAGTAATTATTCACAATGCTGCACAGCATGAGTTCAATTTGTGTGGTAGGCAGGTTGGGGTGCAGGGTTCATAGTAATTCTTGCAGCTGGGCCCCTTGTGAATCTTTTCTGCCACTGATATCCCTTTGACAGTGTAGACACACATGCACTGATGAAGGAAATTACATTAAGCATTCAATATTCATATTCCCCCTATTCACCTTCCACCTCTCTCCCTCTCTTTTCCTCTCTATTTCCCTCCTTACTCCATACTCACAAAGTGGTGGGATGAGGTGTTGTGCACCGACATGCCATTTTGATGTAGTGTGAAATAACTGCTGGTCGGGCTCGGGCGCAATTGCCGATGAATACAAATTGAGGGGGAAGGGATGGGTGGCTCAAGGTCACCCAGGAGGATCATTTCCAAACGTGGTTTCATTGTTGATTCAGTAATGAGAGATGGGACCTGGATTACAAAGCAGAACGAATGCTCTCCACCCATCCACTGGTCCACTATTCAATTGTCACTCTGACTTCACACTGTACCTCTGCTGCTCAGGTAACCACATCACTCATTTTTATTGCTTGTGTGCTAACACTTTTTTTAACAACGCAGGATCATGACTGTTACATAAAAAACTCAAATGCTATTGGGCTCTTCAGTTTTCCCCACTGCAGAACTTACTGTATATCCATGAAACAGGTGTGTGTGTTCATAATCAGGTCATCCATGTCTAATTATGGACCAGGCCTTAAAGCCGAAGGTTAATGAACAGGTAATCAATGAGCTGATAAAGACATGATTTAGGTGCTTAGGGCTGATCTTTGGCATGACTGTTGGCCCTGTAGGACTGAAGAGGAAATTCACAGAGCCAGGCTAACAAGATGTAAGTTGCTACCTAGCCAAATAGTGGAAGAGACTGTGCTCAGAATCAGTTGGGAGAGTAGAAAATTATGCTTTAAACCTGCATTCATTGATTTTTTGGCCACTTGGAGCAGCATTGATATATTATCACCCTATAAAATTGATGGGGTCAATGTGTTAGCAAACCGTTTCACATTTATACATCCAGCAGACACATTAGCATTCATTTAAAGTCACGTGTCTGTCCACCTGATGAATGTAAGTCCAATATTCATTCTACTTTTAGCTCTGTTTTTGACTCCACCATCTCCCTGAGGGAAATATCTGGCTTTAGCTGCTAAATGCTCCACTGTATTCACTGGCTAGTTGCTACCTTTGTCTGTCTGCTGTTTGGTGATGCGCAAGTAGTGTTTAGTAAGTTAAACCATGTGTTAATTACCACGGAAGACTGGGGGACACCACGACATTGTATCACTCAAACAACACTTACACAATAATATTGTTGGCAGCATGTCACGTGTTGTATTGAAGTTCACTATTTCAGAGTTTGTCAGGGGCTAGCAGCCAACCTCCATATTGCTAGCTGTTGTCCTGAGGTCTCTGTCTCTTAACCCACTAATATTGCTTCTCCTATCAGTGTTGCAGTACATGTATGTATGCTATGTATGTATTAGTTAGTAAGTTAAAGGGCCAAACTAACAGGCAGGCATGATAATGTTATTTTATGTGTATGGTTCTTGTTTGTTAGTACATAAATGAACAACTCAGCAATTATGAGTGAGTCGCTAGGAAAAAGGAAGCGGCCAGATATAAGGCATTTCTTTACGAAACAGCCTAAAAGACAAGTGAGTTCCACAAACTGTCAGCATTGTTTAGGATGATTTCATTATCACATAGCATTGGCAAAGAGGAAAAGAATGTGCAGTTATAGGCTATTATAGGTAATTCTGCACTTATTATTAACTTCATGCTAGTGGTTAATTTACACTGATTCTTTTCATTCTCTGTATTTGCCTTACTCATCCTAATTACAAAACTGAAATAGATGATGAATAACTGTCCAATATAATATGTGCATACCTGCGATTTATTGAGCAATCAGTAGATGCACAAGTGAGTGAAAGCAGATGTTAAATCTGAATGAGCAGAACTTTCATTTAGTGTGCCTGTACTTGTGTGTGGATCTTAAGTTACATATTGGCTCATTGGTTCATTTTTATCATGTGAGTCATATATCCATATCCAATGTGTACACATTTCTCTGTCCTAGGATGAACAGATTTGTGCGGGAAAGTTTGCTTTCTTTATTTCACTATTATGAATGGCTGTAATTCATTTAGGAGAATCAGCATGTAGTCACAGGGCACAGCAAGGAGGAAAGGGATGGCAGGGACATTAATCTGTGAATGTCTTCTGTCAGTGTTTTTTGCAGTTAAGATAAAGTTAAATTGAACAGTTTTCGACACATCCTTATTTCAGTTTCACCCAGTAAGCACATATATGTCACCGCGTTTTTTGCACAAGATCACGACATCTGCAGTTGATCGTGGGCATTTTGAAGCGTTGTCTATGGATCGTCTGAACGTGTTATTGTGTGATGAAAACCTATACATCACAGTGATGTAAAATTGATGTAGTAGGGGTGATCCCGCTGTAGACAGTGTAACAGCTCTGCACATGCGTAGCACCATCCTGCCATTTTATGGATCGGTACGTTAGAAGAGAGCACGGCAGAAAGATAAAATAACATTTTGTGCTACACACAACCAGCGACTGGGACTAAAAAATAGCCGTAGGCTGTTTTATGTGGGCTGGTGCATAATCAAAGAGGCCAACAGAGCAGCCCACTGGGATTTCTCCTGGTGCTCCCGATGGCCAGCCTTATCAATTTTACTTTAATCAAAACTCACCTTTATTTATTATCTACGCTATTACCTACCATTTACAAAAGTGAAAATGTGCTCAGCAAGAAGCATTCACCTCGTAAGTTAATGTTTCTTATTGCAGGAAACAAATCATTGCCTATATATTGGCAGTGCAGCTATAACGTTTTTTGGGATTTTATACTGTTATCCTCAATCGGAAAGTGACTTATAACAGATAGATAGATACATAATATGTACAGTTTGTGGCTAGATATTGTACCATACAAACTGTTTGGCCAGTAGCCACCCAGTCTGTTTAACTTGTGATCCATCAGTGTGGGATACTGCAACAACATTCAGTGTTTATACTCAAACAAGCTTTATGAAAAGATTGATTAAAGAAAAGTGAAGAAGGTGAAATGCTTCTTGTTGGTGACACCATGTATTTTATATCAGGTATAATAAAAAGGACTAGACAAATGTATACTGTAT
Organism: Scomberomorus guttatus; assembly: GCA_038419695.1. NCBI lineage: Eukaryota > Metazoa > Chordata > Actinopteri > Scombriformes > Scombridae > Scomberomorus > Scomberomorus guttatus. Next base: position 6,048,787 of record CM076457.1, read on the forward strand.
TGAACATTCAGTTTAAAATGTAAGGCTTTCACACCTACATGGCATGTTTGTGTTTTCAACAGCGGCTTGACAATTAGGTTGTACATGAGTTAATCGTTAATAATTATCAACTGATTGCGTTCATCAGAGTTAAATAGAATTGGTAAGTGCTGCTATTCTATAGCCTGTTTTGTGTGTGAGTAAAGTTATTGTACTGTTGTTGCTTATTCATTTAATTGTTACTGTGCTTAGATGAAATTTTGGTGTTTTATTGTGGCTCACATGTCATAGCAGTACTTGCACTACAACCCCAGAGGTGCATTTTGCAATGTGTGTATATAGGATGGTTTTCTAACTCTACTGTGATCTGTGGATTACATATTTAACATTTTCTTTGCATTTTCTTTGGTTTCTGGAAAAGTTGTGCGTTTAAAAAAAAATTGATACAGATGGGTTTTAACTGGGATTGTGCAGAAAACTGTCAATTCAATCTGGCAACACTGCTGATTGCATGCCATTGCAGGTCTGTCCATGAATGAGGACGGAGAGGAGGTCACACTGGCTGGGCAGATGATGAACTGCAAGGCTGAGTCTGAAGCCAAGCAGGTTAGGAAAGGTTCAGGTTGCCAGTTTATCTTTCTTATCAAATTTATTTGTAATTATTTGTATCAGGTTTTCAGTACAAACATTTATGCTCTGTGGTTTCAATATACTTTGCAAGCACATTGTTTCTCAAACTTTAACAGACTTGATCTGTCATTATAATAGTCTTCTTCTTCTAATAGTCTGATTTCCAAGTTAATAAATCTTATTTTGTCCAGGCCCAAAATGATCCTGCAGCATGGCCAGGCTGTGCTGAAGACCAAGCAGGCAAAGGAGAAAAAGATGGACAGTGGCTACAAGAAGGATCAGGACTCCCTGCAGGCTGAGCTAGCCAAACTCAACTATCAAGGTAGGATGTGTGTTATTTGTGAGACCAGTTAATGCAAGCAAAAAGACTCATTTATACTATAACAGCTGCCATTCCTTATATTATACATTTTGCATTACTGTTTGGGGTATGTGTGTTTGCAGATGGGAAGGAGGAGAGTCTGCTGGACCAAAGATGACAGGCAACCATGCCTATAAAATTCACTCATACATTTCATTGACAGGTCTGAAATATGACCTCAAAAATACATTTTCCTGTATTCCTGTTATTATTCATTTTATTTTTTTCTTCTCTGCAGGAACGAACATCGTACCTGGAGTACCAGAAACTGATGTATGAGATCCAGCACTTGTCACAACTGAGGAGGTCCAGAGAGGTCGCTAAGCTCTCCACCAAGGTCAACTATTGTTCAGACAAAATGTTTATTTTTAAATCTTGTTTTTTGCTGCTCCTTTAATGTTAAATAGACTATTTAACATTAAATACGCTCTCTTTTTGTCTTTCCAGAGGCCTGATGGAGCAGCTTCGGGTTCTTCAGTCAGACTCCAACTTCCAGATCCCTGTATCATCTGCAAACACACTTAATTATGTGATTACAACACGTTAGCTTTGTTTACATATTTTACACCTTTTACACACAAATTTAACTGTTATGTGTGTTTCTGGGTTCATGGCAAATCACTTTGTTCTTTTGAGGATACTGATGGTCTGATAAGCCAGGCGCTGCTGGTCGATAACTTTGAGGGAGCTGTGTCTGAACGATGGTCACTAGCTAACAAAAATACCTAAACAAGCAAAAGAATAACATTTCAATGGTGAGAAAATTTATGTTACTACAAGTGTTTGATGTTTGGTTGGTACAATCATTGGGGGGGGGGGGGTGTTAAAGCTGTCTATTAACTTTATTTAATTCATCAATTTGTCTTCAAATCCAGCTTATATCATCAGTGGTGACCCAGAACTGGAGGGACATTGTGCAAAGCTGTGAGCTGGACAATTGGAAGGAGGCTCGCTGCTCTGCTGACCTACGCTCACCCTGAAGACTTTGCCCTTCTATGCGGTAGGTTGCTCACAAGTGAAGAATTATCACATGCACAAAAAAAACAGCAGGAAGAGGCCAGAGAAAACCTCTGGAATAGTGTAGGTGGCATTCAGTATTTGGCTAGGTAAGGTGAGGCTTTGAAAGGAAATGAAAACCACCCAAAACTGACCTCCTGGCTGCAAAGACATTTTGATTTTACTAGTCCTAAGGTGCAAAATAAAACACAGCAGATCCTGAGCAACACTATTGTCAAAGAAATCTCACAGGAAATTAAGTCTCTGCCAGTAGTGTAATACTCTTTGATCATTGATGGGACACAGGCCATGACTGGAGTAGAGCAAGAGTCAATATTCCTTCGTTTTATTGACAAAAACCTTGAACTCAGAGAGGAATTCATTGGAATGTATGAAATAAAAAATGCAACAGGTAAGGGAATTACTGGTCTCTAAAGCTGGGCACTTTAGATCTCTTAAGTCCTATCTCTCTATCTCTCTATCTATCTGTCTGTCTATCTGTCTGTCTATCTATCTATCTATCTATCAGATAGATAAGCTGAGGATGGACTTTGCGAACAGCTGGAAGGTGTTGAAGGACCTTACTTCAACAAGCGGAGCACCTGAAAAAGGTGACCAAAGAGAGAAACCTCCTGAGTAAGCAGCTGCTACTAGACTACTAGAGCAAGGACCCAGAAGGGACTGAACAGGTGGGAGAAAGAGCTAATGGAGAAACGCCATGTCCTCAAACTGGAGGTGGAGAAGCTTCAGAAGGAGAAAAGCACTCTGGCAAATGCTGTCTTAACTGCAAAAAAACAGAGGAAGGAACTTGCCCAAAAAGATAAGGCACTTCTCACAGAGAAGAAAAGATGTTCTTACCATGAGGTACAACTGAAACAGGCAATCAAAGAGCTAGACCACTGCCCTCAATATATGTAGTTGTCAATGTACAGTTGGAAAAAGGACTGTGAGGTATTTAAAGAGCACGAGAAGACTCTGGAGAAAGTGACGGCGGAGTGCTTTATTGGATGACCTGACTCAATATTAATTAAGGAAGACTCTATGTTTTAGGAAAGATGATATCATATTAAATATCCCCAGCCACATATTCTTGGAATTATAAAATTAAATGTGAACTTCACATTTTACAATCACAGGCTATGAAACACCTTTTCTTAACACAGATAGTGGCGTTTAGATTCGGGTTACGGTGGAGAGCAGCAATTTGAAATGGAATGAAGCCCACTGACAGCAGACAACCCAAAGTTGTAGTTGAACACATCACAGTGCTCTTCCTTAGCCTTCTGCTATCAAAAACTGACAAAACTTTATTTCTCAGAATCAAAGGAGAAATAATTAAAACTGATAGCCTTAACATTAACTTATCATATTGTTGAGTTATCAAGGACACTTTGTGTTGAGAAATATTAAAGATATCATTAAAAGAAAACCTTGATATGTTGACAATGAGGAAATACTTCCAGGCGGTGGCTCCTCTGGTCAGCCAATCGCAAAGCTTCAAATTCTGGATTTCAAATTCAATTAATTTCTGCACAAATCTATGTTTTTATTGAAATAACATCATCAAACAGTTCAGATTTGAATATGAACTGTGCTCTTTTTACACCTTGGAAAAAGAATCTTTAGAGCATCTTTTTTTTTTGTTTTTTAATGTTCAGTTAAGTAAATTATTTTGCAATGACATCCATGTCTGGTTATCTTTGAAGACTGATATTGTCCCAGTGTTTGAGTTTTCCCACATCAGATTCTTTTTAGACAATCTGCCATCTAACATATCTAATTTGGTTAATCTCATTAGAATTATGAGCAAATACCATATTCATGCATCGGTGTGGAAAGGCACCAAATCCTCATTTACTTTGTTTAGGATTGATTTTGTGTTTTGTTATTTTAAATCAGTCAAATGTGTAACAAACAAGAACAAAAATCATCTAAAATGATTGAGGCCATGTTTCAGTATTTATTATTTAAATAAATTTATTATCTAAATAAATAGAGAAAATGGCTGCTCTGGTTGATGATCATCATTTGGCTGATTATTTATGAATTCATAAAAGGTTTGCTTTATTGTGGCTTTATTGGGTTTTTATTTTTTGTTAGTTTAAGTTTTCCCTTGTGTCTGTCTTATATTTACGTGTGTTGTGTGTGCTCACATGCTGGTGTTATGTAATGTATGGTGTTTGTATATGTTCTTTGACTCCAACTTCAAATGTATATATGTTAAGCTTTTGTCAATAAAGGGTTAAAAAAGTCATGTGACATTTCCTGTCACATGACTGTCACATGACAGGAAATGTCACATGACTCTGCATTCCAAACATCAAAGCAGAACATCACAGATGGAATGATGATGCAATAAATTGCATCATCATGGAATGTGACAACTCACATATAATCTTATAGATAATAGAATCTTAATAGAATCTTCACAGGAACAAGGTTACAGCACATAGGTCAGACCTAAACTACAGAACACTCACATTAAGAGAACACCGTCATTTGATCTAATTAAGGACACTCTGTAAGGTGAAGATGGAAAACAAAGGCCCTTTTAATGAAGCTACATTTTCAGTCTTTGGTGAATATCAAAACAAGGTGAAACAATTGGTTACACCTCTTCTCGAAAAACTGGAAGAGTTGGGGTCAATTTTAAAAGAAAACACTGAGCTAAAGAGGAAAATTATGTTTTCTGAGTTAGAAAAAGAAGACATTGTGTTCCTCAAGAAGCAAGTGAAGGATCTGAAATGGCAGCTACAGCTGAATAAGGACTGCGCATACAACCAGAAGCAGCTGAATGAAAATGTTCTGCAACAAGAGAAGCAATTGAAGCAGGTGACCAAAGAGAGAGACGTCCTAAGTAAGCAGTTGTTGAACTACAAACATGAATGCTTAACATTGAAAGAGAAAAACAAAGACCTGGAAGGGACCCTGAAAAGGCAGAAGAAAGAATTTATGGAGAAAAGCTGTGTCTTTGAGCAGAAAATGGAGAAGCTTCAGAAAGAGAAAAACATTCTGGCTACCTTAACTGAAAAAAAACACAAGGAGGAACTTGCCCAAAAAGATAAGGCACTTCTCACAGAGAAGAAAAGAAATTCTGACCTTGAGCAGGCAATCAAAACAGACAAAGACCACAGCGAACCTCGACCAAATTTGTTTTTCAACGTACATATTAAAAAGGAAGGTGAGCCAATTAAAGAGGTAGAGGAGAATTTCGAATTAAAGGACAAGCTGGTCATCAAGACCCAAGAACTGGTCGCTGTAGGCAGAAAACTGGAGAAGACTTCTCAAGTATTAAAGGAAAGGGAAAGGGAATGTGAGTACCTGAAGCACAGTTTGCCCCAACTGCCGCCTCCAGAGCCGTCAAACGAGATCCCGAATCTCCGGTATATAGTCAAAGAGCAAAGTAAAAAGATCAAGGCTCTAATGGCAGAGGCTAACGTGTTCGAAATAAAAGCTGAAGAGTACAAGAGTGAAATGGAGAAATTGGTTGAAAACGTAGCATCCTTCAAAAAAATGTACCTGAAAGAGAAAATGCAGAACATGGATTTGAGGGAGGCTTTGAAGAAAAGTGGAGTCCAAAAAATGCCTCAAGACACATCAAGTGTCACTCTGGTCCCCTTCAACTCTGAAGTGTTGGACAAGCAGACAAGAGAAAAACATGGTCCTACCGACAACCAAACCATCAAATCTAGCTTGAAGTCTGAAGTTAAATCTGTTCAGCCCCAGGTGCCCACCGTCACCAAAAAGGTAGCATTGAAGTCTGGAGACAAATTAGGTAAGCTGAACCTACCCTCCATAAGTAAAAATATCCCTCCTAAGTCTACATTCAAAACGAATTATGCCCCTCTCCCACCCATCGCTAACAAGTCTCAGGTAAGGCCTGTACCAGCCCACGTGAGTCAGTATCACCATAGAGTGCCTTTCAACTCTTGAAATACTCACTGTTTTTGGTCTTAATTTCCCATTCCCTTCCTGTCTTATCATAAATAGTCAACACTCAAGTTTTAGAAATATATATTAGCTGAGCTCCGACATATATTTTCAAATAATTATGGGCCAGTATTAGGAGAATTTTGCCCCCTACCCCCACTGACACCCCCACCACCACCACCCCCCACCCCTCACCCCCACCGACACCACCACCACCACCCCCCACCCCCACCGACACCACCACCCCACACCCCTCACCCCCACCCCTCACCCCCACCGACACCACCACCCCACACCCCTCACCCCCACCGACACCACCCCCCCCACCCCTCACCCCCACCGACACCACCACCCCACACCCCTCACCCCCACCGACACCACCACCCCACACCCCCACCACCACCAATATTAAAATATTATTAAAATAAATATTAAAATAAAACTATTCAACATTTAAAATGAGTACATTCTCAATAAATCATTCCTCACCTTGCTTATTCATTTTAGAATTTTATTTATTTGTAGGTATTTGTATGTATAAAAAATGTGATGATTCACATTAACACACATTCTTCAACACGTTCTTGAAGAAGAATCTTAAAAACAAATTGTGGACGCCATCTGGTTTCAGTTGTGCTGTCAGATGCAGGGACACGGTTATCTTCTTCACTTATAGTTGCATCTAAAAGGTCCAACATACCTGATACCTCTCTTGCAGAGACGTGATGTCCCGGTATTTGAGCTTGCCTGGGGACACACTTAGCGCCTGATGCACCCTCATTGCTCCTTTTATTGGAGCAATGGCAGGTATCTGATGTGTAATGAGAAGGGATGATATGATATTGAGAATTCATTGACATCACAATATATCAATTTTAACATTAAGAGTAGATGTATACTTGTACTTATGTATGTACTGTATATAAGTAGGTAATTCACTTTTTATTTTATTCTTTGCAGACTTACCTGAATAAGTATATAATGGTTTGTCATGTACCAAAAAATTGCTTTCAAATGTATTGTCTGTACAGTATTGGGCCCCAGTTGTTGAATCGTGTTGGTTCAAAATAAATATGCAAATCAGAACATGTTCCATGTCTGGATGTATTCCTTAAATTGATACCATCAGACCAGACACTCTCTGCAAAGCTGCATTCTTAATCATTCAACCTGTGTTTTTCATCAGATAATAAGATACAATCTTATGTGAAGTAAGTTTGACTAAAAAAATTATTTGGCTAGACTAGATTGACTGAAATGTTCAACATAATCTAATGGCTAAAAAAGAAAAAATGTCAACAGTTTTCATTGACTAAGATGCCCAGACTTTTAGTCAACTAAAACATGACTTTAAAAAAAACAGGATGAGGTTGACTACATATGATAAAAACTAAAAAGGACATTTAACACAGGATTAAGACTAAGACTATCAACACTAGGAATTTTACATGAATCGTTTGGCTGAACATGATGTGGCCTATTCTGTCCTAGAAGTGCCACACTGGGTTATTTTGCACACTGGTAAAAGCTAATATTAACAAATCTGCCTTTAGTATATATATATAGAAACACTTTGATATTGCCCCAGCTTTCATCTTGGTGCTGCAATTAAATTCATGTATCTAAAGACAAAATATTTGCTGGACACACCTTCCTTTTCCCCCCATCTCCTCTTTTAATCTTGTGAATCCAAGAAATGTTTCTTCAGCTGCTACAATTCTGTAAATAAATCACACACAAATAAGCTATCCAAAAGCTTTTCTCTGCTGCTTATGGATAAATTGATATTCATATAAAGTAAACCAAGTGGCAACCTAACAGCTGCCACTTGGCTTTTCTTACTTTTCCGGTAAATTAGGCTAAGTACTCCAGCCCAATAGAAAGAGTCTAGTTAATGTGCTGCGTGGCAATGGTGACATTGGCAAAAATCTGTGTTTATCGTTTTGGACATTACTTGTGGAGACACATATGCAGCTGTGCTGAATTAGGAACTCCGGCATTTACAGTTTCATTTGGACATGGGAGAGACAAATCTGTTGCCTGTGTTAGTGAAATTTAGGGGAAATTAATTAAATTGGAATTTGTTAAAATGCAATATGAACGTAAATCAATGGTCTATTTAAAAAGACAGTGTCTTCCAAAGTGCTGTATTATTACTATCATTACCTTTGATGATTCAAAATGCTGACAGCTAAATTGATTCAGAGGCAGAAACAAAAAAAAAAATCAAAAAAAAATCAAAGGCATCCATACAATCCAGACCTTGTTGAGATAAACAGCTGGTGGTGCTAATTTTCCAATAAAGGCTATTAACTCATTGCAGAGGAAGAGGGGCACAACAAGATGATGTAATTAATAAAGCACCAGTCAAAGCTCAAATGGTGAAAAACAAGGTAGAAATCATGATGGAAATCTGACATTTCTGTTTTTTTCATCTATTAATTTGATGAACGTTACAGTTTCCTCATCACTCCACAGATCTGATGTTTTTATTTGCTGCTATTCTTCATCTCTTCAGTGGAGCGGAAACTTCAGTAGATGTTTATGTCACATGCTTCATGTACATTTCTAATATAGTTAAGAGTTGTTTTTCCGACATGTCTTGTTTCACAAGCATATTGAATACACGTTTGCAGCTGGTTTAGATGGTAGCAGATGTGTTGTGGCTATACTTAAATATAACAACCCTTTGTGCCTCTAACTTTCTGAGTGAGCTCTCATTTAAATGTCAATATAGCCAATCTCACGGCACAGTTGCTCTCATAAACCTGTATTTTTGTTCATTTTGTCAGATAATGTAGTGTTCATAAAATAATTTTATCTGCAGCACTACAGCTTGGTAATGACTGCTGGTTGACAGGTGGTATTTATGAGCCAAATTCGGCCTCACTATGTTGCACATATAGTATAATATACTGTACATACATTACATTTCATTTGTTTTCTAATTTTACCAAATAGATATGTGATTTGACATGAAAATGGAGTTCAAGAAAAGTGTCAGTAAGCTATTAAAATGTGCATATTAGTATGGCTACATCTTGCAAAGCATTAATCAGAGATCATCATCCTCTCTCTTCATTATTATTAGATACATTTAACAAGATCACTCAGAGGTAATGTGTGCATGTTTCATCTAAATTTGGTTGCATAATGTGTTTAAGAGTCTGGACTAAAATAGACCATGTCTAAAAGAATTGGGTGACCATTTACAGATAAGGAGTAATATCAAAGTAAAGAACATCAAAAGACAATCAAAAACAATTTTAAATGACAAGGATGGGTGGGGCCTATACTGATGAATATCAATGAAAAACATATTTTGCTCCTAATGGAAAATCGACAAGGAAAATGTTTTTTCCATCTAACCGAACAGATACACTTCAAATATAACAATACACACAGACTCTGTGAGGTGTGCACGTAATGCATGCCACTATCGGATCGATTCTTTTACCGTCCTTAGAAAAAAAATTCTAATGTGCTACCTGCTGTCCAAAGACAGTGGCAATTGGACGTTGGTGTGTGTTTAATGGACTGATACTGATGTGGATTCTCAGTGCTGTGTGAATGACCACAAGGTGGTGTCAGACACCAAAAACTAATCAGTTCTTTCTTGGCCCATGGTCATACTTTCCATTAAATTTCATTCAAATCTGTGAAGTAGTTTAATCAGCTAACTATTGACAGACATACCTCCTTGGCAGAGCTAATTAACTCATCCCCACACCCCAAAATGTTTTATCCTCATAGTAAGAAAAACATTTTAATTACGCTGTAGTCCACCATCTCCCATTCTGTGAGGTAGATGAAGTGCCAGTTTTTGGTTATTTTTATCACACTGTCAAGTTTAGTCAATCAGTATTTCCATTAAATGATGGAGATTTATCTGTCTATAAAAAAAGAAAAAAAATAGAATATGAATGAACTAATTTTAGCACATGCCTGCAGTGGACTAGTGGTTGCTTCAGCTATGTGCTTCATACAGTATATCATCAATTCTCCTTCGATATGTACAGTATGTGCAGTATGTAACTCTGGCATAGTATATCCACAGTATGGTTCTGTCAATCATAGTCATAGCCATGCAAACTCTCACAGTTTATGCTTACAATGCTGCCCACACTTTTTCCAGTGTTTTTCGTTTTTTGCCTCAGCAGTTAATTTCAACAGGTGGCGCTTGGCATGTTCTGTTCATTTGTGGTGTCTCTGCCACCTCACTTGAGTGGCAAGGTAACATTACAAGGCAGTTGCATTCTACAAACTCAGCAGACAGACAGTGATTTGACAGAACAGATGATTACAGATACAATACATGTACATATTTTCCCTCTTTCAAACAGTAGCTCAGATTTTGAATACAAAGTGACAGTCCTCCCTACAGCTACAATATTAAAATGCTGTTTACATAGTTACACATCAGTAGTAATAATGCCATATATATAATATTATAACACTCTGTCAGGGGTCTTTATGTTGAACTAATGAACACTTTTGAGTACCTTTTACTGCTAATACTCTTGTATAAGGAAGCTTAGGACAGGATTTTGGCAACCAATGAATACTGAGATTCAAATTCACTTTGAACACTAGTACTTTGGTTCGTGGTGTGCTGAGGAGGTGTTAGCTGAAATACAAAGAGACTGTTTTTTAACAAAGCAGCTTTACTCCCAGCATGCATCAGCATTAGGTGTGTAAGGAAATGGTTCCACTGAGTACAAATAGGAATCTTTGAAAGCTGGGGTTCCTGGACCATAATGGATTAAAGGTTGCTCAGGTAACAAATACATCATATAGTCATATAACCGATGCTGATCAATCAAAAAAAAAGCCATGATTAGCCCTGATAACAATCCTGTGGATAGGCTCAGGGCAACCTCAGTCAATATTCTTTAGACTACCTGTCATCAAAGTCGTAATCAGTCATTGGTATGTAAATATCCCTGTAATACTGGACCTCTATATTTCACTGTCCTTCCTGTTCTATCTCTTTATGATTAATTCAATTCACAATATTGTATTTCAACTATTTCAACCTTTTATCTTGCCCACACTCCATCTCCATCAGTGCAGCACTGCTGTTGTCAGAGAGGTGCTGGTTCAACTTTATGGTTCATGGTCACATCATTTGTGGTGCTGTTTATTTATAGTATATTTAAAGGTGTTTGTAATATTTTGTCCAGCCTGACTGACATAAATGAGCAAAATGTTAAAACAAGATTCAAGATTTAGTTTACTGTCATTTTCTTGTGTAACTGCATACACACAAAATGCTGTTCCTCCCAGCCCACAGCAGTGCAACAACAGAAAGGATAACGATATACTGTATATCTAAAAATTCATTTAAAAAAAATGATAAAAACATAAATCCCAAGAGAAAAAAAACAAAAAAAGAACAGGCAGTTAGCAGCACAGTGCATTAAAGTGCATTTAAAGAGAAAAGTACATGACAGCATAGACATCTCTTGCATGTCAACAAGTGACCAGCACTGATGGGGGAGTTATATAATCCATTTTGCTGCCCAGAGAACATTAGGAAACGTGATTGTTGGAACTGCCGGTTTGTATGGGTTAACAGTTAGCCTAGCTTGCACTCCTCTGTGCTTGCCCCGCTTCCATGTCCTGTCGCACCACTTTTGATGTTTCCTTTCTGGTGCCGCTCCAGGCAAGGTCTTGGTCTCCTTTGGGTCCACTGGGCATAGTAGACCAAGCGCGCTCAGGTGATTTAGCTCTCCCAGCCAGTATTTCTCATGGCAAAAGTCTTTGTTACCGATGTCAACAACAACAATTCTGAATGCTGAATATATTTATATTATTTGTGTAAACTATTTTACCATAACTAATGGACTATCTGAACATTTGTTTTAAATTTTGAACTGCATATGATAAGGTGCTTGTCAGAAAATATATTTTAAAAAAGATGGGTAAAATGTGTGAATTTAATTAATTCCTCCAGGTCAAGTGTAGGGTGTCAGCTAAATTTGGGCAGAGATTTGGCAGTTTTATCCTGGACCCCTGGACTTGTCTCTGCCTGCCTGTCGCTTCCTCTAAGAGGTCATTCACCACACTTTGACATTTTGGACAGGTTGGACATTGAGCCTTTGATGAAAAGAACACAGTGGAACACAAGGCCACCTTTGGAACCTACAATTAAAGGTCCATAATTTTGGTATTGTTTGTCATTGATGTATGGTTGTTATTACTTTGGACTATGATTGATCATTGTATTCAATTGTGGGTAGAAGCAAACCATAACAACCTTCAACAACCTGTCCATAAATAATAGGTGAATGGACCTTGTAGTTGTTTAGTGATAAAGAGTAAAGTATTTGTTGAAAGTATGAAAAATTGAACTGAACTTGATTAACTGAAGAAGAAAATTGACGAGGAGCTAAACATAATGGGCATGTATGTACAGGGTATGTACTTATGCACAATGTGCCCATGCTGATAAATGGGGGATGCTGATCTGATTTAATATTAAAGTGTGGTGTTTCTGGTTGCTTAGCATTTTGCATCGTTTGCTTCATTTTGTAGGTATTCCATTGTTGTTTATGGTGGTCACTTAGGATGTTGACAGGAAGTGAAAGTAACTTGCATTACTGCAAATGGATGGAAGCAAAGCGTGTAAGCACGTGCACATACATAGTCATGCGCACATTTATTCTGTGCAGCACCCTTCAGTGAAAATATGTTCCTGCACGCATGTATTTAGAAGGATGACAGTGAACCAGGAAATAACGTAACAATGTCCAGCAACAATTTAGTGAAAAATTCATCCTCTTTAGAAACAGGCTAAAAGTTATTGACATTTTATACCTGTGTACACGTTTACAATTTCTGATGCAGAGCTGAATCAAATCTTACAAAATCAGTTCTGAATTGCATTGTATTGTATTATTACAAATTTTCATTTTCGTATGGGATCTTAAATTGTGTATCTAGATATCATCTGAGAGGGAGAGATATACACTGCCAACATACAGTATATTCATTGGATCTCTGCACTACACTACAATGTACGCACTTGTTTATTTTGCTGCTGTAACAGAAGGATGTTAGGTTTCCTGTTAACTATCTATATCTTCTAACACTACTTTTAGGAACTACACTAACCACAGAGCATTTGTGCGAAACCAAGAGAAGGGATTGATGGACAAGAAGCCTGGTAGAAACCGCCTGCTGAGCAGCACTTTATCCAGTTCTACTGGCCGGGGCCTCCTGCTGTGTACACACACGCACGCACACACACACACACACACACACACACACACACACACTGTACATCTACAAGTGCACACTGTTGCTGGTTAGCTTAACTCAGTCTTTAAGACTGAAGAGTGTGTGTGTGTCTAAAAGGGATTACACTGACTGGACAGACAACTCTTTGTATGCAAGATACATGAATGTCTTGGGAATTTTTAAAAAAGGTAGAAAAAATAGTCCATACTTCAGTCTCTCACTGTGGGGGGACATGGGCAACAAAACCCAAAAAACTGTATATCAAGGCCACGTTTTACTACATTAAGCACTTGAAATGCTAATGTGTGCACACAAGATACAATTTGTTCCCACGTTTTGATTAATTTGTGCACATGAGATAAGTGTATATACAGAGATCCAGCACAACAGACCAGCCTTTCTCCCCAAAGCATGAAATGCAGTGCACCTGCTTCAACTATCGGATGTCAGACTGGCTGCCCACTGCTCCTAAATAGTTAGGATGGGTACCAATATAATAGGATGGGTAAGGATAGGATGCAGAATATAAATCCTGGTATATAAAATGTACCTGGGAAATAAAGAGATTCTGATTCTAACAGGATGATGAATGGATTTCTGTCAAGTGTCAACAAGCACTAAACACATTACTATACACCCCTTCACGTCAGTAAATGTGAACACGGAGTTGGAACATCGAATCACAGCTGAAACAGAAGGTTTATGACTTCTTATCGAGTGAACCATTTGGAAGAAGTACTGAGACATTTTACTTGGGCCCAGCACCATGAGGGGTCTTAAGTGTTTATGCTTTGTGTATCCATAGAAAAATAGCAAAAACAGCTGAATTATTGGTCAAGATACATTCGACTATTGCTTAGCTGTTGTTTCTGAACAATGGATAGTGCCGCTCTTGTTTCTGAATCATGGACAGTGCTGTTTGTGGGAGTGTGTGTGCCACAAGCAGCTGTTTCTATGCACTTCCCCCTGCTGATTTTGACAGAGAATCATTCATGAATTCAAAAAGTATTTAGCAATCTGCTCTGATTAATAAATTGATTCTTTGATTTTGAAAAAGTGGCCTTATGTTCTTGTTAAGCCTTTCTGAGGCTATTGCATGGTTAAATCATTGAATTTTATTTTATGAAGAAAAAAACTGAAAGAGAGAAAATGTGAAGCGCAAGAGGCAAAATATTGAATGAGAGATGGACTGAGAGGAGAGCTGCAGAAAAATAAAGAAAAAACTATTTGACTGGCATTTCATTTTTGTTTTATTTTAACTGATTATATTATATTTATTTACCTAAACTGCAGAGGGTACCAAGCCTTTATTGGAAGAAGACTTATATTAGAGAGAGGCCTTTATTTCTAATTCCCTCTGTTAAGTATATTGGCTCATATTTTAGTACAAAGCCTCCTTGTTTTCTGATCTGCCTCCGTTCGCTCTGTTAAATTTCTTTTACTGCATTACCAGTAATCTACTTACTCGGATGTGCAGAACAATAGTTCTAGCGCTTGAGTTCCACCCAGAATGTTTTGGCAGTGCATCCCTTAGCTGTAACATGTGGGTAGCATGCTCATGGATGTATGTTCGCCAGTTAGCCAAGTTACCATGGTTACCCATGCTCATGTAGTGTCGCTGCCGTCATTATTAATAAAATATGCACTGTTATCCCCGTATTTAAACGATACCACGTCTCATATACATTATATAACAGGCACCAGGAGTTTATCCACCACTGTTTTTTCCCCGGCCTGTTTTTGGGGCCAACCTTCGTCTGATCTTATACCATGGTATGGGTGAATACTCGATTCTGACTGGCTGCAGGGTGTCCATTAATTCCTGATAATGGACACATACTAAGTAATTCCAGTGAAACTGTCCGTTCACTGTTCTAAATTAATGCGCTGGGTAAAATGAGTAACCATAGCAACATGGACACAGTCAATGCCTCTGTTTACAATTTATTGCGACACGTTAACAAGCTAACATCTTTTTTTGGAAGATATGACAACTTTGATGACTGGGATGCAGCTGAAGAAAGAGAAATTAAAAAGAAAAGGGAGAAACGGCACAAGGAGTTAACACAATTATTTAACAAGCCATGCTGACACCTTGACATTAGAAATAAAATGAATGAAAAAAAAGTGAATATCTTATTTACAACACTGAGTGTAGTCCTTCAGTGCCTCATCCTGTGAACACCACAGGATGGCGACTGTAACACACAAGCTGCAAGCTGCCCCTCTGAATTTACTGATACGTTAAAGCGATAATCTCACATCCTATTCGCTGTTCAACTCGCTACTTCAGGCTACAGCTGACAGTACACATGCCTATCATTTGTTCGTGAAAATCTTGATATTGATTTGGGGACAATGATATGGCTGGATAGCTAGCTAGTCTTGTTGTTAAACATACTGTCACATTATATTTACTGCTTGTCAACAGTACGCAATGTTATTGACTGTGAATCTTGCTAGCATAATGTTAGCTTTCTCGCTTATAGCCGAGCCAAAGACTTCTATGAGCGGAGCGGACTATAAATATTTCCCATTGCCAAGTATCTAGGGTTTGTCCTATTTACTGGAGTAGTGAACAACGTTTCCATTGAATAAGAACTTATGGGATGGTAATGATTGTTCCAGGTATTAGTCAAACCAGGGAAACAAGTGATGGCTTATGAAAAACGTTAGATCTTGGTTGCACATGAAACACATGAAAATATAAATTAATGGTCTTATTTTTTTTTTTCTTTGGCAAGTGACCATGGTATAAGTGGGATAATGCCCTTCAAGGTGTCCATAATCAGGAATTAATGGATGACGGGGAGGCCAGAATTGGCCTCTGCGGAGTTCATTAATTCCTGATTGATGAGGTGAGGTGACAATTGACACCTCATCGACCACGCCACCGGACATTATCGGAGACATTATTATGACACTGTTTTGGCATTAGATCTCTGTTAAACTTCTAAAAGACTGAAGATTTAATTACTTAGAAACTGTAACAAATAACAGCAGGCTTCATGTCCTGGCTGGATCATATCATCAGGTTCAGCCATTACAGGTTGGGAAAGCTTTCTCAAAAGACACATTAGTCACTTGTTGCTGTTAAGAAGAAGGTATATGCAGGAGGCTTCAGACAGTATTTTTAACAATAGGTTAAACAAGTGTGTCTTTTAATATGGTATTTAAATGTAATTTTGTTAACTATCATTTTAAGATATATTGTTGTTACCCAAATCTTTGTTTCAAGAAATTTTATTATTTTCTCCTACCCTCTTTGCTAATATTCACAGAAGAGAACAAATAATATATAGATGGAGGATATGTTGGGCCTCAACCATGGGGTCAGACAAAGGCAGGCCTACATGTAAAACCAGAAGCCTGACCATGAGGCTTCCTTTGTTCCTTTATCCCCTGAAACAACGGGGGCAGCACCAAAATGCTGCTCACAGACTCCACCTCCCATAATGCTTTGACGAGTTCGCACCTAAGTGAGAACTCGGCAGGGAGCTCAAACCCTGGTCTCTGATTAGCAGAGACCCACAAACACCACCGGGAGTCATAGCAACACAGCCGTGACGTCACCGCCCCTTTAAGAAGCGGCTGCGCGAATTCAACATCGCCTTCTACAGTAACAGCGGATCACAACACAACCACCGGATCTAAGAGAGAGTCCGCTGCTGTTGCAACCCAGCGCTCTCACTGCCTGCAGAAGGAAGAAAAGGATTACTTCTCTGTCCCGCTCTTCTTCAATTAAGTCGACTCCGCTGTTTCCCTCGCCAGCAGCCGAGAATCAGCTGCCGTCAAAACCCCGCCGACAGAGCGCGACGCCCCGTCTGCATCTGAACCGGACCAGGACAGAAGAAACACACCGTATGGCTTTATGAAGCGAGCACGTAAGAGGTTATGTCTGGACAGAGACAGAATTAAATGTGTTTATAGCGTTTCGCTTCTTAAGCTTAATTGCTATGTGTTGTTTGATTTATCGACCGCTTTTTCCTGCTATACTAGGAGTATTTAAAGTTTGCTGCCTGTTTATTTGTGTTAACCAAGCTAGACTGTTTTGTCCCACTCCGGACTGCTGCTGTGTTTGTGCCATCATGAGTGAGAAAGTAAGTTGTTTGTCGGTCAAAATCAGACAACGTCCGTCACAGGCTGCAGTCTGCACGCACGCTCTGTGGACAAACAACCGCTGCTCTCCGCTCACGATCGCAGGATTTCGCCGTGAGCCGGCGTTTCTTCTCCTCTTCTCTTGCTACTAACCCCCACTCACAAGCACGCACACATCCTTCTTACATATCTGATGGTCAGATAACGTGGGACAAAGCGCCGCTCTGCCCTCGTTATCTACCGTCAGACACGTGTTTGATACATTGAATTGGGTGAATGCAGAGACGCCGACCCCCAGGCGGCGCCATCTTGCTATTGTTATAACCGACACTACGGTCATAGCCGCTATTCGTATACAGTCGCCATTTTGTACACACACATGCACGCCCCAGCTTGCATGTGTTTCCATTGTATATAGCTGTATTATTGCTTAGGTAGGATTAGATTTTAGGAGTGTCTTATTGATCAAAATATTTGCTAACTTGTTAACTTTGTTGTTTAATAAACACTGCTATATCTTTAAAGAGAAGTCTTTTGTAATTGTGCTTATTTATTGTATTCATACCTTCATTGTTCTAATGCTAATATCTGAGGGATATGTCTTTATTTGGTTATTGGTCCCGGTTTTCCGTTTTTTTTTTAAATAAATCCCAACAGATAAATGTACGTACATATACATGTTACTGCAAAATACAAATAGTGCAAATACAGATCCAGAGTAGCTGCTTTTTGTCTTCTTGCAGTTGCTAAGCTAAGTGAAACATGAAAACTTTTCCCAGAAAGCAACATTACACCCAAGCAACAATTTTGCATTCATGTGCCATCTCAGTAACAATGGGCATTAAAAAGCAATTTCAAAAATAAACAATCAAATGTTTGAATGTCGTGTGCCATATTTGGAAGAAAAAATGAGGGGCTTTCTAATGTTGTGGAGGAAACTGAACTTGTCCTGACAGACTTGGAACAATCGAAACTTTACATATGTGCCCTTAAATATTCATGGTGATGCAACAGATCTTAACAGACATTCTGACATGCAAAAGCAGGAAAAACACAGGTGCAATTAATGACATTAATGATTGACCATAGTGCATGATGGTTCACCAGCATAGTTTCCACTTGAATGGAACAGAGCCATCATTAATGTATTTGTCATATGCTTTCATACTACATGCAAAGTCTGTAACTGACCACACGAATGACGTTACAGATAAAAAACCATTATTTTGCATGTTGGCCAAATGTCTACAATTGAGAATGTAGACCCATTTTACTGCTGTGTTTTTGATTGTTTGTTTTAAAAGACTTCATGTAGGGAATTACAGCAGGCTTCGACCTGCATAAGGCTACTCTTTTGTTTGCATTTGAAAGATAAAATTGGTCTGCTTCTTCTGAAGCAAAGCAATCTTGTTTTCTCATACTAGAGGTGGGATTGTGTGACAACTATGCAGCCCATTTTTCAGACTTGTTTCTTGTCACCTCTGGCTGAAAAATAGATCAAATACCTTACTAGGACAAATAAAGATGAGTTACCTTGAAAAAAGTCTTAATAGGTGTAAATAGTGTGTCACTAGATTATTTTTCATTGATACGAAAAAATAAGATTTCATCAGTGTATTATAACTTTCTTGATTTTCTGTTTTTGCTGTGCAAATATTAAAATATTTTGCCTTCATGTTTCATTCAGAAAACACTGTTCTTGGTTGTTTATCTTTACACACCCCCTTGAAAGTGTCTCCACATGTTACCCATTGTTTCTTTATTCCTCTGCAGACTATAAAACTATTCGCTAACTATACCCTTGATTACTCTCACCATACATCTACCAAGAATGATGTTCTCAACAGTATGTTGTTTGTTCACTTCGTATGTTTAGATAAGGAAGGGAGTTTTCTGAAAAGTTATCTAATTATGTTTTTTAGTGAACATTTTTTCCCATTAGTCCTAGACGTTTGCGTGCTTACCATCATGGAGACCAGTTCATGAGCAAGTGGAGGGGTTGCAGCAAGTTCAGACATGTAACAGCAGGACAGATTACAACTAGAAAGATGAAAAATGACTTCTGAAGAAAGCGTTGGGGAGTTTTATGAGATATGGACAAAACCAAGTTATGGTGACGTAAGTACCTGTGCTGCAGCACAAACGGTGTTTAACCTTAAAATAACATTTACATTTCTGATAGCAACTGCTGTAGATGATGCTGAGCAGCATTAGAATATGGAAAGTAAATTCCAGGAACACCCTTAATTTTTACAGAGAGACAGATGGGAGGAACCCTAAAGAAGAGATTGCATTGGGTTACAGAAGCTGGTGAAACGGAGGCTAACTGGACGTGATGTCATGACTTTGGCTGTCTACTGTACACTGAACTTATACTGTTACCTGTACCACTGTTTCTATAACCATGAAAAACAGGTATTCTCTATTTTAATATTATGTATATTTTAAATTATTCAGTAGGTAGCAGTGAACTAAATATTTATTTCAAATTTAACCCCAGTAGCAAATACTGTTGATTTTTATGAATTTTCAACTTTACTGTAACTCTGTCTGGACCATGTCAAGAAAGTATTTTATTTATCAGAAAAATGTGAGAAAGCTAAAACAATAGCATCCCTGCAGGCCAGATGCTAAAAAAATGCTTCTCCATTATTTAGTTAGCAGGGGTTCAGTGTCGTTGGTGGAGCGCAGGGTTTGGTAGATGTAAATGCTGTAATTCATCTGGTAATGATTTATCATTCTCATTTACTTCCTAACTGGCTTGACTACATCCTCAAGCTAAAAATAGATTTGAATTTTTAAAGAAACTCCTGAGCTGAATGAATCGAAATGTGGTTGTACCTTATCCCTACCATGTCTCCTTAATTCCCTGCCGGCTCCAGGAATTATGGGATGGCAGGTACACGGCAGCGAGCCAGCTACCCCTTAAAGTTTCCCGAAAGACACTTCTTAGGCTGGCTCATCAAGCTGTGTGTGTGCTGGCTTATTGATCTTTCCCAGGCTTATAGGAAGAAAGAGAAAAGGCGAGGAAGCGGAACACTCACGCTGTGCTGCTACAACAGCAGGACGAGTGGCCATGAAAGAGAAGAGGAAGACCAAAACCAAAAGATGAAGAGACGGGAAGAGTGAAAAGAGACAAATAGACATGCACACTCATACACATGCCTGTCTTTTCATCACTTTCTCCTGTGTTGTGCCCATTGGCTAGCTTAAGTTTGATTGTACAGGGATACGTTAGCTTGACCGAGGACTCTCAGTAAACAGACCTTGACTCTTGTGTTTGATTTACTGTGTAAGCGCCAAGAGCACAGAATAATAGTTTAATTAAATGTGCTTACTGAGCTTCACAGTATTATAAGGCTACTTTCGCATGTCTTGTAAACAGAGTCAAAAGCTCAAGATAAATGACCTCCCTGGATTTCCATTCCACTGTTTAAAGAGTTTATCAGCCTGGTTTCATGAAACAAAAAAGCATCAGTCCTGAGGGCAAAAATGCAATGTTGATGAGTTGAGAGGCCAGCTGAGACCATCAAGACCTGCTGTAGCTCACAGGCAAGCACCCCCTTAAATGAATACCTGAAAACATAACTGATTTTCAGTCAGTTCCTAGATCTGGATCCCAGTAGAGTTTCTTTTGATATGAGATGGAACTGGGAATCTTCAAAGTGTTGCAGTGAAAAATGTGCAAGAACAGCAAAAGTCAGCATGTTCCAAGGCTTTCTTTCGAAAGTTTTTAACCACTTGCTGAACTTTAGAAATTCCTCAGCAAACAGGAAGCTCACAGTACAGTCAGACAGGTAGGTTCTACTGATATAAAAAGATGGTTAGAAATCATGCTTTCTCTCATGTGTTATTGACTATTTCTATTGACAACATCTATGCAAAAAGAAGGAAGAAATGTGAAAAAGTAGATAAAAGCACATGGGGAACATGTCAGATTAGACTGTGAACTTCCTGTTTTCCAAAAGCAGATTGGTTCAAATACTGAAAAAGTCAATTTATGTGTTTTGACATTTTGGGAAATACACTTATTTGTTTTCTTGTTGAGAGATAGATGAGATCGATACCACTCTCATATCTGGAGCTAGATTTGAGAGGTGATTATCTTACATGTCCTGTGTTCTTCTTTGAGAAAAAAACTGAAACCAAAAAGGAGAAATTTACATGTTATATATTTTTAGTTTGAGATGGCGCCCCTATTTTGGATTAATCTATAGGAATGTCTCAATAAATCAATTGTTTAATTTTAAACCGTATTTCCATAAAACAATAATAATATGTTTTATCATAGGCAGCCAGTTACACTGAACCTGACAGCATCCTGCTACACAACACAAGAGCCACAGAGTGAACAAAAACCCGCATTAGCTTTCCTGCTAAAGTCTGCTTCTTATCTAACTTATAAACAAGAGCACAAGTCTTGTCCTGCATCTTAGCTTGTTGAACGAGCCACCAAACAAACATTCACTGGTGAAAAGTGCACCGCTAACATCTGTTGCTGCTCAACTGCAGCACATTAAACAGCATGTGAACATACCTGCAAATGTCACTTTGGTATGTTTAGATGTTGATGTGGTCCTTACTCTTTATTACCACTAACAATACACTGTCTGACCATGACATGTAGCTATAGCACAAGTATTTCTTGTTCCCTTGCCAGAGCTCAGACTGCCAGCTACTGTCAAGCAAACACAGCCAGCTAAGAGGGAAAGGATCATTTCCCCAAAGACTTGTTTTTCTTCCTTTCAACAATCAAAAACTATTACTACTATTACTATTACTAACAGTTATAATCAGCTATATTCTTTTTGCATAGGGAACACAATATTGATATTGCTTTGTTTGCTTCTGAAATGGGTATACATTTGATAGTCCACTATTGGAAACATGTCAAACAAACAATCAGCATTGAAGAAAGTAATCTGTGTGTACTCTATAATATTACTTTGACTATCTGGGTGGCTTTCCTGCAAACTACAGTGCCAGAGTGCAGCTCTTGACTCCCGCATGGACAAGAGCTTCACATTAATGGTTGCAGACAGAACGCACATGACTGTAGTAAAGAACATGCTGAGCCTTGAAAATGACACACTTCCTGAATTGGAAAAAAAAAACTGATTCAGTGAAAGTAATCCAGGCAGAAATTATGTTTCCTGTAAAACATATTTAGCAAAGCAATTTAATAGCATATAAAAGTATTTTGTAGGCAGTAGAGTCACTATCTCATAGCTGTCAGTGGGGTCGTACATCATCACAAGTGTTGGAAAACAACATTTTAAGAAGGAAAGGGTGTAAAAACAGTTTACTTAAATACACGTACTTAAATCTTCAAGAACTCGGGTTGTTCTAGACATGTAGATCCTACCCAGTGATTCCCAGGAGGAGCCGAAGGTAAAAAATAAATTGCAAGTAAATTATTGAAAGTGAAAGCATCCTCCCTCACATCATCTGTAGCGTTCTGTAAGACTCTCTGAAGTCACATCTGCAGGCAAACACCAAACGCTGATGGAGGCTGATTTGTTTCTTCATGCACATGCAGAGAACAAACATCTGGATACACACACGCAGATGCATCTACACAACCAGACACACAGGTGCATGTGCACAGTTAACAGATGATTAAATAAAGCTTAAACTTAGAGCCGAGTAGACACATAGAGGCATTTTAGACACATGCAACATAAGATTGCATACACATACACATCTGTCTGGGATTATGTTTACTGTGCTGACATTTGATTCATAAGATAATTCTTGGAGAAACAAAGGCTTTATAGGATCTTTTTAAGAGCGATACTGTTTGTCAAACTGTGTGCTGTCTTCTAAGTCATAAATGAGGCCCCTGATCTACCGGCTGGCACAAGGGAAATAGCACTTTCCCATCAACACAGAGATGTGGGTTCAAAGGAGCAGCTGGTGACAACATATGTCACAGAGGTAGTACATGGCTGTCTACAACCTCCCCAGGCCAAAAGTAAGAGTTAGCAGGGACATTTAATTGAAATGAAAAACAAAAAAGGCCCTGATCATTGAAGAGTTTGTCCCTGCCCCTACTCAGAATTTAATATATGTAGCATTTTGTCTGCAAAATGAACATGAAAGTAAATTTGAACTTCATTTTTTACTCTGTACTACATGTGTTTATCCTGATTGCTTCTCAAAACATCAGTAATGTAGCAGTAAATAAAAAAAGATGGATACTACTGTATGAGAACAAGTGTGCTTTTATCCTCCTACTCCCACCCTGTCCTCTACTTTATCGGTTTTAAATATGCACTTTATGCAAATT
This sequence comes from Scomberomorus guttatus, assembly GCA_038419695.1. NCBI lineage: Eukaryota > Metazoa > Chordata > Actinopteri > Scombriformes > Scombridae > Scomberomorus > Scomberomorus guttatus. The sequence continues at coordinate 6,072,312 of CM076457.1, forward strand.
GTTATTGGGCAGCATATATCCATAAGCCAGTGTTTTGGGTCCAGAAGGTGGTGGTTAAAAAAACCCCTCTGAGCACACATGGAACAATACTCTTGCAATCTGCAAGCGAGTGATCTGATCTTTTACAAACAAACCTGTTGTCCCTCATTGACTCGACATTCCAACTGTGAGTTAGAAAGGAGGGAGAGGATAGTTTTGTCTCATTCCAATGATTTCAGACAGAGTTTGGCATTCCTTCAGTCAGGTTAGACGTTTTGTCAAAAAATATTTCTTTCATGAGGCCCCACAGAACCATTTTATACAATTCATGCAGCTGCATCCCCTTCCTTAGACCAGATTAAGCTGCAATAGGAAGAGGAACTGGGCTCATGGATATCAGAAATGTCTTGGCAGGTAGCATTAAGTCTTGTTTATTCTTCATCAATATGCATCAGGCATGGGCTACTACAGTTTAGAGTACTTCATCTACTTTCCATCTGACCAGCAGCAAATTGGCAAGTTATTTCAAGAGTAGATGAGAATTGCTTAAAATCACAGTGAAACAGAAGTAGAGTGTTGGTACTGTGACGTAAATCCTTCAGATTTGTTAGGACCGCCAAAAGGTGGGCGTAGCTAAGAGAATACAGTGCAATGCGAAGCTATAGAGGACTGCTGGCCTTTACACAGGAGCAGGACAAGGGAGAGATGAGTACATTCTTTTGGAAATTAAAATAAGGTTTTGCCCACTGATATTCAAACACACACCTCCTCCTATGATATTGCTCTGCTAGGCACTACAAGCTGTCAAATGTGGTTTTATATAATGGGTGCGGTAAGCTAGTTGCTCAAAATCATATTTGATTAAATACATTTTTGTACATCTCAAAATCCTTAAAAATGTGTTTTTTTCACATATTTTAGTATGTAACAAGAGATAACTGAGGAATTATAACAGAAACACAGGATTAGAACTGGGAAAATGTCATTTTTATTTCACTTTGTCTTTAGGGCAACATTATGCTTCAACCAAAGTCCTTGTCCTTGGTTGAACAGCATCTGGAAACCCCTCCCATCATACCTTTCCAATGTTGGGGAGGGAGGGGGGTTGCATCTGCCAAGTTTTTTAACTTTCTGAAATGTACAATTTAACATTTGGGGCAACTTCATGCAGTCATTGGCCAGGTGTGCAAATGTGAAACAAGCTGAATTTGAACTTCTCTCTCTTCTTCCCTCTCGGGATCTCAGTATTGTGGGTCAACAAGAGGAAAATGTGTTGAAATGGATAAACATGCAAAGGCCTGTAGCTATCATATAACAAGGGAATAACACGACATTTTAGCCTCCTTATGCATAATCAGCATTCTTCTTAAATATCATGACCCAGTATAATGAACTCAAAGTGAATATGATTAAATTTAAATGTTTTGAGCGTATCCACTTGACAGTGCAAAAGGGTTTTAATTAATGGGCACACAGTGGCCATGATGGATGGAACTGTGGGAGCCCTAAAGCTGTGGCTCTCCTGTCTTTTACTGCAACTTTACCAAAGAAGTTGAGAGAAAAGTTTTCAGCAATTATTTGTCCCTGTCGTAGCAGCAGCTCTCATCTCTGCCTGCAGTTATAGACAGAACAAACTGAAGCACCAACTGCTGCTCGCCGCTCAAACGTCTGATTTAGATGTTGAGACAGAGAGGAGACACGGGGTGAGGATGGGAGAGAGAAGAATAGACAAAAACAAAACTAAGTCAAAGAGGGGAGAAAGATGCCTTGAGAGTTTTCCTCTTCCCTCTCACATGGTGTAAAAAAAGATAATGAAAATGAAAAAGTGGCCTGCTGAATGATGATAGAAGCTTAAAACCGGTTTGCGGCGTATCTGGTCTGCACTGACAGCACTGTTTCTGCTTTGCTTGTGAAATTAGGGAGGAGTTCTTATAATCTGGCTATTCAACACCTCCGTGTTTTAATGAGCTTAGAGTTGCCTTTATCCTCTTCCTTCCTAAACCCCCTTACTGACAGCTCAACGCTCCCATCATACGAGGGGAGACAAGAGCAACCTTTTTTATTTTTTCTTTCTTGCTTTTTATTTCTTGATGCATTGCTTTTTCAGTCTATTGGAACACACAACTCCTGTATGCTGCTGTGACAGATGCTGGCAAAGTTATTTATTTAAATTTCAGTTTACTATAATTTTCTGCTCTGATTGGTGCAAAGTGGAGAGGGATTGTTAGGAATCGGGAGGAGGATTATGTGGCAATCTGTTACAAAGAAAGAACACATCAATAACAATCACAATGTGTCTGTGGGGGAGAGACATAGTTTTATCGGCATGATAATTTAGCCATTTATTAACAACAGTTCCATAAATGGACTGCACGCTATCTGCCTGTTTAGCAGGACAGTAATATACAGCCAAGTCTTTTGGGACACGGCAGACTGTTTAATGGTCCTGCCGTCTTTGACCTTAGTGAACGTTACTGCTGACTGCCACAACAGAAGTTTAACACAAGAGATGACATCTGTGTCAAGCAAATAAAGACTGGGTTAAAACATTCAGTGGGGGTTGAATTACTAATGACAATAAAGTCTGCATACTTTCCACAGCACTAATTCCATCATCACAACCAGAGTAATGTCAGTCTCCACTCTTTTTCTGTCAGATAACCATTAAATAATCTGGTGTTAAGTTACTACCAAAAAAAAAAAAAAAAAAAAAAAATCAACCTTACCTAAATAATTTCACACTGAAAGGTCACCAAGAAAGAAACAACTTATGCACTGTGAGCCAGTGGAAATTTTTTAATTTAATATTACGGCACAGGAAATATGTAGTTTTGTTGACAGTAGCTTCACAGTGAGTGAAAAAAACAACAAAGTAGAAGTGGGCAGAATTAATTACTGAGTGAGAAACTCAGAAGAAGAAAAAGAAACCCACAGCAACAGAGCGTTGAGTATGACGTGACCATGTTGTACCGACAGCTTTAGCGCTGTAGAAATTAGCATTATCCTAAATTTATCAAGAAAACATGGAAGAGGTTGCAGCAATTAAAGAGCATCAAAAGCAAATCAAAAGCAAATACATGAGAAAACAGGGAAATGTCTCGATAAAATATGACATGTATACAAGCTGGGAAAATCAGGAATAAAGGCCTATCCCTAGTAAAATCATGTTTTCAATACAGACCTGGTTTAACTGCAGCTGAGGTAAATAAAGGCCCCAGGCAGCATTTGAAAACCTATTTTATTTGAAAAATAGTAACTATTTTTCTAACTTCTGATTGGCTGGAGACCCTTGGAGCTTCTTTACATATTAAATTGAATCCTTCTTTTTACAGAGGACATATTACTGTCTCGCTCAGGTTATATGAGGGAAACTGATCCTACAACCAGCATATTAATTTTGCAAAACTGAAAAGGCCAACTCAGTTTCAACACAACAACAACTCTATCTAAATCCCACAAATAATATCCCAAAGTAAATATTACAAGGACAGCAGGAATGTTTAGCATGCACACCATTTTTTATGTTGCAATACAGAACCATTGTCTGGAATAACAACAATGTATGTGCTGCTCTGGGGAGAAAAATAAGAATGTATGTGAAGATCCAGCTAATTTACACCGAAGGAAGCGGGAAAACAATCGGAACTACTTCATCCCAACTTACTTTTAAGAGGGTTTCTTTGTCTCTGAAGTAATAAAAAAATCTGTCTAAAATATAAACCATACACATAGTGAAATAATAATAAAAAACCAAATACAAGGAAACAGCCACTCTACATTGTTTTTAAAGTCCAACTAAAATTAAATTACATTCTTTTTGTCTACTACAGCATACATAGTGTCTGCTCTGTAAGTCTGTTGTCCAGTGTTCTCCTGTGAGAAAAATATGAAACCAAAAGGGAGAAATGTATTTTATATTTTTTGATTTCATGATGGCTCCCTCTAGTTTTGCAATAATTTGATGGGATAACGTTAACTAGTCTCTGCAGATGGAGACCTTATTACGATACTGTAAATTGAATCGTTGCATAAAGCAGTAACGGTGTTCAAAGGCAGAGCAGCCTTACAGCATCCTGCTACACAAGAGCCACAGACTCTGAACAGCCCACATTAGCTTTCCTGCTAAAGTCCCCTTATTTAACTTACAAACATGAACACACGTCTTGTCCTGCACCTTAGCTTGTTGAAAGAGCCACCAAACAAACATTCACCGGTGAAAAGTGCACTGCTAATGTCAGTTTTCAGGCTAGATTAAGGGGCAACTACCACGGCTTGAGGCTGAAGCCAATACGGAAGTACCTTAAAATGCAATACCACCAACAGCTGCTAGATGCTGGCTCCAACTGACTCCCATTCAAATAGCATCAACTTCTCTTTAGAAATACTAAGTCAATCATTTTTTCAACGAGTCATATGGTCTTAATCGCTAATCTAATAAGTGTGCTGGTGGTCATTTTGGGAATTATTTGCTCCGTTATTGACAGCTGTGATTGACAGTTGGCTCACCCGCTGCTCTCCCCTGTAGGGTGACCATACTTTCAAACCCCTAAACTATGAACCTTAAGTGTACCACACGTTCATGCACATGCACATGTATGCGCTTTTGCACACACCATAGTCGTTTTCATCAGGATGGGATTTTATCAGGACTTCAGCGCTTAACACACCTACCGAGCATAGCTTTCAACACCATGGACAGTGCCACAGCAGACAAAAAATTCAGTTTTGTCTCCCAACTCCCAAAGTTATATGTCAGTGTGCACAAGTGCAGGCTGCCAGTTAAATGGCCGACTGTGACACATTTTCTGCCAGCTTCTGCAAGTGTCATAGGCTAGCAACAGCCTTGACAACGACACATTGATTGATTGACTCACATACAGACAAATCAGTGTTGAATTCACATGCGTGACACATTGTTTATGTTTTTATATTGGGTTAAGTAATAATGAGTGAGACCGAACATGATACACATCTATGTAAGTACTCAAAACAAATATAATATTATAATTATTATTTTAATTGTGGTGAGAACTGGGAGAAACCGGGACGCCTTGGCACCGTATCTCCCCAGCAGGACTTGCACTGTGTTGGACTACTGTCACAATATTTTAAGTTTAATGTTACCTGATTACGATACCTGCCCTGTTAGCACAATTTAGCTAAAGTAGCTAACGTTAGCCCAAGTGTGCAGCGCTCCCAGTAAGCTAGCGTTAGCTTCAGTCCGAGGTAGCAAGGCGTGTTTCCAGAGCGTGGAAGGCAACACTCCTTATTTGGAAGGTCCTGGCTCCAAACGGAAAAAATGGCACAGACTATAAGCTGCACCTCTGGGCTTCAAACTGGCTCCAATGCAAAACAATGGGTGACATCACACCTCACTACTTCCATCTTTATATACAATCTACGGGCTAGATAGCTAATTAGCTGCTTAGCTGACGCTCATTAAGCATGTAAACATACCTGCAAGCGTCATTCCACTTATTTTGAGACATATCTTTAATTACCATACACAAGAGAAGATTGTTAGCATCCCCAGACACCATCCTTGTATCCTTGGTCAAACAAAACATCGCTGTCATTAATAAAGTGTCATACAAAGTGTAAGTTAGAAAGTTTAAAAGATGACTACATGGACGTCTGATGAGTAGTTGGATACATTTAAGCATGTACAGCAACAGACAACAAGTCAAACTGACCATACAGCATTTCTTTCAGACAGTCATCTGTGAGTAGACTGGGCTCAATTTACTCTCCATTTGCCATTCACTGTTATTTTCCAGAGCCCTCTCACACAAGAAAGCTTTCATTTTCTTATCTCTTGCAGATACACATACAATGCAGTCCACACACATACACCACTTGTATATATGGCTGAGAGTGACCTTGACATGTCCAACAAGCTTTCACTGCTCATTTTGATTAGCCTCTCCCAACTTGCCACAAGCCTTCACCCACAACAACCCTCCTCACCACCTGAGGCCAATGAAATGTTTTGAAGACTGGAGGCTCTGCATTCTCTCTACTCTCCATTCTCAAGCCTTTTACATCAACACTGTGTGTGTCCTCCATTTGTTTATTTTTCCAAAGAGATTAGAAAGTGTGAGCATGATTTGAGGTTTTACTGCTGAATTTTGTCATTTTCCAAATTACAGTAAAGAGTTGGCTTTGTGGAAGCCCATTTCAGACAGAAATAATAAATAAATAATTGTTATAATGTATGTATGATGGAAGTGGTTAAAGTTTCGACTTAGTATTTTTATAATTTTGACTTAGTATCATAAATTAGATTTAGTTTGTCATAATTTTGAATTATCAAGTCAAATGTTTGACTAAGTAGGTCATCATTTTAATTAAGTATCTGATAATTTTACCTCAGTAAGTCATACTTTTGACTTAATATCTCATAAGTTGGACTCAGCATCTCATAATTTTGACTTAGTATCTTATAATTGTGACATAATATTTCATGATGTTGACTTAGTAAGTCAACTTACTATCTCTTCATTTTGACAAAGTCAAAATTTTGACTCAGTATTTTATAACTTTTTATACTACTTATAAAACTGTGTTTTATTTTTCATGTTTTGTTTTTCTTGTCTTCTCTGCAGAAATGTCCTTCCATACAGTTGAGATACTGAGTTGACCTTGTCTGCGATTTCTGCGTTCTCTACAGCAGAATGGAGTGGATTGGAATTTTGCTTGTGGTGCTCAAAACACAGATTTATTTTCTTAGGTAGAAAGTTGTTTCATGAAAACTGTGAACAGTGAGGTCTTTGACTTATCCTGATTAACCAGGAAATTTTATGTTTCTGGAAAGACATTTTGCTGCTGAAATCTCTGCATAGCTAAATAAAACTGGAGGTAAATGAGAGAATATGTTTGGGTGAACTGACCCTTTACCAAATTTGCTAAAGGACAACAGCTACAGATTCAAACAATGTGCTTTTAAGATGAACTGCTTATTTCTACGGGACTACACAGTGTTGCCTCATCCCTTCAGTCTTCTTCACTCTAATCTTTTTTCCATCTGCATCCTTCTCTCCATTTCTTTTTTCAGTTTTCATCCCTCCTAATACTCTTACCCACTCCCCTTGCCAGCAGTGTGTATTACATTGTCACTGTTTACTTTGCTCTCGGAGCTCCCAGATTGCTTCGGCTATTTGCTCCTCTGGATGAGCTCGGTTTGGAGACTGGATGCTTTGATAGGCAGAGGAGAAGCAGCAGCCTTTCGGTGAGGAGCTAGTTAACCTGCAGCGCCCCAGCATCTTGTCTTGTTTTGCTACAGCTGACCTTTGTCTGTCTCTGCTCGCATGACTCTCTCTCAGTTCACTCGACTGTTTCTCAATGAGAAAATACCAATTGTCAGCAAATATCAATTTACTTCTCCCATTCTGCACATGTCTCAGAGGAAATTTACACCAGAATAATTGACTGGGGTTTATGGGTGTTTGAGCACAGAAGCAGAACAGAGCTGTGGAGAATATATTGGCTGAAACTATGACAATAAGACTCAAGACAAAGAGAATCTTCCTTTAAATGACATCTAACTAGCACAGCTACCTCAAGACATTAAAAGTAAAAATAGTCAGTGCAGAACATTAGCAGCAGGTGGAAGTGACTCATTTCAGACGTTGTTGGCTCCTGGTAGACTCTTCTCTTTTCTATTATTGTCTCTTCGTATGTAATAAAGTGCAGCTGCTGCAAATTTTTCCATCCAATGTACTGTCAGCACTTGATAGACGGAAGCAATTTATTTTTATACATCCTGCTCTCTGAAAGCTTGTGATCTTGTGAAATGTTCTTTTTTAGTTGGCCTCTTAGGTCAGACTGGCTCAGGAGCACACAGTACATCAGCCACTAATACAAATGCACCCCACTAAAATGCACTTTAGTTCCAGCAGAGTATTTGTTATTTTTACTTTATTTCTCATATATTTGAGGCGCTTGTCACTGCATATGTCATAGTGACCTTTCAAGCTGTAGGTCTGAAAAAATATGTGTTCACTCTTTGTCAAACAGACAGAATCTTTCATCTCAAAAAGGTTATTTGATTCATCCTTCTATCCAGACTCATCTCTTGTTGGACCTTGAGAGTATGACTTGGCGCATGGGGCACCAATATTAAATAAAGTGCTCTCCCATTGTAAGACCTGCAGGTTTCAAGAAAGATTTTGATTTATTCAAAAGGCTCCATCGTCTTTACTGCAGAAAAAAAAATGTAACCACTTCAAAGAAATTGACAGGAGAGAGTGTATTTAACTGATAGCTACACAAATTTGGGATTTACATTCTGCTTTAATGGTATTATTTAACTTATACAAAAGGAAAGGCTCTCTTGTCCTTGGATTAATAGTATCTCAGGGAATCTTTCCCAACAGGATAAGTGTGTTGCATCTTTAAAAAGTCTTTTTCCAAAAATAGGTGTTGGAAAAAGGGATGTTTGTCTTATTATCAGAGTCGCCATACGGCCAATATGATAATTATATTTACTATGTAGGCTATAGTGAACATCTTTATAAATCTTAACAATTTTATTTTGGGATGAATTCAGTTCTATCTTATATCACACACATCTGTGTTATTTAAGTAAAGAAAAGTAGCAGCTTGGACTTGTTATTGGCAGTTGCCCAATATTAAAGTACTTGGTTCCAAAAAAACTTAATCTGGACACAGTAAAAAGTACACCACATTATCTTCCCCTTCAGTACAAAGTAATAAGTATATTCATGCATGACCCAGTGGACAATATATTTTGACTACTTGGGCACATTAATTGTCATTACACATAGGGCTGCTTTCAGAAATCAGGTAGGAATGACACCTAGAGAAGTTATGGGTTAGCTTATTGATTTTGATGAATTCACAAGTAATCTGAAATCTAATTCTCTACATTTTGTTGACAAAATGATGAGGCAAAAATCATCCCATTTATCAGGGGCGGCTTCAAAATACTGCCCAGGTGGAGGGTTGATCACTGAGGCAGTGGCTGGAAAAAGAACACTTGGGTCAAAAATCGAGGCAACCAGAGAGGAGAAATAGAAATTCCTTGATTTCTATACTGCAGTCTTGTAGGAAGCCATTCGTTTTTGACAAGTTCAAGAGATTTGTTGCATACTTTTCCTCCCACTTCATTTCAGCCTTCCTACATTGTCTTTTAATGACTGGTAGGGTCATTAAGCCAGAAAGAGGTTTTAAGCATTACAATGGGATCTAAAATATTAAGACAGGTAGTGTTAAAAGTCAAACATAGGTCCTCAGTGGAAAGTTAAGGCTGTACTGAGGCTCTAGAACAAAAAGTTGAAATAGCCTGGCAAACCTGAGACACTTGAAACTCTTCCTTTGAAAATCAGTGTGGAAATGATGAAAAATGGTCAGCTTTTTAGAAGAGTTGTCATCTAGGATCGTTATTTAAGAAGAGAAAGAGTTTACTGACTGAGGTGAGGGATTGAGTTTTGGCCCGGCTGTAACAAAGGACACTCCCTTCAAGCGCTCCATGCTATGACCCCACACAGAGTGACCTTATGTGTGGCATTTAACATTCTAAAAGTTGTCAAAAAATGAAAAGGAAGAACGTCTTTGACTCCAAGGAACTGAACACAAAAACATCAGGGTTAAAAATACCAACCCAGAGCAAGACACCTTGACAAGAACTGAAGAACACACTTTCTGCTCCAAGAGACCACAATGCGTCCTACCCATGTTTATCCATGGGGAACAGTCTCAGCTAACACTTCAGATATGGCAGTTTGTGAGTGTGCATGTATGCATGTGTACAAAAGGAAACACATTGGGTCCCATGCTGACATATTTAAAAATATTCATGGCAAGTCAAGTTATTCAGGAGATGTGCAGTGCTTAGGGTGTTTCAAGAGCATACATCTGCTCGTGCACACACAACAAAATGTAGGCACATGTGGTATAATATAAGGTATAAAATACCTTAGGGTTTTTCCAGGAGTGTATGCATCCATACAGACTGAGATAGACAAATGTGCAAAATGCCTGGAGCCTTCTCATGAGTGGAGCAATAGGTCAATATCATGCATGATGGCTGTGAGGTCTCACCCAGACAGACTCAGCCTGTCAGATTTCACACTTTTCTCCTGTCTGTCTGTGGTCCCAGCAGGGATTTGTGGTACGGTGGACGTGGTTGTGGGTTTTTGTTTGTGAGGCTGTATTTTAGCATTTGGGTTTTTGACTTGTGTATGAATGTCTTTTTGAGTATTTTGTGCATTATTCATCAGTTACTCAACTATACCTTAACCATAGTTTGTTTGCCACAGCCATGATCTTTCCCTAACTGTAACCATACTGTAGATGCCACGTGCAGACAGAAGCAAATATTTTCAAAATGTTGACATTGGGCATAAAAAATTGAAAGTAATTCAACATTTTGCAGAATCATCTAATATTGACATTCAATTTTCTTGTTTGTCTGGGCTATTAATAATAGTAATACTTTGTACCTGTATCAGTGAATTTTCAGTCTCCATGATTAAACATCTGTAAGGTAATCAATGATTGTGTTTAAAGCTCGCATATCAAAACAGATTTTCTAAAGAGCTTCAGAGTGCAGGATAAAATGAAATGATCATAACCAGGCCAAACTAATCACAAACTTACAAAAATTGAACAAAACCTCTTCGACAGGCATCATTTGGACTGTCCTGGGGCTCTGCTCAAGCCTCTTTATGTTAGGGAAATGACCATAGCCTAAACTTTAATAAAAAGCCCTCTGGCTGTTATTCTTGTAACACTGGTGTTAAAGTTCTGCTTTGTATGCCCAGCAACCCATCCTGGCATCCTCCATACCACAAGAATAATAACAGCTTGTGAACATGTCATGATAAAGTCAATGTTCAAGGCAGTATGATGTTTGATATTACAAAAAATCTTATTAATCATGTTTAAAAGTCAGTATAAGATAAATAAGGAGTTTTCAAAACTGTGAATAATGCAAAGATATTCCAGTAGAGCCCCAGAAAAAAATCTGGAAGATCTGGAAATGTGCAGAATACATCCCCTTTAAAAACCTTATTTTTTCATCACATTTCATTGCTCTTGTCATACTCTGTGTCCCTGTTGTTTTACTTTCTTTTACAGGTTTGAAACAGAAGCCATTCATCTGAGTTTACCCTGGAGGAGAAAAGACAATGTGCCACAAGTGTCAGTATTTTGGGGAATATAGATGTTTGAAGAGCAGAGCGGCAGGCCGTGACACAGCCGCAGTGGGTATGTTTGGGAACGAGGGACCCAAGGGCACAACCACACTGTGCTTTGATTCAGTGTGTTGATCAATTGGTGAAGTGGCCTCTGATGTCGCAGCAGGTGTGTGTGTGAGTGTGTGTGTTTGTGTTGGTCAGGAGTCAGTGTAGTGAAGAAGTGTACAGCTGACACTACCTGGCTGTGACACACAGAATCAGAGGACAGACACAAGTAGTAAACACATCTATCTGTCTTTCTGGAGAGATGTGGATGATCACATACAGATAGTTCAAAGTTGACATGTTGAAGTGTTCCTAACAGCACTCAGGACGGGGTGTGTGCGTGGGATTTGATTCAAAATAAACTACAGTGTGTGTGTGTTCATGGTAATGAAAGAACATGTCAGCCAGTGCAACAGTGTGACTCACTGAGGTGTTTTTATGAGCTTTAATGAGCTACATCAGGCTTTTGGATAGTACTTGCTAGTAGCATCAATTTATTGTTGGTTTTGGTCTTTGTATGGGATTTGTGAAAACACATCTTATTTTTTAATGAAAGGATTCAAGGCATTAGAGATAAAAAAAAGCATGTCATGATATCAAGCACATTACACCACCTCTGTGATCAGAGAACAATACTGAAGTCACCATGACAGATGGAATCTTTAAAAAAAACTGTACAACTTAAATCATCGACCAACAATACAACACCAATAATACTTTATAAGAAAAATAGCTGCTCATGCATGTAAATATTGTTATTTTATCTAAAAACTGTGGTTTAAACCTAAACCTTAAATCAGTAACTACATATGATTTTTTCAAACTGGAGATATGGGCAGCCATTCAGAGATCTGGACTAACTATAAGAATGGTTGTAACATGATACAGGTAATGGCAGTAGAAGAGGGCAATAATGGCAAAGGCAGTAACGTTCATTTGAATGTAGCAATGAAGACAAAGTAGATACCTTTAACTGCTGCTTGTTTCATCTGACTGCTGCTGTAGGGTGTACAGTATGAAACTTTTAGCTAATTGGGTTTGAGTGTAGTGTAGTGCCATCAGAACACTGTATGTCCCCCAAGGCATACGTACACTTGCAAAGTTTCTAAAATGTTTTCAAGGAAAGTGGGCAGTACACACACCTTTATTATTTCTATTCTGTCCCATTGATTTGCACAGTTGGAAGTAGATTGTAAAACAGTGTAGGGGAGACCTAAGAATGAAAGCTCTGGTGTTATTTGCTCTTAAGCCAATGGGGAGACACAAGGATCCAGAGCCACTCAGCTATTTCAGTGCACTGAAGCTGACACATTAAATATTGTCTCCAACAGGGAGGAAGGGGCGAGGGGGGGGGGGGGGGGTGTTTGGGCATGAGCCATCTCATTGTAATTGCTAACAACCACATGGACAAAATCAACTTGAGTGATTGTACTGATTGCACTTTGAACCTCTGTTCATGTCGGTGCAATTACTGAATGCAGAAACAGCATCATCTGTCTGCCCCAGAGGAATCAAAGTGTAATGTAGCATAGCACATTATGTCCTGCCAGGTCAAATACTCAGAAATAATAACTATCCAACATATTATTTGGTAATGAACACAGCAGCCTGCAGTGGTTTCTGCAGTATATATGCTATTAGTGCACTCCAGCAGGGGAGCTGATAATTGGGAAGTCTGCAAATGAGCAAAGTTCTTATTCTGTAATGACTTTTTTTTTATTGTGCTGCATCAACACTTGAAAAAATATGACCATTTCTGCCGGAGGAGAGTTTTCTCACCAAAATGGTCTAACCAGGTCATACCCTTAAATGTAATTTTTCACTGTGAAACTGTAAAATGGCTGTCTACAGTAACTAAAAAATACCTCAATGATATACATGTACTTATAAAAGAATCCAACAACGATTTGTAATATTAAGACAACATAAAACAAAATGCGCAGTATAACATGGCTATTCCTATTTTCCCAATAAAGACTGAATTTACTGACCTTAAGAGTGGTCTTAAATAATGTGCAAGAGGAAGTGTGTGCAAGTGTGTGGGTTCCCTCACTTTGGGGTCCTGGCAGAGTCAGAAATTACAATCCTAATCTTTTCTTCTTTCAGTGCCAGACCACAGCCACAGCCACCTGTTATTAGCATGCAGTCTATATGTAGATATATTATCTGGATGAGAAAAACACACGTTTCTGAAGGTGTAAATACACACAGAGGTCATTGAAATCAGAATGCTATTGGATCACCTCCAGATGTGGTCTGGCTTGCATTGTTAAAGGATCTTAGCCAAGTGTCAATGCAATCTGTACAGTTTTTTTATTAAGAAAAAGATCCACCCAACAAGTTTAAAGGTCACCTAACTTTGAACCTTTTTAACTTTTTCTGCTAAATGAAGAACAAACAGCTAGTTCTGGCAGTCCGTGCAAAAGGTTTACCAGTTGTTTCCAATAGTTTATTAATCCGTTTGCACGGATTAATAAACTTTTTCTACCATATGACCCTGGGGGGGCTCCTTGCTGTATATTCTACATCCATATATAATCTATTCAGTGCGAGTTGGCTTAAACTGAAAGTAATCTCACTAGCAGCAAACATTAGAGCACTTTAAATGACACATTTTACAACACAAGATGCAATGACATGCTCATGTAGCCTAGATATTAAAGAGTAGAACTCTGTGAAACCACAATTACAACATAACAATGAAGCCACAATCTTCTCTAATCATAATTTAAAAGCTCCAAAAGTTCAGATTTGGCACACTCCACTCTAATTAAGAATAAGACTGAACCTATAACTTTTCAGATTAAAATAATGGCTTGGGTAAGTGCTCTGTGCATGAACAAGCGTGTTTTGTATGACAGTGTACATGCTTTGAAGATGACAAAACACAATTCAATTCCAACCCTGGCTCTACTGCTCCTGCTGACAAGTGGCACCAAAAGTGGATTACATTTCCAGACCCTGGACTGTAATCAGAGAGGACACTGCCAATAGAGCCAAGGCTGGCCAATTGACCAACAGGCAGTGGCCTTTTTCATCATCCATTTAAAGATCAATATAAGGGACCTCTAGCTCTTCAGCTTAACTTTACTGAAGATAGGATGAAATAAAATTGAATAGCCGTGGCTGCAGAAGAATGAAACAGCAGTAAGGGTGAGAAAAAAATGAGAATAATAAAGTTTTTTCTCTCTCTCTTGGGTCGGGTACAAGGAGAGAATAGATTGGAGTGCTTCTAGTAAGCAGTGAAGATTTTATTATAAATCTCAGGAGAGGCAAAGAAAGAACAAAGTCCGGACCTTAGAGTAGGAAACAAAGAAAGTAGAATGGGAATGGAATTGGAAAAGAAAAAAAAAAACTGAGAAAAAATAGAGCTACAGAGAGGAAAAGAGAGAAAGACTTGCAGAAAGAAACTTGGCAAACAGTTATGTTGGATGTAGATGTGGGTATGATGACCTGCAGCACCCGAAAACCATTGGAACATCCTGTAATGTGATGTATCAAATTTTTTCTGTTCAAGGGCCGTCTACAACAATAAGCCGATGCCAAGTCTTGGCCAAATGACTAGTTTTCTATCAGCCTTGGCCATAGTAGACTGAGGCATGAATTACCCATGTACTCCTCTTTCCACCACAGTATAATGTTTTGGGCATGGCTGTATTCACTTAAAGTAGGCTTTTGTTCTGAACTTCCAAGTAAATGAGAAGAGAAGAAAGGGCCAACTTTATCCATTTTTTATGTTTTAGGACAGCGTGACCTAACATTTTATGTATTCTAGGGAGACTATTAAAAGTGAAGGGACTGGCTGGACACCAGAACATTAAGAAAGGTACTGATGCCTTCATGGATGATGGAAAAAGTGTGCTGTGTGGAGAGATTTAGGTGAGAAAGAAAAACTGCTCTCCTTTGCGCTCTCTCTCTCTTTGTCTACATGGAGATTAATTTCAACTCCATCTCAGGTACTGAATTCATTCCATCTTCTCATTATCGTGTTGATACAGACGCTATTTTTTCTCACACTTTGTCAGGATTAAAATATTTTCACATGAAAGACAAATATGACTAAAATACACCTTCGGACTTGGATGATGAATACCAAAGAGGCTCTGCAGGGGTGTTTGTGCTCGTATGTTGAGGTGATACCAAAAAGGGATCTGAGCTGTATTCAGGCTCTGTTCCTGACATGTTCCTTCCCTTCTCCTCCCCCGATGAAACCCTTTATCTTCTGGCATAACTGCAGGAAGCGCTGCACTCTTTAAACAAGCAGAGATATGAAGGGGGAAATGAATGAAATTAGAAAAAAAGAAACACACTTTTAACTCATGCAAAGTTGTCCTCTATGAGTGCAGTTGTAATTTTTTTTTATTTAACCATGACTAAATCCTTATCTTTACTTTAACCAAATAGTTTCATTACTTGACCTTAAACAAGCACTAACTGATTCGTTTTTGGCCACTTGGGAGCAACACAACAAGCTGAGATGATGCATCAGTCGATAACCCTTTCGAGTAGACTTACAGTTGAATCACTGCTTTTTTTTTTTTTTTAGCCATGCCATTATACACAGTGTAATGCAGTGTTAAAGCATGACAGGCTGTAAACTTTTACAGTCTTCTCTCTAAATGACCTAAATACATAACTGTGATGGAAATGGGGAGGGATGACAGAAATGGAGGACAGCAAGATGCAGTGTGACTGTGTTTCCTGCTCCAAGCTCTCAGCTCCGGTGTTAAATGCAGCCAAGTCGGCTAAACTACTGTTTAACAGACGTGTACCAGAGTCTCTACCATCTCATCCAATCCAGTGTGATCAACTCTTCAGCTGACAGCGCTGTCAGCAGCCAGCAGGAGAGATGCTCTGTGCTGTGCTTGGATTTTATAACTGAACTAATACCAACAGGCACACTTTTTATTTCTCTTACTGTTTGGAAATTCACACCACAAATGATGAACAACAGCATTAAAACACTTAGAGGTAAAACCTGAGTCTCACGTAGGTTGCTATATCAGTTTAGTGTGGGGCAGCTGCTCTGCGGGTGCGCTTGATTACTGTAACTGCAGTAACTGGGAGGAGACATGAATATTTCTCAAAGGAGGAGGTTGTATTGAAGAAAAAAAAACAAATGAATAATGTAATGTTTAGTGTGTAGGCCTAAATATAGAGAAATATACGGTAGATAAGAATACACGGTATCAGAGTTAGATTAAAAGTCATGGAATCACTAAAGATTCATCCTGTGGGAAACATGAATATCTGTACCAAATTTTATGGCAATCCATCCAACAGTTGTTGAGACATTTCACTCAAAGCCAATGCATCTAACAGATTTGGATATATTTCACCAGATAAATAAAAACTTTGACCTGCTGGTGGCACTACATGAAAAGTCAGGGAGTACCAAAATCAATAGACTTTTGGACCAACCAATCCATCCAATACCCTAGAACCCTGTCGCCATCATATTTGCAATGCTTTGTATGCATATTGATGTCAAAAAATATGAGTGTTTGTGTTGCATTGATTTATTTGATTGCAATTATTTGTGGATTTTGATTTCATTATATCACAAAATCATCATCAAAAGTTGACTGGTACTGTAAATTTATTTGATCAATTTATTGATATTGATTCAACCCTGAACTGGGCATCTACAGTATATTATTGCTCAACTTTGGATTATAACACATGAGATCATAACAACATCATGTCTTGCTTATTGTTTTTTTTCAGATGTTCACACTCTGTTTAAGTGTCTAATAAGTCTAATTAAGAATTGCTTACATACTGTACATTTTCAGTAAAAGCCAGCTCTTGAACAAGAGTCACAGACAGTAGACAAATAAATGTCAATATGGTAAAAAAAAGTTATTATTGAATTGTTATCATAAATTCAGCATGGCGTTCATTTCTGCAGCATTCTGATGCTCTGACATTTAACACAATTATTTTCCTTTGTCACTTATTAATTCATTCCAGTGATTCTACTTTGGCGTGCCGTCATAATGTGAAGCTGCCAATAAAGGAATTAAACATTTCCAGCAGTTTTGATTTAACAATAAAAGCCTTAGGGAAGAACAGAACTGCTGAACTGTTGGACATTTTAATGTGAAACAGATGGAGGATGTGTTGATTAGCAAACAAGTAGGATTCTTATTATAAAATTATAAAATATACTTAATACAGAATAAACTTAATATAAAATAGACCACATTACAAATACAGGTTTGTCTTTACATCTTGCTGTGTGAATAAAGAGCTACTTTGTATCTAATTGGTAGACTTTTAATATTTGTTTGTTCATACAAGATATTTATCTAGCAAGTCAGTGTGTGAGTGGGTGCTTCTGATTTAGAAGTGTGTGCATAGTGCCAATAATAACCTGCTAGGAGAAGAAGTGGAGCATGTCTGCAGTGGTCTGTGTGTGTGTGTGTGTGTGTGTGTGTGTGTGTGTGTTAGTGAGAGAGTAAATGAATCTGTCTGAACATCCATGAGAGATGGAGGTCTTTGTATCTGACATGTGTCATGGTGCAAGGTGTTCATCCTGCAGACAGAGGAATATTGGAAACCGATAGCAGATCGATTGGCAGGATGACCCTGGACACGCTCCATCTGCAAGACCAAGCAGTGAGGTTAAAGTGCTCCTGGAAATGTTAGTTACTAATTTTGAATGTGGGAGCCTGCAAACATGATGGTGAGATTTAAAATGTGCAAAATACTGTATTGTAAAGAGTAATGTGAAGATGAAAATGCTTATGATAATGTTATATTCTCTTGGACATAAATATCCCTTTTATCAATTTCCGTTTTATATTCCGTGTTGTATTTAAGGCCATGCTGTAGCTCTACTCCACCTAACTGTGTGGAACAGTTCAAGTCAGTATAAGTCAGAATTCTTGTAGTGTTCATTCCAATAAAGATTATTCTGTCACTTCTTCTCACATTGGTTGTATAATGGTGTCAGGAATAAGCATGTGTCAGGATCAACAGCTTATTGATGGTTAGATGATTAGCTGATTAGCTTTACAACCTTTATCAATACATGATGCTCAGATACAGAACGAGAGCAGACTGTAATGTCAGCAGCTAATGCTCTGTTAATCAATTCCATTTATCATTCTCACCATGGGCATGAATACTGAATAAAAGAAAGTTTTTAGGATATTTTTGGGGAGTGTACAGATTCCAGATTTGTCAGTTTTCATCAACTATATTTAATTTTTATACTTTTTTTTGCTGTGTAAGAGTGGAACTAAAATGTTTCTAGTATTCCATCTTGAATGTTTTTGAAGCAGTTCACATTAAACCTGCACTTATCAATATTTTTCTGGCTAAAGTTACAATGTGTAATGTGTGCAGGATTGCTTAGAGAGACAAACTCATTGACAATTATCACTTATCTCTGCAGTTCCCCTCAGCGCTACTGATTGTTTTGGCATCATTCAGCTCAATGTTTTGGTTTTACAGCTAACAACTTTACTGTTTTGGTTCACTCTCACGGCTCTAATAGTGTCATTTCCAGCAGCAGCAGGCAGCTGTCTTCAGCTTTAAAGCTGTGATAAGCCCACTACCTGAACAGTGACTAGCTGATGAACATAGGGGAGCATTTAGCAGCTAAATAGCCAGATATTTTTCTCAGGAGTTGGTGGAGACGAAAATAGAGCTAAAAGAAACACTCCAAATGAATTCTAATGTTGTTCCATGTCTGATGGATGTGTAAATAGCTGTTTTAACCAACTATAGACCTATATCTAACCTTCCCTTTCTCTCTAAAATCCTTGAGAAAGCAGTCGCCAATCAGTTATGTGACTTTCTACATAATAGTTTATTTGAGGATTTTCAGTCAGGATTTAGAGCGCATCATAGCACAGAGACAGCACTGGTGAAAGTTACAAATGACCTCCTAACTGCATCAGACAATGGACTTGTCTTGTTAGATCTTAGTGCTGCATTCGACACCATTGACCATCGCATCCTATTACAGAGACTGGAACATTTAATTGGCATCAAAGGAATTTCAGTCTGTACATGTTAACAATGAATCCTCCATGCATGCAAAAGTTAGACATGGAGTTCCACAAGGTTCTGTGCTTGGACCCATACTATTCCCATATCCATACTTATATATGCTTCCTTTAGGTAATATTATTCGGAAACACTCCATAAATTTTCATTACTATGCTGATGATACCCAATTATATTTATCAATGAAGCCAGATGAATTAAATCAGTTAACTAAACTTCAAGCGTGCCTTAAGGACTTAAAGACCTGGATGACCGCCAATTTTCTGCTACTAAACTCAGAGAAAACTGAAGTTATTGTGCTTGGCCCTAAACACCTTAGAAACACTATCTAATTATATAGCTACTCTGGATTGCATTACCTTGGCCTCCAGCTCCACCGTAAGGAATCTGGAAGTTATCTTTGATCAGGATATGTCCTTTAACTCCCACATAAAACAAATTTCAAGGACTGTCTTTTTTCACTTACGTAATATTGCAAAAATTGGGCACATCCTGTCTCTAAAAGATGCAGAAAAACTAGACCACACATTTGTTACTTCTAGGTTGGATTATTGCAATTCTTTATTATCAGGCTGCTCTAAAAGTCTCTAAAGACTCTCCAGCTGGTCCAGAATGCAGCTGCACAGGTACTGACAAAAACTAGAAATAGAGATCATATTTCTTCCATTTTAGCTAAATTGGCTTCCTGTAAAATCCAGAGTAGAATTTAAAATCCTTCTCCTCACTTACAAAGCTCTTAATGGTCAGGCACCATCATATCTTAAAGAGCTCATAGTACCCTATTACCCCACTAGAACACTGCGCTCCCAGAATGCAGCTTACTTGTGGTTCCTAAAGTCTCCAAAAGTAGAATGGGAGGCAGAGCCTTCAGCTATCAGGCTCCTCTCCTGTGGAACCATCTTCCAGATTCAGTCCGGGGGGCAGACACCCTCTACGTTTAAGAGTAGGCTTAAAACTTTCCTTTTTGATAAAGCTTATAGTTAGGGCCGGCCAGGCTCGCCTTGGATCAGCCCCTAGTTATGCTGCTATAGGCCTACACTGCCAGGGGACTTCCCATGATGCACTGAGCTCCTCTCTTCTCCTCCTCCTCCTCTCCATTTGTATGCTTTCATGTACCATTAATGCATGTTACTCACATGGCTTCTTCCCCAGAGGTTTTGTGCTTTCTCATCTCACAGGAAGGTCCAGTGCCTGAATGGTGGGCCACGGCTGTGGGGAATGTGGCGTGGTCCTGTGGATGTCCTGCCTCCATTGTTGCTACTGCTATTATTGCTATTATTATTAGTCATATCTTTAGTCATATCTTTATTACTATTATTGTTGTTACGGTTATTGTTGTTGTTATTATGCTTCTCTGTGTCTCTCTCCACCCCACCCCCCTCTCCCCCTTCCCCCTCCCTCCTTCTTTCTCTGTAAACCCAATCGGTCAAGGCAGATGGCCGCCCACCTAGAGCCCGGTTCCGCTTGAAAAGTGCCCTGAGATAACTTTTTTTGTGATTTGGTACTGTATAAATAAAATTGAATTGAATTAAATTAAATAGACCTCTGTTTGCTAACACATTAGCCACCACATCAACTCTTTAAGGTATATGTTGATGCTGTGTTTACAGCTTGTTGTGCTGCCCCCAAGTGGCCAAGTGGCCTGTTTCTTTTAATCTATTGGCATTTATTTGTAAAGTTAATTAAATACAATTGAAAAGTAACTGGATGCAAAATTCTGAATCTGAAACCTTCTCAAGGCTGAACTTGGCCTCAATTTCAGCCTTGAGTTTGACCATTTAAAGTCCTTAGGACTTGCTGAAATGCAAAGGAAAATATCTCAAATTGCAAATAAATTATATTCAATTAAAAGTGAATGGGTGTGAAGAGCACAAGACATTTTGAGTATTTCCATTTGGTACGATGATGCAGCCACAAAAATATGCCTTCTTTCTGTTGAATATTTCACTCAACATATGCATCATAAGTGTTCATTGAAGTGTTGGAACCAGCAGATAATGAATGGGGTGAATTTATGTGATGCTTCAGGGTGGAATATTTCTTTAAGGAGAAAAAGATGGTCAAGTTCAAGAGGTTAAGTAGTAGAAGTACAGGGAATCAACCAAGAAATATTGCCTTCAGATTTGTGATTAGAGATTATAAAACTGAGCATCCATTTGATTTTTAATTTAATCCTAAATAGATAACAAAATAGAGCAGGTATAAGACAGAGGCATTTACTTGACATGAACTGCTTCCAAACCAGTCAGAGCAGAACAGATGGGCAAAGAAAAATGACTAATTTTTCATTTTAGATTCAAAGTGAAAATCCAATTGACAGAACATACACTGGCCTGTTCTGCACCACATGCATGAAGAGAAAGAAATGGATTTAACTGCAAATCTTGAAATTGTCATGTAGGTGAGTGCGTTGGCAGCAGTTTTGTCCATTCAGCCATGCTATCTCACTATCTGTTAGCGCCAGGTTTACCTCTCATGTTCGAGGCCCTATACATTTGTCAGCTGCATACCTGCCGCCAGCTCTTCACTCCTCAATCAATCAGTGTTTGGCACTCAATAGAGCAGAGCACTATGGTCTTTTTCTCTCCAGCTATAGACCTGGGTTACACTCTGCAGATGAAGAAACTGGCTAGAAAGATTGAGCGAGGGTAGGAGAGAGGCAGAGGAAGAAAAAAATGTAGAATGACAGAGAAGAGGGGTGGGGGACAGCAATGAGAATAAAATGAGAGGACAAAAGGGAAAAAGGTGTAGGATTTGCACAATATCCTGGCTTTCTAGTCATTTAAACGTGCAGTGAATCATGAGGAGAGGTAAAGAGCAAAGATGTGTGTCTGATGTGATGTGTGTCTCCATAAATCCCTTTGGAAATCATCATCATTATAACTCCTTATAACTAGTAACCCGTGTGATTGTTGTCTGTATGGTGTAATCAAGCTGAAAAAGCAGCATGACTTTCCATGATGCAGATTTGCCAAAATAATAAATAATAAATCATTTAAAAACAGTTTTGTCAGTGTTTGTTTGGCAGCACAGAATAAAGCTTAATTAATGTGGCACAGCAGTTTTTTTTTAATTCCATGATCTGATATTGAAGTCTGGCACCCTGGAACTTGAAGAGAAACATATTAACTAAAGTTAGGGACCGTCTCAAAGGTGCATACAAGATGAAGCTTTCACTTTTTTTTTCATACACACTGTTTTTCATCTGGCCCTCCTCACAATATATATAAAACCTCCAATTTCTAAATAAAAAATCAAAATGCAATATGGTCAAATGCAACTCTGACTTGTATTTTCCCACAGTTAAAACCTCCCATTCTCTTTCCACTATTGATTTCACCCTGCACCTGAACAGATACACAGCTTTTTATTAGACTTAATTTTTATGTTTTTTGAAGGTTCAAACACAACTGCTCTTTTGTGCCTTAATATTTGATTAATTTCCATGCTCCATTGTTAAAACATCATGTTATTTTGTATATTCTGTGAACAGCTAAACTTATACATATTATATGTACAGTATAAGGAGTATAAATTGCACAAAAAATGAAGCAGTCTAGATGATTTCCAACAACCCTGCCCTATAAAATAAAAAGAAACAGATGCATTACAACCTATTTCATTAGTCTCATACACATCCAGTGTTCCACATGTAGCACACAGCTCCTAATAATATTGGTTGTGGAATTATATGGTTAGTTATTTAATGCTTCTACTGGTGATGACAATAGTACTGGACTAGATTCAGAAGATACTAGACTCAAACAGAGGCAGATAAGGCTATTGCACCCAAGAGACAAAGAACTGTCAACTGGCACCTTATAAAAAAATAATAAACAAAATAATAATGTATACCCATATATTCAGTTGTACGATATCAAAGATTTGACTAATACCGAATATACTCTTCTTTTAAACTACTGCCTCACTTTAACTGACTAGCTTAGCATTGCCTGCTCATGGTGTGGCATGTACATTTTTATTTCTACTGAGACTCACCCGTTTGGGAGTTCCACTCTTTTCATCAACAGAATTCGATGAGCAGAGCCTCTCTAGCACACATCTCCGACCTTACACCAAACTGCTGGCTGTTACTGTTCATATCTGACAACACTGTATCATGTTTTGACTGTTTTATCAAGGTTACAGTAGGTTTTTACCAGTCAGCGTCACTCAGAGTCTGACTAGCATATGCTGTCTAGAGCCTGCCCATGGTGCTGCAGACCTGTATATTGTTTGAGGTCCTCCATATTGTTAACCCTTTGTGGCCTGGCTTACACACGTCACACTTAAAAAAGAGATAATGGAAGAACAACCTCAGGCAAAAGTTGAGAAAATATTTCTTAGAATATGTTTCCATATCTGTTAGAGTTCCATCATGAATAATGCTGTAGGCTACTCTATTGCCATGCAGACACTTTGTTTCATGCTTCAAGATGAGATTAATTCAAAGAGGGAGGGGGGAGGGTCAAAGGGAGAGGAAAAAAACGAAATGTACAGCTCTTCCATCTGCATGGTTTAAGATGTGACTATTTACCACACCACAGTGTGTGATGAATTGGGTGATCATGAGGCATGAAGTGGTTAGTCTGGGCTCTGACCTCTGATAGATGTAAAAGGAGGTGGGATGTCTCTATGTGTGCAAGTAGGTGTGTGTGTAGGGAAAATGAAGCATTAATGCAAATGAGTTCTCTTGTATGATAGGCTAAGTGTGGCCACTTCAAGTGAATAATAGCATCATAACACCATATTCCATCCCCAGTTTCCATATTTATTTCATTTAATCAGACTTCATTTATATCAAAATGTGCAGGAGGATACTTCTGAACCTGCACACCCAAACCTTTAAAACTTTACCATTAACTTTGCATTGTATCATTGAGCCATTTTTGTTAGCACCAGTATGAACACGACAGTATTCTCAATATCTAATCACAGTGTTTGACCCCACCCATCCCATCTTGTGAGAGAGATAGATTTAGACTGTAGTGTGATGGGATCTGCCTTCCCTGCTCAATCTTCTTCACTGTGACCATGCTTACAGCATTCTATGATGAATGTGTACAACTCATGTCATTCACTGCTCTTTGCTCATGTATCTTTTTCCCGACTAAAGTGTCCTTGAGCAACATATTAAATCGCCAGCTCCAGTTTCTGTTCTGTAACTCACTGTGACTGGTAGCTGGAAACCTTCACTGGCATGGAGGGACATAAAACTCCTGGCTGAATAATCAGTACAAAAGGTGAACAGCTTCGTTACAAAATAGAAGATTTTTTTGATTAAAAAGTTAAAAAAAGATTCTGTACATAAAAATGTAAAGATAAAAGTCAACTACGACTCACATGGTGAATTTCGGTAAGAAACAACCACAGAAAAAAAATGTCTAGCACTTCTCATACACAATCGCAGTTCAAGGTGCTTAACATCAGTATATTAGCAATTGATCAACATAATAAGATTGTTATAACATTTATAACATTTAAAAATAAACAATAAATCAAGTACACATACACACACACACACACAATAATAATATTGAATAGAAAAAATAAATAAAAACAATAAAAAGTTGAAAAACAGTTGTCCAGCCACACTCAGGTATTAAAACCTGAGAAAATAAAAAGGTTTTTTTAAACATGGAAACAGTAGTGACTGATCTCAGGTCATCTGGTAGTTTGTTCCAGAGAGCAGGACCAAAGTAACTAAAAGCTCCCTCTGAAGACCTGGATCTTATTCTGGGCACAGTTATACGACAACTACCAGATGACCTGAGGGGTCTGGTTGGACTGTAGTCAGCGAGCAGGTCAGTAATATACTGGAGAACCAAACCATTAAGTGCTTTATAGACTATTAAAAGAATTTTGAAGTTGTTTAGGTGCTTTACTGGGAGCCAGTGAAGAGATTTAAGAACTGGTGTAGTATGTTTGTATTTGCATGTTCATGTAAAGACTCTGCAGCTGCAGCCCTGAGTTTGTCTGCTTTGGTAGTCCAGCATAAAGAACATTACAGAAGTCCAATCTGCTAGAGATGAATGCATGGACCAGTTTTTCAGAATTTACTTAAGATATGAACCCTCTAACTTTGGATATATTCCTAAAGTGATAGAAAGCTGTCCTAGTTATGCTATTGCCATGACTTTCAAAGTTAAGCTTTGGCATCAAGAATGACTCCTGACCTGCTCACTATATTTTAGAGACAGTGAATCTAAATGTGAATATACTTTCTGTCTCTGTTTTTGAGGACCTGGTATGAGTATTTCTGTCTTATTATTATTCAGCTGTAAAAAAAATTTGGACATCCAGTCACTGATATCATCAATACACAGCTGTGTGTCATCAGCATGTAAGTGATAGGATATGCTATGTTTCTTTATAACGTGGCCATGTGGGAACATGTATAAATTGAAGAGTAATGGTGCTAGGATTGAGAATTTGCCACAACTCTCCAACTCTCAAGCCATCTCCTATCCAAATTGACAAAAAACATGACTTCTTAGAAACATAATTTAATAAAAAAATCTCTTTATGTCTGTAATTGACTGTATTATATGAAGCATGTTGTGTTATGCAACTATGTACCTATAGCCTATAAAAAAAGCTTAAATTGATAATATGTCAAGTTTGTTGTTTATTTTGCTGCCATTTGTCACTGCCATACCAGTGTGTTTGCAAATTCTATCGCTTTGACTGCAAATCATTTATGCTTTAGATTTTTGTGGACTGTTTTTGAATGCAAGCTGTACAGTTGCAGATTTTGGATGTACATTTGAGTTGAGGTGTCCCTGTTTGTCAGTTGGTTATGTTGTCCTCTTCTGAGGGGAGCAGGTTTGACTCATTCACAGCAGTAGAATTGGATTCTGTATCAGCCATGTGAGGCAACATCCTCCTGAGGCTGTTAGAGACAGCAGCTGTCCAGGGGCCCATTTCACTAAAGCAATATGCGAGCACTGCTGATCGTAACTGGTAGCAGCGTCATATTTCTCAAATGATTATTTTATGTTGCAAATCACAGCTTGCATGTTGTAAATTCTGTGAAACAGGTGCCTGGCTTTGACCAGAAAGCTCTTCCCTTGATGTATTCAGTCCAGGTTTTATTTTATGGGTAAAAGGTTGGATGATGCAGTTCCAAATTGTTATACAGTCCAGTATTAAACACACAATTCTCCCTTGCTGACCCTCCAATCTCTTTATAAACAAATGTATTAAGCAGCCGCAAGTCTGAATTACTTTTGACAATGTTACATCATCAGTGCAGAGTATTGTAGTACAGCAATTAATGCAGATGTTCACTGTGATGGAACTCAAGCAAGTTTCAGGAGATGGAGCTTAATTGATTTTCACTCCATACAGAAATGAATTGAAACCAATGGCTGCCCAAGTAAATAGTAGAAAAATAATTTAAAAACACAACAGCATGGTTTGAAAAATGATTAGCAGTATATATGATTTTTGGTAAATGGGCTGAAACATGTAAAATCAGGGTTTGATAAACAGATAAACACATTGGTAGAGATTTTCTGGTTTGCCTTTCACTCCTTCAAATATGTTGTTACCAAAGTTCTCAAATCTGTATCTCTGTTTACACAGGAAGTATAGCGCCCTCTTCCAGTTTTGCAATAAAACAGTCCAGAAGATTTCCCTTTAAATATGACCTGGTGGCACACACACATCCAAAATGCAGTGTTGAGGCCAGCAAAGGCTGCCAACCTTCTTGGCGATGCCCTTGCTTGTTTATGGTAATTATACTAATGCCTCAAAATGAGTGTAGTAATAAATGACTGTTTTTACAATGCTACATGCTGCACCATTTAGATGAAAATTATTACTGAAAAGCTGCAGGGGTCAAGATTTTCTTTGACCTTTTCTTCATTTAATTCACCCTAAGTTTGCCAAATGTCTCACCAGACTTGGCAATAAAATATGTTCACCATGGGGAACAGACTACTGCAGGTGCTGTCCTGTTTTTTGTGTTGGAATATTGTGTTTGTTAGTCTAGAAAGCTGTTTGGATTTCAGATTTCAAACAGGAGCTACCCCTGTGTGAATCTTCCTGCAGACTCAGACTGTGCAGCAGCAGAGGTCGTCACCTCTGTCAGTGCAAAATTAAATAGTCTTCCCTCCAACAAACTAAACTAAAATGAAATAGTTCAAAAAGAGTGCAAATACATTAGAACATTGTTCTCCTGTGCCATGCCTTGATTTTTGTCAGCCTGTACTTTATGCTTCATGTAATATACTATGAAATGTACTGTATGAAGTGCAGAGAGCTGGAAAGTTTGTTCTGCTGCACCCAGCCTTGCTTGTTCTGTTCTTTTTCTTTCTATTTTCCTCCGATGTGAACTTTTCTTCCTCTATGCAATTTGACGTAGAGTACAAAAGTGTACTGAGACTCAGTGGCTGAGTTCAATATGGTTATCAGACTATAAAACGCAAGAACAAAACAGAAAATTCATGGGAGACAAAAAGCAGGCAGCTTTAGAGACACCACAGCGGAGGTCTTGCATTCTTGTTCTCTTTTTCTTGCTGCCAGGCACGAGCTCAAAGACGGGCCACAAAGGACAGATTGAAAAAGACATAACAGTCATCATCATCATCATGTACTTGTAGGAATATAGAGTAAGAGAATGTAGTGTAGAGTGATTTCAAAGTTTCAAGGTTTAGAGCAAATGAGGATTTGCTGAACCACCAAGCAACT
Source organism: Scomberomorus guttatus (assembly GCA_038419695.1). Classification (NCBI taxonomy): domain Eukaryota; kingdom Metazoa; phylum Chordata; class Actinopteri; order Scombriformes; family Scombridae; genus Scomberomorus; species Scomberomorus guttatus. The sequence continues at coordinate 6,100,208 of CM076457.1, forward strand.
TCCCTCTGCCTGTCTTCTTTCATTCTTTCCTTTGTAATCAAACAAAGTATTACATTAATTTGTATTCATTCCTATCTGTCACATATTTTAATCCTCCACTCAGAGTAAAAGTGTTAAAGTAATGGTGCCCACTTAAATGAAATTAAATATTTCGATAATCCACATTTAGGCTTCTGGGTGTGTGAAGAAATATAGTAAAGCTGGACATGACAACTTTAGAGAATAACTACACCCAAATAAATTGTTTTTTTTTTTTGTCAACTTTGATTTATTACTTGTCTCACATAGAATAAGAAACCACTAGTCATTTTGTCAACAGTTAATCGCATACAGTATGTGCTGCTGTATGTATTTACTTCACTACTCCATTACTCTACCTAAATGATGAAATGAGCAGAAGCCATTAATTTTGAAATGCTTGAAATATTGATGAAAGATTTTCTAAGATATGTCATCAGAGAAAAAAAAAAACGCTGAGTATAGAAGCAGAGGGACATAAATGTGCTGTTAGTCAAAGGAGTTAGATTAGCCTTATGGCTTTAATTCACTGCCCCCTAAATCAAACAATGGACTTTTATCAGAGTTTTCAGACTTCTTATCTAGTCATGTGGTAAATTGCAACAAGGTTGTTCTTTGTGGTGATTTTAACATTCACATTGATGACTCAACCAATGTTCTTGCTTGTGACTTTTTAAATACTATGAATTCTTTCAACCTTGTACAACGTGTGGCCCAACACATAATTTTCATACCCTTGATTTAGTTTTTACCCTGGGTGTAAATGTATCAATTTTGGAGTGTCTGGAAATACCAAATTCTGACCACAAATGTGTAATTTTACCTGTGAATTGCAATCCACTGTTGCCTCACCCTATGCTGTGTGCACACGCAGTCTCAGAGCGTTTTCAGACCTGCGCTTTTTAGGCTGTTTGAAGGACAGGTCTAAACACAGCAATCATACTCAGGTGTGGACCAAAGCAACCGTACCGAGACCCTTTCAAGGATGTGATCTTGGTCTGGAGACTCTGGAGTGGTTTGTTTGTGGTGGGAACCTCGATCTGACCCAACCAGTAGTCTAAATGGCTCCCGTAGCCAGGTGCGCTTTGTATACTTGGATGCGGATGAGTGAAATTTACCAGTTGCTAGTAGCTAGCTGGAGAATGAATTGAGGTCCAACCTGGACTAGCACAACAAAGTACATTGCATTTTTGATATTTGGGCAGAGAGAACATTCCTCCTGTGTTATTTTTGCTTCCCCTCCGGGAAACATCTAACCAATAAGCAGACCATTCTCACATGGCTTGTAGTGATGCATTTTGGTTCACTTGGATTTTCCCCAGTGTGAAAAGAAACCGAACCAAGTGGAAAACGCATCAAATTTACCAACTCATCAACTGATTCGGACCAGAACAAACTAACTAAATGCCCCGTATGACTTTGAGATCCCCAGGCGTAGGCCTTCTGTCTGTTCCTGAAGACTAAGGGGGACAGAGGTTTTTAAAAATCAAAGCCCCGAGGCTCTTGTTTTATGGGTCTTACTATTTTTATTTATTGTCAATCTGGCTATTTTATGTTGTTCTTTTAGCTCTTTTCTTCTATTGTTGTTGTGTGTTCTTATCTGTGATTCTATGTGAAGAACTTTGATAAGTGCTATATAAACAAAGATATCATTATATTATTATAGATGTTTTGCATAAGGAAGCTAAAAGCAGCTTTAGGCAAAGTTTGATTCTTAAGTCCTGACTGCAGTGATCCCATCAATATGCTTCTATATATTCAACTATGCAAGAAGACAGATTATATATAAGATATTATTCCCTATAGTTATATTAACAAAAACAAGTTATGATATTTGGGAAATGATTCATTCAAACATTAAAGAACGACATACTTACGATGTAGTAGTGAGTAAGTAATCATTTCAGGTCCCATAAAATGTTTGTATGTTTATAAAGTACGTTTAGTTGTTTGTGTTTTTCTGAAATAGAGAATGTCAGAGGTGAACTAACAATGAAGATTTATGTTTAGTGTCAAGTTTTGAATAAGCTACATTTGTGCTATCTCAGTTTTTTCATGCATTGTCTCTCAAACACATCAGAATTCTTCTATTTCATAGCCCACTGAATATGACAAGTAATGTACTTTAATAATTAATATAGATGTGGTTAGTGTGAGCATTGGGGAGATGTCATGTTGAATCCATCATTCCATGAATTGGATTATTTCATATTATTCATTCTGTGTGGATATTGTATCTTATATCTTTTCATTAAATTATCATTTATTACCAAAATCTTTTTGGACCTCTCTTAAAAAACAGCTTTAATGTTTATGCTTTGTATTTCTTTTTAATTCTAAGAAAAGGAGGAAAAATTACATTTCTAATAGCACCAAAATTTTATTCTGAGTGGCTTTGTACTGTACATCTTGGCTCTGGCCTATGAATTGTACAAAGAATCTTTTATTTTCTAAATGCATTAGAAAAAGGTGAGCAATCTTCACACTGTTCCAGCTGTTTTAAAATGTCGGAGGTTCCGTTATGCACAAAGCATTTTATTTTAAATGTGGCTCAGTGTAAAAGTGTTCAAAAGGTGAGATGAGGTTAAAGGAGGTTAAAAGATTGTATTGCACTGTCACCATCCTCAGGTCTGCAGATAAACTAAAGAAAATTGTATTTCAGAGAGCAGGTGCAACAACCTCTGTTCACAACAATGTTTTCAGAACAGAAATTGCATGCAGTTTACTATCATTTTTCCTGTACTCTCACACTGTGGAACCTTACATTATACCTTCTCTGAACATTGTTTACACACTGTTGCAGATTTTGTTTGCAGCTGTGTACTGTAATTTCTCAGTATGAGAGTTTGGTGGTAAAGATCCATTCCAATATCCTGCCATCATCCATAGCAACTTCAACACTGTCCCTTGTACTTTAAAGTGTTGCACTATGTGAGGTTTTGGTCTTCCATCAAAAGACCATTCTGATCTGGATGACATTGTTTGTCAGTAAATGCCCGTATTGGTTAAAACCTGGGCTTCAACATTAATGTCTTATTGAATCTACTTGTCCAAAGATTGTCTGTGACTGAAAAGAAGCACCACTCTGTAACACCACTGTATGACTATGGGTGTGTTTTTGTAATTCAGTTGGAAAGACAGCTGTTCTCTAAAGAAATAATCTATCTCAGACTCTCTTTATTGTCAGCCCATCCATATACAGGCATACATTTGGGATGAAATACCATTTCCCAGGAGCGTATGGTGTGACGGTTAAACAGGTAGACAGTGCAAGACATAAAATACATGACATAAAACATAAGGACATAAACTGAACAGATCTGTGCATAACATAATAGTGCAAGAGATGAAGACTGTGGTGCAAAAACAATGTAGACTGTAAGACAGTAGTGCAAAGACAATGTAAACCACTATCTGACTAACTATCTGATTGGTTCAGGAGAATCCTATCAGTATTTTAGGCATATTAACTTAATAGTTCTGGGTGGGACCTCCATTATTTGGAGCAAGTAGCTTGTGAAAAGTAAGGTGTAAAATTAAGATGCCCACACCTGTTATTTCAGATAAATCTAATCAACAATTAATTTTTATGCAGCTTGTTTCATTTTTATGTTGTGAACATAAAAAGGGTAGTGCGTCTGGCCTCTCAGCCAGCAAAATTACAGATTATATACTAAATCTTTCATTTTATAAGTTTAAATAATTGTTAATGTGAAAGCTGATTAGACTCAGTGAGGGATTTATAAGGATTCAAAGTTAAATATGTTTTCTGATCTTCCACCTAAGGTTTGGTTAGGTTTAGGAAAAACATTTTAGGTTATAAAAAAAACATCACTTTTGGTAGGAAGATGAGCTCACAGGACTTGTAATCAGCAATCATTCTTTGAGTGGGGGTAGGGGTAAACACTTCACTGGGGTCATCAGGTGGGCAGCCTCCTTCCTTAATGTTTTGTTGATAGGCCCATGCAGCAACAGAACTTCAGGAAGTTTAGTTGAGTCCAGGTTTCTTCTGTCAATGATTCAGTCCTGTTTATGCGTACTGTAAATTATAATCAGCAGTGGGTGTAGGGGTAGAGGCTTCACTGGGGTCATCAGGTGGGCACATTCCTTCCTTAGTGTTTTGACGAGGGGTGTGCACGTGGCTCCCCAGGTGCACACCCCTCCACTTTTACCCCTTCTGTTGGCTGACGGTCATCTTGCTGCCCAGTTCTTGTCCTTTCTTTTCAGCCAGAGCCAGTTGCTGCTTCATTTCTGCTTATATCTGTTGCTCAGGGTCACAAAAAGGTTATACCTATATACATGAACTTCTTGTTTCTTGAAGTAACTTCCCTTTTGCCCAATGACATAATAGAGGAACTATTATCATTATCTGCAGCAACAGATGTATGAGGCTGTTCTTCCCCTTGTCTTACATGTTCTTATTGTTAATCTACATGTCTGCACATTTTGCAACATGTCTGGTGGCCTCTTTGACCTCTTTCATGCAGATAGAGCAATGGAAAAGGTATTTTTCAAGTATCTATTGCATTTGGTTTCAATTCTAGATCCTCTTGAAATTTCCTTCAAGTAAGTTGAATCATCTTCCATGTTTTAACTGTACTGGTGACACAATAGTTAGTGTGTAATGTTATTGAACATAATGATTCCTTCCTTCCATTTCAATTCCTTTACATTTTGGATTTGCGTGTCATCCACATCATTAAGTAATTAATCTGAGCAGCATAGAAATAGCTACTCAGACCTGGCAATGCCAGCCCTCCAAAGTGTTTCAATAGTTTTAAGTTTTTTAATTTTCTTTTTTTTTTTGTGATTTTTCTTTTTTTTTCTTTGATTTTTGTCTTCCCATATGAATTAGGAAGACAAAAAATGTTATCCCATTCCTTAAAATACTTGAGTGATATATAAATTGGTAGGTTTTGGACCAAAAACAAAAATCTGGGGAGTGTTTGTCATTTTAATAGATTTAATCTTTTCAAAGATGGATAGATTTAAAAATGTCCATGTATTCAACTCTTCTGTAACCTGATCTATCAGTCTTAAATAGTTAATTTCAAACAGTTCCTCCAATGATTTTTTGAAATCATAATCCCCAAGTATTTCAATTAATGCATTCCCATTTAAAGTTATGTTTTCTCCTAAATTCTTTTTCAATTGGCTTTCCTATTGTCATTGCATTGTCATTGAAGCTCAAACATTACAGTCAAGGAACAAGAACAAAAAGACATTTTTGAGTGGAGGGAGACTCCAAAAATTCACTTGTCAAAAGATTTGTAATGCTAGTGGACTACGTATTTCTAAAATCATGGCCCTGCTCCTGAAACATTTCTTCTTACTGTCAAATATTAAATCCTATACAAGTGCTACATACCTGCAGAGCACTTACTCTGTAGCCACATGTGGCTCTTTGGCTGCCACAGGATCAGTGCTGGCAGCAGCTGGCCGATAAAACGTCTCCAAATGAAGTTAAATATCTCCACTTGTGGAACTTGCTTCATCTTCACAGATACTCAGCCGGCCGAAAAAGTAGACTCCTCACTTGTGAGATAAGACAAATCGAGTGCTTCTCATGTTTTTATTCATCAAGTATTGAGGATCTAACTGGTCTGTTGCCCAGATTCAGCTTTTCTCTTAATACAGGGACTTGGGAATGGCTTCATCCACTTAATATAGTCAGTAGCTCTTGATACCAAAATCAGTCGCCCTAATAAGATGTAATGAGCCATCCTTTGTATCAAATTAGAAAAAAAAAAATAGAAATAATATGTTCTTTGTTAGACAGTAAACAAACACAGAGGAGAACGGGGTAACATGAGCCACTTTTTACATTTGATGATTTTACTGCGAAATAAAAGTGTATTTGTTTCAAATAATAGTTACTATATGTACCTCAGGTTGTTGTGTACATGTGCACATATTTGTAATACAGATATGCATGTGTTAATTTCTCCTTCTAATGAATATCAGGTCTGGTCCAAATTTGGTTTAAAAACTGTTGTGAGCAGACGGTCACAGGGTGAACACTGTTGGTTAAGTTTGCTTTTATGTTGGCATGTATGTTCTACAACACTCATGTTGATGAAGTGTTCAGTGATTTATAGCCTCTGTTTTCCTCACAGAGCTCCGAAGAGGGCTGCCGGCTGCAGCTGTTTACATCCTGGAGTTAGCATTAGCATTAGCATCAGCGCTTTGATGGAAACTGGAGAAAACTGCATCAGATGGAATTAAAAGAGTTAAGAATTCAAATTGTTAGATTATCTACAAGAAGCTGTACTTTGGATGATCATTCTTTTCTGTGTTGTTGATCCAAATAAAATACTGTTGCACGTCAATATTGTCTTAACTAGGATACTTCATATGTTTGCTGTATGTTTGGTTATATATAATTTATTATCAGGATTATCTTGAAAGTGACATTTTGTTAAGATGTATAACAAACATCCGGGTCAGACAGGACAGTTGGTTGGACCAGTTTAAAGCATATTAAGTTGTTCATCTGGACATATGGGATGTATAAAGCTGCAGAATGCACACTGTGTACATGAACTTTAGCAGAATAGCTGAATATGCCCGTTGATGATGGTAACAACATATTTCGACATTGCTAGAACACAGGACCAGCCAAAGAAGGTGTAGGTATGTCTCAAGTAGCAGATATGTGATTTCACTTTAGTTTACTGTACAGTTCTGTTGTAATGTGTCACAAATTACCCTCTAACAGTCTAATAAGAGTCTAACGGTGGGAAATATGTTAAAGATGCACTGTCCTGGCAGCTTCCGTAGCCTAATGTTACTGGGGTCAGATAGTGAAATGACATTAAATGGTCTGATGTCTTAACTGGTATGGGAGTAGAGTGCCGAGGAAGCATAAACTCCACGGGACTCCGGAGAACATCCAGGCTACAAGGGAGTGTGAAGTAGCGACCAGATATGGCCCAATGTGGTTTGACTTTGGTTTATGGTACAGTTTTCTTACAAATGACCCTGTAAAAAAGCGAAACTACAAAGGCCAAATAAACTTATTGTCCTCTGAGCTCTCAGTGTTTTGTCTGACTATTATTAAAGCTATGCGCAATATAATATGACATTAAATTTGTTTAATTACAGCCTGTGTTGCCTAATTAAGCTATCATAGGCCCATGTTGGTAGCATTAAATGTGGTGTCTAGTTACAGCATCATTTGGTAGTAAGGGTAGAATAGCATCCAACTGTAGCATATTTTGGATCTGATGGCATTGTATTTGATTTCTTACCCTGAGATCTTGTAAAATGGTGTCCAATAGTGTATTAGGATCACCTATTTGGTTTCTAATTAGAGTATAATTTGGTATAATAGTGTTTAAGTATAGTATATTTTGGGTCTAATACGGCCTTATATGCAGTTCCTAATTACAACATAATTTAGGTGTATGGTAATAATTAGGGTTTCTAGTTTTGTCTAATTTCATACAAAGTATGCCTTATTACGTCTTATTAGCGTACTGTAAAATAAAGTGCAATCCCAATATTTTTAGAATAATTTGACACCCCGCTTTAATCTTCCAGCAGCCCACCTTTGGGTCCTGACCCATGCTTTGAAAAACAGTGATACACTTGCATAATAGTTTGCCTGGGGCTCAGTTGTGACCCATATACCCCCTATCAAGTCAAGCTGAGTGGGTAATTACAGTATTTGTGTGCTGCTCAGGCTCTCAGCCCACTGGGGGAAGGATGTTGCTGTAATTGAAGTATTACAAATTGTTTCATTTGGAATTAATCCCCTGGTCAAAACAGGCAATTTAGGAATGGTTTTAAATGAGGATCTACTCAACGAAATGGGTGGCGTGGGAGTGGGCGGATGCGCTTGTGTGTTTGTTTTTAGACCAACAAATGATGACTCAGTGTGTTTGACTTTTTGTGAGCCCTCAGACACAGAGAGGGGCGACACAAGGAAGAAAAAGAGGGAGTTGAACCGGTTTGCAGCCTGCTTCAAAAAAGTAACAAAAATAATTCTTCCTCTGGAATTTCTATCAAATCTATTTAATGACCTGGAAGAGTATGATTAAAAAGAGCTTTAATAGGATGTGGCACATTATTCAATCCCATGGAATCATTTGAGAGGTTGGGATAATATGACAAACTCTTGCAGATCACTTTAGCATTCAAAACCATATTCCTGTCTTAAGTGTTTTTTTTTCCGAACTGATAAGATATATGTGGTTAATTTATACAATTTAAAGGATACTTTGAATTTATAATATAAAACATCTTCAATTTAGCCTGAACAACTCTGCAGTGTGGCACATGTATTTGATGCTTCTTGAAGCGTTGCCTGTATTTCTAAGAGCTACTTTTTTTATTACCATCAGTCTTCCCTGCAGGGAGCAGGCAACAGAAGGAGAATGCAATTACCCAAATGTGTATATCCACGCTGCCTAACCGCAGCAGAATATATTACACAAACATGCGGCTGAGAAGGATTGCCCCTGTACTCTGTGTGCGCTGCATGCATCATGTGTGCCTCTTGAGATCCTGTATGTAAGTTTAGCATTGTTATTCCGCACTATAGCTGCTGTGTACCCAACACGTGTTACACCTCTCCCATGTGTGTGAGTATAGATTGGCTGTTGCGGTGCTCCAGTGATCCGTCTCCCATGGCGACTTCATAACATGACCTCCAAATGACACACATTCTGTGCATCCCTGTAACGATGCTGTGGCTATTCCCAAAGATCACATCAAACACACTTCACTCAGGGCCCTGTAGACATCTGTGGACACACACACCCACATTCAGCTATATGTTTTGTAAGAATCTTTAGAGTATTGTACTCCGGGGAGGGAGGAAGCAGAGGACACAAATCATGTTCAACACAGGACTAAAATGGAGAAATATGAGTATAGGTCATAGAGTCATTTTTAGGCCACTAGCTAAAGAATTTTTTATTTTTTATTTTTTGTAGATAATATCAGATGCCCATTCTAATGCTAAAACCCTGTCACACCGATGCCCCATGGAAGGAGTGGTGTGGACAGGTGGGAGGTTCATTCAGATGAGGCCGCGCAATGACAATAGATGTCTAGAGAAAGTCACTCAGCTGGTAATTTGATGATCTTGTAAAGAGAAAACAAATGTGCAGCAATTATGAAACACTGCTTGGAAAGCAAATGAACAATGTTAATTAAATACTATCCAATCAAGTAGATAGCAATAGCATTTAAATTAACATAAAAAATGTATGTTTAATGTGGTTAAAGCAGGAATGTCTGTAAAGCAATCTGCATTTTTCTATAAATGAATGCGGGTGATTCTTACAGTGGCTACTTTATACTGTATGAAAAGCTTCTCCTTCACTTCATTATGATATGATGCCATGATTTACGACATGAGAAACAGTTTTACAGATGCAGAATTATGACTGAAGTAGCATCAGACTGATACCATCAAATCATATTTTTTAATTATTTATTTCTATTATCATTACTAGTTTACCTTTAAAAAAGACACACCGTCTACCTTTGGCTGTAGATTTGTGGTGTCTTCATTTCTTGCTGCTTTGCTCCAACCAGACAACAATGTGATTTCCATTGATTTTGCTTCTTGAGCTGTTGTTGTCATGTTTCACTGTGATTGGCTCAGCTGTTTCAGAGCTACCAGACCAGTGATGTGACTGGCTGAAAGAGTATTTAATAATCACCACACCCTCTGATCTATATTCCATTTCACTCAGTCCTTTTGCACTTGGAGATGCCCACAGTCTGTTGACCAAAGGTCCAAGGACATTATAAAATACCGTACATACACTCCTGGTCAAAACCCATTAGGGCTGGGCCGATAACGATTGTTTCTCCTGTGTGTGCATCACACACACGAAGGACTCAGCCCTCTGCAGATTCATCCATGCAGGAACCAAACACACAAAAATATGCTTCAGGACAGTTTTAGGAAGGTGGTGAAAAAGTCAGTTTCAAGCCCTGTAAGGTACTATAACTCTGATGCACCCTGAGATAAGTTAAATGTTTGCCTAAATTTCCTCAGTCACCATCATCATTGTCTAAATGTTTACACGTTTCTCCCATCCTCACCAGGGTGGGGGAAAAGTTAAACCTCCTACTGATCAATTGCATGTTATTTAACCATGGAGCTCCGGGCTGATCTGTTTGTTTGACTGTGCTAATGTTGGATGTAACGTTACCAGAGAGAAAACGGTAAGACTTTGTTAACTGCTGTCGAGCCAAAGCACAGGGCTGTTGCTGGAGTGTGTGCGAGCTTTTGAATCTCGTACCACGCATGACCAAAAACTCAATGAATCTCTCAATGTCTTAACAGCTGAGGCAAAACCAAACTTTTGCATAATAAAAGTTTCTATTTAGGTTGTTTTGGCAACATATCTTATAGGTCACACAATATTAGGCTATTTAATGTGCTATTAATTCATTCATTCATTCATTTATTTGGCATTTGGCCTATTTCCCACCGGACATTTTGGCCATTGATATTTTCATCTGCCGGACAACTACACATGATACCAGCAAAAAGCTGGCATATGCCAGCTAACGTAAACCCTAGCGCAACCATAAATGACAGCAAAAGACAGCAGAGACTCTCACACTGAGTTGAAATTAAACGAGTGCACATACATTTGGTAAATAACATAAATAAAGATAGTGTCTACTGCATTTTGCTGTCATTTATGGTCGCCATCTCACTGCTTCTCTCCTCTTCTCTGCTCTTTCTCTGCGCGGGCAGGGCTGTGCTCTCCGTGTGTGTGCAGAGCAGGAGAGGAGAGACAGACAGTGGTGGAGAGTTGATGACAACTACACTCCTTACGTTACTGTGCAATAAAAGCTTTGCGAGTAAAAAGCTTTAAAAGTTTACGCAAACAATTCATACAGGTGTCCCAACTTTTTGGTCTGGGGCTCTTTTGCTGGATCCAGAGTTGATGACTTGCACAGAGTGACTGGCATCCTGGACTAAAAGGGCTACCACAACATCCTTCAAAGCCATGCAGCACCCTCTGGTCTACACCTAGCTGGTCAGGGGTTCATCCTACAGCAAGAATACAGTCTTAGAAAGAAAGAACAAGACAGTGGGCTTCAAATCATGGAACCAGCACAGTCGAGCTGGTATGGGATTAACTGGACAGACGGGTGAAAACAAAGCGACCTGCAAGTGCAACACATTTGTGGGAACTTCTGCAATAATGTTGGAAAGAACTTTCTGGACAATATTTGATTTCCCTTGTTCAGTCTGCAAAAGGTGGCTACTTTAATGAGCTAAAAATTTTGATTACATTTTTTAAACTAATAGAATCCATGATTTCTTTTTTTAATTGATAATTATTTATAATTATTATATTATTTGCTTCAATTTCAGAGTACATTCAGACATTAAACTGGAAAAATTGGGGTGTTCTAAAACTTTTAAATGGTAATGTATATAGGAAGCAGGTTATATCTTCATATATTGTAGTTTATTCAGTTGATAAACACCTAATCTAAAATGCTATACTTTTGCCACACAATTTTAATTGAAGCCTATTGGAGGCTTCCTGTGCACCCTAAGTTATGTAATGTAGGAAATGACAATCAAATATCAGTTTAAAGTAAATATTGGATCATAACCTGGTCAGGACATCTGTAAGTGAAAGTCAGTTGCTGATTATACCCGCCTGTGAGACCAGAAATGACTGACTGTCTGGGATGTCAAGCAGACAGACATCAGAAACCTGGATAATGATAAAATTGTTCAGGAATATGAATAATCAGATGTCTTATGTTCCATATCATATCCTGAATATGATTAAAACCAGGATAAGACTCTAGCATGCATGTAAATGATTCAATGACAGACTATGTGCTTTTAATGACATGACACAGACGAGAAGTGAAGCTGAATAAAGTTGGATTAAATCAAATATTATAATCAAAAGACTAATTCCCCTCTGAGGCAGCAGTGGATGTCTGGTCTAATGGACCAAAATATCAAGAAATGGCCCTGGTTGGTCATGATGGTCACCCATGCACACAAACACACATTTCTGAATAGGGTAGTACTGTAAGTAGGAATCAAACAGTGGAGCTCATCTATAGTTATGATGGAAGGAGAGAAAGGAAGAAAGAGGGAAGGGAAATTGTTAGAGAGATCAAATGAAACTAAGAATAGAAGGGGGTTAAAAAGAACTGGAAAAAGAAAAGATGAAAATGAAATTGAAAAACGAGCAAGAAGAATTAAGAAGAGTATGACAGGGAGAATGAAAATGTGTGGTGGAGAGAGAAAGCAAGAACACAAGAAAGTAAAGGCTGATAATGCAGTTTAAAAAAGAACGATGGTGTGTTTGAGCGAGACGACTGAAAGAGCAAGTGAGATATGGAAAGCGAGAAAAAGTAAGGTTGATAGCATGTGCTGGGAAAAGTAGCAAGATATTGAAGGAGAGAGAGAGCAATATTTTAATAACCACAATGTGAGATAATAAAAAAAAATGGGGAGGAAACACAAAAGCAAAGGAGCAAAGAGACGATAAGACAGGGTAAGGTTGAGAGAGCAACCTTAAAAGACAGGACAGCAACACAGAGAGAGGCAGAGAGAGAAGGGAGAAGTTAACACTAATGAGAAATGGTATTGAAGTTGGCTCGGTGCATATGAGGGCTCAGGACTGCACTGTTAAATCTCATAATCAATGGAATGTAATCAACTGGTCTTTTGCCTGGAACTCTGAAGAATTAGATGAGTTTGTCAGTTTCAAGTTGACAAAAAAAGTCTAGTTAAAGACTTATAAACAACCTCAGAACTTACACTCATGTATTCCACTATTCTGACCTAAAATAAGTTGAATGATGAGTGTCCTACTGATTTTTCACTAGACTCACTGGATGAAGTTTCTCAAGGAATATTGTCAGCTTCTTGCCAAACCTCCCAGCATACATCGTAATTACATCTAATCACACTACACTTGTGGTTGGTCAGGTGCTACACAGTGGTGAGTAGAACTGGGAGTGTAGAGCTCCCATGTGTTACACCCCACCAGTGAATCTCATCATAGCAGGTGAACAAATCAGCTGACAACATTTGTGATAGAGGTAGCACATAATAATAAAAGTGTGTCCTCTGTATTTATTCAAAATATTTTTGTGTTGTCCACAAAAAGATATGAATTAGACTGTATTACACTTGGTAAATCATTTATATAGACAACAAAGAACACAGGGCCCAGCACAGATCCCTTTGGAACTCCAGAGGTCACCAGTGTCCAGCCTAAAGACATAGCTGTCTACACTCTCCATGGTCTGCAGTGCCATTCTAAATTGGGGGAAAACAGGCAGAAATCTGATAAAAAAACTGAGAAGATTGGTGAACAGTCAAGCCCATGTTCATGATTATGTAAAATCTATGTTTTATGCCTCCAAAAGCTGAAATAAAGTTTTGGATCTGTTCTGTTTCTGCTGAGTGCTATGTGCAGGTCTCTGATAGACAAGGAAAATACAGCCTGTTAAAATTATACACATGCACATGAAATGATAAACCCCTCTAGTATGTTGCTGCTGTTTAACACATCTGGACTGGTGTTTTTGAAAGGTAACAGGTTGTAGGATAATCTGGGTTTCACTCACTCACCTTTTCAAAAATGTGTGTCCTGCCGATTTATCACTTATTTGTTGATAAGTTGGTACGCTTTGTCTCCAATGTACAGTCCTTACATTGGAGCACACAGTCCTTCTATGTGTGTCTGTTGTGTGTTTTACTGTATATCCAATGTGTAGCTTCTGGCTATCAGCCACAAAATTCATTGAAGAGGTTAGGACTGAAAATACAGAGAAAAATACTAAAGATTGGATCACTGAGCTTAGAATATTGTGCTTAAATGAATAGTAGAACAGGTGTATGCAGTTGTATGCTAACAGGAGCCTAATTAAATGTTAAAGTCCTGTCCAGATGGTGGTCTATATAAGGAGCAAAACTGACCTGCAAAATACCTCAGATGGTAGGAGAACAGCCTCATTTTACAACCCAGCCACTTTGGCCACAGTTCCACCCGCTCACCAAACCTCTTGGTCTCCCTGAATGACTGAAAAATGTTGAGCAAGTTGCAAGACCCAAACTCTACAAGAGTCGGGGTCAATTCACAATTTTAATTGATTCTTTTCCCTGCAAAATGCAGGTTTGAAGCATTGTCTTTTTTCAGGACATCATGTGCAAGACAGTTGAGCAAGAATAATAAAAGACCTGCACCACCTCATCTTTATGCATTAAATACAGGTTATCCCACACAGCTATTGACTGTCAGTACCTGATGCTTCAACTAAGAAAACCACATCCAGTTTAATAATCAGTTTCAGCAGAAAGCTCTGTTCACTTATTCATCGGCTCTGTTTCTGTTTCTAGACAAAAAATTAGCCGGACAGCTGCAGGCTGTTAGCTAGCTACCCGGCAGGAACAAAGTAAAATCTGGAAGTTTAGTTGACTCCCAGCACTTTGGCTCTCGTAACCATGATGAGATATCTCATGAACAAAAACACAAACCGAGAGCACAGACCAGTGTGCAGAGTCTTTTCAGTTCCTCCAGTAGATGCTAACGTTAAATTCCCTACAAGATAGTCAGAGCAGCTACCCACCTGGACAGTCCTGTAAACTGTGGCAGGTGTGTATGTAGTGAAACTATTCACTTCACAGTTTACAGGACTGTCATGACTCAAGACTGCTAATGTAGCAGCTATCATCTACTTTACTTCTTGACTAAAAGCAACCGTTTTGTGCATATTGTAATTACTCGATGTTTCAGAATTTTACACAACAAAACTTTGAATGAATCTAGTTACATCTATATATTGGCCAGCCCTAACAATAGTATTTTTAAGCTGTGCAATGCACTATAGCTGACTTGGTAATTAGCTATCTAGTCTGCAAACTGACATTAGCAGTACACTTTCCCCTGTTGGGTGTTTGGAAGCAAACTCAGGTGAATGACAGGTGAGTGGTGATGTTATTGCTTTATGCAAATACAGTTTAAAATGAAATGAGGCAGAGAAACAATGCCTTTCCAACAGACAGAAATGTTTAACACACGGGGGTGCTGTCATGAAACAAAAAAGGAATACAATATGAATTTCTACAATTGGTGTACAGATATTTTCATGAGCACATTACATGTAATTTATATCACTTTATATGATTTAAATGACATAAGCATAAATAAATACATGAATAAATAAATGTAAAATAAATAAATTTTGGTAATAAAAAAGAGAAATAATTAAATTAAGGTCTTGAATTTATTTCTACATTCCCATACATCAACTTTAAACATTTATTTATTTATTTATTTATACATTTCTTCATTTATTTATTTATGTATTTCTTCATCTATTTTTTTCTGTATTTCTGTGTCAGTATGTTAATTGAGTGGGTGGTCCTTACATAAGTCTAAAGCAGGATTGGTCAGCTAGGCAAACCAGACAAAAGCAAACGATTCCGATCAAATCTAAATGACACAAGCTATTTATGCTAACTTTCTATTAAGTTATGGTGACCAGACATCCTGGTTTGTCTGGGATTGTCCTGGTTTCAAGCTGGGTGTCCCGAGTCCCAACACATATCTGTGAAACACTAAAATGTCCCAGTTTTCAACATTCACTACCAAATTGTCTGGGTTTTCACCACAATTAAAATAATAATTATAAATATTATACTGGTTTTCAGCGCTTACATAGATGTGTATCATGTTCTGTCTCACTCAATATTACCTAACTCAATATAAAAACATATAAATGCACCACGCGTCTGAATTCAACACTGATCTGTCTGTATGTGTGTCAATCAATCAATGTGTCATTGTCAAGGCTGTTGCTAGCCTATGACGCTTGCCACTCTGTCAGTATGCTAACCGTTGGCTGTCAGGCTGAAGAGAGAAGAGTCGGTCTTTTCTAAAGAGCTCCAGGAGGCTTACTCCTTCCTTTGTAAAGTACCCGGCAACAAAAATGCTGTGTTTTGCACACACTGCAAGAGTACATCTTCGGTCATGCACGGTGGAAATGCCGATATAAAAGATTATATATTATGACAGCCAAACATGGTTTCTCTGAGAACTGAGAGCTACAGAAAAGAAACTCTAACTAAGAAGAAAGACTGCAAAGCGTAAAGTACCCGGCAATCTTCTTAAAGGTAACTTTCTTTAACGGCTCTTGGTTTTTGGTGCAAAGAGGTGCAATTGTGATTTAATGTTTTGACGTTTTAATCTTTGTAAACTCACAACCAGCTTGTTATAGCCTATAAAGTTAAATATAGGCCTCAAAGACATTTGTACCTTGTTTTGTTAAAAAAAAAAAAACTGGCAAAGAATATGTCACAGTCAGCCGGTATTTGTATTCCACCAAGGTATTTGTCAGTGTGCACAAGCCTGCGCTTGTGCACACTGACAAATACCTTGGTGGATTTTGGGAGACAAAACATAATTTTTTGTCTGCTGAGGCCCTGCCCATGAAAGGTGTGCTCAGTAGGTGTGCTAAGCGCTGAAATAAAGGTCCCCCATCCTGATGAAAATGCCTATGGTGCATGCATAAGCGCATACATGTGTGCGTGCATTAATGTTGCAGTAAAGTTAAGGGTCCCGGTTTGGGGGTTTGAAATATGGTCACCCTATATTAACTATACCCACAAACTATAAAGATGGACGATGCATCTCCACTTCCTATCACTATGCAAAGCCAAAGTATCACATTAATGGCATGAATGTATTACAGCCCGGGAGCCGCGATGGAGCTAAACCAGTCCAGCTTGTAACTACCAGCTACAGTTGTAACCATGGTTACGTTTAAGTAATAACACTGTCAGAGTAAGATAAGACAGCAGCCTGGGAGGGTTGGGGTCGCATACACTGTGAATTTGAATGTATATGTGGGGCCAGGATGTGTGTATGTGCTGGAAGCATTAGCGATTCACAGGCCAATATTAACATTAGCAATTAGCATATGTGGTTCGCAGTCTAATGTGTGTTAACAGACACTATTAACGGCCATTTTGAATAAGTAAAGTCTGTGATATGTACACCCACCACAGTAGTTTGTTCATTTTTGTAGGGCTGCCCCCTAATAGTCGAACAAACCTTTAGTTGATGAGAAGAGTCTTAGTTAACCGAGTTTTCATTGGTTGGTTAGTTGCAGGAAAAAAATACTGTAATTTGTTGGCATTGTCGTTAACAGGCAGCTTGGACACATAACACAAATAAGTACACATATACGAAACATGGAAATTTGTCCCTCCAATATTTGTAATTGACTGGACATCCCAGAAGCTGAAAGAAAGCTGAATTGTTCTCCTCAATATTCAGAGTTAAACTGACTCCAAAACGCACTGGATGTGTATCATTCACAGAAAACCTGCTGCATCTCGTTTGTGTTCATGTTCAGAAAAACAGCTGTGAGAGCAGTGCCAAAGCTTTGGGTCTGTTCTGTAGGTCCTGGTTTTCACTCCAAGGGTGAGCCTGGATGTGCATGTGCCATCCAAGCTGTCATACCCAGCATAATTATTGCAGCCTGTCACAGGCTGTCAGACAGGCTGTGATGCTCAAGTGATTACTGTGATGTGACTCAACTGATGTAACATTAGTTTTTAATGTGTTATTTTTAAAAAGTTGAGGAAGAAGAAACTCCTCCGTCTCCGAGTCCACCAGACTCATCAGCCCATAACACGGTCAGTCCGGCCGCTCGCTCCCTGGCGGTAGAGCACTTTCTCTTGGTCAGCCTGATGCAGGTTCACTCATAGCCACAGGAAGTAGGGGTGCTGGGGGTGCTGCAGCCTCCAGGTGGCTGGCAGCCTATTGGCCCATTTCTATTGTTGCAATAATTTTCTGTTGTGTGCGAGCCGGTATGACAAAAATAAACCCTGCGTGTAAAGACAGTGGAGTGGGGAAAAGAACTGGATGTAAGACGCGCGGCTCACAGACCCATTTGACACATGCCGGTTAGAATTGTCTCCGGCAGCCCGACTACTAAAAACTATCAACTTGACAGGACAGAGGAAACTCTCCAGAGGAAACAGAATTAAACTTTGAGCTTCTGAAATAAAATTCTTGAGACAGCTCTGATGGAGCTCAGGATTTATCAGGAGGACGGCTGCTTTACTCCAAACAATTTCACTGTATGAACCTGGACTGTGCGTGTGACCTTTTAGATGTGTAGAAAAACACGGAACATTAATTAATATTAGATCCTGACTGATCCTGTCGGCGTGTTGGGAGATTTAAATAATCAATGAAGTTAAGCTGCTGTGCCTCGTGCGTAAATGCGCAGAGTGTCTCTCTCAATGGGGAGACGCACTTATCGTTTCTGCTGCGGTTGGATCGCTGCAGGTATTTAATAAACTCAAACACTATTTTGAGAGGGGGTGTTTAATAGTCAGCACCCCCGCACCCCCAACTGAAAACATGATCTCGCGGCTATGGATTCACCCGCCAATTTGTGCCATTTATGAACCACATTCACAACCAAATTTATATGTATTTCCCTGCACAGCCAAGAATGGACAATCACTCATCACAGTGGTATGGAAAGTGTTCTTGATAGAATAAAGTGTAAGGACGCAGTTTTCTGTAAAATGTACAGATTTGGTTTTTTCGTGAGCTGACCAGTACTGACAACAGTGTTCTCACAACAGTGGCTGTAGGCTATAAAAACAAATCAGCAACATTTACCTTAAAGCCTATGTTTTATGTTACGTTTTTGAATATATCAAACAGAATAAACAAGCAATAAATATCAAAATCTCCATATTAAAACATTGTTTAATATGCAGGTAGTCGCAGCTGACATGACAACTCACGGTTGTGGGTTGGCTTAGTAACACAACACACTTACAGCTTGGGAGTTTTGCAAGAGCTCAGCAGTCAGAAAGATTTACTATTATCTAAAAGGTACTCACTCCATTTTAAAGGAATATCTTGCATAAGTGATAAGTGATCATGCATAAGCAAACAGGTTCTAATATTTACATGCATTTATCGCTTCTCAAGCTCCCCACTCACCGACTGTAAATTAATGATTGTTTTTCTCTGTTGCCTAACTACAATGGACCAAACTGAGGGTGAACACCACTGATAAAGGCTCTTTCATTTGTTCCCTCAATCTGCAGTGTTAAACCGACTCCAAAGCGCTCTGGATGTGTATTATTCACAGAAAACCTGCTGTGTCTCGGCGTCATGTTTCACTCAGTAGAATTCCGATTTCATAAATCAGCAGTTATAAAAATGTATGAACTGCGTCGTTAAGTCAGATGAGCATTATCTGGGTTATGTTAAATGTTCGCAGAATGAGTTAATGTCTGTTTATGAGAAATCATGAAGGATCTTTTAGAAGGAGTAGATGTTTAAGGTAAGCTCTGCTCCGTTAAATTTAACAATATGTTAATAGACAGTAGGAAACAGTTGAAGACTTTATCTGATAATATTTAAACCACATTTAACCGATAAAAATGTGTAACAGGAGCATTACCAAACAAACAACATGATAAGGGAGCCTTGAATTAAGACATGACGAACATAAATTGCCACACACAACTACAGCATGTGTGGTGCAAAGTTAGTGAGTGGAAATACGGACAGCGCCACTCTGCCATGGCAACTACATTGTGGTCGGAGGAAGTATTATCCTAAAATCCTGTCAAGCACTCTGATGCCACCTAGCGTCTACAGTTATCTAGTGCAGCCCCCTCTTTTACTGCTGCAGCAGTACCGTGGTAATGTGGCGGTAAAGCAGACAAATTAAATGAGTCTGTACTTAAAAGTAACTAGAAATGAGCATGTAAAGCAAATATGTTTAAAAGTTTTCTCCTGGGAGAGCATGCCCCTGGACCCCCCTAGTTGTGGCAGGGTTTCTCTATCCATGCAATGTTCTTACCTTTTTTACCCCTTACCTGTTTGCATCCCTGACAGGGTGACCAGATAAGAATGGGTGAAATTCGGGGGAGGGGAGTTGGGGGTGGGCGTGGTCATGTGGCCTCCAGTACATTATATGGAGTGTCAACAAACAATAAAACGTGAGTTAAAACTCAACGCTAAAATGTATTATTTTTGTTCATGAAATCAACTGTCTGTCATTAGAAAAAAGAAACACAATGACTGTGTTGTATGTAACAGCATGTAAATCATTATCTGTTACATAAAATTCATTTTATTTTATTCATTTCATCAGTGTGGTGCCAGCACATCTGTCTGTGCAACGCGCATATTAGATCACTCCTTCTCTGTGGCTCCCTGCAGCTACACTTCCCCTGTCCTTGCAACTTCTACTATCTTCATCTACACTAGAAAACAAAAAGGGGAAAAGAGCACGCACTCCCTACTTTTACTTACTTACAACTCACTTTAAAAATTGCCCTGCAGCACACCGTTCAGCAGTTACAACGAGCTGTCACTTGTTCATATAATCCATCCAGGGTCTTGATAATCCATCAAGGAACCACTTTCAAAAAATTATAAAAGTGATAATTTTATGTCGATATCGATTGTACAAACAACTCTTGGCTGTTTTGGTGAATGAGATTGCTGGCAGCCATGTTGATTCTCTCTCACCCAATCACAAGCTATGTTACTGAGTGGTGAATCATGCACAAAGAGCTGAACCAATGACGGTTACAAAACGGCATCCGCCAATTTACAAAAGTGACTGTAGAGATCTTTGCTGTGTCCTGAGCATTTAGAAATCTACTGAAACAGGGACGCAACCTTCAGAGAGTAAATAATGTGTCAAGATAGTTATCTGAAGTTCATTGACCTACGTTTAGTCTAATTTTCGGAACAAACAGGACCGGAATCAGGACAACCGCTCATAATTTGGGACTGTCCTGAATTTTTAGGGACATCTGGTCGCCCAAATCCCTGATATTTAAACAATTAAATTAATATCATGAATGTGCAACGTCTAGTTGACTAATGGTTTCTAACTGGTTTTACTGTGTCATGTAGATAATGTGCTCAGGGTGGGAAAGAGTGAGATTATTGCTAGAATACAGGCAGTTAGCCAGCCAGGTTAAAACCTGTGAGCCTGTAGGCTGGACAGCAAGGTTTATTGTATTTCCCAGCCAGCAGATTTAAAGGGTAGACTGCTGAGGTCATTCAATAAATTGAGTTAAAGGTGTAATGTGATGTTTTCAATTAGTTAAACTGAGCAAGAGACTTCTATGAAACATAGGAGGGTGTTACTCATGAAGAAGAGAAAATATTTGTGTAGAAAATGTTCAGGTGCAGCTTACACGTGTAGGTATTTGTAGCATTGTGTGCGGGATGCTTGAAGTGAAGTAAGTGAAGTCCATTGAGAAGTTTAAAGCAAGGCTGTAAGCTGAAGCTATTACAGTGAAGTTTACAGTTCAGAGATAGTAGAGCTGATGCAAGCTGAGCTAATGCCATGATAATATGAATAATGTGCTGACTACTGTTTAAAATATGTTTTGTACAGGTTACCCCTGTGAATAAATGTGTTGTTTGGACCCAGCGCTTCATTCTGAACCTGTAACAAACTCAAGCTAACTGGCTAAGATTTAGCAGTAGCTAATCCCTGTTGCTTTATTTAGCAATCAGTTATCAGTTTGCTAGTTAGTAACTGCTTGTTAGTAATATTGTTTTTTATGTTCAGCAGTTTACTCTCAGTTCACATCCATCAATGTTATACAATCCACAAAAAATACTAAGTTCTTAAATGTTTGACTGCAATTTGACCCTTACTGTTGATAAGCAGTAATATAACTGATACTTGAGACCCACTCCAGCTTAATGAATGATATTGTAGAATATATTTACTCATGAAGTTACTATCCTGTCTACATGAAAAATGTAATATTTAGACTTTGAAACATCTTGTGTTATACTTCTGTCCATCAACAGCCCCAGAGCCTGCAGCGAGGGGCAGAGCTGCATCACAGTGAGTGATGAAAACCACAACAGCAACATAGGACGCCTGAAGAGAGTGAAGCTTGATGCAGGACTGAAGTAGAAGCTGCAGGACATCCACCACCCATTCCTCAGATAAATATCATCCTCTCGGTCTGCCCAGCCAGGAGAAACAGCATGATGGCGACCCATGTTTGTGTGTTCATGGGAGCTTCATCTTGTTCAGTTGTTTCGGACAGAAGCATCCAGAGATTGGGCTCTGGCTGCTGGATATTAGTGTAATCCTTCACATGCTCCTTTTGTAAAATAACAGGTAAGCTGATGACAGTGATAAACTTAACGAATAAAAAGCAAAGAAGGCCCCTCAGTATCTGTAAGAACAGTCACCAGCAGCTCCACACTGGTTTAAAAATACTGGTAGTGAATCACAAATGTATCCTCCTTCAGAAGCTGCTGAGGTCACTCGGCTGTCTGCAGCTTCAGACGGAGCTTTGAGGGCAGCGGTCAAGCCAGGGCAGCAGCAGTAGTAGAGCCAAAACTGTTCTGCTCTGTAACCAGCCCGGCTTTAGACTGAGGTTAAGACTGCCTACCTGATTAACATACAGACACAGAAATACAGAAATAAGTAAATGAATAAATGTAGAAATAGATAAATAAATGTATAAATAAACAAATAAATAAATGTATAAATACAGAAATAGCCTGAATTAAGTTTATGGAAATGTAGAAAAGAAATCCAAGACATTAATTTAATTATGTCATTTTCATTACCATCCATTTATTTATTTATTTATGCTAATGTCATTTTTTGTGCTCCATAAATTCAGAGAGCAGATCTGTATGCTGCACCAATTTAACTTCATTTGGACTGTGAGACCCAGTAGCACTATTTCTCTCTGTAGTTCAGTGAGGTGTGTGTTAAGACTGCACTGACTGGACTTTTCAACAGATTTCAAATTAGATAACTTGCTATTATGACTTAAGCCAATGGTTCTGAATGTATTTATGAAGTCCTCCCTGCAGTGGAGCGGACTGTAGCAAAGGTAGAGACTGTTTTATGTATGAAGTGATTTTATTCTCAGTGTGAACACTAGGTGGAAAGCTTTCTTTGTCTTTCTATGTTACTTCATGTGAGGAGACGGCATGAATGAAGCAGTGGGAAGCTGAAGGAGAGGGGGGTTTTTTTTGCGCCAGGTGAAGGGATGGGAGGGCAAGGTAATGATTATTTGATATTCCTTCACTGGCTCCCTCCATCATGCTCACACAATAACACACACTTACACACACTGTCTCCCTTTTCCATCTTTTTAGCAGCTATCATTTCTGCCCATGGGGATCTTATTGTCAATTCCTCCCAAGACTCATAATTGCTTCGCTGGCCTCTCCATGTAATGGCCCCATACTGAGTAATCCTGAGTGCCGGGCCTGCACTCTGCCTATGACCAAAGATTACTTTATTGATCCCTCCTTCTCCCTCCCTCCTTCTCTCTGTCTCATTTCTCCACTTTTTCATGCCTAGCAGTAATTTCCTCACTGTTATCCTCTGCTGTTTCCTACCACTGGGCTTACATGGCCCCATGCAGTGCAAAGCAGGGTCCCCGTGGGTAATTCACTAACGCCGGCGGTCGATGCTTCGCTTTTTTTTTCAGCATGGCTGACTCAATGCGGTGAAGATTTCTGCTTTTGTGAAGTGGTCACGCCACAGCATTACAGCAAAATCTAAGCATCTCTTCAGAGCACAGGATTCAGTGTAGGTGATGAAGCAGATAAAGAGGTCAAAATAATGAGATAACACATTTGTGTAGATATACAGTAGAACACTGTCGCCATTGCAGCAATTAAAAGGGAGGTGGTGCTTTTAGTGAGGTGCTACACACTTGGTATGAGCCAGTGTTGGATTGACAACTACATTGCGGCAGAGCTGAGGACCCTTGACTCTGGGGTTGGTGTTAAGATCGTAGGTGGCTTTTAGATGCGCTGCCCACTCCTGCTTTTCACACAGAATCCACTGGACGCTGCCTAGATGCAGCCTTGTTCAGAAATCCATTTCACAGTCAGTTTAACAACCCACTCCAGCAGGAAATATTCATATCCTCCTTCCTTCGCAGCACAATCTCTTTTGGGGAAATTGAAGCTAAGATTCTCCTGAAATGAAGTTCATATTTCTTTTGTTTATTGTAGAGAGAGACAGAGAGAAAAGTCATAAAAATGACAATATCATGTTCTCAGAGTGAGCGTGTGCGGAACAATATCTGTTTTCTGTTCTGGGCCAGCAGTAATCCAACAGGCGATTCTTTCATTTTCTATTTTACTGTGCAGTCATAAACTGCACAGTATATTACATGCAATGCTGAATCGAGGGCCACAAATAACACGAGTTATGAATGTGAAAATGTGATACCAAAAAAGATCCTCACAGGGATAATAATATACACACAGAAAGCTTATGTATTAGAAGCTGCAGTCAACAGGGACAGTTAACTATTTTAAGGGAAATTAATCAATATGAAAGAGGATTATTGTGGCTGATAAACTCAAGTGTTTCATTCATTTGGACTGTGTCCTATTTGTAGCTGGCTTGTGCAGTGACTTAGACAGATGCTTTAGCTTTAGGTTCATCGAGTATGACTGGAGCTGGTTGTTTTAACCACCTTAACCTATAAATCAAATGAATTTATATCTCAAATAAAAAGCTCTCATCCTCTTTTTATGTTATTGTGTGGGCTGACTGATAACTTACTATCTTTTTATCATTTTTGCCATAAAATCTAGACTTTATAGGATAGGTGCTTTATGTTTCTATTGACAAGAAGAGGCTAGATTGTCTCTGCATTTGGTTTAATGTTTGAACCATTAAAAGTTACATGCAAAAGTTATTTATAATTTAGCTTTTGATGCAGCAACCTGTTGTAAAATCACATGGAAAGATGAACAGATTCAACCTTTTACATATACAATAAAACAGTGTGTTGTGGAATAGGCCCCCTGCCACCTTGCACAGGATAAGCAGCAATAGATAATGAATGGATGCATGGATGGATGGATGGAATAAAACATAAAAACAAAGACACCGATATTTTCCGCAATGTATTACAGTAGCAAATGCAAAGACTCAATTAAACACCTATGGGAGATTTTGGATTGGCGTGTCAGACAGCGCTCTCCACCACCATCATCAAAACAGCTGAGGGAATATCTTTTGGAAGAATGGTGTTCATCCCTCCAGGAGAGTTCAGAGACTGTAGAATCAATGCCGAGGCACACTGAAGCTGTTCTGGTGGCACGTGGTGGCCCTGTTATTATTATTTGTTTCTTCGCCGGGTGCACAGAAGGCAGAAGCCCCGCTAAGGCTCGCGCAGCCTGAGCAGCCTGAGCAGCCTGAGCAGCCTGAGCAGCCTGAGCAGCCTGAGCAGCCTGAGCAGAGCACCGGCTCAGTGTTCAGGAGATAATGTTGTTTCTTTTGCAGGAGGCTTCCTTCTTGACTTCCCCTCTAAAGATTTAATGCCATAATTTGTACAAATTGTGGATGCATAAACTTGGGCACAGCCATAATTTAGACTCTATTAAAATTATTGGAATGCATTTCTTTATCATATACCAGAAACAACATTTAATCTGATTTATTGACATTTAATTGAAAGAAAAGGTTCCCAAAGCTTTTCTGCAGGGACCCCGTTTTGTAGGTAACATTTTCAAGCCAACTTGAAACCCAACTACATGCACCCACATACTGTAAACACACTCTCAGACACGTACTTTGCTTGCAAGAATTACACTTCTACTGTGGTCCTGCAATCTTTTCAGTGACTGAGTTTCTGAATATGTTTTTTGCTATATAAACACTTTTTCTGTGTCACTGTGTTACTTTCATGCACTACACTATACAGAACTATCACTTTCAAGATAATCTTATAAAATAAATGATATATCCTGTAACCAAACACACAGCAAACACATTAAGGCTACATCCACCCTAATATGTTTTCATTTTAAAACACATAATTTTTGCTATATTTACGCCTAGCTACATCACGTCTGCATGTCTGGAGATTTAAATAATCAATAAAGTTACGCTGTCATGCCTCCTGTGAAATGCGCAAAGCATCTCTCTCTCAATGGATGCAGCTGCGAGGGGATCACTGCATATAACTCTATATTTGTTTATATTTGGCACTAGAGCAACTCAATTGGACGGACATTTGATTTTCCTGAGGGGGCACACACTGCATTGTATATTTGTTTAATCTGTTATCAAACAAGTTGAACGCAGCTCCGGCTCTTGAACTGCTCCAGCAGTAAAAGAGCTTGGTATTGTGTAGGAAGACTGAGCAGGTGTAGCAGCACTCATACAGCAACTGGACACCACATCCTCTTGTTCTCTTGTTATTTTGGTTGATTTGGGGCTTTTAGAAGTGAAAAAATCCAATATTCTTTTCCTGCTACATTGATTGGCTCCCGCTATCGCCAAATCTCTCCTCAAGTTTAGCTGACCCCGATCCTTACACTTTGACCTGACGTGATTTTCTGACAGGCACCTTATCATATGCTGTTCAAAATTTAAAACAAATGTTCAGATAGGCCATTAGTTATGGCAAAACAGAAACTATTTACACACTATGTTACAACCCTTGTCGCAAGCGGGTGCTGCAGCATCCTCAGCACACCCCCTTATAGCACCCATGGAGTCTACCTTCCCCTGGTGTGGGAAGCTAGTATTGTCACTCCCCACTCCCTGCTGCACTGAGACTGATGTCTCCCTCCGAGAGAAAAGACTGGAGCACACTGATGGATTTGCAGCCTTTAATAGTGCAAACAGACTCACTTTTGAACACTACTGTGTCTTTATCAGAGTCAAAATGGACAAATGCATAAAGTAAACACATATATAGTCAACCTAGGATAGGTGTGCATTTGGCATTAGGCAGAAGGTGGATATAATTGTGAGAGTTGCCCACCCATACACTACAAACAACACAGAAAAGGCAAGAATACACATATATCTTTGACTTACATAAACTCAAGCACAAAAGTTCCATATTCTGCATCAAACACATATTATGAATTAGAGAATGCATAACAAACAGGGCTGTAGTGGAGGATAAACACACATAAAAGCCATTTACCCACCACTCAAATTCTGAAATTGTGCAGCCTCCCCTGAGTGTCTGCGCATACTTCCCTTCACTGTGCACCTGTTAGTGCACTCAGACTGGTTTCCCTACTGCAGTTTCTGTAGTAGATTCTAGGAACATTTGTTTTCTTCTCCGCTTGAATATTGTAGCTTGTGTGAGCATTGAGAAAACTGTTAAAATGGAGCGACAATCAAACCACCACCTACTTGTGTTCATTCAAAAATGAACCATGCAATCTGAAGCTAGCAAGTAGACTGGAGCTGCTTCATGGGGTGAACTCTCCTGGTTGTTTCATTTAAATGAAGTTGTTAACTTTCTATTGTTGTGAGGACAGAGTATCACTGGTTTCATGGTTCACTTCAGAGTTTATTTTCCAGTGTATCATCTGCTCACAGTTTCACAGTGACATGACTGTGGCCGCCTCTGATTGTTTGACATTTGACTATTTTTTAATTAAAGGATGCAAACTTCACCTTTCTTTCTTTCGGTAGACGACGGTTAGGCTGCTATATAGTTTGATCACACACACTGGCTGACAATTTACCAGTCATTACAATCCAGAGGGGCACTGTTTCACACATGGCTGCAACAATGAAACAAGTGTCTACGATCTGACAAAGAAATTAGTCAAATAATACTTACTGCATTTTAGGAGAGCCACAGGGGGTTCCAGGCTTGTTGCTACAGGGGCACTGGACCCCCAGCCCTGCCTAGAACCACCACAGCTTGATTTATGTGTCATTTGGCTTTATGGTTAAACACATTATT
The DNA here is from genome assembly GCA_038419695.1 of Scomberomorus guttatus. Classification (NCBI taxonomy): domain Eukaryota; kingdom Metazoa; phylum Chordata; class Actinopteri; order Scombriformes; family Scombridae; genus Scomberomorus; species Scomberomorus guttatus. The sequence continues at coordinate 6,127,977 of CM076457.1, forward strand.
TCCCTATCAGTTTTGTTATTGTGTTATATTCCCAACAATCTATAATTAAGACCATATAGACTGTGTGTGAATTGAGATTGTTTTTTTAAGATACAGTCTGATTGGTCCAGCTATCCACCCATCACAGCCTTCACAGCCGTGGTTAGAGTCGCAGTAAGATAATAAGCCTTGTATTTACCACTACAGCCCTAATGACAAATTCAGTTCTTCAGTAACGCCAAAGGGTTCAACTGTGTTGAGAGTATGAATCCAGTAGGCCAATGCATCTCTATGAAGCCAGTTCACTATATCACCACCCCTAGGAGAGGGTGATATAGTATTTATCAGGATTTTAATGAGGCTGCAGAGCCTTGATGCTTCCTTTTGGGAAGTGACGAGGTCAGCCTAGACACCAAACATTAAAGCTGTTCTACATTTAAATAAAAATCTATTCTACGCAAGATGACTGATGGAAATTCAATGATGGGATTTTAAAGAGCTAATAATATACTGTGACTTATATTTGCCCACTTAAAATACAGATAATTCCATGTTTTTAGATCATGTACACATGTGGATCAAATTGAATTAGACACTTCTTGTCTCTTGTCCATACCGCCATGCTGTGTGAGGTTATCCCTCTAATTCTTCTGGATTTCTGGATTTCCTCATGGCACATTGCAGCCGCTCAGTCTGGGGTTAGTTTAAAGTGTGTCTAATTCCAAAGGTGTGAGTGTGGACTAGAGGCCTCAGCGTTACTTTGGCTTCTATCTGGAGATTATTTAGATGGATTACATTTGCACCTAGCATGTATGTTTCTGCTACTACTACTACTTTCCACATCTCGTCCACACTGGATGCAATTGTGCTTTCTCACTAGCACTTCACATAACCACCACTTCACCTTCTCCTGCAGTGTTTACATTTTGATAGAAATGTGGGAGGGGGTTATCTATCAAGTTGTGCTGTTATAGGGGCTTTTTTGTACTTGGCATGGCAAATGGCAAAATAAGCTGTCTGAGACAACTTGCAAATTGCAAACAACGAGAGGGTAGCTGCTTTCATCTCACCTGGGGCCAGTGCTCAGATAACTTCATGGATGGTGATGATGAAAAGGTCAAGACAAGTGAGATACTTCTGGCTATGCAGTTAGTGTATTTAGGTTGAGAACACAATTGCAGTTGAGTGGGTTTTCACTGCGGTAACAGTGTATCTTTGACCATCCCTAGCTGAGGTGGATGGGATTTAAATCCCACTACATCAAGTGGATTTACAGTAAATACATATTGTATGAATGTCTGAATTACAATACTTTATGGTCCTGTAGTATGTATAAAGAACAATGACAATGGACAAATAGATACCCTGCTATTAATCATATTTAATGATGACATGATACGTTATATGTGTTTTATTGTAGTTTCATTGTCTTTAAAAAATAACTTTGACATAATGCAGTTGGTTCAGTGAAATATCCCCTATTCAGAAAACTGCTGTGAAAGGTAAGATGTGTCCTGTTGACATGTCCACTCCATGTTTACGGTGGGCTCTACATCTCTAACATTGGTGCTGAGATATGGACTGAAGTGCACAACAAATGCCTTAAAAGAGACAGAAAGTAGAGAGGCAGTGGCACAATCTAGAATCTAAATGTCCGTTTCACATCAATGCGCTGCATTCACAATTAAAAAAAGGAAGAAAAAAAAAGAAAAATACTACTTTGACAAGGTTATGTGTCAGGCCCATCATTGGGCTTAGTTTGAAATACACAAACAGATTGTCAAGGTTAACTTATAGAGGCAGCTGTGAACCTAAAAATGCATTCCTTCATGTTAACCGCTGCATGCTGCTTAAAATTAAGTAATAAAACTTGTGTTATGAACAGACTCTGATATTCTTCTGTGGCTTAAAATCTTTATCAAATGAATAAAATATTTCAGCTGAAGTTATTTTTCTTTGAAGAAGAAAATGTTTAGCCATACACATCAGTATTTTTAATTTTCAATAATTTTGTTGAACCTGACAAAACTTAGAAGTCAAAAATATAAATATAAAAAATATAAAAAATCCATCTGGCTACTTTTTCATCTGAATGTAATTTCTTGATTTAGGTGGGAAAAACACCTAATGAGGCTGTTAACTGAACAACACAATGAGGGTTCTCGCTCTGGTGTTGCGCAACATAATTTTTGCATTGTTTATCATATTATTCTGCAGTCACGTGACATCAAAGATAATCAGTGTCCTCATGAATCTAGACAGAGATTTACAGTCATGTGATATGATGCTCTGCAATCTAATTTCCTGTGACATTTCAATGCAGTGTTTCCAACCGCGTAGGATAGCACTGCTGACGATTCTTTACCTCAATTCTTTTATTAACATTGTTATGCTATGCTACAATGCAAAGTTATGCCCTTCGAACCTGTCCTGTTTTTGATGATACACTCCCAAACAGTGGAGATATTGCTTGCATATTTAATGAATGTTATATTTTTTTCCAAAGTTCCACAGTTCTGCAGGAGAATAGCTATAGAGGTATAGCTGGTATTGAGTTTATAGGTTTCACTAGAACTCTAGCAAAGACTCCAATGAGCAATTCCTATTTTTCGAAAGGAACGCTGACCAACTCCACTAACCAACATGGAGAAACTCTGATATAAGTTTGTCTAAAAAAACTAGCCTATTGTCTTTATGTCTTCAGGTCTTTGGCCGTGACTACACCAGAGCAACTTTGAAGGTCAAGGAGTACCCCAAGGAACTATTCTGGGGCACACTCTGGTTCCTGTTTAGAGAAATAGTGCTGTCAATCTGAAATGTGTTTAACTATTGACACAATGTTTTATTAATTTTTAATGGTGTACTATGGATTTTATGGCATTTTATGCATTCATATTTCTAATCTCCTCCAGCTGCTGTTGTGCCCTCCAACAGTACAGACATGCAGGTTAGGTGAAATGTAATTATGTTTTAGTCAAACTAGTGGCATGGACATGGACTGAATATCTCAACAACTAGTGGATAGATTTTGTACATTCATGGTCCCAAGAGGATGAGTTGAAATAACTTTGGTGTTCCTATGACTTTTTATCCAGTACCATCGTCTAGTCAAACTTGTCAAATACTTTGGTCTATGTTAGCATGTAACTCAAAGCACCGCTGTGCAAAATGACAGCCTCACAGAGCTGCTAGTGTGGCATTAGACTCAGTCTTGATTTTTGTCTGTGTGTGTTAGCCCTATGATTGACTGGTGACCTCTTCTCTTGCCTAGAGGATGCTGGGAAATCATCTGAATTAATTTGACTGTTCTTTCCATTCAGATGATGCTTCTGGAGAAGCAGTTGCCAAGTTCCTGTGAGCACAAATTGTGCCAGAGTACTGTGAAAATAAGACACAACATGCTCAACTCCCGATTAGTAGAAAGTAGTAGTAGAAAATGTGACAGCAGAATGAGCTGCATTAAAAACAGTTAACAACAAAGAGTTAACAAGAGAAAAGGTGAAAGAAAGAAAGCCAGTGCACATTTTTCAAACAGCTAGAGCGATGCAGACTGACTGCTGAAACTGAAGAAGTTGAAGCAGCCAGTCAGATCAAGCCTTTTTCTTGGAGTAAGGTTTATGCATACTTTTTCAGTGGTAGAAACATTGTGGTGTAGCAGTCACACAGTGGCTGTGGTCTGCTCAGGAGAAGTGGCACCATAGTTGTCAAGCTCAGGATGTTTGTGATTAAAATGAAGGATCTCTATGGTATACATAATGTGTCTTACAATATCCACCTCTCTCTTCGTTTATCACAAACTGTGAGAGATTGGGGTCCTTTATGGGCTCACGCAGCCTCACATTTGAGTCATATAATCACAGCCTTCTCAAAATGATCAAGAGCACACGAGGGGTCCCTTTGCAAATAGCAAAAACCTTTCAGTTACAAAGGGCTCTAACTCTGTATGTGAAGAAAACACTGGCTAGTGCATCCTCTGAATGCATTGCAGCCCTTGAAGATTTGGTCAATCCTACACAGGTACAAAGTGCTGTAAGGTGTGAGGAGGTCATTGTGCTGGGAGGCAGACGTAAGAAGGTGGGACTTGATCTAAGTGACTACCTGGCTCTCCACAATGTAGCAATCTGAGAGAATGGACTTCTGGTCAGTTATCGTGATAAGGCAATAGTAAGGGGTGAGGTCATTCATTCTCAAAGACAGAGAAAGAGAAACTCAAATATATCACTCAGATAACAGTCCTTTCAATGTTTATACATTTGTTGTTGCAGATTTGAGAAATGGGGAATGCTGTGTTATGCTATAGGTCAGTATTTTGAGGAGAAATGACAATTTCTTTGCTGCCTTCCCAAACCCACACCATTGTGTTGCTGTTGGGAAAGTATTAGGACACCTTACAGCTGTACCAGCCTCACTGATTTATATAAAGTGCCTGTTTATGAATGTGCCAAACCTGAGGGTTGATTATGTTTTTACGTTTTTGAGTTGTTATGAATTAACAACTTCAGTACAGAATTGAAACAAGACAAGGGCTAGCCCTCCCTAGCCTCGTTCAAGACCCGGGAATGGCACATTCACTTTAACAGTTTCTAGGAATTCAGAGTCTGGTGTTGCTCATTTCAAATGTGATTTTGACTGGGTCAGTCAGCACCATTGTAGGGCGGGACCGTTGTTAATAACAAATAAAAACACTCAAACCAGAGCAGCATTTCTGAAAGGAAAATATGTTTTTCTGGTTTTCTTGCCATCTCTTTAAAATAACAAATACGTTTTTATGTTGGTAGCATTTGGAAATCCCTGGTCTGTTTGTCAGTCAAAATGTGTATATGTTGTGCCTATTGTTGATTTACTTTGTGGTGGCCAGTGAAGCCTGGTCTTTCTCAAATAATATTAATTGCTGCTGACAAGGTAATCTGGTGGCTAAAATTGGTGGCTCTCATTAGGCTACCAGATCATTACTTGCACCTCCTGACAAGCTGAAAAGATCAGCGATCTTGAAATGACTAAACAGTGAATTTCTGATGTTGAGCAGTATTTCAGCAGTATTTCAAAGTTGCATGCAGCAGTTGATGACTTAATCTGTATATCACAAGGGCAAATATGTCTCATTTAAACACTTGACACATGCATTGTGCCTATGTAAGACTGAATAATGGAAGAAGAAATGGAAGTCATTCAATCCGAATATCAGGCTAAGCACTCCCAGCTTGAGTTTTAATGTCAAAAATATACTGAGACTGTGAAATGTAAAAATGTGAAATGTAAACATACAAGTCATTATTATTGCCATAATATCCTTTTAAAGAAGTGCCTTACCATTATTGAAATATACAATAAAGACATAAATAAATCTTTATGTCATACCAAAATTTTAAATTTCATTCTAAAAAAACAAAACAAAACAGTTTTTGCATAAAAATATAATGCATCAACATATTAATACACATTTTTGAATTTAATAATTAGCTATATATTGCACAGCTTATTTTAAACATAGATCTAAAATGCATGTATGTTTACATACATTACATTACATATGTGCAAAACAAATATGTCTGCCACATATTCACACAGTTCTCCATATATGTGGAAAATTAACAATGTAATCTAGTATATGCACATGCAGTATATGTAACCTTATATGAGAGAGTTCAAATATTTTAGCTGCATGTTTGCACATATAACATATAAACAAATATCTAAATCTCAAATATGTCCACACAGTATGTAAAGTTATATGTCCCAGTATTTAATATATATGTTCATATATGGCCATATATCAGATTTTTGTATGGGATGTTTCTCTAACCTTAACAAAGTGATCATTTTACCCAAACTGTGATCTTTTACTAAACCTAACCTAAGGGGTTTTTGTGCCTAAACCTAACCAGACCTTAACCATAGCGTTGTCACATCATAAAACTTTATTTTCATTATTTTTTAACAGTGATGTGTAACAGTTTTGAAAAGCACAGACAAATAATCCTGTCCTGCTGATTACTGCAGATAGGAGTCACATGGTCAAACAACGTATTTGGTCATTTAATTTGGAAACCTTTTTATGAGCCAGATGACTCTCATCCATTTTTCACTTTGTTTGAAATGTTGATCTTAGTATATATCTTAGTATAAGTATATAAGTTGCCTTCAGCCACTATGTAGTAGGTTAGAATTAGCATACAGATGCAGTTTTGATTCTATACCACATTTTAACATGTCCTCCCTGCAAAATGAGTTGTTAGTACATGGACTCATATTTGCATGTGCAATGAGTTTTGAATGACAGTTCAATGAGTATTGAATGAGACAGTGGGGCAGTAATGTACAAAGGCCTAGTTTGTGAATTTGATTTATCTTCCTCTTTTCTTACCTATCTTAGATCTGTGGGATTATAAATTCAGATTTACTGTTTGGGGAGAATTTTCTCCCCAAACAGTAAATCCATATGGTGCGCCTGATCTCAGGCAGTTTAATCAATATCAGTCTGTTGCAAAGACAAAAACTAGAGGGCCAAAAATCTCCTGGTAACAGCACCAGTAAACAAACCCTGGAGCTGCTGCACTGGCAATTAATGGAGGACAGACTTTGTGGATGAAATGGTGGCTTGTTTGTTTTAGTTCTAATCTTTAGGAGAAAGTGCACATACAGAGAAATTGATCAAGCAGTCAAGATTAAACAGGAATTACATTATTTCTGGTCAAAACTAAGAAGAGGTCAGGTACATTTATGTTTGCTTGTTCAAGTCCTCCAACTAATGACTGTAGAAACAGAATAATTTGTGGCTACAATCCACCTTCCTCTCCTTGGTTATGTCAGAGTTAAACCATATTAAAGGAATGAACCTTTGTCTCATGCCGAGCTCTCACCTTGAAATTGATTGCAGAGAGGAATTTTATAATATCAAATTGAAGCTATCCCCAGGAGAGTGCATTAGAAGACCATACCTGCTGGGAGTTTGTTCACTGTCCATTTAAAGTATTGCACATTATAAAGTCTCAGCACAATAGGGGCTATTACTTAAGTATTACACTTCTACCTTCAGACTATTTGTGGCTGATCAAAGATAGTACATGCAGGACTACATGCGCATGCACACACACAAAGACAGACATACAAATGAGTACTAATTCATTTGTACTTACACGGGCTGTAAAACAGAATATTGAAAATTAAACTATAAACCATAGTCCAATAAAAAGACATCATGCCAATGTGTATAAAGAGGTTGATGCTATTCTTCCACCCACAAGGACGTTCAACCCCCACTGGGTAGTATGACATTACAAATACCATCTCAAATCCCATTTTATTGTAATTGAGCTCATGAGCAATGCATCAACTTTACCTAATATCATGCAGCAAAAATCAAAGAGGATGGAATCAGCAAGACTGTCTTTTTCTTGAACACATTTATTTTAACTTGACAGGGAAGAAAAGCAACATACAAAGAAAAACAGGTCAGAAATATGTTGTTTGTAATGCTAATTTGTTCCTGCTAGTACATTGATACATTTTGAATGATAAATGGAATTTAACTTTCAAAACACTGAGTGAATTTTCTCCTTGCATTATTCACGCTAATTTGCAGTGGCACTAATTTAATTAGTTAGACTGTTTGTGCACTCTGTTTATTTGCCCCAAACACTAACATACCAACCATACTGATGTTAGCTGTAACTAGCTAGCAACAGATGCACTGACCAACGGTCTGTCAGTGTGACAGCTCACACAGACTTTAAAGCTCACAAATACCTCCACTTCTCTCTGCTATTTTCTTCCTGTCTATCTCCTATTCCTCCTATTCCTCTCCCTACATTTATGTTGATATGTACCCTCAGAATCAGCACAAATTTGTGACTTAAGATAATACATTTCAAGTTGTGCAGGCTGCTCTTCATCTCAATTGCACCACCTAGAGTGACTTTGTGCACCCAGACACATCTCACTGTTGACTTTGTATACAACCATGCCACGTATAAAATTTGCCTTGCATTCTGTCTAACTACCTATACACAACTTCTGCCAACCATCTGTTGTGTAGCTATGTAACGATGGACAAAGCAACATCACCGGTTGGTTTGCACTGGAGCTGGTTTGAAGCTCAGAGTTGCAGCTTATGGTCGGTGCCATCTTTTCCATTTAGAGAGTGGACCTTCCAAATAAGAAGTGCAGGGTGTTGCCTTTCATGCTCTGGAAACATGCCCGCGACCTTGGACCCAAGCTAACACTAGATTGCTGGAAATACCAATTGGTGCACTTGAGCTAACATTAGCTACTTTAGCTAAATTGTGCTTACAGGGCAGGTATGGTAATCAGTAACATTAAACTAAAGCCGGGGAGAGCAGCAGGTGAACCAACTGTCAATAACAGCTGTCAATCAACGCTCACACGGCACACATCAATGCTACTATAACTCTTCAAATCTTATTAACAGAGCAATAATTTCCAAAATGACCAATAGCACACTTATTAGAGGGCCAGTATTTAGTGATTGATACCATATTGACTTGTTGAAAAAATTATTGACTTAGTATTTCTAGAGAGAGGTTGATGCTCTATGACTGGGAGTAAATTGTAGCCAAGGACATTTTATATATAATATAAAAAGTGTTCTTAAACTATGCATAATCTAGTTTGAATACTGTTATATCTGTCAAGATTAGACCACAGCAAAACAACCATTTAACTAAATATAATTCATTTGAAATGTAACTCATAACATGTGGGCCAATAGCTGGTGTTTGGACACTTACCACTGCAGAGACCCTGGTCCACTTCCCTCAGTTCCTGTTGGCTGTACCAGTCTTAATTGGCAGTGTCCGTGGGTGGGAAGCCAGTGAGGGATCATGTTGTTGTTTCTGCACTGGTAACCCCTACTGGTTGGTTGAGACACCTGTAGAGAGGTGGGGCAGGAGGGAGAGCCTTAACAGACTGATGTTCATGCACCCCTCCTAGTGACATAATACTTAAAGGTGACCTATTATGCTAATTTCCAGTTCTATATTTTTATTCTGGGACTCACAGTTAAAAAAAACTCTGTCTCTAACAGGCAGTCTTAGTTCCTATCTCTTTAAGGCCCCCCTCCCCATGAACCCACTCTGTTCTGATTGGCCAGCTTTCGTGAAGCCTGCTGAAGGGCAGCCATATCAGTCATGTTAAGTTAACGATGCAACGTTTCTAACATTTCCTGCTTCACTGCTTCATATTAATAACTTTTAAATGACTAAATAACGGAGATTTTTATTGTGAAGAATTTACAGAAAATGAAACGTGTTCCTCACCGAATTAGCAGAGCTTTGTTAGAGGCGCTAAAAACCAGTTGACAGAACAACATCTGATATTTGGAGCTCTTTGTTCAGTGGTTTGTGGTATATTTTTCTTGTGTTGTTAATCAGTTGACAATCATATGACAATGAATCAGTCAAAGGTCAGAACTCATGATAATTACTCATAATCATATGGCAATGACTATGAAAGGTCATCACACTGATTACTCATTAAAGGCCATATGGACATTTATTTTTAATATTATAGTAAACAGATCCAGAAATAATTGTATCCCAAAAGTCCCATGTTGAATCATTGGCATTCTATTGCACATTTTGAAGGTCACTGATGATGTCAGTTAGGGGAGGAGCCTGCCAGCAATTATGTTATAATTGTGGTAAGAACTGGGATTTTGTGAAGTGAGGAGGAGCCCTAGAAATCAGATAAAATTAGGCTCCACAGTAGGAGGAATTGGACAGGGTATATAAAAAGCAATGACTATCCAGCTTATGTTTAATGGAAGCCCATGGTGTTGAAAGGCAGTCTAAAAAGCATCCGTGGCACTCTGATAGTGTGTTAAAAATCCTTTATTAATACATGGATGTACCTACGTGTTGCAAGTCTTCATCAGGGAATTAAGTGCAATGAGGACAGGTGCTCAATTTAAAAATGATCAAGTGGTCATGTACCATCAGCCCACTTGGGGGGACAACATGCAAAAACCCTCAATAGTACTTGAACAACTGTTCTAAGCTAAACATTACAACACTAGTAATCTTCAATACTGGGACGAATGTATAATGATAGTATACAAAGACAGAAAAAAACTGTAGTAATACAAAATCACGCAGTTCAAAACTGTATAGTATAACATCACAATATAGCATAGCAACAGCATGTTCCTCATAAAACTCAAAAGAGAAAAAAAATCAGAGATACTCTATTACATGAAGTGGCCCTGACGGTATCTATCCAAAAAGTCTCCAGCTGAAGGAGACGTTTGAGTCCATCCACCTGTCCTCATTGCACTTAATACCCTGATGAAGACTCCCTGAGTCGAAATGCGTAGTACATCCATGTATTAATAAAGGATGTTTAACTCACTATCAGAGTGCCTCGGATGCTTTTTAGACCGCCCTTCAACACCATGGACTTCCATTAAAAGTAAGCTGGGCAGTCATTGCTTTTTTTTATTCTTATTTGACTACTTGCCCTATTCTTGAAGAGCACCAGATTTTTTTACTTCAACATTACCAACACTAGTTTCCTGACCCAGTGCAGCACTCCCTATTTTTTCCTTAATGAAATAGAATTTAACTTTATCATTAAAAAAAGGAAATTCATTTGGTCAGATGCGCAAATAATACACAGAAGTAGTATAAAAAATATATAAGTAAAACAATACAGACAATCAACAAAAGAAACTGTACCTAAGAGAAAGAAAGCTGTACGTTGCCATGTCAGGGTAAATGCTAGTGTGGTTAGGGGTTAGGTAAAGGTTAAGGTTAAGGTTAGGTTTCAGTTAAAAGGTTAGGGTTAGGTTAGGGTTAACATACAAATCTCGCGAGAGTTTCACAAATCATCCCTCCAAATACAATGCTTAAGTGGCTTATACATAATATAAAGTGAAAGTGTAATACATGAATACTGTATGTGTATGAAGTTAATGAAGATGTGGTTAAGTAAGATAAGTTCAATGACAAACCCTCAGGTTGATCTTGAACAATGTCCCCTTTTATTTCTTTTTGGTGGGTGCTTCTCCAGTTCTGGACATGACAGAGTAGACATGATAGAGATATAAATGGGGAGAGAGAGAAGAATGACGGCAAAGAGAAGGAAGGGAGAAGAAGAGCGGGGAAAGGGGTGTCTGTCAGCTTGTGTATGTGAGTCATGAGTTGACCTTCTCCTGTTAACAGTCATCAGGACCTATTCCTCCTCTTCATTTGCTGCTTCTTCTTTTTGTAACACAGCCAGGCAACAGTAATTCTGTGTGTGGGATCATGAGCTAAGAGAAAACACACTGCAGAAAACACTGACAGACTTACTGTACTGTATAGTTTTATGTCTTTATCCCTCTGCTTCTCTTTCTTTGACTTTTTATTCCCTTGACAGATGTATTTTCCTCCTACTGTCACAACTCTTTATTTGGGAAATACTGCTATATGAATACATGCTTTAGGTATTTTGGTAAACAAGCTTTGAATGTCTTCAGAGAGACAATGAATTTTGAAGCAAGCTTCAAAGGGTGAAGTTTGGGATTTTTTTTTTCTTTAAGACAGCCGTCAGTTTGTGACTAAGGCTTTATTTTGAGGACATCCAAAGATGGGCTTTTTTGTCCAGTGGTTTTAGCTTCTGCAGAATATTGACAGCACTCTCTGCCAGCCATTTGTTTTCAGAGCCAGCGTAAATCTGCACAGACCCAAAGAAATTCTTTCAGAAATGCATGAAAGCCATTTCATCTATTTCCATAAGCTGCGGCAAGAGAAGGAAAGGCTCATTTAATGGCACTCTTGGAAGTTGTTTCTGACAGTTAAAACTGTTAAATACAGACACCAAACTGTAATTGTGAAATGCAGGTATTTACACAAGGAAAATTTTCATTTCATTTCATGTGTTTTTTTGCATGTTGTTATGATTCTTTTGTCTTTGGAGGACAGTTGCCAAACCTCGATTTGCGGACAGCGGGCTTTCAGTGTGTGGGACAGTGATTCTAAGAGTGGGGTACAGCCATAGATATAAGCAATAAGAGGATGTTTAATTTTACACAAAAGTAAAAAATACTGTACAAAAATCCCCCCCCCCCATCCTCTTCCAAGCATAGGAGAACCTACAGTGGCTGCAAAACTCGCAAAAAACGTGAAAGGCCCTCTCTAGAGCCAATGTTTGGTTTGTCCATTCTGGGCTACTGTAGAAACATGGTGGTGCAACATGGCAGGACCTGCTCCCTATGTAGATATAAAGGGCTCATTCTAGGGTAACGAAAACACAATGATTCTTATTTTCATGGGATTACACAGTAATTAAAACATACTTATGAATATTATATTCCATTTCTGTCAAGTCTGCTCTGTTAGATGCCACTAAATTCTACACACTGGTCCTTTAAAACCTACACTATTAAACAATGACAAAATCTTCCCACCTACAGTACACACACACACACACACACAGAAAACACTGGACTTTGGCACACCATATCATGGGCCAAGTAACCTACACACACCATGTATAAATGTTGGCATACATACATACATACTACATTTTTCTATGTACATTATACATTATGTATTTTTAAAGATGCCCTCCAGACATGTTTTAAGATACAAACATTTTCTCTGGTTTGAATAATAATTTGTGTGTTTTTCTGCAAAAAAGGTTTACATAACATTTTTTGAAGGCACATCTATTACTTATGCAAATATTTTTCATTTCAAAAGTTTAATGCTGGATACAAGATGTCTCCTACCTCACTAAAAAGACCTTCCTCAGAGTATGTGCACTGATGGCTTCAAGTTTCCACTTCAAGTTGCATATTGGACCACAATTGGCTCCAAACTTGTTGTGAATATCATCAGAATATCATCTTCCAAGTATGCGTGTTAATCTCAGATTCAAGGTGAGCACAGAGAAACTTTTCCCTTCTGCATATTAGCATAAAAACAGTGCCAAACTCTGCATAGACAATCTGCACAGTGAAGCTTAAACATCCAAGTGAAGGTACAGTAAGCAAGTGGAGTTTGAGTGGAGGTGATCTTTAAATTTAAATGTTGCTGCTGACCCACTGGGAGAGTATTTTTCATTTGCTGAAATCATGGTTGACACTTGCCATTACTGACGAAGTGACTAACTGACTAACTTTTAAATACGCAAAAAGTACATTCTTTCTATGATACAATACGGAAAGCAAAGACACCCAAGACTCCATAGCAGTGAGTGGTGGTAGTGAGTGACTTCATAGTTTGCCAGCCACTAGATAGAGTAAGAAGGAGAGTGATCACAACAAACATCCGGGGATGTCGGGGGAAACACAACAGTCAATATCAACTGGAGTGTGAGCATCACAAGTAAGAAGAAAAGAGTAAAATCAGCAGGAGGTTAACAGGACAAAAAGGAAAGCGACAAATGGTGGAATCAGACAAGATTAGCCCTTCATGGTTCAACAATAACATGATGGAAATAAGTGGAGCAACAGCTGACTGAGATGCCATCTGTGTTACTCCAGTGGTAATGTAATTTCTAACACTAACTTCTAACCGTATTTAACGTCACAGCACTATGAACTGTGGGTAATTCCCTCAGGCAAAGTCTGCAGAAATGCAGACTTACAGACAGAAAGTCCTCATGCACTTGACGATTTGACAGGGGACAGCCCTAAGCCTTCGCGGACTTAGCAGGATCACGCCTCAAAGTCCGTGAGTCCTTGAATGTGGACATTGGGATTGGGCCATAGTCTTACCCAACTTCTGCTCAGCAAGTGATTAAAGATCCCCTCCAGATATCTTTTAAGATATATATAAAACACTTTTCTTTGAATAATAATTTGTCTGATATGGTTTTTCCACAAAAAAGTTCAATTGTTGAAATAAAATTATTAAAATTACATCTACTCCTCCCACATTAAAAATTCCAGAATCTATGAATGTGTAAATATTTTTTTCATTTCAAAAGTTTAACTGCTGGACACAAGATGTTTCACGGTAAAGTGCATTCTCAATGTATGTGCACTGGAGGCTTCAAGTTTCCATGTCACACTTGTGTAAATTGCATATTGGACAAGGACTGGCTTCCAAACTATTTGTGATATTACAAATCATGCTTGTAGGCCCACCCCTTAAAATTTTTCATTGACTTTCCACTTTCAGCAGATGAAAGTGAAAACAGCCTTCTAGTGTCAAACTCTGCACATACATCGTATGTGTATATATATATATATATATATATATATATATATATATATATATATATATATATATATATATATATATATATATATATCCTTCAGACCGAAGATCCCTGGGCACATGCTCACTTTGACCATGCGGTAATCTGTCTATGCCTGTATGCATTCTTCATATTAATTGTAAACAAGTCATTTAAAAGGCATTGCAAACAAGTAGTACTTAAAAGGCATTGTCCTTAACCCCCAAAGGGAGTTTAAAAACATGAAATAAAGGCAAAGATTGAAGGCTCACCAACTGTGCAAGAACTGTATTTATTTGCCAGTTCATTTTAAAAGGCTACTATGGCATCAGTAAAGGTAAGTGAAATATGAAAATAAAAATATAAAAAGGGATCAGGCACATGTAGGAGAGGTCAGGGAGCTGGCATCATACTGTACACTTTGACAAGCAGCAGTGTGACAAGCAGCAGTGTGACACGCAGCAGAATGATGGGAGACCCTTGAAGTCTGTAAAAAAGCAGTGAACTGTGTCAGGCACACTGAGGGGGTCAGAGAGTGAAAATGGGCACAAAAGGTCATACAAAGGTCATACACTTTCCCTCTTCAGATCTTAGAGTTGTCAGCATATCAAAAAGGAACTAGAAAATGCATTTCCTGAAGAAAATGCGTGTGAATTCTGACAGGTGAAACAAATCGCAAAGCATTGCTGAAAATGCTACAGACTTGTTCAACATCCTTATCTGTACAACTTTGTTGAATTTGATTACCATGGAATATTACATTTAAGAGATATGGCAGTTATTAAGTAGTATGGTGGTGTTTCACTAATGGCCACAAGGTGGGGCTATTGGTACCAGGATTCAATAAACTGTGCACATTCTTATTGAGAACTTGTGTACCAAGTTTCATTTTATTAAAGACAACAGGATTGTAGAAATATCATGTTATAATATTACAGTAGTGCCCCCTGTGTGTAGAATTGTATCAAATGTTACACACTTGTGCAGTGTGGCTGTATGTATAACATTCCCAAATTTGGTTGCAATCGGATTTAGCATTGAAGAGTTATGGCCCATTAAGGGCATCATGCCACGCCTTCAAAATTTTGGTAAGTAATTACAGACAAACTGTACGTGATAACCAAAAACAAACTCAAAAAGTTTTATTTAGGGTCATCTAAATATGGTATGTACCAAGTTTGGTGAAGATTAGATAAAATATGTGCCAACAGAAGCAAAAAATGTGTTTACCAAAAAATCCAAAATGGGGGAAACATTTCCGAGCGCAAATGGGCATGGCCTATATCAGTCTAATCGGTATCATCCAAGGAACACACTGTGCAAATATTGTTTTGATACACCTCACTGTTCATGAGTTATTAGATTAAGCATAAAACACATAATAACTGACCACATGGTGGTGCTATTGGTACCATGTTTTAATATGTTTTTCCACATGGGACACCATTCCATGAAGTATGAATACTTCGGCACTTTTAGTTTTTGATATGTCAACTTTCATTCCTCCCCCCAAAACATTCCTCCCATAGACTTTCCATTATAAATTTTAATATTTTAATATATATATATGTATATGTATATGTATATGTATATATATATATATATGAAGAGCTGAACATTTTGAATGGTTTCTGTCACTGAAAGTATGCAGAAGTTTCGAAAAACGTACAAAAGAATAAATAAAGATTTGAAGAACAGCATTCACACTAAGTTCATAATTCTCTTGTCAGCCTTCTATTTTTCTCTGTATCTATTTCTCTTTTTTTTTATACTCTCTGACCAAAACCTTTAACCTTAAACACCAACTAAACTAATTATTTCATTATTCTAATGTGAAGGATCAAGATTTGATTTGTGGATTTAAAGTTTCACTAAAGAAGAAATACAAAGTGATCATATTATGATCATATGTATTTTTAATGATTAATTCATTCAATTCACTTATACAAGTCGACTAAGTTCCCCTTAAGTAAACTCACAAGCCAACTGGACACATTATTTTCATTGCTTTTGTGTTTGCTGTAGACTCTGGAATATTCTGAGCTTGTATTATCAGTGATGTCTGAGAAAAATTGCAAAAATTTCTCTGATTGAACCAATTTCTAAGTCTCCAAATGCAGATTCAAAGGACACACAGCAATAAGCCAAACTGTTGCCAGGCAGCAGTCAAACACTGCACCATTAAACCAAAGTGTTTGGAAATCTCCATGAATGACAGAAAGACTCAGATAATATTTTGCCCTTTACAAGCACAGAGCCGTTACTGTAGGTACAGAATATGAAAAGCTAGAGGCATTTTTTAATGTAAACACTTCAACTGTGCAGTTTTAATTTCACTATTGTGCTTAATTAACACAGAGATTCGACAGTCTCCACAACAATAATAAATTGAAGCCATCCTCACTTAATTTTAGCTACAATCCTTAACAGTAAAGAGCTTGATAATTAATATTATTGGCCCAACATGTAATAAAATACAAACTGGATTTTCAGAAGGAGTTTGTTTTTCAGCTGAAAAAGTAAGCTTATTTCCTAAGTACTTCTCTTGTACTTATGTTGCTAAAGAACTGCCTGATATCTTTTTGCTGTTAACTCAAAAAATAATTGGCAAATGTTTAGCTCAATATATTTGACAGACGATAAGTAAATATCTTGCTAAATACCCCAAGATCATGAATTCATTCAGAAGTATGTAATTTCTTTTAAATGGAGCTTTGAATATAACCCAACCTCAATGTCATCCAAAACCATTTTGGCCACAGAAAATGGCTCAGATTGTGGTATTTGAATTGACAGCACCATTGATGAGCCCACAAACAGCCAATTGTGGAAGGTGTTGATGGTGCCTGGCGGCCTTGTCACACTCAGCCGTGTGGGCTGCTGTCAGTCACAGTGAAGTTTACTGCTTGCCTGTTGATTGGTTGTTGCTGTTGATACAGATCAGTGCAAAAACTCTCTGTGCTGTTTCAGTAGGAAAAAAAAAACAATTATTTTTCATTTACACTAAATACATGACAAATAATATCCTGGCCAGTCCTTTGTTGTCTATTTTCTCTTTGGGTTCATCAAATTAGATTTATAGCTTCTCTTAGATTTGCAGCTATTTTTACATGAACCTTTGAGAATCGGTAGGACAAAGGTGGTACGTCATTGCAAAGACAACATACACTCTTATGTGTGGAGCTTATTTTCATTGATAAATGCACATTTTGCATGTTTCAGTATTTGCAGCATTTTGGGATTTAAAGTGCATTTCTTCAAAGTTTGTTCTTTGCTTTTAAGTGCTTTGTCCTTAGGGGCCACCTCACTACACAGTAACATGTGACTAAGCTCCACAACACACACATGCACGTACACACACAGCATGCCCATCCTTGTCAGAAGGTAAGTGGCAGTACAAAGAGCCCTATGAAAGTGGTGACTTCCACACTAGCTCAGGGGTTACATTTCTGACCTTGGAGGAGCTCTCAGATACTTTCCTTGCTTTCAGAGAATCACTCACACACACTGCTCTTTTCTTCTCCCCTCCGCTGTCTCCTCACTCTGTGAATGACAAAGCACAGCCCCTGATTGTGGAATATGATTTCACACATCACTGATTTCTCTTTAGTCCAAGCTCTGCCACAGTTATTTCTGCCTCTCTCTTTTTTACTTTGTCTCTCACTCTCCACATGTCTCTCACCAATCTCCTGAGTATCTCTCGACTCTCTTGCTAGTAACATAAATTGGTTTTAAAAGAAAGGTAGCTCAGATCAGAACGTAAATGTAACTTTAATAAAAGTATCTCTTTCTGTCAGGTAGAAATGTTCTCTCAGAACAGATAACCAGTGGTAAAAATGTGCTGTAAAACAAAGCAGCTCATTTCCTCAGGTTTTGATAGTGTTTTTACCACTTGACAGAATGAACTGCCTTACATTTAAGTATATTTATAATATTGATAGCTTTTTGTCCCACTTGATGGAATGAGCTACCTCGCTTACAGTGACCTTTTATAATCACATTTGATAGTCCATTTTCATAAATATTCCCCACGACAGAGTGAGATAACTCACTTTAAAGCACTTTTGTTCCGCTGATAGTTCATTGCATGAGAGCAGTTCAAATTGTCCAAACACCTGCCAACTTGCTTTAACTTGGTTTTCATAGAGGTAAATCTATCTGAACTATACTTTACTCATCTTTTGAAGCTGTATATAAGAATTTGTCTTTGTGGCATAAATTCAGGGCATGTTGTGCTGATGATCCACAGGTTTCTCAGGACTGCTTTTGTAGATACATGATCATGTTGCCTTTTTTCATGGGACCAGTATAGCATGCTAAAAGTGAGCCATGGCATGTTGAACCATGATCACGTGTGCTTCAACTAGAACCTCACAGCGTGGGTAACTGCAATAATGTGGCTCTGCTTGGGAGCAGGGTCAAACACCAACAGCCAACCTCTTAATAACCACCTCCAATAATCTAGCAACCACACTCAAACACCATCGCAACCATCCTCAACACCTCAACAAACACTTTCATTCATCCAATAAATACTGAGTACCCACCCAGTAATCTAAGCAACTTCTTAGTATCTTAACAACCACAAAGCAATGTTTTAACAACCATGTAGCAACACATTAGTATCTAAAAAGAAGAATACAAAACAGAAAAACAAAAACATTTTGTTCATAGGTTGCTGCATTTTTTCCTTAAAATTCCAAAGACTGAGTGAAATACCTGCAAGTCTTTTTAACGTTTATGCCAATGATTTGCAGATTACCAGCCTCAAAAGGCATACCTGTTTTTTTCTGACTTCACACTTTTTCTAGTTACTGCTCTGTTTTTCTATGGCATATTTTTATCAGTACTGATTACTCTAATGTAAGTTATCTAAAATAGAATGATAAGGATTTTAATCTGCATGAACAGTCTTTGTGTTTTCGGGCTATTTTGTACACTGCATGAACATGAAGATTGTAATAATACCTTATATGTGTTTCATGTTGGTTTTGAATGTATGTGCTTAGTATTAAGGGCTACTAATTGAATACTATCACATTAAGCTTATTTGAAGATTGGACTACTGTCAGAGTAGACTGTCTCCTTGCGTTACGGTAAGTCCCCCTATTTAGCATCTATAAGCTGTATATTAAACATTTAATAATGGTTTATAACACACTATAATGTTGTTGTATAATGTAGTTGTTAGATATAAGTGTTTATTAGTTATTATTTGTCAACAACTATAACCCCCCTGTGGGCCTCCATTAGTGGGGGATGCTGTATAAACAGATTATAAATGACAATATAGTAAAACACAGTCTTACTAAAAATAAAATATGTCTTCATAGGAGATGTTATAATTGTTGACAAATACTGTACATTAATAAACACTTGTCCTTATATCTGCTCATAACTACATTATAATGTGTTATAAACCATTTCTGTGATGTTTATATATGTGGTTGGTGCATGCAACTCCAACCACAATGGTGGAATTTACGAGGCTGGGTATACAGACAACGCTTACACCATGTCTACACAAAAAGCATTTCAGCTGCATTTTTCAGTTGTCCATCTCACTTGTTTTTCAGGCTTTCTGTTATTTATATACTGTTATGATGTCTGATATCTATGTTAAACAAAAAAATCAAAAGTCCAAAACTTGAGGTAAACGTATGTAGAAATGCTCCCTGCAGTGCTTTGTTTGTGACGTTTTTTTCTACCTTGCCGACAAGCTGATGTCGTCTCGTCACACATGCCCGTAAACAGCTGTTCCATAACTTTGGTTGCTAAGGTTTTACCTGTCCACCAAGGGGGGCTATGTAAAAACCTACACCAGGCTATCTAAATGTAAAAAAGTTTTGTTTTAAATGCCTTTACTGTGAGGGAAGTACAGTGCATCGACTGGCTGTTGGCTATTGTCTAGCAATTTTGCCACAGTTTTGTTTTTGTTTTCTTATTGTGTGATACAAGTGACCAACATGAAGACACATATAACACAGCACCAGACAAGAGAGAGAATTAGACTCAAACAAACTGAAACAAAAGAAAAAAAGCAAAACTTTAATTTTAAAAAAGTATAACGTTTGGCTTAGATTTTCTTATTGTTGTATGCATGCGTGAAGGTAGGTGTGTGTGTGTTTGTGTGTGTTTTCTGCGTGAAAGATATAGAGGGGAGAGAGCAAAAAGGGTATTAACCAAAAAAAGTATTAACCAAAGGAAGAAAGAAAGAGAAAAAGAAAAAAAAAACATAGCTACAATGCTCTTGGAAGGCATTTCTGGTCGGGCTCTAAGGACAAAGAAGTGCCATTATGGAATTACTGTTAACTGTTAATCCATAATTTCATTAATTAAAAAAATTATTGATCAAGATTTCTTTTTGGGAATGTGCATCCCTAACCCCTAATGAAACAATGAGGGATTTATTTAGAGATTTATTTTGGTCACCATATTTTTCACTTATTTAAGTTGTATAACCTCATAAAAATGTCAAATTTTCTTACCAGTTTGGTGTAAAAAAAAAACAAAACGAAAACATCTATGGGTCTGTGAGAAACAATGCAAATCATTTTACAAGTGCCACCAAGGCTGCAGGACAGATGGTTATTTCCATTGCTCTGGCTGTGATGTCACAATAATAAGGAAGGATGATATATGCAGGCATTTGCAGTCCTGCAATGGGGCAGCACCTCTGTCTGTGGTAACATCCAGCCACCTTGCTGCACCTCTGCCTGTGCCAACATCCAGCTACGTCGCTGCACCTCTGCCTGTGGTAACATCCAGCCACTTCTGCCAACATCCACTTTATCTACTGCCAAACAAACCGTAACATGCCCCCACTGTAATTTGTCTTCATCAAACAAAAATCTAGCAACCCATAGCAAAACATCTGGAAACAAAAAGTGATGTCACAGCCACAAGTCATCTGAAATGTCTTTGTGTTGATGCCAAAAATGGAATTCGTGGATTTTCAAACCCCATCCACGTGCAGAGGAAAACTTGGGGGAAGATTCAATATGTCATGTATGAACTAGAAGAGTGTCTACAGTATCATGAGTTTTGTCAGAGGAGTGACTTGCCCTTCAACCTCTGTGAACATATACGTGCACTGGCATACTGTGATCATCTCTGAGGAATTTCTCAGGGAGAATGTTGTTGAGGAAATGTTGTTTGCAAGTTTTTTGGGGAAGCAAAGAAAGTGTGCCTGAAGAGGCAAAAACAAGGACAACACCACCTGGCATTGTCCTTGTGCAAAGCCCCTGCAAATCATGTCCTCATAAGAACATCACCAAATGGCACCTGTACTAAACAAACAGACAGTTGTGTGTGACCTGTTTGTGAACAGTTCATGCCCATAATCCTCTCCAAAAAGGACTCTCCCACACAGTTGCGGCCAGAGGAGACAATGTGCCAACTTTGTACTGATCAGACAGCTCTAGTGAAGCCAGTGCTCATTAACAAGACTGCTCGCATCATTACCATGAATGGTGTCATTGAGAGTAAGTGTAATGCAAACTACTTTATTTTTACATTAATCTCATTGGGTATTGCAACTAAAGCTGCACAATTTTCTTTTTTTTGTTGCTCCACATTATTATCATGTTGGGCAAAAAATTGCATTACTCTTAAGGTGAAGGTATTGTTTTGCTGTATTAGCATATTTCCCTCCATTTTAGAGGAACTCAAACACCTTTTGTCGTCACCTTTTGGACTCTTTGGAAAGCCTAAGGCAAGTGACCCCAGACACGATACAAGTCCTGCACACCTATTGTTATTTTGAGGCATTATCAGACGAGGAGCACATGTACTGTTGCGTGAACTGTGGGTACTACCTATCAGTTGTGGTGATGGATCTCCACAAGAAAGGTGTTTTCACTGTGGCTGGTGGGTGAAACATTTGGACTGGTGCTGTTAGTACAATTTATTTTTACAGTACATGACTAAAATTGCAAAGGCAGACACTTTGCATTTCTTGTGTGTGTGTGTGTGTGTGTGTGTGTGTGTGTGTCCAGTAAGTGACCTTAAAGGGCTGCCAGAAAACTACAAGGGGGAGCAAAATATTGAAGAGTTTTGGGACTCAATCAGCATGGAGATGATTGGTTGTGGCTTTGTGGACAGTAAGTAAAGTTTATACTGTAATTTTTATATTGGACTTACCTTGTGCTTACCTTGAAATAGTGCAATAATACAGGTGGAATGTTAGTTTGACATTATTTGTATAGTCTTTGGGTTATTCATATTTGTCTGGGATAATATAACATGTTTCTGTTTATATAGGCTGTGCTCGTAACCCGTTTGCTGTCCATCTAAGTTTTGGACACTGGGCTCCTTGGATTGGGAAAAAAACAAGGAGGGTGACATGGTGATAAATACAGAGCATGAAAATCTGGGGCCTGTGAAGTCATCTGCTGAAGCTGAGGTCATGAGTATCACTGAGGACCGTCTGGTAGACGAGCTGGTGGAACACAAGGCAAGTTCATTTTGATTTTTATATATACTTGAGCCATATCTGAAGATATGAGCTACTATTTCTATGGAACAATCATGGAAACATGGAAAAAGTCGTGAAATTTCAGCTCTGTAACCACAGTAGATAAACTGATAACTTTACAACCAAACGCCATCACTCTGCTTTATTATTCCAATGAATATGTAGGCTGTATTATAACCCCGCACAGGTTCCATCATCCTACTTCAAGTTTCTTTTTTGTTGTGTAAAATAATTTTAATGTTACAGGTCAGGGTTGTGCGCAAGTTGCACAAAGCATGTAACATCAGCACCAAAGGATCCCATATGGACCTCGTCATTCAAATCAGAGTAGAGATGAAAAGTAGAGCCACATATGACAAGGTGTTCCAAAAAGTCTGGGGTGCTTCTGGTAAGCGAAATCTGAAAGTAATGGTTTTATCGCTAAGATTGTGATGCTCAAGCTATGTTATCATTTGTATTATGTCCGCATGGTGTCGCATATAATGTAAAATTTAACCTATGAGCACAGAGCCCAAGGGACTTTTCAGACTTACTACTGCTGTGGAAGCATCTCCCCAACATATCTGTGTATGACTTTGCTTGTGGCTTGGTCACCCATGCAAACCTTCGGAAACCAGCCCTCATGCCGTTCCAACCAAATGAAGGAAGGCTTGCAGACCCGAACCCAGAAAACTTAGAAGCTGCAAAACACAACACACTCAAGTGTCTCTTCAATGGCTCACTATGAAGGAAGCATTCCCAGACCCAAATGGCCATCCAGTCACTGGTTCATTATAACATTATTTCATTTATGACAAACTGCATGAAAGAAACACCCTCGGGACATATTAAGACAAATTGAAATCATTCCTGAGCTGCAGGGGTGGCTGAACAGCCAGGTAGGGGAGCAGTTTTTTGCAGAAATGAGGAAAAACAACTACTTTTAGTAGTAGTATATAGCCCCATCTACACATGTATTCTTGATGAGGAGCATCATACACCACCACAATGAGAACACCAACAGGCAACTTAGCCAACAACTCCGACATCTGACTGGCAACATCACCTTGTCAGATCTGGGGCAGTTGGTGCTAGGTAATTAGAAGTGATAACATTAAATTGTGATGTATTATTGTATCTGATCTTCATGTACTATCTCAAATCTACAAATTTCAGATGTCTATGCAAGCAAGCCAAACACAACTGGACAAGTGCCTGCTCCAAATGGTAGGGTGTGCTGTTCCTCGCAAGACACTGAATTGTTTTACTTAAGTTGCCACTTTACTGCTGATCTGTGTGCTCACCAATAGATGGAGACCTTTGCAGACCACACTGTGAGGTGTTAACCGCATGTGAAACGCATGCCCATATATTTATTTAATATCTCATGGTGTATGTTTCCCCAGCTGGACTATGTGTTGGACATAGAAAAACCAGAACAGGAGTTGATTGTTTGCGCTAAGACCGTGTTTCTGACCCGTGGAACATGGAGCATGGAGTCCACAGTAAGTTCCTCATTTCAATTACTTTTTCAATTACATTTAGTATTGTCACCTGTATTAACTCATTACATATGCCAATTTTCAGGTGGGAAATGGTTGCTTGGACCTAGTTGAACAGATAGCATGAGCAAAAGTACATAAAGTGAATGTGAATAACATTTGACCAGTTTGCAGGTGCTATACATGACCCAAGACATATGATGGGGTGATACAATTTACTTGTGGACATTAATGTGGTAGTTGATCTTTCTTTTTTTCAGGGAAAGAACATCTATGTTGTAGATTTATTTGTGGTTGGGGGCATCTTTACCTGTAAGTTTTTTGTTCTGGTCTGATTTGTTCCAGTTCTCGTCATCACTTTGAGTCCTTGAACACATTCTAGGAGGATGCTGGATCCAGAGATTCAATTGTAATGACTGTGTGGACACCAGGACATTTCCAGTTGTAAGTACACTAAACAATGCAGACTACAAACCTCTAAATGTGGGATATGTTGACATGGATGACATGGCCATTTCATATTTAAATTAATGAATGTCAGTTTTCTGGTTGCTTGGGTATTTCTTTAGTGTGAACTGTTTATTTGTAATCACATGATTTGTGGCTGGATATGTAATATTTGCACAATGTCCATATAATGCTGTATGTTTTAGGTGCTGAAACCAGCCCAGAAAGCAATCTTCTTTCTGGATTCAAAATATGAAAAGGGATTTCACCAGTAGTATAGTATAGTAGTAGCAGTATAGTCACTAGATGAAGCGAGAGTGTTGCTGTTTCAGTTGATGTTTGACTTTGGCAGTCATGTTCCTTTGACTTGCAAGCACAGCTAAGGATAGCTAGTTTAGGTGCATGACGGGTCACATTTGGATCATTTCTATTTTTTGTAAATGAATATGGCCATGTTCCTTTGACCTTCTGGAAATAATTTTCTATATACATGAATGTAGTTATGTTTCTTTGACCTTTTCAAATGGTACACAAAGTGCATTTGGATGCTTTGTTATATTTGTCTGACTTTGTAAATTCAGTTGGTAGAGGTCGAGCAGAGAAGATCCAGGCCAATGGACGGTAATTACTGGCCAAGACATTGAGGTATGCATGTTATAAATTTGTTCAGACTTTATGATCACCTTAGTGATCATAAAGTCTGAACAAAAACACCTATAACTTTTTGATGTTTTCAATTCAGAATATCCCAAGACAGCCATATGGGAATGACTGTGGCATTTTCATGTTAATGGTGAGACATGAATTGAAATTCATTATATTTATCAAGTCAATTCAATTCAAATTTATTTGTATAACACCATCTCATACAAAAGCAGTTCAAAGTGCTTTACATAAAAAAGAAACAGCAAAAATGTGCAAATAAACAGAAACATCATGCATACATACCCATAAAATCACATATACTGTACATACACGCATACAAACATACTGTACAAATACAGTGTGTTCATTTAAGAAAATACTCAACTGATAAGGAATGTCTTTAGTTTGCTTTTAAAAGAACACAGTGTTAGAGCAAGTCTAAGTTCAGCAGGCAGACTGTTCTATCCTTTAGGTGCATAAATACTGAATGCCATCTCACCAGACTTTAAAAGTGCTCTAGACACATGGAGGAGATTTCTACCTTATGACCAATGAGATCTGCTGGTGTTATAAAATGACAGCTCGTCTGAGATGTACTGTGGAGCCAGACCAGCAAGTGCTTTGTAAACCAAGAAGAGGATTTTAAATTGTATTCTGAAAACAACAGGTAGCCAGTGAAGGTTTCAGAGGAGTTATGTGGTCTGATCTTTTTGTCCTGGTTAGAACTTGTACGGCTGAGTTCTGGATAAATTGTAATCTATGGATTGTTTTGTTGGAAAGACCCATAAACAGAGAGTTGCAATAATTCAGCCTGTTCATGACAGATGCAGAAGATTGAGAAAGAAAGCCCCTGATTCTGGAAATGTTTCTGAGTTGGAAAAAGTCAAACCTTGGTGATGCTGTTAATATGATCCTTAAAGCTGAATTCACCATCCATGGTTACACGTATGTTTTTAATCTGGTCACTTGTTTTTAGTGACCAGATACTCGCAGACAAGTTGTCTCTGGTGTTGGGTCTCATACAACACGTGCATGAGACAAAGGCAGGCCTGCACGCAGTCACAAAACCTGATAACAAAGAAAGGTGCCAGGTTAAACAAAAGAACTCCAAATGCACTTCAACTCCCATTATGCTCTGCTCAACTCACACCCAGGTGTGAAATCCAGCAGAGTCAAACTCTCAGCTCTTATTGGACGAGACCCACTGGAAAGGCACAGGGACTTCCTCACCACGGCCGTGATGTCACCAAGAGTATAAACACTCCCCTTCCCCCTTTGACTGGGCTTCTGGATGCTCGCCTGGCTAACGTAAGGAAGTAACTCCCGTATGTACGTTAAACTCTAACTAGGCTGCGCCATCTCAACCCATCAAGTGACCCTACTCACTTCCTTAAGTGACACAAGTAAGAAGCTTAAGTCTGGGCAGAGATAGGATATTAAAGTGTGTTATTTTCAGCTTTACTGCCGTTGTTTGCTGTGAAGTTAACGGACCGTGACTGCGGTTGCTGCTGCTGATAATAGTGTTAAGTACTGATGTTGTTTGCTGCTTGTTTGGTTGTGTTTGCCACACTAAAGTGATTTGTGTTTGTCAACTGCTTGGACTGTTTTGTGTTTGCTCGACATCATGTGTGAGACCGTGGATTGCATTTTATTTGTTGAAATCAGACGGCAGCCGAGTATTAGGACTGAGGTTTTTTTATTGTCACTGTTGATCCTCATTTCATTAACAACTTTTAGAAGAGTAGATTCTGTGCTATGAGATGTGCAGAAGCCAGACTGGAATTTACAATAAATATTATTATCCGTACATATAAATATTATTAGATAGCAGTTTAGTTGCATGTATACAACCTTCTCAATGATCTTACTGAGGACGGTGAGGTTGGAGATTGGCCTATAGTTGCTAAGGTTATTCTTTTTTAGAAGTGGTCAAATAGCAGCAGTTTTCATGCAATGGGGATAGATAACAGTCTGGAGGGAACAGTTTACTATTGACAAGATGTCATCTATTAAAAAAATTAAAAACCGATTTTAAAAAAGGATGCTGGAAGTGGATCAAGGGGACTGGTAGCGGACGTGTTTATGGCATGAGTGAGATCACTGGAGTCCACAGTGGAGAAATGCTTGAAACCATTAGTGCGGAGTGGTGGAGGTAGCAGTGAAGTTAGTAATTGTGATGTTGTGCCTGATGTTAAGAATTTTGTTGTTAAAAAATGATGCAAATTCATTGCATTTGGCAGTTGAGAAAGTATCAGAAGCAACAGCAGGGGAGGGGCTAGCAGGTGAGTTTATCAATGGTTGAGAAAAGGTATTTTGGATCATTTTTGTGGGTGTCGATAAGAGTTGAGAAGAATTCTTTTCTGGCCTGTTTCAAACTTCTGTTTAGTTCTTGAGGGTGTTTTTAAAAATGTCCCATTCAAATTGCAGTTTTGTTTTTCTCCACCTCCTGCTGCCTTATGGTCTCAGCATTTCTCCAGGGGGCCTTACATTTGCTAGAGATTTTTGTAGATTTTAGTGGTGCAGCATTATTGATACTGTCTAACAGAAGAGAATTAAAAAAGAAGAAAGTTAGAATTGGGGGGTGACGCCTCACACAGAGTGAAAAATTATTTGTATCAAGCCATGTTTCAGTAATAAAATAATTTATTTAGTATAGCACCTTTCACAGAAATAAAATTCACAAAGTGCTTCACAAGAATAAAAGTTAAAAATAAGACCATAAAACATACAAACAATAAACACATAAGCCACAAGTTAAAGTTAACATATAAACAAAACACAGGCAATAGGGTTAAGGTGAGACAAAAGCCAATTTGAGAAGATGGGTCTTCAGTTGCTTTTTAAAAGAGACCGCAGACCATATTTCTAAAGGAAGAGAGTTCCATAGTGTTGGAGCCACTACTTCAAAAGCATGATCACCTTTTTTCACTCGAGAGCGAGGGACAGCCAGTAGGTCCTGGTCAGAAGACCTAAGTGACCTACTGGCGATATAGGGATGGAGAAGGTCACAGATGTACTCAGGTACCTGTCCATGCAGGGTTCTATACGTGAAAACAAACCCTAAACCTGATGGGAGGCCAATGTAAAGAACTTAAAATGGGTGCCATGTGAGTTGTCCTGCTGGACCTGGTTAACAGCCTTGCAGCAGCATCCTGGACCATTTGTAGACGGTTCAGAGATGACTTGCTGAGACAGGTGAAAAGGGAATTACAATAGTCCAGTCAGGATGATATGAAAGTGTGAATAATCCTCTCAAGCTCGGGTTGTGATAAGACAGACCTGAGTTTTGCAATGTTTCTTAGTTGGCAAAAACATGTACAGGTCAAATATTTAATATGCTGATCGAATTGCATAGCCTGATCAAATAGAACACAGAGATTTCTTAAGTTAGACCGAACAGTTGAGGAAAGGGACCCAATACTCTGAGCAACTTTGGGAGCTACACTGATAAGGTCATTATCCTCAAGAAGTTTGCTGACCATATATGACTTATTGGTCTGGGAACAGACATTCAATAAAGCAAAATTAAGAGCATGTGAGGTAGGCCTGGGGTGTGAGGTAGTATGATGGTGATGAGGTGAGTGTGAATACTCAGCAGTCTACTAAGGCACTTGATGCCGCGGCACAGGAGACACAGGAGTAGAACCGGAAATGAAGACCTCACCAGCGTGGGATGTATGAATAACATTAAAAAGATTAACAAAGTCAGCCTTCAGCAGTTCAGATTGCCGACATGAGGTATCATTAATTACCAGCATGAACGATGAATTGCTTCACAATAGGGTGCTTTTTAGGGATAGATGGCACCTTTTGTGCTATATCCAGAACTCTGGCACCTGGATAACAGTACGTTTTAACCAACTTGGAACTGACATGTCTGACAATGGAGTTGCCAATAAGAAGGATTTGTATAGCTACTGTGGATGATGACACAGGGCTTACCCGGCTATAAAAATGTCAATTCATTAGAGAGCTTCTGGCGGACAAACACAACACTGATGCATCTGCATATCCATATCAAAAATAAGAATATCAATCAATCAATCAATCAATATCAATAATATGAATGAAAAATATCAGGCAATTGACTGAGGGGATGGTCTAAAATAATTTTGATATTGGCCTCTGTTTCATTCATATGGTCAAAGTTTTCTCTGTGGTTTGATATGCCCTCTCTATGGTGCTGGTGGTGTAAAAAGCTGATGGAGCTGGGGGGGTAAGATTTAATTAAATTATATTAGCATGTAGAGTATTAAGTTGTTTGGAGTTCTGATGACTTCTCATCCTTGCAAGTCATGGCAAGGTTTTTGCCCACTGGACCAATGAAGCAAAAGCCCTCTTGGGAGGTCATCTAGTACCTGTGTTTTATGTGAAAAAACGGAAACTGTCTGAGGGTACCAAGGTTAGATGTGGTCCTTTTCTGTGGTACAGTTTTTGAGGTATCAAAATAGTGGTTGTGGTAAGTGATGCTGAAAAGTTTCAGCAGAAAATGGCGTTCACACCAAATGACACATGTAAAAAGCCTAACATCATGTTCATGTGATTGTCATGAAAATGGAACACAGTCCTTTTATAGGCAATTTGCATAATCTGTAAGTCTGCTGTACTGAAGTTTGTGCACATACTCAACAAACAGTATAACGGTACTAGCTGTTCTGTAGCTTCTCTATTTGGACAAGTTGTTTACCTACCCTCACTCAACATACACATATAGAGGCCAGTTATTGAGACAAGAAATTATTAAATATACCTTGGAAATTTGTAATTGATCTACTCTTAATGTCATTTCAATAGCTGTCATTGCAGAACAATGCCTTACCTGGCTGCCGACATCGTCTCTTCGTGATGCTTTTCAGTACCCTGCATTTTACTCCCTCAGTGTGAGCTATCTGTCAGTGTGGTGGACGGCCATGGTAAGGACAAAGGACCGTTAATGGCCAAGAGTATCTGCAATGGCCAAAGCTATGCTGCAAGAGGTATGCACACACTGTCAGTTATTAGGTGAAACAGGTTGCCTGTTTGCTCAATTACCACCAAGTACAATTATGAAGGAATGTGTCTTCTGTGGATGTTCCTTCCATAGCCATTTCTATTCTTTCAAGCTTTGACAGAGGCTGTCACCACTTTGCTATGACCCCTCTTTGTTTTTGCTTACTTTTTGCTACTTTAGTAGTTTTTTGTTTAGATTTCAGATGTACATCCTTACCTGGTATGTTATTTTGGAGCTCAATATTTGATCAATCTGTTAATATGTAATTTATTCAACCACTTGTTAGCCTGCAGAGTCATAGGGTACCACTTGCCTGCATTATGTATGATTTCTATGATCAATGGCACAGCACAGCCTGTGACTTATGTTAATCTAAAAATACACTTTTGTAGTGTATTTTTAGATTAACAAGTATTGCAATAAGTTGTAGTATATCTATGTAACTGTCATTTGGTTTTATGAAATTCATTTAGGAATTTTACATGGTTTAGTATTTATATTGTTTCTTGGGTTAAGGCAGTTCTAAGATGACTTCATGTTTTTCAGCAACAGCCTGACACAATGCACCTCGAAGTGAAAAGAATAAGGAAAGATGGTCCAAATGTCTGCATCAACATTGGTATGTTTCTGTCTTTAGCACCTTCTAAGAAAACTGTGCCAATGGTAACACAAATCAGGTTACAGCTGACTTTGCATTTTTCCATAAGCAAAAAGTTGCATGAAAATGTAATAAAAAAAAAAAAAACATATTGGTGACAATGTTTAGAGCTGTAGAACTGTTTCTATGGATCACTGTAAGAGGACTTTAAACTGTTTTTGTTTTGTAAACCATGGAAAAAGCAAACACCTGGGAGCTGAGTGGGTGAGAAACAACCTCCAGCAGCTGAAAGGGAAAGTAGATGAACCTCCCTATCTTATGTTGGGATCAAGACATCAAAAAGAAGTTGAAGAAAAACTGCTTGAAGCTGACTTTGCTTCGTTATTAAAGTTTACCTGTATATTGTAACTGTTTGTGGTTCGGGTGTGTTTGTGATTCCCATCCCCAGCCAATTTGGGTGGCATAGTCAATGATAATCTAGAGACCTATGACACATTATCCATTCATCTAAGACCCCATTATTCATACTGACTGTCACACCTAATTCTCTTTATATGTAAGTATGTATACTTTAGTTCCATTAATCTTTGTTTAGCCTTATTTTATGTGTTTTGTCTACATTTTGAGCATGGTCATGACACAGATGTTTCAAGCTGTGTCACTAAGTTTGCGCTGGTACTTGGTAAACCAGAGAATAGGATGTTACAGTAGTCAAGTCTAGATGACACAAATGCATGTACTAGGGTTTCAGCATCAGACATTGTTAATATGCTGGATTTTGAAGATGTTATGTAGATGGAAGAAATATTACCTGTTATGTAATAGTAGAATAAAATAGTTTGGACCGCCTGCAGCTACACTGGAATTTGTAATTTTTAAATTTGATAGGTTTTACATAACTGGAGTGACAATTATCGATGTAATGGAAATTTGTGGAGCTTCAGAGCTCATATTTATCCCCTGTAGTTTGGAATGATTGTAAAGTCACTCATACATATTAACATATTAATGATATGAATATATGGAAATTTTTTGTACAGCAATAATTATTTTAATAACTAATACTGATGTATTTTAATATTTGTAATATATATTACAGTATATACATTCTTCATATATTTATAATAAGATTTCTAATATATAGTTTTCATATAATTATATTTCGTGAACTATGACCTGGCAATTTACTTCTGAAAGAAAATACAATACATCCTCTAACCAGCAGGGGTCGATAATACCTGCATGAGAGGAGGCTGAGGAGAGAGGTCTGAGGTGCTGCACTTTTTCTTGGAATAAGAAGTGAAATCCATCTACTAGAGTTTGTTTCAAGGTTTGTTGACGTAGCCAGCACAGCCATCGGAACAGAGTGGGCTTATTGAGAAGGGAGACAGGAGCTAAAATGGCCTGTTTCAGACAGAGGCTGAACTGAGGGGCTGCATAAAAGGTCAATATAAATCAGTCAGTATAAGATAAATAAGGAGATATTTTAACTTTAACTTTTATCATGCAAAGATATTCCAGTAGAGCCCCAGATTAAAAATAAAATCAATACAGCTACAGCTTGTGTTTCACTTACACTCTATGTGTATAAAGTGTGACACAATAAGCATATTTTCACTCTTCAAGTGCATTTTCTTCCATTTTACATGCATAACTAGAGTTATGTGCTTAGCTTTGAATGCTTGAACACTCAACACTGTACCTGAACACCTCCTGTGCTGTGTAGACAC
Organism: Scomberomorus guttatus; assembly: GCA_038419695.1. Lineage (NCBI taxonomy): Eukaryota > Metazoa > Chordata > Actinopteri > Scombriformes > Scombridae > Scomberomorus > Scomberomorus guttatus. Next base: position 6,160,504 of record CM076457.1, read on the forward strand.
ACAAATGGAGCATTAGCTGCTGCTGCTCTGCCAATGTGCTATATTCAAAATATTTTATATATCAAGTTTCTTGATGGTTACTGAACCTTCTCAACAGTAAAATGGTTGGAGTGACACACTGTCTGTATGTTATTATCATGTGTCTGGTTGTCATAAAAAAAATTATGAAAAACATTTGTCTTATTAAAGTCTATAGATATCACTATAATTCCCACAAGCATGTAACTTGGATACCAAATAAATAAGAGCTTCTTAAAGTCATTCAAAATGCACAATTGATATGAATATTTTTTACACTGGCTGATCATAGTACATCATCTGGATTTGGAGGGAAGGTCGTGTTAAAAATTGACAGTTCCGTTAAATACTGTTACACACTTTGTAGTGGTCATGTTATCTCTTTCTATAGGACCTATTCAGTAATCCCTGTGTTATCTGGTATATGTTACAATAGACCAGCCTAATACAAACATAACGAGGTATACCTGAGTGACTGATCTTTTATGTACTCATGTTCTTTATGTGCATGACTGCACCTCAATTAATTCAGTGGATGGATAGATTGATATTCACTGCATGGCTGCTTTTGGTATCTTAAGTCAAACAGATTGAAAAACATTAGGATGTAACTCTGACTGCCACATGAACTGAAGCAGAGTAAAGATGACAAGCTAAAGGTGCCAAGCCTTCCCTTTAATATAATTTGGTTAATATCTTTTGTTATTTTTACCATGATCCTTTAAGTATTAAATACTTCAAGCATTAAACATAGATTGGCTATGTTAAATGTTGGTGTGCATGTTACATAGTGTTACAAGTTCCTGTTTGCTAGTAAGTCCTGCTTCTTTATGTAAAACATGGATCTAAATATGATCCATGGAACTAGTTGAAGCTGCACTAATTTCTGCATAGCATTTTGTACCTCCGCTGATGCAACTCCTCATGTCTATATGGCTATGGTTCATGGTGGTTCTTGGGCCACCAGTAATCAACACCTCCTACTGTTTACTTTTATACTCAACCATGACATTTATTTGACTATTGACCTACAGAAAACTACGATTATATGTGATTGTGCATTTCATTTGGCACTTTTTTGCAGTTGCAATCAATACAGAAATTATAAAAGTAGTACAGAAATACATTCTGAGTGTGACTTTATATGGTTTATCCTTCTCTCACTTCTCTCAACAACTTTGTGTACTTTTTCTCAGGACCTCCATCAGCACTCCGCCCACCAAATGAGTATTACGTACAAAGACAGGTTGATAAAGCTATTTGAACTTTGCTGTGTATGCATGAGGAGTTTTTCCATCGACAGCAGGACTTTGGCCACACTGCTGATTGCTGACCAGAACTGTCTATGGTGGACCAGCCAGCCATATGCCAACTAATGCCCTGCTGATAACCTTCAGCATGAAGCTGATGTACTGTTCACTGGGTCGTCCTATTATGAGGTCTCCAAGGTAAGTTCTGTTGCTGATGAATCATTTCACATCTAAAACTTGTAATGATGTGTATTTTACTTTATATCAGTGTAAGATCAGTACAGAGCCAATGTATTGTGGTGAGATAATTATTTATAGTTGGATTTCCATCCAAATGTAGTGCAAATTTTAATTGAATTTCCAGAATATTCATCCACTGCTGTTGTGCAAACATTTGAAGTTGGGTCGTCGAGATAAATAGCTGGTGGCACAAATTTTTTAGTCAGCAGTCATTAAACATTGCAGAAGGTAGGAGGGTGCAACAAGATGATGTAATTAAAAACCTGCAATCAAAACAAGGTCGAAAATATGATGGAAATATGGCATTTCCATTTGCTTTTTCCACCTCAGCCAAGCATGAAAACTTTTCTGGATACTTTGACAATTTTTTTCGAATTTTCGGTGTTGCCACTCTGGTTTTTTTTATGGACAAATTAAAAATTTGAATAAAAACAGGTGGATGGTAACGCACCTAGTCATGGTGATGTTACTGTTAACGTACAATATGTAATCTTAGTAGTAGTAGTCTGATCTTTTGTATCAGTAAATTTGGGCATTTTACTTGAAATAAAATTCAATCAGTGCTAAATTATCTACAGTATCAATTACTGTATCTGTCAGATTGCATGATCCTAGCACTGAATGTTTTTGTGAACATGTATGTTCACAAAAGAGAATTGTGTTCTTACTGTATTAAGCAATATAACATTGACTCTAACACATACATCAAGAAACATGTATATGGATGTTTACAGGGATAAAAATTCATGTCATTTGTGTTGCCTCTGAATTGTATTGCCATGAGCAGTTTTACTGTGTTTGTACAGCTCCTGTGCTGTCCCTTTTGTCTGCCAAGTTACCCCCAGCACAAAGTTTTTACAGGCCAGGTGTCTGCAACAGATTGTTTTTGTGAAGCACCACAATAAGCAAGTGCAGGTTTATTGCAGGTCTGTGGGTTTGGTACAAAATCACATACCTGCAATAAATCCTTCGTAAAACTTTGAACTGTTTTTTTTAGTAGTAGTTTGGGAAGGTGTTGAAATGGATTGCTTTATATGTTTTTATCACAAATCTAGTGGTGAGACACACAAGTAAGCCAAAGAAGAAAATTAAAAAATAATAAGCATGATGTTTTCAGTCATACACCGCATCATCAACATCTCTCCCATCTTGAGCACAGTTATTTTGATTTGGTTATCATTTCAATATAATGCAATTCAATCTCAAGGCACAAACTATACACTCAAGATGATAATGGTTTGAATAAACTGCTCTCTAGGATTTATTGCTGGCCTATAGCTTTGGATGGCAATACATATTGTAGGGCTTTTTTTCTGGACACATAGACTATAATGAAACTCATCAAAGTAAAATCAGATGATATCTCCTTATACTCCATGGATTCATTGCCTACAGATTCAGCTCCACTCTCAGTTTCAGAAGACAGGTAGAGTTTCAAACTGGTAGCTTGGGTGTCTGAGATCCTCAGGCTGATGGTAAGAAGAGGAATTCTGGTGGCGACAGCACTTACACCTCATACAGTATGAACTGTCTGTGTTGAGAAACACCTTGAGAATCTCTACTATCCCTGCTAGCTCAGCTGGGTGATGGGGAAGGTCAATCTCACTCTCAATCTACACCTTCCCCCAATTCCTTACAGACCTCTCTGGCTTTCTTCAGTTTGCCTTCTTACCATGATAAAGGTGTATTCATAGTCCATTCCCAACTCAAGACCATCATGTCCTAAATCAAGTCCAAGTCCTAAACTATGTGCTGTATTGACTTTACTAAACAAGTCAAGATCCACCAAATTTAATAACATTTAATTTTTTAACAGAGTAACAGTTGTATCAATGTGTCATATTTTATAATCTTTAATGTAAAATTTTTATCTCAAATGTAACTAGTAAGCTAAAGCTAAGTATCAAGTAGCATAAAATGGAAGTAGTCAAGTAAAGTACAAGTACCTCAAAATTATACTTCAGTCCAATGCTTGTGTAAATGTACTTACATTCCACCACTGGTCTTCACTATCAGCAGTCCTTTAGTGGCAACAGAAACATGTTGGAGAAAATGCAAGCCCAGGCAGACCAACCACAGTTCTGTTAGTATCCATGCTGTATCCCTGTAATGTCAACATGTAATTGAGGAAGTGCAATGGATGTATAATACGACCTGAATATGGCGCCGCCGCTCATCCTTGCTGCCAATTTTGCCCAGTAGTCACTTGCGGTATTGCAGCAAAAAATCCCCTTCGGCCCAAAAGCATTTTCTCCCTATACCACCATTGTAAAAGAGACGTCTGTTAAACTGTTGACAGGCCACCTCGAACTGCAAATAAGATCAGTTATGACTCTTTCTATTATGAACTTTTAATCCATTAAGGTTTTATATTTGTATAACTTTCCTCAAGCCGAGAAAAGCAATTTTAAAATCTGTGACGTCATCCCAATCTAAAATCTACGGGCCAAGCGGGAACTTGTGGGTGTGCCAGCGGGAGAAACACTACTGTGCATATTCAGTGGGCCAGACACCCAGAAGTAAACCTGGAAACTAGAAACTTTTTTGGCTCATGTGCCAGGCGAGCAATTCTCATTTGATTAAATAGGTGCCATCTTTGAGGTGCACTTTAGCTTCCAAATAGTCTGTGGCATAACCCCTTAAAGAATAATGCTGGTTTATTTCAACCTGGTGTGTTTCCCATAAATGTGACCATTGTGGCTCTGTGGGTCATGCTAACTTTGTACTCGGCAGCTCCCATTATAGGGATTCAGAGAACAAGGACTCATGTAAAACAATGTATATTGGGGCAAGCTGCTAAGCCTCCTGCAGCTTTCCAACATGCTTGTTACAGGAATCATTTCAAATGCTTGTCTCTGAGTCAGACTGAAGGTAGAGTCTGACTCTACCTCTGTATGTGTTCTCTGGGTTTGAATGAATGAAGGCAACAAGACTGTCCCAAAAGAAAACGTACCTCAGAGAAACTGCTGGTGTTTCTGCACTCACTGTTCAGCTGCTGAGTGAAGAGGAAAACTGTTGCTGCAGAGCTGCTGCTGCATCCACAGATGTGAGTGGATGTGAGTGATCCCAGCTATGTAACTGAAACAAATGAATTTGCAGCGCTTATCAACACTGTTGTCCTGGAGACTGTTTCACCTCCACAAAACGGTTCACCACTCCATACTGTAAGAAAAAAGCGTTTACAACACGTAACATACTGTGTGAGGGATTACAATATTTAAGTCTCTATCGTCCTGAAACTGAAATTTTAATGCATAAGTTAATGCATATGCAACAATATTCGTGCAATTTCAGTTCCATCATTCAATCAACCTAAGAGGGTCCATTTAAATCAGCAGATTCAATTAAAGATATCACCTCAGAAATGTTCAAATTATAGTTACAAATATGTTTCCATTTTTCTGTCTCCGTAATTATTGACAGTTGCCATTCTTTGTGTGTGTGTACGTGTGTGTGTGTGTGCCTACAGCTACATCCTCTTTTCAGGCTATGATTATGACATTCCATCCCCGAACCCTGCACCATCAAATGCTGGGCAAACATACTGTGAGAGTACAAACTTTCACATCTTCTACATCCTTCAAATTCCTCAGAGACACCTCAAAGATTTCCAGACCTTTTGTTCTAAGCTTCAAAATGAGCCGTACCCATTAACAGGACTCTTGTTGCTGGTCCTTTCTACTCCGTGGGCAACTGCCTGAAGCAGATTGTAGAGATCAAGTCAGGTCAGCTAGCACTCCTCCGCTTTTTATTTCATTATTTTTAAGACAGCTACTGCAAGCCTCCTCTCACTCCCTGAGCCCAGGATATGGTGGTGGTGAGAAAATTCCCTGTGTAATCCCATTTCCTGCTTGCTCCCCATTTGTGACAATGGCAGTTTTCAGTGTTTCTGTCTCTTTCTCACTTTAGTTCCTCCTGCAACCCTTTCTCTATCCCTCCCTCACAATTTTATTTCCTCTTCTCTCTATCTTTCTCTTCTATTCCGTAGGTCTCCTCTCTTTGTTACTTCCTTTTCAGTTGCACTTTTTCCTTGACTGAAACAGAATATATCCTTCCACAAACTCTCTCTTCAAACTGTTCTTTCTGAAACTGTCTTCAGAAATTGGAATTAGCCTTTGTGTTCAAACTTGTTTCTCAGTTTATACTGAAGTGAAAGGTGCAGATCAGAATGAACTTTTTCTCAAGAGTTATGCTAAGTACATATAAGGACAAAATCTTGTTAATTGGATAGCTAATGACGAGCCTCTATTGAATGATTGGTATGAAAAAGTGCTGTGAGTACTACCCTTAGAGAAACTGACATATACTGTACTTTGCTTGGCACCAAGAAAGGTTTTGTCAATATGTGGCAGTCATAAATACATTCAATCTGGAACAGACTGTTGGCTGTTCAAGGACTTGGCTGAGCTGACTGACTGTCATGCTTCAGCTGTGTACAGTGTCTGCTGCTATGTTATGAATAGGGCTTGTATATCTTGCTGTTGATAACTTTATTATGTTTGTTCTGAAAAATGTGTTTGTGTATTTCAATCATCTGTATTGAGTGTTGTGAAGGTAAGTGGAACCTCGACAAAAAGACCACACAACAGAAAAGGAAAGTGAACTGAGAACACAATCAAGGTTTTGCAGAATGAAAATCCCTTACAGGAGATCTTGGTCAATGACTTTGTATGCCTGATGTGTGAAGTAGGGTTATTTAAAACTTTTTCTCTAACTTTTATTTTTTGTGGCATCTTCCAAACACAGAGGGAATTCACAGTGCACCAACAGGTTGGACAACACGGTTACGGTTTGGTTAGAATGATCATGGTCATGTCCCAATGGACAAAAGACCTAATTCCTACAGCCAGAAGAGGACTTTGCCACTTGAACATGAACAAATTCCATTTTTAGGCATTTGTTGTTTTTTTTTTAAGTGTCCATTCTTTTCCTGCATTTACCAAGTAGAGGCTAGGGAGGGAATATTATTTTAATTAAGGTTTAATATCCAGTAGAGCTGAACTATAACATTTGACAAGAACCTGATCCCTCACGACTTCTCAGCCACAGGTTTGATGAAACACAAATGCAATCTTTTATTTCATTGAGCGGAAACATTTATTTTTCTTTCTTGTTGATCAAGTGTGGTTGACATTTTTCCAGTTGTCTTCTTAAGTGGCGGACAGATTATAATGATCAAGACGACACCCAAAGGCCAAACCCATCTCCTATGATTTACATTCCTTTGCAACCATTCTTCATTAGCAATTTAAATTTACTGGCAACATTAAGTGGTAATGGCATAGTAGTGTGACATCCATAAGTATAATGCAGTGCAAAGTAAAGGAGGTCAGTGTGGTAGACTGACATACTGTCATGCCATTATATGGATGAAAAATCCAATTTAAAAACTTTAGCTTTGAAGGTTTTGAGATGCAAAATTTCTATTTTGAACGTGAAAGAAAAAAGTTAAGTTGGTTTTATATTAGAAGTAAAACATTGATGAAAACAATGAAAAACAAATAATCAAAAGTGCTGTTTCTAGAGTCAAGAACTTCAAAGCTCATATTTAAAGCAAACATGGACAAAATAGAGATGAAAAAGAACAGAAAATGGACAATTTATCATCTACAATTCCATAACAACTGTGCAAACTCCATGTGCTGATGAAAATAATTTGGTATGATCAAAAGCTCTAGAACACCTACTGAACTGTCCTTGTGGTGAGATTATTTTGTCAATTAAAAATTGTATATATATACATATATACATATTTCACAGATGAGGTTACAATGGTAAAAATCTGTTATCAGTGTGAAACCATTTGTCCAGCTTTTTACTGAGTCCAAACAAACATTTGTATATCTGTACTGTTGCCCCCAGGAGAATTGTAGCTCTTTACTGGGCAGCTCAACGTAAAAGAAAACATAAGCAATGATTCTATGACAAAGTGGGTGATGTATTTCTTTTCATTCTAGCCATTGTTTTTAGCCAATATAATATCTATATTTTGTAGCATAGCTTTCGCATACTGTCCCAGGTGTTTAGCATTGTTTTCTTACATTTACATCTACATTTCTGGTTTGATCAAGAATTTAATAAGTATTTAAGTTCAGTTATTGTTTGTTGATGTAAGTCCTAAATTCTTGAGTTATATGTTAGCTTGCTTTGTTCTATCTCACACAGGGTCCACCCTCTACTGGACTTTATGGGTAATACTCTCCTCCAATCACATGCATGCAATCACCCACTGAAATTTGCATATACATAGCCGGCCAATCAGGACACGCCTACCAATTACATGTGCCTCACACAGTATGAAAGGCAGCGTCTGCTAACTGATCTTAATTCTCCATGGATGGAGCTGCTGCTCTTTCGTTCCTGCCGGTTGTGCCCAGGTCTTATTGCCGCCACTGGCAGGCATCTCTTCTGCTTCAAGTGCCTCTGATGGGACCACACAGAGAGCTTTGCTGATGGATGATGATGACAACCTCTCGCCTGTGTCTGTAACATTGCTGACCTTCGGGAATCCATTTGCTACGATTTCCCGATGGTTATGGCCATGGCGGTGGAGCATGTAGAGCTCTCGCTGCCCCTGTCCATCCAGACCAAATTGGTCCGGTGGCTACATGAAGGCTTTTACGGCCCAGCTCATCTAGCTCAACCTGCCTTTGTTTTGCCTCCTCTCCTGGACATTTGGCAGTGTGTTGAAGCCTCCTGGAATGAGATGCTGAAAACAAAGTCACCAGTCGTAGGACTGATTTCCTTCCTGAGAATGCAGGGCCACATGGCAACAGGCCAGGTGTGCCACCGCTGGAGGAGGCCCTCGCAGCCCTCTTCCTGCTGGCTGGCAAGTGAGCAGGAAGTCGCAGCCTCTACTGGTGCAGGATAGGGACACGCTGGGATATTTTCCAGCTGGGTGCACAGCTGGCCATGGCAGCTAACGACCTGTGTTGGACATTGCTGTGGCTAATACACCGCTGAACACCTCCCTACAGTGGAACAGGCCAGATAAATAACCGGATTCTGAGTGCTGCTACTGCTGCAGGGCGTATAATGTTACTTGCCACAGTGGGTTCATGTCACGTGTGGCTGGGACTACAGAAGAAGGACAGAGAGGACCTCCTGGGAGCTCCCATAGCTCCAGACAGGCTTTTCAGGTCCATTTTTGCTGTTACTCAGTGCTTCAAGAGGCTGGAAGAGGAGAAGGCGCAGCTGAGCTGTCATCTGCCACTCACGCCTTCTTCTAGCCAGAGAGGAGCCAAGGTGCATCTCCGCAACACCACAGTTACAGGAGAGCACGCAGGCAGGGAAGAGCACCGCCAGCCCCCGCTGCATCAGCCACCTCCCAGACCACCTTGACAGAGACACTGCAACACCGGCCCTCCTGCGACCAAGGAGCAGCCCATGCTGGGGTGAAAAATGCTGACAGACCCTTGCAGAAGCTGGCCTATACACATGGAAAGTCTGCAGCAATGAAATGACTGTCAGCTGGAAGTAGCGTCACAACAGCAAGGGCTATGTTCAACAGCCCTTTCCCGGATGTGCCAACGGAGTTCACCACCCCCTCCCACCACTGTTCATGTCATGTTCTCTGTGTTCCATGTGTGTTGAAAATGTTGATAAATATTTTATTCAAAATTTTATTCAAAACATTTTCCACTAAATAGCAAAATCCTCCACCATCCCCTCTTCCACCTCTCCGGCCCTCCATGACACTGGGATGATAGGGGGCCAGCCTGCTTCATCCAGCTGGTCACAGAGGCTGCATAATGCAGAAAGCACTCACTCAGCTGGCGCCCCTGCCTCTCTTCCTTCTGTTAGGGAAGCAAACAGTGGCTGGCCTCATTCAGCTGTAGGCTGTGCTAGCCAAAGAAAGCTCAGCGCTGATCTTATTCATAAGCGCTATGTTAGGTGCGATATTGGGAGAAAGAAACACATCCCACCCGACATAGCGACACACAGAAGCAGATCTGTATCTCATTGTGCTCGCTGGTGCCATTATCTATTGGACCAGCCAGCACGGCTCGTCTCCCCAGGTAATGGTGAGGTGGTGAGCAGTGTTACATCCTCACTGAGGAATAACGCCTTGCAACCATACATTGACAGAGGAGAGGACACTTCATGTCTGCTTAGTGTCAGCACTGTCTCCCGCTGTTTTCGCCACTACCCTTCACGGGACCGGCATACACAGCTCACCTCTTGGGTTTATGATAGCATGGCCGGCTGCATTACCTTCATCTCAGAAAGTAATGCCTCACACACACAAACACACATGGAGAGGAGACATCACATCTGCTCCCCTCCTCTCCGGTTATTTCCGTGGGAAATACGGAGAGGAATGGATTCACTGACACAATAACAAAAGCAGCCAACAGTGATGTGTTCACGGACCACACCCAGCGGCCCGCCCGCCCTCTGACACAGTTTTATGAGGAATGGCGCCACAGCTGCACATTATTGGAGTGGATAGACAAAACACTGAGACTGGTTTACTCCCACTGACCTGAAAGATATGTATTTTCATTTCGAAGTGGTGCTGAAACACAGGACGTTCCTGCGTTTTGCCTTTCAAGGGATAGTCTACGACTACAACAGGCTACCGTTTACTCCCTGGCTCCTCGCACATTCAGCAAGTGTGTGGACGCAGTGCTGCAGCCGCTGTGGTAACAGGGCATGAGGGTCCTCTTTTACTTAAACGACCTCATTGTCATGGCCAAGTCCATAGAATGGGCCATTTTCCACACAGCCAAGTTGGTACCATCCAGGCAGTGAGAGCAGGATCCACCATTGATTGCGGCAAAGCAAAGTGGTTGGGATACCAATGCTCGTGCGGGGAAAGGAGATTGGACCCCCTGTCATGTGCAGTGGGAAAGGTTCTTTCCTTTCTTGTGGAAAAGGGGCTGTCTAATGCCACTATTAAAGTGCATGCAGCAGCGATTTCCACCTGTCATGAGGGCTTTGGCGACAGATCTGTTTTCGTCCCCCCTCGTGAAACGCTTCTTACAGGGCGTAAGGAGGCATTGCCCGGTGATGGGTGTCTCCGCTCCCCAGTGGGAACTACCATTGGTGCTTGAGGCCCTAGTCAGTGATTCCTATGAACCTCTGGAGTGCTCTTCTCTGAAGGCATTCAAGACAGCTTTGCTGCTTGCGCTGACCTCAGTTAAGACAGTGAGTGAACTGTGTGCCCTGTCAGTTCACCCCAGCTGTCTGCTGCTTCGTGGTGATCACAGCAGTGCTACTCTCAGACCAAGCCCCTTAATTTAGGTCGAGAACTATTCAGCTAGAGGCATTTTGTCCTCATTTTGACATGTCTGGGAGGCAAAATTGCATCTATTGCATCATGTGCTGGCATGTTATATTAAATGCACAGCCTCTTTTCGGTGCACTGAACAGCTGTTCATGTGCTATGGGGAGGGAATGGCCAGTAAAGCCCTATCCAAGAAGCACCTAGCTAATTGGCTTTGTGAGTGCATCTCTCAAGCCAATAGGCAGACAGGTAAGGAACCCCCCTACTGAACACATTTCACATGTGGTGTAGCAGCATCTGCAGCCTTATTCAGCCAACTTGGCTTGGCTTATGGTGAGGACTATGCTGATAAAGTGTGTAAACAATGTTAACTGATACATGTGACATTGTCATATACCAGTTGTTGGGTTATGGGAAAGGACACCCCTGCTAGAAATATGGTTCCTCCTGGACAAATTGGAGGGCCTGTTTAAAGGGAGAGTTGTTGGTTTGGGGGAGGGCAGAAAAGACGATGTCTGTGTAGCTGTGTGCATGTAATCATGCCTAAGTTTGTCGAGTTGAGTTAAGCCAGTTAAGATGACACTCTGGCTAAGCTCCCTCACAGATTCAAATATAACAAGATTTTTATAAAAACTTGTGAACATATTCTATAAAAATGAAATTGTGAAATTTATGTTTGTGCAGGCTTAAGGGAATGCATATATTTGAATGCGTATTTGTCAGTAGATACACTGTGCATGTTTGTATCCACGCAGTATGCCTGCTAAAGTGTACAATGAGTGTGTGTGTGTGCTGACAACCGTGACGCTGATGTGTAGAAGGCTAAAGAAGTGAGTGGGGTGAATGTTCGCCTCCACACACTGAGTGTGTCCACCTGATGAACAATTATCATTCATTACTGCTAGCTGTCAGCCTCTCTCTCGCTCTTTCCCACCTTGCTAACACTGTTTCTTTACCTCCTCCTCTCTCTCCAACTCTCTCGCTTTTCCTAGATGTCCTTCAGCGATCAGCATGGAGCTGTCATTCTGTCAGCCCTCCATCAGCCTATCGATTCAGCGATCTTTGCCCGACCATGGACAATTGCTTGCATGCCAATTTCTCTCTGTTTTCTCCCATACTTTCCTTCTCCCCAGTCCCCCCTCTCTCTCTGACTTGTTCTTTAGCTCTAAGTAGTTTTGGCAGGGAGGGTAAATAATCCATTCTAAATTTTATTTCACAGTGACAAGGCTCTTTCAGACTGAGGTAAAAAGTGATGTGCCAGTGGTGTTTAGAAAGATTGATAAAGGAGGGCAGTGTGGTGTTGCAGATACTCAGAACTGATCTTCTCGTGCCTCTGGGAAAACACAACCTGATATTCAGACTGAAAGGCCATATTGTTAAAAGTCATTGTTCATGCTGATGCTGACTTTACGTTTACCATTTTCTGTGGGGGAGGATTTGACTTTGCCCAAACAATCACTAAAATGCAACTACTCAGGTGTAGTTTTCCTCCGACACTGAGGCATCACTCACAATTCACAGAGAGTGGCAGTCAATGCAAAGAAAACAAGACAAAGAACGCTTGCTGTAAAACAATTGATAACAGGATGAAGTATCCTAATATAGAAAAGTAATAGAGAAGGCATAGTTAAAGTGGCTATTATCAATATATCAAATGACAATATGTAATGTGAGAGGAGCTTTATAGCGAGTTTCGGCTCTAAAAATCCACTGTACACTACCTGCTCAGCACCAAACGGCAAACAGACACAGTTAGTGACTAGCTGGTGAACATAGTGGAGCAATTATCAGCTAAAGAGCCAGATATTTTCCTCAGGAGTTGGTTGAGAGCAAAAACAGAACTAAAAGAGAGTGTTGGACCTACATTCACAAGGTGGGAAGAAACACGAACGAAACACAACTGCTGGATGTTAAATAAGCAACTGTCTACCGGGAGTGTGCGCTTGCACATATTTGATTGGTTAATGTGTTGGCAGATGACATTACATTGTGTTGCAGTGAAAACTCAGCCAGGCTTAACTTTTTGCCCAATGACCCAATATTTTTTGCCACATTGTCTCATTAGAAAGTATGAGGAGGCTGCTGTTTTTTTTTCACATGGTACTGTTGCTGGAATGAGCATGGTCTTAGCCTAGTTCAGATCAATGATTTACAACAAGACAAAACAGTTTTAGAATGTTGCAGAGAAAATTGCAGTTGTGCGAACTGGTTAGTTGCAGAGCGTCTGAAGCCTTTGCCTGGGGTCTCAAAAGACCAACCTTGTCAAATTGCCAAGTGCGGTTCTAAGGACATAGCTATTTCTCTTCAGTCAATCAGGAAACAGCACAGGCCAGTAAGAAACCTGGCAGATTTCTGGACAGAGGAAAGAGAGGACCCGCTCATCCAACCTTTTGAAGAACAGCATTCACTTTATGATTATAGCTCAAAAACATACTCCAATAAAGTAAACAAAAACAATGCCCTTTGCTCGATTGCAAGTATTCTGGGTGTGCCCGGTAAGTTATGTCATGTTCTTTTTAATTTATGTTAAGCTAATGTTGTGGGTTAAATTAGCCAACGTTAACATACAAAACACCAGTCACCAGCCAAATGGTGATAATGTTTTTAATCTGTTCATAGACTGTAGAATAGAACGTAGCTTGTAGGCTATCAGAAAACAAACAGAAATCCAGCTAATCCACTTAATATAATGTATCAATGCAGGAGTAGTGGGGTATACCAGTGTGTCGTTGCTTTGATGTGAACGGCCCAGTTTTAAAACATTTATGATCAGACCTCTTGGGATTCTTTTGCAAGTTGCATCCAGTCTCTTTGTGAATCATTGATCTGAACTGGCCTTTAGCATTGGGCTTGGTGTCTGATAGCATTTAAAAAATAAAACTGTTCTGCTGATATCTGGGAATGTGCTGACAGTGTTACAAGAAGTCCAATGAGGCAAGACACCAAGCAGTCAGACAATCATACAGGTTGTAAAGAAGCAGCTGCACCAGATTATCTAAATCACTTAGATAAAATAGAAAGCTTCTCCCCATAATAGAGTTGTGAAGTGGGAGAAGCTATTGCAGTTCTTTGATAAAAAGTCATAGGTACAAGACTGTACATAAAAATTTAGGAGCAGAAGTTAACTATGACTCCCATGGTGGTGAAATGCACCTTGCTGAAATAAAAGAAACAGTCAACTGAGCTTAAAATTCGGTCACGTGTGCTGCCAACGGTGGGCAGAAACTAAAGATTACAGTGCTGAAAAAACTGATTTTACAGTCTACAGAGCGAGTCAGTTCACTTTTAATTTAATTCTAATTCAATTAATTAATTATTAATTTAATTAATGAATTTTAATTTTGAGTGAATTAATGGCTGCTATGGCTATTGTTTACAACTCCAGAAACAAGGTGTTTTGAGTTCATTACACTCTGATTCACATTTACATGTCCTTTGTAACAGATGAGGAACAGTTAAAATGCCATGTTACACTTTGGTACATGAACAGTTGAAACTTATGATAAGATGTCTGCCAAAAGATTGTGAATAACTTACATATACAGATAATTTGGAACAGGTAAGATGTGATGAATTGCTTATGCTTTAGATTAGGGGGATACAAAATCACTGAAATTTGATTAAATGATCCAGTCATACATTTACACATCATTTATAACAGATGAGGAACACTGATGAAAGTATTTAGCATTGCACAGGCCCACTGGTAGTAATACCCATAGTAAGTCACCAGCCCCTGTTCAACTGCATGTGAGGAGTTATACTGGCAGGTTACAACTGCACTGGTCCACATAATCCCCAGTTTGTTCATGATTAGTTCATCATTAACTAATGTCTTATAAATGAGTTAGTACTGCTGTTATTATAAATTGTTACTGAACATGCAATGGACAGTTTGTGGATTCATTTTAACATTCATCAAAAGCCAAAACAGTCTGGCTAACTTGATGGTTTGGTTATAACTGGTCTGATAGTCAGACTGTGATTTTTGCTCTGTTGGACTCCTTTTTAGCAATGTTACCACACCCCCAGATCTCAGAAATTAACTTGGTGAGAAAATTGTTACTATTGAATGATGGACAAAAAACAAGAACAAACAAGAAAAAAAACACTCAAGTTGTAATAAAGTGTAATTTTCTTAAATGGATCTGAGTCTTGTTTTGAATCTATTTACAGAACCCATTTTCCCCCAAAATCTTTAATTCAGTTTAACTTGCGATAGTTTTAAAGACCTCAATTTCAAGACAGACCGGCAACAGATCTTTAATCAGTTTTTGTAGACGAGAAGGCAATTTTGAATGGCAGCCTATTGGATGTTAACAACCTGTATCTACAACCAAAAAATTAATGCTGATTAAATATAAATCTGACACACTCAAACAATAGGTGTAGCCTACTAACTTCAATACATCTTGCAGTTGTTTGAATTTTATAATTTCATTTTTAAAAATTTAGTGTCATGGAAAGCTTGCTTTATACAAATTTCTTTTAAATGTATCATGTTTTGCATTTTTTTTCTGAAAAACTCAATAGTTCTACAAACTTTCACAGCAAGGTTCCTGACTCCAGCTCCAAACCTGATTCATTTATTCATGTATACTATAAAATCACTAACTCAATGTACGAGGTAAAAATGATCAAATAAAAAAGCGTATCTTACATTTATGATAACTTAGCAGTACACTAAACATAATTCAGTTGTTTGCTAAACACTACAAGGTGTTTGCTATAGGTGTCCAAGTTAGATCAGCTTAAGATGCACATGCAGACAGAAGTCAGAAATCACAGAAGAATGACTGGGATCTTATCCTGAGAGCAACATGATGAGACGTCGTGTTGTAAACTGCATGGACTGCAAAAGTGATGGGTGGTGGAAAATGTTCCCAAGAGGAAAACATCCCTTCCAGCAGTACATAATTAGATGTATACATGCATACAGTAATGTGGTCAGAGATGTGAATTTTAATAACATGGTGGCTGGTTTTGCCCAGACACTGGTTAAAAACATGGTTTTATTGTAACACAACATGTTACTGTTGTTATGGCTGATTTACTGAGAAGAGCAACAGTTTGAAAGGCTGTATTGATCAATGCTTTGCTATCAATATACAGGTTTCAGTGTGTGACTTAGTGATGATGTCTGGGCTTGGTTTGGTTGTTTTGCCTTTTTTCTTTTAGAAGCTGAAACTTGCTTTTTTTTTCAAATTTGAATTGTAGACATGAAGCTGTGCACCATGAATGCCAGAATCTCTGAAAATCAGATCTTTCTGTGACCGTGAGCTGCAGCTTTAGTATATGTTGTATCTTTAGGAATTTATGTTTTCATTTTCTACTACTTTACTTGAATGCTGAAGCCACAATATTTCAGCATTTGAGTACTTAAAGGGCAAAAACAGGGCACATCCCAATATTCTATCAGGTGCATTGTTTAAAAGGAAAAATGTAATACACAACATGTGAACACATATCCATTTTCAGACAATGTGATATCAAGTGCACCAACTCAAGTGGAACAGATCATTATGTAAATGTACAGCATTGATGTTTAGTGTCTGGGCTCTGACCTCATCATTCCCAACAAAGAAACATAAAGCTCAGAACAGCAGGGAGTGGGGAGTGATGACACTAACTCCCCCAGGTGAATGTAGACTCAGGGCTTGGCTGTTGGTGCCGGAGCTCAGCCTGCCTGCTGCTGTGAAACATACACAGACACTGACACACCATTTATATACCAACTGTTTTAACAGTAAAAAACAACAACAATACAGTTTTAAAAAAAAACGTTGACATTATTTTTGACTGCAAAGAGGGATGACTAAATGTGATTTCAATGAGTGTTGACACAGTCTCAGAGAGGTGTTGATTCAACTCAATGGCCATTTTGGATGTGTAGTTTGCTGTTATTTTGTCTGTGTTGCATTACATTGTAGGGTGTTCCTGTTATTTTGTCCAACCAAATATTTAATAAATATGCATGTCTCCAGTTTTCTGTTTTCTCAACACTGGGTGATGGATTTCCTTTTATCACACAAAATCTAAGTAAAGCAGCCAGTCATTTCATTTTAACTTTCATCATTTAATATAAGAGCATTTACAACCTCTTTAAAACACTGAGATCTTCAAACCAAGGAGAATAAAAAGCATGTCATTATAGAGCTGACTGATAGGCATATCAGAACTGCTTGTTTGTAGGTTGTACAAGATCTTCTTTATGTACAAGTTAAAAATACATGAAACATTGTACGGTCACCAGGTATTACATTTCTAGATTGTAACTGTACTCTCAACCATAAGTGGAGGAACAAGAAGGAACAGCAGGATTTTTCTGCACTGTGTGAATTGATTTAACTTTTCAGTTTGTTTAAATTGTAATCACGCCTCTTGGAAGATTTACCCCAGAGTTCAATACCCTTGAGTCAAGAGTTTGTCAGAACACCTTATAGGTCAGGGGTTCTTAAAGATTTCAGCCAAACATGACATTTATCATCTTGCCCTTATCCAGACTCAGTCACGTGTGATCTAGTCATATGTGGACCCACCAGAAGCTGGACTGTCTCTGACCTAAAAATATTCGACCATGCTCTGTTTTGAAAATGTTTGTAATCTGAACAAGCTGTTTAAATCTTTTCCTACTGATGAACCTTTTGCAGAATAAAAGCACAGCAGAAATAAATGAAAAACTGACTTTGTGAGTCTGCTGTAATTATTTGCACACTGGTTGCCCTCCAGATTACATGCATCGAAAGGGGAAATGAAAATGTGAGAACTGTCTTAGTTTTGGCAGAGTTTGGACGGGAGACATCAGGAAGTTTTCAGATAAGCTTTGCATTTCACATTTTCACACTCACTGCCTTGATATGCTCCAAGTGAGAGTTGTAAGAGAAAGATGATATCAAGGAAGAAGTGAGCAAAAGTCTGTTGGGTTTCGATACACATTTTGCAACCTTCTTTGAAATAAAGCCTTTTTTTGCCAGCAGAGGCTGCCAAATGCCACAGATGTCATGTGTTACATGACGCAAAGGTACACTGAATTTGCTCAAACTTAAATGTCAAAGTGCGTGAGCAGCTGTTACAGCACATGAATCCAAACTATTGGAAACCTTTTATAATGATCGGCATTTCATTGATTCAAGTGAGAAAAACACTGTTTTTATGTGAATTCCAAATCTAATAATTACAATGGTTTTCTAAAACATGAACGCCTGATCAAGTAATACCAGCCTGTTCAAGCAAATGCTGAACTTTGCTTCAGTCGATTCATTGGTACTTTATATACAGTAGGTCAAAGTGATCATTGGGTGAATCAATAATTGCTTGAAGCATGACTGTGACTGTTGTACCAGGTAAAAGTGCCACCAAAATTCACACTTATTTACATCGTATCTCTCTTGATTTAGTTTCCTCCAACAGGACAATTCATGAGAATTGAGTAGTTGTACAATGCACAGTTCCTACCAAGTTTCAGTAAAAGCAGAGCAGTAAAAAACTCATGGATATACTGCACAGCTTGAGCCTTTTTATGGAATATACTGGTTTGAATTAACTACAGATCAGACTAAAGAAAATAATAAACCAATGTAACCAGTGTAATTTTAGGTCAGCTTAAGGTGGTTTCCGACCTTATCAAATAATAGTATCCTTTTTATCCAGATGTCTGATTTTAGAACTCTGTGAACTACCACATTGCCTTGAATATAAGACGGTATTTCTTCTGGAAATTACGTATTAAAATGTATTGTATTATATTCAAGGACTAGAAAATTAAGTTATCAATACATCAGATTTTCTTTTTGAATAGAGAGAGTACCAGTGTAACACACCGGCTACTACACTACTGGTTTTGTAGTTTGTTAGGCTAGCTAGTTTTTTTTGTGTCCGTTTATAGTGTCTTTTACAGCAGAAACGTCTCTACAGCAGTTTCTCGTGGATCATATAATGTAATTTGCTGCCAGAGAGAAACAAACTCCTTATGTGTGAAAACAAGTCAAAAGCATCTCCCAACATCTATTCTGCAGAAACGCACAGAAGACGAAATCGTTTGTTAAACGAATTACTGGTGTAACAGAATTTCGTGATGAGGAGCTCAAAAACACAGAAGACAGCTAACCAGAGAAGATCATTCTCTTCAAGAGCGTGACAGAAGAATGTATGAGTATGCGAGTGATAGACAAGGAATGTATTTCTTGTTTCACTTTTATGACAGAAACTGGACTTATTGCATCTCTGGGTCTGTTTGCCTCTGAAATGTGGCAGCGGTCCCCTTGCTCTGCCCAGCAGAGTAAACTGTCTTCTTCTGTTGTATGCCATCCTCTTCTGTTCAGGCTCTCGCTCAAATGACAGGATCACTATCACGAGGGACTGCTACTTCCGCTGGGGAATATTTGCATGTCAACCAGCCTGTCTGCCTTATTCTCTATCTCAATTTGTCATCCTTTCATTGTCTTATTTTCTTGTTTTATCATTCCCTATTTTATTCTACCCAACACACTCGTTCTGTCACTCATTCTCTCACTCTGTGGTGGATGAATACGAATGGATAAACTGAGAGGAACAGAAAGGGCCACATATAAGAAAAAGGAAAAGTCCCAAAGGGAACTGAAGAGGCAAAGTGTTTTGAACATAGATATACAAACTTTATCTTCCTGTTGTCGTCTATGTTGGTGGTATCCCGGAACAAAATGACTACACTGGCCCAATAGCAACTCCAATGAACTTTCAATACAATAAAAAACAAATGTTACAGTATGCTTAATTTTGGTAGTCTTACATTTTGGTTCTCAGACAGCCCCAAGTGCCCCAGCCACCTCAAACATCTCAACCTTTGCCCATGTACAGGGCCCTCCTACCCGGACTCTACGCCAGTGGTTCCCAAAGTGGGTGCCGTGGCACCCTGTGGTGAGGACAGGACAGGGGAACTGCGAGATTAATCATTATTTTTTATCAATTGTGTGTTTTTAATAATGTTTCACCACATTAAAAAATCAGTCATATTTACATTGACTACATAACAAGACCGAATAAATAAGCAATAAATATCAGAATTGTCAAATTAAAAACTCTTTAATATGCATGTAGTCGCAGCTGACATGACAACTCACTGTTGCAGGTTGTCATAGTAACACAACACGCTTTCTGGCTCAGGAGTTTTGCAGGAGCTCAGCAGTCAGAAAAAAGGGAGCATCAGAGCAGCAATGGAAAGATTTGAGGCGGTAAACAGAGCGCAAAGATGGGTGGGTGGGTGGGGGTTTGTTTGTTTTTACTTGTACATCTTAAACTTAAGATCATTTTAATTGAAGAAAATGAAATAAATACATTAAACATATGAATGTATTTAATTGTATTCATTGTTTATTTTTTAGCAAAATTATTTATCTGTAAATCTGCACAACACCTGTTTTTATTCTGAGTGATTCTGAATGAGACTATATTAATTACATTCATATTGATATAATATAGCCTAATATAATATAATATAATATAATATAATATAATATAATATAATATAATATAATATAATATAATATAATATAATATAATATAATATAATATAATATAATATAATATAATATATTAGCAAAGACCCAACCACCAGCAGCAGTGACTCGCTAGCAGAGGAACTGAAACCACTTCTTTGCCCACTTTGAGGTCAATGAGGTGAATGAGGCAGAGACCGGAACAGCACCGCTACCAGCCACTAAAAGCCTGGCTCTTACTGTTAGCACAGATGATGTCAGGAGAGGGCTCTGCAGTGTCAACCCCAGGAAAGCCTCCGGTCCAGACGGAATTCCAGGGAGGGCACTCAGAGACTGTGTAGATCAGCTGGCAGAGGTGTTCAACAACATCTTTAACCTCTCCCTGTCAAAATGCACTGTCCCCAAGTGGTTTAGGTCTGCCACCATTGTGCCTATCCCAAAGAAAACAGCAATCAGCAGCCTTAATGACTTCAGACCTGTGGCTTTCACCCCCACTGTAATTAAGTGTTTTGAGAGGCTGGTTCTAAGACACATTAAATCTTCACTTCCACACACCCTGGACCAACACCAATTTGCCTACAGAGCCAACAGGTCAACAGAAGATGCCATCAACACAGCTCTCCATACTGCACTGACTCATCTGGAACACCCAGGGCCGTGAGGATGTTGTTTATGGACTTTAGCGCTGCGTTCAACATGATCATCCCCAGCAGAATGGTGACCAAACTGCTCAACCTGAGTGTCAGTCAGCACACATGCAGATGGATCAAGGACTTCTTAAGAAACTGACCACAGACTGTCAGGTTGGGGACCCATCACTCCCTGACACTCAGCACTGGAGCTCCACTGGGCTGCGTGTTGAGCCCTCTTTTCTACTCCCTCTATACCCCATACTGTGCACCAACCCACAGCACAAATACAATCATAAAGTTTGCAGATGACACCACTGAGGTAGGACTGATACTCAATGGCAATGAGTCTGACTATAGGGATGAGGTCTGCAAACTGTCAGAATGGTGCTCCATCAACAACCTGGTACTCAACATCTCCAAAACAAAGGAGCTGATCATCAGCTTCAGGAAACAGAAAAAGGAACCATCTCTTATACATCAGAGGGGACAAAGTGGAGAGTGACTAGCTTAAAATTCCTAGGCACACACATCTCCCAGGAGCTCACATGGACTGTTAACACAACCTCTTTGATGAAGAAGGCATAGAAGCGGCTCTACTTCCTAAGGACACTGAGGAGAGCTAACTTGCCCTAGCAGCTGCTGGTGTCCTTCTATCACTGCTCTGTTGAAAGCATACTAACTTATGACATCTTGGTGTGGTATGCCAGCTGCATTGTGGCTGACAAAAAAGCGGGACATATACAGAACCCGATGTCTACATCGGGCCACAAACATCATCAAGGACTCATCTCACCCAGGCAACCACCTTTTCACTCTGCTTCCCTCTGGAAGGCGCTATAGGTCTATCAAGACCTGCACTTCCAGACTTCTGAAAAGTTTTTACCCAAATGCCATCAAAGAACTGAACTCTATTAAATAACTCAGTGCAAGACTGTCCAGTATCACTTGTCCATATTTTTGGGACTAAGTGCAATTTATTTATCAATTCACATTTTTTATATATTCTTACTTGTTTTATACTTATTTATGTGTGTGTATGTATGTGTTGATCTGTTGAAGATTCTGCTGCTTGTGTTTTGTTTTTATATATATTGTATGTACTGCTCAGGGACACAAATTTCGTTGTACAGTTGTGCAATGACAATAAAGGCATTCTATTCTATTCTATTCTATTCTATATCCTAATATCAAATTGTTAAAACCGATAAACTTCTGTGTACATGTAGGCTATGCAAGTTATATTGGGGGTTGGGTGGCTTGGGGTGCTGTGACAAAAAATTTCCTTTGAAGGGGTGCCGTGGTCTAAAAGAGTTTGGGAAGCACTGCTCTAGGCCCTTCTACAAGCCATTGTGGTAAAAAGAATGAGTGCCCATCCTGGCTACTAGATCATTTATGTCTTCCATCCTGTTAGTCCTGTAGGATCACCACATTTAGATTTTGGTGACAGCGAATGTCAGCTGCAATTTCTTACATGGCAGTTAGAAGGAAGGGATGTCTAGGATGTTGAGCTCAGGATGTAAAAGGAGCATCTCAGCAGCATGTAGGTTACCCTGCTCCAGATATCCTGTATGAAAACAGTGCAGCTGAGATATGGCAACCCTGTTCAATACCTTACTTAAACAGTTCAATCAATAGCCTTTCTCCAGACCTCTGAATTGCTGACAGATTTTTTTTTCAGTAATTCAAATAGCTCTGGCTCACTGACAGCCATTTTCCCAAATTGCCAACTCTAAAACTGGCATATTTCTGTGATTATCGTGAAACACAATGCAAGTTAACTGCTGAAATGAAAATGACATTGCTACCAATGGGGAAAAATAAGCCTAGGAATCCAACCCATGACATAAACACCTCCAAACATCTCCAAAACCAAGAGACAAAAATTACTTTCCTACCTACATCTATAATACCTACATCCATAATCTTAGATAGATGAGAAGTGCATTCAACTCCACTCCAACTGGAAAAGTCCATTCACCTAGACTTTTCAAAAAACAGCTGTTGGTCTCCAGCTCTTTAAAAGAGAACTAGTATGACTCTAGTAACAATGGTTTGGATCAAGCCCCCAAAACACAAGATAAGTTCTCACACTGCAACTCACACATCTTTTCATGAGATCCTCTCTTGTAGGCAGCCAAGTCTTCCAACCTCCACGCCATCTGTTTGTACCACAGGCTTTCTGTTAAAAATTCTCGATGCCCAAACTAATATAATCCTGGTGGCATCACTAGAGTTATGTTCTCAGAATTGACAAAACTCCTCCAGAGCCACTGTAGACATTATACAACTGTTTTACAGGTTGAATAGTATGGCCAATAAACTGATCATGATGTGAAACATTGGTGGATTTCCCCTTCAACAGACACAAATTCACATTTTTTTGGTAACAAAAAAAAAAAAAGCCACACATCTAAAGTCAAAAGTCCAGAGGATGTCTCTGTGCTCCTCTTTCTTCTCTGGAAGCCAAAGACAAGTCGTGCTTCTACCTGGACACCAAATTCTCTAAATTAAATGAAAGAAGTATCCGTGTTTTTAAGGGTCACTATACAACATGTGCCCTTTTCCTTCCCCTGGCCAGCACCTTCTTTAGTGTCCTGAAAGAGACTGTTAGTATCTGCGCACACAAACTACATTCAACGTCTTTAATCTCCTGTTCTAAGGTCTGAACAGCCTCTTTGATTCTGGTGCTAGCTGAGAGGTTTAGTGCTGGCAAAACACCCATATTGGAGCTTTTCCCACCATTAGCTTAAGAAGTCAAAATCCCCCTTTCTAACTCTCTCTCCAGAGCTCAGAGAAAACTCACTTTGCAAAAATCAAAACTGTGCTGCAGTTGAAAACTAAATAGCCAATAAAGCTTAGATTGTACTGGAGGAGATAGACATAAGTTTCCTGTAGCAAGGTGATGTCTTAAAAACCAGTAGGATATAGATATAAAACTGCTTACGTCTTGAGAGCTAAACAAATAATAAGATATAGATCCTGTCTAGCCTCGCTGTACTGATCCTCTTACTTTCTGTCCCAACATGGCCTGCTGCCGAGCATCTCACCCGCCACGTATTGATTCAATAGAACTAAATCCGCAGTTAATTCCAACAGATAGGACTTCCAGGCACCCTCTATAATGCTTTGATTTTGCTTGATTTGCTGTAAAAGCTCCTTCAATCTCCTAAAGACCTGTAAGAAGTCTGATCCTTGGTTAGCAGCATATACACAGAGCAGTTTCCGATCTTCCAACCTTATTGTCGAGGTATGGTTGAGTTTAGTCAACTAAAAAGTACATTGTTAAGGTTAGGTAAAGATCGTCTTAAAGGTTAAAAGAAATCAATGTTGACTGTTTGTAGAAAATGGTACACAATCCACGGCCTACAACATGGAACGATAAAAACTTGTCAGGAAAGTATAAAGAGTTCATGTTTGAACTCACAACTACTGCTGTCATATTTCTGGTGAGGACAGCCTCCATTAATGGCCCTAAATCCTGCATGTAGAAAGGACACAATGCAATTTAAGTAAGCAGAAGACAGAGAGAGCAAGAGTGAGTTTATGTCACATTGTAAACATTTTACACTGTGGCATACACCATATGATACCCTTACTCATTTCATAGAAACACATCTTATTTGAATTGGAGAATATACAAAAGCACTTATCCCTAAGTGCTGCATTTCTGTTTCTAGAAATAAACAAGGCAGCCACTTGAGTGAAAATGTCAGCTGAATGAATTCATCTAAATCTCCAATGAAGAATATGACAGATATTCAAGTCAAACTTTGATCCTCTTGCTGCAACATAAACAACATAATCCTTCTACCTTCATCTAAAGCTATAATATTTGAAGATTTGAGGTGTTTGGATAGAAAAAGAAACCATGTGGTGTTGTTTTAAACCAGTCATACCAGTAGGATGAAGTCTGGCACTGATGCTCAGTAATTTATTGTCAGCAAGCAAGCCACTAGAATTAGTTAGCAGTGGCAAGAAGCTTTATGCAGCTCATTTTTGACTCCAACTTTTTGAACAGTTGTAAGGCAGGAAAAACGTGTGGCTCACATTTTATACACTATATTCCACTGGTGTATTACTTCTGTTTGCAAATCAACACATAGCAACCGTTGTTTTGTACTTAGCTACTGCCCTGAAACATGGAGGAGAAATACATTCCAATACATTCTATGAAAATCATCCAAAGAATATGGAGTCTAAACTCACTACCTTGTTCACTATTCTCCACATAACAGACACCCAGTAGTCGCCTCTATAATCATCAGAAAATTGAGATTTTGGACACCTATCAGTCATCATTATTTTGCGACAGTAATTTTTGCCATGGACACTACTTTTTAAATTGAACTGTGAGAGTTTGTAATGGCTTAGGATAATTGTAGTGCACCATATAGTAAATAGGGATCAGGACTGCACCAGCTAAATCCATCACATGAGTTTGTGTGTTAAGTTTTAAGTTCTTAGTAACTACTAACTTGTTTCAAACTAGCGATTTTACCAAATAAGGTTGCACCATTATTACTTAACCCTCTATGGCATGGTGTTGCCCTCAGGCAACAAACCACCTTTTTGGACCTCACACCACCCCTTTAATCAATCCTTTGTGAATATAGGTCTGAGTGTTTTATCTCTGTAGAAGTTAGCTATAGTTTTAGAATGAGTAATATAAGGGAAATATCTGATTCTGCTAACCTAACCTTCATTATTTCAACATTTAGTCTAAAGTTACTGGCATAACGTTTTGTAATTTGAAGGTAAATTGTGTTTTTTTCTGTGAAATGTAAAGTGTCAGGTCAGATATGTCGACTATATTCCATATGACCTCCTTCAATCTAACTGGGTCAGATATTGACAAGCTAACATTAGTTTTGTCAGTTGGTTCATTGGTTCGTCTCTATGTAACAACTAGCTTGTGTGGTGCAACCGGTTTTAATTTTGTGATGTGTAAATCTCTACATAGTAAACACTTAATGTTATAACTAGGTTAAGTTTGAACTTACAAACAGGCGGTGCTTCCAGCTACACTGCTACACTGTGTGAATTCACAAATATACTGTATGTACAGTAGGTCGCTGAAAAAGATGCAATAAATCTAATTAGTTCAGTTGTTCATTTACATTATTGTCATAGTTTTTGCTGACAAATTTTCATCCTAGTTTTCGTTGACAAAATGAACACTGGTTGTGTTAGAACTCTTGTCACTTTGAGAGTTGTTTAGTTGTGGACAAAGTGGAAAAATTTAATGCAATCTCTAAAAATATGTCATTATGGGGAAAGAAAGAGAGTGGTGAAGTGATTTATTTGACCATGTTTTGTTAAATAGAAGGCAGGAGTTGGAACATGTAATATTGTCAGAGCTAGTTTGCCTTCAAAATGCTGACAAAGAAAATTGTCTGCTGCAACACTAGTGACTTTGTAATGCGACCTTGTATTCTTGGTCGGAGGTAATGAATGAGTTTGCCAAATGTGGGTCTTGGAAAGCAATATGGAGAATAAATTATTTTTGTATTTTTTTGCAAGCTGTCATGTGAAACCTACGAGCTCTATATGAACTGAATTTCAGATTTGCCAGCCATGATGCCACTACTGACACAGTTATAATCAACTGCCTTATGATAAGAACAACTCAGTTTGCCTCTGCCTCTCTCAGCCAAGGTCAAACAATCTCTAACTTTGCATCAAAATGTCCTTCAAACATGAATCATTTCTCTGGATACATTTGTAATAATGTAATTTGAAAGTAATTTCAAACCCCAAATCTACACTGTTATTGATGAGTATGTCAAATGATCTACAGGTGCACGAGCACAAGGTCTGCACACACACACACATGCACACGTGCCAGTCGATTTCACTGATTCTACCTCATTAATTCAAACAGTCTGACTCTCTAAACATCATAAATCACTGCAAGACTAGCGAGCCCAACCCCTCTCACCTTTTCTCTCCCTCCCTCTTTCTCTCACCCTTATCTTCCCTCCATCTCTCCCTCTATGTCATTTATTCCCTCCTCAGTCACCCTCTCATTTTCTCTCTCTTCCCCCTCGCTTCTTTGGGAGGTCCAGAAAGTTTGTAGTATGCAGTCTAAATAGTGCTCTGATAGATTGGCTGTCTTCCACAGGCCTGAAGATTAGCCCAAGGGCAAACCCACTCCTGTTTCCTGGGTGCCATGCTGAAGATGAATAACTGTTTATTAACCCAATGCAGAGTGGGTCCTTCCCCACTTCATTATGGGGTAGGGGGGAAAAAAAGGCTGCTCAAGTTGGCCAACGTAGTACTCTCTCTCCTTGTCTTCCTGTCTCTGTCACTCTTCCTGTCTCTCTCTCCATTCCTTGCTGCCTTTCTCCAGCAGATAAACCAGCAGCCTGATGTAATGTGACAGTGTGCGTTTGGTTCTTGTTTGCTCCCTGACAACCCAGGAAATTGGCTTTTCATCTTACAAAAAAACACTGCACTCTGTATATTAGAGGACATTTGTCTTATTATGAGGGGTGATTGGAAGTTTATGCATCATTTTTATGGCAACGCACTGAGGGTCAGATTTACTCGGGCGTTTGCGGCGTTTTTTCAGGCGCATGTGTGATACAGAAACATGTGGTCTGTGTATGAAACAAGTGCACCAGGCTGGAGTTGCAATTTAAATGTCATTTTAGTGTTTGCAAGGTACACCTCTGCCTGTATTGCAAATGTATTTCAGGGAGGACTGTGCAAATTATAGGTGGAGATACAGGTGTTGATTATCCATTCTGCTGGATTTCTCTGGTTTAAATAGAGTATAGCGCAGATCTTTACACAAGCCACATGGAAGGTTGTGGTAAGAGTATCGTGAATTAACCTTTATTCTACAAAAATTTGAAAGACAAGGCCTGAGCGAACCACAAATATATCTACAGAGCTGTTAAGGCTGTAATAACTTCCAAGCTGAGTCCAAATCTGAGCAGTTTCAAGAATTAATCAAGACTGACACATAAATGGGTGTTGAGTCAGAGTCAAAACAATAAAAAGTACCCTCTTAATATTTTTTATAGATTGAGTATAAACTGTGATACACTGAGTTGCCAGGTCCATTGAGCTAAAACTAATGCAGTCATATACAACAGCCAAGCCTCCCTTCATTAAGGTTACAATGTCTACTATTTGTTGAAACTGTTCAAGAAAGGTGTTGATTCAACTTTATGGTCAGTATGGCAGTATTACACAATGCAATTCAAAGTACAGCCTCTAAAATGGTTGCTTTAGTTTTAGCTGGGTAGACCAATAACCTGGCAACTGAGTGTAATCAGTATAGAGCTGCAACAATTAGCCGATTAATTGATTAGTTGCCAACAATTAAATTAATCAGCAACTATTTTGATAATTAGTCATTTTGAGTCATTTTTTAAGAAGAAAATTTCCAAATTCTCTGGTTCCAGCTTCTCAAATGTGAATATTTTCTGGTTTCTTTAGTCTTCTATGAGAGTAAACTGAATATCTTTGGGTTGTGGACTGTTGGTCGGGACACAAGATATTTGAGGACTTTGGGCTGTGGCAAACTGATCAACATTTTCACCATTTTATGGACAAAAAAACTAATCGATTAATCAAGAAAATAATTGACAGATTAATTGATAATGAAAATAATTGTTAGTTGCGCCCCTAAATCGGTAATGTTCTTTGGATTTAGAAAAGTTCGAAATGTGATAGGATCAGAAGACAATGATCACAATGCACAAACAAAAAAAAAGAAAAACAATATTAGAACCAAAATATTTTTGAACAATGTTACAAACTAGCTATGAAAGTATGATATCTTCCCACACATTTGTGAATAAAACTACGCGTCTAAGCTTAAGATGCTGGGTTGTTACAGGACACACTATGGAAAGTAAATATACCTGCACTTGTAAATGACAGTGCAGAACTGTGTATGTGTTATCAAAGAACTTTGCGTCTCTATAGGGCGCCTCTACAGTCTGTTATGAGAGCAGCCATCCATGCTGGGCAGGAATTTTTAACTAAGTTAAAAATTGAAAAGTTGACAACTCGGTCAAGACTAAATACCAATGGTCAGTACTGTCAAACACCCACAAGTCTGAGACAGGTCCAAGATAATAGAGGACAGTGAAAAAGACGTGATTTTTTGTTGTCAACACACCAAAGATAACCTGGTTATGTAATATAATGTATATCAATATGTTGTTTCCCAGAGCACATGTTATAACAGTGAGGGCTAAAAGCAATTTCTGAAACAAGGAAAAGGATCCCAAATAGATAAACCACTTTGTTTTTTACTGAAGCAAGCTGAGCACAGAAGAACTGCTGAAAATGACATACAAGGTTTACTGACTTTCAGTGAGAAATTAGTGAAGTAAGTGTAAAATCATATCAAGTATGATCCTGGTAAGTTTGCAGATCTCAAGAGTTCCATCACTGCCCTGCAGAAACCTTGTAACCCCAGTCATCGTGGTAACTGGCAGCTAGCATTGGACCCATCATGTAAAAAAGAAAAACTGTTTCATGGACCTGAGACTAAGCCAAACCATTAAAAACCATTTTAAACCCATAGTTAAATCAACCAGGTTCTATCAGTTGCTTAGAGGTTCTCTAATTGAGTTTTGCAGAACAATTACAGTATGCAAGTACTGGTGTGCACTGTGAATAGTGACTCAAAGTTTCACAACACCAAATCAAAAACAAATAACTGCAGAAAGTGTGACTGGCATTTACATGGAAAAGCTACATTACCACGTATTCTGGAGAACGTGTTTGTTGTTCTGTCTTGGTAGAAATATTGAAATATAAAAAGCAATACAGCCTTTGCCGGGAAATCAAACACAGAAACTAAATGTGCTTCTTATCTTAACATTGACTCTCCATATAAGGCATGAGTTTGTTTTGTTATAAACATTTTTTTGGTCTTTGCACTTGGTTATCTAAAAAGCAATGTGCACTTGTTCACACCTCGGGTTAGATGGAGCATTATTTACAGCGCTAGATCCGCAGACCTTTTTGTCACCACATCAGAAGATTTCTTTATGATTTTCAGTTCAAAAAATTAACTCAACATTTAAGATATTTTGCCATTCAGTTTGCCGATGTGTTCACCGTCTTTTGGTATAGACACACCACCAAGGACAGAACATCACTAACAGGCTTCTCACTCAGATGTTAAGCATAGATACTTACAAGTTTTCAAATGCCAGATAAAATGGGAGGCTGGGATTAAAAAGAAATATTCAAAGACAGTAACAGGGCCCAGGATTATCAAATTTTAAACTGTTAAGCATAACATAACAACTCATTCAGCACATATATAATATTATCCAATTTCCCCTCCCCAGAGATTGTTCTGTAGCCAAAGAAAATAGGGTTAGAAAAGGGGGAATCCTCTTCCATTAACTAATTTTTGAAGACCCCTTAAGAGTTCCACTTTACATATCAAAATCGCCTTTATTTTTGCAAGGCAGAGGTCTTAGGTATACGTAATGACATCGGCTCTCTGAAGTTCAAAATCACAAAGTCGGTGTAAGAGAGTCTCTTAGCTTCATCCAGTTGTACAGTTTGCCAAAGCAGGGCCGTAATAACAAAAGTAAGCCTCCAGACGAGTACAATAGAGCCCCTGAAAGAGAGTCCCACAATCTACTGTTCTCCCATAAGTCTTCAACATGACTCTGCTGTTAGCCAAAGGGCACTGCTAGCAACAATCAGCTGCTCATGATAAAAATGTGACACTGGAACACCACCCAAGAGTGACCATAAAACAACCCCATCAGTGAGGTTTCAGAGTTGGATGTTCTATTAATCCAGACGATTTAGGTCCAAGACACCAACTGATTAGGACCCACCCGCTGAGTTTAAGGTTGTCCCTGAAGCAGCTTTCTGTGTGTGGTATCACTCCTGAACTAGACTAAGCTAGCTAGCTGCACAGCTGGGCCAGCTCGGGTTCAGGAGAGGCATTGGGAAGCTTGGAGTTGAAGATCTGCAGAGAGTCCTTGATGCGTGTCACCTCGGCGGCCGACAGCTTGAGCCGGTGGCGCAGCAGACAAGAAAACAGGTCCAGTGGCTGCGGTGCTGGTGGAGACAGCCTGTTAATGCGATCCCTCATCTCCAACAACATCAGAAAGGCAGCGTCCTGCGTACCCTGTGTGTAAGGGTAGTCCAGCTGGAGAATCAGATCCTTGATGCCCTCAGGGTCAAAGTGCATGCTGTATCCAAACACTTTCAGCGTGTTGATCTTCATATACCCCAGGTTGGATGTCTGGTCATCCAGGTCCAGTGGTTCATAGAAGAGTGTTTCATTCACTGTTGGATCATCTGTGACAATACGGCTTCGCAGGTAGATGTGCACTGTTTCAAAGAAGGACTTCCATTTGCTGCCCAGAGACAAGGTCCAGTTGTAACACTGTGCCGTGACGACAGCGTCCAATCGAGTTCTCTCCCAGTCAGGGAAGTCAGGCTGGTTTACTGGCATGAACCAGCTTTCTGAGTGGCTTCCCCCAAAAGGATTCACATATATGGCAGGCACAGGTTCCAGTGTTGAATTCTTAGTCGAGCATATCTGGAAAGAAATGCCCATCAGCATGTGGATGAGATTGGACTTATTTTTGTTACTCTTGAGTGTCAGCAGCATCCTCTTCCTCCAGGCAGGATTGAACCAACTTCCCAGGCGGACGTCGTTACTGATGTAGATGGCGTGGACCTCTATTCTGCTATCCAGTCGCTGAAGCAGGTACTTCACCTGAAGAGGGATTAAAAGACTGTGAGATCACTGACTGTCATTAATTAAAGAATCACATGTCAAAAAAAAAAAACAGTGATAATACATCTCTCTAGTACAGCTGTTGAGCACACCTTGTGCAGAAATTGGTTTTGGCAAGTCTACATGATGATCCACTGAAGCAGGTTGACAACTTGGTGACAATTTGTTTTACACATCTAATCTATAACATTTGTTTAATGCAAAGTAAAGGATTGAAAATGACTTAGTGTGGATATTTTTGTAGAGTAAAGGCTATAAATGTGTAGCTACAGATGTTTTTGTTTAAATATATTGCCTTTTCCTTTTCTTCATTTTGTTTCATACATAGCCAATCATGATTCTTATTACAGTACATGCTGTACAACACAAATTGATAAATTCAGTGGGTGAAACTTAAAGGCTACATGACCTTCTGCCATGATAATTTTTTGATCAGCTTTTTGTGATCAATTTTAAAAAAATTGTTTCGTAATTATCTGTATTTGTTATAATGTATGTTCTGTGCAGTAAGAGAGTTTTGCTTTTGGTTGACAAATCATAAAAATCCGATGTGTGGGATTTAAAATTTTCTATTTTGGTTTTTGGTATTCCTTGTGGTAGTATCAAAAACAATTACGCCATCAGCAATTTTTCAGTTGAAAGTTGCTATAAAGACAAAAATAATCTCTACATTTAGTCTTTAATGGCCCTGAAAGCCTATTTTCTTACTCTGAGCGATGGTGTCCTACATGAACATAAAAGTTTCTGCAAAAATCTGTTGTAAAAAGGTGATGTCACATATTTCCATGCACCAATCAGAATTTAGCAATATTTGAATCAGAATCTGATGATATTCATATTACCATATTTCATTTTTGTTTCTGCCAGAGATTGTAGCATTTTTGCAGCACTGCAGCCATGTAGGACTAGAAAACAAACATTTAGTTTGTCATTTTGTGGTGTATTTTGCTGCGCTGTATTTGTTATTGTTGCGGATAGGCACAAAGAATCCAGTAGCAATGTGATTTTTGAATTTTGATCTTTATCATGATGTTGATGTTGTTGTTGAGTGTAATCAGAGGTATTGTGAGGTTTGAGAACCAGTGGAATACATATATGAGAAGCTCTCCAAACCTCAGCGTCAGGCATGTCCAGGTCTAAGTTCAGATAGTGGTCCAGGGATGCAGCGATGCTTGGCCGGCAGGAACCAAGATGGAGGAGGTTGCCGTGGTGACAGGCTCCACAGCGGGTTGCGTTATCACTGGCACAGGAGGAGCAGGAGGTGGAGGAGGTGCCGACAATGCAGGGAATGACTCCCTGGCAGGTGGGCTGCTCCACGGGACAGCTACAGCTCTTCACCTCCTCAGAGAAAGAACCCAGCATGCCGTGCTCGTTGCAGTAGAGTAGCGACTGAGCCTTGCTCAACCAAAACCCAACGGCCCTGCAGAGGAGAAAGAGAAAACATATTTTGCAGTTTTCTACACAGTACATATTCAAACACGGAAAAAACAGGGAAGATAACTGTTTAAAGAACAATTCAACACTTTATCACTGCCCTTTTGGGTTGAATGTTTTTTCAAGCCTGTTTCACCTATGACCACACTCAGCATCACTGATGGATGTGGTTGTGTGTGGTCAGCAGTGTGCTCTGTTGCACCTGTAACACTGCACTGCAACAAGGTGAGAAGTTAAACCACTGGAAGTCAGCAAAAACAAGATTTTCAGGGGATATTGAGTTCTTTAATCGTTGTACCCAGGGACTTGTTCCTCTTTATGTTACTTCAACAACTACTCTCCTCAGTCCCCAGCCTGATCTCTTTAACTGTTAGGGAAAAGAATAAGTTTAAATATTCAGAACAGTCATAATATTATGACAAAAAATACATAAAACCTTGAAAATAAAGTTGTAATTTTATGCAAAAAATTGTCATATTTAATATAATATCTGAAAAAGAGTCATAACATTTTAAAAATAAAGTCATACAAGAAAAAGGTTGCTTTGAGAACAAACTGATGTATGTGTAGATTAGGTGACATGTGCATGTTTTAATTGTCCTGACAATCCATAATGTATAGTTACTATTTTTTTATTTGACTCCAGTGTCCCTTTCCTAAGACCGTTACAGAGCTCTCATCTGTCTCCAGTCTGTCACCTGCACATCCCCTCTTGCATGGCTCTTCCACAGGTGTCACTTTTTGAGCCAAGCAAGCCTATGTCTAAGAAAACATACAGTGAAGCCACTTTGTCAGACCAGCTTGTCAGTCGCGTTCAAATGTTTCACCACCGGGGACAGCATGCGGTGCTCTACGTGCATTGATTGACGAACAGTTCAGCACCACCACCGATAGACAGAGACAGGCCAGGTGCACTGTCTCAGTACCATGTCTTTCTTACATGGGAATAACATAAACATAAAATAGACAAGGCAGTCTACATCACTACAAGGCCTATTCATTCAAACATAAAATAGACAGTCTACAAAACCACAGGCAATGACACAGACATGCAGTAAGCATGGAGTTAAACAACAGATCAATCTAATATTCTGACTGATTTCTTCATAACCAAAGCTGTAGTTTAGTGTAGTCTATTTGTGTATAATTCACCATCCTCCATAGAACAAAATAATCCAAACAGGTTAACAAATTTTGTACATATCACTGCCCTCCTTAAAACTTCATCCTCCTCTCCTTTATGGTGGCAAACCTGCCAACCACTTTATTGTCAAAGTTTATGTCCCACACACACAGCAAAGTGAGGTTGGATAGTCTGGCCTCATCCACACACAAATGCAAATAGCTCTTAATGAGCTTCAGACAGCTGAAACTTCATCTTGTGAGTTTCATTCATCACAAACACAAGAAGACATGAATATCTCATATTTTGGCTAAAGTTTTCAGCTAAGTTAGTCATAAACTTTGAATTGCTGCTTCTGCAGTCTTCACTTCCTGTGGAGTCAATGAGTGGAAATACGGATAGTGCCACTCTGCCATTGTAACCCACACTGTAGTCGGAGGGGGGATTACATCTGTAGGCGTTCGCCCCCTCTGCCCTCACAGTCGCTGACAGTGACTAAGCTCTGTCTGAAGTACGCACCTACATGTCGCTCTGTAGTGGGAACAGATGCCAGCCTGGACGTGATGTCTAGACTTTGGCTCTCTATTCTTCCACCAACATTTGGTTTCAGTTGGGTATTCTGTTGCTATTAGCTACCCAAACAGGCAGAGTTCCACCAGAGTTTAAAGGTGCAATAAATGACATTCAGCCTCACTGGATGTCAGCAAATGGCTATTTGCTATGTAAGGATATAGTTATAGTTATAGAGTAATGGTGACCTGAGCAGTGAATGAAGTCACACTCCCTCTGTGTGTGCTGTTATCTGAGCTTCTCTGTTCTTTGTTTTGGGAGCCGGTCTGGCTGCAAAAGGTGGATCTTGATCCATATTTCATCAGCACTGCCTAGTTTGACAGTTTGATTGGAGTTTCACAAGCTTTCTTTTTTTTTCAAACCTCAATTGAGTAAACAACACACATGTTTGTTTTGGTTTGAGATGTTAATGCTATAGATATGCTAAGAGTAAAAGTATCTACAGTAATAATAATAATAACGTTATTTGTATAGCACCTTCCATACAAAAAAATGCATTTCAAAGTGCTTTACAACAAAAGAAATTACATGCACCAAGTGCTTCACATCAAGAAAGATATAAAAGGCATAAAATGAACATGAAAACATGTAAATGTACATAAGAGGGAAAATAAAACATTTTGATAAAAGATAAAATAAAATGAAAATAGAATACATAATAAAATAAAAACAAAGTTAAAACATAGAATACATAGAATGTATAAAATCAAGTAAAATTCAACATTTTAAAAGAAGTGCAGTAGTGCATAAGTTTGAAGCAGACTGAGACAAAAGCTAGTTAAAGGCTAAGGTGAAGAAATAAGTTTTTAGCTTGCTTTAGCTGGTTTTCCTGATATCTATCAGTAGTGTGTTCCATAGATTTTTGGTGTAATTGACAAAGGCTGCATCCCCGATTTTCTTTCGGCTGTTGCTGGGAATCTTTAATAAACCAACAGCAGATGATCACAGTGTTCTTGAAGGCAGATAGTTAACAGGGGAGTCAGCAATGTAGCTTGGTCCTAGCCCATTAAGGGCTCTGTATATAAGGAGGAGGACCATAAAGTCAATTCTAAATGTCACAGGAAGCCAGTGCAGAACAGCGAATGTGCACACCCAAATCCTGATAGCTCCCCCCATCCCAGCATATTTTAAAAAATGCAGCAGAGGACTGCACAGGACAACGACTGTAGGGGGTGTGGCGTAGTGAGTGACGACGTAGTGTGCAATGGTTACATCACATCACACAAAGGTGGCCAGTGAAGTCCCCTGCTTTTTACCAGAGGTGTCAGTTCAGGACCTACTTACCCACAGGTTGGAAATGTAAAAAATATTTATTCATTTGTTATTGTTAAAAGAGAAACAAATAGTAATCAATTTTATGTAAAAAAAAAAAAAAAAAGTTAGATTTAAGTATATGCACTTTATAAAAACAGGAATTACAAAATGAGAAGGCTTATGAAGAGAATTATTATTGGTCAATATTAAGTTATTTTGACGTCAAAAGCAAACATATTACATAACTACAACTGATAGCTGTAGCAGTGTTCATTTCAATTTCTCTTTCTGCGTCCTCTCATTCTGCTTCCTCATGAGTGATATCCCCACACAAGTTACACAGAGCAGCACAGACTCTCAGTGTTTTATCCATCTTGGTGGTGAAGTTGACTTTCACGGTTGATTATGCAGGTTGTGCCAGGATAGTGTTCTTTAAAACAATCAGGTATTGTTTCAAGTACTGTCTCCTTGGGCAGCCATGGGATGTAGCTCCTCATGTAATTCTCCATCAGGTCAATCCAGTACGCTAATATTCTGCTGACACTGCTTTGACAAACATTGAACTTCTCTGCAAGGTGTTCCTGGAGCGAACTGAGCTTGAGCTTCATCAGTGTCATCAGAAACTGATTAATGGGGTTGAGCTGAAAGCTGCCACCGTACAAAGGCAAAAGGTTCTGGGCCAACAAGTGAAAGGTGGAAAGAGGTAAACCAGTATGGAGGTGACATAGTGCATCTGTGCGCAGCAAGCCTTTGTAAAGGGTTTCCTTGCAATACTGTGTCCCTTTGTCACATGTGGTGGACCTCAGTGGCATCAGGCAGTAACTGTGATCAGTCATTGTGGAGTCTTCCCACTGGGTCTGCACATCTTTTAATTTGGGTTCCCTGAACTTCCACATTTATAGGTTTTGATGCGGCTGGCTGTACAACATCATCTGTGATGAAGTACAAAAAATACATGCTTAAAGTTGTATTATTATTCATTTAATTTTTTTAGTTGGTTTTGTATATTAGTCAGAACTCAAGACTTGTACATAAAAACATACAAATCATGTCAGCCCATTTAGCATAATAATAATAGTGCATTGCCATCACCATCATTTAAACTACTGAATCCTGCATGGACTGTAACGCAATTGCACATGGACTCATATATTAATTCATTCATACATTCATATATTCATTCATATTCATATATTTATCATGTGTATTTTACACTATTTATTGATAGACTGTACATATGTATATATTTATATTTATTGATAGACCAGTGCAGATATCCAGGGCCTGCAGCTCAGTGTTTTATTTATCTTTATTTTTATTTATATTTTTATTCTCTACTCTTATTATCCTGGTTTGCTTCTGGACTCTTACTCTTACCTGTACCTCTCCTGTGTTTCTTCCTCATTGGTGTTGCTGCTATGACACCTGAATTTACCTCCAGTGATTAATAATGGTTTATCTTACCTTATCTCATCATCATCATTATCATCATCATCATCTATATTTTTGCTGGGTCATTGGGTCTGAAACCTACTGACCCCAAGACAATTTTTACTGCTCTCTACAACTTGTAATTATCAGTATTATTATTCCATTTGAGGCTGCACTAAGTGGTGTTAGCTAAACAATATATAAAGCAGACTGTTCCCTGCACCAGAACCCTCCGTGGCTTCTTGACAGCTACCTCATAGACCAGGAACTTTTCAGGAAAAGGGTGTTCGTCTGTTGGTTTCCCACCAACCAAGTGAAATGAACAAACATATGGCAGTTTTGGTGGATTTTTCAAGTTTAGAGGTTTTAGCCAAAGCCTCAACTGTTCTTTGTCGCTACGGGATGGTGGATGCAAATGGTAGGGGGCTCCAAAGCATTGTGAGCGGGTCAGAGGACGATGTTCAAAACACTCCTGATTTAAAAACTCTTTTCTCTTCTTCTAGTTGTTATAGCATCCTTTCACAGAGCAAGCTGTGCTACCCATGGTTAAACCTGCAGTGCAGAACTTTTGTCTACACCTTCTGGCAGTGAGAGTAATTACAAAAATACTGTCGTCATGCTTTGTATGCCAACCAGCTGGTTCCACAGAACATTTGTCTCACACAGCTCCACAAATGTTGCAGCAAATTTCCAAACAGGCCTTATTTGGATAAACTGACCACATATTGGGAATCTAAATGGTTACTTTCTCGCCTGAAAAAATATTTAAACTTTAAACTTACAGCTTAAAACAGCTTTTTGGCAAGTAAAGGGTGATAAAGCTGACGATGCTAAACACAGTAATCACACTTCTGCTCTAGAATGGAAGTAAGATGACAAAAAGATAAATGCAGTCATCTTTATGTCAAGTTAACATGGCAAATGAATTATTTATGTACAGGACACCAAAAGGCACCCTACAGTGATACTGACCCACGTAACAGCTCGCAGTCCATGTGTGTCACCATGACCTGAAGCATATTTTTAGGCTTCACATCTGTTTTCCTCAGTTTTAAGCACAGAACTACAGTTCTGCTAAATGTGCTGCTCACACGACACTCTTTGTGTGTAGACACAGCGGGAGTCCACATCTTCCAACTCTTCATACAGTCAACTTCACCAACACACTGCTGTGCACAGCACTTGATTGCAATTGAATAGAAAAAAAATTATTTGCCAATCAGAACACACAGTGTTTTTTATGTTGTATTTTTTTTGTTGATAGCGTACGAAATGTGTATATTGTGTAACGCAAGGAAAAGCTAAATAAGAGCGATAAAAATGCATGAAAAATGTGTCCCTGTTGGATTCAATTAAGTTTGATGCTGCCATGTTTCCAGCCCTGTGTGAAAATGAAAAGTGGCTGGAACATGTGGTTGAACATCTCATGAAAGAACTGAAAAGACTGACTCCATTTCAAAGCAAAACACAGAGCTGAAGAACTGGTCCTGTAATTTAGTTATCAGTGTGCCGTTAAAAAAGGTATTGCAAGGTATTTACGGAGTCGAGAGGAATCTCAAGTTAAAGGACAGGGCTGGTGATTTTCTGTTTTTCTCACTGTCAACAAATCTCATGTGCAGAGCAAACCAACAATTCAACAACAAATCATCCTACTTACAAGTATTGCACGTATATCCAAAATCTGATATATCTTATTCCTCTGTGCCGTTGTTGTTGTCCGAAAACAATTTAAAACAGCTAGTCAATGAGCCACACCGCTGCACTGGGTGATATGTTCTTTCGTCCCTGAAGACTGTGGTTACCGTAGCTTAAGAAATGGCTCCGACGAGTAATAACAGAGATAAGATAGTAACCCTTAGGAGAGAAGTTCTGTGTACAGCAGACGCCACTGCACATGTGCGGAAACATGGTTCCATTTACAGAGCTCCGCTAGCTTGTTGTCTTCCATAACACAACCTCTTGACTTTGTACTACATTATAAACTTCTCCAAGAAATTCAGTATGAAGAGAGAGGAGAGATGAACAGCAACAAAGGTTCCCAACCCAAGTTGAACTGGGGACATTGTAATTACATGGTCAGCATTTTCAGCTGCTAAATCACCAGGACTCCCTCAATGTAAAATTCTTTATGGGTTATT
Organism: Scomberomorus guttatus; assembly: GCA_038419695.1. NCBI lineage: Eukaryota > Metazoa > Chordata > Actinopteri > Scombriformes > Scombridae > Scomberomorus > Scomberomorus guttatus. The sequence goes on from CM076457.1 coordinate 6,200,034, forward strand.
ATAAACATTTGTGTGGTATTTAAGTATTCTTTAAATACCACACAAATGGTGCGGTATTAGTTAGTGAAACATATAATAGTTTATGTTGGGCCTAGATTACATTACACTATACTGTATTATATTACCCATCATTTTGAAAAAAAGAAGGTTGATGTAGCGATAAAAGCAAGATGTGACAAAGTACAATGGGAACAGATTTATTGAATAAATGATGACATACAGGAAGCATAAGACTTAAAGCTTTCGCCCAGCTGGGCAGCATTCAATACATGTCTGTGTAACTGACACAGGGCTGTTACCAAAATGCTTCCAAGGAAAGAAGCTGTGATGTTAGCTGTTCAAGAATCTCCATTTCCACTGTCCATTATGCTCTCTATCATCAGGATTTGTATCATCTTGTCTACCACTTCAGCTTTGACTGTCGCTTTATTAATTATGTCATGTTGCCCCATTTTCTTTTTTTGTGGTTTACTGCCCTGAGAATCATCTGTTTACTTTGATACGCTCAACTATTAATATTCGCAAAACAGAAGTGGATGGAAACACACATTCATTTGCATTTTCTTTTATCGATTTTATGATCTTATCAGTTTTCTTTTCTATTGTAAAGTGTTACTGTTATTTTTTGGTTGGTGTGGAGTATTGCCCTTCCACCATTATTTTACTATGCTCCGTCTATTCTTTCATCCGCCCTTCAACCTAAAAAGTTGAGCAAATCTTTTCTTTTAAAATATTCTCAGAGGCACTCAAAAAGTAAAGTTTAAGGGGGTGTTCAGTGAATCTTTATGCAACATCTTGATTAAGAGTCTTAAACACTGCTGTTTGAGATTACACTGCTGTTTACTCAATATGCATCCCATTTTCCATAGGTGAAAATCTAATTCATTGTCTGCTCTCTAATATTTATAAATGGGATTATTTATCAATGGCAAATTGACTTAGCTTTTTTGTAGAGGGGTGGATGTTTGGTTTAACTCCAGTAGAGATGAAAATGCAGACATACATAAATTACCATCCACTTTGGTGCAGTAACAGTAAAGTTCAGACTGAAAATTGGCTCTGCAGAGATTCTATCCTCAGGCTAAGTTCAAGAAATCACACACAGGATTGCCCAAATGCTCCAGCAATTCCTTCCCCTTAGGCCTGTGTAAATTGACAAAAATGAATGATGATAAAACAAATGAATTTGTGCAGAAGAAAATAGGGAGCTTTTGCAGCTGAGCAGCCCTTGATAGCTTGCTGTTGCTGAACTGGGTTAAGACTCTGACTGACAGGGCTGGGACAGAAGAGAAAGAGAGAGAGCAAAGGAGAGACAAAGGTGACTGAGGGAGAGAAATAAAGACAGAGTGCAAGAAAGGGGAGATGGAGTGATGGGTGGAGGAAAAGGACTGTCAGGGAAATTAAAGTCCTCTGTAAACAAGTGCCGAGCTGTCAGTGTGGGAGAGGACTTGATTACAGCATGCCACAGTACCACATACTTCACCCTGCAAAGCCCCCCCCCCTCGGTAACTACACCCTTTATCTCTCACACTTTCTTTCTATTTTAGTCTCCATCCTGTCATCACATCTCTCTTTCTGTCTTCCACATCCTTTTACTATCCCTCCGTCCTCATTTCTCCTGCATTTGCTTTCTCTAGCTCTTACTCGGCTTCCCCGCCTCACCTGACACCTGCTTTCCACAGGCCTGTCTTCATTTTTCCCTTCGACACAACAATGGAACTGCCATGTAATGACAGCTGAGTGGAGCTTGTGAGGGTATTTTGCTCAGAAATCAACCGCAATTGTAGAGGTCATTCAGTAAAAGTGAGTCAGTTAGCCTGCCCAATTATTAGTAGATGGTAGTTTCACCATCAGTGGTGCTCTGTTCATTGTGTGTTCAGCTGCAGTGGCAGTGAGTGCTCCTCAGTAAATATGTTTCCAAACACCTGTTTTTATGCAGATTTTAGTTTTCTATTTGTGTTAAAGTTGTAATCCTTAAGATTTTAGCCCTTGTTCATTTGGTGTCACCCATGGTTGCCATGGTGTAATACTGCAGGTGCCAGATTCCACGGTCAGCAAACACTTCTTGAGCAGCTGCCTTGTTAAAAACACAACAAAAGGAGCAACTAGTGTATCTGATTACAGGACAGCTAAACAAGCTTGTGTTGTTTTAATATAGAAGTCAGTTAATAATCAACCTTTTTCCATCATGCTTAGAGCAACCGCCATCTGATTTCATGCTGTGGGGCAAGTAGGACACAGTGAAGTTTGTTACCTTGCTGAGGAGTTGGAGTTGTTCTGTAACTCCCTGCAACATTTAAAACTGATTGGCTGTCAAAAAATGCACAAAATGATCCGTTTTGTAGATGCATCTTTTATGAGCGATCATGTCATTGTGCTGCCAAAATACATTACCTTTCCTATGGCTTCTTCACAATAAAAGCCACTCTGTTTCTCCAGCAGCAGCAGGAAATGTTCCCTTTACATTAGCAGTAACTTAATGCAGCTCTGGAATGGTGTAAAGTGAGCAAACAGTAAACAGCAACATTTATATCAATGAGATGAAATGACATGTATGCCTCATTTTTCTGTGTATCTGTCAAGTGTGTGAAGGCAATTTGAATCTGGAATGGCAAACTCCACCACTAACAATGAAAACTACTATATAAAGGTAATTAGTGAATGTAAATACTTTGAATGGCTATTGCAGATGCAATGCAATGATGAAATGCTAACCCTAACTGTAACTATTCCCTTAATTAAAAACTGAAACAATGACATTTTTTTTACTTTGGAATGAGGAGAAACCTCACCCTTCTCAGCAGCTACTGGTCTGCATTGAATAGCACTATGTGTTATGTATCAGCTGACATAAAAACAGCTTAAACAATTCCCTCAAATTAAATTAACAACAAAAGCAATGCCATATTTTACTTGGGAATGAATAGTGTATGAAACTACTGGTAGTTTACAGTGAGTTGTGCTTTGTGCTCTTTCAGCACCATGGACAGCTCACGTCAGGCCTGGAGAGTGAAAAGGGGTGTGAGAGACAAGCAAGCGGGAGAGAGAAATTATAATTGGTGGAAAAAGAATACGTGGGTTGCTGCCTATACAGATTTAGTGAAATAAGTTTATTATTTTATTAATAATATTATTATTATTAACTTTATTTCTGCTAAAAATGTGTTACCATTGATTCAATCTGAGGTAGTCCTGTCTAGAACTTCACCCCCCTATGCTTGAGTGCTGAGAATGCTCTAATAAGTTTATCTTTGTCCAGCGATCTTGTTACTTCATGCTCAATTGAAATCTGAGCAAGAGCTGACAGACGCTCCTGGAGTGCGGTTGACCTCAGATGTGTTTTGATGAGCTTTAGGTGTAAGAAACATATCTCTCCAGTCACAGGCACTGTCACCATGAGCGTAGAGCAATGCTGAGGTTGGGAGTTTAGTTAAATTGTTGCTGTAAATATAGCTAAGAATCTGCAGGCCAGTGGTTTCTTTCACAGGCATATATATACATATATGAGTCACCCATGGTTACCATGGTGTAATACTGCAGGTGCTACAGTCAGCAAACACTTCTTAAGCAGCTACCTTGTTAGAAATACAACAAAGGGAGCAACTGGGGGCAAGGTGATGTATTTTGATTGCTCATAAAAGATGCATCTACAAAACGGATCATTTTGTGCATTTTTTGACAGCCAATCAGTTTTAAATGCTGTAGTTACAGAACAACTCCAACTCCTCAGCAAGGTAACATATAGCGGGTGGGTGAATTACTCAATTCTTGCATGTCAGTTGGGGGCCCTTTGGGCGGGCATGGCCCATTTCAATTGAAACGGCTGAAACATGGCTAAGGCCGCCAATGTACATATCACTCCCCTCTCTGTCATTGTAGGAGCTGATAGCAACGCCACAGAGCACATCAGAAACGAATTCATTCATGAAGAAACACAAATGGCATGTTAGATAGGAAGCAATGAAATGTCATCATGTGTCAGAAATACTGGTGCTCGATAGATTATGTAGTCTTGACACGAGCTGAATATATCTGCATATGTTACAGCTTGTATGTTCATTGGAATGGTAGTATTTCTTTCCCCCATCAGACTTATATTCCCACCAATTACAGGACATTGTTATCATCACTGATAGAGCCAATGATCAGAACTCCGAAAATCAAAGTCAAGTTGTAAATGTTTTCCTTCCTCCTTTCCTTTCCTTTCCATTTTGGATGGAGGTGTCACTAGGCCACATTTATGGGACACTGATATGAATGATCCATTCAGGTACATGCAAGGTACAGCTATCCACCAAGTGTTGCTACTACTTTCCTTTAATGCCCAACGGCATTACACACTAATACATATTTACTACTGTACAATCTGTTGACAGCAGAGAGAGCCCAAAGCTGAAACAGCTGAAATCCCAAATATGCCAGCAATCTTCAAATACATGTTTTTGATCAGAATCTACTAAAACAGAATTGTGTACCTCACTGGCATGTTTCCCACCTTCCCATGTGTACTTTTGGGGGGATTGCTAAATTCAAAGTTGAGCTCCTTCCAGATAGATAGCTCTGGGCTTTCCCAATGTGCCCCACTTGAGGCAGGCTGTTAGAGAGCCTACAGCTGTAATGAATGAGCACAAACCTGCCGCCAGAACTCCCAGTAATGACAAATTATGCCTTCTTCATTGTGTTTGTTCTGTGTCAGTGTATCCCAGTGGGCTACCTTTCTCGGGGCAGACTGATGTGAGGTTGCTTGGGGCAGCGTTTGCTCAGGGTGAACAATTTCCTGACGATCTTTTGGGCTTTGCCAAGGACCAGGGCAGTGCTGGACTCCAGCTGGGCATAGCGCTTCTGGAGGGACAAGTCAGTCGACCAGAACTTGGCAATCATGGACACATTCAAGAACTGGTCAGTGGGCAAGCGCTTCAGGAAGGCTTTGAATTCATCTGCAGGGAGTTCAACAGAGACAGGGAGGGGGATAGAAGTGGAGAAAGGTAGGGGGGAGAAAGAGAAAATAGAACAAAATTAGGTGCATGCCAAAGTAATTTATACATTAACAATACCTTTTTTGAGCTCTACAAACCTATTCACCACAGTCTATTTCACCCGTAGTGGCATGCATAGATGATGACTGAGGAGCCAGGGGAGTTTTGTGTGTCATAAGAATACAAAAAAGGCTTTTATGTTCCAATGAATTGCCATTACAAAGCAAACACTTCTGCTTCAGTCTGCAGTTATATTAATTCACCTCACCATAAGATGCTCATAGTATTCACAATAGCATCATTTGCAACATTGTCATTTAGAAACACAGTTATCTAGCGACTGACAGCATGGTGTTACATACAGATGGGCGTTTTCATTTATGACATAATTCTTTCTTTAAAAGCACAAACAAGTTAGGTGAAAATCCATTATCACAAGCTGAATAGTCCAATAAAAGCAAGTAGTAAAACAGAGAGAGGCTCTTCATATCCCTGTTGTGTTCCCCTTTAAATGCAAGTGTACATAAAGCAGTAATTGATGTAATCCACAATAAATTCAGCAGCTATTGCAGCAAGTTTTTGTCAAAACTAAAACAAAGCAAAAAGCAGGGATGAATGTAAATAAATTCAGGTTTTTGGACAACCATCAGCATGTCAAAAAAGACCATTAAAGCATCTGAATCAATGTGATTTGAAAGAATTATACATGTAATGTCAGTAAGAATGGATCAAAAATGTGGTAAATATAACAGATTAAAAAAATAAAAAAACAAAACAAGCATAAAACAGTTGAGAGCATCTTGTTTATGCAGTTTGTTGTCCTGTATTTCTGGTTGAAACACAGTAAACACTAAAGAGAAAAGGGCACTTTGTGATGGTTTAAAATGTAGGAGTTTTGTGCAAGGCTTTTCCAGAAATGAGAAAATGAGGAAGTTTTAAATTCTTTGGCACTTCATACAGATGAATTGGTCAGGCCAATATATCAGCCAATATTAGCTCATCGCATCTATATTGATATATACTCTACAGTATGTCTGCCGATAATTAACAAGAAATTGCAGTACAGAAATGGCAGATAGATGTTTGAGTTTATTTAGAAATTACATTACACTGTCCATCAGAAAACACAAGTATATTCTGAACTGTGTAAGTGGTGTGGCTCTAGGGAAGGCTGTTGGTACGTCAGTTGGCCTATAACTCTGGTCAACCTAAGGTTCTTTGATTCCTGACTTTTCCCAATTTCAACAATGTGTAGACCAGTGGTTCCCAAACTTTTCAAAAGAAATTTTTTGTCATGGCACCCTGAGCCATCCAACCCCCAATATAACTTGCATAACCTGTATGCACACAGACATTTATCGATTTTAACAATTTCATATTATAATAATAACATAATATGACATAATATTATATAATATTATTTGGTATTAGGCTATATTATATCAATATGAAGTTAAATAATAAAGGCTCATTCTCAATCACTCAGAATAAAAGCCAACAGGTGCTGTGCAGATTTACAGATAAATAATGTTGCTAAAAACAAACAATGAATACAATGAAATATATTCATATGTTAAATGTATTTCTTTCATTTTCTTCAATTAAAATGAGCTTATATTTAAGATGTAGGCCTACAAGGAAAAACAAACAAACACAACCCCAAAAAAGGCAGCAGGCATTTTAATGGGACATGTGAGCTGCTGTTGAGGTGGAGAGAGAACATCCTGCAGGTCTGACTCCACTGACAGGACGTCTCTTGTCTTGTTTTCATGTATATCAGCAATGAGAAAGCCACATAACAGAAATGTGAATTTGGGAACAGCTAACTCCACAGTAAATACGCACTGATGGATATCTGTCTTTCACATGCAGCCAAAACCTGTCCGTTAAGCCGTTAGCCAAGTAGTTTTATCAGTCGGCTCAGATTCAGTCGTCTCTGTGTTGAGAGCTGAGATGTTTCAGCATTTCTTTGAGCTCTGTTGACTGTCTCAAATCTTTCCATTGCTGCTCTGACACTCTCTCTCACTTTTTTTCTGACTGCTGATCTCCTGCAAAACTCCTGAGCCGGAAAACTTATTATGTTACTATGACAACCAGCAACAGTGAGTTGGCATGTCAGCTGCGACTACATGCAAGTCTTTAATACAGTGATTTTGATATTTATTGCTTATTTATTATGTGGTGAAAAGTTATTAAAAATGCACAATAGATGATATGATCAATCTCGTGTGGCACCACTGTTCCGGCCTTATGGCACCCAGTTTGGGAACCACTGGTCTAAACGGATTGACACAAATTTTGCTCAGATGTTCAGGGTCCTCAGAGGATGAATCTTACTGAATTTGGTGATGCCCTGACATTTTATCTAGTGCCACCATCAGGTCAAAATGTTTATTTGTCCAATACTTTATGACCAAATACCTTCAAATTTAATGATATTCCCATCAGCCTCAACTGTACTTTGTTACTTTGCATGTTAAGCAAACGTTAACATGACTGACCGACTTTAGTGATAAATAATACAAAAAATAAATAAATAAAAATATATATATCGTAAGGATTCGCTATTAAAACCAAGGACTATATTTTCAAGGGGGAAAAGTAAATATTTGAACACTTCAAGTGTAGAAGCACATGACCTGATCATTTTCCTCTGGCAGCAAATTGTGTGAATCTTTTGTTATCCTGACGCCACCTTTGGTTGGTTTGGATTGGATTTTATTATAATGAGCACTACAGCCTCTAAGTCTTGTTCTCCTTAAAATGTTTCTTTAATAACCATATTCAGGTGATCCTTATCAAAAATGTTTTACATTTAAAAAAATGGATATTGATATTGGTATCCCCCTCAGTAATCCAGTACTACTCAAGCTTCAGTGCACAATGTATTTTTATTGTACTATGAGAACGCTTGCTGCTGTGAGCCTCATTAACAGTGTGTACTTTCACCACATGTGGAAACTCAGTGGAATTAAATGAAAAAATTTAGTTTTAGTTTTCCCTGTTGGGGGACCAGACACATGGACATCTATTGACTGACTGAAATTAAAAGAGAAATTTAAATGATGCTATCAATCCAAATGGTTATCATTTCAGAAGTGTGTGTGAGTGTGTGAAGAATTTCCAACATAAAAAGATTGGGCACCATTGGAGTAAATTACACTGAGAATAAGCATCGCCACAGAGGACACAGCTTCTACCCTGTGCTGTGTTTGCCAAGAGTATTCTGGTGTTAAGATCATTTTAGTTCCATTATGAACCAGTCGGCAAATATTATACCAGTAGAAAGCCTCTGGGAAACATGAACCTATTATTTCTTCTTCTCCCAAAACCAACTAAGTGAGACCTTCTAGGGTTGTTCTGGGTCTGCTGGAGAATCATATTCCCATGTGTTGTTGTTGGCAGGGAGACAGCAAGGAAATCAGCAGCCAAGCTGACCTGAGCTGAGCTCAACTGACGAGACTCAAGCCTATTACAGTGCTCAGTGATCCCAGATGACACAATGGTGTGTCTCTCTCTACTCTTCTCTTTGTGTATGTCTTCCTCCTTCCATCGCCGTGATCTTTCTCTTCTGGACGAAGGAGTCGGGGTTGTTTCATTTTCTCTCTTGAGTTTTCTGTCTCTGCACCTCACTGCTTGTTCCTTTCTCTCTGTTTCTGCATCTCTTGTTATACTCTCAACTCCCTCGTCTCTTTCTGTAGTTTCTCTTTCCTTTCCTCTGCACTGACATGAGGCTAAATTAGAAGTGCAACATTAACTTTGGCATTACTGTGTTTGGTGGGTACATTCATCGGCTGGTCTGTTTTTAGTACTTGTTTCATTTCACCCCTACTGAGCTTTACCAAACTATAATAGCTGTACTGAGCCGAGTGTGCAGAGTTCGTTAACTGAAGGACGAAACAGACTTGAGTGCACAGGATACAAATGTTGCAATTTTGGAGGTCAAACTTTCCAATGAATGCTATGGAAAAGTCGCTCCAACAGCACAAGATGTGTCTCTCTTTAGCTTTTCTAAGAGACAAAATATGCCATAAATGAAGAATTGTGCAAAAGTAAGGTAACTATAAACCTCACATAAAATCCCACCTAAAGTGATTATGTACAAAAGTGGAAGAATGCAAATGAGAAGCTGTAAAAGTTAATGCTGTTGCTAATGCTGGATGATAAATAAGGTGTTTATAAGGTATGTATTTATGTTTCTCATTTCTAGAAAAATAACTGTGATTTAGAAATTGAGTCAAAACAATTGCATTTAAATGACTCATGAATGTGATTATGAATTTAACATAATGTGTATAAGTGTATGTAGCTTAGCAACAATATGGCCCTGCAATAGAATCTGTGGAAATGAACTGGATATACATACTGGAATCTGAAACATACTGTCAATTGTTAAAGGATGTAAAACTACATAAATATATCTCTACACATGCAGAGGTTGTGCATTTTCAGTGAACTGACATTGTTGAGTTGGCTGAGTATTGTAGAGATGCTACTCTTGAATCCCTGTAGTTTACGTAACACATCTGTCATATCTGATTGAAGTACCAGTAATGGATGGAATCCACAATACATTCTGCAGCTGTTGCAGCAAATTTTTGCCAAAACCAAAACAAAGCAAAAAAAACATGGTTTTTGGCCAACCATCACATCTGCCACCTCGAACAACATGTCAATAAAATATCTGAATCAATGGGATTTGAAAGAATTATACATGCAATGGCAATAAGAATGGATCTAAAATATGGTAAATTCAACAGATTTTCAAGAAAACCAAACATAAAATAGTTCTTAAAAGTTGTTAAAAACAAAAATGTCTTGTATACTATATCATCTTCAAAGGTATCATTTTAGACTTTCTGGCCAATGTCTATCTTAGGGGCTATAGCAAGTCAGTCACAGCTACAGCTACATCTCGCAATAACCATAGCCACAGGAACAGCCACAGCTGAAGTCAAAGCTGCTGTGTAGCCATATAGCTACAGCACAGTCAGGTCAAATCAAGTTTATTTATATGGCCAAAATAATTAAAAGCACAAATTTGTCTCAGAGTTAGGGCTTTACAACATAGGACACCCAAAACCCTCGATAAACGCCACAAAAACCCAAACCCAGCCATAAGGGTTCCACTGCTAAAACCACAAAAAGGCATAGCTAGCCATAGCAAAAGGCACGTCCGCTACTCGATGGTCACAGCAAGTGGCTGTCACTACATTCAGAGCTCAGTATTTCTACATCGGCTCCTGCATCCAGCAACTGCATGTGTCAGAGAGGCAGTCACAGAATGCAAATACATAGAAAGTGTTGGTAAAGTATTCATATCAATCTCAAGTACTATACTATCATTCTCAGTGATTATGCTTTTTTATTATTATTTTTTATTATTCAGGAAAGCAGAAGCATCCTTCTTAAACACATGGTTGTATATAGCTGCTACTACTAATGATAGCATATAATACTTAGTTAGGATGGAAATTAGATCTGTTCAGACAGGTGATCAAACAATGTTAAACCCTCTTAAACTTTAGATTTCATAGTTAAAATCTATGTTGGATTCAAATAGAAAAAAAAAACTGCTCTATTTGGTTTATAGTGTCATATTCTGTATCTGCATGTTCCAATACTCCATTCCAGCTGTATGAGTCTGATGAAGTGAATCATTTAACCCCCAAACACTGTTTTTTAAAGCTGCACTATCAAATTGAATTCTTCTAGTTGTGTTGCAAATCAATTCATAGAGATTTTTTTCCAAAATGCATAAATACATGATATCTTTGGAAACTTTGGTATTTTTACCAGATTTTATTTTGTGCGTTTGAACAACGCTTTGTAGCACAACACGTTGAGTTTCTGTGATAGGTCCAACCTCGTAATCATTTCAAAGGTTAAATGCAAATTTGATCACTAACCAGTGGATCTGTTCTAAGTTAAAAAGAACATAGAATGTCTCCGTCCTTCCCTCTGTCCTACAGCGCTCTTACCCTCTTTTTCTTTTCTCTCCATCACTGATTAGCCTGCATGCAGTAGCACATACACATTCTTCAACCCATGCACCTCTCTTTTATTTCTTTATCCCTGATTTTCAGTTTTCAAATCTTCCACTGTTGCTCTCACAATGCGCCTTCCACACTCACTTAGTATTACTCCGATCTAGCCTCGCTCTCTCTCTCTCTCTCTCTCTCTCTTTCTCTCTCTCTCTCTCTCTCTCCTGTCTCACCCTGAGTAGTAATCATTAGCACCGCCATCATGCTGGAGGAATTTGTCTGTCTGTTTTCCTCCCTTTTCCTGACATTTATGACTCCACATCCCAAATTTATGGATAATTTGGCTCACTCAAAATCTATCAGATAAAGAGGCTGGGGGGTGGGAGTATTTTCCATAATGGGTGACCGCACAGCCCTGAAATCTCTATCTCTGAGTTGAGTTAGTGATTCATGACATCATCATGAAGAGACGACAGCTAAGTGACTGGCTGGCTGAGGCCTGTTCATTTAACTCCCCTCAAGGACATGGCATATTTAAAAATCAGAGCCCAAACACAGTGTAGTGGATAGTGAAGTCAACTAAACTCAAGAGCTGAAACAAGTGCAAATGTACACAAAATCTCTGGGCACAAACACATATAGCAGCGCACCATGGAAGAGAGGCTAAATACATTATTAGTAGAAGTACAGCATCAGGAGGTGGAGTCGGGGCGAGCTTCAGTAATGACCAATCACCAGTTCCTCTCAACTGCTTTAAAAGCAACAGGTGAAATGATCATCATCACCCCAAATATGCTGGTAACAGTAGAATGAACAAGCAGCTGACGTGTATTGGTGCTGCAGCTGCTAGCATTCGAGCGCTGCTGGTTATATTAAAGGAAACTATTAATATGGGCTAATTAATATGTTTAAACCCTGCGATTCAACTATTCCTCTGCATACTTGAAAAGACTAATTTATGAGGCATTTGCAGGTGCGAGGCAGGAACTGGATGTGGCTCTGGAGATACAAAACAACCTCACATGTTGAAACATGTTAAACTTCTTTTAAAATGTCTTCACTGATATGTTGACATGTTTCACATTTTATTTGTTCTTGCATACGCAGAAGCCACTCCTGCAAATATCGTGACATGTGACTGCAAAACAGAAAACTCACTGTAATTTTCCAGCAGGAAAACAGAGCTCAAAGTGTTTTCATTGCTTTTTGGTTTTAGCCACACTAGCAGTAGCATAGAGCAAGGCCTGTTTTTTTAATCTAAACTATAACTCTGTCTTGTATGGTCTGCTGGAAGAAAAGATGCCTTCCAAACAAAAAGAACTGTTCCAACTGATCATCAGTATAGTGTGTGTTAAATTGTGGTAAACTAGATGTGCCATGGTCATCAAACAGACTGTGACTGACAGCGACATGGTCATTAAACACGTGCTCTCTGACTTCACAAGGAGGAGAACTTTGGATAGGGGTCAAAACCTGCCTTGCCCCGTGCTGGATCTTTGATTTCCAGACTGACCTGAATAGTCACCGAACTCTCTGCACTTTTTATTCACTCGGCACTTTATTTTATTCATTGTATTTGTTATTTGTGTTTCATGTATGTTTTTTTTTTCTTCTGCTTCCACTGGCTGAGCCGGCTAACTTCCAGTTGGCTCCTTGTTCACTTGAATGAGGATAAAATAATTTAATCATGTGGCTTTTTTAGACTTTCCAAATGTTATTGGACTGAATGGATAAAATTCTCATAATAAAATGAGTCATTTCACAAGGGTTGTGATGCTCAGAAAAATGTATTCACCGTTTTACAGCTGCTCATTTTCCAATGATTGTGTGTTGGGAAAATGCTTTTTGGGCCTGTGTGCATCATGTGATGGACCCGGAAGTTGTAATTACAGTCAAACTGTCACATTGTCTTCACAGCCTGGCGCTGTCCCCAGAAACCAAGATCCCCAAAGGATGATTCTGTCAGACTTTGGCAATCACATGACTTTTCATAGTGTCACCAGCAGGCCTTTTTCCACTTATCCTGTAAAATATATCAACATCTAATGGTACAGACATTCATGTCCACCATCATAATGTCAAAATTTCACTTCACAGTTTTTCAAAGCTCAAAGCACCACTGCGTGCAGCCTCACAGAGCTACTACATGTAGCTTGGCTGTAGATTTGAGAGCAATCCACACCAGCAGAGATTTTTGAAGATTTTCTGGAGCGTTTTAGACATGCATCACTTGTCCATCACACTGAACAGATATGCTTCCATTTTGACAATTGCAGCATATCATGCATCAAAACAAAATCCCCTGTTTTTTCTGGGGTTTTTTTTATCCTTTGCACTCAGATTTTTTTTCTCCCTCTGGTGCACTTGGTTAAATGTGGTCTCCCAAGGCAGCTATTCAAATACATAAATATATAAAATAAATACATAAATGTCCCACTATCTGTAGGCTGTAAACTTATTAACTATTTATTAAGGCTGATCAAGGCCCTCAGTTTCATGGGTTTTCTGGTTTCACAGTGGACATATAGACCTTCAGCAGCTGTAGGAAATAGAATAAGTTCATCTTTAAATAAAAACAATGCCCTTTTCCTTTTCCCACTTCAAAACTATTTTGTCTATCACTGCCTGGTGAAGGAAATTTGACTGGATGGATGCTTCAGTAGTACTTATACGGCACTGATGTCTGAGAGTGCGGGGTTAAAGTTGTTGTAATAGAGGTCACTCTACTATTAGGCTACAATGTAAATCTTTACAGTGTATATCTTTGATGACCTGCCTGATACTGATACCTAATACTTAAGATTATGTTATCATATTATGCCAGCAATCATTGCATTGATTCTATAGGTCATAGACTGTAAAAATCTTCACTCTTATTCACATATTCCCACTTTCAGTATGCATTGCGAAAGAAGTGTGACTTTTCTTTTAGCAGTTTTAATTCCATATTGGCTGTGTTTGTAACGGTGTGTATAATTAAAATATTCTGCCAAAAAATATGTACACAAATCAGTTCGATCCCTTGCATATACACACTGTCACAGTGTCTCTGTCACAGCTGGAATTAGAATTGATGGGTTCACAAATGCCTGTCATATTTAGCGGTGAACACCGGTGTCTGGAACATCTCCTTTCTCTTAAGATGCCTTTTTTCCTGTGTAATGCCTCTGTCTGTCAGTTACATCACAGTGAAGATCCTCTCATTAAATCCCACATGATTTCTCGCAACAACAACTTCAATAATCATCCTTTTTTTTCTCTGTGCCTTTAATTCAGTTGCAAACATGACAGACAATAAGGTTGGAGTTTGGATGTCTTCAGGCGAGTGCGGCAGCTCTTTTATTCTGCAGTGACGCCGGCTGGGAGAGATGGAGCGGAAAACAGAGGGTCCAGAGCTGTCGAGTAAGCTGCTATCTCCATCACTTCAAAGTGTCTGTAACACATTAAAGGCGCCATCCATCATACACTGCTCACATAATAGTTAGCAGGGATGATTTTATGTGTGGCAGTCTCTATAGATCCTCTGTATTAAAAACTACACTTGAATTACTTTTTGAAGTAAGCTCGGTCACTGCTCAGTGGATTGATTGATCTCTCACAAGACTGGCTCAATACTTTAAAAAACACTTTACTTATCTAGAACATAAAACCTCAATGTAAATGTGAGAATGTGAGAATTTATTTATGGTAATGAAAATATAACACCAAAACACTCTCAGGAGGCTGCAGAAATCATCAGTTAAATGTGAAGAGCAGGGAAAAATTCTTACAATCCCAGGGCTGTTAGTGCTGCGGTTGAGCTCTCCTGGACTCTATGGAGGCGTGCGGCTTTCACTGAAAAGTGTAAATGTTATACAAAAAGTGGCTTTTAACTACCCCCAATCTGATGTCTATTTGACATATAAAGCTCACAGAGTCTAGTACACATTTGTAGCTGTAAGCCCTGTCAGACAGGATCGGTTAGAGATGGACAAAACATGAAAATTGGCTATTTTCAGTCAATAGCATGTGATACACTCTAATTGTATTTGCTTTTTAATAAAGTAAGCCTTTTGTTTTCAGATTAGCCCATAATACCCTAAAGACTTGCAGTTTTCCAGACACATCTTCCATAATTAGTCGAAAATCCTTCAAGAGGACAAGATAGCTCTCTGTGCTTAACTTGAGCTGAACTCATGAATTTATAAGCAACTGCACGCCGAACTATTTATTATTAACATAGTAATTATAGTTGCATTTATCTCTGCAGAAAAAGTTTGTTGTGTTTTATCATGTATATCAGAAAAATGAACATTTTGTCTGTGAGACTTATACAGTTGGACAGAAAGGAAAACTGTACTTCTGTGATATGAACTAAAAAATTATTAATAGTCATTTGTGTACCTCTGAAGTGTATTTTATGAAGCCACTAATTATAATTTTACTTCTTGTTTACTTTTTTTTTGTTTATTTTGGTGTATAATACATTATTACATTTATTTTTTCACAGTTGAAATCCCAGCAGCTACAGCATACAAGTTTGTAGCCTCTCATGAGCGTTGGCTCAGAAACTGACCTGACTGACTTTTTTCAGTCATAGATCAAGTGCTGACCTGAATTTGAGTTTCGTATTTTTAGAACACCAAGCTCACCAAGCAAATGGGAAATATGGTCGGTGCATTTACATTGGGAACATTAATGGAAGTTGATAGTTGATAAGCAGTGGGAGGAAAAGATCACGCTTTCCACAGTACAGCATATGCAGAGAAAGATGTCTAAATGGCCTCTACATCTGTACTGATGCATGTATTACATTGTATTTGCTTTATTTAGTCAGCTGTTTTAATGTCATTTTACATTTTTACAGTTAGTAATAATGATTATTTAAAAAAATAAAGTATTACTTCTAAATAAACTTTATTATATAACATAACAGCATGAGCAGGTGTGCCTTGATATTTTGTTCCTGTGACAGTTACAATCATTTATAATTTCCAAGCAGAATGTTTTTCATGCTGCCGTCCGTTTTCTGTTCACCACAACAGAATTTACATCCAAATGTGTCAAATCCAAGGTACCATCTGCTCTCTGTCTGCCAAGCTGCTGGTCTGTAAAGGCAATCACACTGCCGTCAGATTGATTCAGAGTGTGTCCATTGTCAATGCATGTCAGGAAAATGAAATGATTTGCTACATTTGCTTTTCAATAACATCATTTTTAATCTTTCAGCTTGGGGAGGATATCAAGTCAGTCCAAGTGAAAAGGCTTAAGTCCAAGAGAAGTCACAAGTCATTTTGTGTGAAAATAAAAGTCGAGTTTATCAAGTAATTTTTGTTTGATTTTGTCAAATGAAATCTGAAGTAATCAGATTTGTGACTCGACTGACTGGAATCCAAGTCATGTGACATGGATCCACAGTAAATTTGCTATTTTTACTCAAAGCCCCCCCACATGTAGATTTGGAAACTTTTTGACCTTGGCACCTCCTAGTGGTAGTGTAATAAGACACACAGCAACAAATAAATGGGAAGAGCACAACATATACTGCACCAATTGTTTTATTTTGGATGTGGATTGTTTGATTTCTCTACAAATGTATGCCATCAGGATAATTGAATACACGTAGGAGCTTTTATGGATAAGGCTGGCAATATTCAATATTTTTGTTATTGTTAAGAAAAAATTATTAAGAAAAAATTATAGACAGTCGATTATAGAAAGAAGTCAATAACTCCTAAAACAATCAGACACTGTAGTTTCTAGGAAACATTACTCAAATAATACATCTGTCGGGGACTATTTTCAGCTGTGGATTGATACACATGTGCTAATAAGTATTTACAGCAGCAGAATGGTGTATGTGGCATTGACTAAAAAGTTATGCTGCCCATGTTCATTGTAATTAAGGAACATGTCAGCCAGTACAATGGTGTGGCATACTGATGTGTAAATAGGTTTTCGAGAACAATTGAACTTGGTGGCACAAAAGAATAAGCTATACGGTATGTGTCTGTCTGCTTCAGTAAAAAGATTTCTTCCTGAGTAAAGAAAAGAGCTCTGTTATTACCAACCCCGGTTGATGTGCTGCTATGCCAGTCCCCATGATGAGCAGACAGGGCACCATGTACTTACAGCTCTCATTCAAATTCTTCACCTGAATCACTAAGCTTCAGCTTTCAGTGGAATACAAATGGACCAAATGACAGACCAATCCCCTCCATGTTGGGTACAGCTGCAGGGCAGGTCTGGCTTTCCAAGCTGAAGAATCGTAACTTTGTGCAACAAAAACCCACAAAAGTCAACATACTTTGTCCTAGCCTGGCATGAACTGAATGAAACTGAAGTGTGCCTCTGTAATGCTTGACATGCTCTCGCACGCACACAAATCCAAACATATGTGACAGATTTACACTTAACATCTTAAACACATCCCCTGGTGTTGCTTCTCAAACCTGTTGTCTAAGTGAGAAATGGGAATCATTTCTGCTCGGGAAACCAATATGTGCAAAGGCACAACACACTGAGGAAGTAATACTATCAAGGTGAGCGCTCATTGGACTCTTGTGGGTGATGGTAACATGAGAAAAATTGCTTCGGTGTCGTACCTTCAGCCTCTACCAAGTCATAAAGAAGATCAATCTCAACTAGAGGCACCATTTTCCCTCCCATTCAAGGTTGGTAAGGAGGCATAAAAACCCCCCTCCATGTCTTGACGTATAAGGCTGAGACACAGAACTATAAAAATACTTCAAGAGAGGAGGTGTGAAACAAGAGGATGACACCAGCCAGCGTTACATCTTTGGGGGTTTGGAATACACTAACACACTGATTACACAAATTATATACACGTTAGTGTAAGTGTTGCATATTCAGCAGGGTTTCTCATATACATACAGTCACACAAAAGCAGCGTTTACACTCAGTAAATCACACTCACATCCTTCCATAGAGCTAAGAAGTGTTATCATTCTGGCCCTTCTGAAATGTCACTAGGTTTATACAGCTGACACATTGAACATGAACCTCGATAGAAGCACTCAGACAGTGCAGAAAAGAATAAATAGAGCCTGACAGCTTGCATATACAGTTCATCAAATATCTACACTGACTGTAAGGCTTATTTCACAATCTCAACTTGATCATGCAAATCTATGAAGTGTCTTAGATAATTATTGTCAGTGTCTTTGTGTGTTGGCTTGTGAACTGATTATGTAGGCGTCTGAACAACAGGGTTGAGAATGGTTCAGAATCAAAATGATTTTCAAACTTAAAAGTGCAGGGGAAGTACTTTTCAATTCAATTCAATTCAAACAAATTTCAGTTCAAAACAAATTTTGGACCTACTGCACTGTAGCATGCAGCTTCTATCTGTGCAGTTAGTGAAACAAAGACAGATGATAACTGTAGCTGATCAGGATCAGAAGGTCGTCATGAAATAGAGGTAAGCAGGGACAGTTAAAATATTCACTATTCACACAGGAGACTGAAATAATAAAAATGTAGAATGGTATGATGTATTATAATTATATATATAAGGAAACTGATAAACAAAGAAATGAAAACTGCCTGTACAGTATCATAATTCCGTTAAACACTAGTTTATATTCTCTGGTTTTAATGGATTATTTTCTTTCTCTGGCATGCAACAAAATATCTGTCTATTATCTGGGATGTTGAATTCCAATCCAAAATTAAGGTACGTGTGTGAATGATTCTGGCCTTGTGCAGTTTTCTATCTGAGCAGAAAGGCAAAAAGGGTCACCAGAGATATTCACTGTTTGGGTCTCCAAAACCATAAAAATGACAAAAAACCCAAACTCTAAATTGTGATCTGCAAGGCCAAAACCCACTATCCTTATTCAATAACCTTGCAGAAATAAAGAAAGCATGTTTAAAATCAAATTCATTAAAAAACTTTATGATTGATGAGTAATTTGATTTGTTTAAATATCAATCATCAATAACATTTAATTATTTACTGCTACTGTATTTACAGACTCTTACTTTTACTTAAAATTGCATATATTCTGTCACCTAAAGCTGATATCACATTAATTAAACCTGTAGAATACAAGGTTCAGTGTTGGAACATAAGTGTTTTTTTACTCACCCAGTGAGTAAAAAATATGTTGCGTGATTGATTTTCAACCATTCAGCTGTCAAAAAAAGCATTACATCAGGTTCACTCCAAAACAAATGGAACTGTGTCAAGAATCTGAGCCTACTTCCTGTCTGGATGAGTGAAATCACTACTCTTCCTCCTCACCATGGTACTATATTATCCTCCAGGTCAAAATCGGCTGCCCCTAGCTGAAGCAAACACCTTAGGAGGCCACTGTGCCTTTAGCATAGCTGTTTTGACGATGAACTACTTGCCTGACTCCTGCCGAGAGATCAGAAATGGATAATGGATTTAGGTGAACACAAGGGGGGGGGGGTCAGTTGTTTATATCCAGCAAGCTATTTTCAAGCTGCTTCCACCTGAGGGGAAAGCCTCTCACTCATTTTTCTTAATCTGTGCAGGGCCAACAGAACACATGTGATCTCTTCAGCAATGTTCTGCTCCACACTTGTATGGTTATACACACGCGCGAGCTGTCCGGGAAACTGCAGCCTCGCGTGGTCAGCTGCTGGGAGCTGCCCAGTAAAACCACAGTTTTGTTCTGTCCAGTAGAGCAGCTGGAGGTTGCTCAAGGACATTTTAACAGCTGCTGTTAAAAAAAAAGAGAGTTATTGGCTCACTTCCCCTGCTATTCACCATGATTGAGATATTGTCTGAAGATGTGACATTGCAGGGTATTATTACCTGCAGACTGTAGGGTGTCACTGTGAGGAATAAATTGGGGGGTATTTGGATGAAGGATGTGGGGAATCATTGTTAGACAGCACTGGTTGTGTGTGTGTGTGTGTGTATGTGTGGTTGTGGAGGTGGAAAGATGGCAGAAAAAAATGGCACTACATTCTTTCATATATGTTTCCATTCATCTGTTCGGCTACTTAAATGCCTGTGCTTTTACTGCAGAAGACAGTGCAGCATTTGTAACAGAGATGTCTTTTGTGTATGTGTGGTTGACATCTTTGTCTGATGCAAACTTTATAAGTAGCTACAAAACACAATCAATCTCTTTTCCCAGAAAAAAAGCTGAGAGCAATTTAAATGTTATTCATGTTCTCAAAAGTAAACTACAAGAATGATTTTCACAGTGCAAACAAATCAGCCTCAGCAATGCATTTATGTTCTTCTAAACAGTGAAAGAAAAATACACAGTATGTCCTGAGCTAAGTTCAGCGTTGGACGAGTTACTTGAAAAACATTTGCTTGACTTACTACTAATTTTAAAAAGTAATCACATTACTTTAACCAGTTACTTTCTCAGCACACAGCACATGTAATTAAGGCCTTGTAATGTTGCTGCATTTGAACTTTCTGAAACAGACAATCCAACAATCAGGGTGACTATGAATGTCTTCATAGAGAGAATGTCAGGAAGTTAGCAGCATGATCCCCATTCATATGATTCATTGCGTCAAGACTACCAAGACATGCAAGAATACACAGAATTTTTGGAAGGATCTGGAGGACAGTGGGATTTTCAGACAACATGTGGTAAAAACTAATTTGTCAGAAGCACACTGAGGTCTTTGGTCACATTGCTTGCTGCTTTCTGTTACTCAGCCAAGCTCTGTCAGAGTTTTTTTTTTGAGATACTTGTACTTTGCTTGAGTATTTCCATTTGATGCTACTTTATACTTCCACTCCACTACATTTCAGAGGGAAATATTGTACTTTCTACTCCACTACATTTATTTGACAGCTTTAGTTACTTTTCAGATGACGATTTGACACAATGGATAATACAACAAGCTTTTAAAATACAAAATAAATGTTCAAATGATCCAAAATTTCACCAAAAATCAAAGATTAGAGAAAAAGTCAAAAAACTGAAAACAGATTTGTGTATCAGAACTTTGTTTTTTCTTCTTTCCTCTCCCATTAATCATCTCACGACCCCTCAGATTTATCTGGTGACCCTTTGGAGGGGCCCGACCCCTAGGTTGGGAACCACTGGACTAAACTAGCTAACTGTATATAAAGTAGTTGAAACTAGCTCCACCTCCAGCAGCTACAACAGTAACATGCTGCTTACACACTGATGCTTCAATATTAATAATCTAATGATGTCATATATAATAATATCAGTCAGAGGGACCAAACCACTACTTTTACTGCAATACTTTAACTACATTTTGCTGCTTATACTTAGCTAACAAGAGACAACATGTAAGACAACTTTGGAGTTATTGGAAGGTGTATTCCTTGAGCCTTTGACTTTATATTGAAATGTACATTCTTTACGTGTATGAGCTTGTGTCTCTTTTTATAATTACACAGGGAAATTACACACAGAGTAAGGACATATGAGAGGATGCTGTTTTTTCATTACTCATTCATCCTCTATTTTACATGCTGTCTTTTATTCCTATTTGGTTTTTTATGTTTGTTTTTTAATGTCTTGATTATTTTGCCTTTCAGGCCAGTCTGCCATGCTTGGCTAACAATACACAGTATTCAATTAGGCATACAACCATAGTCATCAATCAACAGTTTTTACAGCATGCATCATGCGTGCATCAGTGAATTGCAATTATGTTGTTTCTGTTTCCCCAGAGGAATTTGAAAATTCTGTTTTAACTCACTTTTAAGCTGTGGGTAGGTTTTCAAGTCTTATGTGGTTCCTCTAGTCACCATGTGAGAAAGCCTGCAGCAGCCTCCCCATTATTAATAAAGGATAAATGGAGGACGGATGCATGGTGGCAAACCTCTACTTAACCAGTGTATGGCCTTTCTTAACATGCAGACCTCATAAATTAAGAGGAAACCATTCAGGGGTCTGATGGCTGTGCCTAATAAGGGGGCATTAACCTTGAATATTCCCAAGGTCTCAGATAGCAAAAGAACCCCAGATGGGCCAGCGCTGCATTTGTCTGTGGACAGATGGCTTTTAACGGTGCATCTGCTCAAGCTGCAAACGATCTCAAGTTATCGCAGTGCTCTGTTTATGTTTTCACACCTTCGGCATTATCACTGAGTTCCTTTATCTGTGAAGGTTATGAAGCAAAATGGATAAGTAGGCTATCTGTGAAAGGCCACACATTTACAAGAAGTGTTACTGAGATTCTTTACATTGGAGTTACTTTACATGTTAATATTTCCTTTTTAATGGTACTTACAATGTTTGATATTTTTACATTATCACATGCCACATGTTCAATTAAAATTCTTTTCTAAGCCATTAAAGAGGATTTGAGCTTATATTTTGAGAGAAAACACCATTTTGATCCAGAATGCAATAGCTTGACAATGGATGGAATCTATAGACATACCTCTGCATCTACTGGATTGTCAAAATATTTAGTACAGACATTCATGTTCACCAAATGATGTATTCTAATTACCTTGGTGATCCCCTAACTTCTCCTCTAGTAGCCATAAGAAGGTTGACAGTTTTTTTGAAAGGCTAACTAGCAAGTGTTAGCATATAAATATGAGTATGTTAACACTGCAATTGTCAGCATGTTCCCATGTTAGCATTTAGCTCAAATAATTGTTTTGCCAAAGTATAACCTCACAGAGCCGTTAGCGTCTTGTTTCCTGTTTGTCACTTTATATCCATTCTGAAGTTCTGAGGTTGGTCAAAAATGCCTTTATTGATGTCAAAATGTCTCAGCAGCTGTATGTTTCCTTTTCTCTCATTTGTGTTTCAAATGGTCTCTGAAGCACCTTCTTCCTGTGCTGCCTCAGTGAAGAATATGCTGAAGGATATGTTTTTTCCCTTTTTAAGCCTGAAGGAAGTCATTTTGTTTTCAATCCTTGTGAGCATTCACCTTGTGATTCTTGCATGCTGTGCTTTTGAATTACTATTCCTTTAAATGCAAGAGGTGAAATCTCTCTCCTGCTCTTACTTCACAGTTTATATTTGATGTTTTTTTTATTAACCTCTATGTGTGGTTTGATAATGAGGCTTTTACAAAATTGACTACTCTGTAGCCCTCAGGAATTCCCCCTGCACATAGTCAAAAGATGCTGAAGAGACAAAAGACAAATGCACAGTTTGCCTCTGTAAAAAATTCTATGGGTACTTAAACACGTTAGGTAGTTGTGTACATAACTATGACCACAGCATACATACATGGGCACGCAAAAATCCTCCTCCTGGTTCCATAAATTATTTTCTACCCTTGATAGTCAATGACATGGCAATTAAAGTGTTGATAGCCTGGATGTGCACATGCAATACAGTCAATGCTCTGCTCTGATGCCAGATTTAGCCTCTATTCATCGATCAAAGCACGTTTATTTTCTACAGCGCCAGCCTTGAGGCTGCCTAGCAGACGGTGTCCTATGGCAAGCGTGTCAGCAATTACAGGTAAAAACATCTCTCCACAATGAAGGGCTTGTAGTGAGCTATAAATCTTTGTACTCTCAGCACAAAGGAGTAAAAAAGTGTTTTGGCTTCTCCTGCAAGACGGCTGAGATGGTTGGGGCCCAGGGCAAACTAAAGGTAGGTGATGTTTGCAAGAGGCTTAGACTGCACTGAGCTCTCTGTACTGAAGCAATGGGAATTACTTTGTTCCCTGTGGGGGCTGGAGGGTCGAGAGGAGGAGAGACAGATTAAAAGAGATTGGCCGAGAGAACGACAGAGAGAGAGATCGCTGTAAGGGATTTGGCATGTGTTAGCACTGGTCACTCAGAAGCTAAACTTGTGCTTTAGAATTGAAATAGACTATTCCTCCCTCCACCCACGTTTAACCTTTAAACAGAGGGAAATAATTAAAAATCCCAATGAAGAGCCCATTGTGAATTTATGAATACCAAATTTGGTCCCAATTATTTCCAACCAATAGGATGTCACGGCTGAGGTGAGTGATGAGTGGCTATAAATATCCGATGTCATCTGTTGTGAAATGAAAGGTGATCAGCCCATCATAATGACTTGTTTCTGCTGACTAACCTGACTGAACAACTGGCTGATGTAAACAGATATAAACTGTTAAATGAATCAGCTGCTTTATTAATTAAGCTTACTGAGCGACTGAGCGACTTTCTGTTCAAGCTGTCTTTATAATGAGTTTGGCTCATGATGGAATAGACAGTGAATGTAGATGTGTTATTGCAGAGGCTGTCTCTAAGGATGGCAATGTCGGTCTGTCTGTCACATGGTCCCCAGATGATGAATCCGGAAGGATGATGAACTGACTTTGGTGATCCCCTGACTTTTCCTCTAGTGCCACCATGTGGTTGACCTTTATGGTTCACAGTGAAATAACTTATTATCAACTATTGGATGGATTGCCATGAAATTTGCAAAAAATATTCAAGGACCCTCTAGGATAAATTCTAATGACTTAATGATAATGATGGATCCTACTGATTTCGGTGAACCCATGACTTTTCCTCTATCACCTTCATGAGGTTGATATTTCTTTTTCTAATTGAAATATCTTTACAACTATTGGATAGATTTAACGTGAAATTTAGTAGAAACATTAATGGTACCCAGAGGATAAACTGTCTAGCACCATCATCAGGTCATAATTTAATTTTGTTCAATACTTTGGTTTATGACCAAATACCAAAACATTCCCATCAGCCTCAGCTGTACTTTATGTTTAATGCTAATTAGCAAATGACTGTAGCAAATGCATGCTAACACGCTAAATAAGACACTGAATATGGTAAACATTATACTTGCTAAACGTCAACATGCTAACGTTATCATTGAGAGCATGCCAGCGTGCTGATGTGAGCATTTAGCTCTAAGCGCTTCCTCACAGAGCTGCTAACATGGCTGTAGACTCTTTGTCTTCTTAATTCTACAGTGGACACGTGAACAATATTTTTGGCTGGACTGCAGGAACCATCCCTATAAACACAAATGTCTGTCTCTGACTGAGTGAATCACTGACTAAGTGATGAAGTCACATCA
This sequence comes from Scomberomorus guttatus, assembly GCA_038419695.1. Classification (NCBI taxonomy): domain Eukaryota; kingdom Metazoa; phylum Chordata; class Actinopteri; order Scombriformes; family Scombridae; genus Scomberomorus; species Scomberomorus guttatus. The sequence goes on from CM076457.1 coordinate 6,224,961, forward strand.
TTGGTTGGCTGGTCTTGCTATGTGTCGTCACTTCCTGTATCCGTCATTTCAAATTGAAAACTCTCTCACCTAGTCTTGTTTAGATTTTTTTTTGGTTTGTTTTTTTTTTCTCAGGTTTAGTGGGTGATGTCACAGCAAACTGTTTTTGCTATTATGGAGTCATCTAAATGTAATGGAAAGATACTTTTGAAAAACCTCACAAAATCCATGGTTCAATACGTACCTTGTTATTGACCAACCAAATTGCACACATAATTGAGCATTATATTGGTACTCAAGCTCTGTTATAGATGCATTCAGGGAATGCAGTCACAAAGGGTTTGAGATGTTGAAATGTTTTTTGTTTCCAGTGACATACCAAACCTCGGAACAACAATTCTGGCACACAATTTCCATCCATTAAGTTAAAAAAGCAACTTAACTTACTGGGAAACCATAACACTCTCAAACCATAGATCTAAATGAAATCAGATGATTTCTGAGCTTCTCATTTGCTTTCACCATATGTGACGACTCTCACTATATGAGCTATATTGATGGGCTAAGTTGGACTAACATGGTTTAGTTAAAGACAACAACTGTCTCCCAGCCAAAGCTGTTCAAGTGTCCTAATCACAGTGTATTGGTCTTATTCATTTTTGACTCATACTGAAAGAAAGTGATAAAATAAAGCGTATTTGGTGGGTGGTACTTCTTTGACAGATGCATGCATTATCCAAAACATAAATGATATTTTGTCAAAGGCATTGGAGTTGTACGGAATAAACATTTATGAACATATAAATCAATTGGTCAAAGTTGATCTAAAATCCTCATTGCTGAAGTTTCACTACTGATTCCTTGATAAAATTTGAGAAAACCTCTGGAAAGCTTCACACATTTTGATTGGTTGTCATTGATATTGAACATGTTAATGACCCCACCTTGCTTAGCTGCAGTGGATTTGCATTTTGGTTTCAGTGTAACATGCATGCTGGCTACTGTTTTTGATCTTCTAAGGGGAGCATTTCCTGAGACCTGCCACATCAGTGAGTTGGGTACAATTTAAGAAAAAAAAAAAACACATTTCTGTTATCATTTTTCTGAGATGGAGTGAAATATTTAGCAGGTTGAACCCCTCTCTCCACATTTCTTCCAGCCAGATCTTAAGGTTACCTACACAGCAATTTCGTAGGCAGGCAAGATTGTTATTTTTCCCACTGTGATTTATCAGGGTGTTCAAACCAGTCACACAAGTTACAAGCCACAGTTTCGTACATTATAGCTTCTAAGAAGGACAATGCAAAGATCTGTCCCAGTGCGTCTTAATAAACAACATCTATTTGAAATACAACTCTAGGTGTATGCCCTCTCCTCTGACTCTCAAACTCTTCACTTCATGAAGTTCATTCCAGAGAGGATGAACTTTATAAGGCCCTGCAAAGATAAAAAATAAAATCTGACTTTGGCTGTAGAGACTCATTAATGAGCACCTCATTAACTGGAAGGCCTGTCTACATGGTCGTATGCAGTTGTGACTCTCTCTTTCTCTCTTTCTTTCTCTCTCTCTCTCTCTTTCTCACACACACACACACACACACATACACACACACACTTGCACAAGCACACAGACACATGCTGTGATGACATTTGAGGCTGTGTGTCTGTGTTCTAATTGAGTCTCCAGAGAGTCGTGTTGGCACCAGGAGGGCCTCAGTCCAGTCACGCCAGCAGCTGGAAACACATGACAGCAACAAAGAGTGGTACAACACACTCTTCTACTGAAGTACACTGTTCAGAAGAATTCACTGGCTCGGCCAGCAAGAGTTTTATCTTATCTTAATTTGATCTGTCCATCTTGACCATTATTATCAAGTCATCAACTGGTTAGTCTGTTCAAATTTAGCCTAAAACAAACCCCCAGTTTAGTCAATGTCTTGCTATAAAGACGTTTTTATACAATCTCAGCTTGTTTTAAGGTTTTATAAGATACCATTTCTGTGTGTGCACCTAAAATAACATTTTGCTGCTGGGCCAGAACACCAAAACAACAAGCTAAAGACACTAAAACAGTTTGTATAGCCAAGCTAAGTGCTAATTCTCAGTTTGGTCACTATGAGCGATCCCAATTAAATTACACATAGTCAGTCATTTGATCTGTTGTTGATGTAAAAATAATAATTAGTGCAGCTTTAAGTGCACATTCAACATAGAGGCTTCAATTATGGTGTTAGATTTAGACTTATTATTTAAGCCAAAATGTATCAAAAACACATAAAACTATTGTGTCATACTGATTTTATATAACTATTACAGCCAAAAAATAATAATAACAGAGCTCAGAATCTCCTATCACCTGTGTTTCCTATTTGTGATTATACTCTCTTGTATATCTGCTTTACTAAATCCTCAATTTGCTCTCTGAATGTCCCTGAGCGACATGAAACAAACTCCCTTGTCAAGTTCAAAGTGCATGTTTACCAATTAACAACCTCGTGATAAACTCTCCTGGGTTTAAATCCCTGTCTGATTAGCAGAATTAGCCATTTATGCTGCCGTTTGGTTGTGAGAGATTTCAGCAAACTCGCATTACCTAAGTCCCCAAATGCAGTGGTTACCTGGTAAATGATGTATCCCCATAGCACCTCTATACCACCATCTTAGTTATGCTTCATGGCGGTCGTCTCCAGGAAGTGAGGCAGGAAAAGCGATAAGAGTGTTCATTAAACCAGCCGACCTCCCCTGAGGGAATGATGGCACCTCCTCCTTCTCCTCTCATCTCTATCTTCAGAAAAAGGGGTTTTTACCTCATGATTTGGGGAGGAGTAGAGGTTAAGAAACGAAGAGTAAAAAAGTAGAGACTGTGTATACATATTTTTATGTTGATGAGTGTGTGTTTGTATCTGACAGCAAAGAATCTCCTCACATCCCCTGCTGTGAAAAAAAAAACTCCCCAAGACAGCTTTAAGGGAGCTTGATTTAAAACAAATCTGAAGGTATGGCTCTGTCACAAAATGTTAAACACGGCGTAACAAGAAAAACTGAAATACTGTGACCATTTTCCCTCATCACTTCTTTGTTTGATCATTTCTCCTCTGCTTGCCATTTCCTCTCTTTACCTTCCTTAAAGTAAATCATACTTTTTACTGGAAATCCTCTTCTGTCTTCTCATGTCATGTCCTCTTCCCTTTGATTCACTTCTTTCCTCCTCTGCCTTGCTCCGTCCTGATTTACCCTCCTCTCCTCCCCTTCATATCACCTCCTGTCCTCCCCTCCTCTCTCTTCTCATCTGTTTTCCTCTCCTTCCCTCTAATCTCCTCTTTTTCCTGAGCTTCATGTCTCCTCATTTCCACGTTCCTTCTCTCCCTCTCTTCCTTGATTTACTCTCCTCCTCACTTCCATCTCATTTTTTTTCTCCCCTACACATGTTGAAGGATTAATAGGTACCAGGTTATGCCTCACAGGGCCACAGCGTCACCTCCCCTCACCCGGAGCAACGTCCTAAGATGAACCGCCACCACCTGCCTATTTGTCAGTTTGGGGCTCGCGCCCTTGAGCTATTTATATGCCTGGATGTGGCATAAGTAACGAAGGAAAAGAGAATATTGAGCGCCACTGATGAGCTACTCTATTTCTTTGTGGGCTTTTTCTTGCTTTAGTCCATTTCCCACCACCTCAAGCTCTTGTGTTTCTGTCAAAAATCTAAACTATACCTATCTGTGTCTACTGACTTGTCACTCCAGAGTATCTACCCGCCTCTGTCTTTCTGTATAATCCTCCAATCCGCCACCCTCTACATCCTTTCCTGCCAAGACCTCCTCCACAGACATCTGTGCCGGTTCGCCAATGCCAGCGGTCAAGTCTTTTGGGAGATCATCCTCTTCCACCACGGCACCAGAAATACAGACAGAAAAAGTGACTGCCCACTCTTTCTGTCCTCCTCCTCCCTTTGCAGCCTTTCTCCTTCTTTGTCTGCATTTGTGTTGCAATACTGAGGAGTTTTTATCAGCTGAGAGTTGAGAAAGCTGATGTGTCAGAGTGGTAAGGTGAGGCAAGAGATCGACTACAGATAGATACAACCCCTGACCTCTAGAGTCAGAGAGAGAAAAAAACATTAAATAAGAAAGATGATAAAAATAGGGAAAAACACTGACATAGAATATCAAAGAGACTACAAAAACATAATGGAGAGTGAATCAGTGAATAATAGTTTGAGCTGTGAAAAACTTATTTTTCTGGAGTTTTTCCAACAGATTTGAGTATTAATAACGTCCATCTAAAATACAGTATGTTTTAGAACAAGGCCACTGCCTTCCTCTGGCTACTTTCTGAAGAGCTACTGCATTTTGATCAAGTGTTCAATTTGCTTTTTTTTCACAGGCTAAATGTTAGCACCATATTTCCACATCAGTAGACCAGGACAATATTATTCAGGACTGTATTTGCATCAAAACAAAATTTGATTATTTTCAAAGAGAACAAAATATGGCTTGATTTACATGTGAACCCCTTGTGGTCATCTAAAAGACAATGAAACAATACTGGGTAAATGCTTTGTGCAAAACACCTAGCCTGGCCAAAATCTAGCGAAATGTTTGGATTAGCCAACTTTAGCATCCCGTGGAAAAGTCTTATGTTTGTTATTTTGTATGTAAATACTGATAGGTACTGTGCTTTGTCACATTTTTTTCAACTTTGTTTAACATGAATTCCTCACATTATATTCGAAAATGTGACAATATCTTGCTAGTCTGTGATGCTTTAGCAAGCACTTTACCATGCTAACTAATGTTAAGTTAACGTTTCCAAACACACAGGAAGCAAAATGAGATAAGTCTGAATTTCAGCGTCTTTATATTTGAGTATGGTGCTAAGAAAGAGTTTGAGTTGTCATATAAAAAAGGGATTGATACATTTTCCCATCACAAAGGGAGTCTTTACTGTAAAAGAACATAAAGATACACATAAACAGATATAGCACTGTAGGATATAATTAATCTGGTTAATAATTAGTCTGGTTAATGGTTTTAATCAATAAGCAAGTTTTAGCAAGTTTTTTTTTAATTTAAAGAGGACATATGCACATTTCCAGGTTTATATTTATATTCTGGGGCTCTACTGGAATATCTTTGCATGATTTACAGTTCAATCCAGTTATACAGCCCCTCAGTTCAGCCTCTCTCTGAAACAGGCCATTTCAGCTCATGTCTCCCGATGAGCCCACCCTGTTCTGATTGGTTAGCTTCAAGAAGCTGCATCAAGACTGACCACTCAGGAGGCTACATCAACAAACCATGCAACAAACTATATTAGTAGGATGTTACAACTTTTTCTTGTTCCGATCCGAAATATGAGATCCGATCCGAAATGTGAGAGTGGATGCAAACAACACGTGGAAAAACCTTTGCAACAAAGGCTACACATGGGACAGCCGTTTATGATCACGCGCAACAAGCTGACGTCAGCCCATCAGCAAGGTAGAAAAAACTGCCACAAAGAAGTGTTCAGAGCAGGTTGAAACCCTGGCTTTTGTCTTGCCAGGAACATTTCTACATACATTAACCTCAAGATATCTGACATCAAAACAGTATATAAATAACAGAAAATCACAAAAAGCATAATATGTCCCCTTTAAGCCTCACTAAAACTGTTTTGTTTAAATACACCCAAACTCCACATCACACTATTGTCTCATTTTTTAAAATATTGTCACCAAATCAATTTTCTGGTGGATAAATATTGACATAATTTTATACTTATTTGAACAAATACAATGCGAATACAAATCTTTATGCTCTTCTGGTGACTGGTAGTCTCAGTATGTTTGTGGTCATCCGTGTCTGTTTGTCAAGGCACACACACACACACACACACACGCACGCACACACACACACATACCCACTAACCTCCATTGACCGGGTCATTTAAATGCTTTTACTCCCCTGCTGGTTCTTATCACAACACTCCAACAGTGATCAGCAGCTGCTTTCTGATTGCAGGATTTGAAAGTGAGAAAAGAGAGGGGTCAAAGCAAGTGAGCCAGGGCGGGAGAGAAAGAGAGGAAGGAAACAATAAGCTGCTCTCTAAACTGACTGACTGAATTCACACTCATCCAAATAACCTTCAGATCCACAATAATCAACCCGGATGACAACATTAGGAAAACAAAAAACAAGAACACATGGCCATTTAAATGAAAGAGCTTATGAGGTGTAGTACAGTAAGTACAAAATAAAAGCACAAACATACTGCAATTATGTTCTCCTGCTACTTTTATACTTGCAGGCCTAATTAGCTGTGGCAGATAAACAATGGAGCATCTGGCTTTTAGATGCTTAAAGAGATGGTGAAGCAACTGCTCTTGTTATTCAAACAAGAAAAAGGACAGGGTTTATCCTATGGGGAGCACAAATGCATGCAGAAAATGTCATGGCAATACTCTTTGATTTTGTCATTTCTTCTGTCCAACTGTATATTTTGGCCTGATGGTGGTGCTAGAAGAAAGGTCAAGAAGTAACCAAAAACATCAAGAGTCCTCCTCTGAGGAAGATGAAAAGCCACAGCAAATATCTTGGAACCCTTTAAATTATGAGATATGTTAGGGACCTAAGTGTTGGCTGCCCCAACAGTGGAGCTAAATAAAAATTTAGGGATCACCCAAAATGGCAATCTGGCCTTTAGTTATTGAGATCTTGGACTATTGGACATCCAGACTGACAGACTGACCATCATCGCCATGGTAAGCATTTCTAGAACATTTTAGATGCCCATCACATGTCTGTCTCATGGAACAGATACTACAGTGTCTAAAAATATATCAATCCATGTAAAGGTACCACAGTGTCTTTTTATGCAAGTTTAATTTCAGCCTATTGCAATTTGGGTCTTGTTTTTGTAGATTTAGCCATAATTTCAGTCAAAGTAATTGCTGAGATCTGGGAACATGGCAACATCATCTACAACAAAGTCCGACAGGGGAAAGAATCCTAAGCAGTCAGACAATCAGAAAGGTTGAACACAAATCAACAGTTTCTCTAAACCACGAACCAAAAGTGAGCGCACCCATGAAATTGTACTCAACAATTATTGATCAACCTCCAAACTCCCACTTCTGTCAAATATTTTAGAAAAGATTGTATACAAACAATTAACTGCACACATGAGCCAACATGATACTTTTGAAAAGTTCCAATTTTTTTGTTGTTGAGAAAAACATATCACTGAGACTGCTCTACTTAGGTTGACCAATGATCTCCTCCTTGCTGCTGATGCTAGTGAAGGGTCTGCCCTGATCTTTCTGCTTTTGGCACAGTAGATAATAGTACCTTCATTTGCCATCTAAAAGACATTGTAGGAGTTGCAGACAGTTTACAGATAGTTCACAGTCACTCTCAGTAACTTTGCATCATCTAATGCCACTATAAACTAGTGGTACCTCAAGGCTCTGTCCTACGTCCTCTTCTATTCTGTATTTACATGTTTCCACTTGGCAGATTAATACACAATCATAAGATCTCTTTTCATTGCTATGCCAATGACACACAACTTTATGTGTCTGTAAAACCAGGATCCCCCAACAGTCTGACTTCTTTAAAGACCTGTCTAAAGGATATCAAATGCTGGATGTCTAATGACTTCCTCTAACCCAATGAAGAAAAATCAGAAATAATCTTATTCATGTCATCAGACACATCAGATTTCAATGACACATTTGTTAACCTAGTGCCTTCTGTTAAGTCTAATGCCAGAAATTTAGGAGTCATCTTTGATTCCAATTTAACTTTCGATCATAATGTCAATAAGGTAGTTCAGTCCTGTTTTTATCAACTTCGAATGGTTTCAAAAATCAGATCATTCCTATCATTCTCTGACTTGGAGAAAGTTATTCATGCGTTTATTTTCTCAAGAAATGATTATTGTAATTCACTCTTTACCTGCCTAGCTCCAGCATACATCTGTGAACTTTTGTGCCCCTATCCACCTGCATGCAATCTCAGATCTCATAACAATACTTTGGTAACAGTCCCCTCATCCAAACTTAAAACTAAAACTGTGCTTTTGGTGTCAGGGCCTCAAAACTCTGGAATAGTCTTCCTGTTGAAATTTGTCTTGCAACCTCACTGACTTCTTTTAAATCACTATTAAAAACTCATTTTTATGAACTTGTTTTTCTGCACTAACTTTATCTCTTTTTTGTTTTGTTTGGTTATAGTTTTTTGTTGTTATTATTTTGTTGTTTGTGTTTCTTCTGTTATGGGGTTGGGGTGTATTATTTTATATTATTTGTGAAGCACTTTGTAACACTCTGTTTTGAAAGGTGCTATATAAATAAAATTATTATTATTATTATTATTATTATTATTATTGTTGTTGTTGTTGTTGATAATTCTTTATTTCAAAGGTAAATTTGTCTACTCACAGCCAAGTATGGTGGCTCAAAGTCTAACCAGTAAGTCATTTTTTAAACTGTGCTTGATGTTTACAACGGACAGTTGGGTTAATAATTTTATCATAATTTTGCATTTATTTTTTCTTCCAAATAAGTTTGTCTAATGTGGAGGTTTGCTTAAAATCTGTCTGATCATCTTATTGATCATGTTTTGCCTTGTTTTTTTTTTTGCCTTGCTGCATTCCAAGTAATTAACCTCAGCAATTAACCTGGTGAGTATTGCACAGATACAGTAGGAATTATAGCCAAAAATGCCAGAATAAGACCAATGTGGTAATAAACCAGAACTATTCTTTAAGAACAAGAAAATCATTTTTGATGCATTTCTGGAGCATTTTACAGTGTATGTTTTTCAGATGTTCATTATGGAAGGAATATGCTTCTGTCTATAGAATGATCAATCCACATGAGGTTAGCATGACTGTGGGCAAAGGTGGGACTGTGGACAGTGTTTGCTCTCTTTGCACTTACAATATTGCAGTACTCCTTTCCAGAGGTCTGGCTCCCAATCAGGGACCTATAGGCAGACTTATGAGTTAAGAAAAGAAAACTTTTTACAAATAATTGTTATACTGAAATCCACACTGGACACACCCCTCAGAAGTCAGGAGTACTGAGCTGCTGGAACTGATTTGTCATCATCATTAAACTGACCCACCCCCAGACTCTGCTCAGTAACTACAAAGGACCAGCAAATGCCATACAGACTTAGCAGGGACCATAACCATGAAAAGGGCATGTACTTTTGCCACAAAGAGCCATAGCTTCCAGTAGTGCTTCTGTGATGGGCAGGATAAGAGCAGCACATCACCATCACCCAGAAAAATTCAAACTTTTGCTTTTCAGTTTTTGTTGCTGTTGGGCTAGAACTGTCAGTAGCAGAGTGTGTGGGCTCTGTGCCAGAGTATTTGATACAGAGGCAGGAGAGAGAGCGTGTCAGGGCAGCGGGTGAAAAGTCAGCACTTTGTCCCCCACCCTCAACATATCTGCCTGTTACCATTGTCTTTCGACTTTTTGTGCAGTGGTAACACAAAAAAATGTCTTATTCCTCTACTCTTTCTTGTTCACAATATGCGCTAATACAACACCAATTTATTACTTTTGTTTGTGAATTTTTCATATAGAACACATAGCAACCATTGCTTTGCGCTTACAATCGATATTTCAGAACATTATATGACAAGCCTATCTTCTGTGATCAGCCACTCTAGGCCTGTGTTGGCATTTTAGTTGTATAAGATATAATGAATAATATATAATTTTAGTCAGTAATAATCATCATATGACCCGCAAGCAAAACATAAGTTATGAATCACAGAACTGATGGAATCCCCTTGATTAATAAGCCAACAAGTCAATGCCACACCATTTGGCTACAACATGGCTGATCCCACTAGACAAAGGTTGACAGCTAAACATGAGGAAGGGGACAACTTTAACTTTCCGAAGACATGACATGTACCAAACAGTCTTAAAAGAGAAAGTGGCTTACTTTACAAACTCACACACTGTTCGACAAGGCTGTTACATTGTTACTGAAGAAAATAAATGTCTTTATTTTGATAATGATGAGGCCTATTATAACAAAATCAAACCCTGGCCAAAACCCTGGAAATTAAATTGTTACCATTCAATACACCCTCTGACTTATATATAAAAATTTTTTTTGAAACTCATTTGAGTTTTTCCCTTTCAGTCAGTAATAGCTAGTATTCCTTTATGATCTCTGATGTGATTCTCCAGTCACTCAAGCCTTGCAATAGAAGACACCTAATCTTTTACCACTCAGTAGCTGAACATCATGATGGAGTGAGCGTGACCTTCAGTGAAGGCTTCATGAAATCCATTAGAGTTGACTGAATGTTTGAAATATGTGTGTGAGTGTATGTGTGTTTGTACTGATGCATTTGTGGGAAATGGTCACTCGGAGGCTAGCTTGGTCACTTGAAGTGTGTTGTTCAAATTGCAGCTTTCCGAATAATAATGTTTAATATCATAACTTAATAAGGTAAATACAAATATTAAGTCAGATTCTCTTGCTGCTCATCATCTTCACCACTGGAAATCTGGCTAATGTCCACATCTGGAAAACTCACCTAACCTGTGAGATGGGACAGATTGCACCCAAGAGGCCTGAACATTTGCTCCCTTCACACATCACTTCCTCACTGGATCATCAATGGTCAAGCATTTTAACCTACACAAAGCAGATAATTACTGCAAACTAGGAGTTCTTGTGATGGGCACAACCCTGTCACCAGAGAAGAACGTCTCTATTGGACGATTCCACAAAACCCCGGATTAGTTATAGTGGCAATGTTTTTCTACATCCAATGGTTTCTACAATATCTGCACATGGCAGCTATGATATGGTTAAGGTTAGGGAACAACTGTATTATTGTTATGCAACTAAAACACTTGGCAAAGGTTAGAGAAAGATTGTGGTTACAACACATACTCTGTTCTCCTGCATGATAGTCAAACACCCATCCACCACCACTTACATTCTGCCTTGCTACATAGAAGGCACACTATGTCTTGTATAAATACCAAACATTGGCATTGGACGTGAACTGTGAAGTGCGGAATCTACTCCATAATCCAATATGTGAGTCGTGAACACGCCTCAGCCTCTAGCTTGGTATCAGACTCTTGAGTTCCTGCCTGCATCTCTGATTTTTTCAGCGGATCTGGTGTTGCACCCACTGACAGTTGTTTTTATTGGCCATGGTACATTGGCCAATATGGGTGTATTGGTGTGATAGCTCCAGCCCTTAATGACCCATTACACATTACAGTTTGGAAAAACATGCAATAGTAATAATACAACTTTTAGCTCATTGCCCAATAACTGATACTGAAGAGGGTGGAAAAAATACCCTCTATTAGAAGTAAAATAAAAACTGACACCACCCTTATTATTTTTAAAACACATTAATAGGTACTTTATAAACTAGTCCCTCTCAGATAATACATTTGGTGTAAACGTTGTTTTTATTTTCTTGTGACAGGTAGGTGTCACTGTTATACCAGATCCAGTATGGAACACCCAACTCAAGCCTGTGCTGGTCATGTCAGGGACAGAATAAAGATGGCGCTTGAGTTGGTCACACACTGATAAACTTGTGTCTGTTCTTTACTGCTCTGAAGCAACTTAGACTGACATACTACCTAGAGATAAGCAGAGATATATCTACCTAGACATAAATCTGGCCGAATGTTAGATAAGCATTCAGACAGATTTGTGGGCAATATAAGCGCTCAAAGAGGGAGTTTGAAAGATGTTTTTATTGTTATTTAATTGTTGTTTTTTTCATAATTTTCATGCATTTGACATTGAAGTTATGCAATAGTATTCCACTTATATAAAAGTATTACTAATGCCAAGATGCTGGTAGTTGAAACAACTTATTTTCATGCTCTTTAGGAGTTAAGGCCAGTTTGAAAGTTAAGTGAGATGTACATTATGTGACTGGAATATGATTGTAATTGTAAGCAACAACTGAAGATATAGAAGATAGTATCAGTTAAAGTTCATGTATGTTTATTTTTGATACTTAAATATGTTTTGGTTAATGATGACGATATTGAATTTGAAGAATATCCTTGAAATGGATTGTGATTTTGTTAAAGCAGAATAAAGATGGGGCTTGAGTTGGACACACACTGATAAATTTGTCTGTTCCTTACTGCTCTGCTGTCATCCAGGACTGTGTCAAAGTAGCTGCTGGCCCAGGTATCCCTAGGCTTGAAACAAAATCAACTATTGACTAATTCACAAAAAATACATAAAAGATCTTTAGAAACAAACCTTCATGAATGTTTCATACCATGGTGATATGTTGTTACACTTCTAAGATATCAAGCCTTGATCCAATTCTCAAGGTACCTTCTTTCATTGTAAACAAGCACTCAACTTTTAAAAAGTTTTGGTTTTTCTCCTGACTTAAAGTAGAATACAGCCTGAGCAAGACACACAGAGGACCCAACCCAATGTTTAGCATTTAGGTGTTTAAGGACTAAATGCAGAAATGCCAAGTCTGAAAATTATTTGAACTTACAAGTCCCTACTAAGACTTGACAATATTCTGGAAGGTAATCAATTCCATTAAAAATACAGCCACCACCTCTTTACCTCCAAGTATTTAATCAGAATGACCTAAGTCTGTTCAGCTTTAAACAGACATTTTGCTGCCACTGGCCATTTGTTTAAGAATGATTGCACAGGGGCTCTTCTTGCAAATAGCAATTATGTGCATGCAGCCAACCGCTTAGGTGTCAGTGCTCTCTGTAGCCTTTCACTGTAGACTTTGAACTTGAGGCCCTGAGGGGCCAGAGGTGTCAGGAACTTGATGGGTGAGGAAAAATTGGATCCTTCTTCTTATGTCTAAAGAGCATATTTCATGTAAGTAAGTAAATAAGTAAAACTTTATTTATATAGCACCTTTTTAACACAGGTTACAAAGTGCTTTGCATCAACATTGGTATAGAAAGAAAAAGAGAACAAGAGAAACAGAAAAAAATGTATATTTAATCTTTTCAATACGTCCCCCAATGTCTGCCTCCAGTGTTTGAAAATTGGTTCAGGTGGTCCCTCTGTATAAAGCTGGTCCCTCTGTATAAGTAACCTTAATAACGATTGGCAAATTTGTCAAAAAGCCTGTAGCAGTTTAGTTTTCTTCTCATTTCTGGACGAGGGAGATGTCATTAATACCTCTAATTCTAACTAATTCTAAGGACCTCCCTTCTGAGGTCCTTAGAATTAGTTTATCATTCTTGGGTTCAATAGAAATACTGTACACTCATCAATACTTTTGAAAATGTAGTTTTCTCTCTATTTGAATTGCCCAATTGAGATTTGATTTTTTGCTGGCCTTGTTCAACAATTAAATTTAAATTTAAAATTAATTAAATTAATAATTTTTTGTAAAGCAGTTGGTAACCCTGTTTTTTTCAGTGCAAATTAATCTTTGACCAACATAGGAGGACACAAGTCTGTTGTCAAAGCACAATGAACCCTTTACTGCTTTGGCAAATGACATGGTCATTTGTGATACAAGAATACTGAGTAGAAGCAATTTTTACCAATTAATTTTAAGGCTTGGAATTCTTCATTGAACTCTTTCTCTAATTAGTCTGCATCTCACTGTCACTAGAGCTGATTGTTAAATACACCTCAGATCTGTGAACACTATTTCCTGACATTGTGTTAATACTGTGTTGTCTGATAAAAATGCTGTTAAAATGGACTTTTTCAAACATTTCCTCTTGAGCAGATCACAGTAGCCTGTGGTACAAAGTAAGTTTAAAATGTATTTTTTATACCAACTTCTTATATTTATCCCTGCTTCTTACATTACAGATTAGAACAGCATGGCTTTGGCTTCTCATCAAGATGTGTGGAGCTGTACTGCCATATGTTTAGAGTTTAGGGGCTAAGTGGAGCACTTCCCATCAATGCATAATTTCCATTAATCCATAATAATCCTGCTCTGTCCGTTTGCCTCACTAAAATAGATCTCAAAACTCAAATGCTTCCTTTTCCTTTTTAGAGTTACTAAAATAAAGAACAAAATATTACATGATTGTTTTATTTCAAGCAGAAAGTCATTGACTTTCTGAAAATATGTCAAGTGAGTGACGCCTGGTTTAATATCCAAATGATTTATCCAGATGAATAAATATATTTGGGACGATATCTATGAACTATGAAATAACATGGGTTTCAATGACAATGGGTTTCTAAAGAATGCCAAAAATATAAAGGCTCTCGTGCTTCAGAGTCTGCCAAGATGAGCACACAGGACTCTAATGAAACCCTTAATCCAGAGTGTTAGCACGTGCTTATATTTGCTTACATTCAAAAGAGACTATGACACCGATGACAATAGCTACAACAAAAGCATGCCAGAACACAGATTTTGTTTGGGATTCTTCATGTAAAAAAGAAAGAAATAAGTACGGACAGACAGAGGGCAAGAGATAATAAAAGACAAAGGAAAAAGCAAAGACAGAAAGAGGCAGCAAAAATGACTGCCAGTGCCAAATCCAGCCCTCCTGTGAAATGAGGGAAATGAAATGAGAAGTTAGAGAAAGTGTTGCCAAACCCTGAGCCGAGGCGAAATCCATCTCTGGGACTAAAATAATCCGTCCTTCCTTTTGTTGTTTTGACAAATCCAGGAAGTGCATGTGCTACATCTACACGGTGAGACAGCATGCTTTATGACGGCAATAAAAGTGTAAATGGGCAGAGATTCAAAGCAGCAGGGTCCTGATATTGTTCAGTAAAATCCATGCCAAGACTATTTGTAGGTGGTACCAAGTATCAAAGGGATGCCTGGTACCTTGCAGGGATGATTTTTCATTAACATAATGTCGGAAGAGAGACAATTAGACGATTTGTACTGCATCACAGAAATACTAGAGGAGTAATACGATGCAGAACAGAGAAGGTGAGGAAACCATTAGAAGATATGTACTGGGAGAGAGGGAGATGTAAACATTTATGATCAGGATTTATGGGTTCATCCATTATATGCGGCTGCCAGTTGTAACAAGGAGATAATGGTTAGATAGTGCTGTCTGTCAGTGGTCCAAATGTACTGCCCAGCAAGGGGAACATAAGCAAAGGACAATGATCACTTTGTGCAGCAGTGAAAGTGTGTATATACAATCTCATACTTTCTCACTCACCTTTAGTGATACCTAGCTATGCAGAGGGTTTTGGTATTGAGAAATGCATCTCTGAGATTTCTCCTTCCACCCAGTACAATGGAGATTAATGGAATTTTGTAGGAACTCTTTTTTCATTAAAAAAGTGAAACACAGTGTGTTCTGTGGAATATCCAAATATCCAAATATTATTTACAATAATGTAAAGGTGTCTCTCTGTCTTTGTTAATGATGGCTCTGTATGCATGTATATGCATTCCCAGTACTGTGAAATTAGAGGCATTTTTTTCTTATAGCTATATATCAGTATCATGTATCTCTATTGTGAAAGTCTCTTCATGAGAAGCCATGCTTTGCAGTGTATGTGCACTCTGCAGATTGGATTTGACCTCTGTGTATGTGAGTCAAAAACAGTGTGACTGCGTTGGACTTTGTTTGCTAAAGCCAATGTCATATTTCGCCTCTAGGTCTGGCTTGCAGGTTTAATGGTCACAATAACAATCTGTGTCTTCACTGAATATGGGCATTAGAAAGAGGCTCAGCCAGCAAAGCACATCCAATTAACACTGTGCAACTGGTGCTGAGGATTGTGATGCAACACGTTCAGCAGCTTCTCACAGTGCTGAAATTAAAGACATGAACAATGTCAAGTCACATCTATATATAATGTGGTTAATTTATAGTATTTTAATGAATAGGCCTACACAACGTGCAGCTGCTCTAATGCTTTTCTTGTGCTGCTAAACAAAGACAAGACTAAGGGTCTATAGCCATGCTAGCAGCTCTGTGAGGCTGTATTGCTCACTGTAAAGAAAAACAAATTCTGAGATGAGTGAAAGTTGAGGTTGAAAGTGTGTTGACAAGCCAGTTTACAAGGAAAGTAAATGTAAAAACGGTAATGGTTGGTATTCTAGTGGCTGTCTTGACAAGCTCAGTGCTGACCATGTAATGTTTACCAGTGTGTTTTTGCAGTCAGTCAGTGTAGCTCATTGATATGTTTTTAATTCAAACTCAGCTCAGTAGCCGAGAGGAATAAGCTCTGCAGGCATATTATCTGGATGATCAGTTCATTGTTTGCTTTGGTCTTAAATGTATTTATTGAAAATATTTAATACACCAGCCTTGTTGCACTGCATGACAATGTCGTAAGTTTGGAAGTTGGAAGTTCATTCATATGCATTTGAACATGAATAGAACCAGATGACTGCCTTAAGGGGGAATAGACTCTTTATAATCTAAAAAATGCTGTAAAATAATCTGCAATAGGGC
The DNA here is from genome assembly GCA_038419695.1 of Scomberomorus guttatus. Taxonomy (NCBI): domain Eukaryota; kingdom Metazoa; phylum Chordata; class Actinopteri; order Scombriformes; family Scombridae; genus Scomberomorus; species Scomberomorus guttatus. The sequence continues at coordinate 6,241,330 of CM076457.1, forward strand.
AAAATATACGATTTGTTTATGATCTGAAGCTTGTCAACTCCAACGTAGTGCTGTTATTAGCTCAAGTCGTGTTCACTTACTCCCAACACAGAAATCTAAAGAACTTAATTGAAAATTGAATAACAGTAACATACCTAAAGGTAGGACTTACAGTAACACACTTGAATAATCAAACATTGCTCTAATAGTTAATGTTTTACATTAATGCATCAGTTGTACCTCTGACAAACATGAACAGCAGAAGATGAAAATCTCATTTTTTTTTAAAATGACAGGGATTTTTCCTCTCTGCTCACTCTGTCTTTCTCTCAGTGGGGAGTTATCATTGCCTCCTACCCACCCTTGGAGCAGGGAATTGAATCTCAATTACCGAGAAGCTCCATCTTATGTTTCATGTATGAGTGACCTCATTAGTTAGTTACACCCTTTTCTCACCCTCTGCAACATGTATGGTGACCGAGAACTCAATGCTCACATCAACTGAGGTAATATACCAAAGATTCAGCCTTATGGTTTGCTTGCTGTGTGGAACATGCTATTGATGTGGTAATTCTAACCCCTATCAGAATTCCATTATAAGATTGGCTGTTAAAATTGGGCACCTCAACCTTTGAGTCAGTGTAGCGATGTGTCACCTGTGTTGGCTCAGCTTGGTTAATTAACTTCTAAAGCCAATGTTACAGACTCAGCAGTGAGGTCTGGATGTGGCAGATCAGTCATAGTGATGTCTTTCTAGTAGAGTAATGGGCCGTTCTATACTGCTGACTGAATGTAAATGTGAATTAATCATTCTGTTTTCTTTTGAACTATGTCACTCATATATTAAATACTTGAAAGTAGAAATTGATATTTTATGGCTTTGGTTGCTTCATTATCATAAACATGGACACTGTATCTTATTTTGAGTCAATCCACACATACAACCTAATCCGCAGCTGAAAATAGTCCCCAACAAATGCACTTTACTCCTGTTTGTGTAACATTTGATTACATGAATTAAATAAATAATTAAAAAAAAACAACATTCAACTATACATTTGTGACTAATTTCTAAAAATGTTTGCTTCAGTAGGACTTAATGGAATTGGACGTCAAAAATCACTGAGATACAAACTAATGCATTGTTGGTTTTGGCCTTTCCATGGTATTTGTTGAAAATGGAGGTGCAATGTGGGAGGGGCTGCTGGTTCTGGATGTATTTTTCCTCATTCTGTATTCCCATTACTTAACATAGAAACATGGGATGCACCAGGATAATGTAATGATCTTATAGGTTTATGTCATGACCTTCAGTTTCAATTATGTCAACTTTGTTTCTGAGAAATCATGTTATGTCCATCATTTTGGCGGACGGCTCAAAACACTATAATACCCATGAGCCTCAGCCACCGCTGCTATGGAGAAGAAGCCAGTCAGAGTCAGAGTGGTAATGAGCTCAAAATATTTAGTCGTTGCAGTTTTAAACAAAATGCGGTGCCATAGTTTCTGAATTCACTCAAAAGTGGACCAGAAATTAAAGGTAAACTGATTTACGCTGCAGATTGCCAAAATGCATCTTGGGAGTTTTTATGTACACAGTCTTGTACCTTTAACTTTTTCTCAGACAACCAGATATTTTTCAACACATTTGTTCATCTTTTGTACTGATGATTTAACTTGGAGAGGAGTTCTAAATGTGAGTTATGTAATGTTGTCCATTGGAGGAATGAATGGGGTTTTTACGTCCGGAACCAGCGACACCTGAGGAGGAAAAATATAATGCCAGCCTTATCCTTTAAAAAGGAAGTCTTTTGAGTTGAGAGTGTCTTTGCTGAAAGTAGTTGAGACATAAAGTGAAGTACATTCATATTCAGACTGTTAAAGCACATGCAGTACACAGAAACTCCTCATCACTACATTAGGAAAATGTTGAATCTGTACCTTATCTACATTCTCTGAATGTAAAACACTGAAACACTGAAAGAAAATTGAAGTCTGTGACAACTGGGGATAGAAATTACAGCACTCTGAATTAGGAATGTGGCACTGCAATTTTATACATGCACTGTATAGAACCAGGTATCAGGCAATCTTGTGCTAAGCCTTGAAGCTGGCTGTGTTTTCCAATTTCAATTTCCAAAGGTGTGATGTTCCAGACACAACTTATTCACACCTTCCCGGGACATCTTGCCTCCAAAACTGAACACGTGATCTATCCAAAAAGAAAAGGAATGAAGAACCTTAGAGCAGAGAGCTCTTGTGATGTGTATGTGTGTGTGTGTGCGTGTATGTGTGTGTGTAGCTAGCTATCAAGACAGCTTTGGATCTTTAGTTGGGGAATGGTGAGTGGCTGAGGTTTGAGGGTATTATTCTCCTCTTTCCTCTTGCACACAGACACACAAAACCATTCAGTCTCTTTCTTGTCCTCCTTCTGTCTCTCTGACACACTCATGTACAACCACACACATACACACACACACACAAACAGTCTCACACACACAATCCTCCCAGTTGTTTTCCCCTCGCCACAATAAATTTATCAGCCCATCCCAGCAGATGAGATTCAGCCCAACTTCCTAGGCACCCCCAGAAGCCAAAACCCATTGTGTCTGAAAGTGTGTGTGTGTGCGAAAGAGAAAAGATGCCAGAGAGGGGCTAAGAGATGCTAAGACACGGGGGGGGGGGCTCTGACTCTGAAAGTCAAACAATATTTGCCATGTTGATTACCCTCCTCTCATCTCTCTGCAATCATTTTTTTATCTCAACTTGCCTTGTGTGAGATGTGTGTGTACATGTGTGAATGTGTAAGTACACTGTGTGTGTTCCCTAAAATTGGATAAAACTTTGATGATCCCCTGGATACATGCCTGTGGGTGTACAGTATATGCCTGTGTGTGCTGTCTGTCCTTGTGTGCGTGCGACTAACCGGGGAGCCTTTCATGATATTTTTAGCTCATAACTCAAACACACAAGTCTCAAAAAGTACTAAAGGCCTCATTTTTTATGACAAACAGCAAAAAGTTAAGCTCCTGACAAAACCCATAACGTCAGCGGAACAAGGAAAGCCTCGCAATTACAAGTCCTTCCTCCTCTCTTTTTCGATACTGTCAGTGCATCTTTATAAAGATTTAATGTGCAGCGGAAAAAAAGCAGCTTTGCAAAGTCAGGTGCTGTCAAAATGAGGCTAAGTGAATGCACAGAAATGCTGTTTACCGCCGTAATGTCACTCGCTAAGCAATTTCCAAATAAATGGCAGTACGCACACAATCACCTGAGCTTTGCAGGGAAGCATAACACACCCACAAAGTTCTAGAAAAGCTGCCAGAAACCTGTCTCCAATTAAATCCTGCCTACACCTTCCAAGTCATTAAGAAGTAAGCTGGTGGTGTGTAGAGATGTAGCAAAGAAAAAAAAAAAGAAAAAGAAAAAGAGGTGAGGGGGTCTCCTGTGAATTTAGGAAGTAACGCCTGAATTGTTCTGCATCAATGCTGCCATTACATCACACACCTGTGTCTCGCTTTCTGTGATGAATAGTTTTGATATAGCAGCCCAGCTTGGTGAAAATCAATTTAACAAGAGTGAGATTGTACACCTGATGGGGCCTCTATCACTGTGGCTCAGCATGCCAAGACTCAACTTTCTTATTTCTCATCCCAGTCATAAGCTTTGTTACACATTGCTATGTCACGTCTAATAATGCATACTTTTCAAAATCTAAGCTGAAAAAAGATCCGGTTGTGCTAACTTATAATGTCAAGTAAAGTCTTGTGTTTCTATAGAATGAATAAGTTGAGATAATATTGAATTCCCACTCAATTCTTCTTTAATTATCAAATCAGTAGAAATGAGTCACACTTATTTCCTTAACTTTATATTCAAGGAGAAAAAAGCCTCCACACTTTTTCTTCATTAATTCAGATGCCTTACTCTTAAATGATAGCTTTCATTATAGCAATGGTACTTCTTATTTCTCTTCTGCCAGTATATATTACTGAAAATAGCACTACTACTGGACAGCTACTATTTATTCTCATACTTCTATTATCAGATGACAAAGGGTTATATTAGACAATAAAGTATTGTCTTAAATGGTGAACAACTGTTGTGTTGTTTTTTTTAATGTGAGAGAGTGATGTGTAGATTTTACTTTTGCTTTAAAGGATGATGTTTGTTACAACATGGGTTTTATTCTCAAAGTTTTGGCCATCAATTGGAGCAATTGGATTCACCAGTTATGGGGCCCTGGGGGAAAAATATGTTGATGTGCCCCAATCGACTCCCCACTCAACACACAATATAAGCTAAAATATGACAATAACAGTGTTAAAACTTGATTTTGACACAGGACTTCTTATGATACAGTATATGGTATTGTACTTTGAGACCTGGGTTGCCCTGTTTGTAATCTGGCCTTTCTGAGATTTTGAAACATAGCTACAATGAAATCCAAAATGGCAAGAAACATAAGCTGTCAGAAGATCAACCAGGTTTTAAACAAGCCAGCAGTTCAGTAAGATTAAGTCAAAACCAAAGAGGGCACACCTGAAATGTTGCTAATAACCCCCCAAACCCTCCAAAATAAAACTGTATGCAGACAACTACGGCAACCACGGCAGGTCAAAATTTAACCAGGAAGTACTAATACTTTTACCGTTCATCTTCATTTTCTCTTCTAAAAAAAGTTTGGCCAACCTGTGGATTGGTCTAACACCTATCTGAACATATCTCTCGCCTTGGTTGGACTAATTATAATACATGTCACTACTACATTCCCAGATCACAGCAATTAAAGTAGTGAGTAAAATGTTATTACCATTTAATTGTCATTACAGTTTTAAAACTACAAAAATAAGACCCAAGTTGGAGATATTATGGAATAATCCTTCAAAGATATTATGTAACCTTTAAAAGAAAAAATAACACTGGCTTCCTCTTACAAATGAGAAGTTGAATTCATAAACAGTCAAGTGTATCCTTGCTCAATTCAATACACTCAAGTGTTTTGCTGCTGCAGCCTTACCTGGACTGGTATGACCACGCTGTCTAATGTTAGCTAATGTTTGCTAATGTCTTTAGCTTTAGATACCGCTTTATAACTGAGTAACAGAACTGTGTCAGTTCACTGATTTTATGACGCTATTCTATACCATAATCATAACTTGTGGCCATTGTTTAGCAAAAGTTACGTGGTCTTGCTTTAAAAAATTCTACATAACACTAAGATGTTGCATGTCAACGATGTGTGTAATCAGGGAGATTTGGGGTTCTCTTAAGGTGCTAACTCATTTAGAGATTACTTGACAAAGCATCCTAGTAAAAATAAAGCCAATAAACAGCTAGCTGATGGACTCGTAAGACAATGTCCCTCAGCCCTGATTGGGAATGTCTATAAATGTAGATAAAGATACTGTTCTGTCTTTACTCCCATAGAACAACAGAAACAACATAAAACATGTAATATACAGCTAGAAGCTCATATATCAGGCTTTCATATAATGTGTCTTTATGAAGAAGCAGCAACTGTGCTGTAAGGTAGGTTATCTCATATTATTGATGACTGCACTCCACTTGTCAGTAAATATCATCATTAACTATGTGATTATGAACCTAGTTAAAACAACTCTTCACAGGTACTTGCTGTGTAAACAGAGTGTTATTGAGAATAAACTCCATCCAGCTTGGAGCTATAAATCATTACCATCCCACCTGCTACATCTGGAACTGGAACTGAACTGTCTTATGCAACACAGTCCCTGTCCAGATGCCCAGAGCTAATCTCTCTTATTTACTGTAGCACAATCAGTACATCTTCAGCCTGTCTCAAAAATGAGCCCAAATGAAAACACTGTCATGCAATAATAATGGCACTTTATCAACTGGGCATCACATAATATTGAGTTAAAGCCTCAACATCTCAAACAACAACTTATTTATGAGTTGATTCAAAGGAATGAATAATTTTTTGTTTTTCTGTGTAATCAGTAATGAAAAGGGCTTCATTGAAAAACGAAAGCTTATTTCCAAGGTTAAAACTCTAAAAAAAATCTTATTAGACTTTACAGTTAATTTCTATAACCATGCAGAGTAAATGTGCAGTAAACACGTAAAGGCTGTCAAATGTGAGGATTTTATGTCGTCTGGTATTTAAGAGGTTTTAGACTGCGTCAGAACAATTTATCAGCTCATTTGTTCTGATGGACAGCTAAAATTTCCTCAGGCTTCTTTGCTCTTGTTTGGATTACTGACAGTGTCTGGATTTCACTCTGTTGCTGGTCCAAATATTTTATGAATACTCTCAGCGAGGTGCAATTCTCAACCCAGTTCATCAGGGAGCTTCTCTTTGATGAAATGCTTTTTAGTGTTTTTGCTCAGTTATATCCATATTAATGGAATAAATCTGGGTTCAACCTGCTCAATACTCTTACTGATCATTCACAGAAGACACCCTAAATCTTTTTAAAGCCACTACATTTTGGATTTGAGAATTTCCTACTTTTGCGCTATCCAGTGTTAATACAAAGAACAGCAAGGCTGAAAGCAACACATAGGATTTTCTCATTTTTCTACAGATAAAAACATATTCCATAAGAATAATTTTAAATGTTTCCATACATAGTGGCTTTAAGATAGCATCATTATTCAGTCTATTACACCTTAAATATCCTCTCCAGACATGTTTTAAGACATAAAAATAAGATTCAGTCCATTCTCAGTGAATGTGCATTGAAGGCTCCAAGTTTCCCTATCAAGTTTGTTGCATACTGAACCATGATTGGTTTTCAAACTATTTCTGATGTCACAAATCATGCTCGTACATGCCTTAAACTCAGATTTAATGTGAGCACAGAGAAACTTTTCCTCTTCAAAACAGCCCTCTGGTCTCAAACACACATACATCATTCTGCACAGTGAAGTTTAAACATTTAAAAAAGTAACAATAAGCTAAACATAAATAAAGGCTGCATTTATATAATGCTTTTGTCCAAAGTGCTTTACAATGTTTCTACTGCTCACTCACCCATTCACACACCAATGGTGGCAAGCTACCACACGCAACCATTGGGAGCATTTGGGGACACTTCGATGCGGACAGGAGTCAGGGATCGAACCACCAACCTTCTGATTAGTGGACGACCTGCTCTACCTCCTGAGCCAGTCGCTCTTTTTGAGCCAAGGGGGACTTAACCTAAGTGAAACCCTCACCTTTATGTCTAAAACCTCATTAACAGCAGGTTTTTGAATAGTCATACCAACCCACACATTATCAGATGTTGGTTGAAACATCTTTGGCCCTCTGCCACCACTTTATACAAAACCTCAACATCAGCGCCATATCAACCATTCCAGCCTTTCCAGCCCATACCTGATTCCATGAATTCTTGGTTGAAGCTGCTCCAGGCATCTTTGCTCTTCTCCAGGTTCTCCTCCATGACCTTGATGTCAGCGAAGGGACAGTTGCATTCTGGGAAGCGTGGAGAGCACCGGCACCAGCAGTCGTTGTTGCGGCAGAGCAACTCGCCCTCTGAGTTGCATGCCACATAGCTGAGGGCTGCCTCCACAAAACGCCCACGCAGGAACTCTGGGAGGACATCTTGCAAGCCTGTAAAAAAAAAAAAAAAAAAAAAAAACACATGGTGAGTTATTTCTTCATTTTCAGAATAATGAGGTCTTTTCACAAGCTGGTTCCACATGCTTCTACATGTTATTTCAGTAAGGATGGTAGAAAAAATGTTGAATATGTGACATTACATCTCTAGCCTTTATACATAAAATTAAGGAACTTTTTGATACACTGAAGAACATTCTTAACATAACATTTGTACTTATACCATTTTTCAGAGGACAATAAACATTAATATATCAGGGGGTTATATTGTCTTAAAAGTAACATTGTAACATCATTGTAGCTTTAGCAGCTAGGTATCACTGCTGTTGGATAGATTTTCCTGCATTAAAACGCATCTTTTCACAATTTGTGACTGAATTTCTGAAATTCTTGAATGGACCTACATTGGACCATACAGAAACTATGATTTTCAATTATGTCATGTATTCAGTCTGTGACACCAAACTGACAGCTCTAATTCAAGCTCCAATATGTACATCGAATATACACTATTGAAATGCTCCTCTGCAGTACAGCCTGTGTACCACTGTGGAATATAGCATAGAGACACTGACACTAATTACATGTCTTACCATGCCTGAAGCCAATAGAAACAACACGTGCAAAGACAACAGCTCGTCAGCTGGCTGGATCTATTGTGTGGGGCCTGAAAAGAACAGTCACTTAACCGTGTTTCAAATGGCTCTCTGCTCTGCGGCAGATTGGTGAAGAGACTTCAATGACAAATATGTGTGGTGGAATTATCACAGGAACAAGAAAATAGCTTGTTTTCTCTGAAGCAGCTTCGCTTGTATCATAGTCAGTGGCAGCTCTTGCAGCAGGTACTGAATGTGTATATAGAGTAAGTTTAGAAGCCTGCCCAGGAGCATATTTTAGCAGTTTTGGGAGCTATCAGTAGCAACTGTCACCTAGTCTGCAGCCACCATAAACAACCTGCTGTTCCAACCTGTCATGTACAGGCTGTTTCCTATCTACAGGTTTTATTATTTCTTCTTCCCGCTGTGTAATGGAGACGCCCGAATCATCATCAGAGCATTAAAGGATTGCTGGAACTTTTTTTTCAACAATAGGGAGAGATACCATTGAACATTTTTTTTCCCATTTCCTTTAAAAGCATATCTAATGCAATAATATGAAGATGATGGATGTTGAGCCAGGATTTGTTTTCATGATCAATGCATATTTAATCTGCCGGAAGAAATGTAAGACAGAAACACTGCATTGTTTTTCCTGCTCTGTATGTCTGTTCCAGGAAGATTTCTTGTTTTTGTAATTACTTTTTCCTTCCAAAGTGACATGCAGCATAGAAAGTCGTGCTATATCAGCTGTGTTGAGACTGATAGCTGTGTGAATTTTAGACAATGCGATTACTTATATTCTTTTCAATGTTTCAACTTGAGTGAAAAATCTGTACTTATCCTCACACTGTAATGATTCTGATATATGAACGCTCAGAGACAAGAGGAAATTGGAGAGATGGAAGAAACCAATAGCAAGAACTGGAGTTCCTTTTTTTTCAGAGCTGTCCCAAACGCACACAGGCACACACCACACAGCCTTTTGGTGTGTACAGTGGTAGCTAGCTAACAGCTACATCTGGCTTCTTTTCAACTGGTACCATGCCTGTTTGTCATAAATATAGACAACTAGTAGCAAACTGTTTTTAAAAATAGCAAATTTAGATCTTGTTTTTTCCTTCCAATAAATGGAATTTATTGAATTGAAACTGGTTGTTTTTTTTTGTTTTTTTATCTGACTAACTAAGGTACTTAGAGTTACTTAGCAGCCCCATCGCTCAGCAGTTTGTGTTAAATCATATGGAGGAATGTTGGAGGGGTGGCTCGCTTCTATCCCTGTGCTGCCATTCATTGTCTGGATAAACAGAATACAATGTACAGGTACGTACTGGTCAGTCATACAGTTGGTTAGCCACGGTCGGCTCAGACCCAGCACGCAAAAAAAAAAAGGTCAACAGTTTATTTAACCCTTGTGCCTCACTAGGGACCTAAAAGGGCCTTTAACGTTTTATTTTTTCAACCATTTTGGCTGTGATTATGCTGTAGCCATGATATTTGGCAAAGGTGTGTATTTTTTATTGAATTTTGATAATTCAACCACAGATCCTATATTATGTCTATAATACACTGTGTAGAAACAATACTACCTTTTAGCATGTTAGGGCCCTTTTAGGTCCCATTGAAACCCATTAAAACCACATTTTTTGATCCCATGGTTCCTACTAAATAAATTCATGCATTCTGTTTTATAAGACTTTCAAACTGAAGCCCTGGCTTCAAAATTTTAGTTTTTACTATTTTCCAGCTGAGTCATTTCTTTTAACCCTTTGTGCAAAATGGATGCTATTTTCCTGGTTCCACTAGGGGCATTAACCCTCTATTAGGAATCCTGCAGCCAAGTATATTACAGCTTCAATGAGTGTGTAGCTAGGGATGTCTAAATGTGGTGTATGTGTGTGTATGGAGAAATTGGTGTGTGTGTGTGTGTGTGTGTGTGTAGCCAGAATACAGACAAAATGGCCCAGTGTAAACCCATAAAAACTGTATTTTTTGATCCCATGGCCATTGTAAGATAAAACCATGGATTCTGTGTCATAAGGCTTTCAAACTGAAGCCCTGACTTCAAAATTGTAGTTTTTACTATTTTCCAGCTGATTGAGCAATTTTCTCCCGTTTCCCCTATAGAACAGATTTTTTTTCAGGACATTAGCACATTTATTCATCTGAAAACGGTGTGTTTGTATTTATATGGAAGTTTGTATATGTGTGTGTATGGACAAACTAGTGTGTGTGTGTGTGTGTGCACCTAAAAAGATGTCATTTTTATGGGCTGCAGGTCACATTACTCACAGTGCAGGCCACATTACAAAGGTCTCCCTCTCTCTCTAGCAGACACATACATACACACACCTTCACCCCCCCCCCACCCCCCCCTCCAAACCTTTTAGGTCCCCAATATGCTCTATTGGTAGTATTTTAAAGCGAGGCACAAGGGTTAAGCACAGTAACTAGCACAGTAGCTAGCTCATTATTCCATCATATATGACCAACTTAGTGCTGTAATGTGCATTTAATCCACACATTGCACTTCTTAATGGTATTACAATAAGTTACAACACCTAACATATTCATACAGTGGACTTACTGATATCTGTTGAACAACCTACTTCGGGCAACAGGCCTTTTTCACAGAAGACATTTCACATGACATGTCACAGTGAAATTAATGATGGCTGAATTCAGTTTCAGGGTCCTGGTATTGTGCTTACTGGCTCACTGTCACGCTGTCATGACTGACAGTGGAACTTGAATAGAACAGAGCCATTGTTAATGTTATTTGTAACACGTGCTTTTCAAAATGTGTCAAAATTCTTGCTTTGAAAAAGGTCTACTGGCAAACTTTCACAGCTACCAGTGTTAGAGCTTAAAAGCTACTGTTTTATACTAAAATAGATTCATAAATTGAAAATAGATTTTGTTTTTATATAGTTTACGATATGTGACTTATAATGTACTAATGGAGGACCCCCCTCCCACAGAAATGACCACCACAAATAAATGCTCAAGCTGTGGGTAACGCTGTCCTTCTTCATGTCCTTAAACTGCAGGGTAGCGTCACAGTCTTAATTTCACTGCTTTCAATATTTAAATTACATTAAAGAATATAGCAGTGTGCTAATTGCGATGCAATGGTTTCATGACTGCACAGCCTATTAAACCATATCAAAAGCTGCTGTGTCATCTTAAAAGCGCATTGTCATCTGTTGGAAACCATGGGCAGGCTTTCACAAGACTGCCGTGTGGTGTTCACGCTGCTTCTCTGAATCTGTCTGTTGGGTCCATGTCTGTCTGTCTGTCTGTCTGTCTGTCTGTCTAATAATCATCAATTTGTTGTGTCAAACGTTTCCTCTCTCCTGACTTCACAATCCAATTCTGGATGTTCAACAGCCAAGTCAATCCTGCTGTGCCCTGCTATGAATATGCATGTCTCTTCTTTGGTATTTACACTTTCAATGGCTTGGAAAGAGATGTAATTAGTCATATTTTTTCTCTCCCATGCTTTGGCAGGTGCTTTGAGGTTTGTGCGTGTGTGTGTGTGTGTGTGTGTGTGTGTGTGTGTGTGTACCAGTTGCAAATCTGGCAGGGGTTTCTTCAATTTGGGAGACAGCTAAATAACACTCTTCCCATTACCAATCACTATCCCGCTTTCTCTGTCTCTCTTCCAGCTCACTATGTGTTGATCTGTCTTTCTACTTTTTTTACTTTTTTCTTTTTACCTTTAAGTTGCAACCACTCTGTCACATTTTTTGGAAAGTAGATGTGGTAATTTTCTTGTGGACAGGTCTGCGTTGGTGAGGACTTTTCTCCTTTTTGCTGTAGCAGTATTAGTACTTTCCAAATCAGTCATGCTATTAAAGAGGCAGATCATTCTGTTTTCTACTCTGTTTCGGTGCTCCAAACCTGCACTATCCTTGATTTTGTTTTTCTTTGTCTAGGCACACTTCTTTTTGTTTTTAAACTTTTGCCTACAAGTTACAAGCTAATCTAACATGGTTAATTCATATTAAAACATACATAAAGAGATTGATGGCTCAAATCATGTCAGAAAAAGTGACTGTCTCCTAAGTGTTGCCTGATATGGTTTAGGTTGTAAGAACTATGTTTTAGCCCTGAACCTTAGGTGTAGCTGAGGTGTCTTAAAGAGGATCAAATCGTTGTTCCATTAACACAAGCAAGGGTGGAAGCAGTGATTAATGGACAATGACACTGTGATCGGATGCTTTTCTTTTAACATTAATAACAAAAACACCTCCTCACTGAAGATGATCCGTCTTCTGTGACCAGTGAGAACACGATTATGTAAATCTAAATGAAGCTTTGTTACAGTAGCTGTAAGAAGAAAAAAGTTAGTAATATTGTTTGGTCCATATATATGTTACATTTTATGTAATTGTTTCATTGTTTACTGTACGTGTGCAACAGATTATGTCCAGCTGAGTCTCCCTGTATGGCTGCTTTTTGACCATTGGTGGTTAGTAGGTGCAGTTTGACTCTGTTTTGCAGCTACATACAGTATGTAAGCTGTCCAGCACAGTGCAGTTTGCATTTCAGTGCTGGTGCTGTTCTCTTAGATGTGATGGTTGTGTAGTGAAAGTTGTGTAATGTAATTTTCCTGAAAGAATGATTTAAGCCTAAAGTGACACGTTCTATTTTATATGTCACAAATTTGAAAATGTTTTGTAGCTTCTGACTGGATGAACACTTTATTTGACTTTCCGTCTGTAACTGTGCACGACTGCATAGTCAGTGTTGTCTGTTCTATGTGGCTGTCTGTACAGTAAGGCATGAATACACAGTCACCCTTCAGCTTATGGAAGCACACGTCTGAATATCATGTTGTTTGTTTGAGGATTTGGACCAGAACCACCAACCTTTTATTGCAGTGTGACTTAACTGGCATTGGAGGCTAAAGACTATTTCCTTGCACCAATACTCCAATACTTTACATTGACTTTCCTCTCTAGTCTACATTACTGTGGTATGATGATAAACAACTTCACATGAGAGTGAAAGATTCTGCAACTCACTTTTGGATTAGCTTTGGTTCGATCCTCCAAAGTGAGTTTCAACCTTTCACCTGCCTGAATATTTGGGAATAGTATTGTAGCCCCAGTTGTTATGGTAGTAATTGTGCAGTCAGGCTAGAGTGAAGAAACTGTTATGGAGAGAAAATCTGTTCTGTGTTTCCTAAAATCTTAATTGATTTTTTATGCAGAACATAATAAAAGGGGGAAAGGAAAACAGCCACAATTTATTCAGCATGGCTGTCAGGCAGAGTGAACACTTGTCAGCGTCTCCTCCTCCTCCCACCTTGCTGCTTTTCACCTTTGACACACATGTCATAATTGCAGCAGCACATTAGTATTCAGCAAAGTGCTCATTTTGTTCATCATGGAACTCACATCTGCGTATCCAAAATGAATGAAAATGCACATTTCAATATGTCACATAATGTGTCCAGGATGAATATTATCCCCCATTTGGCATTTGATAACATTTAAAGCCACACAAGGCCTTAAAGATGCAATTAAGCCTTGATGAATGTCACTGAGATGGGAATGATATGGCAGGCTTATTTTGCTTGAAAGGGGCCTTCAACATGACTCTTTCTGAATTGTCAGATACACATAAACTCTGAAAGGGAGATTAGCTGAAAAGGAGTCATATCCTTGAACATTTGAATAGAAGCAAAAATAAAAGTCTTTTCACAAACCAAGAATCAAGTGTGCACATCACAGGGTGAAAGTGTTCTGCATATATGAAGATTTCAAAAACTTAGAGCTTTGCCAGGCTTGTTTTCACACTTGCCACCATGTCATTTTTAATTAATCCTGTTACATTTTTAAGAGACTTTCCTCAGCCCAGATAATTATATTGTGTCCTGACATTTAATTTTTAATATTTAAAATATTATGTTTATAGTGGAATCTGGAGGCTTACTTGAAAACAATGGCAGGTAGTGTCACTTAAAAACTTGCACTGCAATTATTATTTGTAAAACCATGTGGAGTGCCTGACCACTAGCGGCACTGTGGAGAAATGTTTTGATGAAAGGGTCCCAGTTTTGTTTGTATCCTGTGCTACTAGCATTAGCATGAGCACGTCGGTGGTGCAACACAATGGATAAATTATAAGACTGGATACCGGACTTCATGATGGCACCTATTCATTCCAATTAGAGTTGTTCATTCCAGCATGTGAGCCAAAAAAGGTTTTCTCTCTTCCTGCCTTGCTTCAGTCTTCTCTTGTGTCGTTGGGCCTGTATATTTGCATTAGTGTCTCTCTGCATGGCACTGCCAACTCTGTCCATTCACTTTACTTTGAGTTTGCAGTTCAAGGTGTCCTGTCATCAGTTTTACAGATGACTCTTTTATTGTAATGGTGGTATATGAAGGAAATGTTTTTTGGGTTGCAGGGGATTTTTTGTTGCAGAGAGTAATGACCATGGATGACTAGACGTGCTGGCTCTTGGCCAACAGTTTCATTCTTTGGCTGACTGGTTAGCATAGCTGTCTGTGGTCTGGGAGAGCAGGGTTAGAGACCTGGTGAGGGAACCCTCCTTCACTACACATAGATTTAATGATTTTTTTCTCACTTTACTTAAAGCACCCAATGACCACTTAGAGTAACTTATAATCACATTATAATGCATTACAACAGTGATTATAATTCATTATAAAATGATTATAATGTATTACAAATATGAGAATTATAACACACTGATCCTTGATCCTTGCAAAAAAATTGTCAGTGAGTGACCAGCAATTATGAGTATTATGAGACTTGACCTTATAAGTCATAAAAAAAATGCTTTGTAATGTGTCATGATTATTGTTATAAAGTAATATTAATATTTATGAGTGCTTATAACTATAATTATACAGCGCTATAAGCAGATTATAACACATTATAAGTATGTTTATAATGCATTATAGACATGGGCTTCATGGAGTGTTACCAAGTAATTTATTCATATAATCCATGCAAAAGATGGACAGACTCTAAATGACACAAAATATCACCATAAAAAGTGTGATTTGCGACACAACGACATAAATAATAGAGCATAATATGAAATGACAGATGTTTTTCTATTGTCACACAATATATATCCTCATATCACACAACCTCATCTGAGAGAATTCACTGGAATTCTATCTGCTTTATATGAGCTTATTTCTTTTATTTGCATTTTACTTTTAGAAGGGTAACAGAAAAGTTTCTGAATCAGTTTCTTTTCACTCATCACTCCAAGTTGGTATCTTCCTTTATATTCCATTTTGATTTATTGCCCAGTTGAAGTTGGATCATAATTCATCTGACATTGATGTCATTTTATTAATTACATATTTCTTTGTGGAGGGAGTATTAAGACAATCATTTAATCACTCAGTGAATCAATCGATCATCACTCCTACATACTGCAAGTGCTACAAGAGAGTCAAGTGGACTAAGTAACTGAGTTGAACTTCTGATGAGAACCCCCCCCCCCCCAAAAAAGGAAACTAATTTAAAGATTATGTATGAAAAGATTTGGCATAACTCTGTTTCATCTGCCTTCTCTTCTCCTCTATTTTTTAAGACAGCTCCCACCAAGTATTTCAGGAAAAAATCACACTTTTAGGGTCATTACCCATGAGGCTTTGCTTCCATCCAGCCACAAATTTAGATCCCCCCAGCAGACCAGAAATAGCAGACACATGGTTTTCTCTATTTCTATCTCTCAATCTCCAGCAGAGACCAAACTTTTCATTTTGGGCAATTTGAAGCTCTTAAGCCTCCCCCATGATCACCACCCCTCTGTTATCAGTGTCTGTTCGAGTGTGTGTGTTTTGATGTCCAAATGTGTTCTCTTTAAGCCTTTGCTTTGGCGAGTGCCTTGTCCACTATACTGGAATGCATTCTTGGCTGTAGAGGAGATGGTATGGGACTTGGACTGTGCTCTCGCTCTCAGAGCCCCAGGCTTTGGCAGCGACCCAGCTTTAATATACAGTACAGTACATGGGCTGGCACAGATGCTGCTGTATCACACACCCTCGCACTGCCTCTCTTTATGCCTTTCTTTATGCCTGCCTGTCTTTTTCATTCTTACTTGTAACGTTTCCATCTGTCACTTGAATGTTATGCAAACTTGTCGCAAGGAATGAGATGCACATTTTCCTCAGCTGGGTTCCTGGGTTGTTTTGTCCTCTATTGTGATAGTTTTGTGTTTTGTCACAAAGATTCAGCAACATGGTGGATGTATGCAAAATGCAGGGCAGTAAAGTGGCAATAGATAAGGCCTGCTTTGTGTTGAGGAAGTTATATTCTATTGGCGTTTCAGTTAAAAGGGCAAAATGCCTCCATGGCCACAACTACTTTTTCAAAGGATAAAGTTTCGTCTGGCACC
Source organism: Scomberomorus guttatus (assembly GCA_038419695.1). NCBI lineage: Eukaryota > Metazoa > Chordata > Actinopteri > Scombriformes > Scombridae > Scomberomorus > Scomberomorus guttatus. Next base: position 6,257,903 of record CM076457.1, read on the forward strand.
TGGACTCTCCCTCTCATCTCCCTCAACCTCTCTATATCTCTCCCTCTCTTTAAACAGCCTTTACATTTGAGACTGCCATTTAGGGCTGTGATGTCATCAAAGGAGGTACAGATTAGGAATTTGGCAAACAATTTTCCATGCAGCATTATGTGGCTGAAATGACAGGTAGTGTGCTGACAATTTGTTTCAGTGACTGCCCAGACCTAGGCCTGAGCAGAGGAAGGCATTTGACAGACCTCTCATCCTGCAGGAACTCACAAGTGTCATACAGCGTGTGTCCTTAGGCCCCTTTCCCACTATTGATGAAATTCCATCAGAGTTCTAAAGCCATTTTCGGGGTGCTTTGGGGGAGAATCTGTTGGAGGTTTTCCTGGAGTCCCACTGAGAAGGCCACCAAGCAGCTGTCAGCAGGCAATGGTGTCATTTCTGACTAAAAATGTGGGGCCTGCAGATTCATTTTATTGCTTCCATTATAAAATCCTTTCAGGGTAATGCACTGAAAGAGTTTGACTGCATGATACATCAGGCAAGCCTATTATGTTCCAGGGACATAATGTATGTTAGACACTTACAGTATATTTCTGTCACCAAGATCTTGAACAGATGAGGAAAGAATGGAAGGGGGATGTTTTGGTTTGTTGGTTGTTGCTCATGAAAAAGACTATGACCGTGTGTGCTACATGTATTGTATTTGTTTAATTTTAGGAGTTTGTAAAGGTGGAGAGGGTTTCATTTCCTGGGAAAGGCTTTTGTATTCGGGGTCTTGTGCGATGGTCATGGTCGAGATCAACTGAGAAGACCAGTCATGTCCTTTCTCATGGCAACTGAACAGTTTTTTTTTTTTTTTTTAATGGAGCCTTTACTCAACATGCAGAGGCTTAGTATTCAAGTGACATTGTGATTTGGTGCTACCATAAACTGAGGGCATTTCAATTATAATAAGTCAATAGGAGGTACAAGGACTATGTTACCTTAAAGCTAATGGTTGCAGGAGAAAATTGGTGTTTTGAAAATGCTCTCCAGGACTCTCCAGAAAAAAATTGGAAAAAGTGGTGAATGGTGGACAAGGTTACAGCTAAGTTATCTAAATAGCAGTAGTTGTTGCGAATGTCCTTTGAGGATAGATTCGTGGCTACAAATAAACTGACTCTGGCACCAGTTCAGTGTGCTGAAACCCCTGAAAGACCTTCTAGGTGTCAGAGGAAGATTAAAGTGGCAGTTGTGTACCCGCTGGTACAAGAGGAAGGCCAAGGTGTGGTGGACTTACAAAGTGGGTTTTGTTCTTTCTAGCCACAAGTGGAACAACACTTACTGTTTCAGCTTGATATTTGTAGGTGGGCTTTTATTAACCTAGTATTCCCATGAATTCTATCTGTATTCTAATTCTGCACCTCAAGGTTTATGTGTAATGCTAACATTCAGTGCCAATGCAAGAAGTGGTGTCCTTTATGTAGCGAGGTGGGTGTGGAGGTTACGGTGCTGGATGAACATGTAGTGCATCCATCTTTCATGCAGGAGACCGAAGTTCATGTCCTGTCACAAACCTACAATTAATGTTTGGATATTTTATTTCCCATAACCACAATCTTTCCCTAACCACAACAATATTATATCCGGCATGCACAGAATCATGAAAATGTTGGCATTGCATGTGAAAAACATATCATCCAATATTGATTTTCTTGCCCAGCAATAAGATTGCTTTTTATGAATGGCAGCAACTTCTGCTATGAAATCTACAAAAAAAAAACAAAAAAACTTTAAAATACATTAACTGTAGTAAAACATATTGTGTTTAACATGTTTATTACAGCTTAGAACATACTGTATTTGGATAGTTTTGGCCACTGTTTCTATCAGTTATGATATTTCCTGACCATCACATTAAAGTTTGACTTGACTTGGTTGTTTTGTTTTGTTTTTTAACGCAAACCAATCAGTAGCAAGTGACATATCTGTCCCGTTAAATTAATTTCCAGTTTGTATGGGAGCTGCAGTAACAGATGCAGGGAGGTTAATGTTCTTTACAATGATTAAAGAAATATGTTAACTGTAAGTTAACCTACAAGAACCTTTATATTTGTGTCAATCTCATCCATTTTTGTGGCCATTTTTAATGTCAATATTTTCTGTTAGTACTTTTTATAGATTTGGCTAGGTAGCTAGCTATGTACTATAGAGAGGTTCACCCCATTTTTTACAGACCTATTCATTGAACAAATTGGAGCTTCTGACCATATGGATGGTCAGATAGTTTAGCCAGATTTTCTAAACCACATTATTTGGAGGTAAAACCCAACATTCACCCGAAATGTCAACCACGGCAAGTACCATAGGTCAAAGTAGAACCAGAAAGTCAGTCTGTAAACTATGATGGATCTTCACAAAGGACTGTCTGTGTAATGACTTCATTGTTTGCCCCCCTTTTTTTTTCTTCCAAATAAATTTCTGTAACTTGGGAGGGGTTTCGTCAAAATTTATTTAAAGCACTGTTGCCACATTCCCAGATCTCACAAAGCGAGTACAATGGTACCAAAAGGGACAATGGCCAACTGCCTTCCCCCCAAAAATAAGATGTTGATTATGAAGTTGTGATAAACCAGAGTTACTCTTTAAGAAAGTTTTTTTTTTTTTTTTAAACCAACGGGTTCTTGTATTTGCTCACATGGGGCACTGTGGTAAGAGTGGGATCGCTTTCTTTGGTTTTGTGAGTGGAGAATATTAACTAAAACCTAACGCAACCCATTTGCATTGGTTTTTGGATAGATTTGGTAATGTTCCTGGACTCTTGATGTGTTGATGCTGCACTCATACTCAAGTACACCACCCACACACACATTCGTATACACAATGGAGCTGTGCAACTAATAACCAAAGAGGTTTAATTCTAAAGGCAAAAAGGCTTGCAAAAACATTCAATAAAAAAAATAATGATTTTGCAACTCCACTTCAAAGCATCACTCTAACTCATGGCTAAAGTCAGGCTGTTTTTGTCAACCATTAATGATGAGAGAGGGGTTGCCACTGCTGGCAAAGCAGTGGCCTTCATTTCACAGAAGCACATATGCACACACACACACACACACACACACACACACACACACACACATACACACACATACACATATAACACCCAGAAAAAGCCTCTAAGGTACAGTACACAACAACACAGACAATCAGAGTTAGAGATCAGAAAGAGTAAGAATACTGGTGTGTTTGAGTACTCAGGGAATAGAAAATACAAAGAGATTCTTTTCTTGCCTAGAGAATGTACAGCACATAGCTTTGGAGTTTCTACTCTATCATGATGTAACACTTTTGTTTTATAAACCTAATACTTTTTTTTTCTTTTATGATATATCAGCAGTACAGAGGCTCAAACAAAGAGAGGCTGTGTAGTTAATGTGGTTCATCCTGATACAATGGAGAGGTTCACATGTAGGAATTACTGAAAAGTACTCCCTGCGAGGAGGCCAACATTCAATCCAGGAAAACTCTTCCCAATGGCATTATTAGGGAGAGTTAATATTTTAAAAAAACCTCCCACACAAATACCTGTTTCACCTGCATCCTTGTGTTTCTACCATAATTGTTCTTTAAGAGACTAGACACGTAAATACAGGCTTTATTTAGAGCTACAAAGACAACAGAAACAACTTGCAAGACCCAATTTCTGTCAACTGGGCTGCCAGCTTTAGATTTCTGAAATTGTGGTTAAATGGAACCCATCAGGCTAATTAGTTGGAATTAGAGGAAGAGTTTGCCCTTGGAAATGTGTTTGCACTTTCTCCAGTTCCATTAATAAAATCATATTACATACATCACATACCACAAAAACATCATACATTACAGCATTAGTAAATAGAAAGGGAAATTAGGTCTGCAGCTGGGAGCTCTTTCCCTCCTGACACCACTATCTGATAATCACTATTATCTGGAAAAAGGGGAGCTCTTTCCATCATTGACAGTACTTTATCTCTAAGGAATATATATGGGATTTGTGTAGTGCATTTAAGAAATCCAATAGTTTCCAGCCGATACAGGAAAGATGCAGTTAACTTACAACCAGTGTCTTAATATACCCACATGTACACAACTTCCATAGGACTGGACTTGACAAATGAGATGTCTATGTTCATTCTAGAACTAAAATAACAACACTGATTGTTTTTAACTCCCTGTGAAACATTACAGGCCTTTGAGACCCATTTTCTTAATCAGCTTATTAATAAAAGCGATGGGGTTCAACATGAACAAACTGGTGTCTCCTACTGTTTATTTAACATGAAAGATGCCTGAATTTGTGCTTGTCTGTAGAGTTGCCGCAGTATTGATTTTTTTCCTTACCGCACAAATTAGCAAAGCCATTCAAACCACTGTGGTAACCGCCATAAAAAATTATTTAAACTTCAGATAATAATAATTGGTCCCTAAATAGTGTGTAACATTCTCAGATGCTTTAATTCTGCCTTCATTGGGGTCATCAAGTTATCATGGGAGTATGTTCTTGGTTTATTAATACCTGATTTTTCTAATACAATATAGGTATAGGTTTTACATATAAATTACAAAATTGTTAGATGTCAGACTGCATTAGGATTCCATGCTGATAATATTCATCATTTCTGAAGCACTGAGCACACTGACTGCATTCCAACAATACAATTGCCTTTGGTCATTGAAAAGAAAATTATACTTCAGTTTTTGAGAAATCTGAAGTGGCCACTGTGAAGTAGTGGCTCAGTGAAATGTCTGATACCTTACACTTGGGATTAGGTACAGTCTCAAGGACAAACTTAAATGACTAGAAAGTTCAGCCCCCCTTTGTCACTTTTTTGGATGAGGTTACAGATCAGCACTAGTGATTATTCCTTATATGATAGCTCTTAAAAGAAAGGGCAAGGCCGGGTGGACAGGGAGGATAATGGTATTTTGATATTCTCTTCTTTTCTTTATGCTCTTTTAATCTTTTTGTCCATTAGACAGTCTGCCCAAGAGCCTCTTCTATTACAGTTTTGTGCTTATGTGCCTAAAATCTAAAAGAAAGTTGTGAATATCATTTGAGCTTCAGTAAATCATAACCAGTAGTAGCAATAGAAGAACCAGTAGTAGCAATAGAAGCGGTCTCTATCAATCAGAATTAAGTTTTTTTTAATTTTTCTTGTTTGTGTAGACTAAAAACTGAAACAAGACGATTAGCATGAGGCTAAATATGAAGCACACTGTCTTTATTCATAAAGAACCTGTGAGCATAATAGACTGTGATCTGTAGATTCACAGTGGTGTGGTATGACAGTATGTGTTGGTGGAAAGACCAGTGGCAATATAATGCAAAGCCAGCAGTGACAACACTAAAAAGTTGGGGAAATGATGAGCCAGGTGGGTTGTTCCTGCACCAAACTGAAACAAAATGACCCAGACTTCATTTTTTGGATGCGAAAGAGGCTTCTTTCCACCTGTATACTCCATCAGAACCATTTGGTGATAATTTGGTAATAAGTATTATCAAACAAGAAGCCTAGCTCTCGGGTTATTACTTTAGCTGTTCTTGTGCCAGATTTACGGTGAAGATGGTATCTTGCGAATGTGTGCTGCAGGTTTCATTGAGGTTGAGGTCACATTCTGCATATACTCATTGTCTGTTTTCTATGAGATCCCTAAGAAACGATGATGCAGTGATCTTGATTACAAACAATATACTTTGGCTACAGTTCAACTCCACTGAGAAAAACTGTGTTGTTATTACTCAAAATGTTACTATAAATTTTTATATTATAATATTTAGCATAGACCTAATTATTAATGCATTAGGAAGCAATAAACATGTTCATGGGAAATGAAGTGGAGATGAAGTGATATAATAAGACAAATCAAAGATGCACAAAATATGCAGGAGGCACTGCAAGCACTGAAGAGAGAGAGAGAAAGAGCAGCAGTTCAGAGTGGAGCAGGTGGAGGTGTTGATGGAGTTGATATGGATGTTAATATTGAGATAAATGCAGCTAAATGCTCAGTTACAAGTCTTAACAAAAGAAAGAGTTGCAGTCTGCAGTGATTTTAAAGTTTGCTGATGGACAAGTTCAGATCCAAGATCCATGAACAAACCAAAACTCCCTGTCCACTATGTGTTTGCATTACAATAATCAGATATTTTGTTTATTAATTTTGTGGCTCCAGCCTGGTGCATCTGGTTGATAAATACCGCATGTCTGAGGCAGAATGTGTCACATCTGCACCTGAAAAACAGGTGCAGACACCTCAGTAAATCTGGCCCTGAGTGTTCCAGGTGTAGTTGAAGGGGTTAGGTTGGGGTCAGTGTGGCTAGACATGGTCCATCTACATCCCGGTAAGATAACAGATTCCCCATGAGACTGAGAGTCAGTCAGGCAGAAAAGACATATAAACTACTGCAGTGTAAAGTAAAGGGTCATCCCGGCCAACTACTACACACAGGAGGTTAGGGGCTTGGCAGGTTGGTGGATGGTTGGTGGCAGTGTGTGTGTTCAAATGTGTGTTCAAGTGTCTGTGTAGGAAAAATCCCATCTCTTCAGTGGACCTTGTCTTCAGGGCTGTGACTGTGTGCGTGTGCATGAATTGAAGATGGATGTATATAAGAGAATGTAAGTGTGTGTGTGTGTGTGTGTGTGTGTGTGTGTGTGTGCGTGTGCGTGTGTGTTATCCAAGCTTACCCTTTAGGTGGATCTTATTTTCCGGGCTGTGCACCAACACCGAGCTAACTGAATCCAAGCTGTCGTAGTTACTGCAGCCGAGAGGGCCTGTCCTTGTTTCGGTTACCTAGGAAACAGAGGAAGGACAGATCTATTTACTATATTATATATTATATATATGTACGTATATATGTGTTTTTATGCCACATGATAAAAAAAGTTATGTGATTTTTTTTTGACTTTGTAGGATATATTTTTTTGTACTTGTAAGACATGCTGTATTTGTTTCTGAAGCATGATGTATTAGAAATATGTTGTGTATTTGTTTGATAGGTACATTTTGTATTTGCAAAACAAAATGCATTAGTTTGTTAATGGTGTTTTGTATTTGCAAAACACACTGTGTTAGTGAATCATAGAGCATATAATTATTTAAATATATATATTTATAAAACATGTTTGTTTGTTAAGTTTTGGCAGCAAATTAGGCTCCATAGCTGTTTGTTCCCATTTCTAGCAGTCAAGTACACAGCTTGTGGCAGGCAGAATGTGTGAAGGCAGGCAGAGGGCTGGATGTGGCAGAGCCCTCTGACAGCAAAGAAAACTATTGCCATCTTTTGCTTCACTCCCACACCTGCAGCCACAGCTGCCTGCAATGTACCGGCTGTCTCATGGAACAAAGTGGAGGAGAGGGAGAGAGAGAGAAATGTGAAGGAGAGAACAAGTGCAGGTGTGTGAAAAGGACTTTTAAGCTTTTAAGTATAGCAAAAGAACCGCCACAAAGGGAGGTTGAAGCATATCAGTGCAGGCTTTACAAGATTTGATTATTGTTCTGTGTGGCAAAGACACATGACTGATATGTATTTCATTCTCTTATTTGAGCAAATAATGAAATACACTCAAGGAACTAAAAAGTGATGTTGTATCGCAAGACCACGATGGTGAGATTTGAGATTCAACAATGGCAGCGCCTGGCTACTAGATCTGATTCTACACTTCTGCTAAACTCCTACCAAGAGATTTATAACTTTTTTGGACATTATCAGACTTTTTCCAAATAAACACAGAACAACACCACACATTTTCAGAGTGGAAAACATAGAGGAATTTATCAAACATTACTACTACAAGTGCACAAAGAACCCGGACAACTAGACCAGCAACCCAGCTAAAAGGAAAAAAACTGAATCATCCACCGACACCGACGACCTGAACACCACTGACATACAGGTCTGTGTGCTTGAATCTATAAATAAAAAACTGGATGTTCTTGGCATGCTCCACCAAGAGATTAAAGACTTGAGAACAAGGAAATACTCACCTCTCAGATGGACATAATCAAAAAAGAAAACAAAACACTGAAAAGACAGTCCTCAACATACAAACCAGAAACATGCGTGACAGTCTCATTTTTTCTGGAATCCCTGAAAGCACAACCGACAATCCAGAAACCATGGTCAGAGACTTGATGCACACCGCTCTGAAACTCCTGTCAGAAACCAACAACAAAATAACATTTCACCACGTACATCGACTCGGACCCGCATGTAAAACAGACCTCGTCCCATAATAGTTAAATTTGAACATTTCCAACAGACAGAACTAAAAAGCAAGGGACGCGAGCTGAAAGGAACAACATTCAGCGTCAATGACCAGTTCCCCAGAGGAATAAATGAATGGTGGAAAATACTATATCCCATCATCAAACAGAACTGGCAGAAGGGCAAATGAAGAAGGACAGCTATTCTGAAACTCCACCACCACACCCTGGCTCTTCCACCTCTGTCTGTCTCTCCTTTTTCTCTGGACTTCATTTACCTCCATGTGTCTGTGTACTTACAGTGTACTGATGAACCTGTTTGTTATTGTGGATGTTTGTTTTTTTCCTTTTGTTTGTTTGTTTTATTTTACATGGAGACCGACCCACTCCATTACACAATAGTAGTGCAAATGATTATCACAATAGATACTTCCATCCATCCATCCATTTTCTTTACTGCTAGCCAATCTCAGCTGACATTGGGCGAGAGGCGGGGTACACCCTGGACAGGTCGCCAGGCAATCACAGGGCTGGCATACAACAATAGATGTTGCGCTAATTAAATGCAGAAAATTAAGTTTCAGCTTGAACCCTCTGTGCTGGGGCTAGCAGGCAGCCTGGAGCCGCTTTCATGAGACAGATGAATGAATCAGTTCAGAGGATGATATATGACATTAACTGACATGTGCGGCATCAAATAATAATCTGTTTGACAAAAGACAAATTAAGTAGCTATAAAAGCTCTTCAGTGGAGCTAAAGTTTGTTTGTTGTTGTTTTAACTGTCCAGTTTATCTGCTGCTGCTTTACATTACAGTGATGTTAATGTAGCTTGATCGTTTGGATAACTTGGCAGCTGATGTATTCCCACTGTGTGTCGTCTGTCCACAATTACTGTAATTAATACCATACACGTTAAAAAGAGAGGAGACAGAAGTGAGGAAGAATTGCAGGATGTCATGGTGTTGAAAGAAAAAAAGTAGAAAGTAAAGAACTGATTCAAGATTGAAAGAAAAGGTTTAAGGAGGAAAGAGAAACACAGAGAAGCAGCCCAGGCGTCAGGTGATGGAGAGACATGAACAAATTCAAAGCAAGAAAACTGGTAAAGAACTTACAGCTGTATCAAGATGAATTACTGTTCAGGCACAATCTGTTCTCCAAATTTAAACTAAAAGGCACCCACAATAACAAAAGTCAAAGCACAAGACTGAAACCTGCTATAAAAGGATTTACAGAGCTTTAAATTCAGATACTAACACTACACAACAACTTAATTAACGTGATATTTTCTTGCTGTTAAAAGCTGTTAAAAGGTTGTTGACCTTTTCCCATTCCTGACTAAATGAACTGAACTGAACTGAACTGGAAATGACACATCCCAGCTCAGTGGATGTTTCTTATTGTTTTAAACCTTGAAGATGTGCTGACTACCAGTAGAAGTAGCAGAAAAGTACAGTATATATCAGAAAAAAGAAAAAAAACAGTGGGAAATAATCACAAAATTCATTTTTCTCTCATTTTGGTTGGTAAAAATGTATATTAAAGAATCCTACAAAGTTGAGTCTGACATCTCCATTTTAGAACATTTAAAAATCCAACATCCAAGGTATTTCAGCCAAAACATGTTCTGAAATACAGCAAATGGTGTCCAAGGATTTATAAATATTTTTCCACTGTGTTGCTTGGAGCTGTTAAATATAGATCTCAGAATGTTTTCTTACTTTTGCAGAAACAAAGATCTACATTCACATAAATTATGAAAAGGCAGGCATGTGCTGCTTGTGCCTAACTTGTGTGGTTTCTTTTAAGATAAGACTTTAGAGCTGTGTGGTTTTATCTAACTGTCTCTTGCGCTACTTTTGAACTCTGCCTCTCCATTATTTTTAGCCGTATTTTATAGTCTTTAAAGATTCTCCCCTTTCCATCCCAGTTGTATGCCTTGTAGTTTTTAAAAATGTCTTTGTAATTATGGGATTTGAAGAGCTACATGTTATGCTCTGGAGAATGTCACCATATCAAAAGCATATTATTTGTTTAGAAACAATATGTATATACTAAACGTCTGTAAAGGAGCAGCCTTTTCACCACTCAGGGGTTTTTGTTTTTGAAAACAAATTGTTTTATATGCCACTCAGTCAAATATTATAAACAGAGTCCTTCAGACAAAAATACTTGAAGCCTTGAGCTAATCCTGCCATTCATTTACCCTTACAATAACAAAACCTCTGTCCTGCCAACAGGACAAACATGCACACACACACACACACACACACACACATAATAGAGAGTGAATCACAGATCATAGATATAATATGATCTGGATTGTTGTAAGATTCCATGTTACATGTTTTTTTGAATATGGGTAGCTATAATTCCACAGCTTATGCTGTAAATTATGTTGGTGTATGGTGTTTTAAAATTTTGTTCCATGTGCCCCTTTTTGACTTTGAACACCTGCCCCTCTAAAGGTCTCTGCATGGCCCTGATCCCCAGCCACAGAGATGAGTGGATCATCAAAGGGCAGGTCCAGGGCGAGGCAGCAGGGGTGGGACGACACAGTCTAATCAAAGGTCTCCTTATATTCAAATAAAAAGATAATTGCAAAAAAGTTTAACATGCTTACACATTTACAGTATAGCAGAGAATTTTCATATGTTGAGTTCATGTTATGGCCACAGAAAATACTAATTCACGGTGGTAAATTGTGTCCAGTATCAGTACACAAATTATTCTAAAATGTGGGTTACCATAGCAACCATACATCTGCTTCAAGTTACTACTTAACTCTCTGGTAAAACAGGCCTAGCCATGGGTTAAACTGACTACAAAGATGATGATATGAACACAACTTCTCTTTTTTCTTGTGGTAGTATCCATGTGATAATATACTCTGAGGTGTCCTGATCCCAAAAAATGGACTCGGAGGAAGAAACACACTTTTGCTCATTTTGTGGCATTTTTTTGGTTACAACCTGTTACTTTTGTATGTTCTGACACCCTGTTGTGTATTATTGCTTACTTAATGATGCTATTAATATTGATGCAATATTTATAATGAAAGAATTTTGGGATCTTTTTGAAGAGATGAAGATGTGGGCGTAATGTCATTGTATACAGTTAAATACACACATAATTAGGAGACAATGGCATGGCATGTTTGATGACTGTTTCACATTTTTGCTTTTTGTTACAGCGACAGCTGTGTGGGCATTTTTTCCTTTTCTCAGTTTGCAAATTAATTGGATCTATATTTCTTTAAACTATTTCTGACATTGATATAACAACTACAATCGACAGCAGATTTCCTTCTGCTTCATTCACATCTACATCTTCATCTCAGAGTACTAATAGATATTTTTAGTAGTAGAAGTACTCTTCTTTTTGAAGAAAGGTCTAAGATCGTACATACACTTTAAGATGCAGAATGGAAAAGATGAAGGAGTAATGAAACTGTTCTAAACACAAAGAGAGGCCCGACTCCTTATCAGCTGTCTGATATCCTTACAAATTTTGCATTACTGTTACTTGGTCAAAATAGCTGTACTTCTATCCATGTCCATGCACTCTCTCACACAGCCTTACTCTGCCATTCTGTCTTTGTCTTTGGAGACTTACAGTTAAGATTTGTGCCTCAATAGGAACTAAATAGAGTCATTTCTCTGGCAAGAATAAATAAAAGTTACTCTCTTAGTTGAGGAGATGTGCCTGAAATTTCTACCATCGAGGTTAATAAAATATTAAATGTAGCAAACATCTGACCTGGATATTAGTGCTGCTGAAATACTTGTTATGGAAAATATGATAAATAAATAATATCCTACTTGACGTGTGTGTAAGATACTCTGGTGTAGGGCTGCTAATTGAGGAAAGAAAAGAGCAGGCGGAAAGGGAAGAGTTGGCACAATCTGCTCCTCAGTCCTCTGCATTGCTCTCTGTCACTGCGTACATCTCAAGTCTCTTAATTGCATCCACGTTTGCCTCACTTGCGTCTTTTCCTTGCGTCTTAGTCTTTCCCACTAAGGATGCATGGAGAGATGCAAGGAAACCATGTGAGGAGAGAGGAAACGAGGAGATATGTTTTTAGAGAAATGACACGTCCTTTCCTCTAAAGCGTCATGTGAAGCGACGTCCGTTTCTGATGATGGGGGCAGCTACACACATGTACACTGTCCTAATACTAATAAAGACACACGGTTATGACTGTCAGAGCAGCTGTTTTCTCTCTGCAGCCTGTTACCTGTTCAACAAACACCTGCACATGAATAAAAACCTGCATTCTGTATTTATACTCTGTACTGTGTCCTGCTCAGAGGCACAGGAACCATTTCTACTGGCAGAGGGCATTTATATTATCTATTCATTATTTGCATCTCTTTTTATTGATATTCCCATTGAGAATTCATTTGTTGATAACTCAGAATATGATTAGGGTGTCATTTGAACATTGGAAGTGATTTATTAGGCTAAATGTTTCAGGAAATTATATAACTCATATCAAACCTGACACTCAGGAATTTTAAGCCTTATGTGTGACTGAATGGAAATGAAAATATAAAAGTGCTTCTTGCTGACAAAGGAAATATCAAATAAGAGACATGAAATGTACCCTCTGTCTCCAGCCCCTGCTCACTTTTCCCAGGCCATGTACTTCCCTCCAACTCTCCAGACCTGCCACCCTCTAGCTGTCCACCAGTGGCCGATTTCATTAAGCTTCCTGGTACAAACAGTAACTCCTAGTGACGAAATTCTAAGAAAATGATTATAATTATGATGTTTTGTAAGAATTTCCCCTTACAGTTAAGACTAGATTCTGGTATAGATAAAAGTTATTCACAAAGCATTTTAAGAGTAGGGAGGAGGACTTGAGGCTTAAGAGTTTCTTAAGCAGAGGTGAAAATGGAAAAAAAAACAAAGAGGCAGGAGAAATATTCTCCAAATGCTGAATGACAATGAGTTAATGAAACGCTACAGATGAGATTGTGCAGGGAAAATGTTTGTGGTTGATTTCATTAGAGATACGCTCACATTTCCCACCCAACGCAATAACACTACAATGTCAGAAATGAAAGTGATCACAAAGACTTACATGCTAATCAACGCTGCTACTTATAGACTGAACAGCAATCACATAAATTGATGAAAGCTGTGCCATTTTTCCCCCGTTAATATCAGATAGATTAAGTACTAAAATGACCAGCATGGTAAATAAACATAAGAAAATAAATATAACAACTATCAGCATGTGAATAGGCTACTGCACAAGTAGGCCCGTGTTTTCAAACATTTCATGGGCTACTTTTAAAGTATGGCAACGTATTTATTCAACAGAGATGTTCATTACATGAAATAGTATTTATAATGACACCATGTCTTAATAGTGACAAAATTCTATGATTAGACCTATTGATTTAATTGTACATTCTATGCCCATTCTCACTAAGAGTGTATTTTTATTTCTTTGTTTTTTTGTTTTTTTTTTTTTTTGATCAACCAATCACACCTTTTAAAAGAATGAGTCATACCTAGCAACGGGGTCACACCTCATTTACTCAGTTGCTCTGAGAATTTACCTAAATCACTCCTAAGCTAGGACTCCTTTCTAGAAGTATTAAGTTATATTAAGTTCTGAGCTTTCTGAGAGTATTCTCAGAATGTTTGTGAATACGGCCCTGATGTCCTTGGACTTTCCCTACTTTCCCTATCTACACACCTGTTCCCACTTCTCATCAGTCCTGCAGTTACCTGGCCCACTCCGCCCACTCCTCATCTGCAACTCATTCCTTTGTCAGCCACTTAATTCATATACTGGCCCAGATCCTTTGTTCCCTTGTCAGATCATTGTTGTTGTCATGTTACTTCTTGTCAGTGCTTTTGAGCTTCTGTTTTCAGTTACCTAGACCTGTAACATATTTGCACCTGCTTGCTTGCCTGTCTGGACTTTTCTGCATCTCAACCCTGCAACTCTGTGGATTTAACACTACTGCTGTTTGGACTGTTTGGACTTGCTCCCTATACCTGTGAGCTTTTTGTGTCTTCACATTTGACAATAAACTCACTGAACTGTCTCTGCTTGCCTGTATAGTCTGCATTTGGGCCCTTCCTCTGCTGCCTAATACACACCACATGTGACACGAGTAGAGTTACAGAGAAAAGAGTCAAACATAGAGCAGACGTGGGAGAGACGGAAATGCTCAAAAACAAGTGTGTGACAGAGAGAATGTGAGGGAAAAAAGGCAAAAGGCAAGAGAAAGAAAAGAACAAAATCAAGTCTTGTGCAGACAACCATGTAAAAAAACTAAGGCACTCCATCTTCAGGTGAAATAATATAGTGAATTTATTCTTTGGGCATAGGCAATCATATATATCCATCCAATAGGATTGCCTATGTTCAAAGAATAAATTCACTATATTATTTCACCTGAAGATGGAGTGCCTTCATTTTTTTCCATGGTTGTCTGCATATGAGCCATCAGAACCATGCAGCACTTCCTCCTCCTGTTGTAAACTGAAAGAAAAGAACAATAAGAAAGAATGAGTGAGGATAATAGAAATAGTTAATTTAACAGACGAGATAGGATAATTAGAATAGGAAGATGGATATGGCCTCTGGCAAAGCCATTCACCAGCTAAATCATGCTATTTGGCAAATGAAGCAGCCTGTTCATCTTAAAACAGCCTTGTCCCTCACAACTTCACACTCTGCCTTGCATGAAGATTGCATCTATTATCAAAAGAAATGAAAGTTACCCTTCAAGGCGCTGCAAAAGATACATATCTCAAACATCTCTCAAATATCTTAAAAAAAAAAAAAAAAAAAAAACAGACCGCTGAGATGTAGTTAAAGATTAGCAGGAGATAAAGGCGAGAAGCAAAGGGAGATTAGTGAGGGGGAAAAGGAACGTGGCTTTGTTTAAGCCACTGATATGGTCACAGATAATTTCTGCTTTATTAACAAAAGAGACTAAACTGTTGAATATCATTCATGTTTCTGTATTGACTGTGCAACAGAATCTGTTCTGTTAAAGTGTTCACACTGAACATAAAGTGAATTTATAGGCTCTATTGAATATAAGATCACTGCAAAGAAAAGAGTGGATGCTAACAGAAGCATGAGGGGAAAATTCCAAATGATCCTAAAGCTGATAAACATACAGCGATAAGAAGAAAATGAGAGCTAGCTGCCTGGAGAAAAACATCACACAAACACACTACACAGTATATTGCTAGCTGGCTACATTAGAAATAGATAAAAACACAAAATAGCAAAATAAGGTAATAATAGAAAAGTGAGGTTTAAAAAAAATACAATAAAGTAAAAAGAAAGGATATACCAAGAAGTAAAACAGACTAAAACACTTAAATAAATAGACAAATAAATGAAGTTCAATTAAAAGCCAGACTAAAAATGTAAGTCTTGAGTTTGCTTTTAAAAAAAATCAACATTCTCTGCTGCCCTCAGGTCTTCAGGAAGACATGGACCACAGTAATAAAATGATGCCTCACCGTGGGTTTTTGTTCTGACTTTAGGGATAATTAAAAAGCCACTACCAGAACACCTGAGGGTTCTACAGGGTTCATAGGATAGAAGCAAATCTGATAAATAGGTAGCACCAAGACCATGAAGAGCTGAAGCAAACAGGTAGCCAGTGCAGAGACTTTAAAATTGGTGTAATGTGTACTCTCTTTCTGGTCCTAGTTGACACACATGCAGCTGAGTTTTGAAGTAATTGTAATTGAGCTGTATTCTTTTTTTGGAGACCAAAAAGTAAAGCATTACAATAGTCAATCCTGCAGGTAATAAAAGTGTGCATTAGTGTCTCTGTGTTGGCTTGAGAGAGAGAGAAATGGTCACACTCCCAGGTTTTTTACTTATTGATAGGGGTTTAATGCCAGTGCTTACAGTTTCAGTTTGTCTCTCTGAGCTTCAGTACCAATGACCAAGATTTCAGTTTTGTCCTGGTTGAACTGTAGAAAATTCTCTGTCCTCCATAACTTGATATCTAAAGTACAGTTAAGTAGGGCATCTATTGGCTCTGAGTGATCAGGAGACATGGCAATGTAAAGCTGTGTGTCATCAGCATAGCTATGGAAATTTATGCTGTGCCTCCTGATGACATTTCCAAGTGGCAGCATGTAGAGGTTGAAAAGTGTAGGACCTAAAATTGAACACTGAGGAACACCACAATTCATTTTATAGCTTTTAGATGAAGATTCATCCATGCTTACAAAAAATTCTCTATTGAACCAATTAAAAACAGTACCAGCAAGGTCAATCAGACTGTGAAGTCTACCTAAAAGAATCAAGTGATCTACTGTACCAAAGGCTGCGCTTAAGTTAACTAATACAGAAAGGTTTTTTTTTATTATATCCATATTGGACCCGAGGTTGTGTACAACCTTGACCAAGTGCTGTCTCAGTACTATGATTTGCCCGAAAACCAGATTTATAGTTTTCAAAAATATTGAGTTCATAAAATCATTAACTAATTAAAAACAAGCTTCTCTAAAATTTTACTTAAAAAGGCAAATTGGACACTGGTCTGTAGTTATTAAGAAGTGAGACATCTAAATTGTATCGCTTCAGAAGAGGTTTAACTATGGCAGTCTTAAGAGCAGTAGGGAAAACACCCATTTGAAAAGAATACTTTTAAACTGTTTTAAAAAAGGATGTGGGAATGGGATCTAAAAAGCAGGTTGCAGGTTTTAATTGAGAAATAACTTTATCAAGCATCTCAGCATCAACCAGGACTAATTTCTCCAGTGTTTCCTCATATAAAAACAACACGAGGTCAAAAACTAGTATATGGCTGGACTGTGTATGGTCAATGTGTGAAATTGTGGCTAATTTGTTACAGGGATAGTCAGTGGTAGTGTCTCTAATGTGAATTCCTGGATATTAAATGTTCATCTACAATTTTCTGTAGTGGTCCTAGTAATATTTGCTGGTAAAGTGTACTGAAGTAGCATTACTACGTTTGAGTTATTAAATAATGCAGTTGCAAGAACAATACTTTCCTCATATCTTGGATGTTTGATTTGAAAGAGAACTTATTTTCATTCTAATTATAACTATTCTAATTATCTGTTAACTCCCCCTGCTCTTTCATCTGTTTCATTCTGTGGATGTCTCTTGTTTTTCACTCTGCATTGAGTATTTTGTCAGAGTGATTGTTATTTGGGGTGCTTGAACTGTGCGCTCTCTCTCATGCCTCTGTGCACCTTTTCGGTTGAGAATTACAGAGGCTGCGGTGGAAATTGTAAATGAAAGATTTGACAGCATTTTGGGTGCAAATTCAGGAGGCTTATCTCCGCCCAGTTACAGTCAAATCCAGTGCACCTGCCCCACACTAAACTGATATAACAGCTACATGAGTCGCATGTTTTACTTGCAAGACTTGTGTTTTAATGCTGTTGTTCATCATTTGTGATGTGAAAATGTCAGAGAAATAAAAAGCTTGCGTCCTGGTTTTACTTCAGTTATAAAATCCAAACACACCGCGGAGTGTCTCTCCTGCTGGTATCGATCACACTGGACAGTAGAGGAGCAGATGGCAGAGATGCTGGTACGCGTCTATTTAAACAGGAGTTCATTGCATTTAACACTGGAGCTGAGAGCGTCAGAGCTCGGAGCAGGAAACACAGTCTCCCTGCGTCATGCTGCTGTCCTCCAATTCCATCATCTTGCACCGATTCATTTAGAAAGAGCAACTCCAACACTCAGCCGGCCGGCCAATGGTGAAACTTCATCACTCACTCAGACACTCACTCACGGAAATCTGTGGTTATAGGGCTGGTCCGTGGCCGGCCCAGCCAACAAAGGTTCTGGGGTATTAAGATTCATAGGCTGCACATTGACATAAATTTGATCTAATAGTGTCTAACTTATTTCTGAAGTGGACTGCAAATTCTTCACATCTGGAGTTGGTAGACATACTGCTAGACTTCATGAAAACAGGGTTAATTAAACGGTCAGTGGTTGAAAAGAGGATTTTGGGGTTATTCAGGTTGCTGGTTATCAATTTTGAGAAGTGTGCTTGTCTTGCATATTTAATTGCCTTATTGTAATTCATCAGCTGTTAGTGGAAAATTTGATAATTGACCATTAATTTATTCTTTCTACATCTTCATATTCTTATTACGACAAGAACAACCTATTGCAATGTTCATTTGGACACCTGACTGTTGTTTTAAGACAGACTTGAAAAACTGTGAACCCGTCCTTTAATCTGAATGGTTTGAATCAGCTCTAAAATAACTCTAAAACAAGGATCAATATTCATTATCTTCCATGTTTGTTTTTCTGTTTTTCTATTCACTTCAAAACTGTTAGAATTTCCTCTCCCCAAAAGTAAACAGGGACCATATATCCTTTTTTAAAAAACTTTCTTGGGGTATTTTATGCCTTTAGTAAAAGGACAGTGTAGATATGACAGGCAATGAAGGGAGAGAGAAAGGGGGGAGACATGCAACAACTGCTGGATTTGAACTGTGGATGTTGCGGTTATGTGGCATACGTCTTTACGAGCAGGCTACCGGAGCATGGCAGGACTATCCTGATGCACTTTTGCATCAAGCATAAAGAAAAAAATCTTTATATTTAAATCTTTGCCTGACCTTTAAAGTGCATAGACTATGTAACACTGTCAATGTATGCTTTCTTAAATTCTTGTGCCATACTGTGGGAGTCTTGGCTTCTAAGGAAACACGTGTAAGTAGATTCAAAGGAATGCACATGCAACTTGGCTTATAAAAGTTAAGTTCAAAATTGTGCATCAGTTCACCCGCTTTAAAGCTGCACAGACAAGGTTGAGCTGAGTTATTGTTTCCTGCTGAGTGTCTGCCGAGTTTTGCTACAGAAGATTTTTGGGAACAGTTCAGGGGTCTCACTTATACCCGCTGCGTACGCGCAAAACGGGCTTGAAAGAGGTGTACGCCACGTCACACACAACAGTTGTGATCTATAAAAACAAACTTAATGGGAGAATGTGCACACCTGTACGTAAACTCTGACCCATGCATACGAACATTTAGACATTGGAGAACAGGAAATTGGCAACGCAGATGGTGAGGTGGTGAATTGAAACCACATTGTTTAATGATTCCTCTTTAATTTCATTTCACATCACGCGTTAATTATAGATCCACTTAAACATTCAAACCAGCAGTGTTATCTGTACTTGTGCTTGTAGTGAGCCATAACTATTCCATAAGCACCTTTCAATTTAAAAAGATATAAGCCAACTCAAATCTTAAATCAAAGTCCGCTGAACATTTCATCACTGCTGTCTCACCCGGAGCGCAGAGGAGAGTGTCAGTTGTGGAGCAGCACAGGGCTGCTGAAATGAATGATGCCAGGATGTGGCAGGTGGCAGGATTCTGGAAAGTCTGGCTTGCCTTTTCCTGATATTAACCCTGAACATACTGATTCCTTTTCACCTCAACCACCTCAACTGATGAACTTATCATCATCGGTTGTAGAAATCCAAGATGACATCAAAAAAATTAACTCAAACAAACATAACTTAAAAATAATTGCAGACAGAGCGCTATGTGTGTAAAATCGCTGCAGTGAACACGACTGTGCTGTCAGGCGCACAGAGCGCACTAGAGACACCCGGGATGGATTCCACATTTCCATGTGCACACATTTCCAGGTGGACTGTGGTTTATAAAAGGAAAAATACGTGCATTTGTACATATGCATGGTTTTATAAATCTGATCATTTTTTGGCATACGCCATTTTTGGCTTTTGTGCGCACGTACACTTTTAGTATGGATCCTATGCTTATCCTGTGTTTTATAAATGAGGCCCCTGATCACTAAAGAGAGAAGCCCAAAGACAATGTCTGCCATTAAATGTCTGAAGCACATCATGTTGCAGGAGTGGTTTAAGAGTTTTTTGGATGTTTTGATACTTTTTCCCCACCATTAAAACTTGTCACCCATGGAATCTATTGCTGACCACGATTGCTGTTCTTAATTAGAATTTGCTCATGTGAATTGTGATTTCATATCCCCATGGACTGAACTTTACATTTTTTCTCCCTGTTCTCCCAGAATCCACAAATGCATCAGATCCGATAGATTTCAGCTGTGTTACACTAGACACACACTGGGCTTGATTGTAACTCCTGTGAGGAACTTCAATGATAATCCACCAGAGAGCTGCCACCCCCATCTCTACCTTTGTTAAAAACTCCCAAAAGCCTTTCAGTGAGTGGATTATTCAACCTGGACCACTTTGATTTTACTGTTTATTCAACAATGTGCATTATTCAAACATGGCAGAGTGGTGTGTGTTTTCTAATGATCCTAAAAACCTATCTGACATACACATTTCAGCAAATGTAATCTCTCTCATTACCTCTTCAAATAATACCTTGCTGTTCCTATTTCAGCAGTCACATTACAATTACTGTTCTAATTAATTGGTACAGGCCATCATTCTTATGCTAATTTACCTTTTTATTGATGTAGTATGTCTCAAAAGGTTGTACTGTCCTGCTTTTAAATTGTGCTGAAATTTGGATTTGAATCCCCTGCTTCTGAAGCTGAAGCCCCAGCACAAGTAAAACAGTTATTTATGGGAAAGTCAGGATTACCAAGGGAACAAAGTCAGGGACTGCCTCAGGGTCCAAAGACCCTAAATCCACCAGCTTCACTGCATGTCAATTGGTTTTTGGCAATTTGATTAAATGCAGATTTGTTAGGGAGTTAAGTGACATATCAATTAAGGCGGGTCCTACCTTATAACTATTTTTGTGGTGAGTGTTTTATAGAGGGACCCTATGTCAAATCTTAATTTAAAGAGGACATATCATATATATTTCCAGGTCTATGTTTATAATCTGGGGCTCTGCTGGAATATCTTTGCAACTTCTCAATTCAGCCTCTGTCTGAAACAGGCCTCTTTAAGGCCCCCCTCCCAATGAGCCCACTCTGTTCTGACTGGCCAGCTTCCGGAAGCTGCCTTTCGGCAGACTTCAGGCATTTTGGTAGACGTAACAAACAGTAGTTGGATTTCAGTTCTTTTTCTCATTCTTTAATCAAAATATTAACTTCTCAAATACATCTGTACATGTTTGAGCCTGAACCCAAATTTGAACCATGTGAGTGGACAACGTGAACAGCCTTGGAGCAACCTTAGCAACAAAGGCTACGGAACAGCTGGCCATTTGTGGGCATAAGCAAACAATCTGATGTCATCACAAGGAGACAGTAGAGGTAACATTGCAAACAAAGCATTCAGAGCAGGTTGAAGCCCTGTCACAATTCCTGCTTCAGGAAATCTATGAAAACAATGAAGCTGCCATGTGAAGGCTGCTGTATGCACTGTTTTTGGGAGCTTGGAGATGACACTGGCCACTGGCTCCCTGATAGATTGATGGGCATAATTAGAACAAGTAATGTAACAAGTGGTATGACAGGATACTTTTCTCATTTAGAGGGTAAGGCTGGTGATATTCTATTTTTTTTTCAATGTCAACAAATCCAATGAAAAGGAATTGATCCTAATAATTATTGTGTGTTTGTGTACCCAAATCCTGATATTCCTCTGTGCCATTGTTGTCCAAAAAGTATTAACACAGTAACACCTGTTCAGAACGGGCCGATTTCTAAATATCTAGAGAGAACAGTGCCTGTCCCCTAAATGCCTCTCACACAGAATATTAGGAGACTACAATTTTGAGTTGAGCTGAAGTTGATTGGATGAACTGTAGTGTCCGTTCAAAACGTGTCTGAGACATCCTGTACTATGTCTTGAAATATACATACAAGTTCCCGTGCGTGAGGAACAGGAATAGAGCTTAACTCTCTAAACTTTTTCAATTCACTCTCTATGGTAGTTATCACTATGAATGCAATGCCATCTCTGACCACAATGTGTGTTGGAATGGCAGAGTGACACTGTCCGTATTTTTGCTCGTTGAATCCACGGGCAGAAGAAGAAGCAAATCAATGTTGTTTGAGGTATTTTTATATACTTCTGAATTTGCCTGAGACATCCAGCACTAAGTCTTGAACGTACATGCCAAGTTTCATTCACAGTACACAGTTCAATAGGAGAGCTTAAGTCTCTTAAATGTTTTCAAGTCATTAACATTGGATGTAATCCCACCTCCGACCACAATGTGGAATGCGATGGCAGAGTGGCGCTGTGTGTATTTTTGCTCATTGACTCCATGGGCAGAAGAAGAAAATCAAAGTTGTTTATGAGGTATATTTATATATTTCTCGAGAACCACTCATCCAAACAACTTCACACATTGACATTGCACTTCCGCAATTCCCTAGCAGTCCACCTGCCATGTATGAAGTAGATCTGATGAATGGTTCGAGAAGCAAAGCAAAGGACAAACATGCAGACAGACAGATTATTCGTTTTATATAGAGAGAATGTAAACACAAACAAATAAAAGCATGATAATGTAAATATATAAACACATCTAGTAATAAAAGCACTTCACTAACAAAGACCATGCCATTTGTGAGGTACTTCTAAGAATAGTTTATTGGGATGGGCAAAAAGATTTAGGAAAAATAGGATGAGGGTCAATTATGGTGGGATGATTGGGGTCAAGGGGAGGGATTGAAGAGGATAGATCACTGGGGAGGATGAAAGGGAGCCAGAGGTTGGTCATGGTCATGTATGGTGGGAAGATAGGGAGAATGAATGGGGGTCGGTTGGTGTCGAGTCAAGGCTGAAACATCTAGGAACCCAGGGGTAGAGACTCAGGATGGGGACATGTCTCGATGAGCTCGATTCAGCTTCATCATTCCCCAAAGTTAACTTCACGGGACTAAGAGAGAATGGGCTCTTTGGATATCACTAAAGGTGGCTATGGATATAACGATGGCAGGCTTGGGAAGACCATTGGCCGAGGATTTTAATTGTGTGGTCCAGGATTCCTTGACTGGAAGCGGTTGAAGCAGCTCCTACACAGAAGGAGTGGCCAGAGTATAGTTCAGGTGAAATTCCTGACTTGGACAGAACTTGGACGGAGATGGTGGTGGAACCAGAAGCGTGTGGCGATTCGGGTATCAGTTTAAATGGAAGAGAAAAATGGGGTGACAGAGGCCAAGCTGGTCGGTTTTGCTTTGTTTGAGGTTAAATCTGAGGATGTCTGGTGAGTGGATAGAAATGTCTGAGAGGCAAGCGTGCCATGATGGGTCGTAAGTGAAAGAGGAGGTGGTGAATTCTGAGCATTGTGAAAAACCGAAGAATGCAAGGAGGAACATGGCTGCGAGGGTTGAGACGATGGATGGGGATAAGTATCCTGCACAAAGGGTTTGGATAAAACGGGAGAGGAGGTCTGCTGTCGGATAAATGTTTTGGTGCGAGCTGAGGTTCTGCCTCTCTTAAGCCTTGGATTAACATGTTGAGAAATGGTTGAAATGGAAAGCAGTTTGATGAAGAAGTTTATACCACTCAGGTACACTTATATATATATATATATATAGTGGATGTTCTGATTTTGAGAACCGAGTGAGTGTAAGTGATGAAACTGATTAATGTGACGATGTCGATGGATGGAAATGGAAGGGTGTGCGCTGTATGGAAGGTTTTGAAACAGCACCATTCTGAATAAAATGAGGGCGTGAGACTATTTATGATTGCTTGTTACAACATGGTAACCAGGTAGGGAAGCTGAGGGTTTAGGTGAAGACTGTGGCTGAAAAATGGAGGGACCGCTGTTCTATATGGATCTGAATCTGGTGCCAAGGATTTGAATTTCTGAAATTAAAAAAAAAAAAACAGGAGAGGGAGTCAGTGATGGAATTTTTGTAGCCTGGAACGTGGTCTGCGCGGATGACGAATTGGTGTTGGGCTGAGATTAGGGTCAGTCTGATGTCTAGTGATTGGGAATGACCTTTGTTTATGATGGTGACGGTGGTGTGGTTGTCTGAGTGGATGAGGATAGCTTTTCTTGACCACTCGTGCCCCCCAGGAAGGGCAGCAATGACTACGGGGTACAGCTCGTAGAGGGTTGAGAAGGGAGAGAGCGAGGACAGTTCAATCGGCCAATCCAAAGCAAACCACCTACCACTGTAGTAACCACCAAATCCAAAGGAGGGAGCAGCGTCAATGTACAGCTGTATGTCTTCAGGCTGAGTTATGTGGTACTCATCGAAGAAAAAGGAATGCTGTTCTAGGAAGAAAGGAAATCATGCCACATTTGGAGCTCCATTTTACAGGTGTCGTCCAGGACAATGAAATCGTGGGGGGATGAGATGGCGACAGACACAGACAGTAAGTGGGAGAGGAAGGATCGTCCTTGAGAGATGAACCTGGCGCTTGGTGTATTGGAGGGCAAGGAGGTAGTTAGAGATGTAGAAGGAAATACAGCGGAGTTTCTCAGTTGGGAGAGAGGCCTGAAAGGTGAGTGAGTCCAGGGTGATGCCAAGGAATTCGAGAGACATACTGGGTCCTACTGTTTTTTTCTGGGGAAAAGGGAATGCCAAGCTGGAGAAAGGCAGACTTGAGGTTGGAGAGAGCATGTGATGGGGGTGAGGATGGTGGAGTGACGATGAGAAAATCGTCCAGAAGGTGGATGATGTATGGAAGTTTGTGGTTGTTGAGCATGATCCAGCAGAGTGCCTCGGAAAGAGAATTGAATATCTTGGGGCTGTTCTTGCACCCAAAAGTGAGATGGACAGCGAAATAGTAATGACCTTTCCAGGAAACTCTGAAGAACCTCCAGAAATCTGAATGAAGGCGCAAAACTTTGAAGGCGCTGGTGACATCAGCTTTAGCGCCATGGCTGGCAAAACAGATGAGGTTGGTGGTGTGCATTGCGTAATACATGGAAAAATCCAGACTGGGGATGAGGCTGTTGATGCTAGGAGTAGCAGTGCCATGGGGAGAAGAGAGATCTATGATTAGTCTCTTTTTAGCGATGCCGATAGGGCTGATGCAGTAGATTGGGAAAGGTGGGCTAGTAAATTGACTTATCATAAAACCATCGGTGACTTCTTTGGCCAGGAGCTTGTCCACTATATCGGGCTCGGTTTCCAAGATGGTAGACAGATAGTCGTCAAGCTCTGCCCTGCGGTAGGGGAAGACTGAACAGATGGTGTCAGAGTTCCCTGGAACGTGATTGTGAAGGGTGCCTGAGCTGGGCTGCACCGTGGGGTGCTGAGAGCACCCTAGGACAGGCGGTAGCAAAAGCGGATGGCTGGAGAAGCTGATTGAGGTCAACGTAATTACCTGACAATATCTGCTGTCTGAGGTAAGGTGAAATGGGGCAGGGTCATGCAGCCGGAGGGGGACAGATGGGCAGAATGGCGAAGGCCAAAGTGAAAGTACTGGTGGGCATGGCCTTAAAGATGTATGGAGCGAGGGGGAGGGATGTATGTGCAGGGGTAGGATGTGCAGCCTGTGGACACAGGGATGAAAGAAAAGATGAAAAAACATGATAGATCAAAGAGACAGCAGGCACAGGGGGAGATATGACCTGGCCCTCAGAGAGGGCTGAAGCAGTTGGCTTCGTGGCATTGTGACGTCATCAGCACACTGTGTACAGGTGGTGCTGGGTGGGGAACCCGGAAGTGAGCAGCTGGCTGGAGCGGTGGTGGAGGTAGAGAAGAGCTGGAAAAGCCTGGCTTTATTGTCCTTCCACAGATTGGTCATCGAACAGATCACTGTCCAAGGGGCTAAGAACCAGCTCGCAGTCCATGTCAAAGTGCAAATGAATGGTTGAGAGAACTGAGACGAACAGGAGAGGGAATGGTTAGACGCACAGGTGACTGGCTTAAAGAGGCACAGGTGATTTGGATTAACGAGGCACAGGTGTTTGATTAGTGTGATTAGTGAGAGAGTGGGGCGTGGTCTTGTTTCTGAACTTTAGTTATAATAACTCCATTTAAAGTGACTGTGCTGAGGTCTATGTTAGTATTCAGTCAAAGGCTTTGGGGAACAGGTGAGTTTTGAGTCTGGATTTAAATCTACAGATGGGGCCAGAAGTAATTTCTACCATTATATGACATCAAATAATATTTTGACACCACAAGGATTATAGGAGATTAAAATCATGGCAAAAGTGTTATGATTTACGATGCAGTTGTTTTTCATGAGTATAAAACCTTTACTTTACTTGATTTTCATAAGTGGTCAATAAAGGTGATTGTACATAATGTTTTTTACTAGAAAATGTTGAGGTTTTATAGAGGAGTAAACTGTCTCTCTGCAGTTTCCCTGCTGATTTTAGCTCTTAGCAACTGCAGCGCTGTGGTAAAAATACTGCCTTCCTCTGTGTGAAAGAGAGCCAGTTCCTCTCTCATTTCCAAACAGCAGAATTCACACAGATGTTACAGAAGGTGAAGGCTCCAGAACGATGTGGTCTAAACTGAATCTGTTACTGAGGTGATTGCTGCAGATAAAGATAATGTATTTCACTCCCACCTCCTACTCTACGCTGCAGCGACACAGAGCCCAGAGGCGTACATGGACACAGGTCAAGTACATCCCACTCAGTGTGGCTTCCTTCTGGGTGACGAGTTGATCTGGCAGAACACAGCGCGGCAGGTGGCTTGCATACCAGAGATCCTCATTTAGCAGAAACATGTAAAGGATGCTCTTCTCTAAGTGGGAGTCACTGTGTGTTTGTTGTGTGTGCACTTGTAAGCGTGTGTGTGTGTTTGTATGTGTGTGTAGGCGGGTGTGCAAAATCTCTGGGTGTCTGCAATGGCTAAAGAACGCAGCAATCTACCTGACTGTCAGTCTTCAAGCAGAAAAGCCATTCTATTCTTGTCACCACGGACAGGTAATCATGTTCAAATATACATTTCTGAGTTGTTTTTTTTCTCATTTGGAAATTATATTAAATTTACTGCACT
Source organism: Scomberomorus guttatus (assembly GCA_038419695.1). Lineage (NCBI taxonomy): Eukaryota > Metazoa > Chordata > Actinopteri > Scombriformes > Scombridae > Scomberomorus > Scomberomorus guttatus. Next base: position 6,284,947 of record CM076457.1, read on the forward strand.
GATAAAAACAAACTGATTCACATATGCTGCATATTTCTAACAAGAACTCATCTAAAAGCAGAAACAAGTTGTTATTGGTAGTTTCTTTTTTGTAATTTAAATTTGTATTAACTTTTTCAATATATAAATAACATACTGAAACAGAGGAGCACATTACAGTACAAAAAAAAATAAATCTGGGCAAATAGAATTATCAACCAGAAAAAAAAAAAATTATAAACTGCAGAGACAAAAATAAAAAATAAGGGGTCACTATGCATCAATAAATACAACATAAATGGTGTGGCATATTTTACATTTAAAAAAAAATCCTTTAGGAATATTTACTTCCTGTTAGGTTTCTTCCTTTAAATACTGTACATTAAAAATTTAGACCAAACTTCCCTTGGTAATTAGTCCTTGTGGTCGGAGATCCTTAGAGGCAATAATAGTTACATAATATAATGTAATTAGTTTTATTACATTATATCATTAATATGCAAATCTATGCAGCTAGGTATTCCAAAACCTAATGAGAATAGTTCATCAATCATCTTGTATTTATAATAAGCAATGAAGTCCAAAGATTTTTAACAAACATTTGTAGCCAAAACAACATCACTAAGATAACAGTTTGACATTTTGTAGCCTAATATTACACTCTAAATATTAGGTTAGTATCATAATTTGAACAGAGTCAGTTGGGGTGTTTCAGTCATCTGATCAGGATTCCTCGAGGACACCTCACTCTGGAGGTTTTTCAGACACGTCAAACCAGGAGGAGCCCGTGGGGTAGGCCCAGAACACACTGAAGGGATTCCACTGTAAATTCCATGTGGCCTAGAAAGGCCTTGTTATCCCCCAGGAGGAGCTGGAGGTTGTGGCTGGCTAAGCCTGCTGCCAATGAAACCTGGATCCACACAATGGAATAATAGATTTTACAACATTTTTAAAGCTTTTAATACTTACAGTTAAACTGAAGGGTCATGTTGTACATACTAGTATTTTTAGTGCATGTTTTGCATTTATTAAATAAGGAAATGAGGGTAGATAGGTTTGGTCTCTTTTTGGTAAAGTACATTTGGACTACCACTTGTAGTGGTGAAAGCCGAACGTTTCAACCACTTATCCATCACATTTAGCTTTCTATTTTGACTTTTCTTGCTAACTAGTTGTTGTGTACTCTGCCCATGCACGTGGTGTTAAAACTGACCCAGGTTAGTGAGCGACATGTTCTGTGTAATCAGCCTGTTGCAGCTGGTAATTTATTTGTTATTGTAAGAATAAATATACTAAAGATTAGCCTCACACATTTGTAATCTTATTTATTTCAAATTAGCAGAGCTGCTCCACAGTCTTCCCCTGTACCCTCTGGTGACTGCAGAAATACCCTCTGGGTAACACAAACCCCTGGCAGGGAAACACTGCCATAGGCGAACCAGTGAGGAGGAAAATCATTTTGCATACACGGTCACAGTTATTTAATTATAACTGTATTCAAAACTATTGTTAAATGAAGGTTATTTTGATGTATAAATCAACATTTGATAAATTTGGGGGTTTCCTACCTTTGGCATTTGGAGAAGGTTACACAAAGCTGTCAACAATCACAGAATTATCAGGTTTACATTGGTTTTTTCCCCATTACTGGACTAGTTTCAAATTGTCCTGTTAAATTTAGACAAAGTTTCACAGTCTTAAGCCCTAGTGGAAACAAAACTCAAACAAACTTTTCTTCATTTCAGACTGTGTTAGGATAAAATGTTTTTACTTGACAGCTGCAGCATTTGAATTGTAATTTAGGTTGATTTCTAACTTTCAGTGTGAGTCTCTTGAGCACAGCCTGTGATAACTCCGTTCCTTTCTTGGTTGGTATACGATACCTCTGGGGCAGCGCTGCTTCCCTGCCTTATGCAATGCTGTTGCATCTTTCTCTATCCATTTTAATTTTACTTTTACTAAAGCTTTATCCGTCACAAAACTGCTAGAAACGTATGAGGTGGGTGGATGGGAGGACTTCTGCTATTTAAGAGTCTGGAGGAGCCATTGGTGTGTCCTTACTGTTGACAGCTGGTGTTATGTATAAAAAATAGAGAACATTTCCCATCATACAGTTTAGAGTATTTTGAGTTCCCCCAATCCATTTTGCCAAAAGTCCCAGAAACCAACCAACAAAACAAGTATTTCTAAGCTGGAATACCCTGTCAGTTAGTTTGTGATTATTTGATGTGACAAAAATTTGTTGATGCATCTGTGCCATGTGAGTATAATATCAACTGAAATGTTAAAGGTATTAAAATGACATTTTCAAGATTGTGTAAAAATGCAGGAGCCACCTGAGGGCCCTTTTCATTGTGCTTTTGTGGTGCATCCTGCCAAACAAATTTGTAGTTAATAAATTTACCACAAAATAATTGCAGAGAACCTGTGGCCATCCATATCAGCTAATGGGTGTGGTCACAAGTGTGCTCTGTTGCATATGTAAACTTCACAAGACAGATCAAGATTAGATCATGTCAAACTCATCTTGATTGATATACTACTTATTTGGTGCAACTTCCTAAACAAATGTGTAATTATTTAAAATTACAGTATGTACAATCATTTGACACACAGTCAACCTGTGAATTATGGGGCCCTTGGGGGTGTGGGGCCGTGCGGCAATTGCCCAATTTGCCTGGTTGAAATCCAGCCTGATTCACTACCCTGCATCAGATATGGAACCTCATAATGATAAACTTTTAACTTAACTGTATTTATATTATAATCACATACCTTTACTTTTAAGTCCAATCAATTAAAATGCATAAAGAAACCCAATTTACTGTACATAAAGGATAACCTCATTCTTAACTGCTTTGGATATGACTTACTATATCAAATATTATAAAGCGCTCAAATCTTAAATCCCATTAATTTTGCACAGTTGTGTTCAGCACAGCTTCACTCAAATTGAAAAAAGAAAATATACTGTCAATGTTTTGACTTAAGTCTCACCATTATATAGGAATGACAGGCAGTCTGTGGCTGAATTTGCACAAAGTGTATTTCACAGAATATCACTGGATGAATTGAAAACAGGCCAACTGATGTGGAAAACAGATCTTAATGATCGCCACTTACTTATTTATCTGCTATTGTTGACTTCTTTGTGGCTGACGCAAAAGATAACTGATTGTTTTAGTGCAACAGTCATTCATTAGCCTGTCCCCACAGACACAAATGTATCAAACTGAGCAGGATTTCAGCTCATCATTAATTCAAGCTTAGCAGAGAATGTGAGAATGTGGTCTTACTGTAATGGCTGTGTGACTGAGACGCAGCATTCATACTTCAGTAAGCAAGAGCATTTGTATTTGTCATTATTTCTTACATATTAAAGTGGTGGTTTGCGGTGATAACCTTAAATATGAAAACTGTATTACCCTAAGTATGCAAGGGTTATCTTTATTTTCCCTTTTTTTTCTTTTTGGACTGTGGAGTACAGCCTACATTGCAGTAAAGTTTGTATAAATGATGTTTTCTCTCAGATTCCCTGTAGTCAATATGTTATAAAAAATATCCAACAAACTTTATCATTAAAATTCAATTTCATGTTCTCATAATAATCAAACTTTTCTCCCTAGGTTAAAAGCTAATTGGGTTTGTGTTCTCTGTTTCTCTTGTGCAACCATTCAAGGCTTTCAAACAATCAAGTACTTCAGTGTCCAGTAAGGGGGAAAAAAAAGATCTGAGACCAATCTCAGACCTTTTTTTTGCCTTTTGCCTTTTTCTGCATGCTGTGAGTGTGCAATATTCTGCATTTTCAGCAGCAGCACTTGGAAATGAGCTGCCTCATTCAAGTTACATACAAAGTTGACACTTAGCATTTACTCATTTGAATCAGATTTGCTATTTAAGTTGAAGCATTAAAGCACAGTGCACACACCCACACACCTGCTGTCATCGCATGAAAGATAACAGATCTGTTCCTATGTGAAAAATGTATCACTTGGTTATTCTTTGCTTCCAGTCGTCGAGAAGAAAAAAAGAGAGAGAATAGGATTTCTTTTTCTGTGTTGTTTGAGTAGATTTTCAACAAAACGGTGCCTCTTTGCAATTAATGATGAAAAGAGCTGGTAAAAGCCTGGTGGCAAATCAAGTGTTGATTGTACAGGTAAATAAAATGCACCGAAGGACTGGCTTATGTGCTGTAAAAATGTGTTAAACCACTTAAAATCCTAAAGTAAGGGCCACTTTGTACCTGAATCAAACATAACTGGGCTTTTCATAAAACTGATGATAACAGCCAGGTGTTTTAACCCTCATGTAATACAGGTGCACTCACACAGCTCATAACCCAGTCCAGATGGTATACAGTAGAATACAGTATGCATAAATAGACTTTTTCCCTAATGGGACTTTAAAGAAATCTGACATTTGCCATGTTTTATTGCCTCTGTGGGCTACAGTGCATACCCTTTATTTTTAATCCTGACTGACATTTTTTTTAAATGCCATGTCGTCGAGCACTCTCTGGCATCTCCCGCCAGCTTTTGAGCAATGATGCACTCTGAAAATAATCTTTGAAAAATATTTTGTGTGCATACGTTGATAGCATGTAGAGCTATTTGTTATAGATGCAGCATCAAGTAATATATCCCAAAGGAACAGTTTTATAGGACCGTTAATGTTTGTGTGCCTACATTGATGGGTGGTTGTTTGTGTACTGGGAGAACTACAAAATATTCCACACGTGGGTGCTGTACAGATGCTGGGTGCTGTAAGACATTTGCCACCACACATTGAAATGAAAGAATATGTATCTGGATATAACTGTAAGTAGGTTTAGTCACTGGCTGTGTAGATGAGTACTCTGTGCATGAGTACAGTACCTTAATAGCAGAAGTGGCGATCTGGAGGTGGTGCAGCCGTCTTAGGGTGCTTTCGCGATCTGTGAAGTATGAAGCTGCCAACTGATGGAGCAGCTCCAGAGACACCACAGAGCTGTTGCTGTTGCCTTCTGACTTCTTATTCAGCTTCTGCTTGTCCAGGAAAATGGTCAAAGACTCCTCCCCTGTGGACCAATCAATTGCTTAATCAATGTTCAGTTTTTCAGTGAGGGAATCTCACATTTTTGTGCTTTAATGCACCTTTTTTATTGGGAATGAATGAAACCTTTATTGCCCCTAGGGGAATTTGCTTTGCACAAAGAGGCAAAAGAACATCAAAAAACATCAACAACCATGCATGACAGCACATAATACAACATAAAACATAAGCATCATAAAAACATCATGAAAAGCATCATTTTGGGAAATAGATAAAAGACATCAAGTGCAAGTTCAAGAAAGTGCCAAATTCAGACCATGTGATCAAAGCATGTTAAGCAGCTGAATGCTGCGTGGGACAAAGGATGTGATGCCTCTTTTAGTCTGCATCCTGGGCATGCCCTGAAGGTAAGAGTGCATATTCAGACCATAGAGGGTGCAGTGGGTCTGCTATGATCGTGCGAGCTAAATTCATGGTGTACTGGTCTGTCATGTAAGTAATACTGCACATTGGTTCCCCAGTTATCTTGCCACCCAGTTTAACAACCCTGTCCAGTCTGTTCTTGTTTTGTACAGACGATGCTCCCCCACAACACTGAATACAAAAGGTCAATATTACTTTGAATGATGGTCTTGTAAAACAGTGTCAGCATAGTTCTGTCCACATTAAAATTTCTAAATTTCCTTAAAAAGTAGAGATGTTGTTGAGCCTTTGCAAACCTAGTGTTGGTGTTAGCATTCCATGTCAGTTTGCTATCAATAATAGTGCCCAGGTACTCCTGTACACTTTCAGTGGTTCATTATGTTGTTCATAATTACAGGGGACAGAGAGGAGTTTCTTCTGAAATCAATGATCATTTCTTTAGTTTTCTTTGTGTTTAATATCAATGAGTTATCTGAACACCAGTTGAAGAAGTGGTTAATCTCAGCTTTATAACTGGTCTCATCATCAGGGAAAAGGCCAATCAGAGCCACATCATCTGCAGATTTTATTATTGTACAGTTATCCTGATGGCTAACATAATCATTGGTATATAATGTGAACAGCAAAGATGAGAGGACACGACCTTGTGGTACCCTAGTCTGAATGCTGATGACAGATGACTGTCCTCCATGGACATGGGCAAACTGTTGCCTCTCAGTAAGGAAGTTGTATATCCATTTTATGAGGTTATGATTTACACCCATGCTACCCAGCTTCACTGTCAATAAATCTGCCTGGACAGTATTAAAGGTAGATTAGAAATCAGCAAACAGTATAAGATGATGAGGTTTACAGGTGTTTGTAAACTTGGTTCAGAAGTATTACTGTTGCATCCTCCACACCCCTCTTTGCTCTTTATGCAAATTGTAAAGCGTCCATGTGACCAATGGTTTCAGTCTCTAAGTGAGATAAAACATTTTGCTCAAAACATTTCATGACTACTGAAGTTAAAGCTACCAGTCTAAAATAATTTAATTCAGAGGGATTTGTCTTTTTAGGTAGTGGCATTAAACTGTAATTCTGTCTGCAATTTGGTTATAGAGAGAAAAAGCACTGAAGCATAACATTTCACCATACCAGAGCAACAGGCTGATGTTATCCTTGGAAGAACTAAAGTGGCATTCTCTTTTTGCATTTGACATTTCTTTGGCAGGCCTTCACTGTCTCACTGTGGTTTTGTGGTTTATCTGCTGTGAAATAAATAATGTATCGTTTGCTTTTGCTTTGTGTTCCTTCATCAAACAATCAGAGAGCCATTTACAATAAAGCCATGACAAGACAACAAAAGTTTTTTTTTTCTTGTCTAATGGTCGTTTCATAACATAGTTGCAGCTACTCGCAATTGCTGATAAGGAGAAATGGAAGAGTCTTACCAGTGTGTCTTTTTTATATTTGAAAATCAAAACATATATTGTTTTAAAAGATATTGGTTTAAAGGTTAAATCAGTAATATTTTATGGGCTGAAAATAATAAAGTTAATAAAAAAAAATAATGAACCTAAACAGCCAGAGCTCGTCCGGCTCCGTGTATAAATGCTCCAAACTCCCAGCTATACTATCCAATATGCACTCTTGGTTTAGTTTCAAGGCAGCATTTGAAAGGGGGGAGCATTGGATACTGAAAAATCTCATGCAGAGTTAACACAGGCTATTCTGTGGACACGTAAGCTAACCAGTGTTGCCATATGGGACTGACAAAAAGTAAACCAATCAAAACCCGCCCAATTGTAATAAAAATGGCCCGATTTTTTTACATATATCGGTCCTATCGCCTCTGGTCTTATTTTATTAATATAATTAGGCAAACTTAACACCATGTTTACAATAATTAAAGATTTATAATATAAACCATAACATTTTTAGATTTTAGATAATGTAACATTTAGATAATTTGGCTCATGTGAGGCATCCATATTTGTTTTGTTTTCAGGCACTATTAGTAAGTGCCAAATTGGAATTATCGGAGCTTTCAGAAAAAAAGTCGTAATGGCAACCTGGATGTTGACATGAATGCTATTTACAATAGCAGGAGGAGGGGCCGATTTATTTGATTATAGCCAAACATTTGTCGGTAAAGAAACACCCAAATGGTACAAAAAGTGTCCAAATTACCACAACCCACCCAAAACAAATTTTATTCTCCAGATTAAATAAGAAGTAGCCGGAATACCACCTAATCTGGACACACAGAAGCTAACAGGATTTGGCTAACCCACCAGCCACATAAATTTGCAAACTAATATTGTTGATGAAACATAGCAAATACCAGCTTGCCATAGTGTCGCATTCCATACAAAATCTGTTTGTCAGTTTAAACAGGAATTAAATATAGAGACGTATCTTAAAATGTGAGTCGACCTTAATTTAGCTTTTACTCCTAGCCTGATAAGTTTGGCACAACCTCACCAGAGTTAGTTTTTACCTGGTGGAAATGTAGATATCAGTTAGCTAACATGTGGAAAGCATGAAATGTAAGTCAAATCCTCAAAAAGCTCACATGGAGGAGGTTAGCCATTGTTGTTGTTATAGTTACAGCTGCCAATAGGTTTTGCTGAAGAGCCATTTTATAATTTGCACTAATATGTGTGATACTGAGTAAAATGACAACCCCCAGAGAGCCTGGCTGAGCATATGTTTTGCCTAAATCAGACGTTTAATTTGACTTTTTCTGGGCTTTAACAAGGTACACCATAATTCATGGATATTATCACAGAGGTCTAGGCTTTGAAGCAATTCAAAGAACCATAAAAAGACTAAAAGAACAGCATTAGCTGTGTTTCAGTCCATGAGTATTTGATAGCTTGTGACACAACTCAGAAAATCTGAGCGGGCAGAGCAAAAGTGGCTAGAAGATGTCCAATGATCAAATCAAACATCATAAATATAGCATGATTCTTTGTTTTTGTCTTTAGATAAAAGCATAACTTCCCCATTACTAACTTTACATTTTTCTAGTAAGTGTATTTAATTTTTGAAGCAGATTTTTTCACTTTGACCCAGCTGACATTTAAGACATTTGTGCAAAATGTACTTCACAGCTCAGCATAACAATAGCTGAGGAGAGCAGGCATGAAAAGAAAGAAAAACAGAACAAAAAAAAAGTGTTTTTTTCTCAGCCACGGTCTAATCAGTATGCAGACTGGCTCAGCGCATTTAGTCAAGGCTGTTAATTACATATAGAGTCTAACTATCAGTCTGCCACTGCATTCATCTCTGCTCTGTCTCCCACGCTGATGCTCCAGTGCATAAGTCCAGTTATAAGTGGCAGCAATGTGAGGTGTCTGTTTTTTTGTTAGGACACTGTTTGTGTCAGAAAACAGGACTTCTGTTGATGTGAACAGTATGTATTTAAATGGGTGGTGGTCTGGAAACATGGCATGCCTTAGGAGATGTATGGGTAACTTCTGTATCAAATTATAGTGTTTTGTCATAATTTAAAGTCCATTATATTTCTTATAAGTGAGTAAGTATCCCTTACTATTTTATACATTACACATCGCTGTATATTATAAAGTTTGACCGATCTGAGTACCCTGACCTCGTAAATCTCCCTCTGACTCTGATGAAATGGATGCTCGGAAGTGTTTATACTCACTATCAATTTTCTACAAGTCTCCATATAAAAAAAATGCCAACTGTAAAAATGTACTCATATATCTGGGCTGCTATGTGATGACCAGGATCAGCAGTATATCAACATCATGAGGTTGTTGCCCCGGAATGTAACACAGGTCTTGGTCTCGTTTTGCGAGACACATGCGATCGATAGTGCTGGCGATTCTGTTTTGTGAGTGACTTCTCTCCTTTGAGATGGAGGCTAAAAAGAAATCCAATAAAGAGAGACATATGCTAAGAAACAGGTCAATTTAATCTCCCTTCTGCTTTGTAAAGGCTTTTGCTGCACATAATGTCCAGGGTTGTCCAGGACAACCTTGGGTGAATGCTGCAGGTGCAAGGTGCGGTATTATTGCAATTGTTACTTTTCACTTGACTTTTTTTCCCCCGCAAAAACAGGTGAGTACATAGATCCTACACTTCTATAGCACTACTCTAACACAGGCTATAACTGTGAAATCCTCTGAGACCTAAAATGAGTAGCTCCTCTATTTTTGGTGTGTCCCGACACTTCCTAACCCGAGAATAAAGGCGACTGTGTCACCTGCAGTCCTTCCTTACCTCCCAGGGTAGCAGAAACTAGGAAGTGGGTCCCGTACTTCTTGATGAGGTTTTCGTTGATTTGCTGCAGGGTTGGCCGTCGCCCCAGTAACCGCAGGTTGCGTAGGAACTCTGGTGCTAAGGGCAACGGAGCTTTGAGGAAATCTCTCTTCTCTGTAGCCAGGCTGTTCACCTTCCAGTGGCTGAACTCCCTGGAAATAAAAATACACGGTGAATACACATTCAGTTCAACTCTCTCAAGAAGAGTGTAACATAATACATAGATACATTTACGTACACAAAGGAAGCGGAAAAGATACCACAGGCTAAAGGCATGTTCATCACAGTTGAATAGATTTTGTTGGACCACATTTACCATAAACCCTGATGTTTCATGCCACAAAATTTATGATGCTTCTTGTGCTTCCTTTGCTCTTTTGTTTTACTCTTTTACCCTTCTTATATCAACTATTTCAACTCTGTTTGTGCTGGAAAACAGTACCCCCCCCCCTCTTGTGCTGTAAAACAATCCAGCACTTTTTCCAACAAATCCAACCTTGTGGCTTACATTTAAATACGACATAGAGGCCAGTAGAGGCTGCCAGTACTCTCGGGGGTGGTCTCAAAAATTCATGTGGTAATTATTAATTGATGTTAAAAAGTTACATGTGGGACCTTCAAATAAGCAACCAGTCTCACTGCAGACAGAATTAAGTTTGACTACTCTGGGCTTTTGGCAACCCGTTGGGTTGGGATTGGTTTTGAGTGCTAGTGATATAATTAATCAATATTTAGGATCCTTAAAATGTTCATTGCCATGTCATATAATTATCAAAATGCTGCATTACAGTCAGTTCAGGTTCAGTTAGACAGTGCAATACAGATTAATTATGTAACATAATAATGTACAAAAACAAACCAACAGAAATACATTAGTGGTAGACAGCACTGACTGACTTCATGATTTTCTTTACTAAAACATAATCTTTTGGGTTCAGTCCAAATAATGATGGACATCCTGGCAGACATATCGATTCACATCAGGGTTAGAGAAAGATGAGCTTAAAGACAGAGAAAAACACAACTTTAAAGCAGTGGATCCCAAAGTTGTGTGGCTTGTGACCACTTAAACCAAAGCAACATGTACTTATGTGCAATATGTACCCAAATCACTAGTTGCATATGTCCCCAAGTCATAACCAGGTCAACCAAAATCAAGAGGGATTTTTTCATGTTTTTTTTGTGTTTTTTTTTAAAGTCTGCAATACCTAAAATTATCCAGCAGTTCACAAGAAAAAGTAACAAAATTCCAAATGTGAAGAATTATGTGTTGCTATCAGTCCAAAGTCCATTTGTTCCTGCTGAAGTAGATAAGATTTTTTTTAAAAAGATCACAAATATAGTTAAAATTTAAAAAAAAAAACGCTCAGTAATTTACTAAAACAGCTGAGTACTGTAGTTTTATGAATCTGAGTTAAACTCAGACAAAATACTGCATTTGTGGGGACTATTTTCAGCAGCGGATTAATACAACAGTGCGATGGTGTAGTTCACTGATATGTTTTTTATTTTATTGATTGAATAATAAGATATATCACATTTTGGAAACACAAACACACACAATACTTGTTAGTAGGATACATTCATTGTTGGTTTTAGTGTTTTCATGAAATGTGTTGACAAAAGGAAAAAAATATAGAACATCATCAGCCTTATCCTGAACTGTTGTCTGGTCATAGTATATGTGACACTTTGGGGTTGACAGACATTAAATCAGTAGACTAGTATTGCACCCAGTTGCTTTGCTGTCCTGTCAAATGCCACGCACAGTCACAAAGACCTTATTTCAGTTCAACTGGTCAAGTGAACACAATGACTGAGACAAAGAGAGAGTGTAGAAAATTCATCCATTTCAAGTGGCTGATAATCATTTCACATTTCACTTCTTTCCTGCCACAGTAGAACCCCAAGGTATGTGAAGATTATGCAAATACTAACAGAAAAGTACAGATCCACCTCATCTGCATAAATTTGCTGGCAAAACAAGGCGTTGAATATTAGTACATTATGTATGCATTCTCCCTGAACAAAATACCAGCACTGACACAATGTTTTCCCATGAGTACTGTTTCTCTCACACACACATACACACACTCACACAGGGACATACACAGAGGGAGGTACATATACAGTACTGTATCATTGTCTCAGTTTCCTACTGGCTGCTCTTACAGTGCCTTTTTGAGGTCAATAGTTTACGATTACCGACAACAATATATTGTAAATATGCTGTTGTTAGCATTGTGAATTCAATAGGATACATACAATAGACCAATCCCCTTAATAATACACAGTAAATATGCATAGAGTCATTCATATGGTTCCCCAGTAAAGACGGCAAATGGCTGTAATTAGTTTGTAGTTGCTGCGTTGCATGTATGTCTTCAGAGGAAAGCTCAGATTTGCAACCATTTAGCACGAACCATGACAAAGCTTTTCTCAGAAGGAATGGCCCCGGGGAGCATATGGTCAAGCTAGTGCTTCATTAGGAGGTTCATTCTCACATAATGCACCAATTAATGTCTCTAGCCTGGGCACAGTCACTGTGCAATTTGTACAAGCTATCATTAACTCTGGCCACATTGTTCTTTCATGAAAGCAGCGGCAACTCAGGGAAACCAAGCGTGAGGGCACAATTTGGGACTGCAAGAAAACTCAGTAAAAAAGATAAATAGGCTAAAAATAGAAGAGGAGCTGGTGCAACCTTCGCTTTCCCAACATCCGCCTGTTCTTCTGCAGTGTGTAGTTATGAGTTTAATCATATTAAGTGACATACTGTAAATATAGTATCTATTCACATAAATATTAATAAGGAAGGGAAAGAGTATTATACCATCCATTAGTTGTGTACAGTAGTACTTCCACAACATGTTGTTACAAGCAACAGTCCTGCATTCAAAATGTTACTTAAATAAAAGTAACTAATACAACTAATACTTAAATTATTAACAGCAATAGTATTATTATTATTATTATTATTATTGAATCGATAATGTGCTAGCAGCATTTTAAAGTTGGTACTAGCTAAGGTGGAGATAATTTAAAAAATGTATTTCTTTAATGTTTGATGATTATAAATTCTCTGTGTAAAATCTAAAATAATCAGTAGGAGTAAAAGTACAGTATTTGCCTTTTAGTATTGCTATACTGTGTATATACTGTATATACAGTAGTATATGCTTGTATAAAGATTAACTAGCATAATGGAAATACTCAAGTAAAGCATAAGTACTTCAGAATTCTAATCATTTTTTGTATTGATGTGTATTTCTTTTATTTGTAATAGCTGTGTATTTCATGTATGCCATGTGTCCATTTTGTTTTAAGATGTAAAATAATTTAAAAGAAAAACAGTAGAATACATGTGTAACATGAGCAGCTTAATTCTACTGTCTACCTTTGTTGTAACTGATGATAAAGTGATTTTCTCTGTGATAACGTTCCAGAGTTGTAAAACTGCATCTCACAGTGTTACAAACAGTGATGCAGTGTTTTGGCTTTTGAACTCAAACTTAAACTGGCCTTCCTGGTTCATTTTTTGTCATCTCACTGGTACCTGAGGCAACAACACACCCACACCAACACATTGTTTAATGCATGTGTGTTTTAGGACACCCACCAGCAATAGGACTATTTACCAGAATGGTTAAACCAAGCATTGTTATTTAAACTCCCTTCACTAAGTGAAACTTGCCCTCTGCTGCTCATAATGACAGCAAGCATTTCTATACAGAGAAGCACTACTTAAACAACATGCTTTGTTCTGAAATGCAAATGTTTCTTTTGTCTTATGATCACAAATGTGTTGTATCATATATCACCATACAACACTGCTTTGCCTTTAAAAATGACACAATTTCTACTATATATGAAACAAAATTCTGTCAATCCACCCAAATGCTCTCAATGATGATTTATGTTATATAATATATATGTTCACAAAATAAAAGAGCTGATGTAATACACTTTATTACATCATCTTCTTTCTATCTAACACTGACTACTGAAATACTGCTGTTACAGCACACTCTTTCTTCTTTTTGGTCGCACCACCAAACTGCAGTCAGTATTTGGTGGTTTGACATGACTCATGTTGAAGGTGGAGCAGAAGACTGATATTACTACCTTATGAATACCTTCTGAACACCCACTCCTGCTATATGAGTAATTGATGTTGATGTTTTTCAAGGGCACCTACTCTATCTACATTTCAGTTCTCTTCTTCCATGTTCAGTATAAGCATTTATTACAGTCAGTCCAAAAAGTCTTACTTTTTCCAGGCAGAGAACTTGATCACCTCTCACTTTTCACTGCATGTGCATAGTGCAGCACCGTGCTCTTTGTCCACACTGTAGAAACAATTCACTGCTTTATCTCCACAATGACCCTGCTTTATAATGATTGCTTTGGCTGCTTGTTTTTCAAAGTGCAGGAAGCTACAAAATCTGTTGCAATCAAATACAACTATTACCTTTGTCAAGCTAATGCTGTTCGTTATTTTTTAAAACTGCGTTTGCCTGTACTTTTTGTCATTCTTGCATTGGATTGCATGACATTAAAAGAGGGCAGCCTCATTATTATTCTGAATTAAAGGGGTAGTCCAACAGTTGAGTATTGCACTTCCGTCAATTTGGGGGATTTACAGGAGGCAGATTAAAAAAAGAAAAAAAAAGAAACAGAAGAGCCAGAATGTTGTGCAGCAGAGGCTGAGATATCCTGACTTTTATTCCCTAGTGTGGGTCAAGCTCCAAAAACTCCTACATCTACACCTCCTACAGGATGCAACTCAATAGTGTCTCTTTTAGATCCACCATAGCTGTTAAAACCTGACATCAGTTTAGGAAGACTTACAGAAAGCTCCCACCAATCTATTTTTCAGAAAGAGCCTACTAACATTACCAATTTTTACCATTGCCCTTTTTTCAGTCACAGTAGGCTAATATTGGAATCTAAATGGAATTTACTATGTAAATACTTTGTAGAGGAAGTTGTCAGTGACTTGTTTGTCAAAATAAAATAATTTTTAAAAAATGAAAAGCTTGACAGAAACAGAGCTAACAGAATTTTTCTTACTTGAACAGGAGTAAATAGTGCATTTGCTGGGGACTATATTCAGCTGTGGATTAACACATTTGGTGCTCTGTGAGTATTTCCGGCAGCGGGATGATGTATGTAGTGGGACTGAGTGAAAATAAAGTGTTTTAAAAATATTTGCACAGTGTAAAATATCCATTCGTGGCCATTTAAAATATATCGCAAAGCGCAACACCAAACCATCGTCTAAAACACCCACTCTCTCTGTCTTGCTTAGAGACTAAAGTGATCATAACAGCAACATATTTTTATCATTATACTGACTCAACAGCTCATCCCACACCAACTGTCCTACTCATCTAACAGAAAATATCAGAAATCAGTGACCCATGTCGACCCTGTGACAGGCCTTTCATGCTATGTGTGCAATGCTCCATTTTCTCTTTGGTTTGTGCAGAACATCAAGAAAACAGCACAAGAAAAGAGACTAAAAAAAACGAGTAAATTCACTCTAAAATGACATTTATAAGCTTTAACAACTTTAAGTGGAACAAAATGGCCAAAGTCATTTCAACTTCAGTGCGTAGAACAAACATAGCTATTCTAATTCCAGCAGCGGTTACATGACAAATATCCCAAACCAAAGGTCATTCTCATTTGAATGCGGCAAACTATAACAATTAGTCTGCAGCTATCACATGCATCAGCAAGCATTAGTTTTAGCTCAGTATTTAGTCCAGAAAGCCACAGGATGGCGGCCAGTAGTTGCACACTGATTAACTGGGGCTGATTTAGACTGATGTGTTTTCTGAGCTCCTCCACAGTGACTGAGCACGAGGAAGGGAAGCTGACGGCGACGGGGCAGAAAGCAAAGAAGAGCCGTGCATCATTTACTTTTCGCCTCGCTCCGCTCTCTAAGAGTTAACAGTGAGACTGTTGGCTGACTATTTTGCTAATGATGATAGATGGTGTTAATTAAAAGGTTTTAGCACAGCACTGATTGCACCTGCAGCTCCAGCACTTGGTTTCGCTGAAGCTGAGGGAATTTTGTTATTGTAATAGATAAAAAATAAAAAAAAAACAGAAAAAATCTGCCTATGCAGAAATTTCCCCTGGATGTTCCTCTTGGCAGCATGTTGGAAATGAACACCTGGATATTATTAGCTGTCAGATAGAGAGAGACCGTCAGACAGCTCTCAGGGTGAATGTATTTACCAAACACTTCACACCAGTTCAGCTGCGTGGAGTGGGGATCCTCTAAAATAGGGGCTTTCTATGGCTACAAAAGAGTGCGTGAAAATGTTTTACAACGTGTATGCGAGCATTGATTAGTTGTTGTGTTATCTTACATACAGTATGTCATCATATAATGTTAAATCTAAAATAACACTGGGCCTCAGTTTTAAAACATTCATATGCACAGGCTTGATAATAACTTATGAATTTGTACCAACAAATGAAAAATGTTTGTTTGATTAATTTATGTTTCTTATTCTTATTATAGCAAATAAAACATTTGAGTTGAAGTGAAATTGGGAAAGTTCCAGATATAGAATATTTCCACAGAGAGTAATTTTTTAAAACATTTCTCATCCTTTTTCAAAACAGCTTGTTCCTGCTTAATATATTAACATGCTGGTGATTTTTTGCTATATATAGACAATGTTACATGACTCACAGAAGGAGCACTTCTATGGCCTGAATGGACATGAAACTCTCCCAGATTAACAACTGCGTTAGAAAATATTTGTTTCTTTAATAAAAAGTTAAAGCTACAAGCCTGTGTAGAGGTAAAACTTCAACTATCATGGTGCATTTTGACAAGAAACATCCAATCACTGAGCTTAAAATTCTGTTACATGCGTGGCTAATGGTGGGCAGAAGTTTAAAATTACACTGTACAGTTCAGTTGTGGAGGAATTCACAACTGTGTTGTGTTTTTCTCAACTGCAATGACAAAGGGGTTTGAATTAAGGGGACATTGGCAAAAAAAAAAAAAAAAAAAGAAATGTTTGTGCCTACCGGATTACTATCTGGTGGGCACCAGATGCTATCCTGTGGGCATGAGAGAATTTCCCGTGTTCTTGAGAAAGTGTGTCATGCACACAGGATATCTGGCGTGCAGATTTTCAGTCTGCTATGTGTCTGTGTGAAGATGACAGTACAGGAGTTAGTTGAGCTATATTTTAACCTTGGACTTCATTATAAGGACATTACAGCTTTGCTTGTAAGTCGTCACCATTATATGTACAGGAAACCAATAAGATCACACCACTGCCATGTTCTTACGAAATTAAATATATTCTAATTTTATTAAATTTGCTAACCTTAAACTCATAGATAAATGCCTAAATAACTGGGCTCTTCAGGTTCCTCTCAAGGCTTCTGGCTCAGTAACACGAGATGCATCTACTGGGAATTATAAGGTGCCCTTTCGTAAATCCTCACTTGGGCAGACAGCTTTTTCTGTTCAGGGGATCAACATGTTGAACTCTTTACCCACAGAACTCAAAATGGATCATGACTGGGAACATTTTAAACTCAAAGTGAAACAGTTTTTAAAGAGGGATCAGTCATGTAGTCATGAGTGATCTGGTGCTTTATGTTTTATGTATATTTAAAGCCCATCTAGGGATGGACATTGCATACTAGCTTAGACTATAAATTCTGTGGTATGTGGCACTAGTTCATGCTTGTCCCTATAAAAAATAAACATTAAATTAAATAAATAAACAAATAAATAAAGTGTCCAAACGACATTGAAAACACATTTTGTAGTCTTTAAGTCTGTTTCGGTGCAAGTGATACACCAGTTTTGATTACTTTGATTTATGAACCATTACAAACATCTGGACAACTCCATTGGTGTAGGTGGATATATAGAAAATGAAAGGAGAATGGACTACATGTCAGGAAAGAAGACATTCCTTTATTTTTAAAAGAACTCGACCCAAGGGGTGTTGAGGAACCAGATGTCTCCATCACTGAAGCGATTTTGCAAAAGTACCCAATTATATTTGGCACTTGGACTCCTCTGACAAATCGAAGCCATTTGGTATCTGTATCCCCGGCTGCATTGACTGGTTTTCATGAAAAATCATCTGGATGAATCTGGCAGTCAGGAGATTAGGTGACTGTCCAAGGATTGTCAGAGGTGACTGGGGCACAGAGAATGTTAAAGTCAGAGACTTTCAGCGTTTTCTCCATCGCAGTATACTCAGCAGCTGTGTATAGTTCTTTTAAAATGTCTTCCTTCCTGACGTGTAGTCCATTCTCCTTGCATTTTGTGTTCATCCACCTATACCTGTGGAGTTGACCAGATGTTTATAATTGTTCATAAATGAAAATAATTACCAAATCAAAACTGGTGTATCACCTGCACCGAAACAGACTACAAGACTTCAAAATTCATTTTAAATGTCGTTCGGAGACAATATAATTGTGATGACTTGCAAGCAAAGCTGTAATGTCCTTATAATGAAGTCAAGGTTCAAATATAGCTTAACTAACTCCTGTACTGTCATTTCCACACAGAAACATAGCAGGCTGAAATGCACAGGGTGGACTACTGTGCACGCCAGATATCCTGTGTGCACGACATACTTTCTTGTGAGCACAGGAAACTTTCTCGTACCCATGGGATAGTATCTGGTGCACACCAAATAGTAATCCGTGCACACAAGAAACTTAAAGAATTTTTTTTTCTCCATGTCTCCTTAGGGGGTCCATAAGTCTGTGTTACTATGTGACGTAATGTTGAGGATGTGGTTGAAAGAAAAAATTGAAATGGGAACACAGAATGGGGAAAAAACGCTTCACAGATCTATTTGATATAGGCATCGACTGTAAAAAAGTTCACTATTTTTGGCACATTTGAATCAAGTGGTTACAAGCACAGAAATCATTTCCAGTAAGTTGCTATACCTGAACTTGATGCTTGATATCTACAGGGATATTCTCAGTGCTGTGTTTGTTCAATTACATTTCAGAGTGCAGTGTCTACAGCACTCATCATCCATCTCATGTTTTTGGGAATTGTTATGCTTCAAGTCCTGTTTAAGTTACCATAAATACAGTGATTTAAAGGATATGGCTGGTTAATTTCTCTATTTTTCTTAATGTGAAACCAAGAGCCAAACCAACAATGAATTGAGTCTACTTACAAGTATTGTGTGTGTGTATCCAGAGACTGATATATCTTATTCCTCTGTGCCGTAAACCTCTGTTGTTGCCAAAAAAATAAATAAAAAATTTTAAAAACACGGCAAAGAGATCTGAATTTTCTCAATGCCCTCCCCGACAATCTGCACAAGGTAATCCCCCAATTTTTCATTATTATTATTCTTACTGAATGTGAATGAGGCTCATTGCCTTGATGTGCTCTCTGTTTTCACATGGGAAAAAAATAAATGAGGTTGAGAGTTTCCCAAAAGATTTTGGGAGAGAGAAAGGTGAGAGAAAGACAAAAGAGAGAGAGAATTCCAAGTTCAGTTCACAGTATGCACTTCTGCACTCTACCCGAGTGTGCACCGCAAGCGTATTTGTTCCGAGCTGAGAGTCATGATGAGAGGTTTGTGAACAGATCATAAACTTTATAATGAGCAGGTTCACCTGAATCAGGTACAGTCTCACCTATTTATGAGAAGTGACCCAAATACTATTTCTGGAGTTGGTGGTTGGTGGAGTGCACAACCTTCAAGTTTCTCCATGAAAATTGTGCTTCACTGCTCACAACCAATCCTCCATGGAAATGAGCATTGATCCATGAGAAGGAGGGGCGATATTTTCTAACCATCTCATTCAAAGTGTTTTTATTATGCTCAGGGGAACCTGTTTATCGCAGCCGTGGAGATGATACAGAGAAGCTACCCTATTGCAGTAATTAGAACAGCTGAACATACGAAAAAGTAGTAGTTTTGCCTGCTTTTGCTGTTTTAAATAGAAGGTTTTTCCCAAATCTGCAGTACATTTATATTTGTCTAATTTTTCAGTTTTTATCTTACCACTAAACATTCATGTAGCTACATGTACAGTTTCACTTCACAATGCTGCTGCAAGCAAGATGCACAAAGACTGGAGGGAAGTCTTAAAGGACAATGTTTTTTTAAACATTTGAGCTCTTACTGCAAATCATACATGTTGCTCAATGAGCTTTGGAAATTTGAATCTACATATCTCTACATAAACATATTAGGACATATTAGGTAGCTGTTGGCATCTATTCATTTCCATTATGTATGAAAATCTGTGCCAGGTTTTTGTGTAGAGACCCAGAGGGTCTGTAAAGGAGGAAGCTTACTCACTGTGTAACACCATCTATGCCAGAACAGTGTCACAATAGGGTTATGACATTGGCTGCATATTTGAACTTGTTCATTTATATGCTAGCCCCGTATGTGGCCACTGCATCACCAAACTTTTAGCACCATCTATTTTGCTCTGAGATGCTCTGATGAATATATCTTATTTATTTGTACCACTTTCTGATCCAACCAGTGTCTTAAAATACTTTATTCAAACCAAAAATCAATGCAGACTTGATGTTGACTGTAATAGATAACACAACAAGCAAGTTTCAGAAGTCTGCTAATTGATTTTCATACCCTACGGAAAAAATTACCAATGGTTGCCTTAAAAAATACATTTAAAATCTAAAGCAGTATATCATATCCAAAAACAGTCAGAAAAAATGTAATTTACACATAATTTGTAGTGAAGGGACAAAACTTGCAAACACAATTGGTACAGTCATTTACACAATGAGTGTAGGAGTGGGGTTAACTGTTACTGAGGATGACATGCTTTACCATTGTGCTTGTTTACAGGCAGTGTAGTACATGCCAAGAATCAAACCTGAAACTGTTTTACATGTGGAAAATAAATACAACTGGAAATCAGCGCCTCTCAACATAACCAAACAGTTGGTGGCTAAAGTTAACTTCTTAGGTTTGTCTGCTTTTAAAAAGGAAAATTAGCAGTTGACGAGACTAGTCATTTTAATTTTGATGAACCATAAGTTTGATTAAACAAACAAGTCTACAGTGAAGCACGGGGGAAACTCAAGAGAGGCATCAGGGATGCAAAGTGCAAACACAAATAGTGCATTGAGAAACAATTTGACAACAATCCCTGCAGCACGTCAAACGGCATCAAGGTATTGACTGACTACAAAACCATCAAACTGCTGCCCAGTGATGACGCCAAACTGCCTGATGTCCTGAACCACCTCTTTTCCCGCTTCGACACTCAGAGAGGGGGTCTGCTCCACTCATCAACCCACCTGCTGTAGAGTCCACCCTGAAGAAAGTTAATGCAAGCAAGGCGGCAGGCCCAGGCAGGCAGGCCTGGCTGGGCTGTGCCGATCAGCTTACAGAGCTGTTTACTAAAATATTCAACCTTTCATTACAACAAGCTGCTGTTCCAACATGCTTTAAATCCTCCACTGTCGTTCCAGTGCCCAAAAAATCATCCGTGAAGTGTCTGAATGACTATCGCTAACACCCATAGCTTTGAGAAACTCGTGCTTTCACACATCACAGAGGATGCCATCACAACAGCTCTCCACACCACTCTGACACACATAGAGGAACCAAACAGTTATGTGAGGATGCTATTCGTGGACTTTAGTGCCACATTTAACACAATACTCCCCCGCAAACTGGTCAGCAAACTGGACAACCTTCACCTTGGTTTTTCACTGTGCTCATAGTACATGGGTTTCCTCACAGACTGACCACAGCGTTGGTAACCACACCTCCTCCACCCTGATCCTAAACACAGGAACCCCACAGGGCTGTGTACTGAGCCCTATGCTCTCCCATGACTGCACTCCCATCCACACCTTCAGCTCCATAATTAAATTTGTAGATGACTCCACAATAGTTGGGCTGATTTCAGACAATAAGGAGACGGCCTACAGGGTTGAGGTGGGACATCTGGCTGAGTGGTGTAAGGACAACAGCCTGGTCCTTAACACCTCTATGACAAAGGAGATGGTTATTGAGTTCAGGAGAACAAAGGAGAGAGTCCATCTCCCTGTCAACATACATGGAGAAAGCATGGAAAACCTAATGCTACTGTGTCAAAACAGCTGATATGGACCTCCAACACCTGGTTAAAAAGATCCAACAAAAACTTCCTCAAGAAGCTGAGACAGGCCCAGCTCCCACAGAAACTGCTGCTAAATTTTTACAGGAACACCATCAAAAGCATCCTGACTAACTGTGCCACTCTGTGGTATGCCAGCTACACAGCCGCTGAGCAAAAGGACCTGCATCATGTGGTGAAGGCGGCCCAGAACATTGTCGGGATGGAGATCCCAAACCTGGACACTATCTATGCCAGTTGAATAAGGAAGAAGGATAGCAGCATTATCAGGGACATTGCACACCCCGGCCACTCCCTGTTTGAACCGCTGCCGTCTGGCAAACAGTTCAGGACAATAAGATCCTGCACCAACAGACTGAGGAACAGCTTCTTTCCCAGAGTTGTGGCCTCCATCACACCCCTCCCTGCTCAACCACAGAACACACACACACATGCACACTCACGCAAACACACATCAAGGACTGTGACACACACATGCACACACACACACACACACACACACATATCAAAGACTGTGACACACACACACACACATATCAAGGACTGTCATACGCACACACACATACCCACCTCCACCCTCAGAACAGAAAGATTTAACATCTATGTATTAATATTTATAACATTCAACTTCTATAAATTTGTAAATGTGTACATTTAATTTAACATTTATGCTGCTATTACTGCTGTTTTCTGGTGCTGTTTGTATTTATTTGTTGTATTTTAAGTACATCAGGGAGAAGCCATGTGAAATTTACTGTACCTGAGTATAATGGCAATAAAGTTCATTCTGCTTCTGACAAGTTTATAACTGTACAGTATAACTGAGTCAACACAGCTAGCTGGCCCTGAAGCTGAGTAAACTCAAAAAGACTTTGCAGACTTTCTCAGCTTTCACATTCTTACAGTGCAGAATGATAATGGCAAAAATGAAGGTGTCCGTTGTGCCGGATTACAGCAACTCAAGCAAGTTTCAGTCAGTCTGCAATTCCTTTTCATAAAGTCCAGGAATTAAATGGACACACTTGGCTGTTTGGAAATGGTTGTAAAAATACATTCAAAAATATAAACTGTATAGCATATTTAAAAAATTAAAATGATCAGCAACTATGCAATTTGCACATAACTTGAAGTTAAGCGGATAAAACTTGCAAACACACCCGCATAGTCTTTTAAGTTAGGAGAAAAGGTGGGTTGCGTTTGTTGCTATGGATAAAATGCTCCAGTATTGTGCTTATTTACCTGCAGTGATTGGTTGATGGGGGACAAGTCTGTCTGGTTGAAGTCATAAAAGTACAGTTAAGGGTGTTTTGTAACTTTTGACGTAACATATTGAAAAAACTGAAATGATTTGCTAAGCCTATATGCTGTTATAATTTTTCTGTGGATGGATTTGAGGTGTGAGCAGCAACATTCTGCAGGGACACACACTATCAAATGTCAGCCAGCTGGCACATGAAGCCTGGACAGGTGGCATTCATGTTATGTACTATACTAAAACTGATATCAGATCTTCTTGTGTGTTGGTGTTTTAATATTTTTTTCCTGTTAGCAAACACCTCTTCAACACCTCTTTGGTGGTAAATCGCCTACGTGAATATGCTTCATACCTTGTTGTAGCTGGCAAAATAAGGAAGAAACCATGATGATGTTTTTTTCAGAGCTCAATGTTGTTACATTTTTCTAAAAGGAACTTAAAGATAACCAGCCATAGCTACTGTTAGACCAGTTTGTGATTCGGCCTCAGTGAGGTTTTCACAGAGCTGGCTTTAGTGCTTAAATATGAATTACTTGTGAATTACTCTTGAGAATGTTTGGAATCTTAAAGTTAGAGCTGATGCATCAATTACTTTTAGTTTTTCATATATCAGTCAGTTAAGAGCTAAAATGTTCATGAAACTTTAGGCTGCTACGTAACATTTGTCTAACTATCTTGTCAAACACTCAAAGACAATTACTCCCAAATGGTATAAATAGATGAAGTTCTACTCCTCTGGAGCAAGAGCTGTTTTACTTTCTCAGCCTGAGAGTTGAATCACACAGTCCATTCTCTTGTCCTGGGATACAAGTTCATTAAAACTCCCTCCTGTCTTTTGGGAGCCCACTAGAAACAGACCCTCTACCCAGCCTGGGGGGTGGAAGCCAGTGCATGTTTTTTTAATGATGTCTGAGTCGCTCCCACCACAGTCATTATGCATCTCCTGAAAGGAACTAAACTGGAGGCTCACTGCAAGGGACCCACCACGGTGATCCCATTATGACAGCTAATGGGAGCTGTGACATCAAGAGAAAGCTAAAGATTATTTGTAGACAAAATTATATATCACTCTAGCAAATTTATAATTGATTCCAATGTATTTTAAGGTGAGAACAGTAAAGTTTGTGGAGCAAGTTTCAAGTATGTAGCAGTCTAGGTTTGGAGCTTATATTATAGTGGGGAAGTCAAACCAATCTAACGTGTGTAAATTTGCACAGTGTGCCCTGAATCTGTACAAGACATCACCTGCCTACTTACGAGGCTGGCGTATCTAGGCTGAGTGTCTCTGTCAGCTGTTTTTAAAATTTGTCATGCTTCAGCAGGATCTTGTTGGCTTAAGACACCACACTGTATACAATATATGTCAGTGACACTGCTGAGATTTGACATGATTGCAGCTAATTGGAGGAGCCATTTTTAGTTCTGGGCATATAACTGTATGATGCTTCAAAACTGTAACTTGCATTAAAAGAATGAGACAGAAAAGTGTCATATTATAATTATGACAAAGTAAATTATTGATCAAATATAATCACAATAATATAGAAAGGAAAAAATGTAAATATAGTAGGAAGTCATTTAGTCTATTTTTGAGGTACTTTAATTCACTATTTCCATTTTATGCTTGTGTTAAACTTCTTATTCCACTTCCACTACATTTATTTGAAAGCTAAAATTACTAGTTAATTTGCAGATTAAATAATCTGCACACAAAATATGATACATTGTGATACAGTAAATGTAAGCACATTGATTCTCATGTCAATCTGCAGTAGAAGAAAAAACGTAGCAAACTGAAAGGGGCAAAGCTTATAAAACATAATTGAAAGGTGTTTTGTGATTTTGGAGACTCCATCTGCGTCTGCATCTGCGTCTGCATCTGCGTCTGCATCTGCGTCTGCATCTGCGTCTGCGTTTGCGGTTTGCAGGTTTTATTGCAAATGCAATTTTGTGCCAAAATGAAAATCAAAATTCCACTGCAGAAAATTGTATAAAGACTGTTTAGACCAGTGCGGGCCTTGAACCTGCGGGAAAATATGGCCTGGGATGTCCTGATTAATCAAGTTTGTCCCACTGAGCTCTAATAAACCTCCACACTCAACAGGCACTCAGGCACTGTGACAGTAAACAGACATACGTCACACAAGTAGCCACTTGACTACTTGCAAATACTGACAGTGTGGGTATTGTGACGGACCTATAGGTTTAAATGAAGCACTTCTTTCCAGGAAATTCGTCTGGAAATCACCACCTGCTTATAAACACAACACAAGCAACTCAAGTAGCTAAAATAACTGTCTCTGAACTTTGTTTCTATTTTGCCTAAAATTAGAACATAGTACATAGTTGTTTTAACATTTATCTTTTTAATGCTCTTAGCTATTCACATGACCAGTATTTACAGGTGGAGGTAACATAAACACATATGCACATACAGTACTTCTACATATTCAGGTAGCTAAAATATATAGATTAGAGTACAGTATATTCTGTATATACAGATTAAACATATTCAGACATACTGTATGTACAGATTTATGTACAAATGTAGACTGTCAGTATTTAGCATGCAGAGCAGCCACTGAACACATGCAGTCTGTACATTCTCATACACAACATTATGCACAGGGGTATGTAGAGGTCATGTACATGGACACAGAGCAAAAACAAGGCGGATGGATGTATCAGGTAACATATATATATGGTAACATATATATATATATATATATATATAATTATATATGCATTGTGTGCATTCTGTCTCCTTGTAAAAATGCATATTTCATGTACATGAACAAGCTGTACTAACAATTTAATCTATAGCAAGTTTCTCTCAAACAAGTGACTGCAAGACTTTCTTATATTTGCTGGAAAGGCTATTTTTCTCTAAAGAATTCCATAGAAAGAGTGCAGCAGTGTGACAGGCTGGTAACATTTAGGTCTTATACACTGGCTTCATTTATAGATTCAGACTGAAAAAATATAGGCTCGACATGGTGTTGATTCAATAGCATCAGGCTTATTTCAGTGTTTCTTTAGGAGAGGCTTTCAGAACACATTTTGCAGAGGACTTAAAAAACAACTTAACCCGAGGATGCATGACGTGCTCTGAATCTGCTCGCCAACCTACCTGCCTTCCTGTATTAGTATCATACTGGAGAAAACAAGGAGCTGAACGCCTCACTTTCCCTCTTAAATTTCTCTTAGCCATTTTGAGAGCTGTGCTGTAGCCAATCTGTGTGTGTGTGTGTGTGTGAGTGTGTGTGTGACTGTGTGACTGTGTGACAGGAGGCTGATGTGTCCTATTTCCCTTCAAAACCACCAAAAAACAGGTTTTGGGTTTATTAATATTTGTATCCACTCCTCTAGTCCCCAAAAGTGAGACACGGTTTATCACTCCTGCGTGAGGCAGCCCTGTCTAAAATGAATCCATTTGAAATGAGAAGGCTTCAATTTGATTGTTTCTCAGGCTGCATAATTGTTCTGAAAGAAACTGAGATTAAATATCTTGGGTGTCTTTGACATAAAAAGTACCCTGCCAGTGTTAATTTGTTGAGATAGGCTCTGTCTGTGTCTGTGTGGTACTCCTGTCAGTTAAATACATTTGTGCCCATATAGCACAGCTATATAGGTAGCTGCATTATTCATAACTCTAACAGCAAGAGGGAGATTACTTATTGATGTGCATAGGTATCCCCAAATCACACAGTGAGAAAGTTTCCAAAGTTCTTCTAGGTCTGGTAATAAAATTACTGCACTACAGTGGGTTTATATAGACTGCAGGCATATGCACACTCACATCTTTGATTAAAAGATTTTGAAAAAAGACATGGGCAATTAGCACGGGTTTCCTTTTCCCATGTGTGTCTTTTGTACAGCAATAGCATTAACAATGAACTGGTTAAATACTCACTGGGATATATTTGACAAGCAGCTCTCAGCTGCTAAGTCTGTCCCCTCTTCATCACTGTCTTTATGCCTCTGTGGCTGCTTAATTTTTCAATATTTGGAGTAGGAGTGTAGCACAAAGCTACTGCCTGAATTTCACAAAAAATATCTGGATTCACATTTTTTACGAGAAGAGAGCAGGGCTCATGCCGAAAGTTGTCATAGTTGTCTTCTGTACTGCTCTATTTTGTGTTCAATTGTTTTCTACTGCTAATCATACCCACAAAATTTACAAAAATAACATGTATAACATATTTTATCCATGTGGCCTAAATGAATCAAATAATAAAGCATCATTTGTATTTGAAAAAGTCTAAACTAAATAAAAGCTGTTAAAACTGTTAATGGAAATAAATAGTGGAACTAGAACAGGGGTTTTAACAAGCCAGAATTTCACTGCATGCTTCTGCATGATTTTGCTTTAACAACTGGCAATCGTGTCTATAATGGGGACACTGTCCTCCCAAGAAAAACAGCATCAGGTGTTTCAGCAAATACCCACAAACAACATTTGTGTTTATGTTGAAGTGACAAGGCCCTCTATCAGCTGTAGGAATTATGAATCTTTTCTGTTAAGAACAGAGGTAGAAGTAGTAGAAGTTGTTATAGAGCCAGTAAGTCTGCAGAGGGAGATGGGTCATGGCTGGATGGACAAGTGTCAGACTTTAATGAGGGAGACTGCTGTTTGTTTCCCTTTTCCAACTGACAGTCAACATTGGTTTCTTTTAACTGTGACCACAATCATTCAAAAGTGTTTATTTCTGTAACCATGACAACGAAGGTCCCCTAATCTTAACAAAGTACAAATCTTATCCAACCCCAACCAAGTAGTTTATTGCCTTAACCTAACCAAACCTTAACCATAGCACTGTCAGATCATACAATGTGTTGTTCTAGAGAGGACAAACATTTAATTTGGAGGACTTGTTGATAATTGCAGGAATGAATGTAAAGTTTGTCCTAAATATTTATGATTACAAAATGAGAAAGATATTGACAAATGGACCATAATAACTCATTGGGTTATATTGCATAATGCAATGTGAGGAGGTCCAGATGAAAATGAACTTCATCTAAAGTGTCTATGAAAAACTGTGACTTCTATGAGGTCAAACCTGAGACATTAGTCAAGCTTCATCCTGCACTACACAACAACTCTGGTAAAGAATGGTGAAAAATTATTGAGGACGAATGTCTGAAAATAAAACTTAGAATCACCTACACTTCCATGTTTCCAAATCTGCATCATTGAGATTCATGCTTCTTGTTCCTGATCACAGTGTAAAGCAAACACCTGGATTATTTTGATACTGAAGAAAAAGTCTGAATCTGATGATTAAGATCTGAAGTTTTAAGGAGCATCTTTTTTCTATGACAGATTAATAGATGTTTGTCCTCGATGGACATCAGAGATCGGAGCTGTTATCGCTCTGAAGACTGAGTTCTGCTGATTTTTGCAAAACGTGTGTGATGTATGGGTGTTTCAATTTGACTGAGTTATGACTGAGAAGAGGCAGCGTGACATTTGTGGCAATTATATAAATCAGGTAACAAGTCGGTCGGGGGAAGGTTGGGGACAAATATTACTGCAAAAATGTGTGTGCATGTGTCATTATTTCTCTTTTTCTCCTCAATACCCCACTTTGTGTCCTCCTTTCGTCTCTCCTCTCTTTTATTACTGTACCACTTAAACATACCCTGTCAGAAAATCTAAATTGCTTCATCAGAAAATGAAATAATTCAGCCTGTGGACAAAAGCGAAACAGAGAGATGTCCATTTTTCTTATTTTGTAATAAGGACAATTTCAACCAAATGAGATCAGGAATTGTCAAGAGACACCAATGGATCGTGCCAACTCCCATTCTGACCTCCACTGCCACCAATTCCCACCTCTACTTGTAGTGAATAGAGACAGAACCTTGGAATTATAATTCAAATTGACTCTTGCTAAATTAAAAGAACTCAAGTAGCAAGCACACAAATGCAGGTTATTCCATTTTCTACTGTATTGCCCTGGAAGCATTTCCCCACAGAAAATCTTCAGAATGAAAAAGAATGAGTTTGTTTGTGGCTTATTTTTCCAGCTGGGATGAAATAATTGAATCAGTACGTGTTTATACACAGATCCGGTGGCACTTATTATCGCAGGGAGCTGTAGACTATGTCCTGGTGTGATGCAATTTTGTGAGCACATTCACATACTGCACACAGACATGTGCACACATGTGGGCATGAGGACCAATTACAATGCAGTTCCAGTGCACTGTAAGGGATAAGGATTGTTTGCCACGCTTGAGCCACCAAGGACTCAGAAATATGACAGTTATTAGTACCTGATGATGGCAGCGTTGACAAATACAATGCCCTTCTAATAGAAGGCCACGCTCTTATATTACTTCCAATTTGACACAGTGCTCTCTGCAATACATTGTTAAAAGGATAAGGCTGGCAATTTTCTATATTTTTCTTATTGTCAACAAATCTCATCAGCAGAGCCAAATCAACACTGAACTCATCCTACTAACAAGTACGTGTGTGTATCCAAAGCCTGATATATTGTATTCCTCTGTCACATTAGTTTGTTTGGAAACAGCTCGATATACTAATAATACTACGATAACAATACTGGGATTACTACGATACAATAATACTAACAATAGCAATCGGGTTTTCAGTCTCCGGAGAGTAGTTCAGTGTTTCTGTTTACAGAGCTTCACTAGTTTGTTGTGCTACATATCACAACTTCACTTTGTACTGAAGTTCTTTGAGAAATTAACAAATTTTGTAAGTTGACTAAGAGCTCCAGGTTTTTCTGCTTTTTGTGGAGCTCTTCTGTCCCCATCTGTCCAAATAAAATCTGTTATGCAGCTTTAACCAGGCTCATGTTTCGATTGGACAACCATCATCTTACTTTTTGAGCTACACACATCCCTCTCATAAAACACTTTCTCTTCAGATGAAAACAAGCAAAAACGTTTTTTAAGTTGTTTTGTAAAGCAGCAGTAATTGATTTTTTGACACATTTTTGGAAAGCTGTAAACACAATATTGATGTATCACTTCACAATATAATGTTTTAATGGGAAACATGTTGCCCATTTACACCTCCAGCAGACACAGAGCAACATTAACATTCATTTGGAGTTGTGTTTTTGGCCCCCAATGAATGTAAGTCTATCGCATTCATAACATTACTTTCAGCTAGTTTTAGTCTCCACCAGCTCTTGAGAAAAATATGTGATTCTTTAGCTGCTAATGAAGCTAGTTGCTAACCTTGTCTACCGTTCGGTGCAGGGAAAGCAGTGTACAGTGGGATTAACAGAGCTTTTTTGCTGAGAATAGCTGCCTGCTGCTGCTGGAAACAAAGTTGATCAGAGCAGTGAAACTGAACCAAAATAGTAAAGTTGTGGGCTGCAAAATCCAAACAGTGAGTTGAAAAACGCTAGAAAGCTCCAAAAAGTGAGGAGGTATTGCAAAGGTAATTCTTGGTGGATTCGTCAGTATGAGCAGCTCCTCTCACATTACATGTAGTCATTTAATTTGATCCATTATTAACATAAAAATATTCATTCGGTGCAGCTTTAACACTAGTTTTTAATTGTACATTACTGTGTTTTAATAAAAGATTCATGTCCCCCAGTCTTTGACTTTTCCTAAAATAATGTTGTGTAGCACCTCCTATTGTTAAAAATAGTGAAGATGAATCCAGATTAAAATCACCGCCAGGTAAGATTTACCTGTATATGAAATGCATTTATTTCCGTGTGGTTCATGTTTAAACATTTGATATATACTGATGGCCATGTAAAAAAAAATGTAAATGTAAAAAAATCAGTGTTCTTAAAGACACTAAGATTATAGAACAAGAGGACCAAAATACAGGTGATGTCATGTTTCCAACTACTTCGGTGTCTTTGTTCTTATCACTCAAGAACAAACAAAACCTATTTTAGTCATGATGGGCTCCCTCACTGAAGGATTACAGATATCTTTCCAGTAAAGCCAGTTTACAACCTGAGGTTGGTTCCATTAGAATCACATTACTTTGCAGCATATTATGAACATCTTAGCAGCAATAAAAAGTAAATAAAACACAACCAGGGCAGAATTGAGCCACAATTATTGCTCAGCATGTAATAATAATAATAATAATAATAATAATATAAAATAAGCAGGCAACTCAGGTAAAATCAGGAAATGCTTTTCATTAAAGAAATGTTTTTTGATTAAGACAAGAGAGAATAAACTAATACATTAATATTACATGTAGTGTAATACTGCATTGTTACTTATTATATTCTGTAGTTTAGCCATAATTAAAGAAAAGAAAACATTTTCTATTTCACAGTGTTCACAAACATAATTTAGTCTGAAAAGCAGCAAAGGCATTTTATTTCAATATCTTTACACTTTATTTATAATCAACTGGTTATATTTTCACCCACACATACTCAGTTTTCACTTGGTGTTTCCAGAAAATGTTCATTTTTTAAAAGATTTGGTTCATCAAGGAAACTGATGACTTACCAGTAAGGTTTATTGTTGCAACTTCTTAGTGTTAAGTTAAATATTTGGAATTCAGGATTTTTGGCAAAATGATGTCTAAGACATACTGTTTTTTAAAATGTGTCTTTTTGTTTCTGTATCTCTGTGATTCCATTTGCATGCAGCCATTGCTCTGCAGTTCTAGCTTCCAAAACGATGCACCTTGCAGCGTCCTAGAAACCCTAAGTGTCTATGCTGTGACAGTTTGCTTGTTTCCATTAGTTTGCCAGTTCCCTGTGTGCTAAACATTAGGCTTACTGCCAAACAACACAATGTGGTAGAACTAACTGGTTCTTAGCACAACCTGGCCACCGTCTGCTCTTATCCATATGGTCAATTTGTCTTCCGCTCTCACACAAAGGAGCACACATACTTCTTTCATTCTCTACCTCTCGCCAGAAACAGCACCACCCTCCTACTTCTTCCTTTACCGAATCCCCTTTTTATTGTTCTCACAACTCTCTCTTTTCCTTGTTAATTCCCTTCCTCCCTTTTTTTTCTCTTACTCCTTTTTTTTCTTGTTCCTCTCCCTGGCTCACTATCCGTCTTTGCCCTGCTAGGTAATATTTGGATACACGTTCAGTCCTTCAGTTCTCTTGATGTTGGCTGTTTGGAAACCCTTTTGTCTGCTGTTTCACAATCAGTTGCTAAGTAAGCCGTTTGGCTTCTGCTATCTCCACCGGAAAGTTTATTCCGCCCGGAGATTTGTCTGTGGATCATGGGAGTCCAGGATAAGCTTGAACAAAGCAAACATAATGCAGCAAAATCATGATTTCAGCAATAAGTTAATGCCATACATGAAAGAGAAATGGGGAGAAGTGAAGGTTTCAGGAAAGTGAAAGCAGACACTGTGGTTATTTCCAAGGTAGCTTTAGAAAAAGCACAATTATAGTGTTCGAGACTAGTGTCTGACCCATAGCTTTGTTGTATGAAGACGAATTCCTGACTAACCGCATAGAGATCATCATCATAATTTGTTAGATTTTTTTTGGCATACTTGCTAAAACTTGCAACAAAATTTGAGACATGAGTGATGTCACTGAAATCATGTCCTGATATATTTTGCTGTTTGCCACATCATGAGTCATCTCGCCTCAGGATACAGCAGAGAGCAAAAGGCTGTCAACCTGCTTGTATAACGCTGCTAAAAAAAACATGCCAACGAACATGGCAACAAGGTGAAATATCCAACTGGGGTTTGTGATGGGTGTTTTCAGAGTATGTTTTCCAATGGTAACATTTATCACACTGCCCTGTTACTGAACCACAGATTTCAACATTTTACTTCTGTCTTAGACAAACACAAAGAAATACCTAATTCTGCTTAACTCAATATACTACAGTGGATTTATTGAAGGCCATTGCACACTAATTATACAATCTAAACATGTTTAAAAAACTGTATGTGTGTGGGAGAGAGTGAGGAAAATATAACTGGACTTGACACAGAAATGGAGTTGGATGAGAGGCAGCCAAACTGAAACTGGCAACTGACCATGTAAAAAGATCACTCTCGTGGTAATGATGTGCACAGATTTGACATGTACTGATCCTCCACCCTCAACTAAAAAACAGCATACAGAACAGATAGCTGTTTCTGACTGTTCCTGGAAACAGATCAACGTTGGCTTTCTCAAATCAACAGCTCTAAAAGCTCAGGACTGGTTTTTGGTGCAATGCCCTACCAGTTAGTGAACTTTTAATGCTATTAAAATGTGTTATTTTGAGTTGACCAGATGCTTTCCACAGTCTGGTTTGGTGCTTGAGGCTTCAGCATGTTTCAAACAAACTAGTTTGAAACACGATTTTCAACCAGCATTGTATCATTACAATGTGGGTAGTATATGCAAATGAACAATGTTTAACTGACTTCCATGTTGCCTGCACCCAGAGCTCCCTGCTTATTTGCCAGGCAAATGAGCTTTGAAGATCTGCTTTAGACTACAAACTATGTTTCCTCATTTTCTGTAGTGGTGCCTTAAAGGACGGTAAAATGTGGGTCTCCCAACACACTCTGTTTACTATGTTACGCCAGCGATAGACACTAAAATATCATACTACTAAATACTTTAAAATATCAGCATATTTGGAAGAAAACTAGTTTCATGATATGCTGTGACGTTACAGCGGCAGCTGAGAGAGAAGCACCTGCAGCTGGACAGGCAGCTGCACCATTGACTGGTGATGATCGTCAGGAACTCTGAATACATAACAGCACATCAGTGACTGTGTTGTTACTTGTAACTCGCCAGCTTGGTCCAGCTCCCTCCTCCTCATCCAAAATAGATAAAATAAACAGCGTTTGCTTGCAGGTTTTCACCCCTTCGTCCACAACTGTTTCTCAAAACAAGTTGAAATGAAGATGGCAGGCTCTGAGCTTTTTTGACTGTCCACCAGCACCGGCAGCTCTCAGTTGGTTTGCATCGATTCACATAACTAACTCCAGCACACCATTTGTGTTATAATCCTTGCACACCGGTACAATAGCTATATCCAGACTCAATGAGGAAAAACATTTTTTTTTTTAATGAAAATAACCCTCAGTAAAGACATATAACGCTGCCAACTAACTTTGTCTTCTGTTGATCTTCTTCTGTTGACTAACTAACATTGTCTGTGAAACATTTTCTCAACATAATGGCTGATTAGAGGGGACGCGCACAATGCATCCTCGTACATGTAGGCACTGCCGCCATGGCTCCACGAGCAGGAAAACGTTCTCAGGAAAGCTTTCTCAGTCAATATAGAACGTACTGAGGAATCTATTGCTTCAATTGACTATATTTACCATCAACACTCATTGGACATACCCATAAAAAGTGGCAAAATTTCCCCTTTAAGTGTTTCTACCTGCCCTGAATGGCCACACTCGCAGGCAGTGTGAGGAATGAAAAAAGACTGCTGTCTTACTCTCATACCTCCACACATCTGGCCAACTGCTGCATGAAAAGGGGCGATATTCTCAGATAGTCTGATTTGGAACATTATAAAAATTGAAGCATACTGAGGCCTTTAGTCTTCGTCTGCTCCACTCTCCTTGAAGGTCTGGTGATTAATCATTTCTACTCCAGCACCACAAGATCTCTGTCTCACACAAAATAAACATAGTTCAATAATTTGTAATACAGGACATACAGTGTTACAGTGTTGCTGGAAATATCCTTTAGTAGTCATTGATTTTAATACATGAACCCGGCAAGGTATTAGTCTAATAAATAACTGAGCAAACGTTCCTGTCAGATTCCAAAAGTCCACCGGCAAAAGGTTTGAAATTTACAAATCAGATAAATGGATCTTAGCAGAAGTTAAATCAAGAAGACTCATTACTTCACCTCAGCTCTGCCTCTTGGCTTCTGTCTGCTTCCCTTTATTTAAAATTCAAAAGGCAACTGCCCCCTGGTTTGGTCTATCATCTAAGTCTAAAGCAGCCCCCTCCAACCCTTACGCCCACTGCAGGGTGCCAATCACTAATCAGCAGGCTCTTTATTTGCCCAATTAGCTGCAGCTATACTGTGTGCCCCCTGCTTCCATGCTGCCAACGTTTCAGCACCACCTAATTTTCAAGGTGTTTTTCAACTTGGAACAATTGGAGAGTTGACTCGGGGCAGTTTTACCCAAGAGTATGGTTTGTCTGGTGAAGTGTGAAAGTTGTTGCTGAACTCTGGTGTGGTGCAGAAATGTGCTCTCAAGTATGGTTTGTTTCAGCACATTGGAGTCCAAACAAGATGAGAAAGCCAAGGCTTCACACACTGGAAGTTGAATAGCACGATTGGTTGAATAGTCTGATTGGCTGAACACTGATCTGTGGACTGATCACTGTAGTCATTTTACCTTGATGGTGGGAATGCATAAAAACTAAGAATAAACTCTCTTTGTTTCTTATATGCTACACTCTGAGCCAAAAGTAGTCTAAAGTTCTCCAAATTTACAAAAAATTGCTTTTTTGCAGATTTGAGATGATGATGGGATACACTATTGCTGTGGATGTGAGTCAGTCCATGGTTTGGAAGAATTTTCATGATTGTGTAAAAACAAATGCATAGTGAAGACTTCTACTCCCTGATGATTGAGGGAGCAAATCTGGGTCTGGACTTCAAACAAAGTCTGAAAAGGCCCTTGTAATGATAAATATGCTTTTGATTGAGTCCAAATACAACTTTTTCTCAACAATATTGTATATCTTTAGATTGAAGTCAATCCAGACGGGAAAATGACTTGACCTAACAAAAGATATATCGCTGGATTACGAAATAGGTTTATTTGCATTAAATGATTACTCTGTTTTTTTATAGAAGGTTTATATTTATAGAGGTTTCTATACAAGGTTCATATTAATAATCAGTCATGTTTTTGTGAGAAGAGCTGCAGATGCTGTGTGCCTTCAGTCAGGTCCAGCAGTTCTACTTGGTTGCTCAACAGACCCCAAATGAACATTTATATACTTGCATCCTAAACTGTGTCAAGCAGCTTCTACAACATTTGCATTTGGAGAGAGCTGCAATTTGCTATCCTGGCTGCTTTGTATCCTGTAGTCAGGCCAGCAAGGTGTGGGGTATGTGTGCAGCAGGAAAGGGTCCTGGCAGCAGATTAAGCAGCTATTAAGACAAGTTTCATCAAACCACTTTGATAAGAATCTTATACTGCTTATCATGCACTAGCAAATTCTTATCCACCTTAGAGTGAGGGCTGAACTGGGCCTCTGTGATGAAGCTCCAGGCAACAATTTTCTACCAAATGCAAACACAGCTGAACCGAAACTGAAGTTAGCTTACTGAATCATTTGAGTGAAAACGTTCTTCCCTCAAATATTAATACTGACAACTGATGGAAGGGGCAATTTCTCACACAGCCAGTACAGTAAAAGTGTTTGCACTAAGGTAGACTAAACATACCCTATACTTTACTGGTAAAAACAGGTGAAAATTGGATTTTAAAAAATGTGACACCAAAATCATGTTTTCAAAGGAAAAAATCTACTGGAAACCTTTTCTGAGTTGTAAACCCCATCTCCTAGAAATTACATTCATATGCAACTAAATTGCATTCCCAATATGTTGTGTTGACAAACGTAATCGCTGCCTGGATGTTTACAGGTAAAGTTTTTTCAAATGAATGAAGCTACATTTATGTATTGCTCTGAAGTCGGAGGGAGGAGGTCGGGGTGGATGGGGAACATGCAAGATGCATGACCCTGACAGCACAGACCCGGGTTTGCATCCTGCGTCCTGTGTGTGGTCAGGTTTAGGCAATAAAAGCACTTTGATTCAGGTTAGTGAAAGATGGCGGTGTGGCTTAATTCTCTTCCGTATGAATGAAATCAAAACTTACAACAGCAGAAAGCCTGATTGAACATGAACATGAGCTAATAAAAGTCAAGATCAGATCTGCTGATTCTTTGAACTCATCAGCTTTCTTTTCTACATGTTTGCTACAGAAAGATGCAGAGAGAGAGGCCACAGGGAGCAAACTAGACAGTGTGCTGCTGTGGTTATCTGAATAAGTGTTTAAGTGGGGGTTGTGCGTGAGGGGAGAGAGGAGTGTTTTATTCAGAAAACCTAATCTTTTGATGATGAAAAAAGAGGAAAATATTGCCCGGATTTCCATCCCATCAGCATTGCATCTAACGTAATCTTCTTTGACAGAAAGCTCTTTTTGATGTTTTATTTTTTCGGTGTAGCTCCAAGTTCTTTTTCTCTCTAACTCTCTCTCTCTCTCTCTCTTTCTCTCTCTCTCACAAGCACACACATATACAGACACACACAGCAGGAAGCTGAGGTGTAAATGTGTGTTTGGTCTTCAGATATTTATGTGTATGTATGTATTTTTGTGCCCTGGTTGTTCTCAAAGGGACTTGGTGAAGCAAGTCTCCACATTTCGCACTAGGTCCTACTGGGAATCTATACATCAAAACTAGAAAATGTACTTTCCACAACTCGCTCTCTCTTCCACGCTCTCTCTCATTTTTGTGCCTTCTGTTCAGTCAGTATCCAGTTTAACGTGCAGGCATGATGTGTTTGCAAAGTAGGAATGTCAGTCTTTTTCCAATTTTCCCTGTTTTGGCTCACAAACCTGAAATAAGTAAGTGAAAGCGGAACAAAAAAGGGTATTCAAGGGTAATGATTGTACTTTTAAATACACTTGCTGCTTTAGTGGAGGAAGCATTAATTCACATATACATGAATACATTGAATACTGTCAGAAAAAGCCCCTAATAAGATGCTCTGTGCTTGTCTGTTATAGGCTGGTGACACCCACTTAATTTGGACAAATTCCAGCAACAGTCAATTTGATCCTTTGTTCTAGCAAAATTGGAGCTATCACAGATGTGTTTGGGTAGGGAGGCTGGCGTCTGAGGAACACAGACTGCAGGAAAGAGTGCGGCAGTGGAGAGGGTCAGTGGAGGGGTTTGTGAGTGAAGAGCGTTTGAATTGAATTTGTTGAGGGACAGCTTGCCAGTGGAGGTGTTTTAGGACAGTTTATTAAGGACTTTGGAGGATGTACCATAAGATTGCAGTAGTTGAGTTTAAGTGGATTTTGAGCACACTGAAAATCTAAATCAACAGTAGGGAAGTGTGCTATGTTGCAGGAGTGGTTTGAGAAGTTTCTATGGATGTGTTGATGCATATTGACATGTTTTAGAATTGACTCTAGTGTCATATTCACATCCATTGTAACTACTTGTGAATCCAATCTGTTTTTAGTATTCTAAAGATATGTTTGGTAAAATATTCCTTTAAAAATATGAAATTCTTTGTGGACATTGTGAGCTGACAATCTGAAGGCATTTGAATCAAGATTTTTCCTAATCTAATCTGCACACACACAGACACACTCTAAACTATCTGTCTTTCACACATATTGTGTTTTGATATATTTGCATTGCATTTTTAATAGCCAAACCTCTTTATGATGGCAAATGGCTCATATTAAAGGTTACCTTTATAGCCCCACATCACAGTTGAAGTTATTCACTTTGTAAAGACAAGGTCCCTTTTACATCCACCTGCTGCTTTATAGATGCTTTTTTCCCCAACACTGTCACCGCTAGGCTCATTTCTATAAAAGGTGGCACATTGTTCATTATTGTTTTCTCGCTGAGTGCAATAGGTTATTTCACAACACAAGACCCTGATGTAGCCCTGGTCTGTGGCTGAATTCTGTGGTACCTTCAAAAGCTGACAGAAGTGCTTCTCCTGGGGATGATCATGGACGTCAATGTCCTTGCCCTCTTTTTGTTGAATAAAATCAAAGCAGTAAACAGACTGTTTCTTACAAACACTCATTCAGTGACTCAAAACCAAACACAAATCGTGATTTGTATTTGGAGCAAGTTTTAAAGTGATCATCTGAAATATCTAGCAAGAGATAAAAGTAAGAAGTTATTTCTTTTTATTATTACAGTCATTTCTTGAAACTCTGGGAAAAATAATACCTTAGTGTCATCTTTTGTATGTGTTGCTTCAACTTTCAGCCACAAAGCAATTCACTATACTACGTTTCTCACATACCCACATACATTGTTATATAAAGAACTG
This sequence comes from Scomberomorus guttatus, assembly GCA_038419695.1. Classification (NCBI taxonomy): domain Eukaryota; kingdom Metazoa; phylum Chordata; class Actinopteri; order Scombriformes; family Scombridae; genus Scomberomorus; species Scomberomorus guttatus. Next base: position 6,324,079 of record CM076457.1, read on the forward strand.
CTGTCTCCAATAGAAGACTCCAGTGAAAACTGCTATTCACAATCTTAATTCACTTCCTGGAATTTGCAGTGAAAAGAACTATGAAGCCCTCAGTCTTTATCTACCATAAAAAAGGACTGTGTTGATAGCTGCTTTGAGCTTTAGAAATGAAATAAATTGACAGCAGTGGAGTGGACTTATTCTTCTTTACTTTGTAAGCTATAATAAGGTGTTCTGATATATGGAAATAAGAAATGAGGTGTAGGTGAAGATTGCTACAAGTTCATATATTATTTTCCATATCAGAACACCTTGGGAGTGTATTATTGTCATTATACTATGACCAGTACATCACAAAGCAGGAAACCTATTGCTATACTTACCTGCATTTTAATATACATTGAACCCTGATTTACAGCAATGTTTAATCTGTTTACTGAACCATGTTTGAGGTGTCCTGTTATATGATGTTAAATAACAAAGATGATAAAGCTTTTTTTCCTTTGTGCCCTAGCCTTCCATTATTTTTCAAAAACTAGGCAATGTGAATGCTGTTGCAATGGGTGACATGTTCCCTCATTACTGTGATTGCTCCAACACTGAAAATAGTTCCTGCTTTATTTATTCCTATTAGAGTAACATTTGATAAAAACTTCAGTGTCCAGCTATTTTTTTTTGACATTTTGTGTTTCATGTTATTTGTTTTAATATAACCAAGAAAGAGCCAATTTATCATATGCCTGCCCAAAATTTGCACTTACACGCTTTGCTTACTGAAATTATTTCCCACCTCCTGTCAAAGTATCATACCCAGTGTATTGATACTGATTGGACATTTTGAGGTTGACTTTCCATGTGTCCTACTAAATGACAGGACAGGACTTCAAGTTCTTGGGGTTAAGACTGATCCAAGGAGGCGACATGGGAAAGAGATGTTCTTTCTCTTTCTGGTGCACTAACAGTACTGATTTGACTGAGCAGCACCAATAAAGTAAAATAATTCAAACCAAAACTTCATATCTAAATCATTTTCAGTGTTCAGAAAACAAAAATAAATTGAACCCTCTCCCCCAAGAAAAAAGACAGTAATCATCACTGAGTATGTTTTGTTTTGGGGTTTTTTTTTTCAAATGAGTGCACTGCTTGTCTGCCATGCCCTGACAGGCAATATGTGTAGAAAATATTAATATGCAGAACACATGAATTATTATTGTGCATTATACAAACATAATTTCAAAGATACTGTTTGCCCATGTGTCTTGTTCTTTCACTTAAATGTATGCATATGTGTCTGTTTTTTCACTGGTTGTGTTTTTCTCTCTGTCTCTTTATCTTCCTCTCTGCCTCTCTGAGTGTCCAGTGGTAATGTGCGCAGCAGTTGGCGTTTCTTTTGTTTCATCCCTTTCTGAAATAGAGAGGTTAACATATCAAAAAGCCTGCAAAGACCCTCTTTGTTTGTGTACATGTGTGTGGCAAGGCAGTGTGTGACCCACATGAGCTAATGCACGCAAACACAAGCATACATAATACACACATACACACACACACACAATGTGCCCAACAGGCAAGTGTTTCCTGCTGCGCAGGCTGTTGCCTCCTGACTGTTTCCATCACAGAGCCACAGGCCTGTTTCTGCCCTGCTGCTCTGTCCACACTAAGCTCTCTGTGACTACGATATTGTGAACCACAGATGAAGCCCACAGTCCTAGCCCAAACCCACCCCCCCAACCATCCACCACCCCCATCTTGTATCTCATCAGCAGCCAGTGTTTTTCAAGTCCACCAGAAGTAGAAGTGAAAATTAGGCAGAACCCCTGTCTCTGTCTCTATAAGAACTGCTTGATCTTTGTCATTTCAGACAGGTGAAAATTGAAAACAGTGTGATTATTACCTAGCCACATTCAGCCAGATGACACTCTCCTATGCATGAGTCAGGTGATGTAATGTTTTAATTGGATGAACAGCAACTCCTTTGGTAAAAGTTTAATCGTTCAGTTTCCCATCAGACTGGTTGATTTTTTTTTCAAAGAATCAGTCTCAAACAAGTGAGTTAGGATTTCACTTAGAAATCTCTCTGTTAATGAACATTTAATCCTTGTTATTCTAATATTAAATAATAAATAAATTCAATAATAAATACATTTGAAAACAATTAACATGCTTTTATAATTATGGGGTTCTGAATCAGTTAACAACTTCCAGACCTGAAAAAAAGGTATTAGTTAATGTAATTGGTTGAATGATACTTGAATCAGGGGTTTCTGAAACCTTTTAATGTCAGGGATACACACACACACACACACACACACACATCAGACAATTGTTCTCAGGTACAGATTTGACAGTGGCAGATTGGGACTGCAACTAATTATTTTCATTATCCACTGACTTGTTGAATATATTTTTTTTTAAGTAAAAGCTTAGACTATCAATGTTGTAAAACGGTGAAAATTGCACATCAACAACAGTCCAAAACTCAAAGATATTTATGTTGCCATTATATAAAACAGAGAAAAGCAGCAAATTCTCACATTAAAGACACTGGAAGGAGCAGCTTTTGCTTGATACATGACTCCAACAATGAATCAGTTGTCCAAATTGTCACTGATTAATTTCCTGTTGGCCAACTAACTGATGGATGGACTAAACATTTCAACAGCAGATGTTGAAACTCTTTGTCTCACTGTTCTAACCTACAGAGAAAGATAGAGGTCAAAGCAAACTAATTTGAAACTGGTTGTAGATCCCCAGGAGGCCCATTAGAGAGCCCTGGTGGACCCCAGACCGTAATTTGGAAGCAATTGAGCTAGGCTATAACGTCCTTGTGCTTGTTTGACACATTTAACAGAGAAACATGCCTGACTAGAAGAGCGCTGCATTTTCACATGGATAAGAAGCTTCATCATGGTGCTGTAAAAGTCATATAATACAAATTCTAAGTCCCAAGTCAGGTCCTTCACCAAATATAATACCATTTTAATTTAATTTAGTATTATGAACATGTAAGAACTGATACATCTTAACACCTCAGCTAATGATACACAATAGGAGAAATAACTTTTAGGTTAAATTGCACTGACTGCTGCAATGTAGTTATTTATAAAGCCGTAACAGTATAGCATTTTATAATAGATCTCATTACTGTAAGACTGGCCTAGTTAACTAACATAAAGCAAAGCCTTCATAGGATTAGAATTTATGGCAGAGCAGTTGTATTGGATTGCATTAGATTGCACAGGTGTTCCTAATAAAGTCCACTGCCTCCAAACAATCCCCTCCAAGCATGGAGTTTGAGGAGGATTTCTTGAAAGACTACAGCTGTAAGACAGAAGACTGCAAGCTCACAGGGAAGGGCAGACAACATGACCCAATCCATTGATAGTTTTCCGGCGTGTTTAAGGCTGTAGCAGTTGATGTAACTTGTGCGATGATGAGATTAAAGGATTTAACGGATTACGGTTAGCCCAGGAAAATGTGGCTACCGTGTATTCCCATCTCCATTACCCCTTATAAAAAGCTAATGAGAGCAGCCAATTTTGCTCTTGCTCTGTGGAAAGTTAATGCAGAGTAAAGCCTGCCGGCGCTCATTTTCCTTAATGATAATCAGATATTAGCATTAGTGAGGTCACACAAGTACGAGAAAAAGGGAAGTGCCTTTTACATTGTGATGCACTCACTGTTTACTCCAAAATGTTTGTGACTGTAAAGTCATCATATTCATCTCTTAATGCAGGCTCTCTGCTCCATGACATGAAAATAATTAGTTACCAGCACATAAAATCATAATTATGGACTAATTGCAGCATTATGACTTTGATCAGTCTTTTCATTCATCTATCCATTTGTACATTATCTCCAAAATCTCCATAAAATGGTGTTCCTCATTACTCCAGTGAGAATTACACTGATTAGCATTTCCATTACTGCACAGAAAATGTTTAATGTTTCATAATTTAACTCATAAGGAAGGTTCTTTTGTAAATAATGACACTATAACAAGAGAAAAAAGATATAAAAATGAAAGTAAAATCTTATGTATGTATTTGTATTTGTAATGTATTTTTCTAAAACCACCTAATATTAAATATGAGTATCTGGATCCAAAGTAAAAAAATGAAAAAAAATTTTTAGTTTTTGCTTTGTGAAAAGTAATCATTTTATCCTGGCTTGGCACCGTTTCTATGTAGCCCATGTTGTCAGGCCACCGCTGGCCTTGTTTCACTGCCACTGTCATTGTTTTCATACAAATTGGGAGGAAGTGTGCCTGTTTTCTTGAGCAATACTTTGAGTAGGATGTGTTGGCTGAAATGTACAAGTGCTTTGTTGTTGTTGGTAGCAGGGGATGCAACAACAATTATATGAAAAGCAAATATGCAATACGCATTTATAAAGTACATACACATGCCTCGATCCATATTTGAAATGAAGCCTTCATTCAGTAATGAGTTCATTCAGCATCCCAGCTGTACTGGTTACTTAGCAACTGAGAACAACTTTATACTAAAGGCTGCTAAAGGAAACAGAATTGTACATTTTGTCACCAGAGCAGAGAGGCTTAGTGCACAAAGACGTCTGACAGTTAGTGCAGTGAGAGCTTCACCTGCCAAAGTGACTCAGATTCAATTGTGAGTTGTTCCAAAAAGTCCTCCAACCTCAACAAAACAGATTTTTTTTGGTGTTGCCTTCCAAAAGACCCCAAAGATGAGTGTTTTCTGTTTTGACACCCCTGTCATCAGTTTGTCAGTGTCTTCCAAAAACCACATTACAAAAATATTCCTATGAGAGTTGTGAGATTTGCAACCACAATGGTTAAAGTTTGGTCAAGCTAAGGCAAGGGGATATAATCATATTACATTTGCTCTCCTGTTTCCTTCTGTTGACCACCACAGGATCTGACATACTGGAGCTGACACCTAAATTTAAAAATAGACGTTGATTTTGTCACTGTCAGTCACCCTGGAAGACTATTTACACAGCTGATTTCCATTAAAATTGACAGTAGCAACAGGCTGCTAAAACCCTCACATTTCATCATATAGGATTGGAAATCAGTGTCCTCATTGGCAGCTACGGCCCTGGCAACAACTCGTGAGGAAAGCAAAGAAATAGATTGATTGAAGAACAAGCACTAATGCTGTCATTTTTCTAGCGGGATAATCTCGTTGTGCAGGTAGGGCACAGCCAGTGTCAGCTAACAGGCATTATACATTTGACTCAGTGATACTGAGTGGTCTGTATCAAAGTGAAGATGCCCAGTGAACATGGCAGGGATTTTGACTCTATAGTTAGCTACTACAGAGTAAAAATGTCGTGCTTTGCTTTTAGGTACTTTAATGTTTCTCATGATCTAAAGTCTTTAATTTCCACTCTTTAAATTACTTGGGTTTTTAGTTTTATGTTTGGGCACTATGTGAAAATTATTAAGGAAATACGTCGTGGAGGGTCTTATTTTTTTATATATATATAGTAACCACATCTTTGATAATTTTCATACAGTCCCTTTGTAACAAGGCTTTGGGAGAGACACAGTGATGCATCCTGCTTTGTGCAGTTATTACATCTTTTGCATCTAACATCTCCTCACTTTATTTGTTATTGTCTTAACATAAATAATAAACCAATAAAGTGAAAAGAATATGCATTAGTCAATGTTCTTTTGGTGTATCTCTCTGTATTTTATTTTTTCATGCTGTATATTGTATACTAAGTGATCGAATGTATATATTATTCTAGCTTCTGTACGTATCTGTACTATGCATCTGTTCTTGTACTCACTTGTTGTTGTCACACTTTGATGTTGGGGATCAATAAAGTTCATCTTAACATATCTTACATTGAACACAACATACTAAAACAGACAGGATTTCAACTCAATCTTCAGACAAAGACGATTCAGGGTTAGAAATACACCACCTTCATCATGATTATACTGTTTGCCAATAAATCAGCTTCGGCTGCTATGATGAACTTTTGAAATTCTGCTGTCTGCCTGCAAAGGTTCATATACAGTATTGATCATGTGGAGGTTGCTGGTTGCTTGCATGCCTTAAGTAAGCATTAGAAAAAAGAAAGAAAAAAGACCAGCAAAGGTAACACAAGGCAACCATATGAACCCAGTGACTCACATGCTGCCTTTGGAGACAGAAGGAATTATAATGGTAGAGCAGGAGAAATGCAGCCATGGTGCTATGACACAAATGCAAATGGTCCATATAAATGATATATTATATAGTAGATTCACTCAGGCAGTATATACACTGTCTTAGTGAATAAAATACATTTAGTTTTCTAGCTATACTAAAAAAAGCATTTTCCAAAATCTCCAAAAATCTGAAAAGTTTCATGAAGAAAGAGAAACACATCAGGTGGAGTTTGCCATGTCTTCTTCTCAATGATCACTGAAAGTGACCTTATGACAGTCTGTTCAACTTATGTCACAAAACTTTCACCTGTCATTTCTCCCTACACTTCCCCTTCATCTGTAAGTGATGCTGTCATTTCCATTTGAATTCAAGTTGACGCAGACACAGAGAGAGAGGAATGGAAGGAAGCAGAGTGGGAGGAAGAAGGAGGGAGGGAGACAGGAAAACGCCGTCAGTTTTTATTTGTAAAACACCTCAAGTTTGAGAGAGAACAGGCTCCGCATAGAGAGCGGTCAGCTAAAAGGCTCAATTTTCCATAAGTAGCTGTTAAAGTGCCTTTGAATGAGACATTTCTAACCTCCTGCTGTCCAAGTGACCCGAGGAGCAGCAGAGAACTGACGTCGTAAAAGACAAGCACCAGCGGTGAGTATAACTGGCTATATAACTGTGAACCGGGCCGTCACATATCTTCCCATGAACCGCTAGCTTTTCCTGGATGAATAACAGTTGGCAAAAGACAGCCAGTAAGAGAGAGAGAAAAAAATGACAGAGAGCCTGTATGATTCACTTCAAAACGTTCCTTATGAAACACCGTCACTGCCAACTCCTATAACAGTCAAAGAACAAAAAAAAATGCCATAGATAATTAAAACATAATTTTCAGGCACGTCTACATTTCTGACAGTACAAACGGCTGTGAGAACTTTCAAGGCTACGAGCTAAGAGCATCTATTTTTAAAGGGCTCATGAAGTGAGGATGGAAGGAAATGACAGGCATTATAAAAAAAAATCTGATACTGTATATATTCCAAGCTGAGGAAATGGAAATTCAAATTGCAGCCTCAGCGGATACTGCATATATCACATTTGGTATTAAATCTGGAGTAATGATAATGGCGACAGGGGTGGACATGAACTCTAGTCCTGCACTTCATCATTTACAGACCACACAGCAAACAGCCTCTGGACACAGAGAGAAAACTCCTGTCTTAGCACACACTGTCCTCTGCAGCAGGAACACTGTTTGACCCAAAAAGGAGAATAAAAGTTCCAACCCAAAGATTACATAACATAGAATGATTGAAAATAACTTGTTCAACAGTAATGTTAGGTAGCTTTTGTTTCCTCAGCTATACATTTCTCTATTAAACAAACAAAAAAGAAGTATTGTTTTCATATCCAGACTATTTGGAATTCTCTGCCTCTGTGTGATTGTGTAAATTTTGCTTTCTTTTTAGTTCTCTGAAGCCATAATCACTATCTCTAATAGCGTGTCCAGACAGAACACAAAGTGAATTTTTACCTTGCGTCATTCGCCTGAGTTTGACCGCTGGACCATTTGTGTTTATCTCACCCTAAACAGCCAACGTACAGTACGTTAGCTGTAAGCTAGCTAACAACGGACACGTGAAAGTGTCTGTGGGAGTGTGTTTGTGTTCCTTTCTACTTCTAACTGACCTCAGAACTTACCAGAAACTCAATTTCTTTCCGTTATTTCCCTCTAGTCTCTCCCTTTTCCACTCTCGTTTTTGTACGTTTATGAAGCAGATTCATAAAAGCTCTGAAGTTGAAACATTTTCAACTCGTGCAGATGTGTGTTTACATCATTGTGCTGCCCTGGGTGAATTTGCATCTAATCACATCTTTCCTTTGACTTTGTAACTGACTTTGATGTAATCGCGCCACATCTGAAAATATATCTGTCCACACTAATTCTCTGTATCTCTCACCAGATAATGAAGCTTTTGAAAAAAGCTTGAAACACTAGCAGCATGTTTTCAGTTAGGTGGGGAAAATGATGACCTAAGCCTGGTTGGAGGCGTAGCCAAGTGTCATTTTTGGGCATTTGCTGAAATGACTGATACTCTCATTTTTCATGGAAGGACAGTCTTGTTACGAGAAAGGATAAACAGTTGAAATAGATCAAGTAATCAATAGAAATTCAATGTTCATATCAGTGATTGTATGGGATGAGATCACTACAAATGCATATCTTTGTCTTCACCTATTTTACCCCACTGTAACTATAAAAACATACAAATATTTTCCTTCTCTGACTTCTCATATTCTACAGATTGTAATGACAGTAATCTAGATGCAGTGTTTTGATTTACAATACATATTGAACGGTATCTAATCTGAAAAAGAAAAATGGTTTCTGTTCATTGTGAATGATATTCTTTGTGAAACTCTATGATGTGTTTGACTCTGCACTTTAAATGCTGCAGTTCTGCAGAAGTTAACTTTTTAGTAAATTTGAAAAATAAAAGATTTTAATCTTTTTTATGAGTTTGGAGCTATGAGCTGTCAAGACAGACATAATCCTGGAACATCTTTCAATTGTATTGCCTAAGATAGCTGAGAGCTGAGTGTATGAACAGTCATGTTTCTATGACTATAATAAATATCTACTATCTATATCTATCTATATAATATTATATATATATATATATATATATATATATATATAGGGTACTGGAGAAAAACAATTAATTTACTGAGCTTTGAGAATTTTAGATTATTTTCAAATTTGTGCCTAGTTTATAACATTTTAAATGGTTTGGCCCCTCCTCCACTACATGACTTTGTGTATACTTGCTCAGTAAGTTCTATTAGATCCTCCAGAATATCCTCTATATGAGATCAATATGAGATTGTACCATACCATTTTGACGCACTGCATTTGGACAGTCAGCATTCTCTGTGAAAGCCCTACCTGATGATATAAAGAGCTGCAGTTCCATCAGTACGTTTAAAACCAAATTAAAAAGTCTGCTAAAAGCTACTCAGCTCTGTAACCACTGACTCTAAATTTCATCTCATGGTCTACTCATGAACGCAAATAATCTCGCTTTTAATTTGACAAGCATACATTAGTCATTTCGAGTTGACATTGTGGGTGTATGTGATGTGCTATTGTGTGTAGCTTTGTATTTTGTATTATGTGTCCTGTGTATTTTTTGCTTTGTACTGTTTGTTATTGTGCTGTCATATGTTTTTATTGTGACCTGTCAAAGGGACTGCAGATGAAATAATAAACAATACATCAAATAATAAATAAATAAATATATATATTACAAGTTGTTATGTAACGACTGCTCATGAAATTGTCTTTCAAGTAGTTGTGGTCTGCACTACATTTTCCCTGATCCTGCAGAGCAGGTAGCTCAGAACAGAAAGAATCAGCAAAAAGACTGGTGGCTGAAGGAAAATGTGACAGAATTACAGTTTCATCACTCGATTCTGTGCTCAACATTAACAACTGCTCCTCTTTAATCTATTCACAGATTACACTGAAAGTATTTAAAGCTCTGACTTTAATCTCCCAGACATCATACATTTACCATTCCCTCTGATCCATGTTTAGGCACTCTTTAAAGAGTCCAATTCAGAGCAAATTTTATTTTGTTAAATTAGCAAGGACCACATGCATAACAGCAGCAGTAAGTGAGCTTTGAACCAATTTACGCCAAAAATAAAGACACAAAATCCATCACAAACAGCTCATTTCCAAATGAATAGCTAATGAAACATCCAAACATACTGTATTAGTGGAAAAAAGAGGAGCTTGTTTTTGATTCAGAAGCTTCCTAACTGAGCAAACTGACCTAGATGTATGAGCAGAGGCTTGAGGAAAGCTGGTGGACTTTACTAAACACTTTATAACATATTTCACTTCTTCCTCTTCTTTTCTCTCGTTTAGCCTTGGGAACAGAATCATCTTTTACAAGAGGATAGAGGATATTGCTGTCCCACAATGCTGGCACCAGAATTAGATTTCCTCACATCCCAGCAAATTTTAATACAAAGAGCTGTGCTTGACAATAATACATGTTTTGGGTAAAAGTGATGCAGAACATATTTTTATTACATGTTCTCATACACAGACAGGGCGTGATTGAATTCTAGAGTTGGTGCTACATTATTGGAAAATATATTAAGAGAGTGTAGAGAGTTAAACTGATATAAGATGAATGAAAGCCTTTATGTTATGTTAAAAGTTATATGATTAAAAATATGTTTTCCTATCACTATTATAGGCTGCATTAGTCTTTTTTTTTGGACATTGGAAAACATAACTCTTAATTCAGTTCAGCACAGTTGTTCTTGGCCATTTGACAAATGTAAGTCCAACATACATTTATATTCATATCTGGCTCTTTAGCTGCTAAATGCTACACTATGTTCACCGGATAACTTCATAACTTCAAACATAAAAATGTTTATTGGTGCAGCTTTAAGACATTTTATTGCAAAATGAGTCACAAGATAAAACACAATTCTGTTTATGACTTTTCTGTCATCTATGCTTTTTTTTGTTTGTTTTTTTTCTTGCTGAATAATGTATAGTTTAACCTCTTCAGGCCTCTAAAAACAATTCAAATGAGACGAATCTGACAAAGGAGAACGACTCTCCAGTTAAACTCCTCAGAACTCATAAACCTCTGATGTGAGGTTGCAGGAGAGATCTCTTTGTGTTAAGGCACAAGCCAAAAACCTTTGAGAAGCTCAGGGCAGCCAGTCTGACACACACTTAGATTTAAGTGAGACCACAGTTTTTTTTTTTCCTTCCACCTGTTGATCGTCTAAATCCTGCTACACACAGTCTCTTCCTGTCTTCTTCTCTCTGACACACACAAACACACTCACCTGTAAATCTTGTATCTGGTAGAAAATCCCTGCTGGAACCTCTCTCTGAACTCAGTGTACTCTGGACATCGGTGGAAAGGTCCCTTCTCTGACAGCAGCCAGTCCAGCTGCCCTCCGCTCTGCCTCGTGCTGAAGCCCCACGCTGAAGAGCTGGAAGGGGACGAGGAGGAGGAGGAAGATGAGGAGGAGGACGAGGGGGATGACAAGGAACTGTGGAGCACCTTCCCCCCGTGACCTCCACCGCCCACTTGTTCAGCTCGGGTGGGCCACGGCAGCCATAGCAACACCCACGGCAACCATAGGAGCATCAAGGAGGACACCGACCATCTAGTAGGGGAGGCGGAGCCATGGGAGCACCTCTCTCTTCTCATTGGCCAAGGAGTCGCCATGGTCCCGGTGGTGATGTACTAGGGCACCTGGGACCGGCATTTCTTCTGACAGTCACCTCCCGCTGGCCTGGAAAATGAAAAGAAAAAAGAAAATACTGATAAGAGGTTGAAACTGTTAATTTTATTCTAAATGTTCATAGTTTCTCTGTCATTGATAGACATTGCTGCCCACATATTGTGATTACAGTCTGGAATTATAAAGGCAGCATAATATCCCAACTTAACATCAATCACAACAATGTGATTATTTTCATGTCTGCTCTGAATGTGTATGTCAAAGTTATTTTCTGCATGTTATATAACAAGACACACATAATTATACATGTTAAACCATGAACGTTAATTAAGTGCAGAAATCAGAGGGGCATTGCTTTTGTTCCTCCAAAGAAATTCTGCCATGAATGAGGGCACAGCTTCTCATTGAAATGTGAATGTTACAATAGGCTTAATTTACACTCGTCATTACATGTGTTTAATATTTGGATACAACCCACATGTAATGTAATACACTTTTGTGTACACTTACTCACATTGCAGTATATGCACATGATGTGTTAGCCACATCACAAATGTGATTGCAAATAAGGGTCAGCACCACTCCATACTCCAGCAGGTGGTGGTAATGCACCTGAAGCTGTTTGATAATTGCTTAAAAACACCAGAAGAAGAAAACTTTTGAACGGTGGCAGTTTGGTGTCAACAATAACAGTTGAGCTATACTAAAAATCTCATGTATATGCATAAACTAACGCCAACACATTGAAAGATATGAGCGAAACAAAAATTTTAGTGTCTTCACGGGCTCTTAGTCACGCCGCTCCCTCACCCACACAGATCATTCAGTGGTTGCACAGGAACAGATAAACGCTACAGTAGCAAATTACACCTTCTGGATGATCGAAAGTGCAGAAATCGTCGGTTTTTTTTGTTGTTGTTTTTTTGTCACTGGAGCAGTTATTTTCACCGGGGACAGACCCTTTGGCTAGTTCAATAGACCAGTTAATGATTCCAATCCATCTCAAAATGCTTCTTGGATGTATTTACTTTTGGCTTTTTTGAAATCTGATAGATATCAAGTCTGCATAAAATATGTGGAGTGGCTAAGCGTAAATGAGGTCTTATTGAATTGCATGTCAGCATGCATATAAAGCTGATTTCAGGAATAAAAATTAAAAAAATATCACTCTCAGATTTGTCTATGTTGTTCTATGTCAGGATGGATTACCAACCAGGCAAAGCAGGCAGCTGCATCCCATCTTTTGGGTAATCTACACCATTTAAGCATAAAAAAACCGAATGATTGCCCCTGCATTTTCACTTGTAGTGGACCCTTGTGTCCACATCTAGTTCTCACCTTTAATATTTTCGTTCTTATGTGGTGCTGATTCTTAAATAAAATTGTGTTTTATACTGGAAAACACCACCATTGGTTTGTTTCTGGGACTCTGAGTAAAATAGATTGGGGGAATGTGTGTGTGTGACTTGTTAGTAGGCCATAGCTTGTTTTTGCCCCTCAGTCCCCCTAGCAGGTTAGTTCAGCACTGTCATCAAAATATAATGTTCAATTGATTCCAGTAGTTACTTTGCCATGAAGAGTTGTTTTTTTAAAACACTGTATCCACTGTCTCTCAGTCTGCTTCAATTATTACAGTTAGTGATTGCCAGTTTCCCAGACTGCCTTTAGATAATGCCTATACTGCAGAATGTTCATAAACTGAATCCACTTAACTGCACTTCCACGTTCAATAACGTAATAAAAGCACATGAATAATTGTTTCTTATTAATATCTACCAGGTGGACTGTCAGTGGTTGTTCAAGCTGTGCATGTACTCGCATGCACATTAGTTTTACCTGTGTAATCACTTGTTGTCAGATTAATTTCAGCCAACCTCTTGGTTCAGCAGTTGTATTAGATAATATTCACCTTGGTGACACAAAATGACTGAGTCGATACTGTTGATCCTATAAAGTACACTAAACTGTAGGTGCAAGATGGTTTCATACTTCTCATTCTGACTGGAAGATAAAGACAATTTAAATCTGCTCTTTTTGCTCATTTTAAGCAAGTAGCAGTAAGCATCCTCCAGAGACTACCTTACGTGGCTGTGATGTCAAAATACCCAATGCCCAAAGTCTTCACCTCACAAGGCATCAACACTTACCACTAAAAATACAACACCTTAAGATCTCTGCTGGTACATCCTACAGACAGGACCCAGTGGAGAGGAAGACTGGACTGCATGCAACAGCTGTGAGTAGCATGTCATGAATGAAACATCAAGGAGCCTCGACAAGAGACTGAATGAACTCCAGAAACATATGTTTATGAACAGCAGACCAGAACTGCTCACTGACAGACATCTCTCATGTGAAGCAACCAAAAATTGTTCTATCTTTGGCAGAATATCATCTGGGACCCAAAGCCCATACTAAACAGCTTTTAGTGCCTTTTAACAAAATGGATCATTTTTTTGAGATGTGCTGTAGAATAGAATATTTTTGCTACTGTACTGTCAGAGAAATATTCTTCTGCAAACAGAAAACATAAACAGTTTTCTGCAAAAACACATTCTAATAGTTTAATGGATGGACATTAGTCCAAATGGTCAGTCTAGAATGAAGCCTCCACTTCCTGTTATTGCCAGTGGATTTGGCCATTTATCTATAAACTATGAATTATTCAGAGCCAAATAATAAAAATTGACCCAGGACTGCATGGTGCATAGCTGTTTCTGTAATGGTACTGAAGTGGTTTCAGCTGGATTTTCATGTCAACATACTGTATATATTGCTATAAAGGCTCTGTGAAATGTCAATAGGAGCTAAATGCACTTTTCACATTGAACCTTGCACAAACCATAAGTCTGAATAGTTCATGACTTGCACAACAGAGAATTCTTACTGTCATCAAAGCACTTGGCAGTGATTGCTAGTTTGACTAATAAATATAACCCTGGGACAGGAGACATTGTGAAAAAGTCCTGGTAATGTGGCAAAATTACACAGCTTTCATAATGCAGGTGATCACAGCTATGGCAGAGGTCGAAATAGAAACGACTATTAAAAGTAACTTTGAGGCACACTCGTGCCACACAGAGTGGAGAATGCGCAAAGTGGCACCGCAGTGACGCGTGTCTGCTTTCAGTTTCTTGATGCTTTGTGTGTTTGGACAAGAATGTCATCACCCGTCTTAATAAAGATCAGGTGTGTTAGCAGCACAAACCAAACACATCAGCACAAACCACACTCCAGCTCAAGTGTGAACTCTCATTATCTCACACCAAACTCCTCCTCCTCCTCCTCCTCCTCCTCCTTCAAACGTTGCTTTTATTTAGTCAGATGTCCTTCAGAAAAGTACAGGCTTGCTGTTCATTCCACTGTTAATGACTAGCAGTAATGCTGGGTGGAGTCTTTGGGGACAAATCAGCATTTCAGAACGGTTATGTAAAGCAGAGGAGAAGATGCTTTAAGTGGATTGGGATCCTAAGTATTCCCTGTTTATCTTACAAACAAATTAGAGAATTAATTTCAGGTGGATAAATGCAGGCTCTGACATGAAAAAACAATACTCAGGGCGCTGCATTCTTAATTTTCGCTCGCTGCACCCAGAGATTACTGCAATTTGAAAAAGCAATTAGCAGTCATCTGTCAAACGAATGTATTTATGCAACTAAAAGCAGGATGAAAACTTGATGAATGGGATGGTATGCTGGTGCTGTTTCATGTACTGTATGCAGGTGCAAATTAAAAATGTGCTGCCTTGTGGGTATATGATTCCTCTAGTTATATTCTGGGAGTGGTCAATCATATAATATGCAATTAGACAGCTATGTGTGCCAGGCCTGGGTGCCTGTTTGATATGTGTAAAAAAAAAAAAAAAAAAGCACCAAGGAAATGTCTTGAAATGTAGGAAACATTTTAAAAAAAAATAGGTACAGGAAAGAGAAAGCAATTACAATAAGCTTGCCTTGTTCAGTCAACTCCTACGGGAGCGCTGCAACCAGAAGTCAGTCCTATGGCACAATGTAACTGTAAGTGGCTCTGAGAAGAAACTTTATGCAACTTTATTTTGTAGAAGTCACCCATAATGTCCAGTGGCACCCAGAAAAAAACTCACTGTATTGTCTTTACTGGCAAGCAGGTTTATGTCCTGATCGTATTAAATCACAACATACATTGTTTCACAGTGATCTAACTGTTTTTTGGTTTTTAATAATTGAGAACAATTGTGTAAGATTTGAAAACTGATTTATAACGAATAATCAGCTAACAAAACAAAATAGCATCTAGGATAATTTTTACAGGACAAAGTGGATTTGATGAAAGGGAAAAGAAAGGATGGGAGAGTGAAGCCATGAGGATGAGGGAGGGGAGACAAGGACAGGTCGTGAGAGGAAAGGACTGAGAAAGAATCTATAGGAAAATGAAAAGGCGAAATGTTTGGAGGGAAGGCCTTGAGTGTGTGCCATATACAGTACAGTACAATACCTTCCCTTCTCTCAACTGTACTCATCTTTCTTTCCCTCTTCTGAATCTTCTACTGGCCTCCTGTCTGCTCTTACGCCAGTTTCTTCTTTATCTCTTTCTCTCCCACACATTTCACTCTCAAAGTCATTCTCTTTCTGCAATCTTTTCCTTCTCCTGCTCATCTTTGTAAAACCCAGCAGTTAAATCCCAACAGTTTAAATACTTATTTGCCTGCTTTGCAAATAAACTACAACATAAAACTGGAGATTTTGATGCATTTTGTACCCAGTGGTAGCTATTTCTTTCGTATATATATATATATATATATATGGGGCAGCTTATACATGTTGGAAATGATATTGATTCAGAGAATTTCCTGCGATACTTTCCCACTCCAAGGAGCTGCGAGATTTGCCTTTCAAATGAAGTTCTGTAACTTCTTAAAACGCTACCTCTCGCAGAAATAAGAAATATACCCATAACTGCCAGGCCTCCTTCTCCTGCGCTCCTCTCCTGAGACTCCCCCTGCTAATTATAAGATGCATAAAACATGCTGCGAATGTCAGCGAGACAATGGGGGGAAATTGTGAATTTTTAGACCTGACATTTAATGTTCGCCTTGCATTATTCACGCACCCTTTGCGTATTTACCCTTATCTCTCCCAACTTGGGGAGCAGGAGGTAAGGTATAAAAAGGCACGAACATCTCCATCCATTGGGAGGGTGGGGGGGAGTGTGAGGCCCAAAAATCGACCCCACGTGTCGTGCTTAAACAATATCTCAGAAATGACTGCAGAGCCAAGGGATAGCCGGGGGTTATGTTTATTGGATTTTTTCTATCGCCTTCACCAAGCTTAGTGAGCATCGAGTGGGTTGTAGTACCGTGTTTGCACAAAAAGAGGGAAAAGGAGGGAAATGAGAAACATTGGGAAAGCTGGGAGCGGTGACGGAAAGACAAGGGGGGAGAAAACAAGTACAAACAGACATATTGACAAATCTTTCAGACAAAAGACAGGAGAATGTTAAGCCAGGAAAAAGGGCACTTTAAGAGAAGAAAGCAGCTGAGTCGCTCCAACCGCAACTTGCTCCTTAAACTTCCCACCCAGCTGCTGAGTGACCAAGCTGAGGGCTGAGCTGAAAGTGGTTTGACCTCCTAACTCATTTAAGTAATTCATGCTTCAGTTCGGGAGACAGAGAATTATGTCGGGAGGCTGCTGCCCTCGATTTTCTTCTTTCAGAGTCAGAAAAAATTACAACCTTCATTTTTCTCTGCAGCGGAGAACGTGAACCTGCAGCAGAATTCATCATCTCACTATCTGTGTACTGCAATTACCGCGGCTGGAAATGCTTATTGGATCTGACACACATATGTGTTTCATGTCCGTTTGAGGCTGTGGGTATGTGTATCTGTGCATATTTGTGTTTCTGTGTTTGTATGTGTGTGTGTGTGTGTGTGTGTGTGTGTGTGTGTGTGTGTGTGCATATGCTGCTGAGCACCTGGCTGGGCCCTTGGCAAACAGAGCAGGTGGAGGTCCATCAGCATTAGAGGCCAGCTGTATTCCTCAACCCCAGCAGCTCACTACTCACCTCTCAGCATTTATGCGAGTCAGCAGCAATCGCCGGCCAGCTGCACATCTGCTCTACCCCCCTGTAATTCTGGCTCACCGCACACCGAGGCTTAGGGGGAGGAGGGAGGGAGGAAGTGGAAAACCGCGAGTGACAGAGAGAAGGAGCGAGAGCTGGACGAATGCTAGCAGAGGAGGATTGATGCTACAGGAAAGGGAATGGCAGTCAAAGAGAGGTTAAGAGGGAGGAACAGAAGGAGAGACAGATGAATAAAGAGGAAGAGACAAAAGAGAGTGACAGAGACAGAGAGGGGCCAGATCTACATTTTGATGTGGGCTCAGGTTTGGGGTGTGAATAGCAAACGCTGGCTGGAGGACAGGACGTGGATGCCAGGTTGTTGAAAAGGACGAAGAGTTTACCAGCCGCTCCTGTATATATGTGGCTCTTTTATTTACATTCTGTTGTTTTTTACTTAATTTTAGATTTCTTTTTATTACATCAGAAATGTAAATGTTTGCCCTAAAGGCCAGAAAAAGGCTCAGCAAACTTCATCCTCACATTCTCACAAAAAAAGTAATACGAAAGGTTTGGTGACATAGTCAGAAACAAAAAACAAAAACAAAAAAAAAGTATACAAAGAGAAACAAAACTGCAATTTTGTTATTAATAATCCTGATAAATGAAGCTCACATTCACCAATGAATCCCTTATTTCTGACTGTGTATGAACTGATAAAGGTAACAGGATATGTGATGCCTTACTTTCTATTTAAGTTTTGTTGTTGAGGAAAGGCAGAAAATATTGTTACATCGCTGTTTATTGCCGCTGCAGTGTTTCTGCTCCTTCCAGGGAATGGGATTAATTGCTGGTGTTTGAGACTGTAAGCACTTGCTCTCCGCATGCTTTATATTTATATTAGTTGGCAGTGCTTCACATCCGAGTCTTAGCTTGTGGTATTTCCCATTTTTGTTGGTACAGATTATCGTCAGAGTTTATACCCATTTTGGGAAATGGGTTGTCTGTTCTTGTTCCATTCTTTCTGACGTGCAATTGTCTGTGTGCATTGGCAAGTAACACACTCTGTCAAAACTACATCTAAATTTCTCTATCTTGCATTATACAGCATACCCCTTTATACAGGAGACGCACCTACGACACCGGTCTGCTCAGTATGTGTTCAACCCACGCTGCACCCATTCACATGAGACAGCTGTCAAAGGTTAATCTCTGGTTGTCAGCGTTAGCAGACTCCAGTCTGCAGTGTAGGTACACACTCCTAAACTACAGAATTACACAGAGTTACATTAAGTAACTGTAAAACTTAAAGCATAGGTTTACAACTGTCTTACAACAACTCTCAGGAGCCCACTGAGAAAAAGAGGTTTTCCTCGCTGTAATCATTCCTCCTGTTCATACTGGCTGTTAAAAATTCCCTTCAAATGTGCTTTCAATGTAAGTGATGGAGGCCAAAATCCACAGTGTGTCCACACAGTCATTTTTTGCAAAATGCATTTAAAAGTGTATCTGAAGCTTATATGAGGCTTCAGCAATCTGAGTTAGTCATATCAAGTGGATATCTGCCACATTTACAGTCTTTTTAGCATCAAATTCCCAAAGCAACCTTCCTTTCAACCACAGATAATATGTGTTTGTTTGTGTAGTTGTTTGTGGCCTGTTTTTAAAAAAATCACTTGTGAAATGCCAATATGAAATCCAAGAAGTCATCAACTGACAAATAGAATTAATAGAATAATAAAACAAGACTTATGCTCTGATATATATTTATTCAAACAAAACTCATAATTAAAATGCTGAAAATAGTGACATTATCTGGCAGTGTGTGGAGATAATTTGACTGTAAATATTCTGACAGAGATTTGACAAGTTTGGACAAAATCCATCCAAGTCTTTCCACTCATGAAGGCAAATAGAGACACTCTCAGCCCAGCACTCAGCATCTCTTTACAGACCTGTGCAATCTGTCTGTATGAAATTAAGCAAGTTCAATTGATCATCTTTAATTCCGTCATGGTTTTTTGGGTGCTGGCGAAGAGTTTTAAAAGCGGCTTGTTGACAAACCCAAAAAAAAAAGAGAGAAACTACATGATTAAAGCAGGAAAAGGTTAATCGATGTGCTCGAGCTAACTCCTACATGGAGCTGTCAATATTTTATGATGCCTTCTCAAAACCCGCAGAGACGATTAGGAAACCTCGGCTCCACCCACTGAGCTTGCCTCACTTTTGCTTTGAGATGTAATGTTCAAAATCCCAGGAAAGAATGATTAAGGATTTTTTGATGTGTTCTGCTATTAAAAAGTGTGACTGGATTAATCGTCTGAGAAGAAATGAAAGGGGCACAGCAGGGTATCTGATTAAAAGAAGAAAAAAAAGGAGAAACATGTAATCAGCTTTTTCTCAGACTCACAGCGCCTACAGGCTGAATGTGTTTTTGAACAAGCAGGTGGTAGGACCCCTCACCCCCCACAGAAACACACACACACATGCACAAATAAATCTACACACACAAGCACGGCTGGAATACAAAGCAGCAGAGTCAGTGCACAGTGTAATGCCGATAATGTCAGGAGACACACACTGATGGGCTGTGGTTGGAAACTGGAACCCCAACAAATTATATGCTGTGCTGGCTCTGTGTGTGTGTGTGTGTGTGTGTGTGTGTGTGTGTGTGTGTGTGTGTGTGTGTGTGTTCATTTTTTCTGTGCAGTACATGTTAAATGCATGTGTGCGACTGTCTTAGTGCGTTCTCTGGCCAATCTCCAGCTAGACAAACAAACAGCCATATGGTCAATTAAGGCCCATCAATACCTCTGTTAACATCTTTACCAGCTGATAATTAAGAAAACAACAGCCTGTCAGCAGCACGCTCTGCTGAAAGTCATATTACCCCACCTCACATACCCCACCTGCTATGCAGTGTGAGGAACACCTTTCTTAAACTGTTTGTTATAACACATCATAAGTCACTGTTTGTGTTTCATTAGCATTTTAAAATTATGTAAAAAAAAATCGCAGGTTATTTGTAAAAAAAGATTTTGGTGAGCTCACCAGGAGAAATCATGACACTGAGGCAGTATTTAGGGGTGTAACACAAAGCTAATATCTGTTTCTGTTTATGTCACTAAAATATCTGTATATAACAGGATGAAGCCCAGATGAATGTAAAGTTTGATGTGTATATGGTAAAGTTATTAAAAAAACAGATCGTAATAGTTCATGAAGCCCTACTGCATAATTTTTTTTTAAAAAAAAAAAAAGAAAGGTTGTGAAACAACAAGGTCCTGTTGTCTCTATGAAAAAAAAGGTTATTTACAAAAACTTTAAAAAGCTCCTCTTGCCCATTTGCATGCACTTTTGAGACGGTCCCTAACTTTCATGATCCTGTCACATTTCAGACTTTTCTAAACCTAAAGCATTGTATTGAGTGATTGAAGATGTATTACTGTTGACTCTCACTATGAACAGCAGTAAGAAAACCGTATGAAAAATATTGAACGGGCACTGTGTTATTTGTTTGTTTTCTGTCAACTTGGTCTTAAGCTCATGGGGACTTGGGCTTCACTAAGTCCCAGAGCTGGACTTCCTCAGACTGACTTAATTGGTTTCCACTCCAAACCTACAGCTACTTTTGCATCTTAGGCCAAAAAAACAACTAAAAAACTGAATTATCAAAAAAAAATGCATTGTCACTAAACTTAAAACACTATTTTTCTTTTTTTCTGTCCAGCAAGAAAGATATACTAACACTAATCAACACTACCGCACTAACAAAGCACATACAAACAAATTCAAAAGGACATTAGTGCTACTTAGGAGCTCCCCTGGCAAATAAGTTAATAGACAAAATAAATGGATTTACTAATAAAAGGCTGATCATAAGCGATGCGCCCATAATAAGATCAATAAAATAGACATATTATGAAATATCAAATATTCAAGTTTCAAAACACAAAGGACCCTTTCTGTGGAGCATCTGAGCATCTTTTACCAGTCACTCAACACACTTTTTTCAGTTACTAAATATACTATACAGAAGCATATTGCACTCTTCTCCTGTTTCTTTCCTCCAAAACCCTTCCTAATAAATCAGGACCTAAAGCTATAGAACCTATAGAAACAGAATCTTCTAAATAAACTGTTAACATGTCAGGTTAGACTGACCATGATCTGCTAGACTCCAGCTGAAAACACCATATTTACTGTATACAGTCTGATTAAAACAGGAACAGAGGCACAAACACTGACCAGCACTCCCAAAAAACTCTCAGCATCTCAGTGAAAGGTGTGTTACAGCCTCATCCATTAATCTTCTGGAACTTTGTTGACAGGTATTGAAGTAGTGCAGCAAAATAAATAATGAAAATCGAGTCGACTGGGATCTTAAAACTGCAATCAGTTGCAAGTTACCGATTACCTGCCTAGAACTGGTATTAAGAATCAGGGAAACAATCTGATTTTCATCAGTTACATCCAGAATAATTGTTCCCTAAATGTATTGACGATGGCATAAAAAGGCTTGCGTAAAGTACTTATCATATCCTGAAGCAAAATTACTGGGCCTGGTGATCAGCTTAGTTAGAACGACATGTTGATATACTGTATGTAGTGTTATGTAACATTTTAAGGCAGAGGGATCCAAGGGTGGAGTGGCCATCAAGAGTACCTGGAGGTTAGCTTTGAAAGGTTAGTGTTTCCCTTCAATAACAATATACATGCTACTCTGTAGATATGGCACTACTCCATAAAACCCTACATTTATATATAGACTGCCACTGTCTGTCTTTCCATCTGTCATCCATCTATCATTCCCTTCCTCCTTCTTTCCATACAGTGCCTTTCCTCTTCCTCATTAGCTCCCATCCTTTCTCCCTGTTTCCCTACGCTGCTCCTCTTCCTCCTCCCCCCTGTCTTCTTCATTTTACACAAGCTGCTCACTACTGAGTCAATCAGCACCATAAAGTCTCTATATGCATACTGCAACATCTCCTTTATTAGTTGCTAGCTAGTTTAATCCCCTCCAAATTGGTCCACACAGAGTCAGCTGGGCTTCTGTTGATATTCTGCCAGCAGCAGCAGAAAGCAAATTCTGGTAATTGAAGGGACCGTGGGGGATGGGGAACTCAAATTACACGCACCATGCAGCAGTATAGGCTTACCTGAGGCTATGTTTGGAATATACTTGAGATTCACTTATGCCAATATACCCTTGTGCATAAACAATCTGCTTTCTTAGTCATGGTAACAATGCAGAGTGGTCACTCATAAAACATCTCAGAAACCACTTAAGGCAAGGTCCTAGGGGAAATTACCTGAAGAAAAAAAAGTAAGAAAACCAAATAAGCAGGAGAATGAGAATATAAGCTTACAAATATTTCAAGTGCTTGAAACACAAGCAAAGGGTAAAGTATTGCCTTATTTAAATTATTTCTTAAAGTTGCACAAATTAATAATTTTTATATTAACACTGGATCAAATGACTGTAATGTGAAGGGGTCGCTTGTAGTAATGAACCCACGGAGAATTATCACTCTGCTTTGCAGTTCCCCTCAACTTTAGAAAGTCTTTCAGCATCTTTCAGCTCTTTCTTTTGGTTTTGCAGGCTGCAAAACTTGCTCTCATCGATCTCATTTGAGTTCAAATGCACTTATTAAGTCACCAAATAAACACAATGTAATATAACTGCAGTTGGCACCTTTTTGTTAACTGCCCAGCACCAAATGGCTGTAATGTTGTAATCTTCGCTGTAGGACTGTAAGTGAAATAATAAAACATATTTTTAAAAAAGCCTCAATCTTAACTCAACCCGTCTTACAACAACAGCATATAGTCTACACCCAAAATCTGGTGCACTGTATTTTAAGTATTTTTAATGGTTTTCTTATGTGTACAGCACCTTGAGTTACAACTGCTGTATGAAAAGTGGAACACAAATAAATAAACATAAACTTACATGAAAACAAACATCTTAAAAATGCTGCGATGTCCATGTCTGACGGTAACCAGGCAACGTACAAATTAAAAGCCCTCTAGTGTTTCATACATGGTCCAGCCATATGCTGGGTTTTGACCTAGTCTTTTGTTTTTGGAGTCGGTGTAAACCAAAACAGAACTAGAAGGAGAGTGGACATTTGACAGCTGGCCAGAAAAATATGAATGTGATGTATGCTAGGTGTGTACATATCCATAACAACTTTAAAATGTCATAATATGTCAGTGTTGTTGTTTTTTAAAGCTTGTTTCACTGTCCTCATATGGCCAAAAAAAGGAGAAAAAAAATCAATGCAACTTTAAAAAGTAACACTTTGTGTGTATATTTTGTGTATTTCCACAAACAAAAAAAGCTTGTCAGCCTTGTTGCTGTTATTGTCATGCCTCATTTAAACTCTTTATAGTGTCAAATGTGAACTAGCAAGGTTTGCCAGCTACCTTGAAATTGGCTGAATGAAAAATCCTGAAAATGCTGAATGCTTCGGTGAATGAACTCCTAAACTTTTGTCCCAGTACACCAGCTCACAGAGGGGACATAATACATCAAAATTCAAATGTCATGCCATACATTGCATTATCATAGCTGCTAATTACTGAATCACCCCAAGCTGATGCTAAATATAATCCATGCTGCCTGCATCCACACAACAGACAGTGAGCTCACAATGTTAACAAGCTCTTAGCGGCGCCTTCCACAGCTGAGTAAAATCTTTACATATACAAACAGTTGGCGGATAATTGAGCGAGCATTGGGCCCCTTGTGGGCGATCAGGTGCTTACCAGTCTGGCCACGTAGGCTAATAGGGCAGCTATGCAATTAGTACTGGTCCAAATGTACCTGTAATGATTATGCCCACTATTACACAGACAAAAGGGCTTTGACCAAAAACACTAACTAGCCACAATGTTATTGTGATAATGAGTGGACTGACACACATAATGCTGGACAAGCTGATTCCTGATTCAATGCTGCAAATAGAAGCCGCATTGTCAACCAAACACATCCATTAATGAGCTTATGGTAGCTTTTGTTGGCACACAGCTGTGTGAGTGGACGACTGTACAGTCTCTAGTTCTATAGAGGAGCTCCTTAGAGAAATATGAATGAATACATTGTCACTAAGCAGTCACCACAGTATGAAATTAGGATGATATTGGAGTGAAGAGGTTAGCTTTTCATCCGCAGATGAATCCGCTGATTGATTTTGTGCAATTATTTGCTTTTGTTATTGCACTGCTGATAGATAATGGCATATTTCATGTCAGTTTGAAGGTTGATTTGAGGTTGATTGATTTTGGAGGTGCTTCAAATTTGTTTTAATATAGACCACCTTCTAATAATATTTGAACTACCTCTCATACTGTAATTTCTGACAGCAGCCAAGCAGCAGTGTCCACAGTGTGGACCGGCAGTATCCATTAATCAGCTGTGGTCAGTTCTGCTATCTGCCAATACTGCTAAGTTGACAATAACAACCATTAATGAGTAGAATTAACCATAGCCAAGGGCCCATCCCATTTGAAAGGAAATCCATATACAAACAAACAGCTGATCATTTACTCAGTGACTGGATAGGGTCACTTACAGCCATCAGAAGCTTCCTGATAGTCTGACAGACATAAAGAACACACCAAACCTACAACCAGAGGAGAGTGCCCCGAAAATAGTGCAACTTAAACAAATCCACATCTCATGCTCTGTTACATGCATGCAGTCATTCCGGTCCATGAAAATTGAACAAAGCTCCTCTGGCAGTTGTTTACCTAATAAATAATGATACTCATATGCAGTCGCTGTGCCTTTTGTTTGTAGTATTCTTCAGACCAGCCACAACAAAAGGCTGCTAAAGCACTGTTCATCAACAAATCCATTAAGCTATTAGTACAATCAGTACCAATGTTGCAATTAATTGGACTATTAGAAGAGTTAGTACTACTGACTGGGAATCTTGGTTCATGTCAAAGGAATACTCTAAAGGAACAGTTGGTTATTTACTGAGCTGCCTTAAGCACTTACGGCCTATCAGAGCATTGCCAGGCAGGCCATGTGCAGGTTAATGGGCCAACGATAGTGTTAGAATGAGTCCAGTGATAGAGGTGTTGAATGCTCCCACTTGCCAAATTGCCCTGATCCACACAGACCTGGAAACACAGGTGGACTAATTCTAATTCCAAACACATATTGTATCAGTGCTCCATAACCTTAGCAACATTTTTATGGAGAGCAGCCATTTTAGGCTGCTGTGACCAGACACTGGACCCATGCACACAAAGCTAAATGTGAATTAGAATGAGAGGCAAATTAAGAGATGGAGATTTGCATGGTTCAAGGGAACATGACTTTCCATCAGTAACTTGGGCTTAAATGGATTTCTGTTTTCAGAGAAAAAGATGGGATGGTATATATCCAGGGGTGGAATGTAACTAAGTACTCATTCAAGTACCTTACTTAAGTACAAGTTTGAGTTACTAAGGTCTGATACTTTATTACCCCATTTACACCCTGGCATTAAAATGTGATCTGTATCTGGATATGTTATCTGGATAAGTGTCCTTGACCACGCTGTGTTTGTTGACAAGTCTGCCAGCTGCGCCCCGAGCTAATTTGCATACTGAGATCTGAGACCCATAGATCGCATGTCATTATCCAGATGATGTATCCAGATACACATTGTATGTTAACACCAGGTGTAAATGGGGCCTATAATTCTGCTGCACATTTCAGAAGGAAATGTTGTACTTATACTCCATAGCATACAAAATATATGATCAGTTTATAAAATATGGTTATAGATTGTAACAGTAAATATAAAGTGGTGAAAATTTTTTTTTGCAGGATAAGGGTGCATAATGAGTCCTTTTATTTTTGACACTTTAAGTAGATTTTACTCATCATACTTGTACTTTTGAATGCAATACTTTGACTTGGAGTCAAAGTATTGCTTTTTATGTTATGGTATTACCACCTTTACTTAAGTAAAGGCATTAGATACTTCCTCCATGACTGAGTATATCGGATAAAATATTTAGCCAATTTCTATTTTGTTAAACAATTTATATATTGGTATTAATCTTAGTTTTAATATGTATAAATTAATTTGCATGATTAAACCTGAGCAAACAGCAGATTTTGTATATTTTAATTTAATTCTTTAATTTAATCATTTGAGGTTAGTCACATTTATTTACTTTGTGACTCTTCATAATTAATTTGCATTGACCTTTTAAATGCTATGCTGCCTTGTGGGGATCTGTTTTTTATTTATTGTTGGATCAAAAGTGCATTATAATCCAACATTTTCTTACATATAATGGATGCCCCATTAAATGAGTTTATGGTCTTTGGTCACATTTGCACTGACATGCTATGCCATCCCTTTTAAGGCCATTTCACAGGGTAAGTAATGGCCACCCATGAGTCATTCATCTTCAATAAGTGGGGAGCAGGCAGGTGGAGAGCAACGGGCCGTC
This sequence comes from Scomberomorus guttatus, assembly GCA_038419695.1. NCBI lineage: Eukaryota > Metazoa > Chordata > Actinopteri > Scombriformes > Scombridae > Scomberomorus > Scomberomorus guttatus. The sequence goes on from CM076457.1 coordinate 6,350,970, forward strand.
TGGCAGCTATAGAGGCAAGTGAGTTTGTTCTGAAACTGTCATGTTTATGCTCATTCAGCACTCGCCCACACAGCTGCTCAGAGTTTAATCAGAAGTTTCAGAAGAACAGAAGTTTCTTTGCATTACCCATGCAATGACACTCAATCACGGAAAGGGTCAATAACATAATAATAATAATGTTTAGCTGTGCTGTATAGGCTTAATTATATAAGCTTAATTGTCATCTCTGTTATGGCAAAGAGTTAAAGAGCACTGCAGATGGCGTGCAAGAGTGGGTGAATCACACCAGAACTTTATTCACATAACGACATCAAGTAATTAAAGGTACATTAATTTAATCCCATCGACCATGTACTGTATTTTAGAGATGCACTTGTTCTGTAAAATAACATGCCATTTTAAAATAACATCATGGGGCTGAAACACAGAGAGGTTGAAAGGCCACAGATTAACCCTGGCTGCCCAAATTGAATTTTGGTGTCAATATGACCAGTAGCAGGAAATCTTCACAGCACAGAGGATGTTAGAATTTGAAGTGTCTCCTTCACAGCAGAGGCAATGCTTTGCCTTGACAAATTCTCAGTCACCAACACTGGCTGAGCCTCTGTGCAACCTTGTTTTATCACTAATCCCATCACCATGAAGGACTGTTGATATTAGACGTGAGTTGATTCTGCAAAATCCTGTTTCACGTTCAGTGACAACATTTTTTAACATCCAACATTTTTAAAACGATTTTTTTCTACAATGTCTGAGCATGCAACAATGGTATGGTTGGGTTAGGAAAAGATTGTTTAACCAGGAGAGAGAACAAGGCATAAATAGCACACAAAATGGGCAGTGTGGTTCTTTTCACACTACAACACACAAGGTTGTGTGTTGGCATTGACAGTATCTGACTGCTTGCTAACCGATAAGGTGGCACAAACAGTGTCCACCTCATTAAATGCTGGTTAGGATTTCCTGAGGAGTGCAAAAATACAAGTGGATTATGGTCTGAATAGACAAAAAAGAGGCGTCCCATAGCTGACAGCAACATCAAAGTGTTTGAGCCCAAATTAATGCCTGTGTGACTCTCAATCACTACACCAACCATTATACACTTTTCTAAATCTAACATCTTGTTCAGCTGCATCAAGACTACGACAGTCTTACAATACCTGCATACAAGTGGAGCTCAAAAGGATTATCAATCACCTTAATCTTACCTAGCACAAATTGCACACTGCAAGGTAGGTAGTAGGTAGGTGTGTCAATTGCTTCTTGGAAATTCACACTTTGGCAGTTTTACCACAGGTAAGGCTGCATGGGCCCACAGATGGAATATTGCTTACCATCTTTATCCATCCTTGCCTTGGAGTCATAACATAGGGATAAATCCTAGCTTTGGCTGTAATCAATGTTTTCTACATCAAATAGTCTTTGGGCCCAGACAGTGTCTGATCTATTCTCACTAAGCTTGTCGGGCCAGACTAGTCACCATTGGTAAACATCACATTCTGCTTTCATTACATTGGTACTGTGTGAAAACATTTCTTATGTGTCTAGTTTCATGTGGCCAGACAAATAGCTGCTCTTTTCATTGTGCGATGGGTCAGATAGCATTCATTCAACCTCCTCCCAGTTCTTTTATCATTAGGGAAAAGGTTTAATACAGAATCCCGATGCATCTCTTTGTTCCGAACACTCCATCCACTCAAATAACCTCTATATCTGAGGGTTTTGATAAACAGTGCAGCATCTGCTGCATAATTCAGAGGTCCTAGAACTTTTTCAGTTCCAGACCAAAATGAAAAATGTAATCCCCACCCCTGGATCTCATGCAGGCTCATTATTCATTGCCACTAATGTCATCCAGGAACCCCAGCAGAGGTAGTGCCATGAAATATTGCAGGTCACAGCACATAGTTTAAGAAAGAATACAGCTTGATCTAGTGTATGTGTGGGCAGTGTGTCCTATTTGTTTTAATTCTGTGGGAGGCCGTGCCAGTCGCCAGGGGCAAGCGTCGTGCCATTGCTCCATTACCATGTGAAATGAGTATAACAGGGCTTGAATGCTATGACCCTGTCATTACAGAAATATGTTCCTCATTGTAACTGTATTGCTTCTGGTGGTGATGCTTAATCAAGGCCAATTGCAAGGCCATCATCTCATCTCTCCAGCAGGCAGCACATGTTGACACATGTAACTCGCACTCCATCCTGAGCATGTATAATGGGCTGAGATTTAAAAAAAGAAGAAAAAACACAAACTTGGACTGCTTTCAAAGAAAATAATCTGCAGGAATTTCTCAGGGGAGCATATGTTTCTATTTGAACCTTATTAAAACCGAGCAAATTGAATCTAGCCAGCCACAAGCAGTGGAATTTGAATTTCTGAGATTAGCATTTTGTTGAATCAATAAAAGAAGCAACTCAAGGCCTTTTACAGGGTGGATTAATCTGTATAAGATTCATCAGAGTTGCCCTGTGGGATGGAAGTAGCCCCCTCCCTTCTTGTCTGTGTTTTCCAAATGAGAGAAACACTCTTGGCCCACAGTGAAAGAGAAGGCATGACTGAAGGCTTATTTCCCCTTCCAACATCATCAGCAGCAACCTGCCTCCATTACAGGAGTGCATTAGCAGCTTATAGTCAGTTCATTGAAATGTATTTAAGAAGTCCCTTCATCTGTAACTGATGTAGTACAGTCTCCTGGGTCTCAGTGGGTATGTATACCTCACACACACACACACACACACACACACACACACACACAGAGGGAGTCTATCTCCCACTGCAGCATAGATAGATTGAGAGCTATTTCCTAATGATCTTTTCCCCTGGGATTTCTATAGAAAACCATTTAGTTATCAGCTCCGCTGGTCAATAAAGCCTGAAGAGGTCTTGTAATTGGTTCACTGGGCCACAGCCATAACGCCTCATTTTGCTGAGCAGAAACTGCAGCAGTTGCATCATAAAAATGGCCCATCATGCATCTGTGCTGTATTTAACCTCTGCTGGAGCTACGCTGGTCATTTTCACCTTTCCGGTCTCATATCTCATAAAGCTTATTAGGTCAATTGAAACACAAAACTGTCAATCAGGGGGTTCCCCGGTTATCAGTAACTATAGCAAAAATGATAATTACATGTCTCAGGTCATTATTAACAATGTCAGAGATGATAGACACATTTTACATAATTACAGAGCTGTATGTCATACTTTGGTCTAGCCTCTCCAAATTTGATTTGTGACACAGTTCACCATCATTCCTTGCAGACAATATTTGGCTTAGCCCTACTGAATGTTTAGCGATATCTTTCACTGATCTTCACATTGAGGAAAATCTACAATGAACCATTTTGCACCACTGTTCTGTTCGCGAAGCATGGTTAGATTAGCATTGGGATCTTTTTTTGCCCTTGCTGTGGAGCCCCAGTGACAGTAGAGCCCCAAGGAGACCCCAATTATCAGGGGAAGAGCGACACACAAAGCTAAGAGTTAATGTATGTAACAAATACATGACTGAAAGAGGATTAACTCCCATCAAACAGACCATGACAAAGTGCGAGATGATTCCATTTGACACCCTACAAAGTTCATGTTATCCCTCTGACAGCAGCCTGTTCAGTAAAGATTTGTGATAATGACCAAACATTTCCTAAAGCTAGCAAATAGAACAAGAAGATACAAATCCTGGGGCTTCTTTGTTGACACTTTGTGAATTATTAGACAGTAACCATAGTGATGCCCGACAACATGGAGATATCTTCCGGTTAAATTGACTCATAAATAAAACATTGCCCACAAATATTCAGTGAATCTAAATGTCTGCCTCAAGTGAAGAGTCATCGCTGCACAAATGTTCTTTTTCAGTAACATCAGTAACATATGTTAAGAGTTTGTGTTTCTGAGATATGAATGCTGTTTGAAGACATGGTCAAATGGATCCTCCCCATTAGGATAAGGACTCCTTAACATTCAAATTGTAAGCACATAATGTTAAACATATCATAAGCGTCTATACACTGCTAGATGTGTATGTGTATCCATGTAATGGATCGGATAGAAGGAATTTCTAAAGCAGCTGTTTTTATATGCTTCATTTTTTTGAACAATATGTCCATTACTAAAGAGGTAATGCACAGGAGGACAGTCTGTTATTTACTGTTTACTGTGATTAGGGGTATGCAACAGATGCAGGACCAAAGCACTCATAATGACAAGTACAGAACATCCTCAAGGGTATAATGGCATTTATACAATAGCTCCTAGTGCATATGTAGGCCGCTAAGTGAAATGTCTGCTATAAAAGACACATGTAAGACTAACAAACAGAGAGCATCACTTAATAGCTCCCTGCTTTCTGAAATAAATGGAAAAGCAACAGATAAAGCCAAGTTATAATGCTTTGTGCTTTGTGTGTGTTTAACCAGTATTAGGCTGCTTGGTTGAGACTGCATGTTATATAAAGTCAATGGCTTTATCCTGATTGGATTATAATGCACATTTTTTCTCTCAATAACAGGCTTATCTGCTTGAGTTACCTTACAATCGTCAATTTAAGCGAATGGTTACCTTCATGACCCTGCCAAACTATAATTAGAGTGATGAGGATAAATGCTCATGAAAACTCTCATAAATCTTTGCAGACTTTGCAGCTCTGAACTGTGTCGAGCCGAACAGAAAGATAATTAAATAACAGCAGCAAATTTCAATCCTCTATTAGTTCATAATTAACACATTTAAGAGTTGTTCTTTGAGGCTGTCAACTGCACGAATTGAACATGATATGATAAGAAGTACCAAACAATGTTGTGATGTGACTGACATTATTTTCAGTTAAGCTGCAGTAGTGGCTCGCCAGGAGCAGGTAACGTTTTTCACTTCACAATATTTTTTTTGGCAGTTTAAGAGTCGTTATTTTTGTATTTGGACAACAACTTTTACACCTGCACCGACCTCATCCATGCTGTCGACATTTTTCTGTCACAATTTCTCATGAATGTAGCTAAGAAGCTAGCTAGCTATGTAGTAAGATGACGTTGCCGTTCTTAATTTCACTGTAAACTCTGACTAATTTCTCCAACCAGTGGAAACAGACAACAATGGCCACAACAGCAGACCTATTTCAATTGCTGAACAAATTTGAGATGTGGGTGGCTATTATCAGAGGTCTGGAGCTTTACATGGACTCGCGGAGGGATGTCAAACTCACAGCACGACTGACAGCAAGTCATGCAGCATTTTACTGAACTCTGTGGGTTTTTTTTCTTCTGGTGCCACAAAGACCTCAGGAAAAAATACCTTATGAGTCAAGAATACATCTGGACCTCATATAAGGACAGATGAAAAATAGGTTTCCTGCACCAAAATATAACTGTTTATGTTTCTCTCACTTTTTAATGGGGAGCTTCCAAAATGCACATCGCACCTCTGTTTTATCCCAAAATCCCATCTGGTCGGTTTTGCTGTCACACCACAAATGAACCGTACTGACTGGGGCTGAACCAAGACCCCTCTTTTCAAGTTTTCTCTGTTTAACTGACAGTTTTCACATGAGACTAAATCAACTGAACCAAAAAGGTTAGATGTGAAAGCACTGTGATATATGGAAAACATTGCTTATGAATACAATTTTCTGCTAAGCGTTTTATTTTGTGTCCTTCACTTGTGACACATTAAGATCCACTGAACCATTTACTTAATAACCAAGCAAGCGTAAAACTCAGTCCTAAACAAATGGTGTGTGAAGGTTAAACCATATATTCCATACCACTGGCTGGTTGACAAAAAGGCATATTTCAAAAAACCTTGCCTGTCGATGTGATTTCTTTCCCATAATTTCCCCATTCATGTGCACCAGATTGTCATTGCTTTGGGTTGTCTCATGGAACTTGTAAGGTGATGTCACCCAAGAGACATGATGATACCTGAGGTGTTCTTTATTTTGATTACAGTTACTGTATAACAGCTACAAGGTTAGACACAAGAAAATTGCATAAAATAGGGTCATTAAAGAACCAAGAAGTACAAGTGTTCATCTGACATCTATTTCTTTCAGAGCAGGATATAAACACGTGGCAGTAGCTGCAAGTTGCATTGTAGACTTTAAAATTAGTTTACAGTGAAACTCAAATACTCCACACACTTGTTACTAATTTTGACTCACACTTCCATAATCTCATACATTATGTGCTGTTTCAGCCTCTATATACCACTCTCATGTATGAGATTTAGATGGAGCAAGGTGGGAGGATATGAGAAGTAAAGGTTAACAGAAGGGATCAACGGCAATGCATCTGATGACATATCTTCAAACTACTCCAACCGCTATTTTAAAAATCGCTCAGAACACACTCAAAGGCCAGCACTCATTGACTTTCTACTTGTATGTAGGTGAGCGTATATGCATGTGTGTGTGTGTGCATTTTTAATTGGTGTGGCCTGTCCTTTGAGAGTTCCCCACCACTTCTCAAACAATTAGTTTAATGGAGCATTACTCCAGTATCTGGGTTAGCAAAGTCAATACATTGACATCCTGCAGACATAAAGTGTCAGTGCAGCCACTCATACAGACATGGAAACTCTGCCACGCACTTTAGATTACATAAAGTGCACTCTGGTTAAGCAGAATTCACTATTAGAAGTAATGTTATTCCTGGGAGCTTGGGTGTTTGGGAAAAAGATTTATGACCAGTGTAGACAAACAGGAAGAAAGACGCTTGTTGCAACACATGCAAGTGATGTAATGACAGTACACAATTACTGCCTTATACATACTGTCATCCAAGAAAGGCAGGGTTAGGGTCAGGTGACACCCATCGGAAAATATACATGATTCACTGTACCCCGCAAAGCATATCCTCATTTCACAATTCAAAAGCATAGATTTGAATTGTTCTTTTTGCACTCGTGTAGCTAGGTCTGCGGTGTCTGTTTCAGTTACAAGTTCCGAAATATTGCTTATCAAATGTTAGCATTAGCCCTTAGCTGTCATCCATTTCTAGTCACACTTTGACACAGCTTTCTAAGCAATGTACTTAGTCTGCTTCAATTGAATTTAATTAGCTAAATAGAATCTATATGAAGACAGAATTCTTACTGGAATACCAATATCAATGCTGAACCCTATTTGGCCAACAACACTATCCTAATTCAAATAAGGCTAATGTGCTTAAGTGGAGACACTCAGTGTAAATGCTGCAGAAGCAGGCGCATATGAAAGACACAATGAAGGACAAAAGAAACAAAGGATCCTGCACATTCCAAAGGTAGCAAAGAGAGCATTCTATTAACAGAAACACAAGAATCTTAAAAAAAAAAAAAAAAACTTATTTAGGAGAGCTAATCAAAAAAGAGGAAAAACTTTAATCTATAACTAAACGTTTTGTTTAATTAAAATTAAGCAGTTTCAGCTATAATAGCATGAGGGTCGACAATAAAATCCAGTATACTAATCTACATTTAAATGACCCATTTTAATATAGATGGGTTTCCTTTCCAACAACTACAGCAAATAATCTGAAACATCAAAGTAACTTTGCTTTAAAAGTGTGCATGACAAATATTTCTCCATCTGAATGCGCAGCACTTTTAAAGCTTAGTAAGATTACCCATAAGCAACCGGAGATACTGTTAACGGAAGACATCTCCAAAAAGGCACCTTATCACTTCACCTTTTTCGTGTTGACACTAGAAATGAGAGCTTACTGCAAGTCTGCACAACAATATTCAAGTCACGTCTTACTGACAACACAGGCAGAGTTTGGAAGTTTGCCCTTTTTCCTCTTTTCCTTTTTCCTTTCCCAGAGCTAACGCTAAAAAAGAGAGTTGGGAAAAAACAACATTTAGATTTCCTTTAATCTTGCCACTCATCTTGTGCTCTTATTCCTACAAGCACTTTAGAAACTGACATGCAAGCAGGTTCTCCTTTATCCATTCAGCATGGCTGCCTCGCCTCTTCAACATACGTATCTGAAGTGTGGGTTCACATGAGGTGTGTGTGTATGCATGCTTGATGATTGTTATGGTCTTATTCCTCTTAGCCCTCAGGTTACAATGTGCATCCACTCAATCCTGCTGATGATGATGACGTTTCTGAGGTCTGTTAAAGATGTGTTCTTTTCACATCTGTCTCTCACTCTCTCTCACTCTATTTCCCTAAACATCAGGTAGATTTAAAGACGTAAAACTGAACTGATTCTGAAGATGCAGTGTATCAAACACCTATTTCAAGGATATTTTTGAATTATTGTAACTCTATACTCCACTGAACCTAACCTGTGGCTACAAATTTTGCACACTTTATAACACTAGCATTTCCAAAGCATACCCAAGCATTTTATATTGTTAAATTATTTTTAGCACTTTTGAGAGAGCCTTCATCCTCACTTAGAGTTATAATCTTTAAGATTTCAGTCTTGGTTGATTTGGCAAAACCTGTGGTAACTGGTGGTAACGGCATTTTAATAGTACAAGCCTTCTAGTTCCGTTTAAAATAACGCCAGTATTGACCACTGGGGATGGCAAACACACCTTGAGCAAAAAATGTATCTGTTTACAGCGCCGCCAAACATACTGTGGGGAGGAAGGATTTATCGGTCATGTTGTTCTCATAAATAAGACGAATACTGGTGTATAACTACATGGTATCAGCCCAGTAATGGACCCAACCAAAGACACAGGGCATCATGGAGGAAAATGAGCATCGGCTGCAATGGTGTGTTCACGGTCTTGTGAGAGGCTCTGAAAATTGTTGTTGCTATTAAACACCATTCCTTTTACCAGCTATGTAATTTAGAAATATAACCAAACTCTGACAGTGACACTGGGAATTTGACATCTCCTTGTGCTTTTTAGTTACCAGACAAAAGTATTCCCAAACTCTGGTAGGATTTTTAGCCATTTGATATCCTGTTGACATTAGGGCTTTTAATCTTGTAAGACCTCCTGTGTGATATGTGATTCTGATCAGAACAAAGATGTCAGCCAGCCTCTCTTTGCTGTAGAAGTGCTTGGCTATCAGCAGTCTCTGTAATCCCCCGCACACCACAAGACAGTTCAGGACCCTGTAGATGGCTGTAAATATCAACCATGTTTGATATTCTCAGTGCAGTTCATGAATTGATTGCTGTGGTTAAGATTGAATCTGGACTGTAAATGTCTCAGAAATGTTAGTGCCAAGTTATCATCTGCTTGTTGACTGCGGTTATAACTGCTCTCTCCTTTCTGCCACGTCCTCCCTTCTCCTTCCCTCTTTCTCCATCTAAAGGCTAATCTCACTGGCTCCTGAGTGAATAAAAAATAAAATTGCTGGTTGAATCTTTGAAGCATTCAAAGAGATAGTTTGACATTTTGGGAAATATGCTTATTTGCTTTCTTGCTGAGATTCTGATGGGAAGATAAAACTAAAGCCAGCCGGCAATTAGCTTAGCTTAGGATGAAGACTGGAGGCAAGGAGAAACAACTAGCCTCACTCTGTCCAAAGTTTAAACAAATATGCCTACTAGCATCTCTAAATTTTACAAAATGCTATGTTATATCTTATTTTTTCCATACACATGAGATGTAAGAACAACAAGTTGTGGTTTGATGGGGAGTTACATGCTAGAGCTATTTCAAACTTGTTGTCTTTACACGTCTGTGTGTATGCATGAAACAAATGAGATATAACAATATTTGGTAAAAATTTAGGTGCTGGTAGGAAGATTTTTTGTTTCTAGTCTTAACGCTAAGCTATGCTAATCACCAGCTGGCTCAACCTTTATGTTAGGATTTGTAGTCAGTTTATAGTTAGTTTAGATTTTGCTCTAAAATCTGGATCCCCCATTTTCTGATGTTCTCTGAAGAGGATGATATTCTACCAGTTACCTTTTCAAACACCAGAATTTCATTCAGGTAAACTGACTGAATCCACAGGAGAAATGATGCTTTGCTCTGTTTCCATCCCAAATTGTGATTTAGCCTCATAAACCTTATCTAGAAATGGAAATCCTGCCTAGGTTAATTTGGTAAAAATGGACCACATTATTGCTGAGCTTGCTTCTTTTCTTTCTGCCATGCATTACTGACATTGTAAAGGAAAGAAAAATATCAATGTCTTATTCACATACAATTAAGTAGTCTATTTTTCCTGTATTTCCACACTTTGGATAGTCAAAGTCATCATTTCTGTACTGTTTGATTGTCATTCATTTCTGCCAACCTTAATTCGCTGAATGCTGATAACATTTGATATTTTCTTCTGTGAAGTAGGAGGGAAGAAGGGTCTCCTTTCTCTTTTCCTTTGTAACCTTTTGTTCATATTGTTTATTTATTTTTATTTCATTTTTTAACCTCAACACCTTTTGCAAAGCAGAAGAACATTACCGGTCAAGTCAATTTTGCCTAGCACATTTATAACACAATACTTTTGTGTCTCTTTATTACGCGTTAGCCTTGATAATGAAGCCCATTTGTCAGACACATTACTTACACATTACTGCTCTGTTGCTGATTTTATTCCTGCTGGCACAAAGAGCGAAAGTCTAACTTGGAAATGTTGAAATTTATTTAATGGTTCACATTAGATGCAAATTGCTCTAATTTAGCCTTAGTCCATTTATACCTTGGAGGGAGATGGTAGAGTTTCTCTGTGGGTGAAGGGATTTTCAGTATGAGGGGGAATAATAAATCTATCACAGTTTGTCCCAGTTTCTGTATGTGCAGTGTTTCTTTAGACATTGATTAGGCTGTCCTCATTCTGTTAATGCTGAGATTGCTGAGAACGGTATGTGCTGTAAATTTGAATAAACACTAGGATTTCACAAACTTGTTTAAGTATTCCCTTTTACTTCAATTAAGTCATAATGACTTCTACCACCAACAGTTTTGTTAATGTTATATACTGATCCACAGAAATGTGTCCAGGGAGACCTGGACTGGACTAGACTGGACTGGGACCTGGAGTGATACCAGCCACCAGAGAAATTTGATCGGCCACCATGGTATCCCATTTAGTTTATATCTATCCATCCATTTCTGCTACTTATCCAGGTCTGGGTCACAGTGGCAGCAGGCTAAGAAAGGTAGTCTAGGCATCTTACCTAGCTCTGCCTGGGGCAACCCAGGTATTCCCAGACCAGATGAGATATGTAATCCCTTCAGCGTGTTCTCGATCTTCTCTCATTCAGACACACCCAGAATACTTCCATAGGGAGGCTTTCAGGATGTATCCAAATCAGGTGCCTAAACCACCTCAACTGACTCTGTTTGCAAAGGAGCAGGTTTTACTCCGAGCTCCTTGTGGATATCACAGGTTTAAGAGTCTTTAAGTGTGAGCCCAGCCACCCTGCAAAAGAAACTCATTTTGCCTGCTTGTATCCATGATATCATCATGCCACTCATTACTCAAAGCTCATAACCGTAGGTTTGAATTGAAACATGATAAAAATATAGATGATAAATCAAGAGCTATACCTTTGGGATCAGCTCCCTCCTAACCATAACAGTCCTGCACAGCAACAGCAATAATCACAATGTGCCATGTGCCAATTTCATGGTTCCTTCTTATCCACATTTGTGACTCCAAGATGCTACAGTATGTGTAGAGGTGTTCTCAACTATGTATATAGTTGTTGCTGCTCCACCTCCAGTTCCTTCCCCAGACGAGTGATGTTCCACATCCCTACAGCCAGGTTTTGCAGCTGAGGGTCAGCAGGCCAAGACCCCTGTCTTCACCTGCCACCCAGTTGGCAATGCACCCAAACCATTATGCTTAGCTTTGCAGGTGGTGGGCCCACAAGACTATTTACTTTCTAGAATATGTTTATTAGGTCAGACAAAGCTAAATTTAGTCAATTTTGTGAAATCTTGAGCATTTTTGTTAACTGATATGACAAGCTGGCTGGTAGCCCATATTGGCTACTCAATTTAATGTAGCAGTCCAAGAATTAGCCATGCAAGAGATCAAGCAGGCACAAGTAGTTTCATCATGTCCAAGTCCTATCTCTAACACAAAGCAGTCAAAATAAACTTCTCGGCTGATTCTATCTGTATACCAAAGTTGAGTTTGTCATTGTTATGAAACAGCCTGCAGCAATTGAACTGCCCCCACCTCACCAGCCCCCTCCTATTGTAGCATCTATGAATGTCTCTTTAAATATGTGTCCATGTTCATCAAATGTTGTATATCTCAGTTTCTTCTGGGGTAAATTATCTTGTAGCATGACACTGTTCACAAACTTCTCGAATGCTCAGGTGACACATCTGTGACAGAACAACTCGTCATTTAATTAGAAGATATGTAGTATGTTTTTATGCTAATTTGGTCATCAGTCTGCACACTGAAGAACCCATAAAAATTCAAATTAGCTCATGCATGCTCTTCTGATCACAGTGTTTCAGCTACATGGAGATCTGCTTAGGGTGAATAGATAGAAATAATGGACAGTTCAGAGAATCTAATTTCAAATGTAACAGACAGAGTCCAAGGTCTTATTAAGTTCATATTAATAAGGTAATTTTCTTTCAGTCTTACCTTGTCAAAGACAGTCTCTTATAGTAATGTGTTGAATTAATTTTAATACACTGTATGCATGGTTAATTTCGGGAAAGATTAGCAAAAAGATGAAAAGGTAGCAGGTTTTGAAAAGTTCTTTCTGTTCAAGAAAAAGCAGGGTAGAGAGAAAGATGATGAACAGACCACACATTCAGATGGTTAGAAGTGATAGCATGGCTGCAATGAATCAAACCAACAAAAGTGTTGAAATATTAGTGGGGCCGACACTTGTAAGATCTACTTAGAAATTAACAATCAGGGATATGTCATAGTTAAAGTATCCTTATCTTATCTCCTCACTACTAACCCCACCATCGTGACCACCATCATCCCCCACGGTGGCCCACATCTGGGCTTCTGGGCATTCCGTAATAAATTGGTTTCGGCACATCATTGGTGATCGGTGCTGCTGCTAAAATTAGCAGTACTGGTTTGGTTTCATTCACCAGCATTAAGGGACATAGAGAGTCACTAATAGAGCAATCTGTGCCTGTCTCTTTAGCTTTAGCAGTATGTACCAGGCTTACAGAGTCCCACCGCTATTTTTTGGATCAATAACACATGTATTGGCTTTTCTACTGGGGTTGCACTTTGTGGATCGATACAACAATAGTTCTGCATGGTGCACTGAATTAATTACACACAGACTAGCATGCATGACTCACTTGATTCCTACAGTCAAGATCTAAGGCTGGAAATGTTTCTTTAGGGAAGTCATTTATTTCTGCAGTCTGTAAAAGTTGCTCGATACTGCCCGCCAGGACTATTGGAGGCTTTGCAGTATTTGTATGCATAGAGAGTCCATATTCTTTGCTCTGTGGTCTCTCAGTGCAGCACAAAGTTTTGAAAAATACCTTTTCTTCTCAGCACCTTTGAGGAGAAAAGCACTGCGTGGCTGTTCATGGGGCCTTATCAGAAATCGGTGTGAAGCTGTTTTTCTGCATCGCAGACAAGAGGAAGGGCAAAATTGATCACCTAAACTATTCCCAGGCCTATGATTTAAGCAGCTTTAAGAGTAGGGGTTTGTCATAGCTGCTTATTTACCACTATGCAAACATCAGAACTTCTCCCCTGGCTCTTTATAGAATTGCCGAAACCATTTGACGAATCATTTTCTCCGAGTTATATGGTTGTAAAGTGGCTGTGTGCATGTGCTTTCATTCCAGTCTAATAGCACAGAGCTGAGCTGAACTGAGCAGAGATGAGATGAGAAACTAGACTGGGCCACACTGAGCTCAGTGATGGCTTTGCACATAATATGGATGTGGTGTTGAAGAGGGTAACACGACTAAGTAAAATCAGTTTAGTCAGAATGTAATAGACAAAAAACAAAAAATGTTCCAGCTCAGTTGTAGAGCTGGCAAGTGTACCTACAGCTCATGTGCATGAAATACAGATATTTATCTACCTGGTGATTTGCCAAAAACACATTTTGGGGACTTTACAAAACTAGCAGAAGCAACGGGCATCCAAAAACATATTCTTATTCTAAACGTCTCCCTACCTTTGATACTTGCTCAAATCAGAGTTCAAACTTGTATTCATCACACCCTCTTAATTGCAGAATCTTCTCATAAATTGTATCGGTTAATTAGATGAACGCTACGAGTACACGAGTAGGTGTGCATTCATGAGATTTGATCATTAGTATAATCAGTTCATCATATTACAACTTCTGTAATACGAAGCCTTATATAGAGATGTACAGACCCTTTCCAAAAAATTAGAATATCATGGAAAAGTTTATTCATTTCCATAATTCCATTTAAAAAGTTAAACTTTCATAGATTATAGATTCAGGGCCTACAATTTAGACGATTTGTTCATTTTTACATATTTTGGGCTTCCAGCTCAAAAAACCCATGAAAACAGGAATTCAAAAAATTAGAATACTGTGAAGAAATCACCATTTACTTCTCAGTTTTTGCAGAAAAAAAAAAGAAATTAGGATCACATCAAAATCAAAATATGGTACTTTCTAAACGATATGTCAATGTTCAATACTTGGTTGGGAATCCCTTTGCCTTAATCACTGCCTTGATGCGCCGTGGCATTGAGGCAATCAGCCTGTGGCATTGCGTGGGAGTTATGGAAGCCCAGATTTCCTTGATGCTTGCTGTCAGCTCTTCTTTGTTTTTGGGTCCAACACCTGCACCGGACATTGCACCCCAAATCAGGACTGGCTGTGGATATTTCACACTTGACCTCAAGCAACTTGGGTTCTGTTCCTCACCCGTCTTCCTCCAAACCCTTGGACCTTGATTCCCGAATGAAAGGCACACTTTACTTTCATCAGAAAAGAGGACCTTGGACCACTGGCCAACAGTCCAGTCCTTCTCCTTGGCCCAGTTGAGACGCTTCCTACGTTGGCTCAGGCTCAGAAGTGGCTTGACCCGAGGAACCCGACAGTTGTAGCCCATCTCCCGGATGCGTCTGAATGTGGTGGTTTTTGAAGCTGTGACTCCCGCCTCATTCCACTCTTTCTGGATCTCTGCCAGATTCTTGAATCTTCTCTGTTTGATAATCCGCTGAAGCCCACGGTCATCTCTTATGCTGGTGCATCTTCTCCTGCCACATTTTGCCCTTCCACTAGACTTTCCATTGATATGCTTGGACACAGCACTCTGTGAACAGCCAGCCTCCTTAGCTATGAACTTTTGTGGCTTACCCATCCTATGGAGGGTATCAATGATGGTCTTCTGGCCAGTTGTCAAGTCTGCAGTCTTCCCCATATTGAACCGAACTGAGACAATTGAACCAAAATGAAGCAATTTAATGACACCTGGGGAAACCTGTGCAGGTGCTTTGAGTTTAGTAGATGATTAGTGTGTGACACTCAGTTTAAAACATTCATGCCCTGCAAAATTTGGGCTGATTTCTTCATAGTATTCTAATTTTTTGAATTCCTGTTTTCGTGGGTTTTATGAGCTGGAAGCCCAAATTATGTAAAAATAAACAAATAAATACTTGAAATCATTTGAATTGTGGGCCCTGAATCTATAATCTATGAAAGTTAAACCTTTTTAATGGAATTATGGAAATAAGTTAACTTTTCCATGATATTTTTTGGAAAGGGTCTGTATGTGCCACCACTGAGAGGGAGTGGTTAATCAGATCAATAAAATGTTATTTTCTGATTTTTTTTTTTTCTGAGTGGTTACATTCCAGAGCACAAACACCCCCCCACACCTCCGCTCAACCCTGCAGCGGTGCACCACAATGCCTGATTTGGTCTGAATATGGCCGTATGCTAGTAGTGTCTAATGTAGCCTCTGGCTGCTAGCCTCAAAGAGGGGTGATGAGCGGGCTAAAGAGTCTTTAGCCCCAACCAATGTTGACTCAAGTGACATCATCTGAGACCATTTCTCAGATGATATGCAGCTTCCTCTGAAGCCACAAAAGGCTTAATGCAACTTTTTTCACATATGCACCAACATATGTAAGTTCCAACTTAAACCAGTTCTCTTAAATCACTGGCCACTCATACAAATAGATTTCTTCATTCTTGCATGAGGCCCGTCTTAGAGTCACGCCATTTTGAGTTCTTAAACTAGGCTAATAGCTTGGTGGGAGGCACACAAAAGTGCTACTTAGAAATGTATCACTCAGTTTTTCCCATGATACTGCATTAACAACAAAGTACACCCTTTCAATTCACTGAGAAAAGAAAGACCGCCAGAGTGATGTGTTCATTTCTATTTGACTTTGACAACTTTTTTCTCCCATCAGAGCCCTTTAAAAGCTGTATTTTTGTATCACTTCCTGCCAGTAAATTGTATTCTCCTTCAAGGAGCCAGGCCATCTACAAAGACTTTCATCCCTTTTCAGAAGCAAAAGACTAGAACAGCATCTCTACATAACCACCCAAACTGCCTTCAACTGTTCTGTAACCCTTTTATGTTTAATTGTTTCTGGTGAATTCTTGGGGATTCGGGGAGAGCAGTCTTCCTTAATTCTTCCATTTCTCTAAATATCTCCCTAACTTTTCATTCTTCTTCTTTTTCACTAAAGTGAAAATCCCTCACAGGCTCTACCCTGATTCACCTCTATTGCCCTTTGTCCCCCTCGAACATGCCTTCCTCTCCTATCTCTTTCTCTCCTCATCCCATTCCTTTCTCTCTTTTTGGTGACTCTGCTAACAACACATTAGGCAGCTGGATTCAGACAGTGCACCTCCTTCTGCCTTCCCTCCCACTTCAATTCCAAACCTTCAGGAAGAGGCTGGAGAGACCTTTTAAACCTCTTTAAAGAGCCAGATCAATAGAGAGAAGGCTCTGTTGGCACTTTGCCCCAAAAGCAAGAGAAAGCATATGTGTGGAACAAAGGTAGGGAAGGTTAGAATTTTTCAGAGGTTTGGATACGTGAGCTTCTACTTCTGGAAAAAAGAGTTTTATCACTAAATGTAGAGGGAGTGATGTAAAAGGTAGCCACTGGATTTATGGATCCTTTGGTACTGTTCGGGTCAAATTGACCCGGGACATTATTGGGATTTTAAAAGCAATACAGACATAAATATTTACAAAAAACTTCTTAAAATATACAGTTTGTCTCAATTCCAAACAATATAGATAACATATATGATTCATATTTGCAATAAATCTCTGCTAGATCATGTTTAACAATGAAGGTGTCATTCGTTTTTTGTGATAAAGCTATAATTTATGTAAAAAATTATATTATATAATATATATATTATATATATAAAAAAATAGAGACTTGGGTAGAATAAATCATGCTAATCTAGGAAAAATTGAAATGAAACAATGTTTTCACTGATGTTTATTATTTTGAATTGATATTCTCAATTGATTTTCACCTTTATCTTATTAGAGTCAAAGCTGTAAAGCAAATACATGAGAACCAAACTAAGATTGTTTTAGTCATTTCATTTTCTTTATTGGCTCCATCAATATGAGACAATCCAATATGCAACTCAACATTAACATGATGTAGAGTTATATATCTGTTTATCTGTGAGGGGCACAGTGCGAGACAGTTTAGAATGTTTTGGAATAACATTGTGCAGGTTCCCACTTTACAGAGGGTAAAGAGAGCAGGAAAGTGCTTGGATTATAACAATGTAGCAGGTGTATATGTGTGTACATCCCTCTCTATCTATGTGTGTGTGTGTATGTGTGCTCTCTCTATCTGTGTGTGGGTGTGTGAGTGAGTGAGTGAGTGAGTGAGTGAGTGAGTGAGTGTGTGACAGAGAGAGAGTGTGTGTGTGTGTGTATGTGTGCTCTCTCTATCTGTGTGTGGGTGTGTGAGTGAGTGAGTGAGTGAGTGAGTGAGTGAGTGAGTGAGTGTGTGACAGAGAGAGAGTGTGTGTGTGTGTGTGTGTGTGTGCATGTTTCTGTGTGTCTCTGTGTGTATGCGGGTCAAATTGACCCGAACATTGTATGAAGGACATAAATGTGTGGGGGATTGTATCATGTGTACTCAATGATTTTTTTTCTTTTACATGTTCTTCACAGAAAATAAGCCAAAGCCATGAAGTTTCAGGCTGAAAAATTGTATTCTTGTATCATTTTTCTTTTGAAATGGGTCAATTTGACCCGAACACCACATAAGGGTTAAGAAATAAAACATAATTTTTAGAATCACATAGCCATGCATTTTTCAAATTAGCTTTTAGATTGGTTTCATCATATGCTCCAGGGAAATAAAACACATACCATACTTGACCTCATAAGTCTTGAATTCAAAGTAAATAGTGAAAACAGTGATGTGAACAGGGAAAGATAAGGATATGGCACCTCAAGACTAGCAATTCTTTTCTTTTTTTTTAAATTCCAGAGCAGAAACGTTTTCTTGCAAGGTTATTCATCAGTGTCATTGCACTCAGAAAACACAATGACAGCAAAAGGCAACAATGTTGATTTGAATAGGGCTACACTGAAATGGGTTGCAAAGAAATGTTCAGAGTCGCTTTAGTTGACCACTTCTCAGAGTTTTTCAGTCTGCATTCCAAGCTCATGAAGCCCTTTCAAATTGAAAGCACTTCTCAGGTGAGCAGCAAGGGCATTTAATCTACAAAAAGTGATTCCCACTTATGGATGCAGTGGTGTTATGTGCCTATGAATTCACTTTGCTGTTATCTTAATGGTACTCATTGTTGTACTGCACTGTCTCTCCTGTATCTCTCTGCACTGTTTGTCTTTTACATATTTTAAGAACATATTTTGGTACAATTTAAGCTATGCTAGGGAACTTTGCTCGTTAACAGCAAAGGTAACTGAATGTTAAAGCCACTATGTGTAATATTTTCTCTTTTTTGCCATTGTTGCATCTTTTAAATCATTCAGATGGTAGTTCTACATAGTTGTGATTTTTTTGTTGATAATCCAGGTGAAAATTGGTGCAGTTTATGTGTTTCTTTAGCTCACACACCTCAATGTCACATTGGTCAGATATATTGGTGGTGGCATGGTATCAACATGAACTGATGTCTAGCTCAGGCACTTTTTGATATTACCACTGGGGAGTGTCATACTGCAGTCTGAAATTCTACACATAGTGGCTTTACATATAGCCAAACATAAAAATTATGTCTCATAATGCTCCAAGGTGGGAGTGGAGATGTTGAGGTTCAGCAGTCATTGGTGAATCCAGATTTTTGTGGACAGAAAGCCAATTTGCTACAAAGAGACACATTTTTAGTTCATTCGTCAGTTCAAAACTTTCTATTTGTTACGTTTCATCAGTGGGAATTCCCAGAGACAAAAGGGGGAAACATCAACATTTATGCTGGAGGAACAGTCTTCTCTTTTGAAAATGGCTAATGTGTATTTTTACATTTAAACTATCTTAGTTTTTAAATCAAAGGATTCATCCTTTGTTTCTTTAACAGACTAAAAAAAGCATGCTGATGACACTCTTATCTGTTGCTCTACCTGATCTATTGTCCAATCCCATGAATTTTTGCAGTCGGCTTCTGTTGTTGCCTAGTCCCGTCTAACCCACCTTATATTTGTGTTAAATAAAAACTTATCTAAATTTATGATACTTTCTAGTGGCAGAGAACGACCAACTAACCTGTCCAGAGCCTCAATCTACCATGGAATTAAAATAGAATTTTTATTTATTTCCAACCCTGTGAAGTCAAAATCATCAATATTTACATAATTGTTCCTGACTAAATAAAGGCTTTTATCTTTGACTCTAACTACCAACCAGCTCTACACCGCTATTCATGCTACACACTATGTAGCCACAAGGCCACACCTCGTTGTCCCACCACTCCTCTGTTGCATTTTTTAAATATGCTGGGAGGGAGGGAGCTAGAAGAATTTTATGGTGTAGTTACTCTTTAAGAGTGCATGAAGATCATTAAATGAACTCTTTTCTTTTCTCTAAAATTATATTTTCTCCTTGAGGAATAAATTTTGTTTCTCCTTATGGGCAAGCTGAACACCTGGAAAATGTCAGGTACTGTATATCACTGTGCTCTATCACTGGGTTTAGTTATTTCATACACCACTGTACTTTTGTATAGTGCTCAGTGGTTACTTCTATATGTGTGCAGCAGGGCCAACTGGCTTAGTTTAAATGTAAATACTTCCTTGGGCTGGTTTTTCTTTACTTATGTACAAATATGCTCAGAGGCCAAAACCAGTATGGCCTGCATTCTTACACTGTCTCTTCCACCTGGAACAAGTGGTGATTACTCCTTAAGCTCATTTTTGAATTACTTGATAAATAACACTCTTGTATAGTTTTTGGATTTCGTTCCTAAATTAATTCTTTCTAATACACCTCTTAAAGGATCAATGTGTAAGATTTAGGGGGATCTATTGGCAGCAACATTTGCAGAAATGAAATATAATATATATTTATAAGTATGTTTTAATTAGTGTATAATTACCTGAAAATAAGAATTGTTGTGTTTTCGGTACCTTAGAATGAGCCCTTTATATCTACATAGGGAGCGGGTCCTTTCCCACGGAGCCCACCATGTTGCACCGCCATGTTTCTACAGTAGCCCAGAATGGACAAACCAAACAGTGGCTCTAGACAGGGCCTGAGTGTAAGATCATGTCTCTTTATGTTGTCTGTATTGCAGTTATTGTCGTGATACTGTTTTATGCTGCCTTCTTGGGAATGTTTCTCTTGAGAAAAAACTCTCTCTCTATGAGGCTTTTAAATAAAGAAAAGAAAGATGAAAGTAGTTCCTGCTGTTTATCAAAGTTACATAAAGCATGGTACATTCATAACTTATTTTGGATTCATACAAGCACAAATGCATTTTAGATGTTTCTAGGGCTTTGGTGTGCACTATTTCCAGCTTTGTCAAACTCTGGTGTTAAATAATTATGAGCAGGTGGGTTGGGTGCTAAACTTTGGAGCAGAGCGGGTGCAGAGCAGCACTGTCATGACCTCAAGGCATGACAATGGCCCTCAGGGTAAGAGAGAAGAAAAGAGGCAATATCGAGAGGACAGGCTAAGAGGAAAGGTCAGCTGCTTTAAAAAATACCGAGTCCCCTTTATGAACCTGGTGGTATAAACCAACATGCTTTGTATGGTGTTTACACACAGTATAAAGATGCAAAGTAGCAGGTCAGACAGACCTGCGAAGAGGTGATTATTTAAATTACCGCCAGGGGGACTTGTGCATGAAAACGTTGAGCTTTTTTGGTCACCGTCACTTCTCTCAGTGTACTGTAGGAACGGGGCTGTGATGCTGGAGGCACAGTGCCCCTGGCAACACTGCCATGCCAACTCCAATCATGTGTCCTGCATCTCTACAAAACAGCCAAGTCCCCCGGGAGGATGCAGCCAACAGCTAACGAGAAACAAACACCTCCCTGTTCTTGATGCTCAATGAGAGATGGTCATACAGAGAGAGAGAGAGGGTCACTGAAAGAGAGGGAGAGAGATGGCTGAGATAAAGACAGGGGGATAAAAAGCCAGCAAACAGAAAGAGAGAGCTTAATTTGCTGGCTGATGCCTCTGAAAAGCAGTCGGCCACTGATACAGCCAGCCCACTGTAGCTGTAGTTGTTAGCTACATTGTACTTTATTTTGACATAGAAAAAAGCGACTGGTGTGCTGTGTGAGTTATGGATGTGTGTGAAATAGACTGTAAACAAATAGCTTCTCCACAGCGTCTCTTTAAATGTGAGAGTAGGAGTGGAATAGAGTGATGACTGATAGAAAATTGATTTTAAAAATAGTTTTCCAGAAGTAAAGACTTTCCTGTAAGATGAAAATGTCCCAGTGACTTGTATTAAATTGAAATCAAGCAATAAATAATTTGCGATATTTTTAATCAAAGCTGCACTAAGCGTTATATTTATATTAACAATGGATTAATTATGTGTAGTGTGAAATGTGTCACTTGTAGTAACAAACCCACAGAAAATGAATGCCCAACACTGCGATCAAGCC
The DNA here is from genome assembly GCA_038419695.1 of Scomberomorus guttatus. Taxonomy (NCBI): domain Eukaryota; kingdom Metazoa; phylum Chordata; class Actinopteri; order Scombriformes; family Scombridae; genus Scomberomorus; species Scomberomorus guttatus. Next base: position 6,372,877 of record CM076457.1, read on the forward strand.
TTTAGGCTCATTTTTAGCTAAATTTTTTAGCAGCTAAAGAGCTGGATATTTTTCTCAATAGTTGGTGGAGACCAAACCAGAGCTAAAATGAAAGTGAATATTGGACTTACATTTAAGAGATCCCCAAAACATGACTCCAATTGACTGCTAATGCTGCCCTTTGTCTAGATTGAGGCAATAGTTAGCTAACGCAGCTAACTCTCTCCCCATGTGGCCACAGAATTCAATCAATGCAGTTTCAAATAAATGCATGTTTACTTCTGTTCTTCTGAAGATTGATACTGTAGATTAATACCAAATATCCATTTATGGACAGATGTTTATAATAAATCTAAACAAGAAGGTAGTTATCATAAGCAGTGTTAAGCACAAACACACATAAGTCCTGGTATGTTACATGATTTGATGATGGGAAATAGGACAGTGGAGTATTTTTGTCAAGATGCTTTCAGTATGTAGGCTAATGTGGAAGAGTGTTTAAATTTGTGTCATATGGTACTGCTACTTGTTGCCCTTTAGCCACAATTGCTGAGCAGACAAAGAAAACTGTGCAACCTACAGAACAGAAATTTCATCGAACAGCAAAACTTTAAAAATTATGTCACATTTGATTAACAGGTGATATTTCACAAGTGTCATCATGGATGTATTAGCATGGTGGAATGCAGCCTCACTGGCACTGGCTTTCCCCAGTGGCCAGCTGCGGTACTGCAACTAAAAAACATTTTGCACATACATCACTATTTTTAAATTACACAACTGTTGACTGGATATCTCGAACTATAAACAAGGTCTAATTTGACTCAGTGCTTCTAATTTCTGTGATGTATAAAAGTATAACAGCCTTAAAAGGTAGAAAACTTTAGTCCACAACCAAAAAGGTTGGCAAGCGAAGGGAACCTACTAAAGGGGACTTATTATGCTCATTTCCAGCTCTGTATTTTTATTGTGGGACTCCACTAGAGTAGCCTTGCATGATTCAAAAAAACTCCTTATAGTGGACCTTTATGCAGTCCCTTCGTTCAGCCTCTGTCTCTAAAAGGCAGTCTTAGCTCCTGTCTCTTTAAGGCCCCCCTCCCGATGAGCCCACTCTGTTCTGATTGGCCAGCTTTCCAGAAGCCTGCCAAGGGGCAGCCATAACAGAGTCGTGTTAAGTTACTGCTATTGAAAACCCAACATTTCCTGCTTTACTGCTTCATATTAAAAGCTTTTAAATGACTGAATAATGGGAGACTTTTATTGTGAAGAATTTCCAGGAAATGAAAAAATGTTCCTTACCGAATTAGCAGAGCTTCGTTAGCTGTGCTTAAAAAAAGTTCAACAAAACAAAATATGGAGATATTTGGAGCTCTTTGTTCAGTGGATGAGTTGGAAATAATGCAGGGAGGAATAGTACAAGCAGAAACAGCCACAGTGATGATGATGTTTGATGAAGAGCTGCACATGACCAGCACACCTCCAACAGGTAAACTACTTATTTTACTTTGCCCTGCTGTGTAATGGAAAAACATTCACAGTGTGTCAGCTCGACTCGAGTCATGGCTCAGTGTGACTACCCCCAAAACAAAACAATGTAAAAATGCCATAATGTTAGTGGAGCAGAGCAGTGAACTTGGCGCTGTGTGTGGAGCAGATGACCATATAAAGAAATCCGTCACGAGCTGACGTTGGTTTGGGCTGAAAGTAGAAAAAACTGTTGGAAACTCAGCATTCAGAGCAGTCTGAAGTCAGCGCTTTTTTTCTCACAGGGATTATTTCTACATATGTTTACCTCATTATTTGACACTTTGGCCATGTTTAATATGAACATCTGACATTGTAACTTGACATATATTACTGAAAATAAGGAAAAGCATAATAGCTCCCATTTAATGCCTGCAGTGATTACTGAACTGCCCTTTAATGAAAGCTCTTATTCTCCAGCTCTGCTCCAGACCACAGAGACCGTGACTGCTTTCCACAGTTAGATATGGATGTTAGAGAAGAGGGATCGCCACGCTCCTTCTTATGTGGCTGAGGCACCATTTAGTGTAGCCCCACAGGGTAGAAGTTTGAAATTAATTTCCTAAATTCCAAAAGTTTATAAAAAATGTATCAGAAGATAATGGAGGCAGCGGCTGCATCCCGTCTTTGCTGTATCTGTCAGTCGCCTCGCTCTCACTTAGTCTCTTTGTATTCCTCTTTTCCTCTCGCAGTTTTGTCTGGTTTCGGCCATCTCTCTCATTTCCTCTTTCTCACATAACTCGCTTCCTTCTTGCCCTCTGAATCTATATCCACGGGCATTTTCTGAATCTTCTTTCAGCTTCACAGCAATGGAGGAGCAACATCATTTTCAGACTCCTATTCAGCCTCCTGACTTCATCCGCCTGCCTCTCTATTGCCATGAAAAAAAAAATGTAGGGGAAAGGAAAAAGCTTCGCCAAGGACATTTAATATGCCACCTACATGTTTAAATGGGCTGAACATGAGTGTATGGCTTGAGTCTTTATGCGGCTTAATGTAATGACTAGTTCGCTACCCCACTGATAGGAATATGTGTATGGCTTTGGATAGGAAGTATTAGAGGTTAAAACTGCAGTTAGAGATCAACTGCAGTGAGCTCACTTGTGTAATATACTGTATGTTAAAGCACAGCCTGAAGGCTCTGTGTGAACCTGCAAGGGGTTAAAAGGGTTATTCATTTTAGTATTGCAAAAAGGCAAAGACTGTCTCTTCTATCATGGCAGTCAATAGCTCACAGTAATGTATTTTGACAGATAAGATGAGCTAAACTGAGCATGTATCATTCAGCCAGTGTTGTAGTGGCAGTTGTTAAAGGCTGTTTGTTCAAATGCTTGAAACGACTTAGTTTAGGTTTTTCTGACAAGTGGTTGGGTGTACAGTCCATGTGACTTTGAAACTAGAGACCACAGTTTGTGCCTGTGTCTCTTACCAACAGTTAACTTTGGTTTCTTCTAATCATGGCTGAGATTTTTTTAGGATACTTTCATACCTGACCTATTTGGTTCAAAAGAACTCTGGTGTATTTGCCTGTTTAGTTCGGTTGGGTTGGGCTGTTGTGAAAGCTGTCAATCAAACTGGCGAGGACCGGGCCACTAGACCAAGACCACCTGAAAAGGTTTGGTTCATTTGTGGTGTGAAAGAAGATCAGACCAACCACAGGACTGTGTAATAGTCAACGTGAACTGTCAGTGAAGGAATCTTGTTACCTATCTATAGGCAACATATTTACCTATAGATAGGTAGCAACCTCCTGATGAGAGAGAATGCAGGTTTGGGGCACTTCCACATCGGCTTCACTTTTCAGACCCAGAACTACCCGTTTGCCTGCTTCTGCTTATATCAACCACAGTGTTGTCACACTATAAAACATCATTATTTTTTAACTGTGATTTATAACGGTTTTGGAAAGCATTGATAGATGCAGCATATTAGAAAATGCTCCTATGGGTCGTTCTGGAGTGTATGGTACAATCGACCTATGTGATCATTTAATTATGAGGATGTGTTGACCAATCGTCTGATTTAATTTAGCAACATTAAATTCTGAAATGAAATTGATTTAAAAAGTGATTCATTAAAACAAGTAAAAGAGTATTCAAATAAAGCTAATGGGAAATAAAGCACTAACCCTGCAATATATGGTCAGGTAACATAAACCTAAAAAGTGATGATGGATAAATTCAAAATATCAATACAACAGGCATTAGAAGTAAATATGAGAAGCAACAGCCCAAATCTGGGCCATCTGTCTGCAGGTATTCAGCTTAGATGGACTGGCTCCAGGGGAAAACCAGTTTACCACAAAAACAATCCCAGTATTATAGTTCCTTATTTTGTCCCTTGATTTTTCTTTTAGTATTTCCAAATATCGACACTTGTCGGTTCTACAGAGAATCCTAGGAACAATCGGATCACACACATTTAAAAATTATTCTCAGAATCATCACAATTTCAGCCATCAGGTACAGTATATATTGAAAAGCCATCAAGAGCCATATGAACATTATTTGATTCATGTCGGCTCAACCAGACAGAGTCTGCACATGCACAAAAGTGCAAGTATGAGCTTGCATTTTTTTGGCACATTGAACAGTCTGCAGCGCATGGTCTGTCTTAAAAACACTGTATGCATCTCCCGTAATACATGTATGCCTGGGCCCTGTCACAGACCAGCTGTCTATTTTAGAATGCTGTATCTGTATGTCCATACAATCCCGTGTTATTCCCATGTTTTTTAAGCTGATAGGCAAATATCTTTGGAAAGGATGTTGAATATTTCAGGTGGCCCTCAGCAAAGTGGGAGAATTATTCCATTGGACAGTCATTTCCATAGGAGATGGGCATCAGCAATATAACCTGGCTCATCAGGGAGCGTTTTTAGCACAGGACTGCTGACAAAGCTTCCGCCAGAAATAGCTCATGACTTGCAATTTAGCCATGGACAAGACCGGAGATCATTTTAGAATAACACAATGTGACTCTCCCTTGTACAGCCACTTTGTGATATTTGGCTACACAAATAAAGTCGATTTGAATTTTGATGCTGTCACCTTACTTTTTATTTACAAGGTGTTTCCTTCGCTGACATGACTCTTGTGGGACATTTCAGGTGGGTGGCACTGCGTTTGACAGGGACAGCAAATTAGGAAAGAGACTACAGCAGCATGGAGAGGGCAGACGGGTGTTAAAAATAACAGCAAAAAAAACAAAAACAAATGTGATTGGTTATACAGTATGCTCATGGCAGCACCAGACAACTGTCTGGTCTCACAGTGTCATATTGAAGCCTTCATAACAGTTTGTCCCTGGTTCTCTGTTAATTTGTCATGGTGTTTAGTGTTAAGCTGAGCGTGTCTCTGCTGTCATATCTTATTAATAATAGTGTGTTACAGCATTGGGAGATAGGAATTTAAATGTTTGGTATATTTTCTTATTGCATCTAATCCTGTCATGTCTCATATGCACTTGTATTTATTCTCAATATTCATTCATTTATTCAGATAGCTTTTTGCCCTATTTATATGATAAGGAAGTTCCGCTTATTTTTTCTGTTATTTTTCCTTTTTCCATAAAATATGAAGCAAGCCAGTATCTTTGCTTTGCATGCCCATATTACAGTGTACACACTCCAGCAGGGAGGTCTAGCCGAATAGGATGTTGGACTAAAAAAAAAAAACACACAAAAGAGATCCGGAGAGTGTTTGTTCAGCCCGTCACATATACTCAGGGTGGTGCTCAAAACTAGAGGTCCCTTGTTATCCATCCGTCCTACATTACAGGAGCAGCTGCCACTGTAGCCTATCCTTCCCAAGCGTCCTCTGTGACAGCTAACTCCCAGCTATTTGGATTTCTTTTGCTTCAGGCAACACGGTTCTGACACAGAGCTTACTTGTTTGGAGTTATGAGGTGTCAGGCTGGACAACTTCATTGCAAGTATGAAAGGAGATTTTTTTTTCTTCGGAAAGTGTGGGTGGGAGCAACACATCATGTGTTCATAGTATTTTTTGAAATGTCTTCACTTGAATAGTGAATCATTTTGTGTTTAACGCCAAATAAACACCATCTATGTAGCAGAGGGAACATGTTCAGACAGTGACGTTCTAAATTTAAAGCATATTCACAGATGTAGTTTTTGTTATATGTCATAGACAGGCGGACCACCCCTCAATCATGAAGCTCTTATTTCATAGATGTTCATCTTGCAATTGTGATTGACAGGAGCCAGTGCTGTCATCAGTAACCTTTGCCTTTTTTCAAACCTTTCAAAAGCTTTTCATATTCAAATCTCATGTAAATCAAATCAAACTGTGAGCCAAGGTGATGGTTGCTATATTGTTACTTCCCTGTAAGCAAGACAAAATTCCATTACCAAAAATAAGGAGACATCAAAAATACATCAACAGGGAAAATACAATACGTGAAACACAAGATCAACAATGCTCTCGGGGTGCCAACTGAATGTATTGATTATCTTTGTGCTATTTTAATATCATGCATCTACATGAGAGTATACAGTTGTGCAGGAAGGCATGGGGAAAGCATTGAGGTTGTTGTTGCAGTATGTAACATTAGACATATTGATTATGGTTGGAAGAAAAAAGGTTTGTGGCTTTGAGCTTATATAACATCCCTTGTGTGCTTGCTGTGCACTGCTGTACAATGTCAAGTGTTTCAGTCTCTACAGACTCAAAAGTTTAGGAAACAAGAAATGTTGTAAATGCATCAAGTATGTGTGTTTGTGTTTTAATAAGCTACTCAATCCTGAGAAATACCCTTTGTTTTTGCAATGATTAAAAATAGATCAGTCTGACAATTGGTTATGAAAGTCATCAAGGGAGTACACTAACCTTTTGAGTGGTTGTTGAAGCTGAACTGCGTATACTGAATCACCAGTATTCAGTACTGTCACCGGAGTCACTTAACCCTATAAACACTGCTTCTATAGGCTTAGTTTTGTACTATACTGAATGTGACAGTATAAACTTGCTGCCAAGCTGAAGACAGCCAGAAACAGCGCTTACCAATGTGTGTACAATTAAATGAACTAACTATAGAGTCAGTAACTACAAATCTTTGAACTTAACAGAATGAAATTATTTAAATTAAACTAATTCATAATTTCCACCTGTATTAATTACTAGCTACTAAAACATTTTTGCTTAATGTTGATGATGTTGATGTTCCTAATATTTTATCATGTTAATGGAGTGGACAAAATATTAGGAACATCATTATATACTGTGAGAGGTGTCCAGCGTGCCACAATAAATCAGGGTAGTCCAGTAATCACAGATATTTTTATGCACTAACTCAGTGTTGTGCACTTTTTTTGACATTTTTTTCATATTTTCTGCTCTGGCTTTTGCCAAGAACAATAAACTAACTTAAACACAGCCAGGGCCAGTGTTGTTTTAATGAACTGAAAGTATATAGTACCACAAGACAACTACTGGATGTGCTGGGGAAGATATCAGACAGATATCTCTTCTGTCATCTTGGCTCACAGGTTTCAGGCAGTGTTTCTTTGCTGCAAATAAAGCAGTCAGAATACACACAGCTGCAGATTTAAAGACGAGCGGGTGTGTGTACTGCAGGTGCCTTATAAAGCTGTCTCATCCCTTTCCTTATCTTAAATGCAGTTCTGAAAGGTGTGTTTTACATTTAGCCTCCAGGTATTATCTTACATCTTTCTCATCTTAAAGGCAGATGTGCACTCAAATTTATTGGCACACACACACACACACCCTTCTGAATAGTTAAAGCGTTGCACATACACACATCTTGTACCTGACAGGCAGGGTGTACGTAAACCCAGACATGTCTGAATATTTGGACACTCAGAGTACACCATGGGAAATATGATAGATGGCAGCAGTCACAATGCATGATGGGAAAAGTGATTGATGACTGCAAAGACAGCGGCCACGCCTTTTTGGTTTTTGCCTGAGAACGGCACAAAAAGCACAGTGATGAATGATTTTGCTTTGTGAAACCTGATGAAGCCCTGCAGTTGAAATGTTACACAAGAAAAAAAAAATAGCTTACAGTCATTCTTTGTTGTGTATAACAACTATTCATACAGTAGGAGGCGGATTTACAAAACACCACACTGCTTCTTCTACGCTGCCATTTCAGCTGACAGGAAAGATAATGTGTTTCTGCTTTGTCATGATGAGTATCAATTTTCTGTTCTGGGCAAATACTGACTTACCAAGAACTGAGGGAAAATTATTTCTCATTGACTCACTAGATTAGATGCCTTAGAAATGTTTTAGAAAGTAAGTTCATTTATATAACATCTTACAAAAGCAGAACTTCACAAAGTTCTTTACGAAACATAAAAACCAAGAAAGAAGAAAAGCACCAGGGACTTGCCTTGCTCTGAGGATTATGAGGCACATTCATGGGAAAGGGAGAAAGAAAAAAAACCTGATCGACTAATCATCTCTATCTATAAAATATGAATCCAGAATAACCTTTACAAACGTCCTATCATTCTGCTCTGGGAAGAGGAATTACAGGGTTTTGGGTTAGACCGAAAATGGTCTCAAATATGGGTTGACATTACCTCTTTGACACAAATTTTAGCCCATCATTTAATTCCCTACAAATTTGCTCACAGGACATAGTTCCATCCTGAACTCATACTCGTTTCTGACTTTTAGCTGCTTCAGCAGCTGGGAAGGTTATTCTTAAAGATGAGTTTGATTGCCAAAGACTATGAGGTCAAATTTAGATATATAAATTCTACGATATCTGAATGCTGAAGAGATCAACAGCTAAATTAAATAGCCCAAGAGAGGAGACTATTGAAAACACTTGTACCTTCTTGACTCTTGAATCACTGTATTTTTTTTCTTATGTACAATATGTACAATTACACTTTCTTCATTGTTGGTAATAAGATGGGTGGGCTTGCATGCACGCACCCACTCATGTCCACATGAGTTCACAATTAGATCCAGTGCCAGTCGAGTGTTGGTGCAACATAGTCTGAAAGCATATGCCTGTGCTTTGATTAATTAAAAAATAATAATAACATGATGGTATAATTGCTCCATGTAGGATTATTCTCAGAAAAAAAAGAACTTTAATGCAAGGGTGTCTGTTTGATTAGTGACAGTTCTGATCTGTTTAATTTTCTCATGGGCACAACACGAATGCATTAGAGCTGTCTACTTATCATTCCAACATTGAAGTATAACTGCATATTATTACATTAGAGTTACTAAATATAAGACTAGCACAGTGTGTTTATATCAGTGTATGAGTATATATACAGTAAGTTTAGAAATGTGTGTGTTTGTGTGTGCTTTTTGCAAATATAAAAGTGGTTGCCAAAGTAACAACCACAATATTGTGTGTTTTCAGCATGTGTACATAAGCAGCTAATAATATGAAGCCTATACTGTAAATGGGTGTACATTTGCATAAATTGTATGCATAGATTGTTAGTTTTCTGTTTATTTAGATTGTAATCTAAGTTATTAAGGCAAACTCAAAAAAATATAATTGACAAAAAAATAGGGGTCAACATAATATGACAGCAGAGGCAGCTCCAGCAACATAGGAGATATGAGTTTTCAGCACGACAAAATACCACAAATGCGTGGTGCCTCTTGAGCACAGTGAGTTCACTCGTGGCTGCCTGTCTCCCTTCCTGAAGCAGATTCTCATCCATTCTGGCCAGTCTTTAGTAAACAGGCCATCTTGTACGATACACATGGCAGAGCCAGCTCCCGGCCAAAACTGACAGATACTAAACAAAAAAACTGCAGGAAAACAATGAGCAAAACAATAAGTTCTTCCATGTTTGATACTTTCTGTTCACACTCCCTCTCTTTCCATCTGTTCGGCCTGAACTGACTCCATGAACACGCTCTCTCATCAACGGTACTTCGGATGTATACCCTCAACCAATAAGCAGCCCCTGAAACAACCCATAAAAGTAAATGTTGTGCACATCCCAATATGCACAACCACATGCTTACACATCACTACCACCCCTCCCGCGTCCCCCATATCATTTGATTTATTCATGGGGGCTGATTAGGCTGCAAGGCCAATATACGGCGGTTGCATCATTGTGTGGGTAAATTGCTGTTACTCAGAGCTGCTTGCTAGATTTACAGCTCCTTAATGGGGTGAAATTGAAAGAGCGATGGTCGGTTTAATTAAGGAAGCTAAAAGAGCTGAAGAGCAGCTTCCAGAGCGCTGATGTGTACATGCGGGCGGCGCAGGGTGGGGGTGACAGATGATGCATAGATAGGTGTGTGTTTACATGCCTTTACCATTATTTATTCGAGGAACTTCTACTGAACACCTTGCTCCTTTCCCAGCATGGCTTTATCACAGTCATCCAGCACCACTGATTTTCACCTGGGAGCTACAATCCTCCTGAGTCTCTGCTGGAGAAAGTCTTAAAGGGGAACTCCACCAATTTTACACCTCAAAGTCTGCTTATAGTTGGTGATCAGTACTGTGCAGTAGAAATGTTTGCAGTCTATCCAGCCACATCATCTGACTGCTCGTGCTTCTTGCTCCATTAGACTTTGTTGTAGCTATGTCTCAAAAACAGCTGCATGATTAACAAAGAAAATGAAAGATGTCTTTTTTCTTCTTAGAATATATTAAATGTAATTGTCAGTCATTTCTACACACAACAATAACTGTTAATTCTATTGCTACAAAAGAAAGCACAAAAGAGGAAAGGAGCATAAGAGTAATTGTTCAGTAATTGGAGGTTTTATCAAATCAGCTAGGTGTGTAAATAGGCGTTTTTTGGTAACAAGTGACCCATAACAAAGTTAGAAGCCAAAGGTATCAGAAGTGGTGAAATTATTGGTGATTGTTCAATTATCAAAACCCAACTAAGAAAAGAAATACAGTAGTATTTGTGTGTATAAGTCTGTGTGTGTGTGTGTGTGTGTGTGTGTGTGTGTGTGTGAGTGTGTGTGTGTGTGTGTGTGTGTGTGTTTGCTTGGTGGAGTCTACGTTTTCATCTACTCGCATAGCATTAAATCAAAGCCGACGTGTGTGTGCGTGTCTCTCTCTCTCTGCGTGTGCATGTGTGTCTCTATTTTAACCTCAGCATTATATAAATCTCCGTGGACCGACTGCTTTGCTTTTGTTTTCCAGGAAGTTTCTGGAGCCATCCTGCTGTGAGTCTTCTGTGAAAAGCGGAGGGTGAGGGGCACCCTGAGGAGCTGCTCAGCTGTTCACTGCGTCCTATTAAAACACTGACACTGGTGGAACAATGAGCTGAGACATATATCGAGCATATGTGATGTGCGTTTCATTGATATTAAACGATATTTGTCACACGCTGGATCCCATTTTTTTCCTATTTCATGCTCAGTGCTCTGTTGTTTAAACTACTAGATGATTTTTATTGATCTACATTGGCAATCATTAGGAATTGGATCAAGGAAGATCTCCACACAAACAGCTTCCATAGAGTCTCACGCAACAACCTCTCTAAGTCCTCTTCACATATGCAAAAAAAAACAAAAAAAACTTTTTCATCGTATTCCAAAACAAACATTTTTTGTGTGCTTCATGTAATTGAGTTTTATCTGAATGTAGGGCTTCCAGCTGTGAGTCACAAATTGTGCCATATCCCAGTCAAATCACCAGGGTGTCTGTCATTGTCTCCCAGGAGTTGTAGCATTATTCACTGTCTGTGGAGCAGCTCCAGGATTTGAGTCTGGCTGACGTCATCACTCCAGGCTGAGCAGCTTAAAAAAGGAATTGTTTCAAATACAGCAATTTCACCTGAGTTGTAAAACACTATCTTTTTTTAAACTGATTAAATTGATTAACTCTAAAACTAAATCTAATCTATTCATGTTTTTGATGTTAGTGTTGAGGTTTACATGAATAATGCAGGCAGGTGAAACAGACAAATATTTTCAATTATGATCTGTTAAGAAACACAAATTTAAAATTTTTCACATTTGATTCAAACTGCATTTCTGTGGTCCAAAACTGAGCTGGCAGCTTTATTATAAATCACTTCCTCATGGTAGCATTAAGAATTAGGAACACTTACTGGAGTAGGTGAGGCTCACAAAAAATCAGTTGAATTTTCTTTCATACCTAAAGTTCATGTACTTTATATCAAGCACTAATGGAACTTGCAGCTACTTTCTAGTGCACATAGCACTACAGGTAACTTAGTTTGTCTCAGCAAGGTGAGAGGTTACTCTGCTGATATCATAACAGCAGGCAAAAGTTATTTCCTGAGTGTAAAATATTGTCCCTTCTTTCCAAAAAGCTGTTGAAAGCCAGAGTCTGATACAGATACTGCTGCCGTGGGCCTGGCCGTCTTTTCTCTCTATCACTGACTCAGAAAAGCTGGACACACTGCTGAGGGTGTGGTAATTTGTTTCCCCCTTTCCCTCTCGATACATCAATTGTTGCGCAGGTAGTAATAACTAACTCAACACATTCATCTGTAGTGGATATTAGGGTGACCAGTAATAACTTTTTTTATTCCACATACAACATTTTTTAGAAAATATTATTTAAAACAATTTTGAGTTAATCGTGTCTCACATGCTGATAACCTGAAAAGATGGAGGGAGGGAAACGCTGCTTAATTTATCAGCAAGCTAAGCTAAGCTAAGTAGTTAGCTAGAATAGGTTCAGTCTCCATATCAGTTATTAATCTATTGTAAGACAGGTCTGTCTCTTGAAAGAATTTTGTTTACAGCTGTTTTTTCACTTCTGGCTTTTCTCTTGTGATAGCCTGAATTCACTTATTCTGAGAGAAATGATTCTCATCGGGGCAATTACCGCAATTTTGAGACAATATGTGTCCGACTTTATTATGGAACCAGACTAAACATGCACATTTTAGAAGGAGAAGGTCTCCAGAGAGGTTCCAGTATTGTTTTAAACACAAAGAATTGTCACTCAAACTGTTTATTCGGCACAAATATTAATTTACTTATCATTTACATCAAAATTGCAGATTGCAGATAAAATGAAACTTAATTCCAGGCCTCTTGAGGGCCTTCCCCATGTTTTTGTCCCCAGTAGTTAGTCCCCACTATTCCCCTCACTACAACACTCCTGATTCATAGTTGAAATGACAATACACATATACATATGTTACTGTATATGAAATGTATACAGCACAAATACGCTATCGTAGCATTTATCTTTACAAATATTTCACACAGACAGTTTTGCTTGAATATTTTTAAATATGTTTCTGGCTACTGGCTCAGTAACTCAAATGTCACTGATTATTAACTCTTTGATTACTGAGCTGCCCTCTAATAGCACAAAGAAGTTTTGCTACCAGAGGAACCAAAAGGAGATAGCCTTTCACAAAAATAAATCATGTTGTGGACACATCTTCTAATTTTTCAATCAATCTTGAAAATAGCTTTCATTCAATAGACACAATAACCACAGGTGCAGTCTGCAAGAGAACAGAATGCCCCCAAGAAACAGTGAAAAGAATACAATACTAGTTGCTGCAAACACCTAAAGCATGGAGACAAGTCGACAAAATCTTTCCAAACCTGGGAGTGTTTTCTTTTGCAGGTCGATGAAAAGCCCGGCAATCCTGATAGAACCAGCCTATCCTCTTTCATTTTCAGTCTTGATTTCAAAGAGAATGTGCATTTACTTTGTGTGTCTTTGTGAGGTTACAAAAGACACGATTTATTAGTCTGACATGCGCCCAGGCTGCTTTAGGACTTAACACAGCTTCCTGAACACACCTCCTTTATCTTGCCCGGCTTACAGCCCTGAAATTGCAATCAGAGATACAGAGACACAGACACACCCACAGCGGTAAAAGCTGAGGCGCAAACCATTGTACAATAATTTATATTTCATCTCTTATTCATTAACTTACTCAACCTCAGACTTAGAACCTCATCTCTCTGGTTTCACACACTTTATGTGTGGAGTGGATGTTTTTGTGTGCATCTGTGAGTAAGTGTGTGTGTGTGTGCGTGGGTGTGTAGGTCTATAGGAAACAAAAGGGCCAGCTCGTGTGCATAGGGAAAACATGAACCCATTAAGGCCTCGGGGCTTATCTATTAGCCGGGAACAATCTCAATGACCTTTCTGTCTTTGCTAATTTCACACAATGGCCTGACCTTTAAGCAAGTCTGTCGCAGACATGCGGCCAGTTAAGGATCTTTGCCGCAACAATGGCGCTTTATCCTGCCCACCGATGACAAAGAAGGCTGTAATTATCTCCTCTATTATTACTGAGCCTCTTGGACTTTTTTCATTCTCTGTTCGTGGAAAGTTGATATTAAAACGATTCATTTTCCACTTATTGTGATTCAAAATTCATGCCTGTTTGTAAATAATCTATATTGAGGTCTTTGTTGATGAATAATCATGTTTCAAAATCACTAAATTTCAGCAGAATTGTGGGCGTTTATTTTGTAAAAATATGTAAAAGTTTGTTCTTCAGTGGTGGAAGAAGAACTCAGATCCCTTAAGTAAAGTACAGATGTATTATCAGCAGAAGATACTGGAGATATCATTTTTTCAGGTTTTGCAGAAAAATGTCCCCTGTGACTGATACATTATTAATTTTTACTTTATTAGATTGTTAACACTGATTAATGCATTTAAAGCAGTCTAGGTGCTCAAGGTGTAGAGAGTCAAGATGTTTTAACTACTAAAACTAATTATATACAGATCAGTAGTTTATTCCAGTGGTTTTTAACCTAAAGGTCAGGCCTACTACAAAGATAATAATCTGGAGATCATGAGATGACTAACGTTATAGGAGAACAGGACTATAGACTCTATTTTGGCATTGGCATACAACAAGGAGTGCAGTTCTGCACCAGTGAACTGCTGTTTTCCTAAGGTGTACTGAGGTTATTTCCACAACTGTGCCGGTTTGGTATCTTGGGGACTGACTGTGCATCCCAGTGGGAGGAGAGGCACAGTAGAGGTTGTGGCATTGCCAGTCCTGCAGTGTACTGCAGTCTCTGTTCAGAGCAGGTTTACAGCATAGCACACACAGTACACCTGTGTTCTGTAATATTATCACTTTATTTGATGGATAAACAGTGAAGGAGACATAGAGAAATTAAAATTGTGACCTGATGATGGCTCTAGATGAAATGTTAAGGGATCACAAAAGTTATTACATTTCATCCTGAGGGAGCACATGAATGTACCAAATTTCATAGAAATCCATCCAACAGTTGTTGAGATATTTCAGTGCAGACGAATGTGGTGGACTGACCGACCAACTATCATTGCCATCCATAACGCCACATCCATAGCATGGCTAAAAACAAAAGTTCTGCAAAGCTAATATGTATTGATTATTTGGACTTAAATTTAATCTTTGCTTTTTTTCTGAAAATTTCACATTTTTAAGCCACTAAGAATTATAAAAAAAAAAAAAAAAGATATGGGAAGTGTCTGTTTGGTGGAACAGGTAACAAATCATAGACTTCAGAAACATAACAAGGGCCCCAAGTAAACAATACTTTTTTGTAAGGGGTCATCATTAGTTTAATCTTTAGCAATGTACTATATTTTATAAGTTTATCATATTTTTCATTTTAATTAAATTTAAATTTTCATTTAATTAAAATCTTAATCTGTAAAGTAACTAACTATAGCAGTCAGATAAATACAGTGAAGTAAAATGTACAATATTTCCCTATGAATTGTACTGTAACGGTATTTACTACTACTAAAGTAGTAGTAAATACTAATACTAATACTAATAATACTAATAATACTCAAGGAAAGTACCTAAAATTGTACTTAACTTGAGTATATGTATTTACTTTCCCCCACTGTTGTTCTTGTACTTTCTATAGAGGAGCAGTAGGTGTTTGTGAACTGTTGTCTGCCAAATTGTAAAAGTAATTTTCTTTCAATTTGTGGCATTACAGAGAGTTTGTTCAAACATGTCTGCACACTGCATTTGTCTTTTTCACTTTTTCCTAACAATCTGGTCATTTGATTTCCCTCAGCGACTTCTTTAGAGCAACAGGATAAAGGCTTAAGGATGAACATAAACTGAGCCCTTTTTCCTCCATGGCTTCATTTAATTGACTAATCTGCTCTGCCCTGCCCATGAGCGCAGTAAGCCAGTTGTCAACTCAAAGAGGCCCCTCACTTCAGATAAATGAAAGAAGAAGAAGAAGAAAAAAAAAAACACACATCCAAGAGTGGAACCAGATTTTGCCCTAAACAGAGGGAGTGAAGAGACTTGTGAATTCTATTAAGATGTATGAGAAGACAGATGCCAAAGCCATTTAATCGTGCTACCGTTCTGTTTAATCCTAGCCTGGCAGATGTGTGCCTGTAGGTGAAGCAGGAAAGGGGAGATGATGAGTCATGCAGCCAGCGAGTGCACGCAGAACAGAAAACTGGGAAAACAAACAAAAAAAAAAAACACAGATCCACATCTCCTCCTCCCGCACTTTTTCCTGCAAATGAAAAACTATAGCTCAGGTGACAAGAGGATGAGTCAATTTCCACGTAAAATGTCTCTTTTTGCCGGCTGTCGGTGTGAAATATGCGCGCTGACACAAAGGTTGCGTGAGTGGGTGTTGGATATGGTAGGGCCTGAATTTAGACGCTGAAACCTTCTGTCACATCTCTTTCACAGTCTGTCTCTTTTTTTTTCAGAGGCTTATTTGTCTTCTCTCCCTTCACTTGCTATCATCAGTAACATAAAATGGGGGGCATAAATCGTGCCACAGACTTTTAGACGAGGTAACACGTGTAGCCATAAATTTGCATGATGGACAAGGGGGGGAAGTCAGTGCAAGAGAGGCCAGACACTGGTGGATAAAGTACCTTTTGCACACTTAACATTTTGATGTAGTGCAAATGGGCCATGTTATTGTACATACAACTACAGCCGACAGGTTATTTTTTATGACACCTTTGAGCTCCACGTTTGCTGCTGGATGTTATTCATATTGATTCTGACCCAGCAGGCTAACTGCTCACTTTCCCTGCTGAAAGCCATATAGCCCCCCTCAGATCACATTGAAATGTTTACCTGTGTACCATGGTCTGAACACTGCAGGGCTAAAATACTAACATCACACCACATCCATCCCTATCTCAAATTGATGTAAAATGTCAAACTACTAGGGGCCCTATTTTGATGGTGCAAGTGCTACGACCAGTGCAAAGCTGGGTGAACTCACTGTGTGGGAGTTATCCAATATGTGTTTTCTACTGTCTTCAGGTGGCTGCAAGTATTTTACTGTAATTAACTGATGTGGAAGACAGTATAATGCAGCTGTGCTGTAAGGCTAACTCATTACATCATTCAGTGCAGACTGTTTTACTGACTTACCTTCTATAATCACATTAAATATTCATTTTTGATGTAGATTTAAATGCCATAGACAAGTTACCCTAAACTGTTTGCAGTATTTTTCATTATTTTGGTTTTACAGCCTGCAAATGTATTGTTTTGGATCATTTTTCACTCTCTCTGATGAACATCAACCCACATGACCAGAACACTGACAAACTTAGTGAGGAAAATGGTGCATTTAGCATAGAGAGACAGATATTTCCCTCAGGAGTTGGAGATCAAAACAGAACGAAAACAAGAGTGAACTGTTTGCTAACATGTTAGCCGTACTTCATAAGATAGTATATCAATGTTGTGTTTTCAGCTTTCTCCACTGCCCCCAAATGGGAAAAAAAAAATCAATACTAAAAAGTAAAGGTAATTTATTTGTCACACATACAGTTGTATAGTGAAATTCGATCTCTGCATTTAACCCATCTTAAGTATTAGGAGCAGTGGGCAGCCACTGTGGAGCGCTCAGGGACCAACTCCAGTTCTGTGCTAGTGCTTTTGGTCAGGGGCACTGACAGGAGAATTAACCTAACCTACATGTTTTTAACACTGGAGGAAACCAGAGCACCCAGAATGCACAATTTTGCTATATAAAATGTCAAAAACAGTGAAAAAATATTTAGGGAGGCCAAAGTGACATCTTCAGATTGCCTGTTTTATTTAATCTACAGTTGAAAACCCACATATGTTTCATTTAAAATGATGCAAGATGCAGCAAATGTTTGTATTTGAGAGGCTGGGACCAGTGAATGTTTGGCATCTTTGCTTAAACTTAAATTATTAATCAATTATAAAATTTCTCGCAGATTAATTTTCTGCCAATCAACTCAATGTTAAATTTACAAATTGTTTCAGCGCAAAACCTCTGTACCTCTGATTGACATTTGCTGCTCATCATATAGACCAAAAAGTACACATAAAAACAGCCTATATAACTAGGCAGCACACTGTGTACTTTCTGTCCTTAACATAATAATTCATGACATCATACTACAGTATACAGCTCACTGAGTGTTTGCTGCACGGACTAAAAGTGATTGCTGTAACTACGGCTCAGTTGTGCTCAGCCAGTCTTCTGTTAAATACTATGAAGCACATAGAACAGCGTGGGTGTGTCACTGTCACTGTCAATAAGCTCCTATTATTAATACATAATAACCAGCCGTCGGCTTTATGAATAGGAAAGCATGTGGGTGGGTTAAAAAGTGTGTTAAAGGACAAATCTGCATTAAAAAACCAATATTAAACCAGCTGCTGGTTCATTTCTAGGTCCATCCATTTTGTTTACTGATATTTTTCTTCTTTCCTTTCTGATTAATTGACATCATTATCATCATCATCAAGCTTGGAGGTTAGTTGAAAGTCACTCCGGAAAATTTAACACAATGTAATAATGTATCAATCTTGGAATGTTTCAAACATCATAAATTGGCCAATGACACAGTAAACGATAATACATCAGTATGATGCACATCAAAACAACCATAGCTATTGTTTTCTTTGTAAGCCCACATACAGAGGACACTATGCTACTGTCCTACTTCTCAGTATCAACACATATCTCCAGAAAAGCAGCAAGTCACATTTACTTCTTATATCACATTATTGCTTCTGTATGGTGCACCTGGTGTGTGCTACGGCTCCCAAATGAGGAGACAAAGCCGGCACATTGACCTTAAAGCTGCATCAATCAATATTTTTTATATGAACAACAGGTCAAATGACAATGTGTAATGTGAGAAAGGTTGCTCATAGTGACAAACCCACTGAGACATAACAACCTATTCAGAAGCCAACACAGGAGCTAACATCAAGATAAAAAGCCAGTACGAGTCAAAATTCATATTTTAGTGGGCTAATGTGGCTGAAACCCCTGCTTAAAGCTGCACCAATCAATAATTTTAGATTAACAAAGGAAAAATTGTGTAATGTGAAAGGTGTCACTTGTAGTGATGAACCCGTAGATAATTGCTATCTGACTTTGCAGTTGACAAAGTTAACAGCTGGCTGGTGAACATAGAGGATCACTGAGAGCCAGATATATTTCTCAGGAAATGGTGGAGACCAAACCAGTGCTAAAAGGAGAAAGAATATTGAACTTACACTCAGAATGTAGCAAGAAACACAATTTCAAACAAGTGCTAATGTTGCTACATATCTGCTGGATGAGTAAATAGGCAACTGTTTGCTAACATGCTAGCCATCATATCAACTTTATATGTTCAATGTGTGTGTGATGAGGTGAGTTATGTCACATTCATGTCATATTGGAGTTACAGACTTGTAAATAGCGTTGACATCAACCTCCAAGATGTGATTACGAATGGGAAACTGGGATTTTTCCAACATATCCGACTTGGCACTTAATAATATGGAAGTGTCTGAAAACCAAGCAAATATCAACACCTCACCTCAGCCAGAATCTGTCATTCAATGTGACATTAATTGATCCTGACATTCTAATTCTTCTCATCCATCCAACATAACATGAACACAGCATTATACCCCCAACTGCCCCCTTCCCCCCGTAATTACTGTAAAGGGACATATGGTAACACATACAGTATGTTTCAACAAATTTCTATTTAATTTGAAGGCTGGCAGAGAAAAAATTATCCTCAAGGATCTAAAAAACATTAACAGGTTTGTTAAAAAAAAATCCCTCCCAGACAAAGTTCTTTGTGACATGTACATGAAAAAAAAAAGACATTTATGTAGCAGTGTAATGAATTCATAACATAGGGTAAGGTGTGACCTGCTAGAAATCAAGACAAGATTACTCACATAAAAATAAAAATGTGTGTTCCTTTTTCAGACAGAAAGAAATACAGGGAGACAATCAAAGAAAAAATATATTCTGAAGCCATGTTGCTCCAGATTTTTCTCTTCCAATTTAGTCTGATTTGATGCTTGTGTTTCATCTGACCGTTGGGTTTTCCGCATTTGTCGGCGCAGTGCTTGCTCATGTCTAAGATATTATATGAGACTTGTGAATGTCCTTATGTATAAAGTTATAATGAGTAGTGAGCTTTGCTTTTGAGTTGCTAGTGTGCAAGTTCTCATGTCAACAAGTCTGTCTTTAATATTTTGTCTCATCTACGAAATCATATGAAATCCATCTTCAAAGATACAAATAGATTCTATGGTGACACTTGATTTGTACACTGGTGGCATAGAAAAACGGTGCATGCATAAAACGGATATTCCTTCACTACATGAGGCCAGATTTGAAACGGTGTCAATAAGGTCAACAAGGTCAAGACTGATTCCCGCCTGATGCTTCAAGGTGCTGACCCGACCTGTCTAGTTGATATGCTGCAGTAGTTTACTGATCTGTTGTCATTAGCGACTATGAAATGCTGGTCAAAGAAAGAGAGGTCAGTCTGCATACACATCTCCAGTCCACAGTTCAACCCATATTTTTTTTTTTATATGTAAAAAAAGGTTTTCTGTGAGCTTGTTTGGGTCAAGATCGTCCAAGGAGGGTTGAATCGAGGGCAACTGGATGTGGGTCTTTGGATCAAGATCAGTTCAGTAAATATTCTGCCATCATGTAATGTTTGAGGTTGTGTTTTTGAACCATAAAGTCAATTATAAAATTACGCTCTGTGTTCAAATGATTTAAGTTATGAGAATACTTTTGCTAAGCAACAGACAAGAAAAATGGATGTTGCTTTGTTTCTTTTTTATAAATCATGAATGATCTTGTGTTTTTTTGCAATTCAGCATCATGCTCTGGAATAACAATTAGGTATACAATAAAAAAAAACTGGTATTAAAAATAAAAAACAAAAACTTCATGAGCTCCAACATTTAAACACATTAGAGTATTTCACAATTTTAAATTGACTTGATGGTAAATACAATACCACTTGAAGGCACCACTAATCTTGTCTCTTTCAGTCAATTCATTTGGCTACCATGACAACAAATTTTCTTGTCATTCACCAATGAAGTAGATCCAATCTTCACAATATTGAATGCCCTTATTATGTGTACCAACAGATTAGTGATATTTCAAACTGTACGACCATGACGTGCAACTGAATTTGGTGGCCAACATGTAGAAACAAAGTCAACCATTTCTCTGAATTGCTTTGCCGGATCAGGATCAAAATTGCACAGCTCTCAATCAACATCCAAACAAAAAACCACTACACTCAAAACTCAGCTTTTTTTTTTGACACATTTTATTTTCAAGTGATTTTAATTTTTGACCAAGAAACTTCATGTTCTGCTTTTTTTTGTTAATGTTTCAGTTGCATGATGATTAAAAGGATGTTTCCAACAAGCCAAATTGGAACCAAAGAATTCAAGCTTTTTAAAAAATGTCCAACAATATAATTATGTTAAGTTAAGTTGCTCTCCATTTCAGGAATATTGGCCAAAAAAAGAAAGAAAAGAAAAAGACAAACCTCCCCTGGACTCAGGATTTAGAGTGTATCAGTCTATCATCTGTTAAGATGCTTAGCAGCAGTCTGTGCACATCTCCCTCAGACTGAGGAAGGACATCTAACCAGTGGAGGATTTCCATACCTGCCTCCCGCCTCCGCTAATCTGAAGTACATCACACGTCTGGCCGAGCTTTATTTCAATAGTCTAGAAAATAGATAAGCAAGTGACAGAGATGGAGATAACACTAATCCCAGAGTGGCGCCGGGTCGAAAGGAGTGGCCACTGCACAACGACAAAGTAATGAAGGGCCCGGGGGCCACAGTAAAGCCGTGCTGAAATAGAGGGGAAGAGAGGAGGGTGAGGGCTGGATAGGGTTGGGAGAGAAAGCAGAAAGATGATAAATGAGGAGACAGAACGAGAGAAAAGGAAGAGAAGGAGAAATAGATATAGAGGGTGCAAGAAGGGTGAAGGAGAGGGAGGAAAAAGACAAGAGGAGGTAATGAATGTGTCGAATAGAAGTGTAAGACTGTAGGCATATTCACATGAGGGGTCTGAGCTGCATTATTACAGCCATATAATATGCTGCCAGGTAAGACAGCACCATGGACATCCAAAACTTTCTCCCAGTGTCTTTTGACTGCTAGCTGGTGTAGCACAGGTACTGCAACAAGTCATCCAAACTGTCATTGCCTTTTAAAATGATGCTTCTGCAAAGGTTCTGATCCTGGGCTGCTGTTTGGGTAAGAACTATGTGGTTAACATTAGAGAGAGATTGAGGTTTGGGTTAAAAAAGCTACTTGGTTCAATATTCTATTCTATTCAATATCGTGCAATATTGCTTTTCTATTTTAGTTTACTTATTTTACTAAATTGATCTTGTTTTTATTCTATTAGGCACTGGTGTTAGCATTTACTCCTTATACATGTTAAATTTATTACTCTACTGTTTTTATTATGTTGTAATTTTTTGAGCGATCTCTGACACAAGAATTTCCTTCAGGATTAATAAAGTTCTATCTTATCTTTGTTTTTAAGCTGCATTTTTTGACTTTTGGCCACTTGGGGGCAGCAGAACAAGCTGTAAACACAACATTGACATATTATCATTATAAGCCTATCACCTATATTAAACTGTTCTAAGTGTTAGCAAACAATCACCTGTTTATACACCCAGCAGAGACGGAGCAACATTATCAGTCATTTGGAGATGTGTTTTTTAGCCTCCTGATGAATACAAGACTCTTTAGCAGCTGAAGCCTTAGCTGTGTTCACCAGTCTGCCTGCTGTTTGGTACCAGGCAGATAGTGAACAGTGAGTTTATCGGAGCTTTTTAGCTGAAAACAGCTGCCTGCAGTTGGTGAAAATAATGCTGATAAGAGCGGTGAGAGTGAATCAAAGTTGCTGGCTGTCAAACCGAAACAACAAACTCAAAGACACTAAAATTCTTCAAAGAGCTGGGTGATAATTTTCTATGGGTTTGTCACTATGAGTGACCCCTTTCACATTAAACATAGTCATTTGTTAATATAAAAATATTGACTAGTGCAGATTTATGGTTAGGCAAAATCATGGTCATAGTTAAAAAGTCAAACAGACAATTTGTTGACCCAGCCCGACATGGCACTATAACAACATCACGCTTCTTCTTATTATTATTATTTGCACAGCCACGACAGATCAGGTAATCAAAAAGATGGGTCACTTTAGGCTTTTGAACAAACTACCAACGCTGTAATTTTCCTGGTGAGGGCAGTGTCAGCTACTAGACTGCTAGGTGTGTATGTCTGCTAGACTGCCCCTTTTTTTCTCTTCCATTCCTATGATAGTGAAGATAACAAACCAATACAATAAGGTTTACACTATACATTACATAACTTATATGAGAATGGGGAATGATGACAAAGAATGTTAAAGTAATTGCTAAAAGCACATTTGTAGCAGTGAGTTGATTTTTCTATTACATTTTAATATCACTGCCAAGCCTGTCATGATAATAAAATCCACTTAGCTCCTAATACAATTTCATACTAGGTGAGAACATTTTAGTTTCCAATTAGAAGAACATCATAGATAAGCAGGAATTATAATTAGGTTGTTTTCCAAAGGGGAGCTGCTAAATGATATAGAAAACACATTTCCATAGTTGACTGTGTTATTGCCATCGTACCACACTGTTCCCCACCCACCATATCGTGAGTGCAGCCCCAGTCAAGAGCAGTCTGACTGTGATGACAAGGACAAGGAATGACAAATCTCTTCCGAGCAACATCTGTGGCAGACCTGAATAAAATCTTTGACTAAAGTGTCAAATATGTGAACTCCTTGAACTGCCTGATGTGTTCTTGATCTGTCTCACCAGACAGTCTCAGAAGTGAACACGACACCCTGGAAGAAAGATAACAGAAATCACGCTCTGTTTCAGTTTTTTCTTTCTTACCATCATTTTGCTGTGATTTGGAGATAGCTTTGGTTTCTTTGAATTATACTCTTTAAATTATACAGCAATAAAACCAGTTTTACATGTTTGGGTTTTTCACACACATTACATTAGATATAAAATAAATAGTATAAAAAGACACCAAATCATCCCTCTGAATTTAATCCAATTGGTAATTGTTTGCCTGGGAAGTGACATCAGTAGTAAATTACAAATACATTTAAAATGTTTGTGTTCTTATAAGACAATGTGGCAGTTTTCCCACCAGAAAAAGATTGGACATTGGACTCCAGTAATTGCAATTTGCACAGGCCCTCAGTCAGAAATTGTTGAAGTGTTCACACAGCCTCCTCTCAGTGTTTCTGCTTAACAATATATATATTAGACAGACAGACATCAAAAATTGATCCTCTGTATCAGGTCTCTGTCACCCAGACCAGACCAGCTGTCAACATTTTCTCATCCGTACTCCTCATCTCTTGCTAGAAAGAAATAGCCTCTCTATTTCTTGGATCATTTATGGAACATGAATATACCATCTCCTTTTGGTACGAGGACCACTTCCACAGCCTCTGCTTCCCTCTGTATTCTTTCACCGCAGCCACACAGCTTGTGTTGTCTTTGTTTTTTCAGATTTTACCGTCAGTTTGTTTCCAACATCATATCCTACACTGCATCTCATAAACTTCTGTTATGTAGAGGCAGACCTCCATACATTCGACAGCCTCTAAAGAAAACTCTAAATTACAGCTTGAGTGAAGCTGTATTTTTTAGGCTGATACAGAAGTTTATATGAAAAAGCCATTAATATGATGCATGAGCATATATTCCTTTTTCAACAGGTAAATAAACAATTGTGATCAAGACATGTAATGAGTAGGACACAGTTGAAAAATATGCATTGGAGACATGACTGGATTAACCTGCTGTGAGGAAAAAATTTGTTATTACCCCTCCCATTATTTCCCAAGACACCCAGAAACCATCAGGTGCTCTAGATCTTTTTTTTTCAACAGTTAGTTGATAAAAATGATTACTTGATTGAGAGAATTAATTAGTTTTGATAAGCAATTAATAACTTAACTTTTAAAGCAAAAATTCACTGGTTCCAACTTCACTAATATTTGCCAGGTTTTTGTAGCCTTCTGTGACAAAACTCAATGTCTTTAGGTTTTGGACTGTTGGTTGGAAAATATATGTAATATGTCTGCTTGGGCTCTTAGAAATTGTGATGGGCATTTTTCACTACATTCGGACATTTTATATACTCCACAATGAGTCAGTTTCTAAAGAAATAATCAAGCAGACTAAACAGACTAGCTGGTGGACATAGTGAAACATTTAACATTTAACAAGAGCCAGATATTTCCCTCTGGTGGTGGTGGAAATAGGCAACTTTTTGCTAACATGTTCAACATATCAACTTAGAGGTGATTGTGTTCACAACTTGTCCACCAAGTGGACAAAATTTAGTTAACTAACCAGAGCCACAAGATTAGGTAATGAATTGTAATTTTTTTCTTTTCTGGCTCCTTGAGATATGGGGCCTCAGGGCTTAGCACAGTTGGTAATCTAGCCTTGAATGGTAACAGTGTTTCAACACCTGAAACATTTCTTTGGCATTTCTCTCCCAGACTGTTTTGCTAATCAGCTGACATATACAACAATATCTATATATCTGTGCTAAACTAGGATAAGCTGATTTATCAGCCATGGATCCAAATTTGACATCAAACTGATTATAATGAAAAACGTAGTCAAACGACATCAAGTGACATCAGGTATTTTGGGGCATTGTTTGCCTTTATTAGAGAGCTGGCAGTAGAGAGATTACTTAAACCTCTAGGCAACCAGGTTGCCCCATACAAAATACATTTTTTATCCTTTGCTTACAGAGCTGCCATAAAGCTAACAAGTGAATAATTCGAACACCTCAATGGTGCCAAAATTAATCAGCACTACATATAAAAAGATACAGTCTTCTATATAAGGGGGGTACTGGAATCTGATGTTACATCTGTTTGTATCTACAGGCATTTATGGAAGTCAATAATTAAAAAAAGATAAATCACAGCACAGAAATACATACTTTGCCCAACATGAAAGTCTGTTCCTCACTTAAAAACAGCACTCTGTCTCTACTCTTTCTTCAACAATGTTAATATGATGAATCCATCCATTTTCACCAGTTATTGATGATGCCTGAACAATATCAGGTAACCACATACATCAACTCATTTTTTAATTAGGACTGAATGGCTTATGTCATAATGATGGAAAACCAATGGGGATTGTAATATTAATGTGTGGTGGAGCATCCATCCTCCATTAGTGCTGCTCAATCCTTCCTCACAATCAGAAACTGTCACAACAAAAGTAGTTAATGCAATTGCTACATCTGTTAGAGTAAAAAGGGCACCTGTTCATACTTGTAAAATCCTTGCACTTCCATTTTTTTCTCCCCCTCAGTCTACTTGACAGTTGACATTGCCCCCTAGGTATGCCTTTATGACCCTGGGACCAAGCCAAGCTACTGAATATGTATTATTAAAGTGTTGCAAGTGGCTGAAAAGCTGACTTTTTTGGGGGGAAAATAGAAGAAATCAGCGGGATATTCATGTAATATTTATGGGTGATAGCACAATAGAGGGAGAGATTTACAGAGGTGTTAACAGCTAAGCTGCCTGTTGCATAAGCCTGTATGTGCACACATCAAAGCACAACTTGATAGGTCAATTATCAAGCCGAACTCACTCACAGCTGCCTCTCAGTCAGCGCCATTGTGGCTTGGAAATGCACGAGAGGGAGAAAAAGAAAGAATTTTTATGGGTGCATGTTAAGAAAATTAAGCCCCACCTTTTTACCTTTTTTTTTTTTTGCTCAAGGAAAAAAATAGCAATTAATTAGAAGAAGTTTGTGTATGAAGATGTTCAGTGCTCCCCTCGCTTCCCTTCTGCCTGAAAAGTGTGTCATCACTGCTGCATCAGCTCAATTCCAAGGGGAGTCTCTGCTTTTTTCTTATTATTTTCCCCCCTTCTCTCTCAATCCTCCAATTTTCCAAGAATATCAGAATGCTAATCTCATTACCTTGTGTGTGTGTGTGAAAATGGTGTCACAACAACCTGGAGCTGAGCCTGCTGGAAACTGTGGAGATGACAGTGGACTCCAGGAGGAAAAGCCCCCCACGCACACACACAGACATCACTGCCCCCCTCACCATACTCAACAGCACTGTGTCGGCTGAGGAATCCTTCAGGTTTCTGAGATCTACAATCTCCCAGGACCTGAAGTGGGACTCCAACATCGACACAGTCATCAAAAAGACCCGGCAGAGGATGTACTTCCTGCACCAGCTCAGGAAATACAACCTGCCTCAGGAGCTGCTGATCCAGTTTTACACTGCAGTCATTGACTCTGTTCTCTGCACTTCCATCACTACCTGGTTTGGATCGGCCACCAAACAGGACAGGAACAGTCTACAATGGACAGTCAGGTCTGCTGAAAAGATTATCAGTGCCTACCTGCCCACCATCCAGGATCTGTACACCTTCAGAGGCAGGAAATGGGCAGGGAAAATCACTGCAGACCCTTCACAGCCCGGACATAACCTGTTCCACCTTCTCCCCTCTGGTAGGTGCTACAGAACAAAACCAGACACAGGAACAGTTTCTTCCCCCTCGCCGTCACACTTATGAACTTAACTCACTGTGGCACTGTGCAATAACCCTGGAACACTATAATACCCACTGTACCTTCAAATTATATATATATAATACACGACTCACTTCTGTATATCTGAACAGGGTGTATATACTGTACATAACCACCGACTATACAGTAGGTATATAAAGTAATGTTTGTTTGTTTTTTACCATTTAATATTTATCTCATCACTCCATGCACTTTTTACGTCTTTGCACTATTTGTATCCTGTTTACAGTTCATAGAAACGGTTTCACCTGTATATACTCATACGTGTGTATATTCCTGAAGATTGTTGTGTTGTTATTCTGTGTTAGTACATTGAGAGCCATTAAACCGGAGTCAAATTCCATGTATATGTAAACATATTTGGCTCATAAAGATGATTTTGATTCTGAAATGTGTTTGGGTCTGTGTGTGTGTGTGTGTGTGTGTGTGTGTGTGTGTGTGTGTGTGTGTGTATGCGAGTAAAAGAGGATGAATATGCCTGCTTGTGTGTGTGTGTGTGTGTGTGTGTGTGTGTGTGCGTGTGCCAAAGTCAGTGTACTTTAATGCAATATTCAAATGCTCCCATGGTGCTTTTACATCAGGGAAATATTAAAAGCTCCTCCATAGCGTCTTCTCCCTGCTTCACAAACTGTTACAGCTTATGCAGACTGAGAACTGGGCTTAATCATCACATGGGGAGAGATTCCCTTCAGACCTGCCAAGTGAACTCAAACCCAGCATCGTATTCCGTGACTCTTTCTTTCCACAAGGCGTGATATTTAATGCATAGGTGCCGTGGCAGGCGGTGATGGACGGGAGGGAAAGTTGAAGTTGACGTCGCACTGGCAGAATGCAAAGCCGTCAAAACAGACCCACCGTCTGCGAGACACATGCCATGAGGAGAGACAGGGAGAGAGGCAGGGAGAAAGGTGAGAGGGCTGAGAAAGAGTGGTGAGAAGTGTGAAGGTGACTGGAAGATGGAGAGACACGAGGAGAGAAAGAAAAAAGAGAAAAGGAATTGTGGAATCTATTTCTACCTGGGTGTTTCCCCAGAAAGATGGCAGAGGATAAAGACATGGTGACTGGCCAGGGACCAATCACAAATGGCATGTGGCATACAGTTATCAATACACATAATGAAATGTGCCAAAAATTGGGTGTGCATGTGTATATGGAAGCCCAGTATTAATGTTAAATAATGAGTTTCACTATGACTATATATCTATATATCATTACATCTATCACAAAACAGAGATAAGATAAAGTCAAAATAAGGCCTACCACATTTTAGTAAGACTTTCAAATTTGACAGAGGTGCAATGTGAAGAAAGAAAATGTTCAGCAAACACAAGAGATAAACTAATTCAGGTCATTACTGTAAAATGAAGACGGCACCTTTGCAGGTGTATATATCTTTTTGTATATCTGTATTTGCAACGTTACCCATTAGCCAATATGGCACACAGTGGAGGACCATCAAGATAAACATCACCACCTGTAAATGCTGAGTCCTTAAGTTATCAAGCTCACTGGAAAGAACATGAAACATAAAATCCGTATGGGTACAGACATATCTATTTTTTCCTTACTATAAATACTATATTTTGCATCTCTTTGGTCTGTGAGTTAATGGCTGTTAGACTGTATGTCATGCTGTTAGCACATCATGTTTCAGTTGTCCACCATGTCACCTATCTATCATCTGTATGATACGTCAATCAAATGATGATATCATATGGTCGGTGTGTGTTGCACTTGCAGTAGATTCACCAGTGAACTTTGTGCCCAGCTAACAAGAAAACCTAATAAGAATGACAACTAAGCAACAAAGTGACTGACTGTAAGAGTCAACCAACACGTTATTTGCACACTTAAATAATAAAATGCAAAGAAGTCCAGCTTTAGAACTGAGCACACACAGTAACATTATTACACTTCCATGTAGAAGAGCATTTAACAGTTATAACACATAAATAAATATATATAATAAATATAAACACATAGCATAAATCTCATCCATGTGTCAAGGTCTTTACACTGGAGGATGCACTCAGTGGGCTATTCATCACTATAGGCATCGTGTTGCAGGACCTGTAATGTACATAATTCTCTAACAAGCATCAGCGTGAAGACACATTTGCTCAATAAAACATATGTGGTGTTTTGCTCAGTGACAATGTTTACCAGAACTTAGGCCTTGCAGGCTTGTAGTGTATTCTTTATGTAAATATTGTGATATAGGGTTGGTGAGTGTGTTGATGTTGCCACATAGCTGCAGCATGTCATATTTCACTGGAATGTAGCTGCTGCAAAGGATCATAACGCAAGTTTTCCATCCCGCAGCAGGTGTTTCTAAGTCTCATTCTGCTGTATGCTACATTTTGCTTTGCCTCAGGGAATGGATAAACGGAGGCGTGATGCAATACAGCCTTAAACCTCCTTTCTAAAAAGAAAAAGAAAAAAAAATCTGGAAAAAACACTTTTTGGAGCTTTGTTACTGGGATCGAGGTAGGTGTTAACTCTTTGCTTACATCAGAATTATTATATTCAAGCTTTTAACGCTTGTAATAAGTGTGTTAACTTGATCCTGCAGCACACTTTTACGGGGCCATTTTATGTCTCTCTATCTCCTACGCTCTTGTGGATTGTTGAATGAAACTGCACAGCATCTCTCGTCATTTAGCTGAGAAAAAAACAGGAATTTTGTCCAATTTTGTCACATTAGGTAAGCTGAAGGTTCACATAGGAGTCACTGGTGAAAAGCAAGGATGATACAGTTATTCTGGATTTCTCATTCATCGGATCAAAGCCTTCAAGAAGGAACAGCATCTACTGGATAAAGACATGTTGTCATGCTGCTGTTTGAAGCTAGCATGTGAAGCAATGGCCCGTTGTTTATTAATCTTCTGCAGGTAACAGTAGCACAGTTACTGACAAGCAGAGACAAAGACATGCAAGTTGTGAAAAGGTTACACTTACAGTGGTGTAAGGGTTTCTGCGCAGGGTGAGGATTTTTCAGCAAGTTGGAGATGATAACCTGCTCAGCTGCTTTTAAACATTACGATTTTCAAGCAAATCGGCTTCTTAAATTGATCACATTTGAAGTCGGTTTAGCTCAGCAAGCAGTGACAGCAGCAGGAACAACAGTGGGATGTATGAAATTGGCCTCATATGCTGCCAGATTCAAGCTATGCAGAAAACAATTAGACTGTGACCACATGAATGAAGAGTAAACTGAGAGAGACTGAATCCAGCAGTGGAGCAGCTCCACTATTACACTGTTGGTGTCTTACAAAAGCTCAACAATCCATATTCTACTGCTTGGTTGTAAATTCCCTTGTGACTTGATGACTGGTTCTTTTTAAGGTTGAATCTTAACAAAGTGTGCTTTGTGCTATAAAGAACCATTTACTCAATTTTGCTGTATAGGACTATTCAAGGGTACGTAAACGGCTTTACATGAGCCATTTGTTAATGGGTTTTAACTGAGTCAAAACTAAACTGAACAGCTGAACATCCTTTATGCATACTTATTGGCTTTTTTTATATAAATACATATGTCTGTATGTATGCATGCATTAACAGATATGAATCAGAAAAAACAAAACAAGAGTCAGTCATATGATAACATTTAATCTAAATAAATACAGCCACAGATCAGAGCTAAATTTCTGAAAAATCAATACACAGGGCAAAAAACTCTCTTCTTATCTAAATCTCTGTCCTCCTGTGCTTCTAGCGTGAGGGTGTGTTGCACAATCTAGCATTGTTCCCCAGACTTTGAGCTATCTACTTCCTGACAAAAATCCCACACTGAAGAAAATGTCAGGTTCAACTGACGGTAAAGTCACCAACACAAATAGTCAACTTTAAGTAAACAATACCCAAACTGCAGCGTTTCTGTGAAATATCCATCCTTCTTGAGATTAACCAAAAGGTTACCCGGTGTATCAGCCCCTGTTTGTTCAGTATTATTGGTTTGGCAGCAACTGTATTTAGTATTTTAGTACTTTGTGTTGTTGTTGCTGTTGTTGGAGAAAGGTTAATCTTCTCCTTTTCAGTAACACACATCTAGCAAAGACATCCCCACTGCAAACCTCCTGCTCACTGCAATCACTGATCTCTATCACAGTGAATTAAAGAACACAACAGTGGTAGCCTCCTATTCATGAGACAAGGCAAAATAGATGTAACACCAGTTACATAATAACATACTGTACGTAGCCTACCATCATTCTAAATCACATCATTCAAGTACATGAAAGAACTCTGGTACAATACATCAAATGGTAACATTTATGTTTAATATTGTATGTGGTCCCTTGCAAATAAAATAAATCAAAACCTAATGTAGGGATCTAACACTGGACTGCTGTTAACCCCTTGCTTCAAATATAAATCCAGTTTATACAGTGTAGCTGCACTGGTAAAAGCATCAAAATGTACCAAATCTGAGCTGTAATTTAACATCAGCTGAATCTCACTGCATTTAAACTGCTTTAATTATGGTGTATCCGATCATTATAACTATACAGTATATGTATTGTATTTTTGTATTTGATCAAGTTATGATATATATGTATGTATCTAAGTTTATTTATTGGTCACATTTTTGGGACACGGACTATGTTGCAGTGCTCGTGCATTTCACTTCTCACAGATCAGGTGTCAATCAAATCTTTGCAGCCGATGCGATTCAATCCTTTTAGGATTTTCTGTTGATAACGTTTCAGCCTCTGCAGGTGCCTTTCTTTTCTCTGTGAAACCAATCTGTTTATCCCACTCACAGTGTTGTGGCTTTACCTCAAACAATAAATGCATCACCTCCTGCGCCGCAGAGTCTTAACAGAGTGTTTAAAATCTTTCACAAGCTGGAGGTTGAATCCCTATTGTGTTTTTATCAATAAGTAATAGAGACACTCAGGTATAGGCGAGTGTTGTGGACTGCTACCTTAACTGCTGAACACATACTGTGCCAAACAAGATCTCTGCATGATACTGATGACAGCATATTGTGAATTGTTACGGCAAATATATGTACATATTTCATCACTGGATAGCAGTGGGAAGATTTGTGTATTGATGGGGCCATTGTAGAAGCCCCATCTCCTCCGCACTATCAGCACTGCTCCTTAACTTACAAATGGCACACTGAGGTCAACATTCATCATTCACCATATTGAGTTCTCTGAAAGATCCTGCTGGAGAGCAACCTAAGATTGACCCCAGGGAGATAAAATTACAGCTCAATATAAAGAAAAGAGTAACAGCCTGATGCAGTACATGAATCAGAGTTGGGACATACATTTCTCATCAATCATAGCTCTGTGTCCTCATTAACACTAAAACCGGCACAGGGTAAAATTTACCTGTGGCATTTTTTTTACAGTACTATATTCACGTCCCTGAGTCTTTGACTTTTCCTAAAATAATGTTGTGTAGCACCCCTTGTTGTTAAAAACAGTGAGGACGAATCCAGATTAAAAACACAGGTATTTATGCCTATAACAGCCACCAGGTAAAATTTACCTGTATATGAAATGAATTTATTTCCACATGGTTTATGTTTTTAAGTTGCTAGGCAACGACTACATACCGAATTGTAGTGTGTGATCTGACAACTACGTCAAGTCATAACTAAATTAGAGCAGAGGAGAATGACCTGCAAAAGAACCTTTACTAAGTGCCTGAAGTGCAGGAAAGCTGTGTGGAAAATGCACAGTGAAGGTGCTGAATGTCTGCTCAGAGTGTGTTTGAGGGACACGTAGTGTTCAAATGAAGGTGATTTAGCCTCATTGTGTGTAAAACCTATTTTTAGTTAATTGATTAGTCATTCATTTTTGATTGGCCATGTTACTGTTTATTGTTTATAGGCTATTTGGCCTAATTTGCCCATTGCCTTACTCCGTTTTCATGAATGCAACCAAAAGAGAAATATATATTTGTGTTATGATGTTGTAAATTAAAAAAACCTTTAATGGTTACCTCAAGTTTCTTGGTGATGTTCTCTTATTCACACATTGTTGAATTGCGGTGGTTGTTTATTGTTATTATTATTAT
The DNA here is from genome assembly GCA_038419695.1 of Scomberomorus guttatus. Lineage (NCBI taxonomy): Eukaryota > Metazoa > Chordata > Actinopteri > Scombriformes > Scombridae > Scomberomorus > Scomberomorus guttatus. Next base: position 6,406,299 of record CM076457.1, read on the forward strand.
GGTCTATTATTGTCTATTTGGGGTATTTAGGCTAATTTGGTAATTTAAATAACATGGGTTATCTCATTATGTGATGAATGTCATTTTATAATAACACTACCCAAATGAGCAAATATTTCTTTTTATTTTAGACTGATTTATACTGACGGCCATGCAAAGCGATCACTGCTCTTAAAGATACTAAGATTATAAAACAAGAGGACTGAAACACGGATTAATGATTAAACAAACTCATATTGTGACTTTAGACATTGCTTTGTGAAGACAATGCTGTAATACAATGACAGAGTACATTTTTAAGTATTAGAAATGTGGTAGCCAGGCGCACAGGTAAATTTTACCCAATGGTGGTTTTAGGTATATAGTGACCCCTGGCAGCTCTTGTGTTAAAAACCTACTTGTTTAGGTGCGTGTGAGAGTGTGTGGGTGTGTGCATTTGTGTCCTCAGAGGCCCATTGTTCAGTCCATTGGTCATATTGCTCACTTTAAATCACCTCATCAACTTTAATACCTTCTGTGAGCTGATACACCCATCAACCTGGTCAAGGAGACACACACACACACGTTTGATATGCTCATTACTTCAGTCAAGGATACACACACCTTCACCGCACGCATGCACAAATGCACTACCTCACCTGATCACTTACACGATCTCACTTTGTTGGTAATAGCCTTCACACATCTACACATTCTCAACAAGCTCCCTATGTTGGAGTGTTTGATTGATTGGTAATCCCGGATGGCAATTCCCCCAGAAAAAGATCACCGGACTCCAGCCAGACGCCAGGGGAGGGCAGATAATGACAAACATCCATCTTGAAGTGCAGGGGGCAAATGAGGGGACACGAAAGCTCTGGGGTCTATGATATGTTGTGATGTGGTCTGTGTTATAGGTTCCAATTCTTATTACCTTCTCCGACAGCCAGACCAGCTGTGCACGGGTGTCAGAGTATTTTCTTTCTGTTCGCGGTGTTTCCCAGAAATTCTCAGTGTAGGATTGCAAGTGTAATGGTTTCATGTGTTGTGTTTTAATGGATCACTATGTCATTGTAATACCTTGGTGTCATTACTAGCTAGCTAAATGATAAATAAGTGAACTGCAGATGAGGTGACTGGAAGCTGTCGTCTCACATTTTTGGTATTTTTAGAGCATCTCTTTTACAAACGGAAAGACCATTTTTCTGTAAACCCTTTTCCCTACCTCTCATTTGTCCTTTTACCAATTGCCATTGCTTAAAACCAGAGACCTTCATAGGCCCATTTGGTTCCTTGTAGCCGAGATCCAGGACCAGAGTCAGGTCAAGTCCAAATAATGATAAGTCTACTTTGGTCAATTGCAGAGGGTCTTGGGTCAGTGTGTCAATATATCTAATGTTGGATCCAAGAGGACTCTCTAGCAGCTCTGAACATGTATTACGTCATAATCATCGCAGGAAAAAATAGTTAGTTGACGTGAGAAGGAGAGTGTGAACTGAGAAGTGCAGGAAAAATGACATGGCCCATCATGCTACTGCCAGTGTTGGTTTTATCTCTCTATTAGAGGCCAGTCGGGTCAGCAACACCGGAATGGGTCTAACTATCCTCAGGTCTGTCTGGATCAGATTTGACTGTCCTTGGGTCTCTTATTTTAGAAACTGAATTTATGCACATTGGTTTCGTGCAGGTTTTACCGTGGGTTGGTTTGGCATTGGGTCCAAAATGTGGGGTTTTTAGGGTTTTGTGCAGTGTAGCAGTTTTAGCAGTTTTTTTCCAGTTTCACTATTAAACAACTGGGTGTGAAATTGTATGTCCCCATCCTGTATTATCATCCAGCAAATTACCTCTTTGCCAATTTTATGATTTAGTGGCAAATTGCTTTGGACACTCTCATTTGTTTTGTGCTGTAAGCAATATAGCAGATTTCCTGTTTTCAGGATTTAGTTGCAAACAATCCGATATGGAACAAAATGTTGTACCCGCTTACTGATTTGTGCGTTTTGTGATGTAAAGCAGTTCAGCAGATTTCCTTTTTTTCCAATTTCACAATTTAGTGGCAAACAGTAAGAACGGGTCCAAAATGTTGGAACCTCTTTCTTTTTGGGGGCTGTAAAACAATCTGACAAATTTCCTGTTATCCAAAATTCATGAATAAGTGGCAAACAATCTGATCTAGTCCAAAACCTAGGACACTCTTCCTGTTTTGTGCAGTTTCAGAATTTTGTGGAAAATTATATTTTGGACAAAAGCTAAATTAATAAACATTACAATAAAAAGTTAATCATGTTTATTAATTCATTTCATGATTTAATGGTAAACTGCCACTACATGGAGCACAAAGGGAAAAGTCTTTGGCAAAAGCATTAAAGGGGTCCTATTATGCTCATTTCATTTATATTTTTATTGTGGGACTCCACTTGAGCAGCTTTGCATTCACAGTAAAAACATCCTTATTTATCTTATACTGGCCCTTTATGCAGCCCCTCAGTTCAACCTCTGTCTCTAACAGGCAGTTTTAGCTCCTGTCTCTTTAAGGCCCCCCTCCCACCCACTGTGTTCTGATTGGCCAGCTCAAGTTACTGCTGATGAAAACTCAACATTTCCTGCTTTGTTGCTTCATATTAAAAGTTTTTAAATGACTAAATCATTTATTGTTAAGAATTTACAGGAAACGAAACGTGTTCCTCACTGAATTAGCAGAGCTTCGTTAGCAGCGCTAAAACCCGATTAACACAACAACATATGGAGATATTTGGAGCTCTTTGTTCAGTGGATCAGTTAGAAATAATGCAGGGAGGAATAGTACAAGCAGAAACAGCCACAGTGATGATGATGTCTGATGAAAAGCTACAGATGACCAGCACACCTCCAACAGATAAACTACTTATTTTACTTTGCCCTGCTGTGTAATGGAAAAACGCTCACAGTGTTTCAGCTCGACTTGAGTCATGGCTCGGCGTGACAACCCCCAAAACAATGGAAAAATGCTATAATGTTAGTTGTACACTGTGCATGCAGCTGATGATCATATAAAGAAATCCAGACTGAAAGTCGAAAAAACAGTTGGAAACCGAGCATTCAGAGCAGTCTGAAGCCGCTGCTTTTTGCTCACAGGGATTATTTCTACATATGTTTACCTCATTATTTGACACTTTGGCCACATTTAATATGAACATCCGACGTTGTTATATATATATGACTGAAAGTAAGGACAAACATAATAGGTCCCCTTTAACTGTCTGTACAATAATGTTGCAAAATGAATGTGGTATGGATTGATTGATATTAAAAGGCACACACTACACACAAGGCACTTCACAAAGTGGTTTCACATACTATTTAGTCAAATCAAAAATTGCTACACTCACACTGACACTTGATCTTTCAACTGCTGCCATCTATTATTAATGTTAATCAGCCAACCTGTACAGGCCTTTTCCAGTAAATTTCACAGATGGACTTATGCCAGTGTTTGACCTCTGATAATAGGTAGTCATAATTGTATTCACAAAGGGACAGTAAATCCAAATTTGAGCTTGAGGTGGGTTCTAATAATAGATTTTTAAGTTAAATTTGGTAGAAAAAATTAAACATTGATCACCTCTAAAAACTATTTCCCTGATCACTTACAGGTTGACAGTTATGCTTCCAGTTTAAATCTACAGTTGAGTGTGAAGGTAAGAAAGCCTGCAGTTACCAATTCTGGTGTTTAACGAAAAAGGAATTATGTTATTGTTAGATTTAGTAGAGGCTATGAGTAAAAAGCAAACCACTGCTTCAGAACTAGATGACTTAAAGTCTCACTGAGTCGTGGAGAGAATGTGCGTTAGCAGCTGACAACTTTTGGACAGCTCCCACTTTCCAATTACATGTAGGAAACTCTATTATACATATAAGAGATCACAAGATGGTCACACTCTGCTTCACTGTTCTATAAAACCGGCAGTAGTGGGAAATTTAATCTACAAGGAACATTTCAATTTTCCCACCATTAGTTTCCAGAGATTTTAATTAAGCATAAGCCATAAATCTCCATTTTCCCCCCATTTCTCTGCTGTCCCTCTTTACACCCTGTGAGCTCAGTCAGTGCGCTGCATAAAAACCAGCATGCAGAGAATATGCAAACAAAACATTTCAGTGCATTAGTTTCATTACACACATGTGATGCAGTGTTAATATCATGGGCGGTGTGGTTTCACCACAGTAAATATCCTACACCATTCGTGCAACAGGAGTCTACATGAGTTTGCAGTTATTCTCTTTATTCTTTTTCACTCTGTAATAAGACAAAAAAATACTGACTCATAATGATACAAAGCTGCACTACTGAGGAGTGAATGAATTCATGAACGATGTTTATATTTTTACATCTGGTCATTTACATGACCCTCGTAAGTGGGATGGGTCTTACATACAGCTTACATCTCGGTTAACATTATAAAACAAATATATTTTATAAATAATGATCCACTTATATAAGGCCTTTATTATTCATAAGTTAAATAAGTTACTTTTCTCCTCCTATACTAAAACATTGTTAAAAAGGTATTCAATTAAAGATCTATCCTCAATTCTAATCACAACTCTGAACAAACTATAGGTTCTCAAGTTTGGCTTTAGCTAGATTTATTCTGCCATTTGTTGTACGCATTTACCCCATTCAAAATATTGGACCACCTCTACTTCCACTCTTCTATTGTGAAGATCATTTTCATCCATATTCATCGATAGGGATACCAATTTTGGTATGGATGTCAAGTCAAAGTCAAGGTGCCGGTGGATTGTCCTTACCAATACTTTTTAACAATCTCTAATGATTTTTGTCATTTAAACTTGACATGAGTTTTACCAGTAAGGTCTATGCAGTTTTGCCAGGTGTGTTTTCTGCCTGTTGGCAGAAAAGTGAAAGAGCGAGTAATGGAGGATACCTGACCTGATGATCTGGCACCCTCAGGATGCATCGTCTGCTAGCTGCAGCTCTGGCAGCTGTGTTTGAGATAAATGAACAGCAGCAATTAAACTGTCATCTGATAAGATTTTTTTTTTAAAACTGTATTGCTGGATACAACCAACATCAGTCAGTTCATTTTAAATCTCAGGTATAAGGTGTTAACTAATTTGTGTTTATTGCTCAAACATTTTAACATAAACTTTATTGAAGGCGAAAATACACCCAGAGAGTGAAAGATGGACTTGAGGCCCTTGTTTTGAGGACTGATGTTATAAAATAGTTTATTGCAGAACAGAGTAGCGCATAGATAGAAGGCAAATGCACACAAACACACACCAATATGCTTATTGGTTGTTTGAAATGAAATATCCCCACAAGTGTTAAAACCAATTCTACCCTCATGCATCACTGCCAAAATACTGTAGGTGCCCTTAAATGAACAAGTTCACTTATTCACATTTTATAACCCTGTATTGCTGAAAAATTAGCAATAAAAGTTTGCAGCTGTAAGCAGTGATAAAGAGAAGATAAACCCATCTTATAGCTCAGTTTTCAGAGTTTTATCAAAATCTTGATAGAAGATGTATTAGTAAGTGTTAGCAAATGGATCCATATTATATAAATTTTTTTTTTAGATCCTTTTAGAGAAAAATGATTCAAACCTTTATTGATTTTGCATTTTGTGTTATGATGACCATTCAATCATAGGTCAGCTTTAATTTTTACAACCTCATTCCTCTTTGTAACAATACCTGGACAATGCCTCATGAATAATGCACAGTCCTCCGCCAACCGAGCATTCGCATGCCGATGTTTTTCCAATTATCTCACAAGCTGTAATTCTCCAGAGCTGCAGTTCAGACTGGAAGTTATTAAAAAAATGCGAGAGGGAGGGGTATATTTCACAGGCTTTATTTTCTCATTCTGGGCCAGCAACAGGGTTTAATATGATATTGCTCTCAATCTTGGGAGCAAATCTTCTCTCTCGTAAAAAATCAATACCTTGCTTTTTTTTCCATGCTTTTAATTCTCTTGCTTTCTCTTCCTTTGTCGCAACCTCTGCTGCTCCTCTCCTCTGTCCTATCGCCGTCTTTCCATTTCAGAAAGAAGGGCAGTGGAGTAATCTTCATGCACTTCAACGGGAACTCTCTCCCGGCAGTGTAATCAGAGTTCCACCGGCCCTCCACCCTGGCTGACCCTTCCTATCTCCTCCCTGAGTAATGGGCTCCAGCCTGAGCTCTTCGGTGACCTGCGGGGCCCTCCAACCCTCCCATCCTCCTCCTCCACTTCCTCACACCTTCCTTTTCTCTCTCCCTATCTCTCTTTCTCTCTCTGTCTCTCTCAGCGGCCAATTAAAAAGCAGCGACAGCGGTGACAGGGCCCTGCTGGTGCGAGTGATTGGACGAGCCCCAGCCTGCTCCCGGCCTGCAGTGCGAGTCCTCAGCTCGTCCGTCTCCTTTGATCTCCGGCGACTTCCCCGTGCCCGATAAATCATTTTCTCAGCAAGCGGAGCCTCTTTGACCAAAGCAATCAAAAAATTCCACTTTATCTGCCGCTGATATCAAAGCGAGCTTCACCGTTAAACATTAAATGGTGATTTCGAGATGACCCCGGGATAGGCTCAGCCGCTTGGTGAGCGGAGTCAGACGTGATTTATTGTTTATGTGTGTGTGTGTATGTGTGTGTGAAGGAGAAAGAGAGGGACCCACAGCACAGTGTGACCACACAGAGGAAAAGAGATTTACACTTCCAGACAAACCTGCTTAGTTGTCATTTGCAGGATTTTCAAAAAATTCTAGATTACAACCTGACCTAATAAGTAAAGCAATAAGTGCAGGGTCTTACGATCCAATAGAGGGAGCAGCTGGCCCAGGCAAAGCCTTCTGTGTGCCTGTCATGTCCTCCCAGCAGCCGAGGTGACTTCACTTTCTCCTGAGAGGAGTCAGGAGTCCTGCCTGACTTACCGGTTAAAAACTCACAAGATATGAGGTACTCTACCGAATAGAAAAGAAGAAAAAAAAGGGAAAACATATTAAAGGGCCAGATCACCCAAATTACAAAAAAAGCCCCAAACATATTTTCCCACTTACCTTAAATAGTTTTGGCTTCAGGTTTTTTAGATAATTGGAACTGCTTTATGTTGATGAACTTGTTTTTACAAAATGAGAGTGAGGTCTGTGTGTTGTTCAGACTAACAGCAGGAATGTTTCTGGAAAGATACATTGTTTATGTCATTTTTAAAAGCTGTGAGCAGCACAAATGAAATTCCACTGACCACCAGTGTAGTGGCAGAACTCTCAAAAGACATACATGTCACAACCTGGGCAAACTAAACTAAACTGTCTGCATGACTCAAAACCTCTAAGAGTAAATGAAGGGCTACGTTTTTCATAATTTGGGTAAACCAACCCTTTAAAATATATTTGATAAGGTGTTTTGAGAGTACCTCGCACATTAATTTACAAAGACTGTGAAAAGTATACTGGGGCCAGACACAAGTAGAGGAGGTCTAATCAAACAGGATAACTGATCGGGACTGAGAGCCTGTTGTGTATGCTGTGTGTTTAATGGGAGGAACAGCTTGTTCAAAATTATGTGATAACGTAATTGGTTGTAATCTTAATTAGGTGGTTCAGCATGAGGTAATAAACACACGTACACCGTGTTCCAGGAAACAAATGTAATGCAGCTTTGAGGACTTTTGAACAAAGTGACTAAGAAAGGTGAAACACTGTGAAACACATTTTTAAAAGTTAGAGACTTTAAATTATTGTCATATACAATATGACACTGCTTCTTTTGTTTTCTGGTATGAATTTGCTTTATACAGATTCATTTTAGCCTTACAGTTTGTAATTGGAGCTTGAATAAGTGCAGGTTTACTCTCAATGACATTCTTGTATTTTTAGCATCTTAGACAGAGTTCTGTTGAATTTCTAAAAGCCGGTTAACTATATTTAGCTGGTGTACCAGCTGTGAATTAGTCTTGAAGAAAAACAAAAAGCTGTGCAGAGACGTGGTGAAACCTCTCCAGGTTTCTGGCTCAGTAATCTAGGGTTCTTTTATAGGGAACTGTGTCCAAATTGCCGTAAAAACCTCCAGACAGACGTCTTTCTCTGTTTGGGAGATCAATATGAGGAACTCCATCCCCACAGATGTCAAAATGGATCACACAAAATGGGTACATATGGATCAGACATGCAGTCAGGCATGATCAAGTGCCTTTCATTAGGTTTTGATGGAATTTTTAATGTATTGTGTTTATATGGAGTTCTATCTCGGGATGGGTAATAAATGCTGTAGCATACTATGTACATGTCAAAGTACAAAGAAAATACAATGTAGTTTAGTTAGTGTACTTTCTCATTCAAGAGAATGGGAAGGTGTGTGTCCAAACTTTTGACTGGTACTAGAGTGACTAGACTGGTACAAATTGCATATCAGATCTTCATCACAACAAAGAAAAACTGTTTCAGGTTGAAAACAACACCACTTTTAAAGAGAAAATCAATCTCAGCGCATAAACTGGAAAGAAATCCTTGATCAGGCCTACAGTGAAAAATATCCTCCATTATAAAGATGCTCTAGAAGAAAACCGAGCCACAAGCTCCATCACTTCACATCACTGTGAACCAGCATCACAGCCAAAAGCAACACAGCCCTCTGCTTTCATCACCTCATCTCGCAGGGCAGCCATGACTTCGCTATCCATCACAATGAATTCGCCCATGCACACACATATATACTCACACACACACACATAGCATGTATACACACACTTTTAAGTTTATTAATTGATCACTGGCTACAGATGAGTGCACACATGCACACATACACAAGCTTTTATCAGCTAAATTTGCCGCCGCTGGAGCTTACAGATGTAAACACATGTTCACCTACAAGTGTATTTACATGAAAACTCACATTTACACAATTAAACACACACCCAAACATGTAGGCTACATTACCAGTGACTCAATCTCCCTCCATGCTCAGATCTTTCCCAGTCAATAGCAGCAAATCCCCTCACAGCTTTTAATCAGATGGGCGACTATTGGAGCTTAGCTAATGAATGTGCTGGGTTAATATAATCTCAATAATCTCTATGAAGCCACTAATTGAACCATATGCTAAATGTGATGTATGACTTCATTAAGAAGTGATGTCTTCTTTTATGTGTTGCTGTTAGTGACCTTGACTGGCTTAGTGCGTCACTGTTGAGGCGAAAGTCCAATCCTGTTAAAGCTATTCAGTGGAGCTGGCACATCATGGCTGACTGCAGGACCTGCCGAGAAGCCAAGTTGAAAGCCACGCTTCAAACTTGGAACGACTTCTGATAACTGGGAGGAGGGGAAGTACAGAACAAAGATTTCCTAATGTAGCACTGGAACTTGGGGCCTGTGATGGTTTAAAAACAGTAGTAGCATACTGATTACAATGATTAACCTGCATTTGCCCAAAGGCTTTTATGCTGTAATTAAATTAGATTGGGTATAACCTCTAAATAAAATTAAGATAAATGTAGTCACTTTGTTGACTTCACATTTGTTTGGCAGTCTTCCATTTTTTCCTTGCACTAACATTTGGAAGTAATTTTTGGTTCATTGTCTTGCTCAAGGACACTTCAACACATGGAGTCAGGGTTTGAACCGCTAACCCTTCCACTAATATGTAACCTGCTCTACAACCAGCTCTACCAGCTGCATCAAGATGAGTAAAGATGAATGAAATTATCACAAACATCTGCCAAGCACAGGTTTAAACAATGCTTTAATGGAAAATATATCATTCTTTGTTAAGAAAAGAAATAAAGATATTAAAACTAAGGCTGCAAACAATTAATATTCTTAATTATTGATTGTTTTTTTTCAATTGACTGATGAATGGTTTGATCCAGAAAATGGATGTCAGAAAATCTCCATGTTGTCATCTATCAACTGCTTATTTTGTCTTTACAACTGTTAAAAAACCCAAAGAAATTAAGTTTACAATGATATGACATATGAAGATGCAAATTCCCACCTGGGAGAAACTGTAATCTGTGAATATATTGCATCTTTATTTGATTAAATTCAAGAGCAAAGATTTGCTTTCAGAAATGGGGAAACAAAATGGGGAAACAGGAATGGGAGAATGGGGAGATGTCTAAATTTCTGTATTACTTATGCATAACCCAAAATTATATTTAGTTTTTTTTCAGGGTTTAGTTATTTAGAGATGAAAGAACTGAGTCTAACAAAATGCTGTATTTACATCTGTAACAAGAATAAAATCAAATTCTAGTCTCAGAAAGCTGCTTTGGCTTTCGGTGATATTCAATTGTATTCTATTTTTATTAGTATAATAAAATTACACATTATTACTACAGATATTTAAAAAAAAAAAACTTGCACAAGAGAGTGAGTAGCTATGAGTAGTGTCCAGAGAAGCAAATAGCCCCAACAAGCTCTACTAATCAGGGTTAAGGCAGCTTCTACTGTGTGTGTCCTGAAAAGCAAAACCCAGGGTGAAAAAACCCCGCAAAAAGCGCTCACCACTGCTCCAGAAGCTTAATATAACACTTTTTAGAGATGTTTGGTAGTAAGTCAAACTGAAACACACTTGTGTATTCTATATCATACAACACTGCAAGATTCACTAAGATTCACCATCCTGCCTTTTAGCCCACTCTGCTGTCTTGTGAATCTGTTCTGAGTGGCTGATTTCAACTGCACAGCGCTCAACGATCAGCCTGTGTTTCTTCCCTTAACTGCTTTACTATTTATGAATATTGATTGAGATCAAAAGCCTCTTACTTAAAGATAGCACGTGGGCAAATACACACACACACACACACACACACACTTTCCTCCCAAGCATTGAATTTCACAATATTCATCCCTGAAATCCATGTGTTTGCCTTTGGTGTTGTCAGCTGCGAAGTCAGATTCACATGAGCGCCTTCCCAAAACCGCACGCATGAGTAAGTTCAAAGGCGCAAGTTGGGTTAGTCAGCCAAAACGCGGGAGGCAGAGAGGGAGAGGAGGGGTTATTAGCCTGCATTTTGGAATGTCTTCTCATGAATTAAATATGTAATCAGACATGAAAACTGAGCCAGACAAATATGGAGTTTTAACTTTGCTGAAGCCAAGCCAATAAAGGAAGAAACATGCCTCTCCAACGAATAAATTAGCATTATCAGGGGCACGGTTATTTGGAACTCATTTTCCTCCTCTCACTTGGAAGAGTTTCAGCGAGTTAAGTGTCACATGTCCCTATGACAACAAATGAAAGGCTGAGAAACTATTGCTGATATTCAGTTTCCAACAAGCATAACCAAATCTCTGCTGCATTGTGCACAAATTCACCCTGCACTGAAAATTGAAATTGAATACTGTAATATTGTCAACACATAAAAAGATGTACTAGACAAGACTTTTATGTAAAAAATACACTCAACTTATTCAAATTTCACCAAATGGGGCTGCATAAGATGCCACAAATCGAAGGTGTTTGCCAAAATAAAATTGTGCTTTTTGTTATGAGCACTGATAAGAAATATTAAGTCTTGAAAAATCTGGACTCATTAACAATGTTGCTTCACCTTTATGACCTCCACCCTACTTAGAAGAGTCTGTGATCTCACATGGCAGGATTTCTGCCTAATGAAGAGTTTTTTTAAAAATTAAGTTGCCTTTAATAACATGCCACTAGGGGCAGAAGAACTCCACAACAAGTTTATAGACACACTGTCCTAAACATATTCCTAACGCGTTAGCAAACAGTTGACTATTACACATTCAGCAGACACGGAGCAGCATTAGCATTCATTCAAGTAACCTAATGAAAAAAACCCTACAAATCTCAGTTAAAACTGCATTAATGATTGTTTGGCCACTTGGGGGCAGAAGGGTTCAAATTATAATACCAAGTGCTGCAGTAGACAATTATTTACCTTAGAATATAGACAGGAGACCTCAGAAACACATTTCCCTCTTTTAGAAAGAACCTCAGTGAGAGATTCCATTGAGTTGCAGCTAGTGAACAGGGGCTAGCCCAGAGGTGACTTCAGGACTTTGGCCCCTCCATAAAGTTGTTGGTGCTAACGTGTCAGTGAATGATTGCCTCCAGCAGACATGGGGCAACATTAACTTTCAATTGGAATCGTGTGTATGGCCACCTGATTAATGCTGGTTCAATGTTCACTCTGCTTTAACCTCTGCCTTAGTCTCTATCAACACCTGAGAAAAATATGTGGCTCTTTAGCTGCTTGAAGTTCCACTTTCTTGCATGGCAGGTAGCGTACAGTGGGTTTATCTGCCCTTTCTCTGAGTTTCACATTGGAAACTCAGCTGATAAGAGCGGTGAGACTGAACCATACAAGCAAATATGGCATAAAGCCAAAACAATGAGCTGAAAGAGGCTAAAAAGCTCTGTAGAGGTGCAGTGTTGGGTCATACTTCTCTGGGGTTTACACTGCAGTGTGTAGAATTTAGTGGCATATAGCGGAACAGACTTGGCAGAAGTATGTTTTAATTAGTGTATAATCACCTGAAAATAAGAATCGTTGTGTTTCCGTTACATTAGAATGAGCCCTTTATGTCTACATGGAGCCCACCATGTTGCACTGTCATGTTTCTACAGTCGCCCAAAACAGACAAAACAAACACTGGCTCTAGAGAGGGCCTTTTGCGTTTTTCACAAGTTTCGCGGCCAGGGGAGGGTGAGGGGAGTAGTGTTCAGTTGGTTGCAATCTGCAACCTCACCGCTAGATGCCACTAAATTGTACACACTGGACCTTTAGGGGCTTAAGGTCCCTGCTGTTGAGAGCTTTTATTCTATACTTCTAGATTTTCTTACTGACATTCATCCATTACATAAAACCAATGACAGTGAGATCTCTTCTTCTACAGTGTCATCCATATTTTCCTCCTCAGGTTCCACATCTTGCTTCTCTACTTCCTCACATATGTAACCGTGGTGACACATGCTTCCTGTGGGAGCTGCAGTGACTTGTCTAAACGGGCAGGGAGGCTATTATCACATCTTCCCATATGTTCTTGGCAAAGTCTGTTGGGCTGATGCAGCTGCCTGATAGGTTTTTAATAAGCACACCCGGCCATTTCACTTCATTCCACTTTGAAGCAACCCGCTTGATCACAAGGGAGTATGGCCGATGTTTGGCTGTAAAATATCTTCCAGGGGCAAACAAGGATCTTACTGATTTGAGAGACAAGGTTAAGCTGTGCCGTTTGACTTGATTTTTCCTTCACACGGTTGGCAAATTCTTTGCAGCCCATACATGATGTAAAACAGCATTAATATAAAGTGTGCTCTCTCACTTCCTCCATATCTCTCCTCCTACTATCAAAACTCTCCCCCGTACCAAAGAGCCTGACTAAATGCTTGCGCAAGCACTGAGCACATGGATGCTGATAAAGTGGGTCAGGAAAGTACAATTGGTACACTTCTGCAGCATAACCTGTTTGGCTTACGGCAGGTTGTGTGTAGGTGTGTGTGAGAGTGGGTGGGTGGTGTTGGGGGAGGGGGGAGGGGTTAAATCTCCAGCAACAGTAAAAATCAATGGGGGGAGTTTGGATGTCAGAGCCAATAAATCTGGTTGATATAGCTCAATACGCAGATCAGTGCTGCAACTTATAATCATTGTATTTCTCGACACTAAATGTCTTCTCTAATCATCGTCAGGAAGTGGAAGGGAGGCAAAAGGGAAGGTGGAAGAGGAGAAGGCGAGAGAAAAGAGATTCCCGTGCAATCATCAGACGTTGTTGTGCAGAGTAAGTCATGAATAATGTACTGCTTTAGCGCTGAGAGAGTTTGGTGTTCCTTCTTCGTCTGACAGGGACCTGCATGACAAGTTTTAGGCTCAACATCACTTATATATGAATTTAAAGTAACAATGCACTACATTTTTATGCAAATGCCTGTCCGTTTTTAGGATTTTCTATCCCTGACAGATACAGGAAATATAATAATGCAGTCCTTAGGTGGTTTTGTAAATTTCTCTGTATAGTACTATATGTCTCTCCTGCAAAAACCCACAGAAAGTGATGAGTTTTCTGTTTAGCAGCAACAGTAATTTATTTGTTGGGGATGATTAGTGGAACTGGATGGTCTAAAACAGCGTCACCAACAGAATTTTTTATCAGCAGAAAAGAAGAAGAAAAAAATGTACAGATATTGAGGATGCTGCGTCAGACGGTTTTTGTAACTCACCAATGCAATTCATGCAGCAAATGATGTGTGCAGAGGTGAGAATGAAGGTATGATTCTCTCAAGCTTTTTCATCCTTTGGTCAAGGCATATTTTATGTTTAGCTTTACACAGACTGTCCATCACTTTACAGCTGTTAGCTCAGGCTGGCTTCTTACTGCACTTTCTGTTGTAGCTTCTAGGAGCGCTCCTTTTGTTTAAACACTGTATCCCCGTATGAAACACGGAGAAGGCTGTTACTGTTAACAAGTTCCATTCCCGCTACGCAGGTGTTTAAAACAAACGAACCCTCCATGCTGGAGCTAGCAGGCAGCCTGTAGCCGCTTCCATGAGACAGACGAATGAATCAGTTCAGAGGATGAAATATGTGCGGCATCAAATAATGTGTTTGACAAAAGACAACAAAGTAAGTGGCTAGCAAAAACTCTCAGTGAAGTTAAAGTTTTTTAAATTTTTTATTAGTATTGTTTTAACCATCCAGTTTATCTGCTGCTGCTTTACATTACAGTAATGTTAATGTAGCTTGATAGTTTGCACAGCTTGACTGCTGATGTATTCCCACTGTGTGTTGTTTATCCACAATTACTAATACCACACACGTTAAAGTTCTGCCTTATGCTCACCCAGACTTTTAAAGGCTTTTTACATTTTCAGACTGAGTGAAGGAATCAGGAGAAAGGAGACAGAAGTGAGGAAGAATTGCAGGATGTCATGGTGTTGAAAGAAAAAAAGTAGAAAGTAAAGAACTGATTCAAGATTGAAAGAAAAGGTTTAAGGAGGAAAGAGAAACACAGAGAAGCAGCCCAGGCGTCAGGTGATGGAGAGACATGAACAAATTCAAAGCAAGAAAACTGGTAAAGAACTTACCGCTGTATCAAGATGAATTACTGTTCAGGCACAATCTGTTCTCCAAATTTAAACTAAAAGGCACCCACACTAACAAAAGTCAAAGCACAAGATTGAAACCTGCTATAAAAGGATTTACAGAGCTTTTAATTCAGATACTAACACTACACAACAACTTAATTAACATGTTTTCTTAAGTTGTTAAAAGGTTGTTGACCTCAGGAAATGTACCTTAACAAAATAGGTGAGACTCCAGCAAAAAAAGAAACAAACCAAAAAATAAATAAATAAATCTCTGTGTAAATATTTAACTACTTGGGAAATTATTTTCCCATTCCTGACAAAAAGCATGAAATGACTGAAAATGACACATCCCAGCTCAGTGAATGTTTCTTATTGAAGAAGAAGAAGATGTGCTGACTACCAGTAGAAGTAGCAGAAAAGTACAATAATCACAATTCATTTTATTCTCATTTTGGTTGGGAAAAATGTGTCTAACTGTCTCTTGCACTACTTTTGAACTCTGCCTCTCCATTATTTTTAGCCATATTTAATAGTCTCTAAAGATTCTCCCCTTTCCATCCCATTTCTTTGTAATTATGGGATTTGAAGAGCTACATGTTATGCTCTGGAGAATGTCACCATATCAAAAGCATATTATTTGTTTAGAAACAATATGTATATACTAAACGTCTGTAAAGGAGCAGCCTTTTCACCACTCAGGGGTTTTTGTTTTTAAAAACAAATTGTTTTATATGCCACTCAGTCAAATATTATAAACAGAGTCCTTCAGACAAAAATACTTGAAGCCTTGAGCTAATCCCTGAGTAAGTGGTTTTTCTTCATTGGTAGTCCAGTTTTCAAATTAAGCTTCTTTTGCATTTTTTGGCAGTTAATAAACAGCTTGTGGTGCTTTCCCACCATGCTCTGGACTCAGATTTGCATCTAGAGCAGGAGAAGCAAGACAGATGCAGATTTGTGGCCTGTCAGAAGGTCTTAATACTTCAAACAAACCATATTAGCTGTTACCCAATCACATCTAATGGCAAGTGTTTTTGAACATACTCAAAGACGACTGAAAAGCCTGCTGTCACAGCCTCCTCCTCCTGGCTGCATCACACCGTCTCCCCAATCTCTCTCTCTAAGAATTCTGTCTTTTGCGTATATTTGCAGACTCAAAGCCATCCATGTGAATGCATTTGGTTGTACACACGTGAAGTGACAAAAACAGTTGTGTAAACTGAAAAAAATAGCATTTGAGAAAAAATGTCAATACCTGTCTACTTTTTGGGGGTTTATACTATTTGACGGGCACTTTGTTATATTGCTATTCTGTATGTGGTGAAGTAGGTGTGAGCAATATGGAAAAAATCTTCTATATCACAGAATGGGTATTTTTATATCACAATATAAACATAATACGGTAAACTTTATCAAAATTGTATTGGAAATTATTATTATTATAGCTAAAATAACTAGTTTGAATGTCTGTTTTTGGCCAATCCAGTAAAGTATTGACTTAAAAAATCAAGGTACTTGCATCACATTGATGCAAAAGATCCTGTAAATTCAATACTGCCAAAAAGCAGCTCTGCCCATCAGCTTTGCCAACAATGACATAAAGCAACCAGATATGTATTTAAATGCTGTGGTATGTGGCATAAGTTCATGCTATATGCTTGTCCCTATACAAATAAACATTAAATAAAAATATTATAGGACATCTACTGTACTGTACCTTATGTACATAGTATAGAAATGTTGACAGCCTTCAGTTTTTCATTTCATGGTGCATATTATCATCGCCCGACACAAAGGCTATAAAATTGCATCTGGATTTTATTTAGCTATAGCCAAAGGCATTAGACATATCAGTGTCTAACAGTTTTTTTAGCTCAGTGACAGAACTCTGGCGAAAGAAGAAGTCATTTTACACACATTTTGCTCTTGACCTTCCTGAAACAAGAGTCTGCAAAACAATTTCCTCGAGCCTTATGGGAAAGAAAGACCCATCCCTCAACTGATTTTCCAAAGAAAAATTCATTAATGAGACAGACATTTTCCTACACAACTTAACAGCTTAGTCCATAAGAATATTTGGAAGCAGCTTAAAAAAAATCCTCAAAGGATTAAATAAAAAAGAAAGCTGTTTTTTTTTTCAATGCAGTGGTAAAAAGGGTATTAAACACACCCCACCCACATGCACAACACATACACACAAACGCCCCATCACTCTTATCCATCCCCTGTGTAGATTGAAATGTCAGCAAGGCTTTGGACTGCTACAGTCAATGTTGGAGCTCAGGATTAATGTACATATGGGAAACAATGGAGCGTTCACACTGCTCACTCAGGCCGATTCTCCTCATCCCCTCCTTCTATGGCTGCAGTGGGATGCATGTGGCTTCTCCTTAAGATGAGACAAGCACTTTGATGTACAAAGAGGAAGAGGAGAAGGGGCAGAGAGAACGAGATGGAGAGAGTTTAACTGCCTTTCATGTCCCTCCCTCCCAACACTCTAACGCGCCCCTGTTTTGCCTTAAATAAGCCACTGAAGCCATGCCATGAGATGCGTGTGAGCGCTGCAGATTGGAGCAGCGGTGGTGGTGCTGGTGGTTAGGGGCATTGTTTCATCTTTCTTTTCTTATTCCCCAGAGGTGCTGTTTCTAATGGCTGGCACAAAAACAGAGGAGATAAAGAGAAACCTCAATCTTTTGGATAACAAGTTCAGAGAGCTCAGTGCAGCACCGACTGGCAGCAGTAATTCTAGGTCACCACTACTACTAGAAAAGACATTTGCATTTACAATCCAGTTACCTACAGTATGAAACAAGTGATCTCTAACTCTATCAAAAGACGGTAGAGTGCTGATGAAACAATTGAGTCAATGAGATCAATTAGTTGATCAACAGAAAGTTAAGTGACAAGAATTGTGATAATATTTTAAAGTCTATGTTTATTAAGCATTTACTGGTTCCAGCTTCTTAAATTTGTGGATTTGCTTCTTTTTTCTGTTTTACATGATTGTAGATTGAATACATTTGGGTGTCGACGCAATTTTAAGATGTCACTAAAAAGTAATTATGTAAAAGGCCAGTTCACCTTAGAGGACTTCACGGATCTACTTAGTTCTGATGAACCAAGATCTGACCCAGGACCCGAGTCGGACCAGGTCCAAATTATTATACTCAATCTATTAAAAAAATAAAAGATGTATGCTATTAAATGACAACAGCAATTTACATTATCTCTATAAATTGGTCTTTGAAGCATAAAAAAACTAATCATGTTTTACTTTACATTCGTTCTTTGCACATTATTATTATAATGCTGCTCTTTTGGACTGTGGCTGCTTGTTAACTGACAGCGAATCATGCTGCTGCCAGTGTTGCTCTCACTATATTAGCATTTTGAATCAGGTCTGATTATCCTCGGGTCTATTTGGATCGTGTCTGACTGTGATTAGGGCAAGTTCAGATCGGGTCTCTCTTTTTTGGAAAATTAATTTGTGCTCATCAGGTTTGGGTATGTTTTTCAAGAATCGGTTTGGACTGGCTCCAACATTTTGGACTTGTGAAGTAAAACCCTATTTTGTCACTTACCACTTGCTATATTTAGCAATTCAGATAGCTTTAGACCAACAGTCACCAAAATGTATGGAAGCAGTGAAAAATATTCAACCATAATTTCTCAGGACCAAAGTCTATACATCGTATTGCAGTCCAAATACCCTATAAGACCTGGAACACTGATTGCAAGCCAGGCCTCATCACCCCAAATCACTAATGCACCTCATGCTCTTGTGGTTTAATGGGAGCAAATCCCTGCAGTCAGGTTCCTAAATCTTGTGGAAAGCCTGAAACCAGAAGAGTGGAAGTTGTAATAGCAGCTTATTAACATCCATGGTTTTGGAATGGGGGTCCACAGACTTCTGGCTATGTCATGTGGCAAAGAGATTTAATTTATAGTGATATGAATGAGAGAAAAGCAGAACATCCTCACATGGTCTGAAGTCCTACTCCACATTTTTTTAGTGTAGTCCAGATGTCTAGTGAGAATGATTATACCCTATATAGCTGACTCAAATGATCCCACAAATCAACATAAAACGTAACACACAATCAATGGTCACAAAGCTAGATTTAGATGCCTGCCAGATGAGAGGAATGACCTGAGTAGCATCCGAAACTTTTTTATTTTTGCCATCTTACATACTGTATACTCTATAAAATAGAATTTCTTATTTAGTGAGTACTGAGCAGTAAATGAGCAAATGATTTTGGACACAGCCTTTATTTTATTTGGCCAAGTTCCAGGGTTTCCTGCCTTTATGGGTGTCATGGAGACTATTTCTTCACTATAAGGTTGTTCCAATGGAAAGAAAGGTCTGTTGAGTACATAGCCACAAGAACATGATTTCAGTTGGGAGTGCGGGGGTGTTGACTATTAAACACCCCCTCCCCAAAAAATGTTTGAGTTTATTAAATACCTGCAGCGATCCAACCGCAGCAGAAACGATAAGTGCGTCTCCCCATTGAGAGAGACACTCTGCACATTTAGGCACGAGGCACAGCAGCTTAACTTCATTGATTATTTAAATCTCCCAACACGCCGACAGGATCAGTCAGGATCTAATATTAATTAATGTTCTGTGTTTTTCTACACATCTAAAAGGTCACACACACAGTCCAGGTTCATACAGTGAAATTGTTTGGAGTAAAGCAGCCGTCCTCCTGATAAATCCTGAGCTCCATCAGAGCTGTCTCAAGAATTTTATTTCAGAAGCTCAAAGTTTAATTTGGTTTCCTCTATAGAGTTTTCTCTGTCCTGTCAAATTGATAACTGCAGTTTTTAGTAGACATTTCTAACTGGCATGGGTCAGCCATGCGTCTCACACTGGTTCTTTTCCCCACTCCACTATCTTTATGAACAGGGTCTATTTTTGCCGGACCGGCTCGCACACGGCGGAAAAAAATAATTATTGCAACAACACAAATGGGCCAATAGGTTTGCAGGCACCTGGAGGCTGCAGCCTACTGCCCTACTCTATATCTCACAAGACTGTGGACTCGCATCAGATCTGTCACCTATGTCTTCAACGAAACATACAAGGCACAGAGATACAAAAGTATTGTGCTTTCATCAATCAATAATCAATTACTCAAGGACCACATTGAGCTTTCACAACCACATAGATACATAAAATATCATGTGCAATAATCAATATTTGGGATATTAATTAAAGGTGCACTAGTGTGATTTCAGCTTGGATGGCTCTTAGCCGTGTGCAGCTTTAACCCTTTACCACCCACCCGCCTTTTGACAGCATATTTTTAAGGTTAAAGTTGGTCACTCTGCTTTGCGCTGTACCAATTATTTTTATGACAGGGCATCATTTTTTGTTGTTGTTGTTTTGTTTTTTGTTTTTTATGAAAATGACCACAACAGCTAAAAAGACATGATACTAATCTTCCAATAAATACTGTATCATTTTTTTAAAAAATTACTTAACTTGTCATAGTACTTGCAGCATTATATGGAGCCCTAAAGTGCTCAATATTAAATAACTAAATAACACATTATGTAATATATAATAAAATATATAAATTGGACAAAATATACAAATGAGCCAAACATTGTGAAATTACTTTTAAAATTATTTTATACACAACTCATTATTATTAACTGTTATTTCTGCATTTCAGCATTTTCACAATGTCACTTTTTGTTTTATTGCATTTTCCTGTCACTTTACATGGCAGTAGTTGACACCAATCCCCACCCCCTTACCTTGCAGGCAATCACCCACTGGGTGGAAAAAAAGGTTAAATTAGGGCTGCAACATTTATTTTAATTTTCAAATAGTATGTTGATTTTTTTTTTCCATTAAGAGAGCTTCCATAAAGTTGGGTGACTCACAACTGACAGATTAGTTTTAAAAATTCTGGTCTGGGCAGGTCGAAATTAATGCAGCAGAGGCCAAAATATCCTGACTTTTGATCCAAAATGCTGCATCCCACATAGCGCCGTTCATTACATGACATGATCAAGGTTATTCAAACTTCAGAAAGCGCTCTCCAAAGTAGTTCCCTTTGTGATGATGATGTGTAAAATCTGTGCAGTGCCCCTTTCATTATACGTAAAACATGAATCCAAATCAAGCACAGTGGTGTAGAACTGGACTTTAAAGAGATGGATATTCTGTGCATCCACCCTAAGAAATAAACCCAATTGCTAACCATTGCTGGCTGAAAGATAGATGGTATAACCACCTACACATACTATAGAAAGTTTTATATTTGTGAATAACACCAGTTACATTGAAATGTGTCTACAGCGTCAGTCAAACCTTACAACCCTGCATACCACATATGAAAAAGGACAGCTCACAATGCTAAGAGATGAGACTGGCGGCCAATCTGAAAGCCCACTATTATGTATCTACAGTTGAAAAGGCTGCATTTTCAGTATCTCCTCGTGTCCTTGCAGTATGGAGGGCACAGCCGTATCGTATGCACAAATCAAACTCTGAAGAGCCTACAAGCTGAGTACACACATTTACATTTATATACACGCATTTAGCTGATGCACTTTCCTGCAGAGTGACTCACAATGGGAGCAACAGTGGATCTAGCTCCAGTTTTTAGACAGCTTATGAAACAGAGCAAAGGTCAGAGACAGAGCATCCTGAATAATGCGACCTCAAATAACTCTGTGAGAGAGAGATACAAGGAAAAATTAGGAGATATAAGAGAGGTCGAATGGATTTTTCTCTTAGAGGATGGCAATGCAGGAGCAGAGATATTATCTTTTCTGTCACTGAATGTGCTTTCATGGGAACTTTGCAATTGAACGCCATCTGACTGCACTTTTAGAACGAGAAAATATTTGATAAACCACACGCTGCTTCCAGTAGGTTTAGACAAATCCACCACATTTTCTTTATAAAACATTTGCTGAAACAAAAAGGTTTGAGTTTTGGTTGAATGGGGAAATTCATTTAACATGATTGCCTTCTTGGGAGAAAAAGGTCTCAGCAAAACACAGATGTCACCTTGCTATGAAAACATTGAGGAGAAAGTCAGAGATATCCACAGAATTATATATCACTGAGTGTAATCAAACTGACATCTTTAAGAGGTCTTTTTTGGAGTTGTTAGCTATGAAATGTGTCTGTAGAGGCCCGTCTGTTTCAGCTGTGGGATACTATAAGAATATAAACTATGTCTGCATAGTTCCAAAAGTACAGATCAGAGAGCACTGGGGGCCTTTAACTTGAGAAATGAGAAGTGTTTTAATTTAGCTCTTATTTCTTTGCTTTGTGTAGATGTTATGCTGAGAGAATGCATAAAAAACATTTGGCAAATTATAGATTTCATTCCACCTATTGTGATTATTACCCCTGAAACTAACAGCTTTATGATTCTGAACAGCAACATAACACTATCACCTCAGAGTGAGTTCCCTTCTACACAGTGTTAATGCTGTGTGTGGTCTCATGTAGAGCTGGGATATAATTCAATAGTCATACCAGGAATAATGTATGTGCTCTGTGATGCATTTGTATTGAGAAGGTGAGAGGCCTAAATAGTTACTGCAATAGTAACTTTCCCTCCATTTTTGGAGTATTTTTCCCTCTTTTTACCATGTTTTTTTAATCCGAAGGGTCTGTTGAATCTTGTACAGTGTGTACAATGTGCCATAGCCCCCTCCTAACCCTAACCCTTACCCTAACACACATAAAAAGGATAAGGCTGGTGTTTCTCTATATTTTTCTTACTGTCAACAAATTCAGTGAAAAAGACTAAAACCAACAATGTTTAGTCCATCACTCTGTATTTTCTGACTTCCCAGCCTGTCAGCCTCAAGCCCACTGGTTCCTAATGTATATGGAAATCTCGAACAACAGGTCACAAACATATAGTTTCAGTTTTTAAAAATGTTCAAACAATTTTGTAAAAACAGGTGGGCACTGCAGTTTTTAGATAAAGTTACTCAAACAGGAGGAAATAGTTCATTTACTGAGGACTATTTTGAGCTGCGGATTAATCCACATTTGGTGCTCTAGTGAGTATTTCTGGCAGCAGGACGGTGTGTGTGGGATTCAGTCAAAATAGAGTACAGAGTGTGTGTTCATGGTAATGAAGGGACATGTCAGCCAGTGCAACAGTGTGGCTCATTGATGTGTTTTTAATAGTTTTTGGACAAAAATGGAGCTCTATGATACAGAGGAATAAGATATATCAGGCTTTACTGGCTAGATGGATCAGTTAATCAATCATTTTGGTCTTTTCATGAGATATCTTGACAATAAGACGATGATATTATTTCTGTGATAACATTTTGCAAGTATTTGTTTGTAGACTATGTATTTTGAGTTACATACCACCAGGTTGGCTGATTGGCTGACTTTAGCATGTCATCAGTTTTTGTCATGTTAAACATTTGTCTGATGAAGACCAGGTAGGGTTGAAATGTTCAGTCACATTATGCTCCAAACAAAATTAAGTATTAAATTATTTGTTTTACACAAAGTATGTAATGAGTTTTGTCTGATATTTGCCATATACTGTATAATGATGACTGAAAAATAGTCATATAAAAGAACCAACCAATTTTACATTCAGTACACTAGTCATCAGGAATATGACTTGCTAAAGATAGCTGTTAAGCTGTAAACAGGTCTAGGTCTACAGAGTCTAGGAAAATATGATTTTATGAGCATTATGGGAAATGTAGGATCTGGTGTCTGTGGAGCTTTAACCATACTAGGGCATAAGAGTCAGGATATCTCAGCCTCTGCTGCATTCATTTTGACTATTCTTTTTTAAAAACCTGTCTCTGGCAAGTCCGTCAACTTTATGGAGGTGCAATACTACACTCCTTTATCATCATCATATTGATTTCAGCAATATTACCCAGCCCTAGTCTCATGTATCTTCTACTCTTGTCATGGAAAAGTTTGGGAGCTCCTGCCATAGCTATAGAAAAATGTACTCAAGCCCTATAGCTGCAGCTTTATATATTTTGTGTATTTACAATTTACTCTGTCAAACTCCTCTACTCCCACTCGAACAGATCCTCTAATGGTCGCTCCCTCTGCACTCATTGTCAACACCAAATAATCATCACTGGCTCGAGCGTTCACTATTCCTTCGTTCCAGTCATGATGTCAGTGCGGATGCACACTCACAGTGCCATTAAACAACATGTCATTAGAGCCCTCAGTGTCATGCACTCAGCCTCTCATTTAGGCGTGCTCAGAGCTACAGTATATCACAGAAACCTCCGCATTGCCAGCACGTCTCACTTCCATTTGGACATATACAGTGAGGAAAGAGCTGTCAGCTGTCCTCTCCAGGTGAACATGAAGTGTGTGTGCATGCATTGATTTGATTGGTACAGTATTTACAGAACTGTACCAGATTTTTTTTTCTCTCTCAGGGCTCAAGTATTTCTGCCTAGCTGAAATACTGAATTGGGTTTTGACAGTTTATTCTCCTTGTTCTTTCTCCTCCATGATTTGTTTGACAAGACCTTATTCCCACTTCGGGTCTCCAGCAGTGGCAGTGGGTGTTCAGTATAAATCTGAGGCAACAGCTCTTCTTCTTCTCTGAGGATTTCTTATGGCTGCATACAGTAGTCTCGACAAAGTAGCTGACAGGTAAATGTTGTGCTTACATGGTTCAGAGAATTTTTGAGAAATTGCACAGTGCATAGCAGGCATTCAGGGTGACTGATGGAGCAACAATATCACACACACAGGCAGAGAGCGACACACTGAGAGGAGAGATTGAGGTAGGCAGGAAGGTATTGGTTGGTTGGGTACACACACACACACACACTC
The DNA here is from genome assembly GCA_038419695.1 of Scomberomorus guttatus. Classification (NCBI taxonomy): domain Eukaryota; kingdom Metazoa; phylum Chordata; class Actinopteri; order Scombriformes; family Scombridae; genus Scomberomorus; species Scomberomorus guttatus. The sequence goes on from CM076457.1 coordinate 6,431,132, forward strand.
ACACATTGGTTAGATGAAGCAAAACAGAGGTTGAAGGACAAGTCAGGTTCAGCTCCAGTTTCTGGGTAAAATGACGTGACAGGACTGGATTGTGGTGCACACACGCACACGAAAATACAGCATGACTGCAAAGTTATCGTTCGCACATACACTACAATTTTGCACACACACACACACACACACACACACCCAAACACACACATTTCCACAGCATGGTCATACTGTAGGACTATACTACTGCATCTACATAGGTATTAAAAACATTCAAATCACACATATTTACACATAAAATATTTATAACTGTATGAAATGGGGGCTGACGTGTTGAGACCCACGTGTGATCTCTGATATTTATTTGCACGTGCACCATCTTTGACTGAACAGTACATTTCTGATCAAATAAGTCGGAAGCAAAAAATTCCTACTGATGGCCAAATGAGCTTCCCACCTGATTCATCAAAATTCAAGTTCTCATCGCTCCTCTTCCTCTCTCCATGTTTATCGATCGTGCGTCACGAGTTGAACGGTTTCACACAGCAACTGTCCACCCTGAGCCTGTACTGTCTGCTTGTGCGTATCAAAGTGCGCTGCGCGTAAAAAACGCGCCTTGGCACGAAAACGCACAGCACAGCTACTCTTATTTCTCCTGTTTTATTTTCTCCCCCACACAGCACACACACGTAAACTCACCCAGGGTGCGAACGCAGGTCCTCCCGGCGCGTGTCTTGATGTGTGTCCGTGTATCCAGTAAAAAAAGGGGTGGGAGAGCCAACAGCGGCAAAGGCGCTAACGAACTAGTGGACGGCAGCCAAACGCCACCGACTTCCCTCCTTCTTCTTTTCCTCCTCTTACCCTCCTTCTCTCTCTGCTTCCCTCACTCTTCTCCTCTTCCCCGGGCCAGGTTAAGCAGCGGCTGTAATAATCCAGGCATTGTCATCAACGCATTTGAAACACAGATGGAGAAGACTCCTTTTTTTTCGCGTCACAACACGCACGTTTGGAGTTCAGAGGAATTCTCCTGTCTGACTAGAGATGCTGTCCAGTGTATTCCGCGCTCAGAAACAGTCTGAGTGAACAGTCCACGAATTTAAAAGATCTCGAGTCAAACCTGGAGTTGAAATGTGTCTGCTAAAGCTGACAAAGTTTGCTTTCAGAGTGGTTGAAAAACAGCTGACAGCGGGCAAGAAAAGGAGAAATAATCCAAGCAAAATATCTTCTTTTCCCACTACACTCTCTGGACCAAAAAAAAAACTCCTTTCAGAGGGATTATAGCGCACCTGCGGCCGGAGCAGAGACGCGCAGTTATCCACAAACTGCGCGCCCTCCCCTTCTTTCTGTATGTGTGTGTGTGTGTTTTAGTCCGCGTTTTTATTCCCTGTCTGCTGAGTCTCTCTGCGCCACGGTCATCACTCAGTGTCAAGCCTGGCGTTGCCTCTCCAAGTAGCTCAGGAAAGCGTCTCTTTTCACCAGCGCTCTCCTCTCCTCTCACTCTCTCTCTCTCTCTCTCTCTTCTCCACAGCAAGCTCAGTCCATCCTCCTGTAGTAAAGCCACACCTCCCTCGGCAGCGATTGGCTAGAAACGGCAGAGATGGGAGAGGAGGAGAGGGAATGAGGTGAGGGCAGCAATGATGCGCACAGAGCAGAGGAGGAGAGAGTGGGATAGAGGCAAAAGACGAGAGGGAAAGGATGAAGAGAGATAAACTGGATGAGAAAGGAGAGGATGAAGAGGAAGATGAGAGAAGTGGGATGAAAGAGAAGTAAAAGAGGAGGGAGAGTGTGCCAGGAAAGGAGGATAAAGGAGGCTGGGACACAGTGTGTTGGGGGGGGGCAGTTGATGCACTGAGCTCTGTGTTTGAGCCCAAAGGGACAGGCTGGCTAATGAAAGTGAAAACGCTTCCCTCCTTTTTTTTTTTTTTTTTACCATCTAATTCACTCCCAGTGCTTTAGCCAAATTTGTCCGCTGCAAATCTGCATTGACTTCGGGCAAAACTGACTCATACTGACAATGTCCCCCATTACTGAGCAGAGTCATACTCTTCTGTCTGTCCCCTTCTCTTTATAAAATCTGGTGTCTGTCAGCTGAGCAGCCTCCTTGGTGCGTCTGTGATGAATAAGTAAGTGGTAGAATTGAGGCTGGAGAGTGGAGTGCATGTTGAATATACTGCCCAGGGGCGTCGGGAGGGAAATAAGTAACAGCCTGAGCTGCCTCTGTAATGGGAGCAAATGAGGTGGGCCCGGATATTGCGATTGTTGTGGCGCAACCGCACGCGGTAGCAGGAGGAGGCAGACAAAAATTGCTTGACAGCTCCTGGGAGAGGCTTTGATTGATGGCAGCGCTCCAGGGAGTGTTTCAATATGAACTTGGTTAACTCAGAGCCACATGAAGCATTCATCACTAGCTGCCATACAGGAGTGAGATGCTCACCGCGAGCTAGGCGGCATTTTATTTCGAAAGGTACCCGGGGAACATCTTCACAGGCTCAGAGACTACCTATTTGCAGCTATTTTAAGGCTCACATCAACAAATCTCCAACACTCCCTCAAATCAAAGTATCAACCATCTGACTGAAGCTGCTGCAAGTCACTCATCATGTTTCAAAGGTCTGAGGATAGAAGGTGTTGTATGTTGTACAATCTGTAAAGGGAAAAATTGGTAATTTTGGGAAATCTAAATAAGATTGTCTTGAATTATTATATTTACAGGACATTTATTTTCATATTTACAACTATAGTTGGATACCCCGCAATGGACGTATCTCAATGTCCATGATCAGCTAACATTTTAGAAAGATAATTTTCGATCAGTGATAATTTATACAGAGCTTTTTCACTGCAGACATTTTGATTTGTCATAGAAGGAAAGACGCAGGGGTAACTGACAACATTAATGATGCCTCAGTGCCATTAAATGCCCGAATAAACAATGTCAGTCAGTAGTGTTCTGCAATGAACTTGTCATTGCGGAACACTTCACTGTGAAGCTGCTGTTGGGGGAACTGTGGACTGGCTGTCAATAAAAAAGTACTCCACTGACTCACCACTGCACTGCTATAACATTGTTGGACGGACTCATGATGGAAAGTTTAAAAACAAGGATTAAAATTGATGCAGCAGAACCAGAGATATTGTCTCAGGTGTGTTATGCAAGTAATGGGAAAAAAAAGTCAAAAAGTTTAAAAAAACTGTGTCTGCACACTGGATTTTTTCCCCTACCTGAAAATGTATTTGACTGGAAAAGGCAACATCCAACATAACAAAGAGCAAGTTACTGTATATGTAGACTCCAAATTAGTTACATCATGCTAATCATTAAGATAATAAATTACATTGTTAGTGCCTGAAAGAATCACAAAAAACAGTCACAGTAATCCCACATGATATATCTATGTTGTAAAGTTTACTGAAAAAGAGAGAGCTACAGCACTATACACTATACAACCTTTAATATACCAAAAACTATATTTTTATAGACAAAATTTAAATAAACAAATTAAATTTGGAACCATTTAATTTGAAGGGGGGAATGCAACTTGATATATACAGTAACCAGCCTCAGCACATTGACATCACTTGAACCAGTTTATCAGATTTCACACAGCTCCTTCTGGAGCCACAAAAGGCTTTATACAACTTTTTTCACATATGTGTTAGTATTCCCCAAGACCTGTAAACTCTGATGTGTAAAATCAGTGCAGTTCAAGCTTTTTCAGGTGTCAGTTTTTCAAAGTGTTAAAAAACAATACCTGGGACCTGGTAGCTTGGTGTTTAAGATCTGATCATGATCATCTGTCATAAAGGCACAAAAATGTCCCCAAAAAGCATTTTCTTACCTAAACAAAATGTGTATTAATAGTCTAAAAGACTGATATAGTTAGTTGTTGATTTGTTCCTTACTCATCTCTTGGTAACTGCTCATAAAATTGTTGTCTGTTCTCCTCCTGTTTAATTTGCTGTTAATGCTAACTCAACTCTTCCTCTATGTGTTTATCTGTTGTCTTGACAAATTCAGGATAATTCCCACATTTCCACTACTCTATTACCATCAGTGCACTAACAGAGTTATGTCATGCTTACCCTCTCTTCTCTGACAGAAATACTGTTTTCAGTCAGTAATTATATCCACTTACTTCCACTTAGCTGTTTTTCTGATTGCTGTTAAGATAAACCCAACATTTCCTGAGTGGATGTTTTACATTAAAAGCCTTCCAGCACCTCTCACCTCCCCTTTCCTGGTAGGCTTTTAATGTGAAACATCTGCAGGAAGTGTTGAGTTTCATTAAGGGTATCTAAACACCGGTTAAAACAAACAGCAAAGTAAAGGCGATTGGAAATAATTACTCAATGAAAACACTATTTTCATTGAGTAGCAGAGCAGCAGATTGGTTGGTATAACATCACTTTATTATATCATTCATACTGATGCAATTTGTGCTGTGGAAATGTACATTATGCAGAATTTTCCATGTGAATAGAGTAAATTCAGGTAATGTTAGTGATTCTACCCCGCCCGCCCCCCCCAACACAATTTAACCCAGCCTTTGTTAGTAACAGTTTTTTTTTCATGCTGGCTGTGTCCATTTAATACCAACGTTTATTTAACTATCATGCAGCAGTCACTCTACCAACAGAAAATCATCTCATTCTTATTTAGCATGATTGTCTCCATAACTTTCCATACTAACTTTTCACACTGTTGAACAAGACTTCCTTCAATGCAACCAGCAGAAGGGAAGTTATTTATATGGACTGACATCAGAGGAGCAGTCCAAGCCTGTTTGGCAGAGCAATAAATAAATGGAGGCCCGCAGCATGTACCCAAAAGTTTGCGGCTTCAGAGGGGTGAGAAACATCAGTGGGATATTGGATGGAGTCTCAAGCTTGAACAGTATCAGATGAGCAGAGAAAGCAATGTAAATTCAAATTTGGTTTCTGTCAAAGCATTCAGGGCTCAAAAAGAAGAAAAGGAGTCGGGCATTGTTTTTTATGTTTGTTTGCATGTACAGTATACACACACACACACACACACACACACACACAATGGGGCAATTTCTGCATAAAATATGTTTGAGTTTTGTTTTTGCCTGCTATTTTTTATGTGCTTTGTTCTACCTAATGCATCAGAGATTAACCTGTTCATTAAAAGCACTTTAAATATAGATTTGACTACACAAACAGAATTTTGAAAGTGCACCCCTCACCTCAGTTTATGTACATGCACCGGGGCCAATCACCTCAGCACTGACAGCTGTAGGAGAACCCTTTATTGGCAGGATGAGCATCGTTAGTGCAAAACCACTACATTTTGTATCACAGTGAAGGCCAAGTGTACTTTTTTATATCTCCTCAAGATACTCAGTGTGGGATTGCTCACTCCAGCTCTTGTCGTAGCCCCCCACCCCCCCACCCCCCACTCCCACTCGAAACAAATGAGGGATTAAAGCAGAGACATCTACAACAGAAGACTGGGAGCAAGAGGATGACTGCAGCTCACTGAAATCCACAGGATATTTATTTCTTTTGTCTCGGGGCTTAGAAAGTACAACACCCACTCTTCAGCTTGATCTCTCTCTCTCTCTCTCTCTCTCTCTCTCTCTCTCTCTCTCTCTCTCTCTCTCTCTCTCTTTAAATTATTTGTCATTTGTTCTGCAGTGTGCTTTTATATTAAATACTGGACAGCAGGGACATTTTTTCATGCATTAAATAATAATAATAATAATCACAGCTGAAGGATGTTCATGTTTCTTTTCGTCATACATGCACATACAAGATTTCTTTGATACTGTAAGGGCATCTGTCTTCGTAATCACCCATGATAACAGCTATCAAAGTGAAATGCCAAAAGATGAATTAAAATGCAGATCAAAGTGGGATGCACTGCCAGATAAGTGCCATTTCAATGTGTTAACATGATCATCTGAAAATGACTGTTGAGTAAAGAAATTAAAATAAAATTTCATTTTTGAGAGAAGATGTCACCAGTTGAGCTGACAACAGGTAAAGAGTGGGTATGTGTAAATACATATACGTGCTTCACTCTGTGACGTGTGTAAAAAGCTGATTCCTGCACCGAATCTACACATGACTACTAGAATGTATCACTCTGCCACAGCTTAGCAAGGAACAAAAAGAGGGAATTCCATACTAAATGGGCTGTAGCTTTGAAAGATACTGACTCAATTTAGCTAACTGCTGAAGCCTCATATTAGCTTCATATGAACTTTGGAATGCATATTTGCACAGAATGAACACTGTGGATTTTGGCCCCCATTTCTTACAGTGTAGTCGTGTTCTTACATGAATTCAGGGTCAGTATGGAGAGTAGGAATTGGTACAGTGACCAAGGCCCATTTCCATGTACATATGGGCACATCAGTATTGTATCAAGACAGACTTGAAAAAAACCAAACCTATCCTTTAAGCTGACATCTGAACATATGGATCTTTACTCAGCCTATTAACCAGTGATATCATCCCTACAGTCAGTCATCATTTTCTCTTGTGAAACCGAAACATACTGTTTGAAACCACTCTTTATAAAATCTCACCTTCATGTGGCTTGTCCAAGTTTGCCAGGTGCTGAAAACCAAATAATCACATTAAATGGTAAATGGACTGCACTTATATAGCGTTTTTCTAGTCCTCCGACCACTCAAAGCACTTTTACACTACAAGCTACATTCACCCATTCACACACACACACACACCGATGGCGGCTACCACGCAGGGTGCTGGCACGGCCATCGGGAGCAATTTGGGGTTCAGTATCTTGCCCAAGGACACTTCGACACATGGACTGGAGGAGCCAGGGAATCGAACCACCAACCTTCCGATTAGTGGACGACCCGCTCTACCTCCTGAGCCACAGCCGCTCAATAACTGTCATATTTCAGGGCGCTGTGTGCCGAACATTCAGTAATCACACATTGACAGGTAAAGCAAGAAGGGCCTAGCCTCATGAAAAAAACAAAAAATGTGAACATAGCATGGTTGTGGTGTCAACCACAACCATCGCACTTTTCTGTAGCTCAGTTAAACAGCAAATGTCAAGTAACAACAACCAAAAACTGTTTGCATTACACACATGAGGTCAAGTATTGTGTATCTGTCATTCTTGGTGGGGCAAAGGCCCCATCTAACTCCATTCTATGCTTTTCAATGCGATTAGGGACAGTAGGACTGTCCCACCTTCGATCAGACGTGATGTCAGTGAGACGGTACAGAAAAATAAATCCTAAGTAATGAACATAAACAAGAGCAAAACTGTAATGTGCCATTGGCTGAATTTGCCTACAGTGTCAGCTTTTATGAAATTTAAAAAGTTGACGGTGAACCTGTGAATCTTTGAGCCTCAGGCAAATCATCCTTTCACCCTGGGGCTCCGATCACAAAGACCCATGAAGTCACCTTTGCTGTCTGGGCCCGCTGGCGATGAAGTATTTTCAGACTCTTGGGAAAACTTTGAGGCAGCCAAACAGGCACAGATATGCAAAATAATATGATTTATTTTATTATTTCTCTACAAATTGTTGTATTTTTTGATGACACAAACCTGTAATCTTGCTCTACTGATGGCTGTAACAGAACACATTTGCAAAGAAAACAATGGCCTGTCTCTTCAGCACGGTCTATGAAAACATTTGAGTTACAACCGGACAGGGTTCCACTCAATTAAAAACATGAGTGAACAGTTCACCAAGTTGGTAGGAAACACTTACACTTACTCTGAAGTTGTAAGTGTTTCCTACCAACTTGGTGAACTGTTCACCAAGTTGGTAGGAAACACTTACTCACTCTGAAGTTGTAAGTGTTTCCTACCAACTTGGTGAACAGTTCACCAAGTTGGTAGGAAACACTTACAACTTCAGAGTGTTGACTACGTGCTTCCCTGCCTGTCTGCTTCCGTGTGTGTGTGTGTGTGTGTGTGTGTGTGTGTGTGTGTGTTTGATAGCATGCATGTCTGTTAGAAGAGTGAGGTAGCTCAGGGCATCACTGGGGCAAATCTGCACCCCAACAGATGAGTCAAAGATTGAGTTCAGTTCAAGTTTACAATGATAAACTCCTATAAAGTTTGAAATGATGATATTCAAGGCTGGAATTGTATTACACCTCACATTAAGTGTATACTGTTCAACACCATAGGAGCAGCTAATGTAAATTCTGCTTCATTGTACTCCTTCCCTTCAGCCAACAATTTACTTCAGTTGTCAATTACTCATCAGTAATAATTCATAACATTTTCATATTAGATGTCCATTTTGCTGCTCAGTGTAAACAGCTAATGTAATCTGTCCGCCTCCAGCTCTAAAGGGGTGTTGTTGTTTATTGTCTCAATTAAATATTTAAATAGCTCCAAACAAGCTAGGCTGAGTGAGCTGGCTATGGAACAGAAGACATTCAGATGTCATGTAACATTGGCATTTGTAATAGCACAAAATGCTAAAAAGTCAGTTGTACAACATAAACTTGTTAGCTGCCTTTAAACAAACAAGCTTAAGACCATCGTGGGTTGAATGTCACCAGATTCATACAATTCATGAGAATTGTATTTTGAATGCTAGCAAATTAATCATTGTATAACCTTGTTAAAATCATGAATTCCAAAAAAGAAAGTTAGCAAGTACTAGGTAGATACTCAATAACACCACAGTGTGGATAGTAAATCCCAGGAACATGTTTTACTTTTTCAGAAAGAAAAAAACTCTAAATGAGATTTTGCACTGAGGTACATATTATATTGGATATCTTGGATTAATGGAGCCAACTACAGGCTAGTTTTCCATTAATTCTAATTGGTGGAGCTGACTTAAGGGTCCACTGCATTTCTTCTGATTGGTTGAGCAGTCAACAGGCTGATATTAATTCTGACTGGTGGAGCCGACTACAGGCTATTGCATCACATACTAATCTGACAGAGATATGCTACTGGCAGCAAAAAACAGAAATAGTAACAGAAATGGGCTCCAGGCAGGATGAACAGGAGGTTACATCTATTTCCTTTGTGTATCAGTGTTATCGCTTATCAAAAATGAGCTATTTTTATGAGGAAAAAAAAGCTTCCCCCTCATGAAATGGGTAGAATCACTTAATCACCTGCATAGTGTGATAAATGTGTTAAACTGCTGAGTGGCTGTAATGCCTCTTTGTCACTGCCACCTTTCTGGGCTCCTTTCTGAGTGTCAACACATTACAAGTGTGATTTGACCACAGTGAATACTCTGTAAAGGCAGTGAAGCCATTTCTTCTCTAATTACACCAGAAATAGAACGCACCCACTTTTCTCCCTTTATTCCTGCCCCTATGAAGCCAGCAGTCCGTAAAACATTAAAGAGCCGACAGAATAAGAAATGAAAACATGAGCCTAACAAATCATCTTTAATATCAGTGACAATTTCAAATATAAATATAAATATATAGTACATACATACATACATACATACTGTATTTGAGTTCAACTAAAATCACAAGGCATCCCCTCTTCATTAAAAAATCATGCTAAAATGATTACATTTTTTTTGCTGGAACAAAATAAAAAGGTCTTTGGGGATATATCACAAGTGCAATGTACTCTAATCAAGTTTGTGCTGATAACTGTAGTGTACAAGCAAGACTGTAAAAGCATAATGGACGTAGCCACCATGACGTCACCCATTGGTTTGTGGAATCCCATTTTGAAGCCTCAAGTTTGCATTTTGACTGGCACCATCTTGGATTTCAGCCTAAAGTGACCATATTTGGAGGAGAGGGTGGAGCTGACCATAACGCGAGCTGCTACGTTTGTTAGCACAGTGCCTATACAGTCAATGGTTAACTGTGATAATGCTAATGCTAATTTTCAAACAGGCTTAAAAAAACATCCAACTCCTTAGAGGGTTTTTTAGTACAACCAAACACAAGACTTTTTAAGGTAACCAAATATTCAACTAACTTTCATGAAATGAAAACACACTAAAACACACTAGCGACAGCTACGGCTACACCTATACTCTGTGAATCTACGGTTACGTCATGGTTACTTTACCTAACCAACATTGTCGTCTATGGAGGGTTTTAAGGGCTGAAACTAAATATATTAATACATCAATAATTATTTCATTAAATGCATAAATAAATGAATAAATATATAATAATATAAGATGCAATAAATAATTATATAATGTAATGCTTAATTGTCACCATAAATAAATAAATCACAAATAAAATGAGACATTAAATATATAAATGTTAAATTTATACATTTGTATATGTATAAAGTCAGTGGTCAGACTCTGCCCTGCAATTGGTGGTTGAACTTGAATCTACTGCTTTTGTCTAATTCAAGATGGCAGCACCCGGTGTGGATCTTAATAATCTTCCGTGCTACAACGGTAGATATGTTGGCTGGAACAGATGGAGGCAAATGCCAATTGCTTTGCTTTTTTCAGATCAGATTGAGGGCTTCGCTGACCGAATTGGAATGATATTGGCCCTGACTGACACCGAAATTAGTGAAGCTGTATTAACGATCCCAGATCCTGCTGGGTCTGTAATACTGTTCATTCACCAATCAGAGGCTTTTACCCCTGTGAAATGTAAAGTAAACATATACATATATACATACACACACATACATACACATATATATGTGTGTGTGTGTGTGTGTGTGTGGAGGTAGTTAAAAGTACTAAGGAACACAACAAGCTACTAATGTAATATAAAATTCACTCATTTGGTGTAATTTATTACTCCAGGTGTGTCCTTCAGACAGCCTGAGACAGACAGTATCCTGCCACACAACAATAACCCAAATTAGCTTTCCTGCTAAAGTCTCCTTCTTATCTAACTTACAAACATGAACACACGTCTTGTCCTGCACCTTATTGAACAAGCCACCAAACATGAACACACATCTCAGCTGCACCACATTAAACAGCACGTGAGCTTGCAGAAGTCACTTTGGTCCTGTTAGATGCTAGTGTGGTCCTTACTTTTCAGTACCACTGCTAACAACACTGTTTGCTAACAACACAACACTGTCTGCCCATGACTTGACAGATCAAGTTTGATTACTTTGTCTCTCATTGTCCTGCCACCAGAGCTCAGCCTGCCAGCTGCTGTCAATCAAACACAGACAGCAACACCAGCTGGATGATACAAAAAGGAGCATTTCTAATATTTCTCCAAAGACCTACAGTATTTTCTTCCTTTAAACAAAAAAAACTGTTGACAATATATTTAAATCATGTTGACAGTATTTCTACTGCAAAAATTGATGACTAAATGTGATTTCAGTTGGACTGAAAAATACTATTGTTGCTATGTCACCCAAACACTGGGTGTCATATGTCAAAACATAAAAATTCTCTCCTTTTCTCGTTGCTTTTTCTCAAAAGAGAGCAAAGGAGGTGTAAATTATAAAGCAGATATGTATACAGGAGCATAAAAAACCATGGAATTTAATTTCAGCTGTACTTTAAAACATGAGTCAATATGATGCTTATAATGCAAAACATTAACACACTTAGGGAAATCTCTTGTTTCTCCTCTTATTTCTGAGCTGTTTTTCATTTTTCAGTTTTGCATTTCTGCATTTTGTTAATCTTCTCTAGCCCACTTAGCAATGCATTTGTTAATTTAAATCCACTTTAGAGCTAAATTTGATTTGACTGTGTGTAACTCAGTCTTCCATTCTGTCCTCCTCACTCTCTCTCTTTTCCCCCCCCTCGAACTAAACTCTGCCTCAATGTCACGGCAGCAAGGCAAAGACAATTAAGGTGTATAAATATGTAAATATGGTCACGGCAGCTCAGCGGGAGGAACAGCGTAATGACATTTTCTGCCCTCGTTTGGCTAATCCCCAAGACACCTCCGAATTAGAAACCTTAATGACAACCAATAACGCACAGATGGTCAAACTCTGGGGGCACACCGGCCCTTCTGATGCTGCCCAGGCTCCTTGCAGCATTGCTCTTCATGCCAACAATACACACATACTCAAGCACACACACGCACGCACACACAGACACACACACACAAGCACAGGGACACATAGATAAACACATGCAAACAGGCAAGCCGGCACTGGCATGCAGGGAAGTAGGCAAACAAGCACACATGATGCAGAACACACACAGCGCACACACACACACACACACACATTTCCTAGCCAGATGCCACCCGTGCCCATAGGGGTGATCATGGTCGTAACTAGAAGGTCAAGTCTTGGCAGGCCATTTAAGGCCAGCCAGGGCACTGCTTCCATGTGTTTTCCGTGCGTGTGTGTGGAGGTTATTGTTTGGTGTCTCAGGTAATATGTCCGGCGAGGCTTGGTGACAGATGTCGACCATCCGTCTTGCAAAGCTGACATATAGAAACACTCCCTGCTGTCACTTCTCAGGAGAGAGGGAGAGTCAACGCAGGGAAAGAGTGTGTATGTGAGAAACAGAGAGAGAGTGAGCAAGAGTAGAGGCGGAGAGCGAGATGTTTTGGCTGGTTTCCTACAGTAATTAGTTCAACCTAGCTATTTGTTCTTTCTACCTCTATTAGATGGGAAAATGTTTCTTCAGGGAGTAAGCAAGTTTTTTCAGAGGGCAAAACAGTACATAGGAAGCAGAAAGATTTGTGAGAGTTGCCAGACTAGGTCAAAAAAAGTCAAAAATGCATAATATTTCAGGGAGCTCATAGATAATGTATCAGGCAATTATTGTTTAAAAATATAACATGCCTGCATGTCACACCAGTTTGATATATGGATGATTCCTTTCTTGAAAATACAATTTCATCCTTTAAATCCCTAATAAAGACTATTTCTGTTCAACTGTGACACTTGGGTAACAGATACATAAGACAAGGATAAAACAAAAATGTTTGTGTTTATTGTAGTGATTAAAAAGAGCACATACACACACTCTTTTTGGATATTTCCGAAATAAATATTTTTTGTGTCTTGTATGGCAGCATTTAAAGATATGATCCTTTAGATTGGTTCTGATCCTGGTTGACTTGACAAGTGCATTATTTAAATTATATATGCTTCCTTTAGGTAATATTATTAGGAAACACTCCATATTGTTATGCTGATGATATCCAATTATATTATATTATATCAGTGAAGCCAGATGAAACCAATCAGTTAACTAAACTCCAAGCATGCCTTAAGGACATAAAGACCTGGATGACCTGAAGTTATTGCGCTTGGCCCTAAACACCTTAGAAACATTATAAATATAAACATAAAAAATAAACATTATCTAATTATATAGCTACTCTAGATGGCGTTGCCCTGGCCTCCAGAACCACTGTAAGGAACCTGGGAGTTATCTTTGATCAGGATATGTCCTTTAACTCCCACATAAAACAAATTTCAAGGACTGCTTTTTTTCAACTACATAACATTGCAAAAATCTGGCACATCTTGTCTCAAAAAGATGCAGAACTAATCCACAGATTTCTTACTTCTAGGCTGGATTATTGCAATTACTTATTATCAGGCTCTGATAAAGACATTGAAGCTGGTCCAGAATGCAGCTGCACAGGTACTGACAAAAACTAGAAAATTTCTCCCGTTTTAGCTTCTCTGCATTGGCTTCCTGTGAAATCCAGAACAGAATTTAAAATCCTTCTCCTCTCCAACAAAGCCCTTAATGGTCACCATCATATCTTAAAGAGCTCATAGTGCCTTATTACCCCACAGAACACTACAGGCTCATTTGTGGTTCCTAGAATATCTAAAAGTAGAATGGGAGGCAGAGCCTTCAGCTATCAGGCTCCTCTCCTGTGGAACCATCTTCCAGTTTGGGTCCAGGAGGCAGACACCTTCTCTACGTTTAAGAGTAGGCTTAAAATTTTAACTTTATATTTTGGGCCAGCCCAGGCTTGCCTTGGACTGCTGGGGGACTTCCCATGATGCACTAAGCTCATCTCTCCTCCTTTCCCTCTCTGTCTATCTATCTGCACTCATTCATGCCCCATTAATGCATGTTACTAACTTGGCATCTTCCCTGTAGTTTTGTGCTTTCTCATCTCGCGGGAGACCTTCAGTTGCAGACCACCTGCTGTCCCTGTGGTCCAGCTTGACGCCCACTGCTACTATTATTATTATTAGTCATATTTCGATTATTATAATTGTTGTTATTGTTATTATTGTTGTTTCTGTGCTTCTCTGTGTCTCTCTCTCCCCCACCCCTTTCTCAACCCAGCTGGTCAACGCAGATGACCGCCCACCTAGAGCCCAGTTCTGCTTGAAGTTTCTTCCCATTAAGGGAGTTTTTCAATTCTGCTGTCGCTTGCTCATGGGGGAATGTTGGGTAACTTAAAGAGTACGGTCTAGACCTGCTCTATGTGAAAAGTGCCCTGAGATAACTTCTGTTGTGATTTGGCACTATATAAATAAAATTGACTTGAGTTGACTTGACTTTAATAGAATAGGTCCCAGAGTTATATTCCAAATGACCTGTATTGACTACTGAGGGCAGCAAACACGCCTTGAGTGGCTACTCCGTCAAATATGCAACAGAAGAGAAGAAACTTGTATATTTACAGTGCAGCCAACTAACTGTTGGCTCAGAGGTTTCATGGTGTCATATTTTAATAAGACTGAATATTTCACTGAACTTGAGATCAAATGTTATTTTCCCCATTACATGAAGTGTTTGTCTGCACCAGCTATTCTTATCAAAATCACCTCCATCATGTACATGCATTGTTTCTTCTCTTTCTGTGAGGGTATGCACTCCTCCAGTGTGCATGAAAACTACTATATAGAAAGGTCATTATAGAATAAAAATATTAGAGATGTCCTGAGCCAATCATAAGGATCAGTATCGGAGTTGTTCCAAGACATGGATTGGTAATGGCTAAAATAAACTTGATCAAATGCCGATCCTTTCATTACTGCAATGATTAGTTGATTAGTCGATCGATGGAAAATTGTGGGCAACTATCTTGATAACCAATTTGAGTCATTTTGTAAGAAAAAAGTGCTAAAATTATCTGGTTCCAGCTTCTTAAATGTCAATATTTTCTAGTTTCTTAAGTATTATATTAAACTTAATATCTTCAGGTTGTGGCAGAGCTTTCCATAAGCACCAGCTGCTGGACAAACAGCCAACTACTCGTTTAAGTCCAGCTGGCTACTTTATTGTATTAATTTTTAATTCTAATAAAATAGTTTTTCAATGCAAGCATGATGATAGAGAAACGTGCCTATCTGTCTGTATCAGTCCCGCCCCCACATGCTCTGTATGAATGTGTGTGCACACCCTCAGCTGAGAGGATGTGTCCTGCCCAGTAGAGAGCGGAGAGTCCTCTTCAGTGTTTGACAAATATTAGCAAAATAATTGATGACAAAACACATTAAGAATTACATTGATTGCACAGACAGGGGACATCCTCATTAGATGGCCTACTTCAGAAAACAGCAACTTGATGATTGCGCAGTAAGTATTAAAGAGTCCACTGAAGCACTGCATTTTCCATATACACCACACAGATGTTTATGGGCTTGATGAATGAACAAATTAATGAATTATCTGTATTTACATTGTGCTTTTTACAGCAGAGCCATCTCTAAGACACATTGCAAAGTAACAGGCCTGTGTCATATAAGGAAAATGTAGGCTATGCCTTAGTCTCACACTGTAATTTTACAGTTTAATATGTCCTAGAATGCTTTTGTATTTTTTGCCATTGACCAATTATGCAAAATAATGTCCATCAAACAACTAATCAATTAATTAAGAAAATAATCATTAGACTTGTTTATCTCTCCTCTCTCTCATTAGCAATGAGCAGTGTATAAAACTTTCAGGTAGCAGCTTTTTAGCCGGCACTGACTATCGGTTTCACTGGTTAAAATGATGTGAGTAACTTGATGACAGGCCAAAATTTAATTAGTCTGTTGTCTGGTTTGTGTTCTCTCTGTAAGCTGGTGTCTGTATCCGACCAAAGATCATTTGTGAGAGAAGAACCTCCACTCTGTAACACCACTACAAGTTTCTGTAGTTCCCACAACACCAACAGAGTGATATATAATCTCTCAAGCTGATCATGTCACATTAAGTCACATCAGCAAAACAAGCTGGAAAAAAGGACATTATGATCAAAGCTTTAAATCTCAACATTTTTAAGTTGATGTGAAGTCATCTTTAATTTAAATTAAATCTGGAAACAGTGTATTTAGGACAAGCTGTCCTATCTATCTATCTGCACCGTGTATTACAGTTACAGTATGATAAATATGCACTGTACTGGTGTAAACTAGTTACATAATGGTGTAATGAAAAGAAAAAATATCAGCTTTAGTATTAGTGGAAATTATTTTAATACGGTGCATTTAAGACCCAAATTCTGAACCTCTGAACACAATCTTGATCCTGAGAACCACGTTTGTCAAGAAGCTAATTATAATCACATCTCTCTGGCAATCACCATCAAACACGCAGGAGGCCGAGTCTCCAGGTGCCTCATTTCCCATCCTCATGCTTTATTTTGCATTTTCAAGTTGCGGCACGTAAAAGACTTTATAGGAGCTCAAGTGCATCTCACACCTTGTAGCATGTTTGCCTGTTGTTGGAAACTGAGGGAGAGATAAAGAGCTCCTTGCAACTGCGTCTTCACCACTCAGCCCTTTACCTATCTACCCTCCCCCACATACAAACTCCTCAGACACCATGGTGATATAATATTATTCTGGGCAAGGAAGCCTCATTGTACACGTGTCGATAAATTATTAATGTCCTTAACAAATTATCCATCACCAGAACATGTTTAAAAATTTATTGAGCACCTTACTCACACTACAATGTGGGTCATTTGTGCTCATTACACTGCATGCCAGAGCAACAAAGCAAAAGGTGTGATTCCATTTGTAAGTAATTCTTTGCAAAGGCATACTTGTTGATGGCTGATAGACAGAGATAAGTAGTACTACTGTACTGTGCGCTATAGATAGATCTGTAAATAATACAATAAACATTTAATTGGCCTGTCAGATCAAAGCTTTCCAACAAATGCTATGTACCAGAGAACAGGATTACCAACTATTTGCACAACAGTCAGTGGTTTTAGGGTTGAAAATCAAATTAGCACTATATAGAGTACAAATCCAACAAGCACTGCTTTTCATCTGTCTTTTCCATTTATCCTGATGAAAGTCTTACTCTTCTATCTAAATCCCCTTTAATAAGCAGAATAGTGGAAGTCAGAATTTGGATGGATGAATGTTTGGCAAACAAGAATGAAAAATTTGCCAAATCTTCTCTGCCATTGCCAAACAGCTTATTTTGCTGTTGCTATTGACACTTGTTTTGAGCTTCTGGTACCCCCAGGTGCTGCCAATCAGGTGCCTGATTGGCACCTGATTGGCAGCACCTGTGAGCATGGGCCCTGCTACAGTGGTCAGTAGGTGTCTGCTCCAAGAATCGGCATGCCACGTTTGACTGATCTGGATAGGGCCCGCATTTTTTGGAGCCTTAGTACCATCTCCAAAGTGAAGGCCAAGTTCCATATAACAGGGAATGCCAGAGACAGGCCACGAGGTGGGTGTCCCAAGAAGACAACACCCCAAGAAGACCGTTTCCTCACCCTGTCAGCACTTTCGTACTGTACGCTGTCTTCTACAGATTTGCAGTCAAGGTTTGCAGGACGATATGGCTGACAGCTCTCTGCCCAGACAATCCAGAACAGACTGCACGCAGCCAATCTCCAGTCTCATAGGGCTGCTAGGAGGCCTGCCATGACTGCCCTTCACCATCAGGCCCGTTTGTGCTTGTGTAGGCAACACGTGCATTGGAACCTGAACATGTGGAGGAACGTTATGTTCAGCGATGAGTCCAGATTCTGCCTACGGCAGATTGTAGGGTCAAAGTGTGGAGAAGATGCGGAGGACGCTATGCTGATTACTGCACCGATAGAGTAGCATCTTTTGGTGGAGGCAGTGTGATGGTGTGGGGCGGCATCTCCCTCACTGGAAAAACGAGGCTTGTCATCATTGGAAGCAATCTCAATGCAGAGAGATATCAAGATGAGATTCTGCAACCAGTGGCTATACCATATCTCCACAGTCTGGGACCGAACTCTATCCTCCAAGATGGCATTGGCAGAGAAGAGAGTAACCCACATACTCAGCTCTGCTGCTCATCCCACAAATACATGTTCCTTACAAATGTGGCACCATTTAAAAGGAAAATAAACAGGCTTTCCAACGGTATAAGATTTATTTCCAAGAAGCATTGTTACAACAAAGAAATAATCTACCAAACACAAATTTCCTTACTTTTTGTGCTAAGTTTATTTGTTTTAATCCACAATCTGTGTTTTCATTGCAGTGTATGTGTATTCATTTGCACTGGTGTTCATCTAAAAGTTAAAGTGGTAAAATTGAATCTTCCTGTATGGGCTGAATGGGTTTTGGGCATATTTTTCCGTTGGTGGCTTGGAGTTTGTTTTGGCGGTTTTCTATAATATTTAGCTGATCACTGGAAAATACTTTACTCAAGTTTGGCATGGTTGTTCACTCTATAGCTGAACTATAGCTCAGCAACATGTGTTTCTCTACATAGTCTTAGTAAATGTTAGCATTGTAGTTGTAGAATATTTCCTATGCATGAAGATACTATTAGTCTCTTTGCCATATGATCAATAATATGGAGTTACATCTCTGATGAGAAGAGCTTTTCTTAGATTCATGGGGAATTCCAATATCATTGTTGCTTCTTATAGGTTGGGGATATTTAGTTAAGAATATTTCCCTTGAATTGGGATACTGTTTCCTGCTACATGTTCATCTGAGGCCAGTCAGGATGTTGTCTGAGCTTCATCTCAGATGAAAAGGGCAACAGCAGAGCCTTTTCCACCAAATCCAACTGTATAACTATTTTCTATAAATGGGCAGTTCCTTTACACAAGTGTCTCTGACTGAGCTCATGTTTCTTCAAAGTAAATACTAATCTAATATAATCTAATATTTTTGTGATGCATCCTAATGAATATGGTAGACCTGAGCCCACATTACCAACCGATATAGTCTCAATTATCATACAAAATCTCCAGGACTTAAATAAAGGTGAAAGTTGTCATCACAGAACATTACCTTGAAATGCATTACCCCAACCCTGGTTATGATTGTAAAAAATGACAATCCACAAGGCTAGTCATCTTAGCAGTAATACAAATTAATTGTATCCAACGGTAGCCTATTTTGTATCCAAAGTTATCAAGCACAGGGGGACAAACCCCAAAGCACCTCCCCCAACTCCCTCATAGTGGAAAGAGTGTCCAGAGAGATATTGATAATATATACATTTCTGACACTGATTGATTTGAAGTGTAATTTAGGAAAACATCAAGGGAACAGGTTGAGGAACTGATGCAATGTGAAGTTATGACTTCAAAGCAGCTGATTGCATGTATTGCTATTTCTAACAGTGACGGATCAGTTTACTGTCAAAGGCTGTGATCATCTGGATATTTAATGTCTTCTACTTATGTCTAAGTTCAGAACTTTCATAGGAGGCTAAAAACACTGTGACCAGAGAACAGGTTTACTGAATGAACAGCACAAAAATTATTGGGATTAGGAGCTGGGTTAACTCTTACATTTCATTTTAGAAAAAAAATGAGACCCCCCTCCCCTCACCCCCCTTTTTGAATAAAGAGCTTCATAAATAGCTTTACAGCCACTGAATTTGCAAACCATTAACAGACTCCAGCTCTGTGACTGCTGAAGGGCTTGACCACTGAAATATTTTCACCCTGAGTTACAACAAATAGCCTAAAAATAAATATTAATTAAGTTAAATAATGTATGACATCTGACATGACATTCATAATCAAAGTAATAACAAGATGCCAAGTAGTGTAGCCAGGCGTGTTGAAGACATTTTCTCCAGAGCCGTTCCGTTAAAACACATTAATATCAGTAAAATAAAGTTCAGTGCTCGCTGATGTGCGAAAGAGAGAAAGAGCAGCATGCGCTCTCACTCTGTGAGCTCTTTTACGCACAGCCCAGTTGGCTTTTTTACGCACAGTAACATAAACAGTTGTAACAACTGTGACTGAATGAGCAAAATGGGCACCGACACCCTGGAAGCCTGCAGTCAGACATCTAACGCATCATGAGGAGATGGGGGATCAGCACCTTGGACAGCGCTCATTACTCACAAGCAGGAGGCCACTATAAACTACAGGCTGATCTACTGATAGTCTTAAGTCTTTATCACAACTGAATATTTTTTGACATCAGTGAAGTTTTCAGTTTAGCGTAGCTTTGTGATCCAGAAGCCTCCAGGATGGATGCATTGCAGATAGATGGGCCCTTATCATTTTGAAAGCTCTTTGACAGCTCTTATTTCCATTAAAGAATTAACAGAATTGTATTTCATTGTGTGTGATGATATAAATCCTTATATGTTGTTTTGATGGGAAAGCGACAGGCATTTGATACACACAAGTCTGATGACTAGGCCAATAGGTTAATTTCCTGAAATATAAAAGTTATATTGTAGTCTGCTAGGTAGGACTTTTGCTATTGATGGAGAAGATGTTTGATAGAGCAGACACATTATTTCTTGGCTGCAAATTTTTGGGCAAAATGTAAAATTGATTTGCAATACAGTACAGATTGGAGGAATTTCCCACATAGCATCATTGGATACAAGACACTTCAATCTGAGAGAGAAGATCCACATGTGTTGTGTTTTTTAAAACAGACATTAGCTACTTGTTTAATGGTGATGAGGAAAATTAAACCCTGATACAGAGTGTTGTCCTCTGTTTAAAACGCATCTTTATGACCTGTGGCACACATAAAAACATTTTTTAATCTCTTCTATTTAGGCAAGGCAGTTTTATTTATAAAGCATGTTTCATACTCAGAGGTAGATTCAAGGTGCTTTACAGAGAAGTTAAAGCAACATAATACAAAGTTAAAACAACACAATTGGAAAAGAGCAAAATAAAAGATTAAATCGATATAGAAAATAAAAAAGAAATGAAATAAAAGAGTAAAAGAATTTAAAAAAATTTAAAAAACAATAATAATAATAATACAATAATAGTAAGACATTTAGTTTTAAAAACATTTAGTTAAAAGTGCTTGGGAACAATAAGGTGTTCAGTCCAGCATTCCTGAGACCATCAGGCAGTTGGTTTCAGTGCTGTGCTGCATAATGACTAGAAGCTGCTTCTCCTTGTGTAGATTTTGCCCTGGGCATTACTAGCAGTCCACTCCCTAGTGATCTAAGAGGTCTCGCAGGGTTATATTTCTCAAACATATCAGTCATATATTCAGGGCCAACTCCATGTAGAGATTTATAAATAAGTAATTCTGTGGCATACTAGCAACCAGTGTAGGGATTTAAGAAATGGGGTGATGTTGGCTCTCCTTTTGGTTTTGGTCAGAACTCTTGTGTTTGGATTTTTGAATAAGTTGCAGGTGCCTGATGGTCTTTTAGGAAGTCCTGTCAGAAGTCCACTGCAGTAATCAATTTTGCTGGAGGTAAAACCATGAATCATTTTTTTCCAAATCTTGTTTTATCATAAGGTCCCTGACTTTGGCTATGTTTTTAAGGTGATAAAATGCTGATTTTGTTATTGCTTTTACATGACTGTTAAAACTTAGGTCAGAGTCAATTAAAACATCAAGGTTCTTAATCTGCTCTTTTGTTTTTAGTGCCTTGTCCTTTAAGTGAGCAGCAACCCTGAGCCTCTCATCTTTCCTGCCAAATAAAATTACCTCTGTTTTTTCATTGTTTAATTGCATATGATTTGAGACATCCATTATTTATTTGCACAATGAATTTGCATAATGACTCTGTAGGACTGTAGTCATTTGATGAAAGAGCTAAGTAAATTTCAGTGTCATCAGCATACAGGAACTATGATAGGCAAGGTTATTGTTCTGAAGGATGTAGCCAAGTGGGAGAATGTATAGGTTAAACAGAAGCGGGCTGAGAATTGACCCTTGTGGTACACCACAGGGCAAGGGCATGTGTTTTGAATTATGGTTCCCAATAGCAACAAAATAATCCCTGCCCTCCAAGTATGATTTCAGCCATTTTAAGATTATCCCAGAAAAACCAACCGAGTTTCCCAGTCTATGTAAAAGTATACTGTGTTGACAAAGGCTGCACTAAGATCTAAAATTCATGTCATGCCTGAATCACTATTAAAATTAATATAATTAAAAAATTAAGAAGTGTGTTAGCTGATTAAAAACTGACTTCTCTATAATTTTGCCTAAAAAGTGTAAGTTTGAGATGGGTCAGAAGTTGCTGAGGGTAGAGGTATCTAAATGGCCTTTTTTTAATAAGGGCTTAACAACTGCACTTGTTGCCAGACAGAAGTGATGCATTCACTATGTTAAGAACATCAGTTTCTATGGACATTTTTTAAAAAGTTAATGGGCAAACTGTCAAGACAACAAGTGGATGAATTAAGATGCTGCACTAATTCCAGTAAGGTATCTCTGTTGATGGGGCTGGTTTCTTTGAAGGTGTAGTTGGGAAGATGAAGGTTTGGTTCAGGCTTGAGCTAATCTCAAATCTGATACTGTCAATTTTATTTTTTAAAAAGGATCCAAATTCATCACAGTTATCAGCTGAGAGAAATTCAGGAGCTATTTGCTGTGCAGGATTTGTCAGTCTCTCTACTGTAGCAAATAAAGTGTGAGCATTATTTTTATTTTTGTTTATGATATTGGAGAAAAAAGATTATTGTCTTGCTTTGCAAATTGTATTGTTGTAGGAGTGGAGCATGTCTTTGTAAAAATCATAGTGTATTTGAAGTTTAGTTTTCACACCATTTGTGTTCAACTTTTCTGCATTCTCTTTTCTTAGCCTTACACTTGGATCACGTCTCCAGGGTGCTTTCTGTTTATAAGTGATTGTCTTGTTCCTAATGACTTCATACTGGTGTCTTTACCGGTGAGGGTTGGATGTAACAAACAAGTCAAAAAATACAGAAATTATCTGATAGAGCCAAGTCCTTGACCGGTGTTGAAATATGGAAAAAGTGATGATCAAGTCCAGAATATGTCCTTGAGAGTGGGTGGGCTCCTTCACATGTTGACATAGGCCAAAAGTATTAAACATTGCGTTAAGTTAATTTGCATAATTATCCTTTGGGTTATCAACATGGATGTTGAACTTACCAGCTAATAGGAGAAAATCAAAGTCTATGCAAATCACAGATAAGATTTCACTCAGCTCCTTGAGAAAATGTCATGCTGAGTGCCTTGGAGGTCTATAAATAATTAAAAGTAGAATGCAAGGTGAACATTTAAGGAAAGGGCAGAGGTATTCAAATTATATAAAACTGTCAAATGACACTTACTGGCATTGGTATGAATCTTTAAATAGGGTTGCTATCCCCCCCTCTTCTGTATTCCCTGGTGGTGTTAATAAAAATTGTTCAGGGGCTGATTCAATAAAAGTGTTTGCACTGCTGGCTTTGTCCAGCCAGGTTTCAGTTAAAAGTATAACATTAAGGTTACATGCAGAAATAAGATCGTTTACTAAAAAAGATTAGTTTGTGAGGGATCTGATATTGAGAAGAGCTAGTTTCGCTGTACTTGTAGTGGGTCTTACAGGTATGGATTTGTATGTGACATAATGTAAATTGAAGAAGTTGACAGCGTTGCTTGGATAACCTTTAGTGATTATATTGCTAATTAAGACAGGTATAGCTTAAGTTCTTGGTCCTTCATTGCGGTTTGGATCCTCTTTTTGAAGAGCTGTAAGTGATTGGAAGCACCAGGCCACAGGGTGGAGCTGGTGAGCATAATAGCATGGGTCATGACAGTGGCGGCGTGGAAAAATGGTCACTCAGCTGCAGACCTGAAGTGGCCAGTAAGGGCTGTGGACATGTGGTAGTTGTAAGTCAGGACCTGGGAGTATTAAAGACTATATAAAACAAGTTGTCAGTTAAAATACGTCCACCCAGGGTGCTGGGGTGGATGCCATCATTTCTATAAAAAGATGAAGGTTTCCAAAAAAGATTAAAGTTGTCAATAAAAACGCATTGTGCATTGCACAGGTAGGCCAGGTGTGGAAGGCAAGAATAGTGCTAAAGTGACCAATACCTCGTTTCAAAGAAGGAAGGGGTCCCGAAATAAAAATCCTTCTGCCACAGTCTTCAAGAGAGTCAAGAAGCTTGATAAAATCTTAAGATTTCAGACCTCTGCTCAGAGACTCCATTGCAACCAACATGGATTATAATGTTGCATGCACTGGGATATTTGGCAAAGAGTCTGGTGCATTTTTCCATAATATCAGCCACCTTAGTGGCTGAAAGGCAACTGTCGCATCCAGATCCAGTGAGGTGAGTGGAGGCATGACTTATAGGGTCCGGTGGTGGTTGCTGGGGAAAGAGAAACAGCTATGGCCAGTAAAAGGAGTTGTGACAGGGGTAAATTCTACTGTTGTTGGTGTAGTGAGCAGGCAGGGACACAGGGCAAGACTTACCCACGAGGGCTCCACAACAGGAGCCCACAGCGAAAAGTAGAATTGTACACACAGGAGGTCCTACTGGGAATGAGAAGCAGGCCCAAAGACTGGGCCTGTTTCAATGTATGATGCCATCCCACAGCAGTGTGTGACCAGACTGGTGACCAGTATGAGGAGGAGGTGCCAGGCTGTTGTGGCTGTGTATGGTTCTTCCACACGCTACTGAGGCTCCTGTTTGTTAAATGAATAAATTGTTAAATTGCCAATATGTCTTGTTTCTTCAAACTTCAATCATCCAATCCACCAAACACCAAACGAGTCAATGGCAGAATAAGCTGTTTGGCATTGGCAAAGAAGATTTGGCAAATTTTTCATGGGCACAACCCACATACTCATCTCTGCTGCTCATTCCACAAATGCATGTTCCTTACAAATGTAGCACCATTTAAAAGGGAAATAAACAGGCTTTCCAACGGTATAAGATTTATTGCCAACAAGCATTGTTACAACAAAGAAATAATCTACCAAACACAAATTTCCTTACTTTTTGTGCTAAATTTAGATTAAGCAGCATAATGTCAAACTGAGCAGCCAGCAGCACTTCACCTGCAAGTATGTGGAAGCCATACAGTAAATGCCAATAATTCAGACTGATCACAAATCGAATCTGAACAGCAACAGTACAGCAAACAAAGAACATAGCCAACAACACTGCAGCTTCATATCTTACTGGTTCTATGAAACAAACATATAGCCATGAATAAAAGCACAAGCAGCAGATACTTAGCTCAGACCCTGAATGAGATAAGTTGAAATCCGGTGAATAGGCCCTTTACAGAGTGGTTGTGGTCCGACAGCAAACACAGGCAAACTGGGCTTCTGTCCTGCATCTGAATCTACAGCTATTTGACAAACAGCTGATCATCAAGTGGAGTGTCAGAGCAGCAGCCGGCAGCAGAAAATCATCCAAACTGAGGAGCATGGAGTGTGTGAGGTCAGCTGCAGCAGCAAACAGCGTCAGCATGAGACTGAACATCAGAGAAAAGTGATTTGTGAGTTTATAATGTGCCAGAGTGCCAGTTTATAATGCCTGTGCCACACTGTACACCTGATTGAATATGATTGGATGTTACTGGCCACACAGCAATGAATGAGTCAATCATGGTGAAGTATTATTATATATTAGAAACAGGTGGTGCCAATCAACCAATATTTCAGTATTCTGCCTGAAATAATGTTACCTTCATTCACCTGTAATTCAGTGTTGGCATCACACTGAAAGAGGTTTATCCTCGCTGTAATTATTCCTCCTGTTCATACTGGCTATTAAAAGATCCCCTTCAAATGTGCTTTCAATGTAAGTGATGGAGGCCAAAATCCACAGTGTGTCCACACAGTCATTTAGTGCAAAAATGCATTTAAAAGTTGATTTGAAGCTTATATTCAGCAGTCTGAGTTAGTCATATCAAGTGGATTTCTGCCACACTGGCTTTGGGAGAATAAATAACATGAACATACCACTTTTGTCAGACCATCACAGGATGGATATTAATGCAATGAGAAATTAAACCTCAGCTGGCACTTTGCTATACTTTTTGTTAGCTCATGATTATAAAGAAACAAATTTTCCGGCGTTGCAATCAAATGAAATACATCACTTGATAAAAATGTAATGTATGAAAGTGAAAGTGGAATTTTCTTCTTTGTAGCTAATAAATATTTCATGGATTGATTTCATAAAATGAACATTTCTTTGTAGCAGAGATTTGTGGATTTTGCTTATGTTTTATGGTGTTAAAGTAGATATAAAACTACTGTGTGTAAATACTGATCATTTCAAAAAACATTCTAGGGTTATTTATTTATTTATTTGGTCTGGGCAGGTATAGGATGCTATTAGAAAATGAAATACCCTCCTGCTCCCTGCCCATGTCTTCATTAAAGTCCGGTTCCACTGGGATGAACACCAGCATAGGACCTGGGAGCATCACTGCAGCTTCCCCCAACATGGATGCATAAGTTAGGATGACAGGAGGTCCCAGGAGGTGATCCACGCTGTTTGACAGAAGAGGTGCACGTCTGATTTCAGGTACAAGAGGGAAACCTGAACACCAGACAACAAGTCTAGATGCCTTGGCAGATGTCTCGGATGGGTTGTAGCCTTGTTATCCTTTATATTTTTTCTCTGGCTCTGGACACAGAGTTTGGCCAGAGCATGAAATGACTTCTTTGTTCTCTGTACGGCTGTGTTGTGAAGCCTCTGATACAGAGGGGCCTCCTCCCTACGGTGCTCTGGGTCTTTTTACAATTCAGTCTTGAGCTCATGTCATCTCCATTAATCTTTTGAACAGCATTGTTTGCCATGCTTAGGGCATTTCTCACAGTTTCGTCTCCTTAATGATAAAATCTTTGCATGTAAGCCATCCTGTTTTCAAGTGTGGAATTAACTTTTTACAAGTGACCTTTTCTTGTCTCTGCCAGATGTTTTCTGCAAAGAGCAAATGGCATTTTCTGGTGCTAAAGCTCTAGTGGTTACATCTTTCTTGTTCTTTTGTGGCATAAGTCAGATCATTATCAGTAACACTGAAGCGTGGCATATAAACTTTCATGCTGACATCTGGTACCCTCACTGATATCATTTTACTGATGCCATCCCTGGTGGCCTTCCTTTTCAAAAGGAACATCACTGTTTCAAGTGAAGAGCCAGCCCAACTGGCAGGTAAACACATAAAAACACTGCAAAAAATCCTTCTCCAAACCAGCAAAATATTGTATAATCTTGGGAAGTTTGCTAGTATCAAACAAAAAAATCTGGCAGTAGCATTAGCATTTGGGTGAAATTATTTCTTGAAACTAGCATTCAAATCAGGCCATATTAAAACAGCTGATAGGGGTGCCAGATTAGAAAACACTCCTATGTGTCATTATGGAGTGCATGGTCAAACAACGTATTTGGTCATTTAATGTGGAGAACTTGTTGGATCAATCATGTGATGACTTACTTTTACACTTCACTGTAAGGAGGAGTAAGTCACTTGATAAAAAGTTCTTTGCTCAGTGTGAGCAAGTAGCATTCGACTCTAAAGTTGGTTCTTTAGAGCACAATTCTTATGCAGAGCTCACACTACACAATATGTAACCCTGATTTTCCACTCGCAACGCAAGTTTTTAAAGATTGCCGACAAAAGCCCCAGATCACAGGCAAATTGGCATTCGCTTGGTAGTCACTGATCAGCACTCAATCGCTATGTGTGAACTGTTGAAAGACGCTATCCGAGAGACTCTAGATGCAAGCTAAATATCTGGACCTGTTGGGGAGTCCAAATCCTGTAGTGTGAAAAGTGTCTGCTTGGACCCAAGAAATGGAGAATTTAGTTGAACTTTGGCAGGAGCACCAATGCCAATGCAATGTTGCGTCATTTCCCATGTCACTTCTTGCGTGTTCCTTCTTTTCATGACAAAACGTAGCTTGGAGACCAGACTGGTGAAAGATCTTGTAATGTGTGACCGATCAGTCATGTAGTGTGCAAACCACAACAACTTCAAGATTTCCAATTACAAGACAGAAAGTTGTGTAGTGTGAACAGTACAGCGATCTGACGACTTTGAAAGTCATGTAATGTGTGCTTGGCATTAGCAGTTTGACAGTCTTTGCAACTTATGAGTAGGAGGACTACAAATAAAATATTATGACTTTCTTGAATTTTCCCTTTCACAGTACATATGTATCCAGCCATACAGTGAGTGAAAAATGAGTTAGTGTATTGTAATCACTTTCTTTAATTCTATAATACTGAAGTCCAGGCATGATGACACAAAATGTACTTCTGAGTGATAAAGCATGTTCTGCCAGGTATCAGTGATTCACCTTTCAAGATTAGTTTCACAACAGTTTTATTCAGTGCAAAGTGACGCAACATTAAAGAAGGATCATGATGCAAAAAGCTTCATGACGACACTGTAGCAGGATCGACAGCAGCAGTGTTGCTGAGGTTGCAAGTCCTTCTCTGCATGAATACTTCAAATGTCTCATTGTGAAGAAAAGCTCTCCAAATATTTCCCTAGCCAGGGGTTTACACAGTATCTGTTTCTTATGGTAATTTCTCTAGTCCCTGGTTACCATGGCAATCGCTCACTCTGCAGCCATTGGTTGGTTGGAGAAGTTGAGCTAATAGTGATCAGCTGAACATGACTTCTTTGAAGTCATGTTCAGTGTTTTTATAGTCTGCACTTCCAAAAACATTCAGACAATGTGTAAATGGTTTCTTTCATGTGTCCAGACTGTAGATCATAGAGTCAAACACAAAAAGCTTTACTATTTAGCAGATCCAGGCCTGCGTCTCCTGCAAAACTAGCTCCACTGATTCAGTGGTTTCACAAAACTGCAGAGTGCAGCAATAACTTTCTCATCTACAGTGTCACATTCAAACCTAATTTTGAAAGATCTGCTGACTAAAGTCTAATTCCTACATCACAAAGCCCTGGTTTACTCTGGAGAGAAAAAAACAGAATTTGATAAACAGGAGTGTTTTTCTGATTGTTTCTTGAATTATTTATTTCATAAATATATACCCTTGTTGTTAGAAAATGTGTCCTAATCCAAGGTAACAACCCCAAACTAGAAAATAGAGAAATCTAATCAGGACTAAAAGGAAGATGAAAGAAAGCGAAAGTATTGAGAAAATGTCTGACAGAAGTATAGACATCTCTAACCCTGGTCAGCTATTCTCTTTTCTCAGTGGAATGATGTGCTCCTTTACACATTTATGGTGTCCCCAAGAATA
Organism: Scomberomorus guttatus; assembly: GCA_038419695.1. Classification (NCBI taxonomy): domain Eukaryota; kingdom Metazoa; phylum Chordata; class Actinopteri; order Scombriformes; family Scombridae; genus Scomberomorus; species Scomberomorus guttatus. Next base: position 6,460,335 of record CM076457.1, read on the forward strand.
TCATGATCTATTTAAACATTGGTACTGAGAAGTCATGCGTCAGGCCAATAAATGTGGGCATCACTGCACCAAAGCAGCATCCAGAATGCCTGACTTAACTTTAAGATGGTCAACAAGGACAGTGAGAGAAAGCAACATTCCAAAAACATGCTTTGTTTGACCACCCCACATTGGTTCAATGCAAATGTTTTTACATTTTTTTTTACAGTTGTCCTGTGTGGGAACAGCAGCCATTTAAATCGCCTTTCCCAGATTTTATGTTTAAATACCACACATTTGTTTTGACATTCATGCTTTGAGCAGAAACATAATTGCCTGGCTGCTTTTTTGTTTTCTAGTGTAGGATGTGCTGCATTTACTGTATGTACTGCATGCTAGTCATAGGAAGATGGCCAGAATGGATGGTGTTTGTTAAAAGCAAGGGTCTCTGACACCTGAGACCAGGGATTCACATCCAAATGCAGCATGTGGTTAGATTTAGGATCTTTTCAGACCAGTCCCAGACAAATCCTTGAATGATTTGTTTGTGGTGGGAACGTGATCTGACCTCGATCTTACCCAACTACTAGGTGTACTCTGCAAGTTTGAACTAAACAGCCCCTGTAGCCAGATGTGCTTTGCATACTGGGATGCGGATGAGTGAATTTAACAGTTTCTAGCAAATAGCCGGAGAATTAATTGAGTTCCGACCTGGACTAGTGCAACAAAGAACATTGTATTTGGCAAGTGGACCTTCTTCAGGACCTTCTTCCTGCGTTTATGTTTATGATCCCGTCCCAGACACATCTTACCAATGAGTCGAGTGAACTCACATGGCTTGTAGGGATGCATTTTGGTTTGCTTTGTTCAGATTTTTCACTGTGTGAAAAGGAACCAAACCAGGGGGAAAACACACCAAGTTTACCAACTCATCTACTGATTTGGACCAGAGCAAACAAACTATAGGTTTGTTTGCTAAAACACTTTGGTTGAGGTTAGGGAAAAATGGTGGTTTTGGTTAAATGTCAGTACAGTAAACACATCCTATGAGGGTTGCATATTCACACTGCAAAAAAAAAAAAGAACCTTGATGCTTTCCTACCAGAAGACTGAGGAAAACTGCAGTCAGTCTTAACTGAGTGTCGTCATATAACATCTCTGATAAAAATAAAAAAATAAAAATAAAAAAAACCTGCATATGGTTTATATTTTTATTCATCATTCAGGGTTTGGTAATAAAGTCAGTGGTCCATAAGAGCAGATGATTGCAGGGGATTGCGAGGAGATTGAAGTAAGCCTGCAGTTTGATTCTCTCAGTTAAGCAGTGGATATTGTTTTACATAACTAGGTAACCCAGTCAGCTCTATATTCTGCTTTCTGAGATAAAAATGTTTTTTTAAATAAAAACTCATGGCAAATGTACTCAGGCCCAGGCGCAGACCATGCAATGGAAGGAACCCTTTGCTTTTATCTTACTTCTTTGCTTTCACTGCACCAACCATCACCCTCACTCACAACACACAAACACGCACAGACCCATGTAACCAACTATTTCAGGCGATTACAATCCTGCAGCGGGATAAAAGGGTCTGCATAATCTTGGCTGGTTTGTCTGAAGTGGCACATTTATATCATACGCTGAGCATTTGAAGAGGCTGTAACTGTAACTGCCTTTTCTAGGCTGTAATCAACTTTACAGCCCACGCAGAGGCTGAGGGCCGAGTGAGCTGAAAAGATGAATCTGTTTGCTCCTGATCACAGAACAAGCCATACAGCCAGGACAAAGCCTTGCTAGTTTGGCAACAGGAAGAGTCTGAAGATTAAACAGTGAGATCTTTCTCTTGATCAGGCCCTCGGTCTGCCCTCCCCGCCATTCCTGCACCTGCTAGTCACAGCCCCTGATGTATGTGCTCTCTTCTTCCACTCGCTCTCTGTCTCTCTCTCTGTCTCTCAACTTTCACTGACTGTCTTTCTTCTGCCACCCGAACCCCCCTCCCCTCTCCCTCCCCACCTCCATCCTCCACCCTTTTCACCGCTTTTGATTATCAGCAGCGACCCAGAACTCATGTGAGCAAATCTATCGGAATTTCATCTCTGCCTCGCTTGCAATCACTTTCACATGTGCACACTGTCTCGCAATCTTTTCGCACATACTGTACATTCGTTCTCCGGTCTCCATCTCTCTCTGCACATACACACACACACACACATACACACACACACACACAAACCTATTTTGTCATTCTCTCTTCAAGTCTTTCCTCTACCCTTTAATCACAAACATTGGAATTCTGTATAATCCAGACTAGACTCAAACTGCTCACTCGTTTTCAGTTTATCACTGTATAATACATGAAGGAGACACTTTACAAGAGTTGATGTTAAAATAATTCTCACTGCATTAAGGAAATGCAGTGAGGTGATTCAGGTGAGCTGCTAAATGCAGTCTCAAGACTAAATTAGTACTAAATGCCCTTAAACTAATTCTCTGTGTCTTGCACTCTAGCAGAGAGATCAGAGGTACAGAACAGCGCAGGTTAACATTCAAGGACACTGCAGAAGGTTGGGTGCTTGGCGACACTGGAGCATGGACCTGAACCCTTGTGTTGAAGGACAGTTTGCCGAAATACAAATCCACCTTACTGCTAGTTAAAAACAAGGAAATTAAAGGATAAGGTTGGAGTTATTCTGTTTTTTTCTGTCAGCAAATCCTATGGAATCCAAATCAAAAATGTGTCAGTCTGTCAAATTCAAATAAGCTTTATTGGTATCAATGTTACATTATTGCCAAAGCTAAATTACATACTAGTGAATAATTACGTTTTATACAAGAAAACAAAATAGATAATCAAAAGATAAAAAATATTCTTTAAATAGTACAGTCAATTAGAACATCTCTACATAAAACACAATGCAGAATGAATGAGGAGACTCTTTGGTTGTGGCAAGCATATACATATTTTGCAGCCAAGAAAGCTGTTTTGCTGTTTTCTCCCAAGATGTAGGGACATTTACCCTCATTTGTATGGTGGATGATTTCTGGACATGTGATGCTGGCTTTTTGAATAATTAATCTCTTATTATTTTAATATTTTGTGCACTCAGTGATGAAGTGAAGCCCTGTCTCAGTGGCTTATAGATCACAGTGAGAACACAGTCTGTCTTCTGTTGGTAGCCATGTTTGTCTGCGTCTACCTGTTTGATAGGCAGGCTGTAGTCACATTGTACATTGTGTTTTCTTCAACTTTTTATCAGCTAAAGTAAGATATGGGGCTAGTGTATAGCTGACTTTAGGGCCAAATAGCAATTGAGCTTATGTTGTGTTTTGGTTTAGTTTTCTTTTTGATTGTGTATAGTTCAATTGAGTTAGATGTTTTGTGCCAATTTGATGCTCCAATGCTCCTCAATGTTTGTAAAATCCTAAACTCCTTTTTTCCTGTTTCCTTAGAGGACATTACTAAATTGTTGCACAAAATTAAACCTTCATCTGGCCCCTTCGAAATTCTTCCCTCATCCTTGTTTTTAAATGTTTTTAATTCAGTTGGCTCCACTATTGTAGTCATGGTCAACCTTTCCCTTTCACCTGGCTCTGTCCCTAGCCAGTTTAAACATGCTGTAATTCAGCCTTTGCTGAAAAAACCTAATTTAGACCCACCATCCCAATGAATTACAAGCCTATATGCAAGCTGCCTTTTATGTCCAAACTGCTGGAAAAAGTTGTAGCCGAGCATCTTATAATTGTTTTAGAAACACATAGCCTGTATGACTCATTTCAATCAGGTTTTTGTAAACTGCATTCAACAGAAACAGCTCTTCTTAAAGTTACTAATGACATTATGATGGCTGCAGATGATGGGAAATGCTCATTATTGGTGTTACTCACTATTGGTGTTAACAGAATACCATTGATCATGGTATTCTGTTAAATAGGCTAAACCAGTTAGTGGGTATGTGCAGGTCTGCCTTGGATTGGTTTTCATTCTATCTTGCTAATAGGAGTTTTTCCGTCTCTGTGGGTCAGTTAATGTCAGACACAGCGCCTCTGTCATGTGGTGTCCCACAGGGTTCTTTCCTGGGTCCTATGTTGTTTTCTTTATATATGCTGCCTCTTGGACAGATTATTAGCCATTATAGCAGCATCTCTTATCACTTTTATGCCGATGATATTTAGTTGTATTGCTCTTTTAAACCCGATGACAGTAACCAATTGTCCATTTTAAATTAATGTTTGGATGCCATCAAGATTTGGATGGCTGACAACTGCCTTCAGTTAAATGCAAATAAGACAGAAGCTCTTATAATTGCTCCTGCAAATTTTATTCCAAACATCAAGCAGCATATGGGGTCGTTAAGTGTTTGTGTTCAGCATAACCTTCGAAATTTAGGTGTCATCTTTGACCAATGCCTGCCCTTTGATAATCATATCAACCAGCTTAAATTAAGATCTGTGGTGACCAAAATTGAGATGGAGATGATTATTCATGCTTTTATTTCTTCTCGTTTAGATTATTGTACCACTCTTTTTACCTGTTTAAATCAAACTTCTCGGCACTGTCTCCAAACTGTCCAAAATGCAGCTGCTCTGCTTTTAACTAGAAATAACAAGAGATCACATATCAGGCCAATTTTGTCCTCTCTGCAATGGCTCCCAATTAAATTTCACATCCATTTTAAAATATTGGTGCTAACCTATAGAGCCTTGCATGGTCAAACACCCCAGTATATTGTTAACCTCCTCCTCCCTTATACGCCCAATTGGGCTCTTAGGTCTGCTGAACAAAAATGACTGGCTATCCCTCAAACCCGCAATAAAACCCGAGGTGACTGTGCTTTTCAAGCTGTTGCTCCCAAGTTATGGAATGCTCTGCCCTTATCACTGCGATCCCTAGACTCCTGTGACATCTTTATGAAGCAGCTGAAAATGTTTTTATTCAGACAGGCTTTTGGTTAGCCTGTCTGAATAGTGGCTCCACTTCATTTATTGCTTTTTTTTTTTTTTATGTGATTTTAACTTGTCAGCCCTGCACTGTTTGTTGTCAATGCTACTTTTTATTTCTCATTAATGTAAAGCACTTTGTGATTTTGTATCTGTGAAAGGTACTATACAAATAAACTTTACTTACTTACTAATAGTGGATGGTGTTACTGTAAGTCTCTGAGTGAAGTGAGTGAGGGTCACTTGTTTTAAGGTGTTGCCAGAATTTGAGGGTCGTTCCTTCAAAGGTGACGTTCAGAGGGAGCAGGCCTAATTCTGCCCTGTGAGCAGTGTGTGGTACATACATACCTCTGTGCTCTTAATATTGTTTTGCAGAATTCTGCTTGCATGTTGGATGTTTTTTGCAATTTCAAAAATAAAAATGTTAATAATACTGTTTTGGGGAGGCGTACCATTATTCAATACCATAAAGTGCTATTGGTTAAATAACTACTTTGAATACTTTCAACCATATATTTCCAAAACATTTCAGTATTTTTGAATTGGGATATCTATGTGTCTGTCTCTCTCAGTACTTACCAACGTTCCTACCCTGTGTGGCACTCAACCCAAAGTCATGCGTTCCTCTTGAAGCCAGCAAGAAACCTGGTCGGAGTCTTGATGACAAAACGTTCTCTGCAAATATCACAGCAGTCAAGAATCCCATTTTGAACATTTTGGTTATGACAAATAAACAATGGGTAAAGTATAGTTATGGTTATGGTTATGGTTACAGGCAACTACAACACTTGATTAAAGTTAGAGAAAGATTGTAGTTACTGTACATTAAAGGGCAAACGTTAATTGCAGGTCTGTGATGGGATGTAAATTCTGCTGTGCTGAATGGTCCAATATGTACATAATTTCGAAGGATACTAGGCTGCTAGAAAGGCAACCCACCTGCTAGTCATCTCCAGTCTTGGCCACTGCAACTCCCTCCTCATCTGAGCCAGTGTGTCATCCACAAGACTTCTGAAGCTTGTCCTGAACTCGAGTAGTTCATTGACCTTGTGGTAGCTCATCTCAGTTAAGGCTCTTGGTGGAATGACATCCCCACCAAAGATAAGACAGTACCTACCATCTTCTGCAGAAGGCTGAGAAAAAAAACCCATTTCAGACTACAAACAACCCTATGCTAGCACTTACTACCAGCTCATTCCTTAAAAAACACCCAAAACTATACTGTACTGTGGCACTGAACGCATTCTTAGTTGTTTGTTTAGGAGGTATGCACTTGCGGAGATGGTGCTTTGGACAAAAATTACCAAATGAATGAAATATCATGATTTACATTGTTAAAAGCAGGTGAGAAATATTGTATATAGTTTCATTTTTGAAAAGGCTAAGTGATTTCCTAAAAAAGCTGGGTATTATACTTTTAAGCAAATGAATAAATAAAATAGAAAATGAAAACAAATTTTTGTTGGTGACTTTTTTCAGCCGCAGATTAGTAATCACTACTGACTATTTATGGCAGCAGGGTGGTGTATGTGGGATCGGCCCAGTGTTCAGCCAGTGTTTTAGTTTGTTTTTTGTCTATTCATTGCATTTGTTGACAAAAAGAAAATCTCTTACAGAGAAGTAATATTTGTGTGATGCTGGCACAGAGTATGAGAATCCTCCAAATGACTATTTAAAAGTTTCTCTGGGGTCTTAAGGCAATGTACCAGAAAAGTTTCAATCCTTATCTTGGTCTTATCTTTGCTGTCACTTATTTCTACTGGCCTGTCCGACAGCAGAAAACCCTGGAAGTAAAAAAGGACAAACAACCCCAGAAGCCTGATAAAAACACTTGTTCTTATTTGAATACTGACAAATTTTCTTTCAACCACCACTCCACCATCAGTAATGAATGTGTAATAGTCTGGGTACTGATTATGCCACTTATTCTCCTCAATCACTGTGAACTTTTTAATATTTAATGGTCAATCATGGTCAACGCACTATTCACTATGTTCCTTTTTTTAAAGCTTTTTTTGCCTTTTTTGGCCCTACTTTGGACTTTAAAATAACTTCTGATGAGGACAGAAAGAGAGAAATGGCAATAAATAGGAGACCACAGAGCTGCTTAAATATTAAATGGATGGACAGTGGTGACACAGAAAATACAATCTTCTTTTCTTACAGCTTTGCATACAAATCCAAATGGCAATTGTCTGGTCAACAAAACAGTTGAGGGATTTGGAGTCTGAAAGCCCTCTGCAAATTTCAGTCTGAATCCAATTTCAGTGGAGTTTTGCTTTTGTTTGTTGTTCATTTTATTGTTGTAGAATTCCAGTCATTGTAAAAATACACTGTAAAAAACTTTAGGTCAAGCCAACATACAAGCATAAGCCTCATGACATTGCTACCTTTCCTAACCTTAAAGCTGCACTAAGCAATATTTTATATCAATAATGGATGAAATGTGTAATGTAAAAGGTGTCTGCCATAGTGATGAACCCACAAAGCATTGTCATCTGAAAGCATTTCCCTACAGCTTTACAGAGCATCTTTACGCTCATTGTTTTGTTTAATTTATCAATTTCTTTAGCCAAATGCATTGATAGTCAAAGTATAAAGATTTGTAATTTTACAGACACTGTAATTGTAATTGTAATTTTCATCTTCCTAAAATTATGTTGCATTCATGTTATATATAAGATTTACAATAGGAACAACTTTGGCAGGATAATGCATTGACCTCAGCTGAGCCTATTTCATGCCAGACTTGAGAGATACTGGACTATGGAGCCCCTAAGGGGACATGGGGGAGAAAAAAAAGAAATAGATGGGTGGAAAAATAGATGGATGCAAAGAAAAACATAAATACTTTTGTGTTCCCCCAAGAAATATTTTGAGTGGAAAAAAATACATCCAGTCAAAACCCAAGAGAGAAGAAGAAAAGAATACGTTAACGTTAGTTCACTAACGTAATGTTACAGCTTCGGTAACTTTACTCTCACCGCTAACGTTACCATTTTCAAAGTCTGTGTTAATTTTATTAGCAACTTTTGTGACAGCAAGAGAAAACTGACTGTCAGACATCAAGTATTCTGGTCAACAGGCTGGCACAAATAATGTCTCTTATAAAGATGATTTGGCAACAAATAACAATAACGTATCAAACAGTGTTTCGCTATTTGCATCATCAAACATAGCTGCTATCTCAAGAAGTGTGTCTTCAGAGTGACCAGCTTACTGTACCTGGTCACACTGACCAGAAGTGACTGCAACTTTTCTGGTTAGCTGCCAAATATATTCCCAGCCTGCTAAGATGATTATAGCTTGTCTGACTTCAGCCATCTTGATAGATATTACTATACAGACACTGTCACTTTAAAGCTCTGTTAATGTTGTAGTTGTTCTAAATGTTGGATTAACAAAAAAGTGAACTCTTCTGGCTAACGTTTATGTTGTTCTCTCATTGGTTGAGAGATTGAGATGTGTGTGTGTGTGTGTGTTACATTGGTTTTAAAAGTTTTTATAACTTTATTTAACTCTTGCAAAATGCTATAAAGCTGTTTAAGAGGTAGTGTTCACATCTATTGTAGTTAAGTAGTGACAGCACAGCTGGCTGAGCTTAAAATGACATGATGCAATACTAACATAATATCAACAGCTAAGTAATTAATTACTGTTTTCCATAAATCTGTATGTTGTGAGCTTATCTTTTCTGAGGTCATTTTTTTCTGTGTAAGAACAACATTATTACCTGCTATTAAAGATACCGGTGTCTCTCACTGCTGTAGATCAGGGAATCTGTTCAGCTGGACATCTTCCACCAGTTGATCAGATGACAGCAACACTTGTCAGCTCCTTGTAGCTCACTCTGAATACAACACAGAAAAAGCTCCTAAATACATACAGCTATAGGCAAATCTAAGGTATCCCACCACAGTAGGTATAAAGTGCTGAAGGTTTTGTCCATCAGCCTAAAAAGCAAAATTCATGTAATCATCTTTTTCCCAGTGTCATACAGTTGATGTGTTCATTGCCTGTAAAGTTATATTGTCAGTGAAGATTAGTCTGGTGCAGGTTACTAAAATATAAACATGCAGGCTGTAGTTTATCTTGGCATCTCTGTAACATACAGACATGTACAGCCTGTTTGTTTCCAGCAGGCTGTAATGTTACAGTAACTCACATAAACACTTGTTTACAGAGACAGGCTCGACGCTAATGCTAGCTAACTCCTAACAGTAAAATACAGATGAGAATCACACACATCCATTGTAATAATATTAACAACAAACATAATTTGATAGCCTCCCGGGACCATAATGTTATGGCTCACTGAGGCACTCACGAGATGTAAGCTCACAAACATTGCCAATAAAATAAACACAAACTTTAAAAATGGTAATGTGAGCAGAGAGAGTAAAGTTACCAAAGCTGTAATGTTACAGTAGTGAACTAACGTTAACATATTGAAGAACTTCTGTTAATTACTTCATGTTAATTAATCAATTACTTCTGTAACGTTACGAATGATCGGTTTGCTCTCTTCTTCTTCTCTCTTGGGTTTTGGCCGGAAGTACTTTTTTCCACTCAAAATATTTCTTGGAGGAAAACAAAAGTTTTTATCTTTTTTTTTTTTCAAAATCAAAATCAGAGCATATTTTAAATATCCCAGTCTGCTCCAAAGTTATTGTACAAAATTTGTTTTTACTTGACAAGAGCTACCCTGTAGACTTGCATATTAAGTGTCTTCATATATAGTCAATCAGCAAGACTGTCTATGGAACAGTATCATTGAATTATTGGGCAAATATATGCTTCTTAACTACTTTTAACCCTATGATTCATAGCCATGTCTGCAAACTATTAGAGAGACTATTAGATCTTCCCATTGGTAACATCACATGGGAGAAATGGGTTCATAAGCACACTTCCAAGGTCATGATTAGCATTTACAACTGGAAAGCTGACAGACATGGATATGGTTGGAAGCTTGACTTTACCATCTTTCCATCTTTCCAGATATAACATCAGATGAACATTTGCATGATTGCAGCTGGAAGTGTTACTGGCAGGCATTTAAATGCTCATACCAGTCAGAACATTGAGTCATGATGGGGACACAGGGATCCACTAGCTGGGCTTGTAAATGATTTTACAAAGATCGGCTTTATATTCAACCATCTGTATGTGACTTGATTTCATCCACCACAATCCCATCCTGCTCTTTTTAATACAGTGTGGATGATTGCATGTTCCATTCAGCTACCATAAATCCCAACTACTAATAAAAAATCTGACAGTGGCGATGAATGATACCTTATCTCAGTCATTATTAACATCAGGCTGAATGGCCACAATACCCAGTTTTACACATTTGCAGATCTGTTACTTCATGAGTGTTCATGAGGGGGGCAAATGTGTACTGAAACTAAAGTTAAAGGACAATCCACGATTTTTCAAGTCTGTCTTAAAACAACAGCCAGGTACCCAAATGAACATTGAACTAGGTTTTTCATGCTGTAATCTTTCCTCCTGTTCATACTGACCATTAGAAGATCCCTTCATAATGCATTTACAATGTAAGTGATGGGGGTCCACAATCCACAGTCCTCCTTCTGCGCAAAAATGTATTTAAAAGTTTATCTGAAGCTAATATGAAGCTTCAGCGTCCAAATGAGTCAAATCAAGTAGATATCTTTCAACGTTACAGTCTTTTTAGTGCCAAAGTTCCTCTTTTTGTTAGTCAGTCCAGCATTTTAGTTAATCAGTTAATTTATCAGTATATGTATATACTCAGTGTATGTAAGCATATATATATGCTCGGCCAACAAGAGTGAAAACAGGTGTATATTGTTGGCTCCTCTAAGCAGTGAGTGCCTGAGCTCTGTCAAGTTGTGCAATAAGGCTACAACAGAAGAATATAGGCACCTTGCTGTTTGTTTGTTTTGTTTTTGTTTTTTGTAGCTGTTGGGTTTGTATATTTGCTTCAGTTTTGTTAACGCCACCTTTTTAGTGCTTCCTTCAGCGTCCCCTTTAAAAGGTTCCCAGTGCCAGTTCAACATCGTTTGTCCTTTTACATCTTTGGTGTCGCCACTACAGACACGGACAGTGAGTTTTTAATATTCAAGTGCATCTACACCACCAATTAGGCAATTATGCATGAACCCATTCAAATGTCCACCCAATCACAGAGGTCAGGCAAACTACTAAAGATGTTCAGTAGTGTTGCTTAGAGATGATATGCAAATCTGTATGAAAGGGCAAATATACAATTAAATTTACAAATGATGATGCTTTTGTTGATGTGACCCTCAGGGCATTGTGGGTGCATGTCCTGTTGGTGATCCAGGCATGGCCATTACAGAGCCATTTGAACAGTTTATCGATCAATTACACTAAAAGGGTCAACAGCATTAAAACACACAGCTATCACCCAGTCAGTGTTCAATGCTGTATCTTCAAAAATCATGTGATGGATCGTAGCCTATGTGAGAAACAAGAGGCGTTTGTTTCCGACACTGTGAGAGCCCGCCGGTGGATCACACCCCCTCACTCACTCTGGTGCTCTCTCATCCGCCAGGCTGAGAGACTGAAGCAGCCCGAGAGACAAACAGCGAGGAAACGGAGCGACGGAGATGGCGAGCATCAACATGGGGCCGAGACCGCTGCTGCTGGGGCTGGCGTGGGTCCTTCTGGCCGTCCAAACGGCTAATGTCCGGTGTCTGAACGGCGACGAGGACCAGAGCCAGGACACCGAGTGCAAGATGAAGAGCGTCACCGTGTCGGCGCTGCCGTTTTTGAGGGAAAACGACCTGAGCATCATGCACAGTCCGTCGGCCTCCGAGTCCAAGCTGCTGTTCTCCGTTAGAAACGATTTTCCGGGAGACGTCGTGGTGGTGGACGACCTGGAAAACACCGAGCTCCCGTTTTTCGTCCTCGGTGAGTTCTCGAAACACCACGGTCTCCGCGGTTCATTAGCCGCTAATTGAGCAGATTAAAGCCCCTCATACTCTTTATTATTACACCGGAGCATCTGTCTATTAGCTCAGGCCTTGCTACATACCATGTAGGCTATTCACTGTTTTAAAACACACTGTGCCACATAAAACAACCAGAATGGTTATCTAACACAATTATAGCTGCTTTCATACATCATATTCAGTCAGTCTGTGGTCGATAATAAGCCTAGCGCCTGTTATTGATAATACTGAGGTGCTGAAACATCATTTAGCACTTCTTAGTGGAATAAAAGGCCGCTTAGCCTTTCAGTGCTAACAAATTGTTGTTTTTTTCTAATTATATAATAATAACCAGCAGTGTATTTATTTGTAAGAGCAGCGCCACTTTCATGTTGTATGCTCATTCATGTGTATTTGCCCCCAGTCGGCTAGCTACATGTGTAATGCAACAGACTTGAATGTAGCCAAACTCCACTCACTTTAGTACAACTTTTGCGCTAATCTGCCTCTGTTGTTTATGCGTCACTGTGCGCGGTCCCCGTTTAATATGTGCTGTGGGTAATTAAAACACGGCAGTTCACGCTCCGGTTTTAGCTTTCACGCTATATCAAACCAACTTTGCCCAAGTTTAACCCAAAGCAAGCTACATTTGCTGGCCATTAAGCGGTGTTTTCATAACAGGGAGTTTGGCAGAAAGCAGCAAAGTTTGCATTGTGGAAGTGTGCTTGCCTCTGTCCATGGTGCTGAACCTCCTCTGCGGCGCTTCATGAGAAGTTAGAGTTGCTGCTGCTACTGTGAGACTGTCACATGTCAACTAGTTTTGTCAACTTAAGGTCTTCGCATGTTTGTTTTAAGGTTTAGTGTTACTGGTGGGTTTGGCTTTCTTCAGTTATTCAGTGTTGCAGTGGTACAAGCTGGCAATCAACCGCAAAGCAGTTAAAAAGCAGCCCAGGTATGTGAATGTGTGTGCTGACGGTTAGTTTTAGAGAGATTCTTTGTCCATGTTTGTTAGGTGTCACTTTGAAGCAGTTGCTTACTTTATACTTTTGCTTGATTTGCATACTGTACCTTTCATTTCCTTTGAAGTGTCTGTTTGATGTGTCAGATGTGCATGAGCAATGTACAGTGAGTGTCTTAAAGCAAAAAGCTTCATTTTGAAAGTTGTCACGTACTGACTGTGGACTCTTGCAAGATTAGCCAATGAGCTCAAAGAGATCCAAATAAATCAAATCAAACATACTGAATATATTTTAGAGATCAATAGAAATATGTCCAACCATACAGTATGTTTTAGAATACCTCAAGTTTACACTAATTAGGTAGTTGTCACATTCATTTCATGGTGGCCTGTTGCTTTAAAACAGGCATGGATGGTAAATAAGTTTGCAGATTTTCTCATGAATAAATCACTTATGACTTTATTTCATTTATGTGGAAATTACATTTGTAAAAGTACTTTTTCTGGCATTTTTTTATTAGACAGTAGAAAGTAGAGAGCTGGCAGGAAATAAGGGGAGAAGGCAGGGGGTGACATGCAAGAGAGGTCCCTGGCCAGACTCAAGCTGATGTTCAGCATCTTAAATGCCTTGACCACTGTGAATGCCCGGAATTTGTCTGTGCAGTAGACGTACAATACCACCCCATGAATTCAGACCAGTTCACTGTTTAACTTGCTTTGCTTGGAATCACCAGCATTCAGTGTTTTATCCACTCTCACTATCAATAGCATTGCACAGTGCATTGAAATAACTTGTCAGGTTTGCAAATGAACACTAAGTGTTTGGCTAACAGATCAGCTAATGGTGGCTTACAATTGATAAGGTCCTGGAAAGCAATGGGTGCAAAAACATGAAATTATTATGAAGCATCAATTAAAACTCAACTAATCCAAAGCAAAAGACAGGAGTAGGGCTGTTTTGGCATCAGAAAAGTTTTAATATCAGTTAGGGAAAGGTACTGAGGGCCGGTCTTAAATTGGTACCCAACCATGACAAAGCTAAGCTACAGCGTTCAGTAACGCTATCTGTGTTTGAATACATCTTTCAGTCATTCGTTTAATGTTGGGCATTTTCAGTTTTCCTATTACTGAATTAAGTTTTCCCTACATGTAGCCATCCACTACTTATGATGTGACTATATCATGGTTGTGTTTACATTCTGTACAGGGTTGTATTTACAGCAGACAGGTTACAATTCTCAGAGGAGTGGGCTTACTGTGGCAAAGCAAATGAAAACACAGCTAAGGCTATGTGTAAAAATGGTTGTGTGTAACAGGGGTCACACTGGCAGCCTAATGGGATAATGCTCAGAATCTCAGATAATTGAAGTAACACCTGTTATCACATGAAACTCCAACTTTAGAAAATAACACTTCTAGTTTAAAGAGCTCCTCCACACGTTTTAAGACATATTAAAATGCTCTGCTATGAATAATAAGTTGTATCTGATGTGGTTTCCCTGCAGAAAAGTTCAATTATCTAGTTAAAAATTCTTCTTGACATCTACTTCTTCTGCCTCATTGAAAAATCCAGAATCTATGAAAATGCAAATATGTTTTCATCCAAATGTCTTCAGCTCAGATTTAAGATGAGCAGAGAGAAACTTTCCAGCTTCAGCAGATGAATGTGTAAAAAAAAACTCTGCACATACATCAATCTGCACAGAGAAGATTAAACACCCAAGTGAAGTAACAGTAAGCAAAAGACATTTTTCAGCGGAGGAGTACTTTAAACAAAAAATTCAAGCACGAACATTAACTTTAGCTGCATGACTGGCTGTGATGGTCTGATAGTCTTCCAGCTGTCAGAAATGTTCTACAGTATATGCCATGTGTTCTCAAATGCACCCTTTGTGATTTGGAAGCAACTAACTATCTGTGTGAATACTGTATATTTAGTCACTGCTCTTAACACAAGCCTCTGTCTGGTGGAGAAGACTGGTTGTTTTTTCTTCACCAGAAATAATAAGAGTATCAATAAGAGTATCGATAAGTATGGATACCAATAAGCAGTATCATATCAATATCCATATTAATAAAATCCTAATGATACCCATCCATGCCAATATGACAACCCTGTTTGGTACCGAAACCAAAATGGCACTTTTTGATACCTTAGTTTTAGGAATATGAACATGTCAATAAATCGGGTTGGCCAATATATCATCGGACAGTAGCTTCTTGTCAATATATCGGTATATGTTGGCTGATAAGTAACAAGAAATTGCAGTACACAAATGCCAAAGATATGTTTGAGGTCATCTAGAAACATTGTCTACATTATGTAGTTTCTCCACCAAAGACCACTGATAAGTAGGTCTGCAACTATTATTTACATTATAGATTATATATAAATCTATGTAAAAGTAATGGAAAACTGTTTATTATTTTCCCAGATAACTTTTTCAAAAATATTCCAATATTTTTTTCCAACCAACAGTCCAAAACCCAAAGATATATCTATTATTTGACTAATTGTTTCAGCTCTACTGAGTAAAATGTCTCACTCAGCACAAACTCTAACTTGGTCACACAATTTAAGGGACTCTTATAGAATATATTTGTTTAAGTTATGTGTTTATGTAACAAAAAAAAAGAAGAATATCAGCCAATATATTATTATCAGATTTTTTAAAACTTAAGTATCAGTATCGATATTAGACTCAAACATCCAGTATTGGCTGTGCTATAGTTTTAAGCCCTTTTTTCATTTAATAAAACTGCTCAGTATTGAAGGTCTTTGCCCAAACATATACAGTCTAAAAGGTCAAAAAAAAGTTACTGATTTAGATCAGGAAATATTTGATAAAATAGGAAGAAAAGGAAACAAGACAATAAATTTGACTTGGCCAGATTGGTACTTGTCACTTTTTAACACTCCGTGCTACAGACGCATTTCATTTGATACTGAAAAACTATTGAGGTTTGATTTTTGGGGGTAAACATCCAGAAGTAGACACTGGAAAACGCAGCACAAGTTCTGCAGTGCTTTGGAAAGCCAGTGACACCATTTATTCAGTCAGTTGTATTTGTCAGTTTTAGCAGACTCTGCAGTATACACAGTGTTATTTATGTGTCTGTTTTAATAAACAGACGTATGGATGTGGGGAATAGTTCTATGATGGTGTTTACGCCATGAGACTGTGGCAGCTTTTTGAATAGTCTGAATAGTTAATGTAAAGGCCTAATTTAGACAACAGTTAATTCATTATGGGGTGGAGGGAAATAAGCTAAGGCAAATAAATGCAAAGCACAACAGATCTCTTAGGACTGGTGTTGCATATTAATGAGTTTGAATGTGTGTCTGGCATTTCCTTATGTAGCATTCTACTCTGGGACAGAAAACATTTAATGAAAATTCACACTGGGGAGCCCCACACCATTCCACGTTTGTGGTGCATGTAACGTCCCTGCTACCCAAATATAAATACTTGAGCAGCTGCAGCCTTTTATTTATTTATTTTATTTTTTTCTTTTGTTTGTTGTTCGATTTCTTTTGCTGTCTAACAAAACCTCCTTTGTGAAATATGGGGTGCCAGCTTTGAATTACAAACCAGAACTTCCAGTTGTTGTGTATATTTAGGGAGTCCTCCCGGGGTCAGCTGAGAGAAAAAAAAAAAAAGATCCATGTGTAAATCTGTACTCTCGGTTTAGAAATCTATGCGCATGGTTTAGATTCATAATCCATGCCCCTGAATTACGAATCTATGGCCATGGATTTGTAAACTGTGCCCCACTGACGACAGTAGTGGATGGAAACACACTCGCAAACTTGCCTTTCCTTTTATCGATTTTCTGAAATTTTGGTTAAAATTTGACCTGTTTGACTATATCTGTGAAGATTATGTTTCATGAAAAAAGAAGTGAGGCATAAAAATATTAATAATCAGTATATAAACATTTAATAAATGGTTTATAACATACTGTAATGTAGTTATAAGCATATATAAGGACATCTTTAAGTGTTTATTAATGTACAGTATTTGTCAACAATGTCAATAACTTCTGCTACCTCATTATCTGTTTATACAGCAGCCTCCACTTATGCGTGTCCACAGGAGGAGTTATAGTTGTTGATTAATAGTTTAATAAAAAACATTTATTAACTGTTTATAGACTGATTAATGATTAATATGGGGACATAAAACAAAGTGTAAAGAAACGTGGTGTCTCCGAGTCAGTGGGGATTATTATATTTGATAAAATGGACAATCACTGTTCGGGGGAGGGCTTCTGAGGGCACAGGGCACAGTGGATTGGTAATTCAGGGGGTTTATAAACCGCGCGCACAGATTTCTAAACCGAGAGTACAGATTTACACATGAATCTTTTTTTTTTCTCAGCTGACCCCAGTGGGGCTCCGTACATATGTCTTCTCAGGAAACAAAAGCAATTTACGTTAACATAGTGTGGCTGTGTTGATAACAAACGGTAATTACATTTTAACTGGTGTTTCAGCAGCAATGTGATAAGATGCCTGCTGAATGCTGTTTCTGTAAGCATTTAACTCTGTTTAGGTGGTGGTAAGGATCCACTCGTCATCGTTTCACAGCAGCCCTCTCATTGGCTGTTTGAGTCTGCCATAGCCTCCTTATGATTAATGTTGTACATGGCTCCTCTCGGCATATTCACTGTTATACATGGTGCGTGGGATCTTACGCCAGGAGTGTGTCTCTGAGTGTAATCACATACTGTAGCCCAACTCAAAAACAATAATGACAGAGTAACTAGAACTCTCTTTTGTGGAGTAAAGCAGATGATCTGATCAGACTTATGAGCATGTTACACTATGTACTCACAGTGTCACAAGGTAAACTGGAAGATATTCCTCAAGCACTAGGAATTTACTGGATACAACTGTGTATTGTCACTCTCGTTGCAGAGTCTCTGGCAAGTTAAAGTCCCTCTCCACTCAAAAGTTATTTTTTCCTACAGTTGCATTTTTGAGCTTCACTGTGCAAAATGATGTATGTGCAGAGTTTGACACTAGAAGACTGTTTTCACATTCATCTGCTGAAAGTGGAAAGTTTCTGTGACATCACGACTAGTTTGGAAGCCAATTATGGACCAACTTACACAAGTGTGATGAGGAAACTTGAAGCCTCCAGTGCACAAACACTGAGAATGGACAAAGAAGTAGGACACATTTTGTGTCCAGCAGTTCTTCTTCTGAAATGAAATATATTTGCATATTCATAGATTCTGGAATGAGGGAGAAGGGGTAGGTGTCATTCGAAGGAAGTGGTAATTATAATTTTATTGTTCCAAGCAGAGTATTTTTATCTTAATACATGCCTCGAGGGGATCTTTAAGAACATGTAATACACAATGGATTGAATTGATACGCGTGTCCATTGTAGGGGTTTAACAGAACACGTGTTCTTCCTGAAGGCTGTTCAGAGTGGTAACTGATTTACTCTAATAATCATTTAGTCTATTTGAATGTCAGCAGATAGCAAAAAATGCCTGTCACTAGTTCCCAGAGCCCACATTGACGTCCTGAAATTGTCTTGTTCATGTTTTGATGAATCAGTCCAAAACCCAAAGATATTCAGTTTACTCTCATTGAAAAGAAGAAAACTAAAATGTATTCACATTTGAGAAGCTGGAACCAGTGAACCTTTTGGGCATTTTGCACTAGATCATACTGTTACTCATTTGTGACAACATCACCCGGCTGTCTATTATTAGAGCAAGGCAAAAACGGAATTCTCCCAATGGAGTATTAGTCACTCTAGATATTCAACCACACTTAATAGGACTCATAGAGAATATGACATTTAATCATAATATGATCAAAGTGCTTCCTCGCAAAAATATTCCTTCATGTGCACGTAGTTTTGTAGTCATAGTGACACAACACTGACATTTTGTTTCCAGTATGTATTTCAATGGTTTCAAAAGTTTTCACAGTGTATTAAAACCTCCATAGAAACTTCTTAAACCACAGGAGCAGTTTAAAAAGTTTCTATTGATGTCTTGATAGTATTTTCCACCATTTAAAGTCTAAGTCCCCACTCTTACACTGCAACTGACATGAAATTAGCCACCTTTCACATAATAATATACAGTACTGTAGCTCATCACATAGCACTTTTCTTACCAACAGCAATGAGTTCTGCTGGTGACTGCAGTCCCCCATCCTCATCCATGTCTCATCGGGACACTATATCCTCAGCTAACCCCCAGTAATTATTTGAGTTTTTGAAGACCACAGAGACAGAGATCAGACTCTCTTAAAGGATGGACTCAGTTTTCTAGTTAATGGTGAAACCTTAAAGCTGTATGCCTCATTTTGGGAAGAGAAAAAAAGGGTTCTTGTTAAAGGCCATGCTGTGATTCTTGTATTTTTCTTGGCCCATCAACCTCTTTGAAGTAACATCATTTAAAAAGTGGCTCTGGTTTTAAATGCGTTTGTGTGTGTGCCTGTGTGCAGGGTGGTTTGGGTGTAATTTAAATTCCACATTTTTTCCACCTTTTACAGTGGCTCACATTTTTCTCGCCAAATTGCTTCTCTGTGAAGCATCTAAGAAGCAATTTGAAAGGGGGGGATTCTGTGACTGACAGTAAATTTCAGCTGCAGGACTGCAGCCACTCGTTAGTGTCAGAGAAGCCCGGCTACGTTATTAGAAATTTACCCTTTTGGTGTTGTGTCATAAATTGTGCAGGAGGTGAGGTAATAAAGTTGCCCTCTGGGAGAGACTCGAGCTGTGTTTGCTCTGGCAGTGATTTGCACATCTGGGCCGGAGGCTTGGAAAGGAAGTCAGCCCTTAACTGCCTCCCATTCAGAACAGCTTTCTGGAACAATAATTTGGCTGGTACAATTCAGGTCCATGCCATAGAACATTTTATATTGTTGCCAGTGAAATGAACATTAAACTTCAGTGGTGCTTGTACTCTAAGTGTTGAGTGCAGTGTAGCCTTCTTTTTGTGTTTTTGTTCAAATTACAGTAAAGCTGACAGTACATCTAGTATAACACTTTTGCAGTTATTTCACCTGTTGTTGATGACAACATGCAGTAAAGATGTCATTGACCAATCTGGGAATGTGAACGAGAATATATTTTTTCCTAAAGTAATGAAGTTGGACAGTATTGATATTGTCAACCGGAGAGGTGCAACTCAGTCCCTGGCCAGATTTTAAATGAGGATGTTAATGTGGTACACACCTTATGTGAAACAACTACTGCAACTTTCAATTAATTTGCAGATTGTTCCCTAATTAATTGATTAATAATTTGGTCTAGAGCTGAAACAATTGGTCGACTGACAGAAAATGAATCAGCAACTATTTTTGGTTATTGATTAATCATTCCAATCATTCGTAAAGCAAAAATGTCAAACATTTGTTGATTTGATTTTCTGAAATGTGAGGATTTTATCTTTTTCTTTGCCATATATGACAGTAAATTGAATATATTTGTGTTATGGACATATAAAGCAAGCATTTAGAAACTAGCAATAAGAACTTGTCTTGGGCCAAGAATTTAGATTTTACACAATTTTCCAACATTTTATATACAAATCAAGAAAAAAATCTGCAGATTAATTGTTAATGACAGTAATTGTTATATGCAGCCAGTAGGCGATTTGAGGGGGGATGAGGGAGGATGCCATCCCCCTTGTTAGCAAAAAGACCAAAATGCATCTCCCTTGTTAACCTGCCATCCCCCCTCTCCATCCCCTAGTAGCAGAGATGAGTTGCAGGGGCAGGGGGGTTGTTTAGTAGTCTGCCTGACTCATTAATCCTTTATCTGACTGAGGTGTGTGCAAATTAGAATCTATGGCCCCAATCATGCCTCTGAAATATCAGTAGTCTAACTGCGCTGTGTCTTGATGAATCCAAGTCGCTGTCCGTGGTGCTGAAGTAGCAGACAGATTTGTAATTCTGCCTTTTTTCTCAGTCCCACCCTTCTGTCAGTTTCATCTTGGATCTATAATATTCTCTAAACTATATACTATAAATAGTCAATTCTATAATATATTGTAGCCTATATAATCTATAGAGTATTGTCACGATGATCAAAATGACAAGTAGCAACATGTAGATGCGGAAGAGCGAGAGGATCATAGAGACACACTGCTGCCTGTAGTATTCCTATAATATTCCTATAATATTTCTATGATCATTCAGTAGCGTCTGTGAAGCTGAAAATACACCCCCAGACCAAGCCACCTCTGTATCAAAATATTTTAGGGGAGACATGACTACAGATATAGTTTTTACTAAAGATGTTTGGTGTAACCTGGGAGTGGAGCAGGTAATGTGACTGAAGAAATTAATCTGCACTGACTGCACTGCGCCCAGCTGCTACAACTACATAATTCAAGGTAAAGTTTATACTGTCAAAACTACGGTGTGTTTTGAAAAATAAGCATTATTAAAATGTTTAATGTCCACATCCAGTAAAAGAAGAGGCCTGCACAAAATATGTATTTAGCCTAATAGCAGTTCTATTAAATCGAAATTAAAGTATCAAGAATTAGGCTGACCTATATGATAATCCTGCAGTCCTGGGGGGCATTGGGCCATCCCCCCTGTTAAAAATTAACAAATCACCTATAACCTATATGGCGTATAATCAGGCTGCCCCCTAAAAATGAATGACTAAACCATCAGACAAGGAGCTTCTGATTTGAACCTCATTGGGATGTGGTCTCAAAATGACCTACCCAAACAAAACCTCAAAATACTGTCAAATATGACAAGCAAAAGCATTTCAGAAGCAGGAATCGTTGAATTTTTTTTAGCATTTAATCAATTATAAAAATTGTTACAGATTAATTTTCCATCAGTTGATTGATGAGTATAATTTCAGCATGTCTTGATGGTACTGTGAGTTCCTCTCCATTCTCTATGGACCAACCACAGTAAATGTTTCTTCACACTGTAGCATACAGATACAGTGTATATAACAACACTTTAAGGTTTTTTTTTTTGGTTTTTTTAATTAAAAAGCATTATGCGTTTCAGCTTTAATGAACATACATACTCAATATATGTAGACAACAAGCTGCATATGACACTATCATGAAAACATGCTGGTAGCCACATCAGAGGAACAACTCCTCCACTGAGTCCTCTGAGCAGCTTCCACTCAGCGGCTGCTCTCTGGGCTCTGGATGAAGAGAAAAACCTCAATGAAAAAAATGGTGGAGCAAAAATGCAGTGTGTACCCTCATTCAGTATTGCATTTTAATCCTTGTCCAGTTGTGTGTATCACTTGGAATTACCCAAAGTGAATTCAAGCCTTTCTTATAACTCCTGTAATCCAAACCAGGCTTATATGTTACACTTGCCTTAACCCGTATTCTGTCACAACTCTGCCTGTCTGTTGCATGAACAGCAGCAGGGAGGATGCACTCTTGCTGCAGTGCTGCTGTTACAGGAGGACTTATTTGGAAAATCATTATCAATAACTGGTGGGAGGAGTTTTACAACACTGCCAAATTCTGACAGCAGTTGCCACTACTGAGGAAGAATTTCAGCATGGGAGCTTCATACACTCCCATCATAATGAATATGTTACAGAGGCATGTAATTACTGTACATGTAGGGTGTCAGAGACACTTTTTGAGCTTAGTGGGCACACAACTCATTTATTAATTGGATTTTTCATGCTGACTACAGAGCTTTTTCTCAGTATAGAGGAGTTAAATAATCATACGCAACCTTTTCCCAACTAGGAGCAACACCAGTCGGGGCTCCTTGCTTAAAGGAAAGTTCTGGGTTTACAGCCAGTGTCTTGTTTGTGGCCATTCTTCTTATCGGTAATAAAAAACATTTTACTCACCAAGTCTCATGCTGAGATGGAGGGACTTGGTAACATAGCTAAAGCAGTATAAAAGTGGATGAACATGAGTTATCAGACAGTCAGACATGTTCATCATAACCGATAACGGCCAAAACTACAAAAATCCAAAGATTTATGTTGTAAAAAAACATTTCCTGTGATGTCAATTTGTCAATTCATTAATTAGTTGATTGTCTAAGTCAAGTTTATAAAGAAAAAATGTATGAAATGCTGTGGTTCCAACTTCAAAACTTTCTCTTTTTTATTTGATTATACATTTAATATCTATGGGTATTGCACAGGTGGTCAAACAAACCAAGAGTTTAAAACACCACAATGGACTAAGGGAAATTTTTTTGACATTGATCACTACCCACTGTCACCCACTATAGACTAAATATTTAATCAACTGAATTAAGAAAAATCCATAGATAAAACTGTAATGAAAATAAGTAATAATGATTTAAATTTTTGATTTGGAGGTATGCCTGTTAGAATACTTGGTTTTCATTATTAATAGGGAAACCTAGTTCTGAAGTTGGAACCAATTCTAAATTTGTAAGAACTCAGGTTATTTTTTAAGGTTGGTTCTTTTATCAGGACTTGAAGAAACCAGGGTGTGAGATTAGCAGTTTAGAAAATATGGTTTTGGTTCATTTCTGGTTGTGCTGCAGCCTTTCCTCTCCGTCTTTCTCTCCTCTGCTCTCTGTGTTAGTGTTTGAGTGAGCAACAACAAACACACACACACACACACACACACACACACACACACACACACACGCACACACAGCGAACAGCAGAGCAAAAAGGCTGCATTGGTGAACCCAGGTGAAGTAAAAGATAACATTTTATTTGTTTAGGACAACTATGTTTGTTACCCTAAGTGTAATAAAACCTTTGCTAGTAAAAAGCCAATAAGTACTTTATTAAAACATCTGTTCATCAAGCTTAAACATGTAGAAAAGCAATATTTTCAACTGCTTTGTCTGCAGTCTCCCATCCACTGCCGGTATGTTTCAGCCATACTGTAGCATGCTTGATAGGCTAACAGCCAGTTGCTACAAACATGCTAACATAAAACCGTTCTGTGTGAAACCAAATTAGTCAAATTCTTGTAGACTGGCTGAGATGGCAGCCCCTCCTCTCTACCAGGTACCATTACCTGCAGGCAGTAAATCACATCAGCAGCAGAGGGAGGAGGACAGAGGACAGGAGGAATGAGTGATAATGTCTGTGTTCTTCTAAACTTCAATCAGTGTTTTGATGTCCAGAATATTTTATTGAGATTATAGATTTGTTTCCAGTACGATATTATTAAGTTTATATAGTGACTTTTCTGTTCTCTACAAACAATATTGTGTTTTATTATATTTTTGCTATATTATTTATATTATAAATATAATTCTCCTTTTCTAATCTATATGTGTGTATTTTTTGCAGAGTAATAAAAAGCACTGATAAAATCCTAACAATACCCATCCTTTGTCATTGATGTTATGTGACTATGGTTAACATGGCTGGTAGCCTTTATCTGACACCAGTTGTGCCCCCAGAGAGCAGTTTGAATCTAGGGTCTAGGTTGTTGTTTTTCAGTGGTGGTGCACCCTTTTGTGATGTGCGTGTAATATATTCCTTCTATTGTCAATCAATGGTGTTGCCACACTGCATTATACTATTCAGAGCAGTGAATCATATGATGTAAGTGCAATATGTACAAGCAGGTGATGTCGTCATTGGATTTAGAAAGCTATAAAGGGTGTTTTGTATTTTATGAACTTGGGAGCAGTTGTATGTGACCCCCGGAAGAACACATGCATCTGTTCTCACACAATGCTTACTTTGTTCATCTATGAAAGTATTTATGCCCTCAAATTTTGACATCTCTGAGATAACATACAGTTTTCAGCATACATTTATAGTGCTGTTAATTTTTAAATACTGCTGACTGCGGCCCTACTCTAGACTGTGTTCACAATAAAGGAACACAAAGGATTAGGTCTGTTGTTTTGATTTGATGTTTGTGATCATGTTAAAATGTATCACCTCTTCTGAATTATTGCAAAGACCTATTCCAATCTAAACTCTTATTATAATGCTAAGAGAATAGGGAAGATGATACTTTACATATAAAAAGAGTAACCCTTACAGGTCAGCACATTCTGTAATGTTCTGTCATCAAGGACTGCAACTGTTGGTAGCTGAAAAGCAGTGACTTCTAACCATCTCATTAAAAGTACTAATTAGCTGACTAAACTGCTGCTTCAGGTGTTTATAGCTTCTTACCCCAGTCTCTGTGAATAGCACATTGGCACCACAGTACACAAGCATTGTTTGAAGCTGCTTTTAACTGGTTTTAACAGTGTTTACTACAAGTCAGTTGTAGTTGTCATGCAAAACTACAATCCCAGTTTTTCTTTTAGTGTGAACAGTTAAGCTGCAGCAGTGTCACATGTCTGCTTTGAACAGTGAAGTGACATTTGGTGTTTTGGACTGTTTTCATATCTCTGTTGGTGCAGTGACATCCAGAATCTACAAAGTCACATAAATCATTATGTTATTTTTGCCTCTTTCATGTCGGTATGATTCCTTTAAGAAGTAGACACATTAATTAAGTATTTTTTTTGTCATCCAGCATATGTCATCCACTTTAGCTGTGTCCTAATTCTAAATATACTATGCTATAATGATGTTATTACAATTTTAGTCGCTATAAATGTTTTGTTTGCTGAAATGAAGTATGAAGATATATTTTGTTATTTTTACATACATAGGGGGGTTGTGTTGTACATCCAGGACCTGTTCTTTCACAAAAAGTACAAACATCTTGGCTGAAATGTTTTTCCACACAGTTTCCAAGTTTGTACATTCTACAGTAAATCATCACAGCAGAATAGAGATGGTTTCTGAGGACATGTTGGTGAGGTGGAATACACAACTCCTTGAAAGACCTTAACAATATTCAGAATTTCACATGCCTGAACTCCCTTAGGACTGCCTGTTCCCAAGTCCCACTCTGGATTCTTATCCAGAAGTACCAGTGGGATTATGAAGGGTTGTAAACTTTTGAGAATATTTCCATTGGATGTTAGTTTGGGAATTAAGCAAAAAGGTATCCACTTGCAACAGCAATTGTGAATTAACTGTAACTGTAACAGTAGCTGTAAATTCACTATTCAAAGCTAGAATGTAAAAATTCCACATTTATTTAGTGGGAATTCAGCTGTCAGCGGTGTGCATTCATCTATATGCAGACATATCTCAGATCTGTTGAGTTGAGCTTTGAGCCCAAGTTCTGCATGTATTCAGGTAAATCTGAATGATTATGCTTGGGTGAAAATTACTGTACACGAGGTACAAGCCAGGTCAACTACATAAACTTACACACACACACACACACTATATATATATATATACTGGCCACTTTATACAGTAGAGAGGCCCAAAAAAAATTGTAAGGCATATAGCAGCTAGTGAGTGGTTTCCACGGTAACATGATTGGGTGCTTAGACAGGAGTTTTAAAGGAAAGTGGTGTTTTTATCTCAGGAGAAAACAGGAAGGAAGGAAGATAGAGAGAGAGTCGAGAGTCACTCGAGAATTGATAAAAATGGTCAAAAATCCCTCCAAAATACCACATTAAGACACCAAGACCTTGAGGAATACCACAGAAAAATTCATGCTGTGATTTGGTATCAAAAACTTTTGACACAAGAATTGCATTTTTTGGCGATTGGATGGCAAACACTTCTGTTCTGGAAATTGCTCAGAAACACCCTTATTGTAAATATACCTAGGAAAGCCATACATCCTCTGAATGCCCGGGGTCTCTAGTTTGTGTTTGTAAAGTTTCATGAGGCTGTGATTATCCTAGAGGTCACAATAGGCCATTTTATACAGTGAGGTCAAGTTTCAAAAAATGGTCTCACTACAATAAAGTCAATACTATGGGGACTAACGTTTGGGCTCATTGAATCAACAAGAGTCTCAGCTTTCCAGTCATACCCAATATATGCAATTCCAAAACTGTTTAGTGACCCCAGTATGCAGAAATATTCAAATATACCATTTTTAGAATGAGGGAAAATAACACATTTATTACTGCATGCAAAAAACTGCATGGTTTTTGCCAAAAACTGTATGGGATTAGCATAAAGTGGGAGGTGAAGGGACCCCTTTAAAAATGGCATTGCCAGTTTTTCCCTTGCCAAAATTTCGCCTAATTTTGGAGCATTTTTTAGTTCCCTTCCCAAACAAGCTAACATGACATGGTTGGTACCAATGGATGTATTAGGTCGTCTGGTTTCACATGATACCAGTCTATAACATACCAATACCATCTTCACTCTCACTTTAAAACTGAGCCTACTACAGCCTCTGAAAGACAGTGATGTCGGCCGAGGGTGCAGACGTCCCCGCGTTACTCTGAGGGTTGAGGTATCAAACATGAAATCATCAAATGTTGTTCAGCTCAGGGACAACTTAGTCACAGTCCACGGACAGCATTAAAATTGTGTTAGCCAGTGAAATTATTGCAATTTTGTGCTGTGCATTTGTAGCGCATGACTGAAATGTGATCAAAGATTTGGTCTGATCAAAGATCAAGATGTGATCAAAGTAAAGACTACAAATCTGACCAGGCTTTGGAAGCCAGTGTTACGGAAACATTTCGGTCACTACCCAGCCAAAGTAACACATGAGTAATTCTTCTTTAAACATTTCCAAGACTAATCTCATTCCCAAGAAAGACAGGTTTGGGGAAAAAAAAGCCAAGCAAATTAATAAATCAACAAACAGCAGCAACATAAAGGCACACTCAAATACATATCCATTTTTGTTGGCTCCCTTAGAGCTTGTTGATGTAGTTTTCAAAAATGGTATTGCTGTCCACATGTGTTTTATGAGGCTGTCAGGCCGGGAAAGATCAAGGGAGAAAGGAACTGTAATCTGTATGCAGCCTCACAGAGGCCAGTGGGAGAGGACTAGGAGCTGGACAAACAGTCAGACTCTGGCTAGAATTTTTTTTCATCCTTGTTTTAAGATTAGGGTGTAGTAATTTATGGCGCACCATGAACTGGCCGCCTTTGAGAGTTCTTAAAGCAAATAAAATGAAAGATTGAGGAATCTTGTTATTACGTGCACACACAAGCATGCGGAAATTCACCCACATAGAAAAAAGGAAAACAAACTCCCCAGAGGTTCTCAGATTAGCTTTAGTTAAAGAAGACTTGCAGGGAAGTTCTCGTTGTGAGAGCAGCAGACTAGTTTCTCGGTTTCCCCCTCTGATGTCCTGATTTCATCACCCCGTAAAAGCAATACATCTTAATTTGCTACTGTTATCACTGGCTGGCCTCAATCTGTCAGTTTTTCAACCTCAGGGAGAGGTGTTACTCACAAGAAGGACATCAGTTCAAAGGCAATACGGCATTCCACCTCTCATTTTTTTAAAGGGCTGGTTAGTTGTAGGTTTGATTGAACTCCGTAGAGCCAGTTTTGATTCTCCTGATGTGTTAGAATGTCTTTGGAGTAAGAACTCTTAAATGTTCAACAAAACTGAACTTTGATGTTAGAAATGATTTGATAACCACTTTGACTTTAATCATCAGTTGGGGAATCAACTAAACCGTGGAATAAAAAAAATAATGAATTGAAGCCTGAAATGTATTTGTCTTCATTACGTACATATAACATGCTTTTATGAGAAAGCAATCTAATATTCAATATTACTGACTGTCAGTGCTTTTACTTGATTCTTTTTGACCTATCAGGATAATCTATCAAAATTCCACTTGAGTTGATTACTTTATGTGAGCAATATATAGTGCACTTTATGGAGCCCCAAAACTAACAAAATGTAATAATGCTTATATGATAATGAGATGGGTGTGAGCAGCAGTGATTGGTTCATTGTGTGTATGCGTGTGTGTTACATTGATGAGGCAACTGACAGAATTGTGTCGCTAATTAGCTTAACTGAAAACACTGGTGGCTAAACACTGACTTTTCAGCTAGCTAACTAGCTGCAGCTAATTTTCTTCATAAAACTACAGCAACCAGTGCACAAAATGTTAATCATGCATATACTGATCTACATACTGCTGTAGCGTCAATGTCTAAATTACTTGTTGATGAACTCAGTTGTTTATGTGTGTAATTTACTTGCTTGGTGTTTGTAGCTACCTACTGGCACATCTCAGTCTCCCTTTGGCATCTCCTGACCTTGTTATGTCAGTCTTTCAGTCTGAACCAAGGGAGATATGGTTGCTTAAGATCAATCAGTCACAGCCCAAAATAGGGCACAGACTTTCTCCTGCTGGCTCTCAGTTTAAAAAAAAAGTGAATATACAGTATTTTTATGAAAGCCCGGGTCAGAAGTGAAAGACGAAAATTTGCATCTGTTTTTTTTAAATGTGGCCTTGATATGTTAAGCCTGGCATGTTCTTTGACTGAAGTGGAAGTTGAACTGAGTTGAGCTGAGATGTGTGACTTATCTGAAAGAGATTTTAGCAGGCCACTTTTATAGTTTTAAGTTTTAGATATTATATTAAAATATAATAATATAATGATATATATTAATATTGAAAAGGGTGTTGGCCTTCCTCACCCTTCCAAACTTCAATTGAATAAAACTATAAAAAGATTTTCTCTCAGTGTGAGAGCTGACACCTTACTGTCAGCATGTCATGTGAACGAACTTTATTTTACATTTGACTTATTTCAGTCTTTGATTGAACCTTGTGCCTGGCTTCTCTGCGTTCCATTTTACAAAATGGCCTGTGTTCCTGAGTACTGATACACTATACATTATCAACCCGCTAATGTAGCGTTGATTGGGACTGCAGCCTAATTTTCAACTAAATGACATACTGTATTTCCTCAAATAGCGGCTGGGGCCTTTATTTACCTCAACTGCAGAGGGTACTGGGCCTTTATTGGAAGAAGACTTATATTAGAGAGAGGCTTTTATTTCTAATTCCCTCTGTTTGATAAGTAAGCCTCTTTGTTTTCTGGTCTGCTTCCGTTTGCACTGTTAAATTTTTGTTACTGCATTACCGGTAATCCATTTAGAACAATAGTTCTAGCACTTGTGTTCGAAATGTTTTGGGGGTGCACCTCTTAGCTGTAGCATGTGGGTAGCATGCTCATGGATGCAAGTTACCCTGGTTACCCATGCTCATGTAGTGTCACTGCTGTCATTATTAATAAATTATGCGCCATTATCCCTGTATTTAAACTATATCACATCTCCTCTGTCCTCCTCCCATCTCTGTGATGGTCAGCTAGAGGGCTACACATGTACTCATGGAACTGGAGTTACATCCAGTTAACTACTATTTATGTTTAAATGGCATGCACATTATATAACAGGCACCCTTGTTTTTTCACCAGCCTGTTTTTGGGGCCAGCCTTCATTTGTTCATGTCGACCACGCCCCCGGCCATTATCGGAGACCCAGCTTTTAAATGATTGCTGTCTTTTATTTGAGGAAATCGGGTAGATAATGACGGGCATCACATTACCATACACATTCAGCGTTAACAAATTACCACATTATCAGCCATGCATGAGAGATGCTATAATATAGAGTCTCCTTGTTGCACCCAGATAATAAGATTAAAAACTTCCTGCTGATCAAAGGCTGTAGCTGATAGGTCACATAGTAAAACAGTTTCTTCAGTTTCTGACATGTTGTTTTTAATAACCTAATATTTGGATACTTTATTGCCACAGTGGAACCATACAGTTTTATAAGTTTTAAATTGGATTGCGTCTAAGAAATGATCATTCTAATTAGGCCCTTAAAGTTAAAGAGTAAATGTAATACATCATAAAAGGTGATGGAAAAGTTGGCAACAGAACAGGAAAGAGTTTTGAAATATTCTAGGACTTAGCTTTAATGTGAGTGAGACCAAAACCAAAGTCAGTGACATTTCTCCTTCCATCCTTCCCCCCACTTTGATACTTCTTGGTATCAGACAGACAGTGCTCTGTACTTTTCACAGGAAGCCTCTCTTTCCCCATTTCTATCCACTTTTGCTACTGCGAGGAGCAAACAAAGGAGATGTACAGTAAGGGAATGTCTCACATTTTCACATTTCTTATTTTTCTTCTTTCTCACCTTTTTTTCATTTGGCTGAGCACAGCACCACTACATTTCCAGTGAAATGTCTCTTAAAGTCACCTGGTCAACCAAGTTAAAGGCGCATAAAGCATCTGAAAGTTTAAACCTAGTGTATTAATGGGGCAAGATTGGCCCGAGGCTGAAACTAGGGCTGTGCCAGGCAGCTGTGAATGTGGCGTGGATGTCAGCCGTGCCATGTTAGTGAAATATTTACATGGTCATGAATTTTCAATTTGTCAGGGATTGCTCCCTTGGGGAGCTTATCGCCTATAAACCATGCAGGTGGTAAAAATAGAGCATATTTATTATAAAATGGACAATGATACAAGGGTTTGGGGAAAAAGAGGGGCAAAAGTTTAACAGGCCTTGTTGAAGAACAGGTTATGCACAGCCATGAGCTAAATTTTTAACCACTTTTGCAGAGAATTTCTGTAATGTTTCATTTCATTACATATTAATGCATTACTGAGATAGTTACTGTGAGGCAAAAATGATTATCACATCTTGCTGTGGTGACACTTGCTAACATTACTAGATTTAGTAGCTTTTCAGACTTCTTTCAAAAGCAATCAATCATGTGCAAAAATGTAATTGTTGAATCCCAAAATATTTGGCAGTAAATTGGAACAGCTAGTGCAGGTGCACGTAGGTGTGTGTTGTTAGCTTTTATCCAAAGATGCCAGAGAATAAAAATAGTTTTCATACACAGTATCGCTGCTTAGAACAGGAAGCTGTAGCAATGTAACGTCTGGCAGGTTAATATATTATTGACAGCGGGGGTTTAACTGGCGGAATAATCAATATATTTAATAAATTAATTAAATCAATTATTATTGATTTTTCAATTCTATTACTGATGACCATTATCAAAGTGAAACTCTATGTAGAAAGATAGAGCTGGCAGTAGCAGCACCGCAGCAGCAATGCTGTCTGTGTCGACACAGCAAGCGTGCGAGGCGCAGCAGTTCAGCGACGCACACGCCCTGCTGAGGTAGAGGTAGCCTGTGTGGCCCAGGTGTAATTATCTCCCAACATGCCATGGTCATGAATGAATGAACCAGTAAATCTTTCATTTATTGTTATTTATCTAGTGACATTTGCCATTCAAATATGCCATTTAGCTGATTTGTGCACTGAAAAATTTTCTTTAGCTTTGCCTATTAAAATATATGAATTAGGAGGATTTTCTTCTTTGTACAAGGCTCTATCTTTAAGAAATGTTTGTATAGCTGCAACTTTAACTTGCATCCTCCCAAGAGCTTACATTACAATGTTACCCACTGCTCCTGTCTATCAGTCCCTGTGCTAACAGCCTGCAGAACAGCCTGCCTCAGTAGTCTCAAAAGAAAAAACAAAAAGCATCAGATTTGCATGTGTCTGCCACTCATCTTCACCATACTGATAGTAGCATTCCAAGTGACTGTGTACTCCAATATATATCAAGGATATGAGTATAGCAAGCTAACTTATACTTATGCAAACAGAGCTCAGCAGTCTGCATGTGGGGGCGCGCCGTCTTGTCGAATATGCCTTTCAACTTGCTTACTACTTGCAAAAAAGCCAAAGAAGCTGGCAGGTGTAAGATCACCAACCAGCGGGGAGGTAGTGTGGCTGTGTGTATGTGTGTGTGTGTGTGCGTGTGTGCGTGTATTCCTTAAATAGGGTGTGACATTAAGCTGATGATTAAACCCCTCAAGGGTGACAGATGAGGAAAGCGAGAGACAAGCTAGCAAGGTAGCAAAAGACAGCTGACGTGCGAGAGAGGAGAAAAGGTGACAGAGAAGGAGAAAGAGGACACTGAGGACAGGGAAAAGAAATGAGGTCAGTGTCGAGAGGGGCCAGCGAGTCGGGGGAATGAGGAAAGATTTGCGTTGGAAGGAGATTGAAAGACAAACAGCCAGAACGGGTGATGAGCCAGTCGATCTATTAGATAAGTGGCAGTAATTGTTAATGAGACTGGGCCCAGGAGCTGCTGCTGATAAAGCTTTACTTTGTTTGCTCTGCGGTAATGTAATTAGCTTTAAGATGCAGTCATTCTCAATATCCAAATGTTGAAACATTTCTTATTTACGACCGCTGTGTCCATGAGCAGAAACACCAAACCAAAGCATTAAACAGCTGTCTACTGGTGAAATGTGTACATTGAGACCTCTTACACTTTGTAATAGACCATTTGACTGAGGCACTCCACCAAAATCTTATCTGCTATATTGTACTGCATACACTATTTTGTACTACAAGATTTTGCTGACCTTCAAAAAAGTGTATCCTAACACATTGTATCCTAAAAATACACAATGGAAACACCACATTTAAACATGCTGTATGAGAAGCGCCAACCTTGCAGAGAGCCCAGAAAGTTTCAGAATAACTTACTTGCCATGCGTATCAGGAACTTGGTAAAAAGTGAAAGGCATGGTACATTTCTCTAGCTGTCAGAGGCTTCAGAGCGGACCTGGGCACAATTCTATTTCCTTCATAATGATGCAGCCTGCTCTTCTAATAGTTTCCGCACACCTCCCGAGCATCCTTGTCTTTTGATTTGTTCTCCCCAGGCGTTCGTTGGCTGACCAAGAGGAGGCATCTTTCCCTTTGAGATGGGAAATTTGCACCAGCCACCAGCCAAGTGTTGGTACACTTGGCAGTGGCTGGAAATTTTGTACCCACTCATGCTTTTTTTTTTCTCCTCTGGCCACAACAGTGAGAAAACATCATTTAAATGTTAATCATCTCCCTTGTGGCTCTTCTGAAGAGATGATGCTGCACAGATACACATGTGAGAAACGGGGGACAGAGAAGTGCATGGAAAAAGTCATACAATCAAAGTGGAACTCTGAACTTATGAATTACATTACTTTGTATATTTGTTTGACCTCTCTGGATAATCCAAACTTTTTGCATGGCTCAATACCACAAGAGGTTTCATTTGAGTGAAGCGACCCTTTAACCAAGCACAAATGTGTTTTGGCTCATCTCGAGCAATCAGGACGCTCAGATGTGTAAGTGCTTTTTGAATTCCGCCATCTACAGTTCAGCAGCAGTGAATTATCAGCAGCGGACCTAATGCGGTGTGTGTGTGTCACCTTCACACACTTGCCTTACAACTGACTGAGTTCCACTATGTGAAATAGCAAGGCTTCATGTGTGGTGAATGGATCTGGAAACTGGTCCACATTCATCCTTATTTAGGATTTTTTTTAGAATTCAAACCCACATAACTTTATTTCAGTGGAGATAACAAAGATAAAGATAACAAATATGTTAGGCTAAATTTTGGTGACATATTCAAAACATGGTGCACAAGAAATTTAGACAATTTCCATTTCATGGAATGAGGCAGCCATAAAATTAAGATGAAAAAGAAATAATAATAATCATGGAGTACTGAGTTTGAACATTTCACAGTGTAAACATCAATGTGTACTGTGAAAGATCATTTTCTAAGGAAGGTCTCAAGATGATAATAGGTCAACTTTTTTCACTTTGTTCTACCAACAGTGTCATTTGAGATTTTTTGTTTGTTTGTTGTTTTACTTTATGAAATTTAAATAAATAAATTAACTTATACTCTCTCTTTTGTAATTGACCAGTATTCACATTCGTGTTTTCTGAAATTGACACCAGTATGATTCACTGTCTAGATTTGATGGATAAAATTAAAGAATAACAACTAGGGCTGCAACTAATATACTATTTTCATTATCAATTAATCTACCAATTATTCGTTCAATGTATTTATTGATTGTTTGATCTATAAAATGTAAGAAAAAAGTGTAAAGTTCCCAGAGCCCAAGGTGATGTCAATCAACAGTCCATAATAACTGATTAGTTACCTGATTGTTTCAGCTCTGGTAGTTGTAGAGTGTTTTTCCATTCTGCTTGAAGGGACAGCTATGAAACAAAATATCCTTTGTAGGAAATCAACCAGACTACAGATTGCTCATGATGAAAAGAATTGATTTCATTAATTTCTATGAACCTCTAAAGTTCCACTCCACTCACAAATGTGTTTTGCTTATTGTTACTTCCCTTGGATTTTTGAGCTTCACTGCACAGAATGATGCATGTGCAGAGTTTGACACTAGAAGACTGTTTTCACATTCATCTGCTGAAAGGGGAAAGTTTCTCTGTGCTCATCGAAAATCTGAGTTTAAGAGTTGGACCTTTGAGCAGGATTTGTGACAATTGGTCCAGTGTGCAAGACTTTTCAGTGAAGTAGAAGACATCTGATGTCCAACAGTTACATTTGTGAAATGAGTCTGGATTATTCAGTTAGGGAAAAGTAGTAGATGTCTTGGACTTTTTTGTGAATAAACAATATTAGACACATATTATATTCCAAGCAGTATTTTTATATCTTTAAACATGTCTGGAGGGGATATTTATGGTAAGCTGGCATTCTGATTAGAATGGAGGAATCTTCTTAGCAGCCCAGAATACAACATAAATAAGATGGCTGACTGTATTGGTTATTTGCAGCAGGCAAACAATAGAGCAGACCTTCAACCAGGAAGCTAACTGTCAACAGTGAATTGGTGTCCTGCACTTCCACAACAACAGTAGAGCGGGTGTCCTGGTCAAACAACAGCTTCAAACCCAGGTTAAGACATTTTGTGTACACGCTCCATTCTCCCACATCTACATTTTCTGTCACTCAGTCACTGACCTGGTGCAAATGAAATGCTATAAAACCTAATGTTATTGTGGGCTAGAAAGTTAGTGAAAAAACAGACAACCTTGTAATACATGGGAATCTTTTCAACAAAAGATAGAGGTATTTATTTCTCTACTAAAAGGAAAAAAAATCATGTTACTTTGCTACAATCAGTGTTTAAAAGGTTGCACTCAGATTACATGAGTTCACACACAGCAAGAAATTTCACAAATGATCTGTTCTCAAATAAAAAAACATGCTTACAAAAAAATGCATCAAGATTTTCTTGCCAGAGGAGCTACACCCCACCTGCAGCTTCCTTTCTCATTCACACATGTACACACTCACACCCTTTCTCACACACTGTCTCCCCCTGATTGTCGGAGCAGGGTGAATCAGAGGTAAACCAGGCTGAATATCCTGGAATACCACAGCAATTTATTTTCCCATCACCATTAATGCTCATGAAATTATAAACTCACCAATATACAATATTTGCCACAATTAAAAGCTTTGTCTGTACTGCCAGATAGCCCCCAGTTTTTAGAGCATCAAAACAAACTCACAGTAGTTTTCTTCAGAACTGACTAATGTAATTCATCATTATCATATCACAAGAAAACCACAATAATCCCATTAAATTGAAATGGGGATGCACAATAGCCTCTGCAGATACACAATTATATGGTTTCTCAGGATGCACATTGGTTTCTACAAATGCACAACAACCTTGGTTTTGGGGGTGAACAATGGTCTTTGGGGATGCACAGTGATCCAGGGTCGAGGGATGTAAAGGGGTTTCTAAGGAAGCCCATTAATATGAGGTCTGGGGATACACAATGTTCTCTAAACCCAAAACTGCCTCTAAATCTATTTTCTATTTTACATTTTCTTATGGCTGACAGTTAGCTGGGATTGGCTCAATGATTTGGGGTCTATGGGTGGACAGTGATTTCTAGGGATGCCCAGGGATCAGGATTCTAGAGATTTTAAAAGAACAGCCTTTATTACATTATGCTGTTTTCAAACATTACATTAGAAAACCACAATAATGCAGTTAAAGAGTGGAATGGCAATGCATAATAGTCAAGACACAACAGTCTTGAGGTCTGGGGATGCACTTTTTCCTGAGGTCTAGGGATGCAGAATGGTCAGGGGTCTATGAATGCACAATGGTTTTAGAGATGTGCAATAGGCTGGGGGTGCACAGTGGTTTCTAGTGATGCCCAATGCTCTAGGATCTAGGGACGCACAATGCTCTCTCATTAGTTTAATTTACATTTTCTCTGAGTGGAAATACTGATACAGCTGTAAAAATAAAAATGACAATAAACTTTTTTTTTTAAGTGATGGAGTCATCAACAGCATGCCTCTGACAGCTGTCTATTCGAAACAATGGGAAGTTAAAAGCGCTTAACAGCAGTACAATAGACAGGAGGAGCTTCACACTGCAGCAAATATGTCAGAGAGTTATCCTTTTTTGGGTATTACTGAAAAGAAGTGAAATTACATAGGGTTTGTCTATTATGTGACAAATCCAGTCTCTCTTGGAGCTTGTACTCTATTGAAAGACAGCTTTTATGTTTTTGTGGATGTGATTCAGGTAACAGGAGTACTGATTCAGGAAAAATGACTTTAACAGAGATATAATACATTTACTAAATACTTCCTCTGTTGTACCTTTGCCTCTTTCATAAGAGACTTCTAAACACTGTGCTGGGTTTAAGACGCGTCCCTGAACATGAGGTATTTGGCTGTGATAGACTTTGCAGTGAATTTGTGGCTCGTTGGTAGAAGGTTAAGTGAGCATCTGCTGGTCTCAAAACATATGGCCATTAGGCTGTGTGAATGCCAGTGCAAAAGAGGGTGGAGGCCATTACTATTTATTAGAGGTCGCCGATAGGACGTTTTACAAACTATCGGAGTCGGCGGAACTTGGCTCTGATAGTGGCTGATGGCTGTGCAGCCTCCACCAGTCACGTGGGGACGTACATCACTGTTTTGCATGGAGGCTCCATACACAAAGTCAAGGTAATCAGGGTTTTCCCTACCATTATAAGACTCAGGCACAGCACCTAAGTGTTTTTTCACAGCGCCTAGGCTGAATGAGCAGGAAAAAAAACTATGCTGAGAGTCTCTACCGTGTACCGTCTGCTTCTCTGTTTGACACACACACACACTCACAGAGCAACCAGCAGAGCAGAGAGGCTGCAGTGTACAAAGTGAAGTGAACCAGGTGAAGTGAAGATAACTCAAAGATTACTCGAGTTGATGACAACTACCCCTGTTACTGTAAGTGAAATAAAACCTTTCAGTTAAAAGCCAAAAAGTACTTTATCAAACCGCCTGTTCAACAAGCATGAGCATGTAGAAAAGCGATATTTTCACATGCTCTGTCCGCAGTCTCCCGGTATGTTTTACACAACCACAGCACGTTTGTTAAAGATCCAGTGTGTAGGATTTAGTGGCATCTAGCGGAGAGGTTGCAGACTGAATAGCCCTCCCACTCCAGCTCCCCTTCAAGTGTATAGGAGAACCTATGGTGGCTGGAAACTCACGAAAAATGCAGAAGGCCCTCTCTAGAGCTAGTGTTTGGTTTGTCTGTTCTGGTCTACTGTAGAAACATGGCGGTGCAACAAGGTGGGCTCTGTGGAAGAGGGCCGGCTCCCTATGTAGATATAAAGGGCTCATTCTAAGGTAACGAAAACACAACAGTTCTTATTTTCAGGTGATTATACACTAATTAAAACATACTTATGAATGTTATATTCCATTCCTGCCAAGTCCGTTCCACTAGATGCCACTAAATTCTACACACGGCACCTTTAAGCTAATAGCGATTTGTTACGAACAAGCTCAAATGAAAGCTGTCTGTATATAGTCTAACTGTTTATCTTAGTTTGCCACTAGTCTTAAAATTTGGCAAATTCTTGTAAACTTAGCTACTGGCTGAGACAAACCAGCCCCTCCTCCCTCTGCCAGCGGTACGTGCAGGCAGTGAATCACATCAGCAGCAGAGGGAGGAGGACAGAGGAGAGGAGGAAAGACTGATACTGACTGATTTCTATGTTCATTCTTTTTAAAATGAAAAAGAACCAGTAAGGGTATTGATAAAGAACAGGGCCGACAAGAGTATGGATAAGATAAAGATAAAATCCTAACATACGCATCCCTACAGCTGGTTAGTGGCTTCGCCCTGACTTTGGGAGGATGAGCAGGCTTTAGGTATTTATTACTTTGACTTAGATGTTAAATTCAACAGTTATCCAGTTTCTAATAAAGTCAAACATTGTTCATTTCTGACAGTGTTGATATCGGCCGATTAATCAGCTTTCAGGTTTTTCCCACTCCAAACTATCGTTGTTATATCGGCCTTTAAAAATCCACTATTGGTTGACCTCTACTATTTATCTAGCAGGACCTCAACATATCCTGTCCACAGAATGAATAAAAGTGGCTGGAATGAGCAGTCCTGATCGAATCAACTTTCAGACAGACAAGGCATTGCTGTTTCCATATAGATTGGTTTGAGAGTCCCCGTGTATCTACCTCCTGATTCTAATCTTAATTTATAGATTCACGGGCATCAATTCCTCACGTGAACATCACATCAAACAGGAGGGGAAGACATATTTAATTCAATAGGACTTATCTGAAATCTAACAGGCAGCTTTTAAGCAAGATGTTACATACACACATACACATACACGTACACACAAAAATACTCAAAACAGGGCAGGGCAGCAGTCAGGTAGATCTGATTGCATTCACAGAGATCTACATACATACACACATGCACAGTGACAGTGCCGAAGATGTATAGGCCTGCTTCTAATCAGCATATGATTTTTGTCTTCCATTCACCATCCTTGTTGTCATTGTTTCTATTAGATTTACAAACCTACTCTTTTCTGATGTGCCATATGTGCTAACAGATGTTATCGTCGTAGCCCAGAGGAGGAAGACAGACGACCTGTCTTCACAACTGAAGCTGAGAAATTGTGTTGTGTTTTTTTTTTTTTTTTTTTTTTTTTTGATGGTGGAGCAGCTCTCACATTTGCATTCTGCACCACACTTTTCACTCCAGCTGCCTGCACCATAACAATGGCTTACTCTCTCTCACTGTCAGGAGGCTTGTTTTTAGGGAAGGAGGAAACATTTCAAGTTTTTTGAGGTAAGCCGGCGGTTGGCTGAAGGTCTTTACTGAAGAGATACGCCTTTATTTCAGAAGTGTACCAAAAGCACAGCTCGCCACACATTGTCAACTCGAATATTGCTTCAGGCAACCACGACAGAATTATTTTTATGGATCAAATTATCAACAAACATAAGAAAGCACTTCTCTATGTCCCTGTGGAGCTCTATTAATATGCCACAATCTCCCAGCATTCTTTCCGGACACTATGCCAACATTGCAATTAAACCACAGCTTGCTTTATTTACAAGACCATCACGTTTAATTAATGTGCCTACAATTCAGCAGCCCGAGCTCCCCTCAAGAAAAGAAGTGCCGCTTTGCTTAATTACTGCAGAAATGAAATTTTAATAAAGCTAACAGAAGAACTCGACACGCAATCAGGAAGCCATTAAGTAGATGAAGGTAATCCAGCAGGACTGGAGTAAAATTAGAAGTCAGCTGTGAAACGAAAAGCAGGAGAGCAGCAAGGCCAAGTTCTCTGAAATTGACATTTGATTAAAGCTTGGCAAGATGCACTGAACAGACACTAAAAGTATTTTTTCTCATCAATTAGGCTGTTTTTTTTTTAGGGAAAACTTCAAACAGGATTTAACTTCATCTACATATTTATCTTTAGATCTAACAATGTATTCTTCAGCCAGCATTATTCTCTCTAATAAAGCATGACAATATAAGACATTTTTCCTTTTTTTGCAGTTTTGAAAATGTAACACATCACAACTAGGCAATGAAGCATCATCTGATATGATTCATATCATGTGGCTTGTTCAAAGTGGCCATGGCACTGCCGCTGCTGCTATGTATGTGGCATTTAGTACTGAACACTGTCCGGGGCCTCGGGCAAATGAGAATTTATATGTGCAATATGACAAATAACAGACATAATTAAGATGGATGTGGAGTTAGTTTGGCTAGGGCTGTCACAGTAAAAGAAGCATTCTCACATAGGAGAAAGCAAATGTGTAGCTTTGTAATCATCATTTTGGATGCGAGTCATGGTCTGGCCCCCGGGATAACATTTCTACAAACTCTAAGCCATAGACAGGATGAATTATTTGTGAAAATATAAGCAAACAAAATATGTTTTTTTAGTTTCTTTATGAGGATAGTCATAACCTGGTCCACCATGATCCAAGCAAAACTGAAAAAATGCATATACACATTTTTCTTAATACAAACTGCAGCTGGAAGTGCATGTTGTTTGTAAGAAATCTCAAAAACAATGGAAAATGAGGCTGATTGCTAAAGGCACTGTGCCACTGTTGTCTCCCAGCTTTGCCAAACAGTCATTGTGACTCATTACATGTGAATGTATAGTTCTATAATAACTGCAGTTTCAGAATTGCTGCAATTGTCGAGGCTTAGTCATTGTAGCTCTGGCAAAGGAAGTTATTCTGAATTGTTACATTTTCTATGGTGCTTAACAGAGATGTCTGGAAATTAAACATCTCAATTGAGGGGCCACACTGGATGCATTTAGCAGGGTATAATCATTTGAGACAGACAAAAAATCTATTTTTTTAATCTCTCATGGTTTCTGTTTCTAAGAATAACATACATAGCTATAGCCTATGACAAAATGTATCTAATTTTTCTTTAGGATATAAAAGAATATGATAATATAATACTTCCAGCTATAATGGCCTCTGTAAATTTGGTTAATGTCTGCAGTGTAATGTTCACATCCACTTCCAGTTCTTGTGACAACAATTCATTCAGAGATACTTAAGTAAAAGAACTGACCATTTATTCAAATGTTTTTACAGTTAGATTGGGTGGAAAAGGCTCTGCTCTTTGAGGAAGCTCTAAAAGAATTAGAGCAATAAAAAGGGTTCTGCTGGAGAAATAATCCCTCTAACATTTAAGGATACAGCATCAGATATACATAAATACACACGAACATAGAGCTTAGCAAAATAACAATAATGTAATGTAACAATAACCAAAGCTTCAATGACATAAGAAGGAAGTTGGGGTGGTTGAGGAAGTTGCGGCAGTAGAGTCACAGTGAGCTGAGAGTTTATAAAGGCTGCCTAAAACACTTGCTTGAATGTGATTGTGAATTTGAATTCCTTTACTCAATGTCATCACAAGCCCTTTATAGTACATACTTCAAGACAATGAAATGGAACACTTTACTTTCTTAATATGATGTAATTCCTGTAAAACAGACTGTTGAGGTAGGACTTAAAAGGGTGAGGTGTCATTCAGAAGTCTGGTTACTCAAGCATTTAAAGTAGCAATATTTCAGTTATTTCAGTGGAATTGCCACAATCATCCGCTCACAGTTTTTGTGTAGAGTTCAACTTCAGTAAATCCTGCCGTTGACCAATGGCAAACTGTTTTGGCAGTGCTGACCGTTGAGAGAACGGAGGAACAGAGAGTCCAGTGTAAGAACCATATTAGCTGTGGTGCACCATTTTTATATAATCCTCCTCTGCTGAGTATAAACTGCTCCACAGTAGAGACAGTTTGCAATCAGTTGCGAAACAGCAGTCGATCCAAAAGGCACCATTGACTGTACTACGGTATATTAACTTACCAAGTTCACTAGCATGCTAGCTGGCAGGTAGCAAGCTTGGTAAGTTATTGTGGCTTGCTAGCACTAGGATGTTACTTATTAGCTCAGCAAGTAGTAACTATTTCACCAAGATTCTAGCACCACCAAATTTGTGAGGACACACAAATTCGGTCAGAATTACTTTTTTGTAATGGCTACATTAATTCAGACTTTACTGTGTGAGGTCAGTAGGAAAGATTCACTGTCTGCCAGGAAGTGACGGTTTACTGGGAAGTTTGCGCGTTCGTTGGATTGAGGCTCGAGTGCATTTCTGTTTTGCACACATGCACATTTCCACATGGCTATTTCAAGGAAGCGGGAATTAATAAATGGGGTGGGATTTTGTTCTGATTCAAGCATCCTCTTTTAAACAAAGCTGCTGATCTTTGTTGTCTGTGTCATTCCTCCCTAATGAGCAAAGAGGACGCCAGCAGCCTGTCTGAATTCAAATTATTTGCAAACTTATTAGTCATACTGATCCTCTTTTGAACAGCTATAATTGCCTGAAATAATGGCATTCTTGCTTGCTGGACCTCACTGTGGGAAGAGCAGCTTGCCTGATGAGGTCAATGCAATATTAAGGCCAGTCAGTACTGTTGGTAGGCAAGACAAGACAAGGTTTGATTGGAAATCAATGCAATCACACACAGTAGCGGGAAGAGTGACAGGGAATTATTGAGGGACAAACTCATGTAACCAGAGCGCAAGTTAAACCCGAGCCAATACAAAGTGATTTTTGCATTGTCATCTGGAATGCATGGATATGTTCTCAGTTTTAATAAAAAAAGGAAATCCAGAGTGTATATAGGATCCAGTTGGATATTGGATTATTATTACAGATGAAGAGGAAATAGCTTAGATATACAGAGTTGGCAGCAGAGGCAGAACAGCATGTTTGGAAACCTAAGATCCTCCCAGTGGAAGTTAGCTATGCGGGGCAAAAACATCATATTTTGATAAGACCTGTCAGGTAGCAGAACTCTAATACTTAGACTTAAAGTCAAATCCAACTTTTGGTCAGGAGCACAAATCTGGGTTGAACTTGATTCATGAACTGATAAAGTCAGTTGCAACTTTTATCTTCCAGCTTTTAAACTTTTGTTTCACTACACTGCAGTGCTGCATCAGGGTTAAAGCTTTACACTAGTTAAATAAGGACGGATTTAATAATTAAATAGGCTTTTAGTGTCGTACATTATTGTCATATAAGATAACATAATAATCTTCCAAATGCATAAATCACATCTGAGTAAAGCTGGGGAGCTGTAGCTCTGTTGGGCTGAAAGTAGTCCCATTGGCTTTAGCTGCCTTAAAATAAAGCCCTCAGTCAAGAAACACACATCCCAAAGCTGGGCCCAAACTATAGACAAAGTCTTACAAATGAGGGTTTGACATATATGATGCAGAACAGCAGGACCAAATCCAGAAAAAGGATTGCAGGGTTTTTGCGGCCGCTAAACCCACGCTAAACCTGACACAAAAAGATGGCATGTAATTCACAAAGCACCCGCAAAGGATGAAATGCAGCGCAAACTGTGCTGCCAAGCAAATCGCATCATGGTGCGCCTGTGCCATTTGCATGAATGTAAATTAGGTAATATTCATATATTCTGCGCAAAACTTGGCCTCTTTCTATGTAAATAAGCCTCATTGCAAAAACAGTCTAATTTACAAAGACCAGCGCAAATTGCCACACGCAGTTAGGGTGGAGTTATTAGTGTCTTCAGATAGTTAGTGTTACTGCGCGCTCTCTCTCTCTCTCTCTCTCTCTCTCTCTCTCTCTCTCTCTCTCTCTCTCTCTCTCTCTCTCTCTTCAAATTTTCAAGCTTGTGAGGCTTGAATGATATTGAATTGATACTGAATGAAATCAAGGGCGAAGTCTTCAGTCAGACATGGGGGGGATCAAGTGGGGTTGTGGGTTTATCTCGGATTTAAAAATTAAAATAACAGCACTGATGGAGCTCAGGATTAATCTATAACTGCTGCTTTATTACAAACAATCACACCATATAAACCTGGAATCTGTGTGTAACAGCTGATCTGTGTAGATGTGCAGCAGAACACAGAACATTAATTACCATCAGATCCTGACCGGTCCGGTGTTAATGAAGTTACCGCTGCTGTGCTGCGTGCGTAAATGCGCACAGCCTTTTTCTCAGTTTGCTGACGCACTTATCGTTTCAGCTGCTGTGTGATGCTGCAGCCAGCTGTGACACACAGCCAGCTGTGGGCAACCAACAGAACATCAGCACTGTTTCAGCGAAATGCCTGAACAACATTATTGCAAGGTTCAGACATTAATCTAACACGTTTCAGACCTGCCTGAGTCACATTAATAGCTGTAGCCTATTTTGATGGACAATAGATCATGTTATAGATGCAAAATACTAGAGAAGTACAAGAAGCAAAATACATGAAAGTTGGTTTGTGATTGTGGAGAGCTCTGTGTGTGCGCACCTCTGCTAATTAAAGACGCAGTTTAAGGCTTTTGTGCTCTCTGCAGTTTTCATTATGGACCAATTTGTGTGCTGAAATGTGGAGAAAAGCCTGAAACACTGGAAACTGCTCCGCTTACTCAAACAGATGCAAAACAAGGGCAAATTGCACTCAGCTGCAAAACTTTATGGGCATATTTGCGCCAGCATATCATTAGCACAAAATCTTTTGTGGATAGGATGTTAAAACAGGGTATATTGTGGGTGCAAATGCGGCGCAATTCACAGTGCTATTAGCAGGCGCAATCCATTCTG
Organism: Scomberomorus guttatus; assembly: GCA_038419695.1. Lineage (NCBI taxonomy): Eukaryota > Metazoa > Chordata > Actinopteri > Scombriformes > Scombridae > Scomberomorus > Scomberomorus guttatus. The sequence continues at coordinate 6,505,261 of CM076457.1, forward strand.
TGGATTTGGCCCTAAGTGTTTCCTGAGTTGTTCCTGTCTATTGCAGATAAACATGTCTCCATAAAAAACAAACAAAAAAAACCCTTAGTGTTATAAAACAGCTTAAGACCTGGAGGCTTGATGAGGAACAGAAACCTGCTTGGCTCAAAAGGAGGTGGTGGAAAAAAAAGCGTCAGTCTGGTCACGGACCTGAATTCTAATCGCACTGTTGGGTGCTTCAATTGAATAGAAATTAGATTTTTTGTTGCTTTAGCAAAAAAAAAAAGTGACAGAGAGAGAGAGAAATGCTGTAAATTCTCAAAGTAGAAGGTTGCACAAACAAATCGTGTTACCTGTTACCTGTTTACCTACTAATTAACTGGATTTGCTTTTTGTTTTATTTCTGTTTTGCTACCATTAGTGAAAAAAAACATTTCCTGTTGACACATTTATAGCCTACCAAGAAAATCAGACACTGATAGGCTTTTAATAGGAAACATCTGTGCAGGAAATGGATTTTTATTAACAGTGTCTTAGCAACGATTAAAAAAAACAAACTTTTATTTTAAAAAACTACAGTGTATATGCAACTGTAGGTTTTTAGTGAGTGAATACAGTATTTCTGTCAACAAGACAGCAACAGAATGGTGAGTATGACAAGACTATTTTCTTGTACTGATAGATTTGGTGCCGTGGAAATGTACATTATCCTGAGTTCATAGGCAGTAAACATGGAAGAAGTGTTTGAGTTTGTATTATTAGCAAATATATATATAATAAAACAGGAGACATCTTACTGAAAAATGATCCAACAGATACATTATGAATAAAGGCCTGTCTCTAATATTGACCTAATTCAAATAAAGGCCTCTATCTGCAGTTGAGATAAATAAAGCCCTTGGCCACTATTTTACATTTACATTTACAGTATTTACATTTTTAAACAAATTCTCCAGCAGTTCAGGCACAAATATTTGTTGCTTTGAGAACTCATACAACAAGTGGATGCTGACTGCTGACACATTCTGCCAATTGAAATTCAGCATATCATGACTTTCTTGTTGTCTGAGACTACTTTTTTGACAGTGAAATTTTAAATTATTGTTCCTGTGATTTTTCAGTTTATTTTCCCTGTATGCAAAGAGCTCAAACACATTATAATTAACTGCCATAAATTCAGCATCAAGTAAAGACACCTTTTTTCATTTTGTCTTGCTTCTGCAGAAAAAAAAACATTTATTTATGTTTCTCTTTTGGGTTTTTTGTCTGTTATCGTGTTGTTCTATATTGTTTTTTATTTTTCATTACAGTTGGGAGCAGGCTTTGTTGAACCCATGTCAACATTGTTTGCTCCCACATCTGTCTTATCACAGATGCTCATAACTGAGATTAAAGAGGGTTCCAACTTTTTTCTTTTGCTGCTTTTACTCTTGCTTTTGAGTACCATTAATTCTTAACTACAGCACTGTTGCTATTGACTTCAAGTCTGTCATTGTTTTATGCCATCTGTGAGCTGCAGGGTCTGTGGTTGGTTTGTATTGACAGACGTGAAAACCAAGGTTGCATATATTTCTGCTGTAAAAAGTTTACTGAATAGGCACGATGTGTCCTCATCAATCAGAAGATGTAGGCATGTTCCCACTTAAGTGAAGAGCTACTAAGGTTTTTTGGGAGGTCAAGACTGTTAGGAAGTGTTAGGATTGCAAAAAAATACATGCAACAGAAAAGAGCCAATAGATAATGGAGGTATATACTGTATATGTATAAGGAGAAATATGAAAAATTTCAGGGTTTCAGATAGTTATATTTGAAGTGTCAAAGCTACTCCTGAAAATGTTGTAAATCTACTGTCATCTTGTTTTCAGTCTCAATTATTTTGCTCTTTTCTAACATCACTTTCCTCTGATTCCCTTCTAGTACCCTGATTCTAATTGTTCTCTAATTGTCTGCGTTTTTCCTCTCCGTGACTGAGAGCAGTTGCACATCATGTCAGAGCAGAGGGAGTGAGCAGACAGACATAAGCTAGCACCTCCCAAGAGTCACAGCCAGTAAATATTAGGTTAATTGCTCAAGCACATTAGCACTTGTTCCTCATGGTCGTCATTGACTTCCATTAGCATCAATTAAGATTAGCTTGCCTTTAATTCAACAAGACGAGGGGAGATGGGTTATGTTGCTGAAAGGAATGGAGTGTGGCTTCTTGTCACTCAGCGGAGGCAAGAAGATGTGAACTGGAGAGACAGCTGAAAAAAAAAATCAAGGATGCACAATGTCCAGTCATGAAGCTCTTAATATAATTTTAGTAATATGACTTCATTATATTTGTATTGCACAATTGTATATGTCCATGACTGCTAATGGCCACTTAATGGCTGACTCTGAGTAAATAGATTGAGTTATACTTTATGGATCCACAAGGGTCTTTGTAAAAATACAGATGACATGGTGGTTTGTGCCTGACATTTAAATGTGTTTGGCATGTCACTTTGTTGTTTTGGTCCCCTTATGTGCATGTGGACGAACCTCATATCCCATTCCTTTCACTCCCACAATTAACCATAAATGGTCAATGCAAAAGACCTCATGAATGTCGATGTACATGTTGTTCCTGTTAAAAACAGAAGAAAGTTTGAGGGGCTGAAGGCTGCAGCAGCAACAAACAAAACAGTTCCTGAAATTAAATAAAGTGAAGAAGCACATTGCTGTCAGGGTATGGACAGGTGGGACACTGCAGCTCACTGCTTGGTATTTGTTAAGCATCTATATAGACACGTACATGACTGATGAGACCACACACTCAATATGTAAAAAAATGATAAGCACTGTTTTTAACTCCAAAATCCAGCATGCAGGTGTTTTCTCTCATTTACACAATCCATATGTGCAGGTGGTGAAGCTGTTCCGGGTGAGGTGAATGGAGAAGGCAGAGTGTGTGTGGCAGCCACCGCAGTGTCTCCAGCGTCATGTTCACTGCAGTGATTTTACACACAAAAACTATAGGCAAACTAATTAAAATCGTACTTGGTGATGTATGCACAGTATTAGAAGATTTTATTAAAAATCTACCAGCGCTCTGTTCTCCAATTCTTTAAAGATATTTGATGTAATATTGGATTTCTTGGATGATAATTTTATTAGTTAGTTAATGTGTTTGAGGTAAAAAAGGAATCAGTATATTCAGGGTTATTATCAGGGAAAGGCAAGCCAGACTTTCCAGAATCCTGCCACCTGCCACATCCTGACATCATCCTGGCATTTCAGCAGCACTGTGCTGCTCCACAACTGACCATGACCGATTGTGAGCACCATACAGCCGACCCTCTCCTCTGCACTCTGGGGGTTAGGAATGTGATGTCAAAACAGCACATTGTGCTCAATGTTTCAATAATAGTTCAATAATAAATCACAGATGTAATTAGGTAAGATTTCAGTTGGCTTGTATCTTTTAAAATGGAAAGGTGCTTATGGAATAGTTATGGCTCACTACAAGCATGAACACATGTACCACTGCTGGCTTGAATGTTTATGATAAAGTGGATCTATAATTAACGTTTGATACATGGATACATTTGAAACATTATACAATCTGGCTTCAATTCATCACCATCGCCATCTGTGTCGCCAATATCCCCTATCTTCAAAATGTCCGTATGCATGGGTCAGAGTTTCCACACAGGTGTGCACATTCTACTGTCAACTTTGTTTTTATAAATCCCAACTTTTTCAAGCCCCGTTTTGTGCGTACACAGTGGTTATAAATGAGTTCCCAGGTCTGTTTTCAGCGCAACCTAACCAAGATGACAATTTGATGATTCCATCAGCTCAAAGTTTTTGACCTAACTGTAGGTTAGGTCAAAATAATCTACAATGATACTACAGAATAATGCTGATTGCCTTGTGGTATCTAGCAAGTAGGTGCTGTCAGTTTTATGTGCCAAGTTCAGTCTCACTCTGAATTGTAACAATTGTAGAAACAGAGATGCAGATTCATTTTCTGATAGTGGCTGTGGCCTTTAGGCCTTTATTTGGAACATGCTTATATTTGAGACAGTTTTTTTTTCCCCCACTTGGTCAATGCAAACTCATTAAAAGCCTTCCAGCACTCCCTTTATTGGAAGGCTTTTAATGTGAACAATCTGTAGGAAGTGAAACTGTGCTGTGGAAAAGTTCATTATGCTGATTGTAGTTCTACAATTTAGAACTACACATAATTTACATATGATGAGTTTCTAAGGCTGATTCTTAGGTTTTTGCGTCAGTATTCTTAAATTTGACAGTTTTTTTTTGGCCAACAAAATAAAATGAAATAAGGATAAAGGAATTTAGTAGTTCTCTACCATAACTATAACTTGACAAACATGGCCTGAATAAACAGCATTCAGGCCATGCAATTTACAGGAAATATAATTTCATGAATATATAAAGTGAATTAAATATAAAAAAATGTATAAACAACTTTACAGACCTGACCCTAGGTATTTCTAAAATCCTGGGTACGCCCCTGTTTAACATAAGGACAATTTGTTTGGTAAAACATAGTTCAAATGAAGACTGAAAACTGTTGGCAGACCCTAACAATTTGAGTGATGTATCCATTATTGTGACTTTGTTGTATTCGTGCTGGAGCCATGAGCGAACAGTTGCAGAAATGCAAATATGCAGATTGCCACAGTGCCTTGTACGGAAAATTAATAACATGTCTTTTTCTGACATGACACTGACATGTTAAATTGCCAGCAAATTTATGAAGTGAATGTCTGGGAGGCTCTCAGTTATCCAGTTCCAACTACAGAGTATTAAAAGAAAAATTTTTAATCAGGTATCTACCATTTACTTAAATATTTTCAGCCTCCAATTTAATGCTGTCATTCAGCAAACTCGATGCCAAACCTCTGATAACTGTGAAGGACAAAGGACTGTTGACATCAAGGTAACACTTTTGTAACTCCTTTGTCATGAGCGTAATTAGTTTTGACATTTCATCACCCTGAGGGCTATTATTTCGTCTTACTCCTGCAGTTGAAAATTAGGGTCCTGGGCTTAGACATCAGACCAATCAGTCATGAACATGTGTGATTCTTTCACAATGAGAAATTTCTCACATTTTTTTTTACATGAGGAAAGGTGTTCTGAGTTACTGTCCACATCCCCTTTTGTGGCCATGCAATCTTCTGCCATGACCCCAATATTTCAACACCTGCTGGCCTTGATTGCGTATTTAATCAGTAATCTGCCTTGAGGGTAACTTCAAAACTTTAACTTCAGTGTGTTAGGAAAGCTGTTTTTTTATTCCCTCTGTGTACTTTTCCACAGAACACATGGGAAAAGCTTGTGCTGACAACCCCATTGGCAGACGATAGTGGCTGTGGCCTTTCGGGCCTTTATTTGTAGCAGCCTTTATTTGGAACATGCTTATATTTGACTCACCGTTTATTCACAGTTTCCCCTTTGTTAATGCAAATGTCAAAGCAGTAACTATAAATTGAGCTCAACACTTCATGCTGATTTTTTGCATTAAAAGCCTTCTAGCCTTCCCTTCCTTCTATATATTGCTATCCATATTGCATGGCTAAAAATGAAATACTGTGGTTGTACTGAACAGTTTAGGCAGAGTAGAAATGGAAAACTGGATAACTATCTGTTGCTTTATGAGTGAGGAAGTAGTCTAAATACCCTTTACTGATTAAACCAGATTTTCATTTTTCCCCAATGCTGCATTAAAACAGTTTTTTCTGTAAGCCAGGAACCCCTTATTGGTATAACTCACATCTGCACTTTTGTTTATCATAATGACTTGTGCTGATTAGCACTATTAACCAGTCTGCAATTAGCATTTTGCAGATGTGTCATAATTGAACATGTGCTCACCCTGCAAAGCGCTAACAGTACAGGCATGAAATTACCTTTGAGATACCTTCAGATTATAACGCTTAGAGAACGACACAAATTTGTTTGGAGTGAGACAGATTTAAAGCATTGTTTAACAGCACAGTCTCCTCTATTCTCACCTCTAACTCACATCAGCATACAAAATTAACAGCCGGTCCTCTTAACAAAATCTAGTGAGGACTCACTGTTAAAGTAAACAAGCAATTATTCTTTCATAGACCATATCTGCTTCATTGTCAAGTGCCTCAGGTTTTTGGTAGCTTGAATTTCTACTCTTGTAATTTTCATTATCTTTCAACTGATCACCAGGTGTGTTACGGCGTTGTGAGACAGTGAGGTGTATCAGTCAGTCAAGTGATGTGAAAGAAGCAGTGGTGCAGTGTAACACATCCATTTGATGTATGAAAGCCCTCTGAATTGATCTGAAGTGTTTATATAGATTAGAAACAAGCTTCTGTCATTTTAGGCTGAAAATTAAAGACCTTGGAAATTAATGACATTTGTGCAAAGTACACAGAGTAGATCATGTAGAGCTGTCATAATTTTAAGAAAATTTTGAATTCTCAAAATTTTCACTATTTTCACTACTATTTTTCTAATCAATGTGGGGTTTAATTACATTATAGCCAATTATTATTTTGTTTTTATATGAACAAAATATATGGAATTCCATAATTCCATAATGTATTCATGCAGAGAGAACAAAATATGATTATTGCTGCAAAAGACAAAGATAAATATTGTACATTATACACAGCTTAACTGTAGCCAGATGATGCCTGTGCCCCAAACCACTGAGGCCAATTCCATCTATGAAGGGAGACTGCTTTCACAATGTTTAAACTGTTGTCATGCAAACCATTTTCTGCACCTCTAAACTCCAGCAGGTAAGAGCTTGCTTCAGGCCAGTGTGATCCTTGGGGAAAACTCACACAGACTGATAAAGTCTTTACTGATTAGAACAGATGCTTGATTCCATCGTTCATCTCGAGCATTTAGTAGTTTGTCTAGCAAAGCATTCATCTCTTTTTCTGCAGTGGTGACCAGAGCCACATCTTTGGTCATAGTCTTTGTAGTCTCTGTAGTCTTTTAAAGGCTACTTGAATTGGTTGTACAAATTTGTGGTGCTATATTTGCTTGCAAAGTAACATTTTTGTCAGAACTAGGAGTGAATATATTTATTTTTTCTTCTCCTCCATCATTGGGTTTTCTCAATTCTAATATATATATATATATATATTTTTTTTTTTTTTTTTTTCCTCAAGAATTTTTCTCTTACCACATGTTAGTCCACTGTCTCACACACTTACGTTAAATACATTTACATCGATTCCCTTCCCCCCTCTGGCTCTTCCTGTGAAGAGACACAGTTTGTCACATGGAATAATGCTCACTTGTCATTGTTGATGCAGCTTATGGAGACCTGAGGCAGCTGGTTTGATGCAGTGGTTCTTGCCGTTAATACAAACATGACAGAATCATTGTCACATTAATATGAGATTGCACAGAGGTCTGAATCAGGATCATGATCCTAATGCAAACGATTATGCTGCCCTATTGCAATTCAGACATTTTTCTCAAACTAAGATGGACAGTTCCAGTCTTCTGAGTGCATACATTTAAGCTTGGGTGGTCCCTGTGGGAATTCAACCTCTAACTATAGCAGTGCTGTTGCAGCAAGGAGCTTCAGTGTTTCTCTTTTATTACTCACTACTCTTTGATGACTCTCCTACAGCCAGCCTGCTGGCGGAGAACAGGTTTAGGAGCTGGTAGGATTTACTGTCATGATGCAGAGGACAGGTTGCATGGATCTGTTCCCTCAAGTGCTTGTTCACTACAGCAGCATCTACATACCAGGCTTACAATGAGCAGCACCCAAGTTTATGAGAGGAAAAAGTCACCAAATATCGAGGAGTAGGGATATTGCTAAATATTTTCCTCATGCTGAGATTGGTTCATTTTGACAAAGAAAAGGTACACTTTATTAAAAAAAATTGCCGGTGACGCAGAAAAGTATGCTCTGTTTGTGTCAAAGACTTAAAGGTATACTATGCAGGATTTGTCGGTTGGTGCATTCAAAGTTGGCCCCTCCTCCCCGGCTCAACCAAAGCGAGCTGAGAGCAGAGAGAAAGAGAGAGAAAGAGAGAGAGCAGCAGTGGTTGAGCGAGCTAGAGATTGAATGAAGAGTGCGAGCAGCACTGGCGAGAACAAAGCCGTGAATCAGATAAATAAAACATTATTTTTTGATTGTTTTATAGCAATTATGTTATAAAGCACAAATAAACACGTCCACACCTCCACACAATCCTGCGGGAAGGTGCCGCATTGCCGGATTTTGTGTGAATGCAGAGCTTCATCCTGTCCGCCGTGGCCTCTCCGCTCTGCGTGTGTGTAGCTCAGCCCCGCCCTCGGTCAAGCAGACACACAGACCTGCAGCTCTTTATACATACATGACACAGAGAGCAGAGCGGAGCAGAGGAGAGAGATGGAGACAGCGGTCACTACGCTACAAGTCCCGACCTAAACCCCTGCGTGCTGTTATTGCACACAGGAGTTAAAAATAGAAGAAGAAGAACATAAGAAAATACAGGCAGAGGGCAGAATCCCTGTAAATACATACATCGCCACACACAGTTTGTCATAAGTGATGATAGAGAGGGATTATTTTTGTATGAGACTATACATTGTTTTTTAGGAAAAACCTGCATAGTATACCTTTAAAGATCTTGTACCGTGGAATACAAGAAAAAATAGTTTTGGTTTTAGTTAGTTATGGATTAGAGTAATGGTGGGGGCCTCATGTGGTGACTAGAATGTCACAGATATGTTTAAAATAGACTCAGTATTTATAAAAATGCATCAAAAAAGGCCATAATACCAGATCTTTAAAGCAGCTGTCATCGATATTTAATAACAATGTATCAAATAGGGCTGTAACTAACGATTATTTTTATTATCGATTTATCAATTAATCGTTTTTACTATAAAATGTCAAAAAATAGTGATAAAGAAATGTCTAGAAATGTCTTGCTTTGTCCAATCAACAGTCCAAAACGCAAAGAAATTCAGTTAACTATCATGTGCGACACAGAAACAGACACATTTAAGAAGCTGTGACCAGCAAACAAAACCACTAAAACAATTATTTGATTATCAAAATAGTTGTAGATTAATTTTCTGTCGATCGAATAATATACTAATGATTGCAGCTCAAGTATCAAATGTGTCATGTGAAAGGCGTGACTCAGTGATGAACCTATAGAGAATTATCACCCAACTCTGCAGCTCCCCTCAGCTTTACAGAGCTTTATAGTGAGTTTCAGTTCATTGTTTAGTTGTTTGGCTGCAACTGCACTGTTTCATTTTGTTGTTTTCAGTTGCAGCAGGCAGCTGATTTCAGTGAAAAAGCTCTAAAAACAATCTGTACACTACCTGCTCAGCACCAAAGAGCTTAGCGACTAGGTTTGCTATATCAACTTAAAAGGTGATGATGTGTCAACGTTGTGTTCACAACCAGTTATTGCAGGTTTAAGTATGCTATTTTTGGTTGTAATTATAATAAAATTGAAATATTAAATTACAATATATAATAGACACATGAAATAGGAAAAGAGGCCGCTTTAAAATGACACAAACAGACTCATTAAAAAATTCAGACTTTCTTAATAATACCAGGGGATTTCATAGCCCTTTGGAATAGATACATAATATGTACATTGAAACATAATTGGTCATTCAACTCACAGAGAAGACTTGTTTAACATGTTTTGAAACATGTTTTTGTCATAATTAAGAATTAAATTGTTTAAAATGTATAAATGTTAAAACATTTAATGTAGATAGTGAGTGAGCAATTGAAGATGTTGGGTTTTTTTGGTCTTTGGTCATGATCTAAGTTCTGACAGCAGGAGCTCTCCTCGACACTTCCAAGCTCAGTAAATAATAATGCATTCTCGTGAATCCTCATTCAAATGTCTAGACGTTTAATCTTTGTTTGAATCATAGTATCCCCCTAGATTAGACCTTCTACGACCTGGTCTTGGGGAAACCATGGCGCAACATGAAAATGAGACTCCCCTCTTCCCACCTCCCAAGAACCACCAGCAACAAGGGATTTTGCAGCTCTTTAAATGTTTATTTTTTAAAAGACTTGTTGGGGTCATAACATAGACAAATCAAAGAGATGGATTTAATTTCATTACTTTCACCGCCCATGTTCTAGTTGTGTAACGGTCATGATCAAAGGTTGTGCTCTCAGTTGAAGTGCCAGGAGTCATGGGGCGGTTCTGAGGGCGGTTTGCTTATGCAACGTTAACTCGCTTTTCCTTAATTAATACAACCTCTGAACTTGAAAGTCAATTTGCTCCCATTATAATTAACATTCACCTTGGCCCCTTTGTGAGGGTCGGGCCAGATGAACAGATGAACCTGACATTTAGTTCAAAGGAATATTAATGTCAGGGATGTATAAAGCACAGGGTCAGTCCAGCAAATAGATGTCAGCATACATGTAGCTAATCGAAAATCTGACTGAGGATGAAAAGGTGACAAATTAGATTCTCCCAAGGGATCCTGGATGAAACCCTTGTCTGTTGGCATGCTTCTCTGCTGTATGATCGTGCACAGATATTTTAGGAATCAGAGAAGGGCGTGGAAATAACAACCAAATTCATTCTTGTATCTAATATTTTTTGGGGTATTGGTATAAAGAGTGTTAAAGAAATAATGTACAACTCAACATATTTCACTTTTGTTTATATCTGGCCAAAAGAAAATACATAAATAAACTTTGTAAGATTCAACAAAATAAAACATTCTCTTTCCTCACCAGAAGTCATTTTGATGAAACAGGTTTTGATACAATATTTTTCAGTACTAATGCTTTGAAAAAGCTGTGTAAATATAATGCTTAAATAAAAGTTTAATTTATATCCCTTGTCATCCATAAATACTACGCGCACCTTTTAAAAGCAAGGACCTGAAGATAGTATATTTGCAATATTGTTTCAGAACATGTTTAAAGCTGGGAAAGTGAAAGCTAATTCTTGTCCTTGGAAATAAAACTTTGAAAAAATAATCTTTACTCAAGGTCCTCCTACCAGCTTTTTCCAGAGCTTTCAATCACCGCGCAGCGCATACTTGGGCTAATGTTAGCTACTTTAGCTATTGTGCTAACAGGGCAGGTAATCAAGTAACATTAAACTTACTGTAATATTGCAAAAATAGTCCGACTCAGAGAGAGCAACATTAACCCAGCTGGGGAGAGCAGCAGGTGAGCCAACTGTCACACTGTCAACTGTCACTGACCACCAGCACACTTATTAGAGGGCCTGAATTTAGAGATTGAGACCATAATGACCAAAAAAAGAAAAAGATTGACTTAGTATTTCTAGATAGAAGTTGACACTTTTAGAATGGGCGTCTTTTGGAGTCAGCATCTAGAGGCCATCGGTGGCATTGCACTTTAAGGTATTTCTGCATTGGCTTCAATCTCAGGCTGTGTTGATTGCCACTTGATCACATCTCGCAGTCTTCATTGGTAGAAGTTTGCCCTAGTGCAATGCAGTTGTAAGCTTAGAAAAAGCTAGTAAGTTAAAAAGCTAGCCCTTGAATTAAAATGATTTTGTAAGTAAAAAGCAGTTTAATGTTATTTCCTTGCTATAATGGAATTATGACTAAAATATTTTTAAAATACTTAATCCTGTTCTTTGAAGACACTTTGTCTCTCAAGATCCTGCTTACATTCTGACAGTCTGTTGTGCAGATCAGCCTAACTCGTTGGTTACGGCTGTTCACCATCCTGGCCCCTACAAGACCTCACTGAATACATCACACAGTTTGTTTCATCAGCGCTGGTCCATCGCTGACATCTGAGAATGGCTCTTGCATTGTGAAGACAAAGCCATTTTCCACAGAGATTCATTTGTGCAGAAACAGATGTAGTATTTGCATAATTCATCAGCAGCTTGTTTTGTGGATGGATTAAGGTAATCATTGGTTACAAGTAAATCTGTCTACCTGTACACAGCAAAGGGAGTGCATTTGCATAATAAAACTAACTCTGCCAAACAATGTCCAAGAGTGAAATCTCACTCTGCATACAGAGTACAGACTTCCATCTGCTGCATATTAACTAAATGTATACATTCCACTACATAAAGTACCCATATCAATTTACCACTATTTATAAACAGGACATTTTTATTGCATTACAGACTTAATACTCCAGTGATTTAGTATTGCAATTAAAGTGGGGTGACTTGTGAGAAGTAGATAAAAAATTGTCAAAATTGTACCAGTAGAGGCGAAGATATCTATTCAAGCTGCTGGTCAGAAAGCTCAGACACCCATAGTTCCCACAGCCAATGGGGCAGCCGAGCTAGCAGTACTGCTAGCAAGCTAATCTGCCAGCATGTTTACTGCCAGCTGACCACCATTGGTTGGAGAGATGCATTTATTTAGAGTAACCATATTTTATTAAGAACAACATACATGTCCTCTATCAATACCAACCACTTTTTAAAATTTTGGATAAATGAGTCGGACGCAGTCAGACCGGAAATTGACGTTGGGCATTGTTACTTCCACCCCTCTCTGTCGGGACAAAAGAAACACAGGAGCGGGACAAAAGTAACGGTTGGATGAATCAACAACAAAACAAGTAAGTACTTATTATTTCTGGCATATAAAACTCATTTATGCCTCAGTTAGTCCTCCAAGCAAATGAACATGTTACTCTCAAATCAATTTATCATGTTAAATGTCGCAATTGTATTTTCTCTTATGAATAACATTGGGTTGGAATTTAAGATGTTTAAACCGTCACAAATCCTTACCCATCATGTGCGCTCCACTCCGAAGCAAAGATAATAAATTAAATAAATGGATGAGTAAGGCTTCACTCAAGGCAAGTTATTCCAGAGAACTTTTTATTTCTTTAACTATTAACCTATTAATTGTCAGTTGTATAGACACAAAGGTAATCAATTAAGTAAAACTGAAAAATCAGTTTTTCTACTGTAACTATCAAAACTGATCAGATTGGGCAGATTTTTGGATGCAGACTCAATGGTGGGGTGTACCTCATGTGGACTTCACAGCATATCCCTGACTTCCGTGGTACAAGAGAAAAGGTCCATGTTGCACCCATCCCCCGAAAACTTTTGTCCCAGCCCTCCTCTGCTGTGTAGCTGTGCTAGCAAGAAGGCTACTGTAAAGTAGCCTACAGATGCCTTTGGGTTGCTTCTCTTAAATTTAGACTAGACACACGAGGTTTGCCTACCTAATTTGCATATTGAGATCTGACCAAAATTCAAGCAAAATTGAGATGACAAGAATGTTGAATTATCCAGATAACACAAAGGTGTGACTGGAGTCTTTGTCCCTAGTATTGATTGAGCTCCTAAAACAGTCTTTCACTTTGATCTTGATCTTAATCCTGACTAGTAAACTCACATCTTTCAAACTCCATGACATCAGTTTGTAACACAGATTTTCTGTTAAAGATTTGTAGTCTTAAACCCAATAATCATGAAGACATCACTAACTTTAGCTTCCTGCAGAGCCTCAGAAAACATAAAAGTCAGTCTTACTGACAGAAAGCCCCTTTTTAAATCATAATATTTTGAAGTATAAACAATCCTTAAAATGTCACATTTGTTGTAATCATAAAAAGCAGCCTTGTTTTCACCTAGACCACAATTAACCATCTTTTAATTAAACCACATGGAATAAAACTGATTATTTTCATGTACTGTAAGAAAAACCAAACGATATTAATATTTTCATATAATCCGATTCATTTTGCCAAGTGAAGGTTTGGTTTTAACAGTCTCTTAATAAAACATTTTCTTACCATTCTAATCATGTTTAAGCATGTTGAGTGTGTAACTGTGTGACTTTGACACAGTGGGTGGTATCTCTGTGTAAGGTATTACTGTAGCAGTATCCTGCCATGCAGCCTTTGTTACCACCATGCTTCTGGCCAACACCAATTGAGCAAAACAGAAGGCAAACACTGAATACAAGCTTGTTGGCAATTTGTAGTGGGATGGAGCTTTGCATGTGATTTAGTTGTTTGCTTAATATGTTTAGACATGGTGGGTCCATACTGGATGTAAGCCACGATACAGATTATTATGAGGCCGGTGATTAGTTCTGACACAATTAGTCATACTGTATGTTTCATTTAGATTAGGCACCGGAATGGCTTCAGAGGTAGCAGAACACAGAGTAGGAGATGATGATGATGATGATATTGGAGCCAAAATGTTCCCCCACCCCCCATTTCTGATCAAGCCAAGATTGTTTCTGAGCCAAGATTGTTTAGCTCTGGTGTCATTTTGGGAGATTTATGGGTACTTTTCTACACCGCCTGCCATAAAGCAGTTTTCTCCATGTGAGTCGGTCTGCAGGGGAACAGGAAACACTATTTTTGAGAGAAAAAAACAGTTCAGAGTATCCCAAAGGCTTCATTCACACTGCTGGCTGATGCGATTGTTTTGCTTTATTTTTTGTCACTTTCTAAGTTGTTGAGAAATATGACATGGAACTTAATGTTTGAATTTAAGATACCAATGATATAGACTGTGTAGTTGACAGAGTCCAGATGCGGTAATAATGCATTCATAATATAATGTAATATAATAGTCAATTTTATTTTTTATTTTATCAATCTGTACAACATATGACACAATAAATTGTTTTAGGATAGAGGCTTTTAGGAAGTGGTGATGGTTTAGAAATAGGATGGCAAAATGTCATTTCTCAGATAATATAAAACACATATTTAATGTATTAACTTAATAATCAAACTACAAATAGCTTTGTTTGAAGAATGCTTTTAGGCTTTAAAGAAAAAGAACTTACATTTCCTCACTGATGCTGTTATTCTGCAGAAGCCTATATGCTTTTATCTCATGGTAATATTACTTGTGTGATATCTCCAGCAGCAGTAACACTTGAAATATGCGGCAGAGTGTTTGTGTTGCTGCTTCATTCATTCTTTACCAACACTGGCTCATTCATCAACTGTTTGGCTACCAGGTGACTAGTTAAGTCCAATTATATTAATACAGGTGTATAGTGCATATTTAGTCAGGTTAAACAACTTTTCCAACTGTTGTTGCTCAGATTCTTTGTGATCTCTTTAAAAATACAGAACCTGTTTCGACAAATTCATACAGGAATATAACAGTTTGATATGTATACAGGCCCTGTAATTCACTCAGATTTTACATGCAAACAGGAGTGCCATCAGAGTTCTCTCTATCAAGTAGGCAGGATAAACCAAGCTATGATCCACTTGAAACACAGAGAGTATTAGATTGTCTCTCTTACAACAGCCTGTCAGATGGAGGGAATGACTCTGATCCACCTATAGCCACTCGTCAGCGCAGTTATTGAAAATCACCTCCAATTTGCTCCAGATATCGAGATTGCGAGGGGCAAGACACTGTGTTCCTACTGATGTGACTCTCGCTCCGTCCTTTCCTCTAGACAGGACGCAGAGAGTCAGGCATGATGGGGAAAAAAATCTGCAGAATCAGTCAGCAGGAACGTGCAAAAAGCTTAGATAATAGGGCTAATAGAACATGACTAGGAGTTTATGTATGCTAGTATACATGGCATGCATCAAAGTAGGACCGCTCCTGTTGCCTAATTGATTGTAAAAACACAGACAGAGAGGATATTGTGCCCCCAGAATCAAATCACATCAGGTTTAAAAGGCTCTGATGTTTCTCATATACAGCCTGAGTCATTCCTCTGTACTGTCTGCACTGCTCATGAAATATCTAATATCAGTGACAGTAACTTTGTCAGAGCGTAATGCATCTGTCTGGGTATTAAGGTAACTCTCCCATTTTGTTATTCTGCACGTAAAATCACATCGCATGCTTTAGAAATTGCCTTTTTGGGGTGGTACTTCTTCATTTTCACTCTGACACCTCATCTTTATTGCTGCTTTCAAAGCTTCACAGCCACTAAATAGACTAAGAGTCATCTTTGTTTGTCTACGAGTTTTGTCCCAAAAAGAGTTTTTTTTTCCTGACCCTCATGGGAACCTTCCTACTAAAACTTTTATGTATTCTTGTGGCACTATAACCGATTCGCCAACAAAGAAAAAAGAGGGAATAGAAAAGCCCTGCTGTGGGCTTGTGCAGAGCTTCAATCAAAATCCTGGAAGCTAGTTGACATGCAGGGTGTGGAGGTCCCTGCAAAGTTATTGAACTTCTTTCTCTTCTTTTTTTCACCAGCAGCTTTTTATATTACCTGGCAAAACTTCTCTTTCTTTTTTATCCGCCCTTCCTCTGTCCAAAGCCGGAGCCTGTGGTTTGAAAGGCTCACTGTCCCTAGATTAGGTTCTGCTGGTGTGTATGATCAATGAACCGGAGCCGGCTCGCGGTCAGAGCAGCGCAGCGGGGTTGCAGCTACATCCCGCCAAGTGGCTGGATGGTGATAAGTTCATTGTTGTGCCTCCTGCGTGCCCCAGATAAGCCCCAGCACGTCGGGAGTTCGCCGCAGCAGCCACAACAGCAGCAGCAGCAGCCCCAGTGTAAGCCGGTTACGGCTGGTCAGACCGCAGCGTTCCTACAGATTGTCATTCCCACCTCACAGGGTGTTTAGTGCTAATTTACCAGCCTGATTACAGAGGCAAACACGTTTTACCACATTTAACACACACAGCTTTGATTCTCAAAAGACACTGATGGCAGACTGTATTTATACACCAGAATAAAAGTCACACAACTTTTGTTTAATCAACCTAAAAAAACAACTTTATATTAACCAGAAAACTGGCAGTTAGAATCCCTGGAGTGGATGGGAAAATCAGGGGAGGAATAGACGATGAGAAATCCTCTCCCCTCTCTAAACAACTGTTGCTGAAGTACATTTGATCAAGGCACTTAAAGGGGAACTCCACCAATTTTACACATGTTCAGTTTACATGTCATGGTCAGTATAATGTATAATTACACATGCACTCAGTATAATGTCTTCTTGGGCTCTGGAGGACTTTAAGCCTGAGGAAATAATCCTGATGATGTCATAGCAATGTCATCAGGGAGCCTGTATTACAAGGTACGGAAGGATCAAGCTATTGTTGCCGCTTGACCCATATCAGGAAGCTGCATCGATTTTCACCATTCCTTTTTTTTTCATTCTTTTTGATAACTTTGTGGAAGTGCATTCACTGGAATGCCCCCTATTTTTAGTAGTGGATGCTCAACAGGGTGTCACAGCAAAGAAGCACTGCACAAAGTCAAATTTACCTGAATAAATGATGGGAAAAAATGTGTTCTTCAGCAAAAAAGGTGCAAGCTTTGACTGTGCAATAATGCAATCAATATGTGTTGAAGCCTGCAGTGCCGTTTCATTGGTATTAGGAATGTCGGGCTTTTATTTTTGAGTGTGTATCTCGCCACACAACAGCTTACTGTACATTGTTATTCGATCCACGCAGCATTGATGTTTTGTCTAAAGCCAGCCTTCCAGTGGATGGCCATGCCTAACTGCAGTAAGGGGGCTCAACTGACTCCAGAGTCATGGATTATACAAATCACAATGCTTTTCTCATATCGCTGCTTTTTAGTGAAGTGGGATAACAACAGTGGAGAGACTGTGTTTGGTTAGAGGATAGAACATCAGTACAACGGTTAGAGCTTCTGTTCTCTACATGGGTAGTGTATGGTGTTAACTTCTCTAGGGTCAAATTCTCATCTCCCACTGCAGATGAACAGGTAATACACACACATATGTTAAAGCGTATTGCAATCTGGGAAAACTTGCAACAAAGTGTAAAGGCCCATAGAAGGTATAAAGGCAGCCGGCCAGAAATTCAGTTTTATCATCTATCAACTTTCAGTGAAATCAAAATTATTAATGATATTAAGTTCTGTAAATAAATGTTCATAAAATGAATTGGAGTTAGACTATTATTTTGATTTTTAATACAATTTAATATACATTAATATTAGAAAAATATTCAAGCCATCACCCAGCTCTAGTATAAAACTGACATTCCTGTGTAGGTTTTTTAAAAAAAACTCTACAAGACTGTTTTGAATCGTCTAACCTCAGCAGGTCCAACAGATATTCTCTCTGCCCTGCTGGTAGTCAGAGCAATAGGAGCGAGGGGGCTGTTTGTCTGACTTTTGTTGTTAGCTTGAATTGCTGTGGTTTCACTCTGGCCATGTGTGACTCCTGGCCTCATCTGTCTGGCATGCTTCCATCATTTCTATCAGTTTGGATAGAATTTTACTGACTGTTTTTCTGTGCAGATTGTGGACAAGGATGTAGCCTCTCATAAATGGCAATAAGTTTGGTAGGTCAAAGTTGAAGCAGGAATTGCGAGGCAATGCAACGTTTGATTTGATTGTATAAACAGTACAATAACATTCATATTTTCAGGGGAAAAACCTGACCAGAGGTGCTGCATCACATTACAAAACTAATCCATTTAAAGAAAAAACAATTTTACACATAATACAGTTTACCAGTCACTTTTCAGCCTGTGAAAATAGTTGTATAATGTCTTCTGTAGTTTTGATGGAGCTCTGTCAAGTCTGTGAATCACGGTTTGGGCTTGGAGACCTCAAATATATGACAGAAAGCCTGTGATACAAACTGGGGGCATGGAGATGTGGACCTTGACCAGGCAGGGAGGGGCTAACAGAACACTGTTATTGGGGGAATTATGGGAAGTGTAGGCTCTAAAATCTTGCTGCTTCGATTTTGACCATTATCATTTTTTTTTTTTGACCTGCCTCTTGTGAGTCCCCCAAATGTATGGAAACGCAAAACAAACTTGCTGGAGTTCTCCTTTAATGAGGGAATCAGTTGTTTCTTACATAATCAAAAGGAATGATCAATACTGTTTACTGTTTTATGTTTTACCAGTGCAGTCTGTCCCCTCCTCATTCCTTCCTATGTTATTTATTTTCCTGTCTCTCAGTTTCCTGTTTCATCTCTCTCTCACACACACCTTTGTCAGAAGAATAAAGACTTTATCTTTCATGCAAGAACAGTTTCCTGATCGAACAGTCAGGGAGCAGATGGAAAAAAAAGAAAAGAACAGTTGCAGTTGTTTCAATCCTGCGCACCTTTACACCCTGCACATGTTTCTCAGGGTTACAGTGTGTCAGCTACACACTGGCTCCATTCTGCTTGAGCAATCAACCATCACTGTTTACCCACTGTAATAATCACTAGGTGCCATACATGGGTTCACCAAGGATGCGATCACACCGGCAGCTGTTTTTGGTACAAGTTACGGTGGAAAAGTTCATTTTGTGGCATTTTGGTAAAGCGAGATGTGGTAAGCAGACACTTCGTTTGAGAGTTGGAAGAAATCTGATTTGTTGTCTTTGTCTCTTGCTAAGAGCAAATGAATATACGGGTGTCAAACCCAGGCTGTGGTTTCATTTTATTATGCTTGGCTTTCCAAACCTGAGGTACTAATGTATGAGTCTCCTTACACCAGGAAACTCTTCTGCCTGTAGTTGCTTTAGATTACATTCTCACAATTAACACACCACATGTCAGCCCCCTTGGAAAGAGATGGAAACATTTTTAGGTCTTGATGTGTGTTATTTGGTACAAACTGAACTTGAATGGCCTGTGATTGACTGGCAGGGTGTTACCATGCTTCTACCCAGGGACTACCTTTGGCACCCAGTCAGTGTGAATAACTCGATATGGCAAATGCTCCGAAGTAAATCACTAGGAATATGTTAGGTGTTTAAGAACATACCCTAATTGCTTTGCTTTTTGTTTTACTTAACTGTAATGCTCTACCTAAACAGGATTAGAAAGGTGAGAAAACATTTGTCGTGAATCTGGGAAACAAAGCCTTGAATGTGTTTGGTTTTTTTATTTTTATATTATGCACACCCTTTTAGTCAGTAGTTTATTGCTCATATATATTTTGCAAGATGATGTGGAACAACTAGTTATTCAGGCAGTGCTGAGGTACTTGGCAGGCATGCTAAATAGCCTTTTGGGAGTGCCAAGCAATCCCCATGGAACACCATGTTCAAGTATTCAAGGTGACTTGAGCAGCAGGGTCACTTTAACTGTTTTTTCCCAGCCATTCAAACGTTTTTTTTCCTCAAGTGGTGCTATAGGACACTTGTAGTTTGGCCTGAGGAAAAATGGACAGGTAAATTGGCAGATTAAGCCACTAGAAAATATTCTCCATCCTTTAACAAGTGGAATGGTTTTAAAAACAGGTAAGTACAGTAGCGCCACAAACTCTGGCACTTCCTCATCGTAAATAGAAGGTATGGATCTCAGGACCTGTATTGACTAGATTTTAGAATAAAACCGTGTCTCAAACAGTTGGTTACTAGGTTATATTTGCAGGCAAGCCTGTGGAAAAAAGAAAGAAAACTTCTAAACAATGCCATATCTGCTAGATAAGAAAGGACAATGCATGTATGCAATGCAGTATGAAAAACATATGAAAGCTGATTGAGCAGGGATGTGAGTGAAATGGGGATTAAGATCTTTTCCACCATCAACATATATTTCTTCATCTCTTAGACATGGAGATTAAACTGTTTTCCATATCCATGGCTCTGCAGAAGAACAAATGGGTTAACCAATGAGACATAACAGAAATCGTAATTGCTATTCGTCGCAGGATGGCAAATGGCTTTGGTGTTTGTTTGGTTCATTGCACTGCGCGTGCCTTCTTTGTGAGAGCTGATGTGCATGTTGAATTAAGTCAACATCAAGATGAGACGACTGCATTATAGGAGAGCGGCAGTCCTGTTTGAATGGCTGCTTCGTTAATCTCATTCTACATGGAAGCAATGCTTGAATTTGTGTGACAGGTTGACGCAGTGGTTCTTTGTTCATAAGAGAGAAAACATACTTTCCATTCAACATGGAGTGGTCCGTGTTTTTGTGGCATTGGGAATTCTTTGGCTGAATAATTGCGAATAATAATAATTGCGTTATACTGAAAGCTCAAGAATATGTTTTCATTAATGTCAAGGTGATTTAAATGGTTGGTTCACCAAAATTTTGTCACTGTATGTCTCAGAGATTTGTACCTCCAGCCACCTCAATAGCAACGTTTTGTTTGAAAAAAGGTGTCCCAGTTTTTCTGGATAATCAGAACCACTTGATTAAATAGAAGGAAGCTCCAAACAAAACTGAAGTGGGTATGTTATAACCTTGGCAAAGGCTAGATACCACTAGAGGTAATCAGTGTTGGACAATAATGCATTACTGAGTAACATGTCACAGTACTGTGATTTTGTTTGTTTCAGTAACAGGTAGTGTAAGGGATTACACTGATACAGATGTTGAAATTTGAGAGTTTAAATCTGAACAACAATCAAACAATCGTCTTCTTTTTTACGTGAACTCTTAAGATAAACTTTTTATTAAAATAAAATTGCAACCAAGATATGTACTGAGCTAATATTTCACAAGAGAAAAATAAACTGGCCATACCTTGTGGTGGACATACTGTATTATGTAATGGCAACACTGTTTCTAAATGCCTTCAAACATATCATTGGCATTTTTGTGCTGATATTTGTAAAATTGTCATTTAGCTAATATCGGCTGATATATGAGCCGGTCTGATTTATCAGTGTAGCTCTATTTAGTAATTTATACAGTTAGTAGTAGTAGTAGTAGTAGTTTGTTTGTTGTCTTTAGAGGAGTTGGATAAAGGGTTAATATAAACTTTCATATCTATGTGTTAGTTGGACAGACTGATCTGGGAAGTGTTGGCTTGGCACAGGGGCTTGTGTGTCTTCTTAGCTGGCTTGCTAATGTTAGCCACTGTTAAGTCTCCATTCAGGAGTCACCTGGGTTTTGTTCGGGGTTGGAGGGTGGGTCAACCCTGCAGCAAGCTGTATAGGCTGGCTGCTTGGTAGACCATAATATCTAATTTCCTATTTCTACACGTGTTACAGTAGATGAGACATGTGGGTGTGGAGGCTTTAGAGCTGTTTAATTTTTGATGGAGCTGGACTGAGTAACAGAAAGTAATGCAACGAGAAATTGAACTAATTACTTTTGGTCAGTAATTAGAAAATGAAAGCAAATGCTTTTTCACTGAGTAATAAAGAATGAGTAATTGTGTACATTTTATACTAGGGAGGGAATATGGGAAATCAGGTGAACCAACTCTTTTAAATAAAATGAAAATGCATTGGTGAAATCCCAAGAATGTGGAAATTACAACCTGCAACAAAACAAGATTTTACACGATTAGTTTAATGCACTCAAAGAAAGTTTTCTTCTTAAAAGCATTATTTATAAGAAGCAAAGGAGCAGGGTACAGGTGGGTTACATAAGCTGGTCTCTTCTAAGCACGCATCTGTAATTCTACCTGTACACATCAGTGATTCTGGATCTTTGCAGTGGTAAGTAGCTATCTATTCCACTCCAAAGCTTCAGCATAAAAAAATCAAACAATGCTGTAGCTGCAGAGTTAGCAGTCTCAGCTTTATTATGTTTGTCACCACATATAGTGACGCATTACGCCTCGACGCCTTTCATTTAAACGGCTTAGCAACCTGTCGAAACCATTTTTGAAACTTTCACTCTTGGCAACAATGTGTTCCATCTGCTCCGCCTCGCTTTTAATGGGATTCATTTGTGTGATCACATTCGCAGAAACTCTGCAGGGTGTGTGACTTTCCACGAGTGGAATTTCAAATCACAGCCAAGTGGGGTCAGTCTTGTTGAATCTCATCAAACCGAGCGCTCCATGTATTTTACAGCAGCTGCTGGCAGAACCTCCTGTGATCTCGGATCACCTTGAAGTGGACCATTCCCCCTGTCCTCTACGCTCCGTGTTCCATACATAATCATCCTACATGAAATTTTAAAAGAAGAACTTCTCAAGCAACCACAAATTACCATTTGCCGGCTGTCTTGGTTAATACGTGGAGTCCCGTGTCAGGTAGCGACCGACTTTGATTGATTGCTCTGTTTCCTATTCCCATTCATGTAGAAAATTGGCAAGGCTGAACAACGAACACCTTAAAAGCGTTTTCTAGGGACATGAGTGTTTATGTCTGTCTGCGAATGATTTGTATGGCTTTTCTTCTCCTCTTACTACTACTTTTGTTTTTTTGCTTTACTGTGTTTTTTAACTTCGCAATGCAGTGGGTGCTCGGATGTTAAAACAAAAGATGCAGCGATCCAGCCACGTTGGCACTAGAGGAATATCATGAGGAGTACCTGTTTACTCTTTCTTCAGGCTTTTATTTTCCTTACTTACTGTAAGTGTTTTATTTATGAACCTTAGGATAGTTTTAGCACCGACATCAAGGTTTCTCTCTAATCATGCTGTTTAATCACTGGTTTGTGGGAAATATCCTCAGAGTCATCATGCTGATGAAATTGATATATAGTTTTTCCACATGTGCTTGCAGCGTTTCTTATTGACAGCCCGACTTTGCTGACTGCAATGTGGGAGGTGGTGGTAGTGGAAGGGGGGGTCTTTGATAAGGATTCTAGACATATTTGGGCTGCTGCTTATACATGGCTGTGTAGTTCATTTTGGGAACTTGTGGGGGCCGGGGGTTGTAGCAGTGTAGGTTTGTACCCTGGAGTTTGAATTTAGATCAGACCTCTGATCAAAAATCCGCTGTATCTTTCTGCCTCTTCTTCTCTCTCTGCCTCTTCATCCCATACTTCTACTCCACCACTCTCCTTGTCTACTCATTCCATTACATCGACTTCAATGTAATGCCCCCCACCCCCCACCCCACCCTCATCGTCCCTTCCCCCCCATCTCTAACCAGAAGCTATGACTGCAAGAGGATAGGTAGGAGAGGGCAGCTTCCCCTGACACCGCATGAGGATGTGAGCAGAATAGCTTCAGCCTTCATCCCCTCATACCATCACACACACACACACACACACATTAACTCACACCCACACTAGGAAAGCACCGATCTGACTTTTGCAGTCCCAATACCAATACCTGGGCTTTGTGTGTCTGCCGATACCGAGTACTGATTCAATACCAGTGTTTAATTAATAAGCTGTATGCCTCACTGTGAGGAAGAGACTGGGACCTTTCTTTTATGTGTAAGGCAAAACACTGCTTTCCTAACTTTGTAAAACAAAATGTAACAAATAAATACATAGATCTAAATTTACTGAATTGTGTTTTATTAAAATAATAGTATCCAAAACCAGATCGGCCCATTGTCACCAATACCTGATCCAGCTGTTTGATATTTGACCAATATTCAATATCGGTATCGGTGCATCTCTAACCCACACACACACACACACACACACTTACCCCTCTGCTGCTGTTAAATCCCAGTGCAAGTACACAGCTCCGTGGCCATATGGTCCCCCCCCCCCCACCTCCCTCTCCCACTGGGCAAACAGGCCTCGGAAAACAGCACTTCTCTCGGAGCATTGTTTAGCTGCTGATCTCCCTTAGACAGATCTGTTCGCCTGTCTCATTACTTCTGAATGCCTCTGTCGATATCTTCACATTAAACTCTCGGCCGTATGGGCATGCTAAGATTTGAAACAGACCCTATAGTCTCTGCCTCCTGTGTGTGTTGTCACCATTTGTTCTGTACCATTTCAATATAACACAATGCCTGCATGCCTAAGTGGGGCTGCATCACAGACATATATAGGTATATATATATATATATATATATATATATATATATATATATGTGCGTGTGTGTATATTTGTTACAGGCTTATAAAAGAGACAGGCCTTTAGTTAATGCCTCCTGTTTTCCGAGCATACTTCATCATATTGTAGCGATAGACCTTCCTATTTTCTGATCTGCTCCCATTTTAATTTGTCATTGATGCTATTTGCTGTTACTGCAAATTCAACACTTCTTCCATGATTACTGGTTGTTTAGATAATTTAAGTATAATTTCCACAGCAGTAATTCCATCAGTGCACCAACATTTGCATTGTGCTCACCACTCTGTTGTTTGTCTTCTCTAACATATTATTTCCTTCAGTTTCTTGGTAGGCTTTTAATATGAAACATCTGCAGGAAATAATGAGTTTCCTTCATAGTAGCTTAACAGTGATCATAAGTGCTAAACAGTGGCCTCAGTGTCCATAAGGAAAAGTGGCAGAATAATGGTAAATGCTGAAATATAGTGTAACTGTATATTAGCTAACATAAGGTATTGGTCATACTAGACCAGGCTGTATCGGCAAAACCCCTGAATGTATTGAGTTGCCCAATAGTGTGTTTTATTGTTAATAAGTTAAACTTTTCATTTGTAGAAGAAAGGATATCTCATTACTTCTCCAGAACGTTACATAGTCTTGCTTTAAAAATGGATTCAAGAAATGTATAGTTGTAGTTCTCTATTGCACAGCTTCAGTCAAAGGTACATGCACAACACATACACAAAAGTAGACAACAAGTATTTTGACTACTAGCTTGGTAACATTGTTTGGCTGCCATCCACAAAACAGTTCCATTTACATTCCAGCTTCGGGTGGATACTTTGGCACTAACCATAGGCGGGCATGCTAATAAACTTTTGATTCCAAGCATTGCATGTTAACATCTTCTAGGGGAGGCACATCTAAAGCAACACATTCATAAAATATCACACAGATATACTGGATATGTTATGTTGTTGATTAGATGCTAAATTAAATAACTCCTGGTCTTATATGATCAAACATTATGTCCTTTTTAATGAGATGACTAGTACATTAGAACTTGCATCTACTTAATGTGCTGCCATCTGTAACTCAAAAAGATAAGAAAAACATAAACAGCTTGTCAAAGGAAATCAAAAGATTTCTCTATATTGTGATTTTCTAAGAAGCTACATTCATGTGTCATTAAAAAGCCACTTACTTGAATGAAATGACTGTACAAAGCTGAACAGGACTTAGTTGTGTTTTGAAGAAAGGAAGAATGAAACATGTGTGCCCACGTAAGTTAAGTGACTAATCGTGACTAGTATGTAGCTGTAATGTGAAGTAGGGCAGAGAAAGGTTTTTTTGTTGTTGTTTTTTTTTTAAATGTTCCCTGTTTTGTGCTTGACAAGAATAAAAGAAAGAAGTGAGGGTCCTTGTTCTGGTCTCTTAGCTGTTCTGAAGTTCACTTGTATTTGCAGTTCTGTGTTGTGAAATTGGTTAAGAAAATCAATATCAAGACTACAGTAGTTGCTCTACATGTTTTCTCTTTAAAATTTTTCCCTTCAAAATAATTTTTTGGAGCTTTATTTGTTTTTTTATGTATTTATCTTTTTAAAAGCAGCAGAGCAGACTGCATGCTGATTACAGATGGAGCCAAATTAAAATTCACAACACAGTGCATTATGGCCCAAACCAGCAAGGGAAACGGGTTTCTGTGCTGGGGTGATCAATGACTCAGCATAAGATAAAACAACTGGAGCCATATAAATCACTGCGTCTGTCTGCCCTC
Source organism: Scomberomorus guttatus (assembly GCA_038419695.1). Lineage (NCBI taxonomy): Eukaryota > Metazoa > Chordata > Actinopteri > Scombriformes > Scombridae > Scomberomorus > Scomberomorus guttatus. The sequence goes on from CM076457.1 coordinate 6,531,549, forward strand.
TGTGTTAGCTTAGAAGCAGCACATGCTAAAATATGTTGTACGGTGAATTTAAACAGTGACAATAATCAAAAAAATCCACTATTGGCCATGTCATGTTTCCTAATTCTAAGCAGTGGTTTATAGTGTATCTACACTGAAAAGTAAAGGAATAGTTAAACATTTTAGGAAATACGCTCATTTGTTTTCTTTTCTGAGAGCGAGTTGCGAAGTTTGATATCAGTCTCATGTGTTTGCATTAAATATGGAGCTGGAGTCAGGACATGTTTAGCCTAGCTTAGCATAAAGGGAGGAACAGCTGGCTTAACAGCATCATCATTTGTTTAATCTTTACACAAAGTGTCAGAAGTGTGAAAAAACAAGTTTTTGGTTTTAGAGATTTAACTTTTTCTTAGTGAACAATAGCCAGATGGAGTTACTATGTGCAGCTTTCCGAAGTCTTATTGTCACAGTATGTGGCAGCTAAACTCACCATAACCATAGACGCTGCACAGAAGTGCTGGGCAGATGGATAAACTGTTGTTTGTAGAGAAATTTACAGCTCACATCATCAGATATTGTCATGGTGACAATATTTTTTCATCCAAAACACACTGCACATTGCCGACTAATTTTTAAAAAATTTGGTTTTTAATGTAGTTACACTGATACAGTGGTGGTCCCAACTTAGAGAAATATATTGCAGGCTACACTATGTGAACTGATTGGAACTGACATGATTGGGTTTACTATAGCCGGTAATAGCAATTTGGGCAGGTCACATGACATAAAAAATATAAGTATTACTTCTTTTTAAAAACATTCAGTTGTTTCTTTGTATAGTTCAAAATTCCAACAGCACACAAATGCATAATTTCCTGTTAGTACAAAATGGTAAAGTAAGTTGATTTCTTGTATACAACCTGCAAAAACAAGTCAATTAAGGTATAGTTTACTGTATAATGCATGTATGTAGTATGGAATAGCGACACAGATCCAGTTTTCCTGCATATTCCTGCATAATATTCAGTATATTTAAGTTTTCCCTTTATTAGTTACTACGTTATGATATTCTGAATAATCTCATATTCGGTTCTGAAGAATCTCAAATATAAAAACTGAGATGTGCTCATATTACAATATGTGGTATATTGTGGCCTACCTTTTTGAGTGATGGTTTTTCATGATCCATTTAAGCTTAGCATCCATGGAGATATCCTTATTATTCTGTCCAGGCCACACATGCAGACAGATACAGTATATACAGGATGAGGATAGAAAGAGCCATGCAGTGTATCCTCAGTAAGGCCTGGGCCACGTGAAACTGCAGGCCAAGAGGAAAACTGCCCAAAACCTATCCAAGTAGTCCACATTATCATATATTCAGTAAAAATATTAACTTTAAAGGTTTTATAATGTCAAAGTCGTCTCCTAACCTTCTGTTAAGGCTTAAATGCTGTGTTTACTGTGTTAAGTGGATACTTCACAGCCACCCTCAGAAATCAGCCTCACTTTGGTGTAGTTAGAGGACAGGGTTGAAAGATGACCTCCATGTGTTCACATTGGAATAATGATCTGGAAATTAGTACCTTGTCACTATTTTATACTCATCCTCTGTCAGCCACCAGGCTCTCAGGCCAAGAATGTCGTGTTCACTTTAATAGTGGTTTATTACTGCTAAGTTTGGGGAATTCACAATCAACAGCTCCAATGTAATTTCTGCTTATCACCATGCCCTCTGGTGACCGCGCAATGTGAAGATTGTTATCGTTGTCTCAGTCAAACAGAGTTTAGAGAGAGAGACAGAATACACTTGTGGCATTGCAACCTCTGTGAGAGTTAACTCCAACACAAGCTGCATTTTTTGGCTAGATTTGGGATTTAGCGCTTTTTCCAAACAATATTATTTTTGTGCTTGTACATACTGTACAAAATGTATTTATTGATTACTGGTGATGCATTAGTCAATTTGCATTTGTTATCCTTACCTGCATTACTTTGTAAATTCAGGAGCAAAATATCTTGTTTTAAATGTTAGTTTTCATTGGAACTACTTTCTACCAGAGCAATAGTTCTGTTCACAGCAAGGTCTATTGATTATCCAGAGTAATGGGGACACTTATTCTAAAAGGAGATGTTGCTGGAGTGCCAAAGTGAAACCAGAAATTCTGTCTTCAGTTCCGGACATAAGAAATCACTGACAGTGACATTTGTAATAATGCTACTTAGTAAAAATGAATACCTTGCACAAAAGTATTTTGTGCAGTTTACGGCATTTGTCTGACTGATTATTTTGTACCTGACAAAGTCACAACGACTTGGAACTCAACTTTAATTTAATACCAGTGGCTTGTGACTTCACCTGATCTCTAGTATATCACTGAACTGGGTGAGGCCATGGCCTTACCCCGCAGGGGTCTACTGTCATGCAACAGACCCTCTGCACACCCCATTCCCCGGGTCAGCAAGGAGCATGGAAAAAATGCAGGTGTATCATGCCCAGAGGGGGGTCAGGTGAAACAACACACATACCAACCCTTTTCACCAGTCTTGCTGTGTTTCAGAGCCAACTTGACATGAAATTACGTGTCCTTCAGGTCGATGGTGGTGAACCAGTCCACTCCAGTAACTTCTAGATGGTTAGCATACGAAATGTTTTGCAGGCGATGCACCGGCTTGGGATGCGGAGATCCAAAATGGGTCTGAAATCTCCTGTCTTCCTAGGAACCAGGAAGTATGTGGAGTAAAACCCCTTCTGTCTGTCATGAGTGACACCTCCTTGACACCCATGAACGGAGGAGGGACACGGCAGAGCTGAAGAGAATAACCCTGTCTTGTCCATCCACATCCACGCATTTGTATCGCCACACCTTGTAAAATTGCATTTGGTGCAAGCGACTAGCTGCGTAGCATCAGTCAGGAAGCTCTGATATCCTGCTGTGGCCTTCTCCACCGCCTAACCCTTCATAAGTAGGGCCATAGAGGGCCGGTACAGAAAGAGCCAAGCCGGCGGGGAGGTTCGTGAATGCACCACCACCAGCCATCCCATAAATGTTGCAGCAGCAGTATTTGTATCACTGTGTTCAATCCTTCTCATCTCTCGTGGAGATCACTGAAGGAGAACATGACGCGCATGTAGCCCCTCACTCTGAGTTAAGCGCACAGCAAGTGTATTTCTCCCTTTAGGAGAGATAATGCACCCTGACGCCTCACTCACAATCAGAGAAATGCGTTGTGTGTGCCATTCCGAGGCCAAATGGTAATGGCGGCCACATCAACATGGGGGTAAGTGTGTTATTTAGAGCCGCTATATTGGGTGAGGCTCATGCACTGGCACCGCACTGTGACGCTTCTGGGCATCACTGCAGAGAAGGAGCTGATGTGGATAGAGCTGAGCTGGCAGGGTGGTCTGTGAACGCACCACCTCTGGCTGCTCTGAAAATGCAGCAGCGGAGTTTGTGTTATTGTGTTCAATCCTCCTCATCTCCCATGAGGAGATCGGTGAGGAAGAACACACCACACATGCACGTCAGCCTGGGATAAGTGCGTGTCAGGTGTATTTCTCCCTGATGGAGAGATGATGCACCCTGACGATCACCAGAGAGATAGGTTGTACATGCCGTTCTGGGACAGACCAGTAACAGCGAATTTGGTGAAAGATGCAAATACAAATTGTAGGGCTTGGTGTTGATTTGGGACTTGAGTTGGGACTTGTCTCACAACTGATGTCCGCACTGCACCTTTTATAGTAACATTTTACTTTAAGTCCCCATACATAGCCTTTATAAGCAGTATGCAAACAGTTAAAATGGTTTATAACACACTATAATGTACTTCTTAGCAGATATAAGTGCTAATTAATTTTTGGTAAGAGGCATATAACTCCTCCTGTGGGCACCCATAACTGGATGCTGGTATATAAACAGATAATGAATGACAATACAGTAAAACACAGTTTGTAATGATATTAAATATGTCTTGTTGACAAATGCTGTGCATTAATAAACACTTAAAATGTCCTCGGCTCATAACACGGCATAGTGTGTTATAAACCATTTATTAAATGTTTATATACTGCTTATAAATGCTAAAGAGAAGGACTTATCACTCATTATTTTTTTTTTAAATGCTAACAAATTAGTTGTTTAGCTTCGTTAAAATCACAATTGGGCTAAATAGCAAGTGCTGTAGTAGATACTAATTTATCCAAATATATGCAGGACTTCAGCTCACTAGTCCATCTACCTGTATTGTGTCAGGGTGAGGTCAGAAAACTTAGAGACAAACATTTCATAACTGTCCCAATATAATCAAAACTATCTGCATGATTAGATACCACTAGAAGCTAATGATCAAATACGGTATGTTTTTGTGTGATATGGGTGAACTGAACATATCATATTGTACTGACAGTAGACACAAAGAGAGCCTGCTGGCGTTGTGTTAGCAGTAAGCTGTAGCCTGAGGAAGCCAAAGGGCCTGTATGAATCTGCTGCAGCTCCAGTTTAACACCGAGCCCCTCATCTTATCCAGAAGCACTCTCCAATAAGATGAATGATTTTATTCCCAACTGACACTTCACTGTGATGTTATTGCCTGGCACAGAAGAAAACCTCCCTGCTGGGTGCTAAAATCTGACAGCGTTATATTGCTGAATTCTCTAAAAAACGTGCCCCGCCTGTCCCTGAAACTGCACCAGACAGACTGCTTTACTGTCATTTGTATATATCTATGTCGCATTAATTTTGCCACATTACTGTAAGTATCACATTCAGTTTTTAATTCCTAAATCCCCTGTGAGGATTTTCTAATTACATCAGCTATGCGTGGATAAGCAGAGGTCTAAGTGGCTCGTGACTTGGAGATGGAGAACAAGATTTTACTAACTTTGTCATCTCATTTTAATGCAAAGTGCAATCACAGGCCTACCTACTAACAATACTTATGTAAGAAAACCTATGACAGCCAGAAAACACACTCTGAAACCTCGGTAATCTATCACTTTCTGGCAGCCCAAGTGCTCTGTCAGTCAATTAGGATGGAAAAATGTGCTTTGTGCTGAGATCCTCTGTGGTGGAACTGCCCATTTGTTTATGTTTGGATTAGGCTTTCAAAATGCTTAAGATAGATGCTACATCAATTTAATTCTAAAGGAATTTAAACTCCGTTAAAGTAAACGGTCCAGCCAATCTGCATTCAGGGGAGGTACACTAATAATGTGGCGTAATCAGATTACTTTGATCCATTGTAATGCTGGTAGGTGGCCCCATTTTCTTTTCTTTCTCTCCCTCTCCACCACTCCCCTCATCCCTTCTGACATTTTCTCTCTCAGTCTTTCACCCTTTCTTCTTTCCTCCCTCCACCTGCCTCTCTGCTGGGTGGTACTGTACGGGGTCCCGTGCAATAAGGCAACAGTCTCATTAATCCAGCTCTCATGGCAAACTAGTCCCCAGGGATAGAGAGAGCACACTTTTTAAAAAGTACCCTGTCACACTCTGGCACATCATTTGCATTTAGGTTAAAACCAGTCGGGACTCTTAAATCTTATTTATGGGCAGAGGGAACTCCCTCTTCACTGCGGCATGAGGGCATCCGTTATTGTCAGGCCAAACCTTGTTATACTCTCACAATTACAAACACACACTGCTGTGACACAGTAAAAGCATTAAGTGTGTTTGGTTTGTAAACAGGTTCTAATCTATATCAGGGTTATGGCTATTATCCAACATGCAAGTGTTTCCTTTGCCAGTAATCAGTATAATGGGCTGCCTGACAAACAAGGTGGTATACACTCACACAGTGTGAAGTGCTAGGGACTGCATTGTAATCTTATGCATGAACAACATGTGCACAAAATATTAATGTTGCCTGCTCTTACCATGAATACTTCAGGCCAGATAAGTGCTTACATACATGGTGCACAGAGGCGGAGATGGCAATTTATATATATATGTATACATTTTCAGTTAGCTAGGTAAAAGCCTGGGAGATGAAGAAAAAAAGATGGTCTACAGCCACGCTAATGTTGGGCCTCATACTACATGTACATGAGACAAAGGCAGGCATGCAAGTAGTCACAAAGCCTGATAACAAAGAAAGGCGCCAAGTCAAACAAAAGAAGAAAACGGACTTCAACTCCCATCATGCTCTGCTCAACTCACACCTAGGTGTGAAATCTGGCAGAGTCGAACTCTCAGCTCCCATTGGGCGAGACCCAAAAGACGGACTGAAGCACACCCTACTGGCTTCCTTGAGCGACACAACTAAGAGGCTTAAGTCTGGGCAGAGAAAGGATATTAAAGTGTATTATGTTCAGCTTTATTGCTGTTGTTTGTTGTGAAGTTAACGGACCGTGAGTCTGGCTTTGCTGCTGCTGAGGATACTGTGGAAGTATTATTGCTGCTTGCTGCTTGTTTGGTTGTGTTTGCCACACTAAACTGATTTGTGTTTGTCCAACTGCTTGGACTGCTGTGTGTTAGCTCGCCATTGTGTGTGAGACTGTGGGTTGCATTTTATTTGTTAAGATCAGACCACAGCCGGCGAATAAGTACATTTGCATGCCACATCTCTGTAAATAAAAGCAAGCGCCACTTCTCACAATGGCTGAGATCTTTTGCTCTTTGGTGCTTCCACCTCCTTTCTCCTCCTACTAACCACGCACATACACACACGCACACACACACACATTTGGTGAGCAGATAACTCTGTAGCAGAGCTTAGCCCTGTCCCCAAGTTATCTTATTGTTAGAGACACAAGTTGACCTGGCAGGCACCATAAACCATTGTCTCTGTTCAAATCTCACAGTCACTTCTTCTGACCCGAACTCTCACGTGACGTATTTCCCACGTCCACCATCTCCTCCCTCTCTCTCTTTCACACACACACACACACACACACACACCTACCCCCACACACACCCACATACACACACACACAACTACATGCACCATATGCTTGCTTGTTGTTTATAGTTGCTTGCTGTTTGTAGTTACCTTTGCTTATAGCTTGTTTGATAGTTTGTAGTTGGATGACAGATGTTTGTTGATTGAAGTGTTATTAATTGTTATTGATATTGCTCATGTTAAACTCTGTTATACCTGTTATACCTAGAGAAGTTGTTTCCGTATTATTTGCATACATATTGTGGTAAAGGCTGGTTGTGAGAGTCAGTGCTCGGGCTTAAACCTTCACTGTTCACCTCATTAATATTAATGTCTCTCAGATATTGACATTTTTAGTGTGAACACTCCTTTTTGAGACTCTTTTCACTGTTTTGGTTATTGGTCCCTGATCTCAGGGTGGTGCCCCGTTATTATTAATTCATGTTAATAATTTGAATAATTAATAATTATCAAAAATAATTATTAATTATTTAAAAAAAGTCAGGGGATCACCAGAATAATTAGGAATCATCATCAGGGAACCATGCAAGTCTGTACCAAATATTGTGCCAGTCCATCTAGTAGATGTAAGTAAGTATTCCACTGGATAAATAAAAACTTTGACCTGTTTATTGCTCTCAAGGAAAGTTCATGGGATCACCAAAGTCATCAGGATTCATCCTCATGGGACCATGAATGTCTTCACAAAGGTTCTTGGCAATCCATCCAAAAGTTGTAAAGCTATACCAGTCTTAAAACTTACTTAGGGGTACTGCAGTGATTTAGTATTGATTTTTCATAAAGTTAGGGGACTTGCTAGAAAGTGATTTTAAAATTGGTGGAGCAGAGGTTAATATAGAATGTATTAAAAAGCTCCAAAAACACTAGTACTACATATCCCATCATGCAATGAAAAGCTTTTTATTTTATTAGACCCTCCCTGCCTGGTCATCACTCATGGCTTTCAAACATGATCCCAGTTTGTAACACAACCTTTCCATTAGAAATGTGTCATCTCAAAGGCCAATGACATCATCAGAATTATTTTCTAGACTTTGATCTTTAATAATTTGTGTCATTATTAGGCAGGGATTATAGGCACAGATAAAGCAGACTAAAATAAAAAAAAAATAAAGCCTATAATCCATTGAGACCCACATTGTGCAGGTGCAAAGGTGTAACTCGATACATGTTTCCTCAGTTTTTGCACAGTGTAAAAGCCTGTGATCAGCAGCAAAATCTTGCTTGCAACGACATCGTAGGCAGTAATCAGTGTAATGGTCTTGTACAGCATGGGCTTAGCCTGTGTTTATATATAGATCTCTACTGTGAAGTAGGTTTTGTGATGTGAGAGCTAGATGTCATGTGCGTTTCATGCTGTACCTCTGTACCTCTATGCCTTCCCCTGGCTTTCCAGTCCTTGTTGTTCCCGTCCTAATTCTCATCTCCCATGCTAACACAAGTTCCTTAACTTACTGTTTGAGCCACTCTCTTCTGGACTTTTTCTTTTGATCATGCCTAATCCTCATTATTATTTACAGACCGCGATGTCTCCCTGCAACCATCGCCGCGCTGCTGCACGAATAAACCAGAGCGTAGTATGGACTTTGATCAATTATGGACTATTCACTAATGGAGTGTGTCCCTTCAGTGCACCCCCAGCCTCTCTTTCTGCTCTGCATTGTGCTCACTCTGCCTCTCTTCGTGACATCTCTGTAAAAAAATGAGCTTTAAATAATTTATAATGCAAGTATAGTATAGTATACTGCAATAGCTAGCATATGTGGGTAACAGATTTGTGTACTGCACTGTGTCATGCTAGCAATTAGTGCAATAATCTATTTCATTGGCAGAGGGTCCAAAGTATAAAGAGTGTAAGGATGTATACTTTGTACCATCCTGCAAATGTTGGCAGTAAACAGGATGTGATCTGCAAATTCCTTATTAGAATTTTGTAACTGAATGATGGCCTTGGCTACCAACAAAACTGTAAACCAGGAAATTCAGAATGCAAATACACTGAATAGCTATTGCTATAAATGAATAAGCAAGAAATTTATCATGTTATATGAAGCTATATATAAAGTGTATACATAATATAATATATAAAATATGTAATATTTCTTTCCTTTCGTGTCTTTCTTCTGGCACAATTTTGAGGTATTTTTGTCACAATTTTTCTAGACAACATGCGTGATCATGGCTGTGAGAAATTTGCCACCTCTTTCAGTGTCACTATATTGATTTTAAATGAGACCTGGTCTTCACATGCTATTTTCTGCACATTAAACCTATGAGAAAGATGCTGCCCACTCTCCACACTCCAGATACATATTTTTTCTCATAAATACATTTCTTCTGTGTACATTTTATTGTGTGTGTGTGTGTGTGTGTGTGTGTTTGTGTGTGTGTGTGTGTGTGTTTGTGTGTGTGTGTGTGCGTGCAGTACATTTAGGCATTCAGATATATTGTTCTTAGTAAGACGTAAGACTTACGAGGTAGATCTTCACATGTAAATGCAAATGACAATTTTGTATGTTAAAATTGACCTAATTTACATCACATCTACACATACATACATGCGTATATTTCCACCAGAGAAGTTGTTTGGGGGGTTGGTGAGCGAAACTCACCACTGTGGAGCGGCTGAGATTGTCACTAAAATGATTATAGCTGGTCCACCTAAAGTAAGTCTGGGCCAAAGTTGTCGCTATCTTCGCTTCACTTCACTTCAGCTGGGTGGTGAGCAAGACACGGGAACTTGGCTTGAGTCTTGAGGGGTTGTAGCATGTATTCACCAACAAATAGTCTAAACTGAACACACTATTCACACGCTCCCTCTCTCTCTCGCTCTCTCTCTCTCTCTGCCAGGCTTGCAATACACTGGTGGAAACTCTATATATGATATATATGATATATGTTATACATGTTCAAATTCTCACTCTGAAAAACAGTTAATTGAGAGTGCTGTTAATGCTGTTATTCTAAATGTGATATTTCTGAACAGGAAGCAGTTTATGAAAGTGAATAACGAGGTGCTTTGTGTGTGAAACAGAGAAAAATATGGACACAGTCATGAACTTTATATAGCTTACGTTCTAGTAATTAGATATAGAGACTCAGAAATGTGTCATTTGTGAGTTCATGCTGCCAAACTAGAATGTCATACAGCGTGAGAGCAACTTAGTTTTTGATTTGCTGGTCAAAAAACATCCAGATGCGTATGTTAGGCTGCATTTAGTAAAGTTATAACTTTTTTTTAGTGGCATGGTAACTCTTGTGTAACCAGAAACGCTGGTCACGAACATATTTTCATCCCAGCAGCAGACTGTTGGAGTAGTGTGATGGAGGAGTTGGAGGGAGGATTCAGTCTGGAGCCCTGGTTGCACTCTGTGATCTCTGTTTCGATTTATGTCTTCCAGTCAGCGCACTTTCTTCTCTTGACTTATGAGACTGATGCATCTGTGCTACTCTTCACACTTACATAACAGAAAATCACCCATAAAGCTTTGTCATGCATCCATAATGTTTTCCATTTCTGCACTGTGTGTGTGTGTGTGTGTGTTTTGGCATGCATCGCTAATATTTCACAGCTAACAGCTAGAAGTGGGACCTATTGTGCAAGGAACTGAGGTATGACACAAAGCAGAGTGTTTTTTATGCTCCACCGCTCCCATAAAATCACTGTTTACTCAACTTTATCATTGTTTAATAATTCCTTCTCATTTTTGCTCTTCTTACATGGATTTAAACAGATTTAAACAGTAGCTGATAGAGAAGTTTCAGATGGGATGTTGGCTGGCCCTGGTCACTATTACAGTATACACCATAACATACTAAGATTGTGTAGCTTCCATTGACAAAGTTCCCCATTTTGGCAGATAGAAGAGATTCATTCCTTTTTAGTTTCTTTTTTTTTATGTTGGTTGGTTTTTTGAGTCGGTTGTTTCACCACTGTGGTTCAGCCTGAAATATCTCAACAACTATTGGACTGTTTGCTGTAACATTTTGCATAATCATGTTCTCCAGATAATATATACCAGGCGTATTCAATTAAAGTTAAATGAGGTCCAGTTAGAGAAAATGTCCTCAAGTAAAGGTCCAGAACATCATAATGTCTAACCTGCATTATGATTCAGTGCCATATATATTGAAGTAGCCTAGTAGTTGTATCAACATCTGTATGTAAAAACTGACTGTAAAATCAAATAAAGTACAATTCAATAATATTTATTGTCAGTTTTCACATTGAACTGGAGGGATTATAAATAAGTGCTCTAATAATAAATAAATGATCTTTTCTTATTTTAAGTAAAATCAGGGCTGCATTTAAAAATAAAATGCATAGCAGAGCTTTTGAAAATGTGCATCTTAAAATAAAGTGTTTCAATTTAGAAAAAACTCCATTTCACATCTTAACAGTCTGAGCCTGTTTAATAATAAAAAGTCTCAACACATCTTAACAATTGAACAGCTTTAACACCTCCTTTTCTCTTTCTTTCCCTCTTACATCCCACTCCCCCACTTTCTCTTGTTCAGTGAGAGAAGTGAGCTCCAGCTGGTCCTGCCAGGATTTTAAATCTGAAATGTCTTATTATTCTGGTGGATCGATCATATTGGGCTCTTACATCCTCTATTCTCTGTGCCCTCTGTTCGGATTTGAGTGGCTATATTTGCTTAAAAGATTCGTGCTTTGTCTCATAGTGTCGCTTCACAATCGCCACAGTCTAAGAACATATGAGACATACTGGTTGTGAACTGCCTGTGGGAAGAATGAACATGTAAGACTCTGTCAATTCTTGATTAAAAGCTCTGTTTTCGCTGTCTACTTTTCTGTCAGCACGCCATGTGAAATTACTTTTCTCTGACTCGCTTATTTCTGCGACTGTAATATCTCATCTTGTCTCTCCCGTGTGTGTGAATCTCACTTGAGTTGCAATGCTTATCAGAATGAAAAGATTTGGTTGGCTGAGTAGCATCATGTGAGAATAAGATACAGAGTTAAGAACAGCCTGACAGGCAGAATCTTGTTTCCAGGAATGTTAGAGGCCATTCTATTCCTACTTTTTACCTAAATTATCCATGGACATTACTGTTTCAATGACTCATTACAGTAGTAGAAACTGTGTGATTTTGGAGCTATAATTTTTGTAACTGTCCTTGGACCTCAGGTTTGTGTTCAAGGTGTTCAGGACAGGTGTTGGGGTGCACCTGTCCTGGGTTACATTACCAATAAAATCTGTTCAAAACAGCAAACTGGAAGAATTGACCAAAATCAACAGCATAAACTCAGTCATATCATATTGATTGGCTGGTATTTAATGTGTCTTTCTGGTTTTAAATCATAATGAGTGAACCTAAACTCACACCATCTCTCTTTTCTGCTAAAGAGCTCAAATTTAAGTGGGTCCCCTTCATGATATTGGCAATGGTTCCTAGGAAATGTGTTCTGTAAAAAAAAAAAAAGCTTGTTTTTTTAGTCCCCTTCGTTTGTCTTTTGTGTCTGACAGAGATCTCTGGGAACTCGGAGGACATCCCTCTGGTCCGCTGGAGGCAGCAGTGGCTGGAGAATGGCACTCTGCTCTTCCACATCCACCACCAGGACGGCAGCCTGAACCTCCCAGAACCGACCGAAGATCCGGCCAATGATTCAGCAAAGGAGGAGCTCCGCATCCTGCATATCTCTGTCATGGTAAATCTCTATGTTCTGTGGCTGATTTTTCACAAAGCAGCTACAAATGGAAACGGTTTTGAAGTCTGATAAAATGGTTCGTTTCTTTTGACATGTAGACAAAATAATTTTTTAATTTCCCCAAATCTTTCATTTGCAAAATGAAAATGATAAAGCAAAGAAATGGCTTTTCTCTCTTATTATTTCATGAAGATGGATTTAAATATGTACTGTTTTTAATTGTGGTTGAGTTATTCTCCCTAAAGCTAAAACATCCTCACAGATATCATCTTTGTGATAAGACGACCTCTTGATATCTCCCTCTTGTTTTTGTTTCCCTGTATATTTCAAACAAACGGCTGACTGCACACTTTTATCAGAGTAAAGGTTTTTTGGGAGCAGATAAATCCTGCAGATGTCTGTCATGGAACAATAGCTGTTTTACTGCCAGAAGTGTCTCATTTACAAAACATCTCTGTGTCTTACTGTTCTCTCTCTCTGGTATAAGAGCTCATCTTTGTCGCAAATTTACATGATATCTCAGTCAAAGCTTTTAAAAAGAAAACCCTGCCACTGTCACCCCATTGCCTGAGTTGTTCATATTGAGCGCATATTGAGTGCATGGCGTGCACTCTAGCCTGCTGCTCTGCAGCCTGCCACAGGGCACTGACATGTTCAATAAACCAATAAGCCCCAAGAGACCGTGGCTTACAGTGATTTTAACTGCTAAGGGTTGTTAGGTACAATGCAGAACTTGGTGGTGGGATGTTTTGTTGCGTCCTTCTCAGCGAAGTTTTTTCACTACTCCAACGAAAACGTTGTTGCTAGTGATAAACTCTGGATCTTTCAGCAGACACCAGGATTGGCTGATCGGTGGATCATTGATGTACTGGTTAAGCTGCATACTTAGGCCAACATAACTGCTGAAACCATAGGGCTCCCCTTTCCTGCTTTTCACAGCGGAATAAAACTGACGGAGAGCCTGGTTCAGCTCCATTTTGGTGATTGATTTAAAATCAATAGCCAGACCTTTCTCGACACAACAGGTCTGAAAACAGCAAACGGACCCGCTAGTCTGTTTAACAGTCCCGGCTTTGTTTCTTGACTTTTCCACCTCTTCAATGTCAATTCAATTCACTTCAGTTTTTTTTCAATTCAATGGGCTTTATTGGCATGAACATTTTGAGAACAATGTTGCCAAAGCATCAAAATACAATTTGTCCAAATATTTGGAGAGTACCAAATAACAATAATATGAATGTTAACACAACATTAAGATTGTCTCTCTCATTAATTTCAGTAATTTTTTTTTAATCTTCCTCCTCCATCCTGTCCATCTTTTTCCACCACTCATCCAGGCTTAGCCCCCCCCCCCCAGTAAATCAAAATTAACAACAAAATTTGACATTTTGAAACAATTTGTTTGGTGCAGTAATACTAATGTAATGCCCTCACAGGTGTGTGTTTAACAACGGCTTCGAACGCAGCTCAGCCAATCATTATCAAGAACTGGAACAACCCGTTTTATAACATGGAGTATGGCTGTGTTCCAACTGTAAATACATGGATGGAGTCAGGTTGGAATCCTGTATTAAAGCATTGGCTTTTACTAATGATTAAAACATAAAAATAGATATGTACTTTTACCCTTTTTATGTCAGAGACATTACACAGACTGTGACACTGACAGAAAAAAACGTGCATTTCTAAAGTTCCAAATTTGGTTGCAGAGTGTAGATTTTTGCATGCCTGCGCTGTGTCAGACTTTATCTGCTATGTCGGCAGAGTAGGAAATGAATCCTTAGATCTTGCAGCTTCCTCCTCTTGCCTGAGGAAATGTATATTTATTAGATCTTAGATACTGTACGCCACACCTACTCCCAGTGCCCTTTTCCAGCCCAAAGACATTACAATCATGCTTTGATGGATGATATGTATTTTCAGACATTGAAAGCATATTATAGCTGCATACACAAATGATTAGTCAGCTTGAGGAGACTTTTGCCAGCAGCTACATCTGCTGAACGGATGCAGGGAGCCGCACTTCCACACCCGCTGAATGTCAACGACCTTGAGACCTTGAAATAATGACAAATAACTGACCTTGACTATCCTCTACATGTTTTGCATATATTAGCAAACATCAAGCCGATCCACCGAGCGCCCAGGCTTGAATGGTGACAACATTTTTTATGTGGAAATGAGATAGCCAGTGCAGAGGTTCTGCTTCTTACCTCTTTGATTCTCCTCTAATCTCACATTTTTACTCCCTGCTCTATCTGCATTTCACATTCCATCAACCTCAGGTCTGTGTCTTTGTGCTCCCTTCTCTGTTAATTCCTCATCCTGAAAGAGCTGCGGTGGCAGCACAGCCACCAGGGTGTTTTCATGTAGGGTGTGGGTAGAGAAGGATTAGCATGCAGATATGAGCAGACCGTGACAACAGATGGAAGCGGTGTTGCCGCTGCGCTACCCAGGCCCCTCTGCAGCTTGCCACCCGGCTGGAGGCCCCGACCTATAAATCCAAAGCCGTGTCACTTGTTCAGCACCTTGTGGATACAAAAAGGGTCCTGCGAAGGCTGCTTTACAGGCTTTTTAGCTCAAGCGCACACCTGTCACTGGACTTCGTTCTGTTGTCTGTGTTTGGACTCTGAAGGGCAGCAGCACTCAGCACAGGTGGGATGCAGCTATGAATGTCTTGTTTTAGGTCTCAGCAAAATCATAAGAAACCATTGTGGTAGAGAAGGTAGCAGTTAACTTGGTGAGTACGATGGAATGATGGCCAAAACTATCTTAAAAAAATGCAGTGCTATAAATAATATCATTTTTTTATAGTACTGCACTATAAGAGCTATTCACAGACCTTAAATAATGATAATTCACGACATTAATACTAACTGCTAGAAAAGTAAAGCATCAGTCATTTGAGAGCTGTTTGAATTCTTTCTTGTTAGATTAGATTAGGGCTACAACTAATGATCATTTTTGTTATCAATTAATCTGATGATTATTTTCTGGATTAATTGATTAATAGACAAAATGTATTGTTAGTCTATGAAAGTTTCCCAAAACCCAAGGTGGCGTCTTCAGTTGTCTTGTTTTTGTCCACCCAATAGTCCAAAACCCAACAATATATTCAGTTTACAATAATATAAATCATTTTTGCTTGAAAAAGCGGCTTAAGCAATAAGCAATCGTCAAAATAGTTCATTTTCTGTTGATCAATTGACTATTTCATCTCCACATTTAATTAACAGTATGCCAAAACTTGTTTTATAATGTTAGTTAGGAAATCCTACCTTTCCTTTAACATTCGTCTCAGGGGCTGTGCCTACAGCACTTTTGCCATGTTTTTATCAAACACATGAAATGGAGTTGAACTGGTCCCAGGTCTGCACATCCTGGCCAGGTCGCTTCAGCCAGAAAGCAGAACATCTAATCAGCCACAGTTCATTGCCTGGCCACCGTGCCCACCACGAGACTGTTTATGCCTAATGGATGAGTTGGGACTCCAGCATTTTAGACTTGAAGACAAGCCAGTCTTATCATGGGCCTGATCCTAAAGGGGAATCAGGTTCAATGAACTGCACCAAACTTTGGGTCTGAGGCCAGAAAAGCAATTCTTGTCTGCTACACTAGCCAGACTGTAATCTTACCTGAGCATTGCATTTTTTTCAATCACTCTAATTTTTTTATTTTGTTTGTGCAGAATTGAAGGTGATATCTAAATTTGAACCAAGAAGTGAGCCCTTTTCACCCATAATACTCTTTTTGAAGTGCACTGTTCTAAAGTTGGGGGCTTCCTCATGCAGTGTTCAAAGCTTCTCCCCGTGCATTCACATCCAACAAGGTGACCACGGTGTCCTCCTCCGGCCGTGGCTGCTCATCCATAATAGATGACTAACCTTGTGTTTGTCTGTACCAACACCAGGTGAGACACTGTCAGTTCAAACACATGTCCTCAACTTCAGCTTGAACCCTACAGGCAGAGACAGCGACAAATTAACCCCAACTCACACAAAGACAAATAAAAACACTATATATTTAAAGTAGCATCAGATATTCAATGTGGCATGATTGGTCTATCTTTTGAGACATTTAAGCTCCAGTGTATCATAGCTATACACAATTCCCCCTTTTTAATTTCCAAATTTTAATCAGCTGCTGTTTTGCCACGGGGCGTCAATAGATCAATCCAATCATCACACACAGTATGGAGGCATCCAAACCAAACTGAGTCAGTTATATGGAACCTAATATGTTTTTTCAAGCTAGCTTTGATGTTTTTTTCCCCCCCGTGCATCTCCTTTAGGTCTATTGCTTTTTCCTCAGGGGCCATAAAGCAACTTTTTAATTTGTGCAAGCATCATAGTGAAACCTATACAAAAAACCACCAACAACAAAAACAATAATAAAAAAACAAAAATCAAATGACAGACAAAAATGAGTAGAGAAAGTGTACACTGATAATGCATAAAAATACATAAAACCCACTTGTCTGTGCTCACTGCAGTCATAAATGCTGCAGGCCTGGCCCACAAAGCCACTGACATTGTTCATTTTTACTGGATGGTGCACAGTCTGGGCAATATGGCCAGATTTGGTTTGTGTGGAAGCCTTTGAGGTACAAGTTTGCTGTGGATCAGTAGTGTGAAAAAAGCCCCTCACTGTGCCCACTCAACCCAAAAGGTGAAGAGCAGTCGAGTCTGTCAGAGCCGTATGGTGTCTGATGTTAACGGCAGTAAATACTGCCAGGCTGGTCCTTTGTTTCTGTGTGCTTTGTTCTGGCTGAGTTAGGACCTTCAACGGACACACTGTAGATTTAAATGCTCAATATGAAGCATTTGAATATCCATGTCAAATATAATTTTGAGACATTAGTATATGCATCCTCTGTCCTAAAAATATGTTCATATGCTGCTAATCTGCAACATATCTAAACATATCTACAACCTGGTGTCCAAGTCATGCACTTTTAGGGCCGACGCTATCATAAGGACACTGAGGTCATGTACTTTATATTTTTTGGCTGAATTTGTGGGTTAAAAAAAGGAAGAAAAAGAAAAAAAAACAAAACACTGACACATGATGGGTATTTTACAGACATATTCCAGTATTTTTCGACTCAATAAAGATACCTTTGACCACTTTTTTGTAGTGTGGAGAGGGCTTTTAAACCTTAATGTTATAAAATAAAATTTACAGACAATATATAAAAGAATGGCTTGCTGAAAAACATTACTAATGAATATTTGTGATCTCTAATCAAAAATGTTCTGGAGGATTGACAGTTTATACCAGTCAACATATTGTGGAAATATGGAATATGGATTTAATTGAAAACCTTCTTGTTTGCTTTACAGCACAAGCTGCAGCTAAAGCTCTTTGTAGCAATGACAAATACGAGAAATGAAAGTCAGATAGGGGAAAAAAAAAAAACACTTCCACAATGTTTATCCTTTCCCATAAAGCCAGAGACAAACTTAAACTCCAGAAGCTTTCTGGCAGGAAGCAACAGGATTTATACTATCATGTTTTCTCTGGGCTTTGTAAATTGTAAATACTCCTATGCCCTTTTTTATTAGAAATATAGCTCCCAGATTCATATATATATATATATATATATATATATATATATATACTGTATGTCTCAGAGCTTTGAACGTCTGTTTGCAGATCACCACTTTACATCCTGATGAAACTCTATCTATGGCAAGTTCGCAGGGCTCCAAGTCATTTTCTCTCTCTTATATCTCTTATATCTCTATTCACTTATATTTATTTTCAGTCAATTTAATCTACCTCCATTCTATTTCAAAGCCCTCTCTACCAGGACACACCTTTAACACACCTCTAACATACCTCGAATATACCTTTATATTGTTAAAATGTCTTTTTATTTATTTTATGTTTTTCTTTGGCCAGAAACAGCCACATTTAAATACACTGAGACTAAAACATATCAGAATCAGCTTAAATGCAGATTGTAAACAAAATTTAAAAGATTCTATCAGGATTTCTTGACAACATGATGAGAAAATATTTTCAGCTTTGGCAATTAAGTCCTGAAAGACCACAGTTCATTCATAATTTCATAATTTCCAGTGATATTTCAGAAATTATGAAACTAAAATGGGAGACACAGGGATTCACGCACCTATATCAAGCATTTATGGGAGGATGGAGATGGTCATTGTGACACAGCTCAGCTCATAGGATATTGACATTCATGTGGTGACCCTGCTAAAACCGGCGTTGATAGCATTGATCGTATAAACCTTAAATCATTGCAGCCCAGACCACTTGTAAAGCAGTAGCCTTGCTTGAATCCCAGCCTCCAAAACAGCTCTCTGAGCATCACAGCATGGCGTGTTTTTGAAAAGCCTGCCGAGCGAGACAAACCGATCCATAGCTTCCCCCAGCTTCCCTCATGGGCTATGAGGAAGGCACACAGCCCAAAAGCCTGGCATGTTTGTAGTGCTGCTGAATCTCTGATGCAGACAACAGAGCACCATGGTTTGCTTTTTTTCAGCAAAACAACTCAATGAAAATCACTTTTAGTAGAAAAAAGACTTTCTTCCATTAAAACGTCACTCATCAGTATTTTTATATAAAAAAAAATTGATGTGAAACAATGTGTAATGTGAGGAAGGTCGCTTGTAGTTATCCTAATAATCAGAGCTCGCTGACTACCGACTAGTGGAGCATTTAGCAGCTGGAGTAGGTGGAGACCAAAAACAAAGACTAAAGTGAATATTATACTTAGATTCATCAGAACACTACTCCTAATGAATGGAGACATTTTAAACTTACTTATTACTTACTTACTAATAATATTAACAATGGTTGTGTTCTAGACAGCGTGACAAGTGAGCCAGCACGCACTATACCAGGACCCTGAAACTGAAGCAGCTAAATGGAATTCAGCTATCATTTGTAACATAACTCCATAAGGTAATACCATTCAAATTTTGTGTTTTCAGCTTGCTCACTGTCCCCAAGTGGTTAAAGTGAAAATAGTCAGTTTATGAAGGTTTTAACCCTTTACTGTTTGTCAAGATTTTTGGTATGAAGAATTGGAAAAATAGCAATTTTTTTTGCATTTGGACGCTTCTGTTTCTTTTTTATCTGTGGTATTGAAGTAAGTGATCAAGCTTTCCTGTTAGCTGAGCTGACTTTAATGGCCCACTGTTCTAACAGCACATACATCTTTCAACTATCTCCACATCAGTTAATAAAGCACATATTAGACAAAATTAGTCCACTCAAAATGGAATAGAGTAAGTTTAATTGTTTTTGGGTTCAGAGTAGTGTCAGATAAGTAGGAGGTCACAGGACCAAAGTACCAAAGTCTGTGATGTAGAGCATAATCTTTCTATTAACGTGTTTCCTTCTGTTCCTGTGTCTGTGTTGTGCCTCAAGCTGTGTCTCAGTGAGCACACAGGAAAAATCAGTTGGACTTGATATGGTGTCAGCATAAAATAATTTCCGTTCTGTGTTGGGATTATAGCGAGAGCCAGTGTCTTATGAAGCAGACAGCATGCTTTTAATAAATCAGACTTGCACAGAAGCTGAAGTTAGTTTATTGTTCCTTTGCAAATGTCTTTGCAAACAAAATGAACATTGGACTTTTAGCCTCAATTTAATTTCCTATACACACAACCCTGGCTGAAAGAAAGGAAGAAAAAAACATAAAATGCAGAAGCAGCTTTGACTATGTCAGGCTACATCCATTTCAGCATTTTCGAACCCCTAAAACAGAGAAATATGAAAATGTTGCTGACCCTGTATTAGTTTGAAAACTCCGGGACTGTGTTTTAGTCTGGACGAGCGGAAACAGACTTTTGAAAACGATGACGCAACAGGCCCGGTTCTTTGAAGGTGCAAAAGCATGCATTGCACCCTCAGTTTAATATTTTGCACACTCAGTTGAAATTTGAATAATAAATGCCAAGCACAGCATGGTAGGTCTTAGGCGCACAGACTGTTTGGGTGTCTCCATGTGCACCTGCTATTTTGGTTCATGTATGTGCAGCAGCGCAATGTGCAAAAGGGCTGAGTGAAGGTGACTATAGATCAGCGGGTGTGGTGATTATTAAATACTCTCTCAGCCAGTCACATCACTGCTCTCATAGCTCTGAAACAGTTGTGCCAATCACAGACCGACACTATTTCAGCAATAATTCAAATGTACCTCACCTCATTCACAGTCACATAATTTAGTAATTAATTTTACACAACAGCGTTTACACTGCAATGTGTTTCAAGGATCAAGATGCTGCTTTTGCTAAAAAGAAAGTCAGAAAGAGACTGATGAGCTGCTAACCTGACATCTCCTTCATAAAAAGCAGAATATCGAGTTATAAATGACCAGTCTGATGTGTGTAGAAGTGTGTGTGGTTATACTGTAGCAGCCTAGTGTCGTTTTAGAGGCGATTTAATGAAGGTAAACACAGTGAGTGTAACGGCACTTCTCAGAGGCTGCAGATTTATCAACATATCTGTCCTGCTGCCTTCAGATGCTGCAGGGATTTAATGAGCTAATAATATAGATAGATACGCTACAGTATAAAGCAGCTGTGGACAACAGATACTGTAAGATTCACCCACATTCATTACACGCATGCCCAGTGTACGTGAATGGTCATGTGATGTGCGATTATTTCTTAAACAGTGCTAAAATGCTTGTGTGGATGGAGATTGTTTTTGCTTTAAAACACCATTTTAAAATGAAAACGTATTAGTGTGGCCATAGCCTCAGTCAAGTTTTCCAGCTACTGCTTTACCTGCCTGATAAATATGTGGTATATAATATTTTGCTTCATAGCCACTCACGCCATTGAAGAACAAAGGGACATCTTCCCACTGTCACCTTTATGTAATCCATAAATGTTAATCAGGAGAAATCCATCAAGAAGCGAGACATGTAGTAACCCTTTCAATAATACAAACACGTGTTTGTGCACAGCAGACCTTGATACATGATTTAAAAGCACAGAGCTTTCTCATGTTTCATACTGCATTTACATTTTAGATGGCATAATTACCTGCTTCTGGTCCTGTATATGAATCATACAAAAGAAAATTCCACATAGCCAAGTTTTTCTGAAAAGAGATTATTAGGAAATTTGACAACATATTGTTAAAGATAATATAAAAAAGAAAGAGCTCAAAAAGAGTCCAAATATGTGTGAAAAAGATTTTTTGATTATCGCCTGCATTTGCATGACATTCTGTTCCAAGGACTGAATAATCATCACGATTCCCTGTACTAATGGTAATTGAATATCATAAGGTTTTATGAACAACACCTAAGCTATTATTTAACTTGCGTTCTACTGTACATTTCTAATTTTCAGAGTATTTGTAGAAACATGGTGAATTGCTACCTCTCATTCACTGCCACCAAATGAATTAGTCACACCTGAACGAGTAAAAAGACGAGATTTGGATTTGTGCAGATGAAACTTTGGGAATGGAAGGTGCTTGAACACGTGTGCCAAGTGATATTCAGAAGATGAAAATACACACATGCATAAAAAAGAAAGCAGCCAAGTGTAGAGTATAGCATGTAGACATATATACAGCAAGATTAAAGGAACATTTAACTGGGGTAAAGCAAATGTTCAACATGAAAGAGAAAATAACTAAACATAATTGGTATTAATGGACTAAAATAGGGAAATATGAGTGTATCAAAAGTCGGTGCTATGAGACTATGCAGATTATGATGGCATAGTGTGTAGTATTGCAGAATAATTATATGATATTGCACAGTAGCAGATCATATTATATTAGATATTATACGAGTATAACAGTTACTCTACACAGAATCTGTAAACACCATCATTGGAAAATGTACTTTAATTATCAAGGTTACCACACTGGCATGACAGTGCAGCATTTGAGTGCTGCTGTTGGTCGAAAACTGCGTGTGAACATTGGTATTTTGTTCATGTTGGAGAGGCTGTCTGGTCCAACCCTTCCTGTCTCAACAGATCACTACAGACAAATTGCTATTGCTGATACTACTAAAGACACTATACAATCTGTTGCTTGCACTGATGCAGCTTGCACTGCTTGTAATAATTAGAACAAAAAGATGTCATGAGTGAAAGGGGCAGGGAGAGATGAGGTGTAACGCAACAGAGACAGAAATCTTGCAACAACACCCAGTATATAGTACCTCAGGGCCCTGGAGGCAGGAGAGCTGCACCTGGCTGTGAAGGTACTGCAGCATTCTCAGCACCCATACCTCCTGCAACTATGTTCCTTTAAATATAGCTACATTTTAATTGCCTTTCTCATTGGAATCATTTATGAGGACAGTAAATTGGAGATGTTTGCATTGTTGTTTTAATGGTTGCTATAACAAGGCTACAAACTAACATAATACATGTGACTATATAGATTAAGTTTGGCTCCAGTGGCTGTTGAATACAGTGACATAAACAGAGAACCCAGTTATTAATGCACTTCCATATACTTTACGCATGTAAACATCATAACTCAGAATTAAGTCTTGTAATGTTTTACCCTTTTCCAGACTTATTTGGTAGCCATATGTTACTTGTTAATTCTGCAGCTCTGTGTTTTGAGAGTACAACATCTCAGAGGACTTGTGAGCCTCAGTGCTAATTTGTAATGTAGCATACCACTTGATTAGACTTTAAACTGTTGTTGATGTTGTTATTGTGTGATCTTGTTGTATGTTAATATTTTATATGCCTATGAGTTTTGTCATTTTGCCCACTTGGCTCCTAATTACCAGGCAGTCTCCTCTTGTCCAATCCTTTTTTAAAAAAGCCCTGGTAATTGTAGCTTCTTTGAGGGGGGTGACTTTTTCTATTATAACTATTATTATTTACTGTATGAATATCCTGGCTTGGTTGTGTGGTTTACGCGAATATTAAAGAGCTTGTGTTATGGGAAAATCATCCTGCTTTCATATTTAATTTTTGCTGTTTGTGCGTACTCCAATTTGCAGCGCTATGGGTACATTTTGATGTCAGCAAAAAACAAAGCAGCCAGCGAAAGTCTCGCTATTACAACTGGGGTCATTATTTCTTTCCCCTGTAGAAGTAACCTTCACTTGCTCAGTGAAAGAGGAAAGAAGCAGCTGGGGGACGGACCTTTTCATGAAATTTTGCTGCCAAGCTGTTCTATAGACACAATATCACAGGTTAACAGGAATATTCTGTTAACTGGTTTATTCATTACAACGGGAATACTCAATCTCAGCGTGTCAGAGGGGCACATCAGGAGTTTAACCCCAATAAGACCTTAATGGCAGTATGGCCAATAGCTGGGTCCTTCTATGCATGTAAATGCTGTCAATGTTAGTACCTCAAGCTCCCTTTTGAATTACAAAGGCAGTGAGTGGCAGCTGTAATGCGGCCTATCAAACAACATTGTAAAACAAAGCTATATGTTACTGTATATCAGTGTGTTACATTGCAACTGATGCTTTAACGACACCCTGTGTCATTTTTTGTAAACAAACAAATTTATGTTTAATTCACTAATTCTCACCGAAACACATAGTGAGTACCATTGAGGCCTATAAACATGTTGAATGAATTTCCATCCTAATAAAACATTTGCAGGCTGATTGTTGGAAGAAATGTTTCTTGGCACGTTACCGCCACAAATTGTCCATCAGCGGAGTGTGAAACCATTGGCGGGATCAGTGGGCGCATGTACGTCATTGTGCGCTAACACTGGCCATGTAATCCACAGCAAAAGTTACATCTAAAAACTATTTGGATTAAAGCCACTATGTGCAGATATTTTAAAAGCCCTAGCTTTTGTGCCACCCAGTGATAGTATCAAACGAGACACAGAGGCAGACAGAAATACACGGTGGTCAACAAGGGGACACTTGTGTTATGAGTAACTGTATGTTGCAGAGGCCTCATTCATGTCCCAAAATCTCAACATGTTGTGTGGGATTGCATGGCAAACAAGTCGATTGGTAGCTCCAATTTTCTGCTTGGAAGCGGATTCAAAAAGTCTGCAGCAATATTCACTCAGCTGGTTTCATTTTTTGACAAACAAAAACTTATGCCATCATAATAATTTAAAGGTGCTGTAATCAGATAAAAATACAACCCATTGTAGCTTTAAAGGCATCAGTCTGATGATGCAAGTTTTCCATTCTCAAGAGCCTCAATTTAAATGATAACTTACAGAATTAATAGTGTCTTAACAAGCTGTAGCAAGCGAAAGTTAAACCCGCTGACCATGAACAGCTATAATGACAACTGTCGCTGGCGAATTCACTGAGCTGTTGCTAATTAACAATGGTTTTTAATGTAGCTAACAAAAAAAAAGTCTCTTTAAAACATCTGACTCTAGAGTAAAACCATGATTTCATTTAAATGGTAAATGGACCACTCAAAGCTCTTCATAACACATGTCAACATTCACCCATTCACTCACACATTCATGCACTGATGGCAGAGGCTGCCATGCAAGGTGCCAACCTGCTCAACAGAATCGATGTAGCGCTTGTTTATCCAAAGCACTTTACAAATGTTTCTAATGTTCACTCACCCATTCACACGCACTCATACACCAATTTGGGGTTCAGTATCTTGTCCAACGACACTCGACATGCAGACCGGAGGAGCCGGGGATTGAACCACCTGATCTGATTAGTGAGCCACAGCCGCCCCCATTCACCCCGCCCCATTTCATTTAACTCCCAAGAGAATAAATGTTTACATGACAAATGTAATCTGAGGTTTTCCAGTGATGCCTTCTCACCACTCAGACTCAAACACTATCATGGCTTCATGCTATATTAGCTTTTATGAAACACACCAAATTGAATCAAATGGTTTAAACCATTTCTGTCATTAATACTCATTTCCAGTGGAGAAACCCTCGTATGACGGCTGTGAAATGGGGTTGTGACTTTCACATTTGTTCAATGTCAAAATCAGCACTGGATCATAAAGCCTCTTGGTAATAATCCTCACGATTCAAGTTTCATTTCATTTCATTGTAGGTATTCAATTTTATACCTTGACAACATTAGGCGTGGATTCAAGTTGGCACAATAACCAATGCATAAGAGGATTCAGTGAATGAAAACTGTCAATTTCCATCATTAATATTCTAACTTGATATCAAATACAATTAGTGGCTCTGATAAAGTTTATTATGTTCAGTGCAAAAAAAAACTTCCTTTTGCTATCTCGTTGCTGTCAGATAGTCGCGATCTTTCCGCCTTCCTGCATCTTAATGCCTGGCATCCTGAGACTAAGTGACAGATTGATAGCTCAGCTCTAATACCATGCCTGCTCTGTCAGACTGAGAAAGGCCATGTCTTCTCTCTTCCATTCAGGACTTACATGACAGGAGTGTAAGTCATGAGGAGCACTGGTGCCATTATAACATCATCCTCATCCGTTAGTAAGTGGATTATGGGGTTGGAGCGCTGGCATGCTTTGATGTGTGGTTTGGTTTTATTGGCTCTGTAAGAGGCCACAGCCCACTTAGTCCTCACTTTGATTCCAAGTAATGCCTGATATTAAACTGTTTTTTCCATACGGCCTGTTTTAGCCCCCTCTACGCACGGGCGCTAATGCAGGTTGATGGGTTTGAATTACATTTGTCACTGAGGTAGATTTGATTCAAAACCATTTGAAGTACTTGACATTTGACATCTTATTCTTGTTTAGTCAGGGATGAATGAGACAATGGCAGCACAGAGATTAATCTACTGTACGCTTTCATAGCTAAGCATTGACATGCTCATATACCAAATTTGAAAGTTCTTGAACTTTAGATAACTCCAGATAAAAGTTACCAATGTATTGATTTCTGTTTTTAAATGTCGTGATAAGGGGGTGTAGAGGAGCACTGAGTGAATGTGACATCACATTGTGCTTTTGGGGCATGGAGTACAAGGCAACATCACAGATTTTTCACAGATTTTGCTTTGGCCTAGAGAACAGGGTGACTAAATATTGTATATTCTGGAAAAAAGCATTGCAATGAACGCAATGGCAGTCTGACTGGGACCAGAGTAAACTGATCATATAATAATAAGCAAAGTTCTATTTTCATTACTCTTCTGTTTATTCATTGTTAAAACCCCCATAAACATATTTTCTCAGTCAGCTTACTATGATTTATGGGATCCTAAATCAAAGTTAGAACAGTTTTGGTTATTTCACATGAGAGATTTCTGTATTTGTGTGTGTGTGTGTGTGTGTGGATTGTTTTTGTTTAACTTTGATTTTTGCTTAATCAGTCATGAATAATTATTTTGTGAAAAACATAAGGGTTGAAAACAAGTTTTTAGGGCATTTTCTTTCTTTTTTTGGGGGGAGGGTGGGCACGTGGGGTCAGAACTCAAACTATAAGTCACCCTTCTGACATAGCCTTGCAAAGATATGGCTACAAAGTTAGACAGCCTGTATCCAGCAGACATGGAGCAAGATTAACATTCATGTGGCGTTGTGTATGAAAGCCTGTATTCACTCTCTTAATTCTGTTTTGGTCTCAACCAAGGTAGCATACAATTGGTTTATCAGAGCTTTTTTCTTTTAGCAGCTGCCTGCTGCTGGACACAAGGTTGATGAGAACAGTGACACCTGAACCAAAAGCAATAAAGTTGGCGGCAGTAAAAACAAAATGATGAACTGAGAAATGCTAAAAGATTCTGCAGAGCTGAAGTGACTGCATAATTCTCCATGAGTTTGTCACTATGAGTGACGCCTTTTGCATTATGCATAGTCACTTGACCCATTGTTCATATAAAAATATCAATTAGTGCAGCTTTAAGCAGTAACGCTTTAATTGTCATTTTTTCAAAGGGAACTGTTTTATTTCGTGTATAGTCATTGTTTTATTGAGAGTGAATAAGGAACTTCATCAGTGACTTTCAAAGTACTGCAAATTTAATCATTACAAACCAAATTACTCTGGTCTCCTTTTTGACCACTGTGCATGCAGATTTACTGCATAAGTGGTCCATATCATAGTGTCATTTGTTAATGTCCTTGACTATGCAGATTAAGCAAACAACTTATGCAAATAGGTCTCTACTTTTGCCAATTTAAATTAATATGAGCAACTGAACCCCCATTTTTATTCAGCCTCAGAATTCTTAATATGTTTGAAAAGGGATTTTTATGTAAATTACTGATTAAAATCCATTTTTCATTTCATCATTTTTGCTTATCTTTCCATAACTCTGCTTGTTTGACTGAACTGACACAATTTAATTCTAATTGATTTTTTTTTCTTTAGTTTTATCAGTTTTCATTGAACCCTTGTTATTATACTGTTGTTTTGGCCAGACTTTTGATTAACATCATTCGGTTACTAAATTTATTTTCAGTATAATTTCAACTAGCCTTATATCACTCAAATTACATTAAAAAGAGAAGAGAGGTGAAATTATGTATCAGTTTGTGTCAGAGGCACAGGCAGCTAAGACAGAAACATCTGTACACACCAGGCTGCAGGGAAAACTTACCCAGTCCTTTTGTTCTAATTTTAAATGAACTTGTAATTTTCTGACTGAGAGCGATTCTCTGTTATTTAAAATCCATCTCCAGAGGAAAATTACTGCTGTCTCTCTCTGTGTGCTCTCACCTTGACATTTTTATAACTCTTTTTGACATTTTCCAGATTGCACAATGTATCAGATTTTGATTTCAGTTCTAAGCTGGGTATCAGATAAGGCACGAGGATGCGGTAAATTGCACATACTATAAATGAAACATAATGAATTTAAGTCCAGATTATGATCATGTCTGCATGTTCTCTCCTCCTTCCTGTCACATCTTCCTACATTATCCCTTTCAGTAACCTTAAAAAATGCAAAAACTGGAATTAGATAAATTAAATTGCCCAGAAATCTGCTATCATTGCCTTTATTCATGGAGGAGACATGGGCTGATATTCAAACTGACAATCGCTGTCTCTCCTCTGTGTTTCCACAGGCTGTGTGCCTTTGACTTGCCTTGACTTTGATCCTTATCCTGCTTCTTGGCAAGTTTCTCTGACTCTGCTCTCGCCTCTTCCACTCTCTCTTTGACTCTCTTCCTCTCACACTGTCTCTGTGTCTCTGTACTTCCTGTCTGTTTCTGTCTCTGTCCCCCCCTGCTAACCTGTCCTCAGGGCAGGCTGAACGCCCTTCATCTGTCCATCTTGTGCCCGTTCTCAATCCTCTACACCCACAGGTGCTGGTGTATACTGCTGCATCCCTCAACCCCACAAACTGCCTCATAAGTCATTAAAATCAGAGAGAAAATGAGCAAAATAAAAGTGGTCATCTGACCTGACCCAGTCATCTTTTATTAGTGCTTCCTGGAGAACATGTGTGAGCTGATATTCAAAGTACAATCGACTTCTGTCTCCTGTATTTCCACAGGCAGTGAGCAGAGCCGTATTCCTTGTGACTTTTATATTTCAGGGTTGTGATGGAAATGTGACCGCATATGTTGATCACACCGCTCTTTGTGCTTCAGACTATGAGGAGAATAACACTGAAGGCAACTTCTTAAAGAATAATTCCATTTTATTGTAGCTTGAGCCTTATTTTGGCAGTTTTTGCTAAGATCCAGGAATACAGCGATATTGCTAAAAAATTCCTGAACAGTCAGGAATTCATTTAGGTTTGCTGAGCTGATTTTGAGAATAAAATGAAGATGAACAGTAAAGTCATTAACCAAACTTTCAGTTGTATAGACATCCATCATCATTATTCAAGTTTACTGACTGGCTTCCTGGTTCAACTTTCAGATCTCAGACTCCAAGTAAAGTGGTCTAGGTGATCTGGTTAAACTGTGGGCAGTTACTTTATTTATTTATTTAATTATGGCCAAAACTATGAAAATAAGATCTAGTGTAAGTTGTAATAAACTGGAATTATCCTTTAACACAGTGGTTCCCAAAGTGGGTGCCAGGGTATCCTTGGGTGCCTTAAAAATATTTTTATATTTTTTATATTCATGTTTTTAAACCATGTTAAATATGCAGTTAATTGGTGACATGACAGGTCAGGGTTGTCAGTTGTCTTAGTAAAGCGTAGTCTTCCATGTCTTCAACAGTCAGAAATAACATCTGTCAAAGCAAGCAATGGAAATATCTGTAACTGTAATTGAGCTCAAAGGAAGACAGACACTGGACTTTACAGTGACAGCTACTTAGCTTATGGCTTTACAGACAGGTTTTGGGTGCTTGTGTGACACAGATATCTGTCATTGTCTGACTTTTCGATTTTGCCGAAATAAAAGATTCTCTTTGAAGGCGTACCCTGATTTAAGAAAGGAACCACAGCTTTAACAGTAATAAAGTTTGGATAAAGGGAACAAATCACAGGGGATAAGTTGATTATAGCTGCTGACACTTTGCTCACGTTCCACATGGCCTTAAATTGCTAGACATCAGTCAAGAACAGTCTTTGGAACTAGTCCTTTCAAGGTGAAATGGCTACACAGTAGCATGACAGCTACTGTCAATTAAAGACACTATAGGTGTTTTTCACTAAATTGCATCTGCAACCTTTTTTCAAATTGTGCTGTTGGCATCAGTGCTTTGACTTTGATCTGTATTCTACTTGGCAAGATTCTCTGACTCTGTTCTCGCCTTTGACTCGCTCTTCTCTCTCTCTCCCTCTCTCCCTGCTTTTTTCTCCTCTGTCATTTTTTTCTGTCTCTGCTTCAAATGCCACCCTCTTCCCCTCAGGGTGGGATGATCGCCCTTCTGCTGTCCATTCTGTGCCTAGTCCTGATCCTCTACACCCGCAGGCGCTGGTGTAAACGCCGTCGCATCCCTCAGCCCCAGAAGAGCGCCAGCGCTGAGGCAGCTAATGAGATCCACTACATCCCTTCAGTGCTGATGGGAGGCCAGGCTCGGGAGAGCTTGAGGAACTCCCGGGGTCAGGGGCCCAACTCCAGCGGTACCCTCAGTATCCGGGAGACTCCGATTTTGGATGGGTACAAGCAGGGTTTGGGTAGATGGGAAGGGTGAATGTAATCTGACGCTATTATTTGCAAGAAATAAGCACATGCAGTAGCTGGCAGTAAACTGATTGTGTTATTGAGATCAATTATCAGTGGACATGGTTTGTAAATCCAAATTTTACACTGCATCAAGAGGCAGCAATGAAAAACAGTTTGATGTCACTACCTTGGAAACAGATGATTTAATGCAAACTGCTAACAGCACCTTTATTTTTTTACCTGTAACCATCTGCAATGAGTTTTGAAGTTTAGGATTATAAAGCTCCTGCCCAGTATGGAAAGCATTGAGACCTTACCTTATCAGTACCATCTGTCACACTTTCAAATCTTGACTGCTCCATCAAGCACGATATCTGCTTGTAACATTTTATTCCAATTTAGATAAACCAAGATAACCAAAAACTAACTGAGTTCTACCTCATCCCCAGGTATGAGTACGACATCACTGACCTGCGTCACCATCTGCAGCGGGAGTGTATGAATGGTGGTGAGGAATTTGCCAGCCAAGTCACCCGTACCCTGGACTCCCTCCAGGGCTGTAATGACAAGAATAATATGGACCTCGCACCTGGTAAGTTGACAGATGCACAAACAAACAGATTAGAAAAAAACAGTGATGCTGAATATGTACAGACAAACAGCCTGAATGACTCACTAGTCAATGTTTTATACATTAATGAATCAAATGACTGTACAATATAAGCAGAGTTGCTCACCAAATTTTGCAGTTCTGCGTAGCTTTTTAGCCTCTAGACTCTATCTCATTGTTTTGGGTTTACTGCACATGTATTGTTTATGGTTCAGTCTTGCAGCTCTCATCGAGCTGGGTACCCACAGAAATGCATGAATGTCTGTAGCAAAGAGTACCGAAAACTGTCAAATGCTGAAAACTGGCATTGAATGTACAGTCACATTTCATTATATATTATTCATAACTTTTTTTTTTTTTATGAAAAAAAGGATTTTCTAAATTTCTACCAAAACCTGGGTATTGTAACGGAACTAATACGTTTTCAAATGATAGCCAGCCTTACCCATTAACCCCAATTTCAGTTGCAGCAGGCTATTTTCAGCAAACAATTTCTGATAAACTCATTGTACACTACCTGCCCAGCACCAGACAGCAGACAGACAAAGTTAGCAGCTAGCTAGCGTAGATAATAAAATGAGCTTGTCCTCACAAGAAAAATGACAGTGTAGGTCTAAAATTCAGGCTGGCAAAAATTACCTATAGTTACATTTACGCCATCTGGAGGCCGTAGTAATTATGACCAATATAAAGTGACTTGATAAGATGATTTTGCCTTATTAGGAGGAGGCGGGTTGGCTGGATGGCTAGATAGATGGCAAAAAGTGGACTTTGCTGCAGGAAATAATTGTTTGCTTCCCGTTTCCAACCGTGAGTGTCATGTTTCCACCCACGAGTCGGGACATTTTTTAAAAAAACATAACGCCGTGGTGTTTACTGTTACCATGATGACGAAGGTTGCGTAACTTTAAGAGGGTATAAATCACGTTTCAAGTGATCATTTTAACCCAAACCATGATCTAACTATCTTTCTAACCAGACCTTAACCACATTTTTAACAGTGATTTGTAATGGTTTTGTGCATTACTATAGCCTCTAGATTGTGTAAACATAACTATAGGTCATTTTTAGACTCACAAGGATGTGTTGAGTAAAACATGTAACAGCTAAAGAGACAGATATTTTTCCCTGAAACTGCGTAAGCCAAATTAGAGCTAAAATGAGAGTGAATACTGGAGTTACATTTGGCAGATGGACAGATGGAAAACTTCAAATGAATGCTAATGTTTCTCCATGTCTGCTGGATGTGCAAATACATAAGTATTTGCTAACACACACAAACAAGACAATAATCTCACAGCTCTTTGTATATCAGCTTTTTGTGAAGTTCTTCTGCCCCCAAGTGGCCAAAACAATCACTGACTGTAGCTTGAAATCTAAAGCTAAAGATGAATTTTGTTATCAAAAGCCAGCATATCGTCTGGTACACCTCTTATTTTTGTTTAGACATGTTTTTGTGTGTGTGCCTGTTTCTTTTATAGAGTAGACGTTGCAGGGCTCGACATTAAAGCTTGTCCACTTATCACATGTAAATGCCATTTAGCCATCCCTCAAATTCAGAAATAGCATTAAGCAAACTTTCCATCACTTTACAGCTGTTAGCTCAGACTGGCTTCATACCACAGTTTCTAGTGTAGCTTCTAGGAGCACTTGTTTTGTTTTCCGTTTGAACACTGTATCCTTGTGAGAGATGGCTGTTATTGTAAACACGGACCAACAAACCACCACCAGCTTCTGCTACGCAGGTGTTTAAAACGAACCCTCCATGCTGAAGCTCGCAGGCAGACTGGAGCCGCTTTCATGGGAAAGACGAATGAATCAGAGTTCAGAGGATGATATATGACATTAATTAACATGTGCGGCATCAAATAAAAATGTCAGACAAAAGACAACAAAGTAAGTAGAAATAAAAGCCCTTCAGTGAAGCAGAAATTCTTAAAATTGACATTAGTGTTGTTTTAACTGTCCAGTTTATCTGGTGCTGCTGCTTTACATTACAGTAATGTTAATGTAGCTTGATAGTTCGGATAACTTGGCTGCTGATGTATTCCCACAGCAATTACTGTATTAACACCATACAAGTTAAAGTTCTGCTTCATGCTCACTCAGATTTTGAAAAGGAAGGCTTTTTACATTTCCAGAATGAGTGACGGAATCAGGAGAAAGGAGACAGAAGTGAGGAAGAATCACAGGATGGTGTGTTGAAAGAAAAACAAGGAGAAAGTAAAGAACTGATTCAAAAAGGAAGAAGGTGCAACTGATTCAAGATTTTAAAGACAAAGTTTGAGGAAAGAGAATCACTTAGAAGCAGCCCAGGTGTCAGGTGATGGACAGATATGAGCAAATTCAAAGCAGGAGGCAGAAAAAACTGGTAAGGTCTGATTTATACCTGTATCTAGATGAATTACTGTTCTGTAAATGTTAAAGTAAAGTCAATAATAGCACAATCTGTTATCCAAAGGTAAACTAAAGGACTTCATAACAAACAAAAATCAAAGCACAAGAATAAAACCTGCTATAAAAGGACTTACAGATCTTTGAATACAGGTACTAACACTACACAACAACTTTATTAACATGTTTTCTTCAGCTGTTAAAAGGTTGTTGACCTCAGGAAATGTTGTAAACCACTAAAATTGACAGATACTTTCAGTTATTATGAAACAAAATGCTGATTCATCTATAAGTCAAATAATTCCCCATAAGTCAGTTTTATTTTGTTATTTTCCAAACATTCATCTATATTAAGGACCATATAGACAGTGTGAGAATTGAGATTTGTTTATAAGATAGAGACTGATTGGTCCATCTATCCATCCATTCATAAGGCCTACGTTTATTTATGTGTTGTAAATAAATATTGTTAATATCTCTTTACCTACCTAATATTTATTTACCTCTCTCTTTACCTATGTGCACTTGTTTCATTTCAGCTCTTCAGTGAAAAAAAATCCTAGGGGAAACTCTGTCAATCATCATTATTAAATGTCAGAAGGATGATCAATGATTAATCTATAGAACTCATATTAAATCAAACTTTACAAAGTGCTTCACAATTAAAACTTAAGAGCACATTACTGTATTATTAGCATATTGACAAGAACATGTTTTACATTGCATAATTAAAATCTGTGGTAATTGATATTTTTATATTAACAATGGATCGCAATGGTTGCTCATAGTGATCAATCCACAGAGAATTATCACCCAACTTAGTCTCTCAGCTCATTGTTTTGGTTTTCTGGCCTGAACCTTTACTGTTTTCCATATTAAATGTGTTATTCATCTGAGGTATATATACACTTAGATTAATGCATCAGTTTGTTTAATTAATGTCATAATGGCATATTGTGTGTATGTTTATTATGTTTGTATAGGAGGAGATTTCAGTGGCTTTTCCTTTGTGTCTGTGAAACTCTACTGATCATTTTGAATTACAAACTAACTAGATTCTTTTGCTGGAGCTTTCACTTATCTCATTAATAGCCTTATGTTTTTCCTCCACCACAGCCATACTGTTTTTAATGAAAACAAAGTAATGAGACAGTATATCAGAAATGTAACATTTGCTTGTGTTTTGGAGGATAGAAAAAAAATATAATATAAATGATTTTCTAAGCAGGGAACAATATAATTACATTAACACAGTTGCAATAATTGAAATAATCAGTGTGAACACTTCAGTGTCAACTAAGGAAAACTAATTGGATTTTTAATTGAATACCTTAATATGAGTTATTTTTTCATACAAGCTGGAAATAGCCATAAATGTAGACCCAGTGATAGAGAGATAACTATTTCACAAATATAAAGGTCGAACACACGTTGACATTGTAAAAAAAATAATAATAAAAAAGCGGCAGAAAATACAAATGATCCAGTGTTTTCATAATCAGTATAAGACTTAAGAGTTCTGTGACGCATGCAGAAACCACATATAAATATCAAACTGCAGGAATTCTTTCAAACTGTTTATTCCTCACGCTTAAAATAATCAAAAGGCTAATGTGTCTGCCAAGAATTTGTTTTAGGGAATATGTTTTTCATCATTGGACGTTGGAGTCAAGCACCACTCCCATGAGAATTACTGTATGAAGTGGAGCAGTTTTGATGCAGGTAGACCCTCTGAATTTCAATTAGCAGCAGATTCACTGCTCAGATTCATCAAGAGATTGCTCATGTTGATGGCACACTAACACCATGTTCTTATAAAATCCAAACAGCCCCACCCCAGAGGTGATGGAAGTGGAGTAATCCTGTGCATTATGCATTTAAGATGCTTAATGCGATGGACTAGAGAAATAGAAAATGCAGGCAGCAAGCCATGCATGGAATATTGAACTATTTAAACACTTGAGAGGTCACACAGAAAATGGCACTAAAATACCTAAGACTAAAGACTAAAATAACAAATTCAGTACATATTTTTGGCTGGCCTGACCTTTCTTCTTGGAATAATGGAATTATTATGAATACATAAACAAGTTAAAAAATAATGGTATGTCACTATTAATTCATGCCTGCTGTCAAATGCTGTAAGATTACCATTGTTTCAATATTTTGTATTCATGCGCTGTACCTGGTGGTATGCCAGCTTTGCTGCATCAAATCTCCCCTTTAAATGTTAACAGTATTATTTTTAGAGAAATACATGTGTTTGGGTTTGGGAGCATATGACTGGATACAGGAAGCTTATACCGCTTTAGTCATTTCAAACGTTTTTTATGGGTTTTGTGTTTTAGATGCTTTATCTCTTATAATTTGTGCAACTTTTGGAAGCTTCAGTCTCTTTTAAAGGGAAATGAAGCTTCCAACTTTGCTTGTTTAAATGAAGTTTAAATAATAATAATAAAAAGATTTTTTTTATATAATAAAAAGATAAAAATAATAAAGTCATAATCCTTAAAATTTCAGTTGTGGTTGATTCTATGGTTGACACTGCAGTTCTCAGAATTATGGGGTCAGCAAACGCTCCTCAAGCAGCTACTTTGTCAGAAATACAACAAGAGAGCAGCTGGTGTGTCTGTTTACAGCACAGCCAAACAAACTCATGTTGTTTTAATAAAGAAATCAGTCAAAAATCTGCCTTTTTTATCATGCCATGAGCAACCGTGATCTGATTTCATGCTGCACACAGCGTGAGTATTTTTCTACACAACAGCAGGACTTTTTGTTACCGTGCTAACATCTCACTGTGGCTGCTCCATCTTGTCCAATTACTTCCTGCAATATTTAAAACTGATTCGCTGTCAACAAATGACCAAAATTACATCTTCACAATAAAAGACACCGTGTTTTGCTAGTTGAACATTTTTAAATTTTAAAATGAAGCAGAAGCAAAGTGAAATGTTGGGTTTGCAATACAGATCTGACAGGGCTGCAGGGGAGTGAAAATAAAAGATTGAGGCTGATATCAAAATTACAAACACTAGTAAATAACATCCTGCATTGTTACTGTGAATCCCACATGCATTGGTAGGTAATTTGTATCCTGCACAGGAATAATGGACACCTATAGAGAATTAAGTTGAAAATCTATGGTATACTATGCAGGATTTTACTAAAATGTATAGACTTATACAATAATAATAATAATAGCAACTTTTATTTATATAGCACATTTCAAAACAGTTAAAAAGTGCTTCACAAATAATACAAAAAAATACACCCTCCACCCCCATAACAGAAGAAACACAAATTACAAAAACGATAAAAACAGTCAAACAACAACCAAAAACAATAACAAGATAAAACACAACAAAAAAGGTTCATGCAGAAAAGCAAGTTAATAAAAATGAATTTTTAATAGCAATTTAAAAGAAGTCAGCGAGGTTGCGGCGGTGTCGTGTTTATTTGTGCTTTAGAATGTAACCGCTGTGAAACAATCAGAAAATAACCTTTTATTTATCTGATTCACGGCTTTGTTCTCGCTCTCATCATTCACTCTCTAGCTTGCTCGATCACCCCTGCTCTCTCTCTCGCTCTCTCTCACACTTGCTCGTTGATCCGGGGCCAACTGTGAATGCTGTGTTTCCAAACTCCAACTGACAAATCCTGCACAGTATACCTTTAAGGATTATAACTTAAAGGATATTACAGAAATCATGTTCTATAATAATGCATTTTTTATTGTTTCCCTGAATCGCCTTCTAATTTTCTCCTGAGACTTAAATATGTTCAGTATATTCCTTTAATGACTTTTAATTTCATGCCAGCTTTTCTCACACTTTAATTTAGGATGTTTGACTTCTCCCCCAGTAAACAACATCCTGTTTTCTTAGCCCTGCTATACTTTATGCTTGGTACATTTCAGTTTTAAAACTCCTACATCCAACCAGGAGCAACACATTCTTTCCAAGTGGCTGCTTTCTTATTTTAGAAAAGACAAAAAAAAAAAAAACTTTCAGTTTGTGACTCAACTATTTGCGGCTTTTCTCTCCCCATGTTTGTAATTATATCCCTCTCCTCCACAGTGAGCGACAACACCAAGCTGGCCCTAATGAACAAATACAAGGACAACATCATCGCCACGAGTCCCATTGACAGTAACCACCAGCAGAACACTCTGCTTCCACACAATACCTCCACCAGCCAACGCAAACGTCTCTCCAGCAACACCCGCGGTGAGTCACTCTCTCCCATAGATTTAGCCTTCGGCAGAGAACTGAAGAAAATAGATCACATTCAACACCACCACTCCATGAGCGGTGGTGTTGAATGTTCCCACCGCCAGCGACAACAAGCACTACATTGTACAGTTATATTGTTGTGTTTTTCCTATGATACAGAGCAATTTAGTGATGCTTTCATGTTCTGTCCTACATCTAAGGGTACAGTGCTTCTTTTTGAATCCTGTTTTATGAAGGACATTCACTTCCCATTATAAACTTTAACAAATATGTGGTATCAGTCAGATAATGGCCACAGGTCAAACTGAAATATAAACTATAATGATACTGTGCACACTTTTCCATTTTTCAAGTCAATTAAATTTTCGATCATGGGTGTCGTTTGATATAAAACTAAGAACCGGTGTTGCTAGGAGACACGCTATTAACTACTGTGGTGCACTATTGTCTGCCAAACATGCATAGCCTTCGAATGATGATACAGGAGTTTATTTTTCCCCCCTCTTCAACAATTTCACATAATGGAGACATGTCAGTCTAATTTGCTATTGTTAGCATTGATTCCCACTAGACGTTACCGGTCATTCATGTTATTTCATCACCTGTTGAGCCATTGGCAGCTACTGCACATTGAGCGCAGTGTTTATTCTGTATTATAGAAAGGAAGGGTCTAGCCAAGCAGTAACTACCACGGCTTTAGGCTGAAGCCAATGCAGAAGTACAATGCCACTGACAGCCACTAGGTGCTCCAGTTGACTCCCATTCAAAAAGTGTCAACTTCTCTCTAGTAATACTAAGTCAATCATTTTTTTCAATGAGTCATTATGGTCTCAAACGCTGAATTCAGGTCCTCCAATAATTGAGCTGGTGGTCATTTTTGAAAATTTTGCTCCGTTAATAAGATTTGAAGACTTATAGTAGCTTTGATGTCTGCTGTGCGAGCGTTGATTGACAGCTGTGATTGACAGTTGGTTCACTCGCTGCTCTCCCCAGCTCCAGGACCTGCACTGAGTCAGACAATACACAAATGCAATATACAAATGTCATGGAACACTCAAAAATGTTGTTGCTAGAGTAGAAATGTATAGTTTTTTCAATAAAGATGAGGTGTGAAATGGAGGTATTAGGTGTTCATCTCGCTGCTGCAATGTGATCAATGCTCAGCTGCACAAGTCTTTTATCTGCAAATGTTTCTCTCTCCCAGGTCTATGGCAGGCAAGAAATCACAGTGAGTCACTGAATGCCACCACGCAGGTTTAATCATTGTCAACATCATGAATGCCTTTCGGAAAACTCCCAAGGACCCCAAGACATTTTCAACTCATTGGATAAAAGTTATCAATAGTACAGTACACCAGAAAGCATTAGAAAAGTTATACCAGGATACTGAGAATATACCGTGTGCTATAACCCATATTATCTTGAGAGACTGACCTTTGCACAATAAATCAATAAAAAAGCTTATTGTGAATGTGGTATGAATGTGAAACCTCAACATGTACATTTTCAGTTTTATTGTGGTCATCTTTACCAACATTTTGTAACCACATTTCTTTCAGCTATGCTCCATTCATATCAATCAGAAGTACTTTGAATCCATTTGTGCTGAATTCAATTTGCACTCACTGTTGTCATCATCACAACCCCCCCATCTCTCCTCACTTTCACCCCTGCCTGCCCTAGATGTGAGAGTGTAGGAGTTGTACTATATGACAGGAGATTGAGGAATACAGGAAATTAAGAAAGAGAGGTTGGAGTTGATGAAACGTAGAGACATCATCCCATTATGATAAACAAGAGAGAAAGAAGGCAGCGACATTTTAGAAATGTCATTTTGGAAATTTTCAGTTGACCTCAGACTATAATTCACTTTCCTCCACACTTGGCTGCATGGATACTTTATTCTCAGCCCAATTAAAAACAATTCTGTGGTGTTGCTGTGGAGAAACTCCAGAAATAAACTTATTTTCTGGCAAAAAGAGTACAAAGTGCGCAGTAATCCAGAGGTCTTTTCCAAACTGTCATAAAGACTGTTATTGTAAAGCAGTAGGGACAGAAGCACTTTATCACAAGGATTTGTTCTTGCAATCACTCATTTTATCATGTCTCATTCATGACTGGTGGAAACCCAACATGACTCTTGGGAAAGTTGGTTTCTTGGTGTAAAAAGAGGAAGCAGATTTCTGTCTTTCTTTCTATCTGTCTTTCTTTGACCTTGGCTGTTTCAGTGTTTCAGTGGTGGCACACCTGTAGGCACAGTGGCATTCCTGAACAGCAATGAGAGCTCAAATCAGACAAACAGAGTGGAGGAAAACAACATTCAAGCAAACCCTTTCATTAATAATAGAGGGTGAGAACAAAGAGTGAATGCTCCAAACACCCAACAGAAAGTGGCTCTAGGCTCCGTTGGCAGCTCCAAATGGTGGTGTTGGAATATTAAAAACTTCAGAGCCCAGAAATTCTGTTACATGATTTCAGTGAACTGCAAACAACAGAGTCGGGTTTACCTTTCTAGCTAGTCTGTGGGGCTTTATAACAAAGTGATGAGAAAGTCAAAAGGCCTAACACTGTGTTCAGACTGATATTAGCGCTATGGCAAAGAAACACGGCCTCCTCATTCATTTATATGAGATCATTGTGTTGGTACAGTTGGGGTCCTGACAAAGAGGACTCCGCAAAAAAATGCAGGGTCATCTGGCAATGTCTGAATTCGTCAATCAAATATTTGCAAGCACACATTCGTAGAATGCAATGTGCACTTTGGAATGTGAATGGTGTAATTCAGTTGTATACTGGAGAAAAAGAATGTAAAATCCTGTGTCATTGTGTTATAAGAGGCTGAAAATGGCAGCATTAGTGATTTGTTTGGACACTTAGAATGACCTATGTCTATGCGGGAAGTTGCTATAATGCTGAAATTCTCCCTCATGAGGTTTGAGTGAATAATTGGTCATTCAAGGCTACTGGGAGCAGTTTCCGTATCCTGAATTCTACCAACAGTCAACGTTGGTTTATTTGAACCATGACGATCGTTTTAGTTGCCTATAGCCTACTGTACAAACCAAACCTTAGCAATAGTGAATGGTTTGGTTGTTTAGGTTGGAGGACTTCACTGTGCAGTGATTTTGCATCTGTTTAACCTTGAAAATTCTTAGATCTATTATTCAAACTGGATTTCTAGGATTGTATTACACCTTTGTTTCTGAAGCAACATGCCCGGAAATCCTTATAGCACATTGCTGTTTTGGGTCTGAAGGGCCACTAATGTTGGTGAGTCTGAATTTGACTTGGGCAAGTCAAATCTAGCTCTGATACAGACAATCTGGTCACATCAGTATTTAAGATGGTGAAATTTCACAACAAAATCTTAGCATTTCTATGGAATCGCCATGTTGTTAATGGATTTGCTCATTTGGGCTAAATAAATTTTTCATGTCAAGTTTAACATTGGTGAACTATGATTTTGACCAATAGCAAGTCTTGACAATGTTGATCTTTGAGCGAACTTTGACTCAACAGCTACAGTAGTTCACCAAACAGCCCTGCAAGTAGTCACTACATCCCCAAGCTTCAAGTATTTTGCTAAAATGTGTGGATGAATTTTGCTGTGCTGCTGCTGGTGTGATCAGAGCTTTAAGATGGAAGGGATGTTGTGTTATGTTGCAGCCAACAGTTGTTGGTTTCATTCTCAAAATCATAGAGAAATTGCCAAGGGTCTGGTAATCTCATACCCATGTCGAGCCGTTGACGGTCTGTCTACTTCCAACACACGGGCATCCTGTATGAGATAACATTATAGTTCACACAATGGCTGAGCATTATTAGACTTAATTCATTCATAGACAATGTGTGACAGACCTGTGTACGACATTGTGATTAGAAACAATGTTCATCACCGGCTTGGGAGTTGTAACTGCCCTCTGCTGGAATTGAGAGGAATGCAACTGAATAGTAACAGTAAAGGATGTTACACATAAATCAGTGTAATTGACACTGTCTGAGAAAATCTAGCCTCAAATGTTGTCTCAAGTGCCAGTATCACTTTGTATCTCCAGGCCTAAAGCACAATACAAATCAGCAGTTCCAGGACACC
This sequence comes from Scomberomorus guttatus, assembly GCA_038419695.1. Taxonomy (NCBI): domain Eukaryota; kingdom Metazoa; phylum Chordata; class Actinopteri; order Scombriformes; family Scombridae; genus Scomberomorus; species Scomberomorus guttatus. The sequence goes on from CM076457.1 coordinate 6,573,376, forward strand.
AAGTCCTGAAGAGCCAGTCTGTTGCAGTCCAGCAGCAAATTAAAAACATGTCTATGTTCACAGAATGATCCAGGGGCTCTGTGCTTTGGTGTCTTCCTCAAGTACTTTTTCTTTCTTTTTTCTTTCTCCACCTCTTTATCTATGTCTCTTTTTGACTGCATCTGTGAGAATTCGGACGAGCCATTGGTCTCTTTTGCTCTCAAACAACCCACTGACACCACAGCTCCACAGTCAGAAAAATAAAGGGAAAGTCTCATTCTAATTCATTTAGTGAAATTTTGACTGTAAAATGCAGAACATTAAGCCTGAAACTAACAGAACAGAAGAAAAAAATCCCTGTGTATTCATTATATTTGTTGTATCAGTTGTATCAGCTTGGTGTATAAAAAGGGGATTTGCTTCCTAATGCACTCAACCAACACACACACACACACATACACACACACACACACTTGAAATGTTTGTACTTGCACGTACAGGTTAGTATTCTCAAAAGCCAGCTGCATAGGAATGAGGCTGTCTAAGCAGGCAATTAGATCTGCTTCATGTAGTTTTGAGGCACTGTTGTTAGTGTTTCCCGTCAACTATTTTCATCTTTGTCATAAAATATGCACAGACAGAGCTATTGTTGTCCTCAGTGGACAACTTGTGCATTTGTGAGGCAGAGGCAGGTAAGGTAATGATTCTGTCCCTTTTTGCTGAAGATGCCCAAGTGCCCCTCTTCACTGCATATGTCAGCACTGTCTGCACTCCAGAGTTACTTCTAAAGCAGCTAAAAAGCCAAATGGAAGAAAGGAGGAAAGGGTGTGGCCCCCATCAAGATTACCTCAAAATACTTTGTTTAAACAGTAATGAGGAGGATATAGTTTTTCTTTGACACATGAACAACTGGACTCAAGCATCGTGTGTTAGTAATGTTTCAATGCTAGTTAGTAATTACTCATTTTCTGTCTGTGGTAGTCTCTCCTCAGTGTTGGTCTTCTTTTTACTTTTCCACTTGCTAATGTTGGTCAGCATTTGGTATAAAAGTTTTCTCTTTTCTTTTACCAACTATGAAAACACCGCAGACTTATGTTTATATTTTTCACAAGGTCAACACTTTTCTTTTTGGTTCATTATACGTGCTGTGGCACAGTTTTTGGCAGGACAACAGTTTCCCAAAATATTGTCCCCACACTGTAAAGTTGTGACTGGTTGTTTGCTCAAAAACTTACCACACCTACACTTCAATTATGCTGAGTTTTGCAGATATATGCAAGCTTCTATGACCCTGTTATTGTGAAGGAGAAATTATGTTAACTTGCCCTGCACTCCAGACATATTATGGGCATTCACAGAAATATCAACATGTCTCAATGTTATATAGACAGGGTTAATAGAAAACTCATTTGACTAAAATGTCTTAATTTAGAGAATATGTGGGAGGTTTGTTTATTTCTGAAATGTAGTTGCTGAACATATCATGCATCTAAAGTATTGTTGTCTGTGTGTGGAGCACCTGATCTTTCATCATTCAGCCACAGTTGTTTGGTCCCTTGATGAAAAAAAAAAAAAAAAGGAAAGCACTCACATATTGTACTTCTAGAGTCTTTTCACACTCCCAATAGTTAATTAAAACAAAGAGCAGTGGAAGCTGCCAAATCTTACATGCGCACAAGTTTTTCTTTAGTTTGATTCTCTTGCAGCAACATTGAATAAGCTGCTTCTATGCTCAATATTGGTTTCAAACCCAAGATGTGCTGCTTACAAACACAGGTGGTTGCCTTGACTGAAACATTTGTTGCCAACACCAAAATTAAGTCAGACAATCTGCAACTTCAAGCTTCCTTATGATTGGGGAATCTTGCTGCTCATGCTGTAGGTACCTTTGGTGTCATTTTTATTTGTTATAATACCCAAACACTATGTAATTACAGGTATCATTTCCAGTCATAATTAAATGTTAATTTTAAATAAAAAAAACAACTTTACATAATATAGTAAGATAGTAAGATATCTCCTTTTTCTGATGTTTTCACATTTATTTTGCTGATAATGCAAATGCTAATACCCCGTTACAGTGTGTGTTAATGTGGTATTAGCTCTCAAAACGCAGCACTAATTTTTTCAATACAACAACAAAGTCAACTCATGCTTACTTTTTTAACAGAAACATTGTTTCAAATTATTTCCAGTTCGCTCTACTTTGCAGTTTTTCAGTCTGTATTAAGCTACAGTCAGTGAAGTTCAACACTGACTGCACTGATGTTTCACATTGTCTTTCACAAGTCTTTCATCAACTCAAAAGGCGTAATCCATCCCTTCCCGTATAGGCTTTTAAAATGAGACATCTGCAGTTGGTTGAGTTGAGTTGCACTTAACAGCAATCGAAAAATTGGCAAAGTGGTTAAAATTGATTAGTGATTGAAAACAGTACTTATGTTAAAAAGAGAAACTCAGAGTACTGCAGTAATAAGACATGATTTTATTGTTGTACTGATGGAATCAATACTGTGGAAATTTACATTATCATTCCACCCTCCTCAGTATGTGTTTCCCCACCTTTATTAATGACCAGCCTTTATTCAGTTGTGCCCCCAGTTACTATCTTATATTATGTTAAATCTGACACTATTTAGTTTTTATTTTTGAATGTTAAAATGAGTTTAAATTGTATCACAAATGGTGCAAATTGGATTTTAATATAGCATTTTCAAGAAAAACACTCTACAACCATTTATGGTTTTACTCATTGTTTTGAGGGATAATCAGCAGTTTGTATTTTCCTCCCCATTTTCTCTTCACTGTCTGTTGCCAGAAACATTTTCTCAGTTGTCCTCATTGCAAAAGGACCAGTAATCTGGGGCAATTTGTGTCTTCTTGGACTACGGAACACAACATAAATTGATCCACTTCTTTTTTTAAAAAAAAGAGAAAAAAAACAGCTGTGAAAATTTGTGAAACACAAAATTGATTGATATTACTGCTATAGCCTTACTTTAAATGGTTGTATTTATTTAACAAACTGTTGTTGCACAAAGAGCTGCTATTCTTGATATCAGTGCTGTAGTTATTTCAGTTGCTGTGCCATCCTTACCTTCTAGACTCATTAGTTTATGTGTCCACTTCCTCCATCAGGGTAGATTCATCTGATCATTCTGGTGCCATTACCTTCTCTCTTGCTCAGATTCTAGCACTCCTCCATATTTATAGAAGTGTAAAGCACTGGACATAATAACTTTTTTTGGTTTGTAAGAGGTGGTTGTGCCTGCTGTACATGCCAAGTTGGGGGTGAATATCCTGCAGTGAATATTTAGATTTGCCTGTCTTGTTTTCATGGCAGCATTGAGCGCAGCACCTTTTGGCTCCTGTTTAATAGCAAAGGGTGACGAATACCTGCTGTGTTAGATTTAGCCTTAATTCCTCAGGAGACACTTTTATTCTCCTCTGTAAGCCAGGCAGGGACACGCCACTACATTTCTAGTGCCATCCTGGTCAGAAATATTGAAGGAAATAGTCCACACCCCTTCCTCTGTGATAAACTTAACTACACTTAAACTCATGTAATCACCTAGCTGAACTTGTGAGCCCTGTGATACCATGGACATGTTTTTTGCAAAATAGACAAGAGAATGCTTCCCTCTCATCGGAAAATGTTCAAACTTTGATTAAGTAAACCTTTTAAGCAGATGTGCTAATGTCACCTTTGGCACTTGATTATTTTTAATTGAATTTTTGCTTTGATCTTGTGCAAGAAATGTTATTTTAGAAAATTTCAGCTGCACATCTCAGTGATGGGTTGGTATACACTCACATCAGAATCTGTAAGGCACATTTTCTCTTAACTGTCTACGGAACTACTTTTCTTCTTGTACATCAGAGAGAAAGACATGCTGTCACACTTTGAACCACTTTAAGTTATTCCAGTGTAGAACTATTACATTGCGGCCAATGCTTCTTTTATGTTCTCTCCTCTTTGAAACTCATGTAGCCTCAAAGCTGTCGTTGACATCTCGGCTCTATTCAGGTGTTTAGAGAGCCACTTAAAAGCTCAATTTCCTTTTTTTTCTGAACTTGAACAATTGTAATAAAATATCCCACAAATAACAAGTGGTTTACTTGGGTTGATCATTACAATTTTGACCTGATGATGGCGCTAGATGAAAATTCAGGAGAAAACCAGAGCCATTAAGATTCATCCTCTGGGCACCATGGATATCTGTACCAATTTTTTTGGTGATCCATCCAATAGTTTTCATGAAATTTCACTAAAAACCAAAAATGTCTACCTCATGGTTGCACTAGAGGGGAAGTCATTGGATTACCAAAGACAGTTGGCTTCATCATTGGGGGATAATGAGTATCTGTACAAAATTTCATGGCTATCCATTCAATAGTTGTTGAGATATTTCAGTTCGGACCAAAGTGGTGGACTGACCAGCCAACACACAGATGAAGATTCCAAGAGCCACGCTGCTTGCTTAGCGAAAAAGTTCAAGTATTTTCTGGTTCTACCTTCAGAGATGTGTGGCTTTTCTGCTTTTCCTACTTCTATATAATTTGTAATTGAATACCTTTTCATTTTGGACTATTGGTTGACCAAAATAGGAAAACCAAACATGTCAAAATGGATGTGCAAAACTTTTGTTGTTGTTTTGCAAATGCTTTGACGTGTGGAAAGAAATATTCCATAGATCAGTAATTAAAATGATCATTAGTTTTAGTCTACATTTTATATTAACCAGCCCAGACTGAGAGAATACAGATCACACTGACATAACAGCAGTCATGGGCCTAAATACTGCAAACTAGAAACCAAATGTTTACTAAATTCTGTCTAAAGCTTTACTTAAACTCTCACCATTAGACTACTTCTTTTTCCATCAAGTGACTGTTTTAATTATAAATGCTCTTGCATGATTTTGGACTTTTAGGCATTCACTGTACCTAATTAAAGTGAGAACTCATGGTCACTGTTTTGTTGTTGAAGGGTACCAAAACAGTTCTCGACACTGGGTGATTTTTAATATCCATGTTTGTTGCTCTGATGTTTTTTGCCACAGAGTTCTTCACAGAGAACTTCTTCAATTTAGTCTGTAATCTCACTAGGGCTACTCAGTCTAAGAGACACTCTTGCAAGATCTGTGTCTGAAATCAGGGTCACTTCCTTTGAAGTCTGCATTTCATCAGTGAAAATATTCAAACAGACTGTCCTATTCCAAAGGCTCGTTCAAATGTGGCCAAAAATTGTGTCCTTCGTTTGACAGAATTAAAAAGACTCTATTGCTCCTTGTGACCCTTACTATCAAACAATAATTAAATTAAACTTAAGTTTGGGAATAGGAGACCAAATCTTATTTATCAGTTGTTTTTAGCTTAGGTGGTCATTAGTCAACTTGTAAAATAAAGTTACCATGTAGCATGCTGGAACTTCCTCTTATATTTACCATTTTGTTGGTGGCAAACTTTTCACTTTTTCAAACATTTCAACCTTTCTGGTTGATTAAGACTCGGTATTATTTGTTTCCTGTAAAATTTGAGTGTAAGGTTTGATGTTTGATGTGATGATATGTCATAACAGCAGATGTACAGTGATTAGTACATGTTTCCATTCCTGGCTCAGAAAAACTACAACACTGTATAAATAACTGTATACAGACCTTGTAGCAAAGCAGAGCATCTCTTAAAGACCTCAGTTTTTCTTTCCAACTGGGCACAGTTAGAACTGAATCTTTATTTAAAGCGGAATATGAAATATCTACATTTTCCTATACTTCTACAACCTCCTTATGGTAAACCACTCGAACCATGGACCTGAAATTTAATGCAATATATAGTGTACATGCGCTAGTGAGTTTATTACAAGATAAGGGTAATTTATATTAACATCTGAGTGCAGATTTTATTATCAGGTAGGGCATTGCCTGTGATAAAACATATTGCAACCTCTGGATCATGTTTTATATCATATCTATTAATTTCCTGCTTGTAATTCTTCAGCCATGCTAGCAGCATGGCTCTAGGAATGGAAATGTTCTGTGTGTTGGCTGGTCAGTCCACCACTTTGGTCCAAACTGAAATATCTCAACAATTATTGAATGGATAGCCATGAAAGTTTTTACAGATATTCATTGTCCCCTCACAATGAAGTCAACTAACTTTGGTGATCCCCTGACTTCTCCTCTAGTGTCATCATGAGGTAGACATTTTTGTTTAGATGGATTGCTATGGAATTTGGTACAGACATTTATGTTCCCCTGAGAATTAATTCTAATATCTCAGATCTCCCTTTCTTTTCATTTAGCGCCATAATCTGGTCAAAATTTGTCATCTACGACCAAATACCTGCAACAAAACTATTGACATTTCCATCAGCCTCAGCTATAGTATATGTTAAGTCCTTATTAACAAAGGTTAGCATGTTAGCATATTAAACTAAGATGGAGATCATGGTAAACATTATACCTGCTAAACATTTGCAGGTTAGAATTGTAATTGTGACCATGTTAGCACTGCTGACATTTAGGTCAAAGCACCTTTGTGCCTCAGTACAGCCTCACAGAGTCAGAGAAAACGGTCAAAGTGGTTTTTGACCATTTTAAAAATATAACTTTATTGTCTTGAATTTGATTCCATTTTGCTGCTTTGCATACAATACTATTTATTATTATTATTATTATCATTATTATTATTACTATACTGGCTGTAGAACAGCATACTGACCTGAGGGATCAAGGCTGGAATGAGACATAACAGCCAAAAATAACAGCCAAAAATCAAACATGACAAAAATTCAAAGTTATTTTAGAGGAAATTCCAGCCCATCTTCATAAGAAAAACAACCGTATAGATCTAAAAATCAGGCTGGCAAAAACAACCTATGGTTATGTTTATGTCATCTAGCGGTCGTAGTAATTATGACCCAGGGAAGTGACACAGTTCAGATGATGTCAGTATAAGGTGACTTAATAAGGTGACTTGATAAGATGAGTTGGGGTGGGTTGGGGTTCCACGGACCTGTCAGTACCCTATGCCCTGCTGACGCTGTCAGAGGATCTGTGGCCCAAGCTCGGAGCCAAGCCCAGATCCAAGGTGTGCTCCACTGTAGCACCTGAATCTTGTCCCTGGTCTCTGTCAGCAAGCGATGGAAAACGTGTCCTTCCCTCATCTCCACCTGAGGATCTGATCTTAGAGAATCACTTGCAACCACTGGCAAGGGATCCCCAGTCAGTTCTGAATGCCCAACCATTCTTCCCTGTCATCCCTCGCCGATGTCGACCCACGATACCACCAGCGCCCCCAACACCAGATGCTGACAATGTCTCACGGCAATGTCTCACCCCCGGCTGGTGGTGCCTCATCGCTGAGCCCGCTGGTTACGTCAGCTGGTCATCAGGCCACCTCAGAGCTGCCCCGCCTTGGTCGCTTGCAGCTGCAACAGGCAAGTGGGGCACTGGAGTGCTGTCACCTCTCTCCCTGCTGATGGCTCTCCTTCCTTGGTGGCTGAAAGTCGTGTAAGCCTGCTGGCCCATCAACACACACTGCATGCCCAGCAGCTAACCTCTTCAGATGCTGTCTCTGTGGTTATCATCATTATCTTTGTGGTGCTTTATGAATTACATACTATCTTTTTGTCTCATTTGCACAGGTTTAGCAGCCGCAAAAGCCACGCAATCCTTTTGTGGATTTGGCCCTAACTCTGTTCCAAATTGCTTTCCTATGAATCAAGATAATGAAATATTCTACATCCCAACCCTCATTCAAAAGAGAAAACCCCATCCAAACAGAAACCAACGGAAAATGCAGAACCTGAATCCTGTGAAAGTTACAGCTGTTTTTACAGCAATACCTACCTTAAATAGGCTTTATTAACATTAGATCATTAGGCTCCAAAGTGCTTTGAATTCATGATCTAATACTCGAACATGGTTTTGATATTTTTGGAAACCTGGTTATCCACAGATAATGTACTGCTTCGGGCTGAAGCGTCACCGCCTAAATTTCTATACTCCCATCACTCACGCCAACAAAAAAGGTGGCAGTGTCGCACTAATCTATGGCTACGATTACTCTTTTCATCCCGGAACTAACATTCACTGCTCATCATTTGAGGTGTTTTTAATGTCCTTCTTTCTGCCATCACCTAACATAAACGTTCCATCTTTCTACATTGCTGTCCTATATCATCACCTTGGAGCCTACTCACAATTTCTGGATGAATTTTCAGAGTTTATGTCAGATCTTGTGACTCGTGCCGACTGCATCATTATAATTGGTGATTTTAATATTCATTTTAACAACACATCCAATGCACTAAACCAAGCCTTCACAACAATCATTGATACTTTTGGTTTTACTCAGGCTGTCTCTGAACCCACACACTGCAGTGGCCACATAATCGATTTAGTTTTACTCCATGGTCTTTCTGTCTTTTCTGATCTTTCAGTCTCCTCCTCCGCTCCATCATTATCCTATCACTCGCTGGTTCAATTTAATGTTCATATGCCGACCATAAAGAACCACGTTATTAATAAATCAGCCAGAGCAGCTCTAGAATCATCCCTTTCCAATGCTCTCACTGGCTTTACACTGGCTCTCTGGATAGCTTAACAAATAAACTAAATAGCACCTTACTAGGTGTGCTCGGCTCCATAGCCCCCCTTCAGGTTAGAAAACGCTCCTCACCCCACTTTACCCCATGGTTCAATGATTCTACTCAAGCACTCAAACAATCATGCAGAAATTTGGAGAAAAAATGGTGCAATACAACATGAGAAGTATTCTGCCAGGCCTGGAATGAATCACTGCTTAAATACACTGCTTAAATGCCCTCCGGCAAGCTAAATCTAATTATTACTCGGATTTGATCTCTAACAACAGACACAACCCCAGATTCCTATTCAACACCATGGATAAGCTCACTAAAACAACCCCGCCCACACCGGTGTCCTGCTTTATAGCCAAGGTTTTTAACAACTTTTTCATTGAAAAGATTGGGCTAATCAGGAATGATATTACTGGTAAGGCTGTGTCCCTCTCCTCTGATCCCTCCCAACCTTTCATACTGATTACCGAACCATCAGCCACCTTTTTCAATTTGTTCCAGTTGATTCAAACACTCTCTCTCAAATTGTCACTAGTTCCAAACCAACCACATGTGTTCTGGATCCCATCCCCGGCAACCTCATTAAAGACCTGTCCACTGTGATAGGAAACCCTCTTCTTGACTTTATCAATAAATCCCTCAGTTCTGTTATCATTCCCACTGCTTTTACAACAACCATTGTTACACCATTATTAAAAAGACCCAACCCTGACCCACAAACTCTTAACAATTATAGACTGGGTCACATTTTCAAAAAACACAACATAATGTATCACTGCTACGCTGATGACACACAAGTCTATCTTCCTGTAACAGTCAGTGACTCCTCCCAGCTGGTTAAATTAGAGACATGTTTGTCAGAAGTCCATTACCGGATGTGCAAAAATTTCCTGCATTTGAATGCACACAAGACCGAAATGCTGCTTTTTGCTCCAGCTAAATTCGCATCACTTTTTACAGACTTTTCCATCAATCTTGATGGCTGCACAATTTCTCAGACCCATGAAGTTAAGAATCTAGGAACAGTATTCGATCCATCTCTTACATTTGAGCCACATATCAAGTATATAACACGAACTGCCTTCTTTCGCCTTCGTAAAATAGCCTAAATACACCCCATTTTATCAAATTCAGACGCTGAACTCCTCATACATGTCTTCATCACATCTAGAATAGACTACTGTAATGCACTTTTTGCTGGCCTACCTAAGAAAGCAACAAAAGGTCTTCAACTGGTCCAAATGCAGCTGCCCTCAAAAGGTCTAAAAAGTTACCGGTTCATGCAAGACCTGATGTCAAAATACTCATTCTTACCTATAAGGTTTTAAATGGATTGGCTCCTTCATATATCTCCAGTCTTATAGCTCCATATACTCCATTGCGTCCTTTACGTTCCCTTGGTGCCGGTTACTTAATTGTTCCTTGATTCAGTAAGAACTCTTTTGGTGGTCAAGCCTTTGCCCAACGAGCTCCTTTTCTCTGGAATAATCTACCACTGTGCATTCGGGAGGCAAGCTCTGTTGATACTTTCAAATTCAGGCTGAAAACACATTTTTTTTCTGTTTACTATGACCTTTCCTAATTTCACTGGCAGGGAACCCAAATCACTGACAGTTTTCTTCCTTGACATGTAGCCATCCCAACCTTGTTAGGGTTATACAATCTCTGTCTCAAAATTACTAACCTAAACCTTGTTGTAATATTAACATTATAACCTGTGTATTTGTGTGTGAGTGTGTGTGTATGTGTGTGTACTTTTACACGTAATATTGTGTGCTTCTTTTTTTCTGTTGTTGTTTTTATTGACTTGTAAAGTATACAGAAACTCTGGATAATGTGCACTGAAGTTGAAGTTGAAGTTGAGTTTGGACATTTTTTAAGAAACCATAAGGTCGTGGTGTGTACTGTTGCCATGATGATGAAGGTTGTGTATCTTTAAGGGAGTATAAACCAAGTTTCAAGTGATCATTTTAACCCAAACCATGATCTTTCCCCTAACCCTAACCAAGGATTTTTTTGCCTAAACCTATCCAGACCTTAACCACATCATTGTCACATCATAAAACCATTATTTTTTTAACAGTGATTTGTAACAGTTTTGGAAAGCCTGAGTGCATTATTATGGCCGCTAGATGGTGTAAACATAACTATAGGTCATTTTTGCCAGCCTGAATTTTAGACCCATATTGTCATTTTTTTATGAGGACTTGTTGCAAAATTCTGTGTAGTAAACAACACCCCTTGTTTTGCAACTCAGCATTTTTGTGTCATATCATCAAAATGTGCCTGCATGATGGATATTTATCTAAAGTCTACATATCATTTGGTCAAATTTTGTAGTTATTTGAAAATATTTCATGTTGAAGTACTCCCTTCTTCACCAATCGCTCCTTAGACATTTTATTTGTCTTCATTTTATTGCAGTGTTTTAATAGCACACTGAATAATATTCCAGAGGACTTTGTTTCCTGCCAGTAAACATTTCTGGGGGGGAAGTGTGCAGTGAATATTGCTTTATTATTAAATCAGTCGTGTGAAATGCTGCTGAAACAATGGTGTCATCAAAAAAGCCTTCCCACTTGTGAAGTACAGCAATGCCAACATCTGTGCTGTCAGATAGTCATGGCTGCCAATAATATTTACACTACACATTCATATCCTCAGTGCATATTGTTTTAAAACCAACAATATGAAAAGCTGATGAAGCTGCTGTCATGAAAAAGTCCTTCTCAGTTTGTCACATTGACACTGCTGCCAACAGTGTTTTCATTCCCCCATTGTTTCTTAGGGATCTTCTCCACTTTAATCAAGCACTGTGTCTTGGTTGGGGATTTTTAAAGCTCTTTTCACTGAGCAACATTAGCATGAATTTTATTTCCATTCACATTTATCCCGCTGAGGCAGCAAATCTTTGCTGCTTTGATGGATTTCCCCCCTCACTTTTTGATTCACAATCCGCTAACACTTGTAAGACAAGCTTCAATACATGCCCTCTAAATGTAGCTAATGCCTCTGCTAAAATACTCTCCACTGAAAGGCATTGTGAACATACAGTAAGAGCAGTTTGTTTATCACAATATACTGTATACATCAGCTCCCATCCTTAGGATCATACTGTCGTGGTAAATCACAAAGCAGTCAGGCCCAATTCACTGCTGAAATTTTCCTCCTACTTCAAAGCAAAAGAGAAACATTTACTATCTCATGAAAATGCAAAATGGGATTATCTTAGCAATGGATCCTCCATTTTTTTTACCTTTATCCTGCGCTTTTCCTTGGCAGTGTAACAACATTTTGACAAGGCTTGTGTGCTTGCATTTTCAATGAATTGTAGCATAAAAAACAGAAAAACTAACAAAAACTAACCTCCTTCTCCCAAAAAATCAAGAGTCATGTTGGTATTGTCCAGCAAAAGGCCACGTCCATATGTGTTATGCATGTTTAGCAGGTTATTTAGTATGCATGTGGTCCATTTCTCACACTGTATGTATGTAATCCACTGTTTCACAGTCACTCACCCCATTTTGCCCTTAAATATCCCTAAGCTAAAAAAAAAGTCAGATCAGAGTTACTTCCAGCTGTTTAACACAAAGCAATGTCAAGCTGCATATAGCTGGAAACATTGTCACTATTGTAAAACATTTGTTATTTATATTTTGTTTAAGATAAGATTCCCAAGACGCTTGGTATACAAAGTAAAAATATATATAGTAGTGTGTGGGGAAAAAATGGTATGGTATTAATCTGGCAGGAATAATAAGCAGTCTCTTGTTCCAGCGTCTATGATGACTTTTTTTTCTTAGTTTTATGTCATTGTTGATTGAAAGCCTTTGGGTTTTGGATTTCAAGCTATTTGAGGATGTCACTATGGATGTCCTCAAAATGTAATGAGTATTTTTTACATTATTTTCTGACATTTTATAGGCTATACAATTAAATGTTCGATTAAAAGAACATCATCAAGATCAGTAGATAATGAAAATACTTGTAAGTTGCATACTAAAATAAAATCACATGCTAGAATAAAAATAAAATAACAGGAACAAAAAATTGTATTAAAATTTAAATGTAAAACATTAAAGAATTGGTAACACAATTGCTTTAGATAGTGACAAAGGATCAGATTATGGTTAATGTTTACTGATATACAGGCAAGTTAAGGCATAAGTTGATCAAATGAATCATTATACAGTATGTTAGTTTGTGCCCACAAAGGCAACCATGACTATGTGGTAGAAACATACCACATGTTTCAAACATATTCCTTATGCAATTTCATAATGAATTAATGATATTTCTAGAAGCTAGAAGAAGATAGGGATTCTGTCACAACACAGAGACAACTAGACTGTACAGCAGACTGTACTTTACCTATCAACACTCCTTCAGAAAATTATTGTAATTACAAAATTCTCAGTTTGTCTCAGCAGAATGTTATGAAGCTGTTTACTGTCCATTTATTTATCTTTGAATATGTACCCTTTAACATAATTGTTCAGATATTTCTGTATCAAGAGATGAAGGACCTGTGTTTCCATGGAAACTTCAGGGACAAATACTAACAACATTATCACATACTGGTACTGATTCACAGTGCATTGTTATTGATCAGTGACAACACAATTTAAGTGGTAAAGAGTGTGTTATTCTAATAAGCTATAGTGCTGCTGTATATGTTAAATTGAATAGCTGGGAATCAGATGTCAAAGTCACAATGAAACATTCTGAAAGCAGCGACCATTTTATAAAGTCAAAGAAACCAAGACAAACTGTTGACCAGAAATAACAAAATAATGTCATATTGAACACAGAGAGGTGAGATGATCTTTGCTCTGAATGTATATCTCTTTTAGTTTACAGGCAGTGTCCGTTTGTATTTAAACTAAAACATGCAGCTTGATGCAGGCATGTGTTTGAAATAGGTGGCAGTAACCTACCACATTACAATAAAAACACAGAAGTAATGAAATACATCTACATCAAAATTCTGGCCATTTTTTTTAAAACAAAGAAATAATAACCCCTAGATTAAAGACATTAGACCTATCGCACAGTGAGTAAGTGTGCAGTCACATTAGAAAGGTGAGGTTGAAGGCTTGGTGATGCAGTGATGACTCTTCTTCCTAACTGGATAATAAGTTAACAGTTTACTCATGAGCTATCTGTACCATTGAGCCCTGTCTTGTAACTGGCTGTCTTGTGGCTGCTACTATAGCTGGTGATCTAACTGGCAACATGCTAGGTAGCCCTGAACAGCAAGCTGGACACAATTGCCCAACAAATTAGCTGGCTTGCAGTGCTAATTAGTAAGTTAACTAGCTTGTTCATTGATTGAAAAGAAAATATATAATCAGCACCTCAGGACTGACTGCAAACCATGCTTCTTTTGTGGAGCAAAGGTTACATACAATTGGTGTAACACTGTTAATATGATAGTTTCCTCTATTTTGGACTGTTAAGACTGTTTGTAGTTGGTTGATGGCATTTGCATGTCAAAGTTCACCTCAGTGCAAGTTAACTTTTTTGCAAATTCACAGAATGCATTAAAAATAATACATTTCAGTCTGAAATTCTACTGTTATAATTGTTGATGTGACTGAGCCTTTAGCCCTTTAATCTTAACCGTATCCAAAATGATTGTAGCTACAGTTAAGCACGTCTTAAAATAATGAGGAAAAAATGATAAAGTGGATGTGATCAAAAACACATCTTTGTACTTCAGCAAGGAGCAGTTTCATTACTGACTAAGTCTGTGTAAATATCCAATGGTTTAATTCTTTCCACATATGCCTCAGTGTTAATATGAGAATTTACTCAAACTCTCATATCCAATTCTACATTATTTTATAAGTTTTCTTCCATTGTGAATAATTACAATATCCTCTGTGAAAAAGGTTCACTCTAGAAGGCAAACCGTGCAGTGTTTTAATAAATGGCTCAAGGTGAAGTACGATTTGTTCAAATTGCATTTCCCCAAGGAAGGACTTCTTACTGTACAGCAAAAAGCAATACAGTTTAAAACCAGAGATCAAACTCAAGAAGCTATTGTACCTCTGTCTTTATATCCACAGGGACGTTTTGTCTGGCTTCATTTTCTATGAGGAAGTTACAACAGATCTTTTAGTCTAGTCTTTAGATCTATATTAATGTGCTCTTGTTGGATCAGTTATCACATTATGAATGAAATGGATAAGAGAAAAGTTGTCTGTAATTTTCAACCAGTGCGCTCCAAAAAAAAGTTGTTCTCAAGCTTTTCTTTAATGTATTGTATTGTTAACGTTCTGCTTGGCCTTCATCTCCATTAGCCTACATTTCAGTTATTGACTGAACAAAACTTTTATGCTCTGATCTGTTTCCACACTGAATCCAGCAGTGGGTTCAGCTTCCCTTATGGCTGCCCTTTCCCTGCCATCTCTGTGAGGCGAACCTGAGGACAAATTCCTCCACCGTTGGTCTAGAGCTCTTTTTTTTTTCATTGGAGGTATATTTTTGTGTGAATCCAACAGCGGGTTCAACTTTCTTGAACCCAGACGGGGACTCTGGGACGGAGGCAGACAGCGAGCCTCAGCTGGCCTTTTACACCGACCCAAACCGCAGTCGCCGCCGGAGTCGAGGTATGAGAAATGGTAACGCCAACAGCGCATGGGGCTCAGGGGGTAAGGAGGACTCGTACACCTACAGACAGTTTATCCCGCCGTCTGATGGTATTACCATCGCCACAACGCATGACAAGTAACCTTTACAGTGCATATAGCGGATGGATAGTCCAGTGTTGTGTGTGCTCATGATTTTGTCTCCTAAAGGAAACACATAGAATGTGTGTAAATGCTGTGTATTGTACATACATCAGTGTGTGTAGAATGTTTTGTCAGTGGTTGTGAGCATGCAACACTGATCTCAGTGCATCTGCATACAATCTTGACTAAAATCAAACAAGACGACGAGATCAGAGGTTTTCAGTGCAAAATATTTTGATATTGATTGCATCTTGAGACATAAAGAACACCATATTTTAAAATAATATTACACACAAATATTATTTTTATGGAGGATGCTGTGCAAATGCTGTCAAAGTGAAGTTGTGGAGCATGCTTTATTTGTCAGCATGCCATGTCCTTGCAGCTTTGATGTACAGTAATGGGGTGTGGAAGAGAGACCGAGTAAAAAATAAAAAATAAAGAGACAATGCACTCAAAATAATAGCTGCTGTCAGAAGGTGTTACAAGCCTTTACAACGCCTCCAAGCCAATTATTCCCCCGTCATGTGCACAGGTGTCACAA
This sequence comes from Scomberomorus guttatus, assembly GCA_038419695.1. NCBI lineage: Eukaryota > Metazoa > Chordata > Actinopteri > Scombriformes > Scombridae > Scomberomorus > Scomberomorus guttatus. Next base: position 6,589,241 of record CM076457.1, read on the forward strand.
GCACGGCGAAGCCTCCAGAAGTGCAGCCAACACCTTTAATTAGAGCGAGGTTTAAGAATAGAATAAAGAGGTTGCAACACAGCCCTAACTATGTTGTTTAGATCCAGGGGAAAGGATGATTCATGAGGCCTGACAAAAATATTTCTTCAAGTCAGACGACTGATGAGAGGAAGGATGAGAATATTGAATTATTCTAGTTTTTTATAGAGAAGCTAAATGTCCACAGGAGAAGTTTTGTAATGAAAAAAGCTGAAAATGTAAACCAATATAAACTTTAAAAAAGATGTCAAAAAGGTGAAACGTTGCCCACATCCAGTTTGTGGGTAAGTTACTTGATTAAATAAACTAGCTTTACATATGTATAATACAATAGGTCAGCTTTCTGCTTTGGCTTTTGTTTAAAGGATCGCCTTGGGCAGTTTTTGAATGAGAAAGTTCTGCCAGAGTAATTTAAATGTGACAATGTAATCTAGAGTTATTCTGGTAGTGAAAAAATAGCCACTCACAACAAAGTGTGAGTGGCTATAGTCAAGGTCATTGTGTGATTTGTGTGTGTGTGTGTGTGTGTGTGTGTGTGTGTGTATGCATGCTCCTGTGGGTGTGAGGTCACGTTTAACACTTTCTGTATTGCACTCTGGAGTCAAAGAGATAAGGGAAGCATTCTCGCTCTGGCAGGGAGGGAGAGCAGACGGAAAGGGGGGAGGTTGCAAAACAACCTCTGAACCGTTTTTATTCAGGCCCATGTCTCTTTTTCCCCCCACATCCCAGCGTGGATGTTAATACCCTTCAAAGGTAAATCTTATTTCTGTGCCACCGAGTGGCCTAGTCTAAACCTCCCAAAGGCTTGCGGTTTTGATCCAAAGGCCCCTTTCATGGGTGCTAAGCCCGTTTTTTGGCTTGTTTGTAAAATGACTCTGTGTAGGCAGTGTGTATATGTTTGTGTGACTGTGCGCATGTATGTTTATGGTATGGAGGTTTTGTGGGTGAATTAAGCGCGGTCACTGCTTCACATATCTGTACCGTTTGTTGTTCCCACCTCCCTCATTCCCTCCCTGTGTGTTTGTTCCCAGCAGCAGGTTCCCCGCGGAGCCCCATCAATAAGACCACCCTGACTCTGATCAGTGTCATCAGCTGCGCGATCGGCCTGGTTTACTCCTCTCACCTCTCCTGCAGCCTCTCAGTGCGGGTAATCCTACATGTGCCGGAGCACCTCATCGCTGACGGTAAGGCTTTACACCAGCTTCAGATTGTTAGATGCAGCCTTTCCACACACACCTCTGTGGGCGCCCAAAGCCCCGGGGGGCTGAGCTGGCATTTTTCCGCTGCTCTCTGGGGAGTTCAGCCTGCTATATCTCTCAAACCGATTGCAGGCATTTTTCGGTCGAGCTGCTGATTTGCTTTGCTCTCTCAAAGACAAAGGTAAATGTCAGGTCAACCACCCCCACTCCCGAGGTTTCCCATGTGAGACCACACAACAGATGTGCCCTCAAAGCATCAGAGCACATTGAGGCCAGGTCGCAGTGACCACCCGCAGCAAACCCACCATCACTCTTCCCCTTGTACTTTCTGATATGTTGAACCACCTTGCTAATGAATTTCAATGTAGCACCTGCAGAAGAAAAAAGTACCGCGGGGGCCAAGCGCTGGCTCCTGCTGGCTCATTGGCATTTTTCAGCTGTCACCGGAGTGAGCTGGCAGTCCAGATATATTATAGACTGTGACTAGGCTCACTCATCTATCATCTGGAGGTTTGATTTGATTCGGAGAGCTGCTGCTTTCCGGTGGTATACGCTGGCCTGCTAGAGAGATATTAAAATTCCAGAGAGGCATCCAGGGAGGGAACTTTGAAAGGAGATGAAAGATGGCGAATTCGCCTGTTGAATTACAAAACTGGGATCGATTTAGAATGTTTCCATAAATGTCTCCACAATCTCATCAGACTTGATTTGATGTCATGGTGAATCAGATGAAAATCTGGATTCTACTACTGGGGAAAGAAGCTATTAATGCCAACAGCTGCGCATGTGTCTGCCTTCAAATACTGTGAAGAAAAGCACAGTAATGTAGAGTCACACCTTTCTCCTTGGCTTTCACATCAGGGAAAGTAATCATGTGGAGATGTTCGTCTGTTTACCTGGGATAACAATGTCTACTGCTATTCAAGATTCATAACAAAAGGCACGACAAACTTTTCTTTATGACAAACTTGGAGATAGTGTCAAACAGGATACCATCTCTAATAGTATTTTGTGGGAATATGTTTTTTATTGCCATCTGTCTTTTCTGAGACGTGTCCACATTATGTCCAATGTGTAAAACTATCATGTGGTCCATGTAAGCACAGCATCCATGTATCAATTCTGGCAAGAGACCTTTGTTGCATGACATCCCTATTCCTGATCCAGGACCCTCATACTATGTATCACAGCCATGAAAGGCGATCAGCCAGAACCTGGACATTTCAGTCACTCAGCGGCTCATAAAATTTTAAGAGCATAGAAAATACAAAGCCTGTGGATGGTAAGTAATGTTCTTGGTAAATCTTGGGTTGGAAAAAGTAACCCAAAGACATAATTACTCTGACCAAGAAAGGTCTTTTTTATTTTTTATGAACTATTACAGTGATTCTATTGACTGAAGTCTCCTCTGTCTTCTGGGCACCAGTGGCAGCGCTGAGCATGCTGCTGCTGAGCACCATTCCAGTTGTGGGGGAGGAAGAAATCATGCACCATCTTTGATTTTACACAGTTTTATTCACTTTAATGGAAGAGACCTTTCTTAGTTGGAGTAAATCATGTTTTAACTTTTCTTACTTTTTTTCACCTTATAATTCACTGAGGAGATTGTTTACAAATTAGGAAGTTTGTATTTTCAACATTCTTCCTGTAGCAAATTCTATGAGACACTCAGTGACTGAAATGTCTAGAGCCAGTGACTAGATTGTGTCTGCAGACATACATAGTACGGTGGCTAACTCTCTTCCCATGTGTTCTGCCTGTATCAAAAAGCCAAAAACCAACCAAACAAAAACAATTATTATTAAAATTATTATTGGTTCAGTTAGAGACTTATTACTAATGTTTTTATTGTTTTTGTTTTTGTTTTTTTAGTTGTTTTTAAGCTTTTGCTTTGGGGTTTTTAGTTTAGTGTTTCATTGAAGAAACATTTTGTACTTCTAAATATCTGATGTGATATTGCAAAATTTCTGCACAACAGCTCTATTCAGACCTTGACTGAAGTGACGCACAGTGGTGCTTAAATTGACTATTAAGCGTGGCACCCACTGGAAGAGATTCACACTTGAAGTGATGATTAATATCTGAATCAAGATGGCTCCAGTGTAATTTTGATAAATTGATTTTTTTCCTTTTTGGCAGAAATGAGTTTGTGAATTATTTTTTGTATACTTCCAAAAAGCATCTATATTTAATATTAGAATCCATTTCTTGATGCAAAATCAAAGATACTGCATTCCCAAACAGGACATAAAATGTCGTATAAAACAATAACAAGTACAACTGTGCATGTAATACTGCTTGAGTTTGAAATTTTTTCCAAGCAATTTTATGACTCTTCACAATTAAGCAAACAAGATGCGTGTGGCCATTTGCACTGTGCGCTCTAGTTTTAAAGGGATCATCAAAGGGGATGGCGCTAACTAGGACACACTGAGCTTGCCAAGAAGTCATTAAATATGCTTGGGTTAGCAAATGCCCAGAGCATCCCATGTTTGCAAATGGACAGGGCTTTGGTCAGTGAGTTGTGCTGCTGATTCCCAGAGATCACACAGCAGAGATCTCTCAGTATCAGGTATTATAGTGACACCTGCTGTTTCAGGTGTCCAGGGGCCTCGGCCTCCTGACGGACTCAGGGCTGTATTCTTCATATGGATTAGTGACTGCATATAGGCGATTGAATTAGTTATTGTATTTTTTTTCTTTTTGTTTTAATTAGGGCTGTCACGATATCAGAGTTTCACAACACAATAATCGTGGCCAAAAGAATTCACGATAGCGATATTATTGCGATATCTATAGAAAATTTGAAAAAAAAAAATGCTATCAGTCAAATCATCTTTAACTTTGTTTATTGTGTATTTTGCCTCTTTTCTGGCAAATGAATTACACTTAAAATACAAGTGTTGGGAGGTGGAGAGAGAGTAACTCTACAAAGTTTGAATGAAGTGTGAACACACTGAAGTAGAAGGTTTTTATTTCCGCCTGAATATTGTTTTGCAAACAGATGCCTGCAGATGACCTATAGCTGTGACTTATTCGCTGGAAAACACAATGGGACCACAGCATGGAGCCTTACCTAATCCAAGTTCAAATTTAATGAAAATACCACAGAAAATGAATATTTTACAAGTTTTTCTAAGGGTATGTCTAGGCGTCTTCCAAAAAAAGGCCATTTAGAGACACCAAATAACCCCTGCTTCAGAGTAACTGAAGCATAAACATATTATAGTGCTTTGTTCCCCTGTTGAAACTACACTTTGTGCATATAAAAGAGTCAAAACAAGTGATATGGTGGAAAAGCAGTTAATATAAAAAGTAAATCACAGCAAATTATTTATATTTACATAATTTCCATGTTGTGGCTTCATAAAAAGCAATAAAATGCAGCGTATGGTCATTTCGGAATTTCATTGGCTATTTGAAGCGCCAGTCATCGACAGGCTCTGTTCCTATTGGCTCAGTCTTTACACGAAAGAAGAAGGACAGGCACCTCCTTTCAACGCGGACTTTCGTTGGCTATTGTAGGCTGTGAACAGGACATGGAAGCTCCTATTGGGTCAAGTGAGGTGTCAATCAAAAGGTCAGCCGCCATTTTGATACCAAGATGTGGCTAATGTTACATGCTAACGCGAGTTATGACGGAGAATACCTTGGAAGATTAGGACATCTGCCGGCTAATATGAAATGATGCAACAGCCGTTCGTGGATATTTATGGATGTAATAATGTGTTTTGGACTAAATATTTTACTGGATTGGATCGACTGGACCTTTGCCAATATAACAAGACCGTTTTTGTCGGAGTTGTATCAGTCAGTGGAGTAATATGAGGCTTCATAGGTGAGTAGCGTGAATTTTGTAATTGTTTGTTGGAGGTCTGACAGAGGCGTTGATTGTACCTGCTGTTGTGATTGTATCTTGAAATGGTTTTTATCAATCGAATCACAAGAATCTTAGCTTTCCAAAGATGTGTGGCATGAGTACCCACTTAAAGACAGGAGTTGTACATGGTATAGTTGTGTACTTAACAGTGTGAGGGCCCGTGGACGGGCCGCTGGAACATTTAGGGCTTTTAAGAGGCGCCAGATTATTTACACAATATTATCATATGTGTATTATTAACATGATATCAATATTTCATTTTTTAAATATCACGGCTATCGTCAATACCAGTATATCGCGACACTCCTAGTTTTTAATAAAATCTTCCCTTTTCCAGGTTACTTTTACTGGCTTTGAATGGAAGGATTTCAGTGATTCATTACTAAAGGAAGCCAATTTACAGCACTTTAGCAATGCTACACATAGCTTTCAACCGCAGTCCTTGTGTTCCTCCTTTACTGTAACAGAATGAAACCCTCCACCCTCCTGTTAATAATTGTACAATTAGGTATTTAGTGACATTGTTGACATGGTCTCTTGTAGGTAAAACTGCAGAAAGCCTTGAGAGCGTTTAAGTAGAGTTTCTTACAGGCCTTTAACCAAGTTACCATCCTTACAAGGCCATGTAGAGTGGGCGGTTTAATCTGTGTGTGCCATCATCTTAAATGTAACTGAGCTAAATGCACGCTGTATGTAAAGTCATCGACTCAGCCTGAAATACATGAAAAGGATAGAAGCGCATAACACAATTTCCCACTTTATTAATGTGAAGGACAAAGGAGACGAGGTTTTCACAGTAAACCTGTGCCCAAACAAAGGGACACCCAAATCCTCCACTGAGCGCATTAAACAACCCAAACCAGAGCAGGCTGCTTCATTCTCTACACTAACATGTCATTTAGTTATTTATGACATTGTCTGACCCTTAAACATTTTAATCCCAGCACATATTTGTCTAAACACCATGAAAAGTTCAAACCTCTATTTTCCTCACTGCTGTGTTCCTCCTCCTGGTACATGTGTTTGGCTGCAGGGAAACACAGTGAAAGCCTCAGCTGGCTGCCTGTGGTTACTGATAACACAAATGTCTATCTTGTCATTATAGGTATTGCTTCATTAAAATGTTTCTCACAGTTTGGATATTTTCATCTTTTCAGTTATGTAGCTGTCAAGGTTTGCCATCGCAGCCGCAGCTCTGCCTTTCATAATACTAAATAATAATTCAACTTTCAAATATTTCTGAAGTGGTTGAGAGGATTGTTTGAGGCTTTTAATCAGGTCAAATTTTTTTTCTGCTCTTATCAAACTATTTCATTTTGGGTGTTTTTAACTGGATTTTTCTCTCCACTAAAGAACCTCTCTGTCCATTCCCATTTAGAGAAATGAAATATTCTGTTTGTTGTCTTTAATTCAGATGAAGATATTTTGGTAGAAAGTTCCAATACACTGTTTCCATGTCCTTTTTAATTTAGATTTTAGAAATAATTTAAAAAACAGCAAAAAAGTCTAGAAAACCTTTTGGGATGACTTTTCATATGAATGTTTTTTTCAGGTTTAGTAATTGTCCTTTTTTCCCCCTTCATCTCTCTTTCCTTCTTTTTATTCCATCCTCCCCCGCCTTTTGTCCATGTCCCGATCTTTTTCCACACTCTCTCATTTCTTCCCTCTGTATCTTCATTCCCTCTACATTGTATCTTTCCCCCTCTCTCTCCCTTCTCCTCAGGATCAAGGTTCATTTTGCTGCAGGGGAGCCAGTTGGACGCCTCAGACTGGTTGAACCCAGCACAGATCTTGTTGTACTACCAACAGAATGCCAGCGGGCCCTGGGTGAATGAGCTGTGTGGACGACGCCTCCTGGACCCCTGTGAGCACCAGTGTGACCCAGAGACAGGTGAGCCAAGAACCAGACTGAAGCAAGCATCAATTCTGTGATACACCAGGATTGTTACCATGGAAACCTTATTAATTATTTGTTGATATGAGCAAGCTCTCAGTTCTTTGGCTTGACTGGCTTGCATCATCATCGTCATCTCCATGGAGACAACAGTTATGTTGTTAAAATGTTAAGATACCTGGCTTACTATTGTGTGTTTGCAACTTAACCAGTAAACAAAGCCAAAGTCAATGGCGTCACACCCCCTCTACCAGAGTATACGAGCACAAGATGCATGTGTCAGCGTTGTGGTTGTCCGCCACAAACATAAATTGACTTTTATTCAGTTTCAAGCCAGATTTTTACGATAAATCTTTTAGATCTTGGTCGTTTTTAACTATATCTTTTAACCAGATGAAGGATTTTAGTCATCAGACGTCTGAATCTTAAGTTATCAGAGAAACAAACTGAGCTTGTTATTGTTTTGATTGAGAGACCCCTAGCGGCAGAAATTACATATTGTGCGTTTAAACCTATTACTGCATAGAATTCATAGAGGTATTAAGTATCATTACTTCTGTAGTCTTTGTGCTTTTACATAATAATGTTATTATTTTAACTTTATTTAATCTGGCAAATCAGTAAAAAGCAAAATGTTATTTGCAGTGACAACAGGGCAGAGGGCAAAGTGCACCTTAAAGGATCAAGATGAAGAAGTGAATAAACAAACAGTAATAGTAAATAATCTCAAAACTATCCATTGGCAGGGCACAGGTCGATGTTTTTGCAGTTACAATCTAAATTTTGAAATTCAGAGTTTTTTCATTATCCATAAATGAAAGTTTGGCCTCATCATATATCAACCAAATAAAGTGACCAATCATGGCCTTGCACAGCTTTAGGTGTATTTCTATGAAGTTTTGTATGGAAAACATAGTGAAGTGGTAGTAGTAGACATTGTGATAATGTGGCCCCTAAACCTGGATCCAACCGGGAGATACTGAAAGTAACAGCTAGACTGCACCAATTTGAATCTGGATTGTCTCATTTTTATACAAACAAAAACATACGACACCAGGATAAGCTATAAGACTTTTTAATCACATAAAAATTCTACACAAAGATGACACCAAACATGCACAGCATGCTAAACATGGTTGTGTAAATCTGACATTAAGCCATCTCAGAATTATATTCCACTTTTATTAGCATGTCTTTACTTTCAAGTACATCTTTATGTCTTTCATCTGTCTTTTTTGTGCACTTGCCCAGATACTGCACATCTGGATACTATTTTGTTTAGTTTTTATAAATGTTCTAAAACAAATAATTCAATAATTTAAGAAAAATAATTGATATCCGAGAAAAAAATTATTGTAGGTCTTTAAGTTTTGAGGTTATCGTTGAAAAAGTTAAGTTGCGCATAATAGCATCATCACTTGGCTTTTTGTTTTTTGTCTCAATAGTGAGAAGTTTGTGACCTATTCAGCAAATGTGATTGTTCTAATTTGAAATATTTCATAACTGTGCTCATACAGTTTTGAATTATACAATTCTGTTAAAGATGGGAGGGTCAGTCATGCTGCACATTAAACTGAGTGGAAAATTAAAAAAAAAAAGTTGTTTAGGCACAGCTAGCTTGATGGTAGCATTATAGAGCATTGTTTTGTTGTTTATTCTGTCAGTGCAAATGGCTTGGATACTTGTCGTGATTGGATAAAGAGGGGTATTAGCCACTGAATGTTCTCAGTCCTGCAGAGTGCCTGCAACCTGAACTTGTTTTGTCATTCACTGTGGACCCCCCACTGCAGTACTCAACAGTGGCACAAGCAGTTGCTGTATGAAGAATTAATTGTTTACAGGTGTGTCCATGACTATGCTCCAATAGGCTGCGGGGCCTGAAATGGGGAAAAAAAAAAAAATAAATAAATAAATATAGATAGATGGATAGATAGGGGGATTTAAGGCTACAGAATTAAACATCATTTCACAAGTTCTAAATCTTATTGACACTTATTTATTTGAGCCCATACACAATGACAATGGGATGATACATAGACATTTGGACGATTTTATCTTCTGTTCTATTGCATATACTAGTTTGTTTTGTTTAGCACAAGAATGTGTCGTAAAGTACCATTACACTATGGATAGATGGATGGATAGTGAGTTGGAAGGAGGATAGGAAGGATAAATCATACTGTCGGCATGTTTAGGAAGAGCAACGTGTCAATACATTTTGATTAAAATCCTTCTTTTGTGACCCACAAACTAGAAATTGGAAAAATGCAGTGTGAAAAGTAAGCACCAGCTTAGCACAATATTGTTGTGCTCTTTCATTAAATCTTTGCTGGGCTCTGTCTGATCACAGGACTCACAACAGCTTACAACTGATATCTTTGCACTCGTACAGTTGCATGCAGAGACTGTCAGCTGAATAGCTAAATGAGACATTGATGTAAAATGCGGCTGGGATTTTAAAATCTTGCCTGTAATTGCATGACTGGCAACCACTGATTGTTGGGAGTGATACATGATGCATAATGGGTGAAAACACCTTCAACTTATGGAGAATCAATTTGACCTAGTTGTTATTGCAGAACATGTTTCTGAAATATGAACCCCAACCATGAAACACAAACTTAAAAAATATGGAGACACAACATTTGATATGAAATATGCAGACAGTACATTGCTGATAAGGATGTACAGCAACACGTTTAAAGTCTAATTATTGTATGTGCCTCCACCATCTTCTCCGTAACATTTGAAATTAGGGTCATGTGCAGCTACTGTACATTATGTTTTATTCAAGCCAGAGACCACATTCAAATTCCAAATGATGAGAACAATGTGCTGATAAAACAGAATTGTAGAACATTTTGTTGTTCAACAAGCTCTTTATCACTCTCTCTGCCAGTGAATACATTTTGATCTTCCCTGCCTCCAGATTCACTATGAAGAACATGGGAGTCTGTAAAACAGAATAATATAATACATCTTGTTGTTTTAACAAGTTAGAAACAATTTAGCCTGAAAAAGTCCTTATTTCTGCAAGTAAATCTCACTCCATAGACGCCAGCAAATACTTGTAGGCATCTATAATTAATTGGAGCCAACATGGTGTAATTATTCTCAAACCTTAATATAGTTTAAGCGACTTTAGTTCACTTAGCAAATCATTCAGTAAATGTTTTTAAGCTAATTTAGAGGATTAACTGTCATACGTTAGTTCTTTACATTTTATTTATTTATTTATTTTTACCATTTTTGTAAGCAAACATTTTCAAAGTGAGTTGCTAATGTTCTGTATCCCTGCGGAGGTGTTGACAGTAGAATTTGGCAGTCCTCTCACATACAAGAATAACTCTGGCTAGGAGAAAAAAAAAGAACAGTATGTATCAGAAGCTAAGAAACAAGAAAGCTAAAAAATTAGTTTCTTCATGAAAAATGCCACTATTTTCTTTGCATTATTTTCTTTAAATGAGTATCAGCAATCACGTTGTTTGCTGAATGTAATAATCAGCCTCAGTTTTATGTACAATAAATAAATGTCTCTTGCAACAAGTCCTCTAAATTAAAGGACAAAATACATTGTTGTATTCAGAATGACACACAGAGGTGTAAACAGAGGCCTTGATATGTGCTGGTTGGATCACTCTTGATGAGAAGCAACAGCAGGATGGAGAAGAATAACTTTCTTAAGCAGCTCTTTACTGTTCCCCACACTTCATCAGCTTCATAACGACAACACATTCTTGTTCCTAACTCACATTTGACTCAACTAACCAAGCGTTAAGCGTTTTCTGATCGGACACCCTTGTCAACAGGACGACATCTTAGTTTCCAAAATAAAACTTTCTGATTGGTCACTGCTATGGTTTGGTTAGATTCAGTTTAATCACAAAAACAACTTGTTAAGGGGGTTAGAGAAACATTGTGATTTGGGTTAAAATGACTAATTTGTTAACGTTAGGAGAACTTTATCATCATGGTTACAGTAGTAACTATCCAGTAACCACCACTGTGGTCCCGTGTTAAAGTCTGATGTTGACCCAGCTACCCACCCCGTCCTCCTCCTTTTGCAAACTTTATCACTCTACAATAACCACACACTGTTTCTGCTTTGCTACTGGCAGACAAGTCATAATTCCTACAGGTTTAGCTACTCCCAATATATATACAAAATAACATAATATTTTAAGCATGTACCTAAAGTAAATAAATACTGAAACATGATTCATATTTCAACCTGCTTTTCCCAAAAAAGGAAGAAGTCTAAGTCTACTGTAAAGTCACACAAGGTTCCAGGCTTCAATATCTGACCATGAGGTAAAAATAACACCTGTGCAACATCAGTCAGACTTTCTCCTGCACTGCACATCAAATCTGGTGAAATTTTATTGCAAACGAACAGCAAGAAATACTGCAAAGAACATCCCTATAACTACATTTTAGTTCTACCTAGATTCTTGAAAAGTCTCAAGTTAATGCGTCAATCAAATTATAAGTGCAGGAAGAAATCTCCAATTGAGAGTGAAGGAAGTATTTTCCTTGTTTTGCATTCATTATTCAGTAGCCCAACTCTCCCCTGGGCAATACAGAGTGACTTCTGAGACCTTTTAAATGAATCAAAAAGCTGGGCCAATGTGTCTCAAGCCTGGCTTTCTTGGAATAATTTCAAACACTAACCCACACACACAAACACACACTCAGCCCACTCCTTAAAATGATATATGGACCAGCAGGACCGGCAGCATGGCTTTAGTATTTGTATTGTATTTTTCATATGATCCATTTGTAATGAAACCAGTGTGCGTGTGCGTGTGTGTGTGCGCGCTTGTCAGCATGACAGCGTGCACATGAGAGTGAGTGGAAGTGTGTGTGGGCTGCAGGGAGATTGCAGAGGTGCTATAGATAGCTTAAATCCAATCCTCTTTTCTGCTGGAGGAGATACTGATGAAAACTGAGATGGACTGCGACAATATCTGTGCTGCTCCTGTAAGACATTAAAAAAAGACAGTGGATGTTGTAACACATGGTGCCTCCCTTCCCGCAGAGCCCTAAACCCGAGTGCTTTAGGTGCTGATGTTTACGGGCTCCTTTCACCACCTTCTTCCTGTGTGCTCTGGAGTATGTGTGGTACTTTTATGAAACACGAAGAGACATATTGTGCCTCTGGAGACACATGTTCCCACTTCATAATATACTGACCTGATTAATGCGACTGCATAATGGATCAATGTGTGGATATCTGCTTGATGAGCTAAATAATTCCGCGCACGAGTGACACAACAGTACATGCAGAATAACATACTTTCTGTGCTGCTGTTGCTGCCCACACAACAGATCAAGGCTTCCAGGCTATTTATTGGTAATCTGTGCACTAAATGCTGTTTAATTTTGTATGTTCTAAAAGGTGACAAAGAGGAAGGTGGGATGTGTTCAAAGCAAAGTGTGAAACTTAGAAACTGGCTCAGCATCTGTATATTGAGCAGTTAGGGAATGTAACACTGATGAAACAGCAATTAAAGCAAGATGAGGCGTTTTGCATTGTTCTGCAGCTATGCAACGAATCTAAATGAAACACTACAGCTCCTGCCATCTCATTGCTGCTCCAGCATTATGTATTTTTTTTCTGGGCACCATTTACACTCAACATTTAAAATTGGCTTTCTAGTGTCAAACATTTCAGCTCTTTCACTGCACATTTAACACAGCAGCAAAGTAGCAGTTTTGTTCAGAGCTACAGTATATGCATGTTGGGCGTGCTGCCAAGGGACGTGTTGGAAAAGCAGCCAGGTGATAGCAAAAGCTATGTGAGGAGGTGGTTTCGAAGTCCTATGGCAACATTATTCAAGTTGATGTTTCAGGAAAAACAACTTCATTTGTACATGAATAATCAGTTAGAGCCTGATTGATACTGGGTTTTTGTAATGTTTTGTAACTGAAAAATGTCCCTGTCAGTGCTCTCTGGTGGACAAACAAGGTAATGACAACAGTGTTTCTATTTATTGGTCGCTCTAATTTTACATGTATGTTGATCCTCTTCAACACTTTAGGACTCTAATTTCATGCTGCTACAAAGCCAACAGTGATGCAGGGAGGGAGGTTGTTAAAGCAAAATCCTGATTTTGGTTTTACTTTTAAATAACGTGGTTTAGATCAGGGATTCTCAGTGTTTTGGGCTTTTGGGACCAGCAAGCAAATCAAGATCAGCCTCACAGACCAGTAACAACATTTCTTAATTCTGAAATGAGACAAGTCAAATGACTTCATGCCAGATTCAGTCAAGTGAACAATGCTTACAACTTAATTCAAGCCCAAATGAATAGCAGCCAACTTCCTGGACCGGAACCAGGTTGTGTCCCAGTCGTTGAGAATAAGGCCATTATCAGGCCTGCACTCTTTAGTCAGGTTGTATTGGACTCTAGTTTTTTCCCCCCTTGGTGTGTTTGTGCATTTGTTTGGGCAGATCTGAACACAGCAATCATACTCTGGTGCAGACCAAAACAACCATACTAAGACGCTTTAGAGGAGGTGGTCTTGGACTGGTCCCAAACCAACTCTGGAACATTTTGTTTGTGGTGGAAATGTAATCCAACCTTGATCGAAAAGAAACCCAAACCAAGGGGACAATGCACCAAGTTTACCAACTCGTCAACTGATTCATACCAGAGCAAACTAACTATAGGTTTGAAAATGCCCTTAGTGGTTTAGATAAACTGGCTAAACTGCTGGCTTGACTGCAGCCTGATCTTTTGACTGTTTGTGTTTCCTGCCTTTTCAAACTTCGATAATAAACCTGAACTTTCCTTTGACGCAGCTCCAACAACTTAGTTGTTGAACTGTTCTACTTAAGTTCAGACTTAAAATCTAAAAAAATAAAAATACATCAATAAAAAAAATTTCTATACCCCATCCCCCCTTATAAACAGTTTGAGTTTTCCAACTTGTATGCCTTTGTCAGTCAGAAAAGGGAAAAAATGGATATTGATGTTTAAAGTTGCTCCTGCAGATAGTTAGTGAGCGTGATTATTTATTGGAAAATGTAAGTGTTCACTGTCTGTTGAGCTTAATTAGGATTCTCTAGACTCTGTGTCAACCCTTTTAAGCTTAACTGAACCTGGTCTTAGAACTGACATTAACTCAACTCAAGAGCATGTAACAGCACTGTTGAATACAGATATGCTATCAAATCCAGACTGAATCAAAAGCACAAACTGCTCTAGTTTATTTCCTTTTGATTCAAGTAACATGATCAGGGAAACTCAGTGAATATGATTTGCTTTAGCCTGGCAGGTACTGACAGTTGACCTTATCCGTTAACAGTGGTGTATAAAAGCCCAGGGCCTGTGCCCTTCACTTGCCTCCTATTGAGCATGAGCAGAGCATGTTGTACATGTTACCCCTGAGTAACCCTCTAAACCAAAGGTGAGGCCCCATCAATCACACTGAGCAAAGTCAAGGCAGACATTTCTCCGGGGAGCTGACAGCAGAGCAAAAAGCTGATGCTTTAGTGTTCTTTGCTAAAAGGCTTCACTTATCAGGAGGATGCCCATGTAGAACATCTACATTGCTCCACCAGTCAATTGTTCTAGTCTGATTTGTGGGGTATTGGACCTTTTTAAGATGATAGTTTCTCTTTCTTTAAATTGATCAAACAAATATCAGCAAATCATATCAAATGATCCCACATAAAATCCTGAACGGAGGGTTTAGAAACATGATCACAGTGCCTCGATCCGTAGGCATAACAGATGAGCAGTGTTGCATGTGATCCTATTAGCACTTGCCCCAAAATGTTGCCTCAGGCCTGCGTGATAAGTAGATTTTGGGAAGAGGCATTCCAAAAGTGTTGCTTTGGTAAATAATGTGTCTATTCATTAGACTAATCACTGATCTAATCACTTCCCATTTAGGTAAGGGATGCTATTCAGTCAATGGGACCATGTCTTCAATTGCATTTCAGGAACTGTGAAGGCTAGGCAAATTAAATGGACAACAATACTTTGCAATGCAAAAACATGATGATAGCATCATAGAGCTGAACAGTTGATTTCAATATTAACTGCAAATATCAGTTATTTTACCAGTTAGAAGGGAGAACTGAAGTCAGAGCATCAGTGTTCAACATAAGGAGGCAGCTGCATTTAGATACAACAGTGAAGTGAATTCTGGGCTTGCTGCAGTGTTTTTTCAGTTTATGCCTTTTGGCCACAAGCAACAACAAAACAAGCAGCAGCTCTGTGTGTGACAGCTCAGACAGACTGATTTCTAAACTTGTCAGATAATACAGTTTCTCTTATTTTCTTCCAACTCTCTCTTTTCTGCTCCTGTCTGTATTTTCTCTGTATGTTCGAGAACAACTCAGGATACCTGCAAAGATGACACATTTTCAACACAGACTTTTTTTGCATTCACGCTGCCCCTTAATGTTGCTTCGGGTTGTAAAGTGCAAGTGAACAGCAGCATTTACCGTATTTGCTTTGGAAATTGGAGTCTGTCGGCCTCAAAGATATTTGGAGAGTGTTAGTCAAAGTTCATAAGTATGCTCTTTACCTTTATGAGGACATTCTTATCCAATTATGTTTTACTCTTCAATTTAGTTAAATTGAGATAATGATCAGATCGTAAAACAAGGTGATTATTTAAGAGAATCAACTATTTTTATTGCAGTAGTTGTTTAAACAAAAGAACTACAAATTCCAGTCAGCGCAGTTCCCAATCAGACCAGATTAAGTGGTACAGCAAACTGTGCCACTTTCTTGCAAAACAAGTAAGGCTGAGCTTGGTGAAGTCTTTATTGCATGGCTAGTCGGCGAGCTAGCAGGTAACATGCTAGCTAGTGCTCAACTAGCACTAGCCAGCCACAATAGCCCATTAAGTTTGCCCATACAGCTTGCTGCTGTCAGTAAATAAATGAGCTTTTTGTATTTTGTATTTGCTAACTGGATAAAAGGTAACAATTCCTTAAAAAGACAATCAACTTCTCAAGCCTGACTGACAATTATGCCTCTTTTGTGGAGCAGTTTATATTCCTGACCTTTGTGATTTCCATCCTCTAAAATATCAGCACTGTCCAGACAGTTCGCTGTTGGTAAACAAATTCATAAGTTCACCACCACCAAGTTTAACTCTTCTCAAAAGCTCAGCGTGGATATAATTTGCATCTGCAAGCAAATTTACTAATAGTATAGATTCGTCTGAAATTAATTGACTTTGGTAAGAGCTTTAAAATTCATGTCTAAAGTAGAATAATAAGGATTTTGTCTGCCTGTGTATTTTCTGTCAAAAGAAGCTTTGCGAGTGCATTGAAGCATATGAGCCCTGTATCGAGCCAAACTGTGAGACTGTGTTGTTGTTATGAAATATGGTAGTTGTTTGGTCTTAAGTTGAGGATGTGTGTGAGTACTGGAGAGGAGCTCCTTGGTTTGGGTTGTTGCAAAATAAAAATAAAAACAATACACTATTTTGCAAATGAATCATCTTACTTATTTTCAGAGTGATTGTGCTTTAGGGTCACAATTCTTACCATGCAGAATAACACTGTCAATTTTCAACTCAAGAAAATAATAAAGGCAGTCATACTGTAAGGTTTCCTTCTATGTGATAACAGTATAACGGTGAACCAGTGTTAAAGCACATTGTGTCCTTATCAAGCCTGTCAGAAAACCATCCACTGGCATGACGCACAGTGGGGAGCACCATTGCTTTCATTAGTTGCCATTGGCCATTAGTTGCTATTTTTAGAGCAGCTGCATTGTACTCTACTAAAAGAGCCGATTAAAAGCTCCTGCTGGAAAACTTTGTGAGCTTTCGTTGAGAAATGTGGACAAAAATATGGCCCAAATAGCTGAAAAAATTGTGACTACAGCATTAAAAATGAGAGATGATTAAGAGTGCTCCAGCTGCCTGAAGAGGATCATCTTTGGAATAAGTCTCATGGAGTCAAATAAAAGAATGACTATATTGAACACATGATTGAATCGCTGCCTTTCTGTATGCAGGAGAATGCCTTTGCCTCGACGGCTACATGAAGGACCCAGTCCACAAGCACCTCTGCATTCGCAGTGAGTGGGGGCCCAATCAGGGGTAAGTTATGATAATCACCTAATCATGGTTTATGATTGCTCATTATCAGTCTAAGAAGAAGAAATACTGGAAAATAATGTTTAACTAGGGGATCATCCTGCACATCAGACAAGGCAATTCATTTGCTTGGACAGATTAATCAAAAAGAAATGTGATGTTGTCAATGACAATTAATATTCTGAATCAGACAAAACTGCAGGAGAAGCTAAACTACACAGCATCATAAGCAGCTAATTAAGCGTACACATACAATTCAGAATTATCTACTGCAGTGCTCAATAGATTATTATAGATTATTCAAAAAGGAAAATGTCAGAAGTTAGTATATATTCCTAAATCATCTGTAGTGTAAAATATCATTACACATATTCATTTTATATAACAAAACACATAGAGAAGAAGAAATAATATACAGTAGAATACAATACAAAGATTTTTATATAATAGTAATAGATATAGTTCATTTTCTTTTAAATTCATTATCCAACCTACTTACGAAACCAAGATATTCTGATTTCTGTTCCCCACTGTGGGTCAAACTCCAAAAATCCTGAATCCTACAATTTCCATGATGCAATAATAGCATCAGTTAGACCCACCTTGTCTGATCAAAATTTCAATCTCCACATCCCCACTTGTAAGGAGGACTTTTCCTATAAATTTATAGCTCAAATTTAAGACAGTTGTATGAATCTTAGCACTATCAATAAATCATGTGTCGGGAAAATGGTGAGTCAGTGAAGTTGGGGTTGCAGTATCATGCTTTTTGGTCTGCTCATCTCTTTGGGTGTAAAGCCACTTCTTCTATATTACAATAATGACTCCAAGTGATGACTTGATATCTTTTGGCTTTGAAAAATGCTGTTTCAGACTGTGTCCCAGGAAGTCATATAAACGCTTAATTGGGGTCACATCTGCTTGTTAAAAAGTCCTTGACATTTGGCTAACACCACTACCACAGTGCCAACCACTGGGTGACCACTCAGGGTGTACGTGTAGGGCTGCTCTCGCCCCAGGAAGTAACGCTTACTGCGTCGACCTACAGGACAGTTCACACTGGGACCCCACATACCAAAAATATCTGCAACAGTGATTGTGGTGCGGTGTTCTGATGTGTGTAAATGTGTTATTGGATTGTCTGTCTGTCAGCCTTTTCCTGCCAAATTTGACCAGACTCAGACTGCAAGAACATGCATTATATTTGAGTTGTTCCTATTAGGGCCTGGACTAATCAGTGTGTACACCAGGGTTGGGCAATATGATGACATACATTTCTCAACCATAACAGATTTTGCCATACTATTTATACAGTTTACAGCAATTTACTGTATACAGTAATATACTGTTTACTGAAGGTTGGCCTTTTTTTAAGTTTAAATCTTTTAGATGACACACTGCTCTTTAAATTAAAAGAGTCATCTTTAAATGAAAGTGATCAAAAGCATATAGGCAGGCACAAGTAAATGGATTAACAAAATGTAACATTTAAAATAAATTTGTGATTTCCTTTTAAAATCAAGTTATTAATGTATCATTCAAATGCAAATTGTATTAATGAATTTATAACAGCTTTTGTAAAATGCATTAGCTTGTTAATTGATTCTAGTTAAACACTGTTAAAGAGTATAATTATTAAAATGGCACACCCCAGGCTCCATAGATTTCTCTTGTGACATTTAAATTGTTCATGTTTATTTATACCATAAAATGATTCAGATGATAAGTTGCAAATAATCATGTAATTAGATATGCTGAAGCACACATATGTCATGCAGTATCAGCAAAAGTGACAAACCTAAACTGCAAAATATGTTGCCTATGAGGCAGACTGGCACTGAGTTTTACTACCACTTTTAAACGTTTTGGCGTGCAGTGAAGGTTAGCAGTTAAGGTAGTTTATAATGACAGAAAAAGATCGTGTCAAATTCTTGTCTATAACATCTCCAAGTGGCTTGTACCAGACAGAACAGGACTATATCCTGTGCCAGCTTCAGTGTATGTCCAAAATATGATTCATTTTTTTGGTCTACATTTTTGAGACGTCTGAATCTTTCCCTTAGCCCACTCAACTGTGCACCTC
The DNA here is from genome assembly GCA_038419695.1 of Scomberomorus guttatus. NCBI lineage: Eukaryota > Metazoa > Chordata > Actinopteri > Scombriformes > Scombridae > Scomberomorus > Scomberomorus guttatus. The sequence goes on from CM076457.1 coordinate 6,608,407, forward strand.
TGTATCTCATTTCCCTGGTGCTCTCCCTGTGTCCCTGTCCCTGTGTGACAGAGCGGGCATGCTGGGGTGACTTAAATGTTTAATGACCACAGCCTGTGGCATGGAAGCCGCTCCTCTCTTCCTCGATGTTCTTTTTGCTTACAGTAGTGCAGGAGTTTGTTCAGACTGACATCGGGCCCCTGTCACTTCTCCTCCTTACACTCTCACTTTGCAGACTGTTTAGTCCCCGAGCTGCCACTCCCCATTAATCTCCATCATTCTCCCTCTGTCACTTCTGCCTCTTGGCATCTGTCTCGTCCCCCTCGCTGTTTCTCTCTCTCTCTCTCTCTCTCTCTCTCTCTCGCTCTCACTCTTCGTCTCTCTTTTTCGTCGTCTGCTCTCTCCGTCTCTCCCTCCTTCTCTGTGTCTCTTTCTCCCATTCTGTCTCATCCTCTCATCCTCTCTTATCCCCTCCCCTGGTAAATAGATATGAGCCAAAGTCACATTGCGTGTCAGCTGCTAGAGAACACATTTTTCAATCAGCATGTTTACACACAGCACACATCGTAATGCGGCGTGTGATTTGTGGGGCTCTGAAAGGCGGGAATAACTTGAAGGTAGACACTGAAACATGGCTTGTGATTTTAGGGGTTTTAGATTTGGAGGATGGGTACACTGAAAAATTTAATGCTTCCCTTGCTTTGGTTTTAACCCACAGTTTTATTCTCTTTTTTGTCTCTTCCTCTGATCTATTCTTTTTTCATGATAGTCCCTGGCCTTACACCATCTTCCAGCGCGGTTTTGATCTTGTGATGGGAGAACAACCCTCTGATCGCATTTTCAGGTAAGGCGAACTTCACAAAACTTTGTTTTATCCGACTACATTTTCCATGGTGCTGCACAGTGCATGCTGCAAAAAATATTGTATTGTCAAATAACTTCTTATAATTCTGGTACACTAGCTTTGATTGGCTCTCCCTTATGATTAAAGGGGCTGAACAGCTCTGGGTGCAGCATGCCTTGTGTAGCTGCGACTGTCAGTTTTAAAGGTGCTATGTAATGGAGTGAGAGATAAGATTTTCAACTTGGAAAAGCAGATCCACTTCATTTTCTCTCAGCTCAGGTTCTCAGTGTGTTTTCTGATGCTGAGAATCAAATGAAGGCAATCTAAGAGCTACTGTATACTGCATGTCTGAGGGACTGATAGGAGTAGGCGTGCAAGGCAGAGAAAAATATGTAGACTAATAACCTGCCTTTCTTATTTTAGTGATAGTGTGATCACATTAACTGTTTCACTGTCTTCTGCAGTATCATAACAAACATTTGCAGTTGTTTATATCCCGTCGTTAAATACATGTATTTTTTGTGCTGTACACACAATCACACAAATTCTTGTTGGCATATTATGTTAAAACCAGTATTTTTCTTTTTCTCCTCAACAATACATGTATTCTGTACAAAACCCTGCCCCTCTCCTCAACCATGACAAAATAACCAAGACTCTGAAGTATATTCCATTTCATTTGTTGACCCTGGCAACTGTGGCACCAAGAATAAAAGGAAAACACTGGCTAACCTACTGTTTTGTGTGGAGAATATAATAACAGACATGAAGATAGCCAATACCAAAATGTGTTTGGAAGTGAGCTGAATTGAAAATGGACATTTTATAAATAAACTGTAGGTTCTAGTAGAATTTAAGGGTGTACTTTTATATTTGTTAATTTTGTGTTACCATTACATTTGTCATCTCTTACTATATTTATCTTCAGCATTACTTTAAAAGATGAGGCTGCTATTCTTTTTTTTCTTGCTCTCAGTGCTCTCAGCCTCAAGCCCATTCATTCCTACTTAAGATGTAATCTTTTTTGGCCTCTTTGGGGTAGCACAACAGGAAATAGACACAACATATGTCATTATCACCTTTTAGAATTATTATGGCAAAGGTGTCAGCAAAACATTACCTTTATACATCCAGCTGATACTGAGCAACATCAGCTTTCATTTGGAGTCGTGTTTCTGGTGACCCAATTTATAAGTCCAGTATTCACACTCACTGTCACTCTCCTTTTAGCTCTGGTTTGGACTCCACCCATTCCTGAGAAAAATATCTGGCTCTTTGTAAGTTCTCCACTATGGTCACCAGCTAGATCGCTAACTTTAGTAATGGTTTTATTAGAGAGGTTTTATTAGAACATTTTCCTTGAAAACAGCTGCCCTCTTTGTCTGGAAACAAGTTTGATGAGAGTGGTGAGAGTAAACAAAAACAGTTAAGTTGCCAGCTGTTAAACCAAAACAATGAGCTCCGTTGAGCAATAATTCTCTGTGTTTGTCATTACAAGTAACCTCTTTGACATTACACAGTCAAAAGCCCTGATAACCTCTCTGTATGGTACTTGCCCAGCAACATACAGCACAAAGTTAGCAATTAGCTGATGAATATATAGGGTTTTTCCATTAGCCCAGGTCAGTCTGCTTTAGCCGTGCAATGCCAAGCCAACCAGCAATAAAATGTGTTTTACTACAGCCTCACAGCAGGGGATAACCATGGTCAGCCACTGCTTACTGGCAGGGCCGACTGCAGCCACCCCGCGACAACGATACGCTGCTTCATATTAAAAACTTTTAAATGACAAATTGACTTGTATTGTGAAGAATTTATAGGAAATGAAATGTGTTTACCTCAGAGCTGGCAGAGCTTCATTAGTGGTGTTATTCTTCAATAGAAACAGGTCAACACAACAAGATGTGGAGATATTTGGAGCTCTTTGTTCAGTGGATCAGTTAGAATAATGCAGGAAAGCACAAATTGCTGACTGACAGTCAGTATGGATTCAGAGTAAACAGATCAACCTCTTTGGCACTAATTTAATTAATTTGAGAAATTACTTATTGTCTAGACAAAAAACTATATTTTAAAATAATAATATTTATAATATTATAAATTGTATATACGAGTTTTCGAACATGTAATATTTAATTTGTGTTGTTTATGAGGATTTGTTTATTGAGTTTGTTGTTTAGGTATATTTGTTTATTTCATTTTATTGTTATTTTTGTTTTGTTATGTTTTTTGTTTTTACATGTTCTATATATAATAAAAATGAACTAGAAGATTAGTACAAGCAGAAACAGCCACAGTGAAATGTTGGATGAAGAGCTGCAGACAACAGGCTCTTACTGCATTTTCTGCAAACAGCACACCTCCAGCAGGTAAACAACTTCTTTCACCTGCCATGCTGTGCTGTGGAAAAACACTCGCAGTGTGCCAGCTCGACTCGAGTGCTCCCAGCACGGCTCGGCACGACTGCCCCAAACACAATGGGAAAATGCCAATAAGTTGAACATTGAGCAGCTAAAGAGCCAGATAGAGTATTGTTCTCAGGAGTGGGTGGATAACAAAACAGAGCTAAAAAGAGAGTAAATATTGGGGTTGTCAGGTGGCCAGAAACACAACTTTGACTAAAGTGATAGCAACTGCTAGCTAAAACAACTGTTTGTTAACACATTCACCACAACTTTTTAAAAAGTCAATAGGCTATGTCATTGTTGTTCCACAGCTAGTGCCCTGCTCCCAAGTGGCTCACAAAAGTAAAATTAGTCATTAATAAGAAAGTAAAAATACATCTCAGAATACATTTCAATATTTACCATCTTCAGTAACCTTTTGCCCAGTGTTTCCTAAATATGCATTGAATAGAACATATTGTTGACAGAAGCCTCTTCTCTATGTTCACCAGGTGCCATTTCACAAAAAAACATACAGTAGAGCACTTGTCTGTGACAGACATACCTAACAATGTTCTTGTTTTATTCCCTGACTTGACAGTGGGAAAATCTAATAGAGGATGTGCTACTGCCTTCGTTAAATTTCCTTTCTCCTGCCATGAAAGTATAGCAGCAAAAACAACAAAAGACTGTTTGTTACACTGCTCACAATAACAGGGAAACCCATACAGTTCATGTGCTTCACTCTCGTGGCTGTTAGCATTGTCTTTAAGTTGGGAACAGACAGAGGAGGCTGGCACCACTCTAATATCTCTAGGAAGTGCTTTGATACACATCTCTCGCTACTAGCACGCTTTCTGCAAGAAGCCTTTTCCTTTTCATTCTCTCCAGCCGTGCAGTTTAAAATCTCTTTGTCCTCAAACTGCTCCCACCCAGCCATCTATCCCAATTTAATGTTTCAGTCTCCAGCTTTGAGCTTCACCAAACAACCCTGCCGACTCCAGATGTCTGAAAAAGACCATGAATATCAGCGAGTGCTAGGAGAGCCATGCAGCCATCATCTTGTTTGCTTAAGCAGATATTACCATTAAACACGGAGGCAAATGAGGCAATTAAAATCACAGTGGTATGGAGAATAAAAAGAAACAAAACAAACTCAAGGATGCATGCAAAATTCTCCTGTGTCGGAGGCGATAAACACTGAGAGTCAGCATTCAAACACTGTTTGCCATTCACACAGTATTAACCGCCAGGAGATCCTCTAAGGACTGCAAACATGTTTTCCACTCAACAACTGTTTTCTCCCGGGAAGTCTTAGTGTTTTCCACCTCCAGTTTCTCTTAGGGTGAACCAAATAAGTCATATAGCAGCATACTAGTCCCTAGTTGTCCATTATAAAGCAGTGCTTGTTAAGTGGCTGCTAATTTGTCCTGTGGTCACCCATATACGTCATTGTGCATCACAGGGAAATTCAGTATTCCTGCTGTACACAGTCCCATAAGAGATGGTGGAACGACTCATGAGAGAGGTAGCAACAACTTGGAAATATTATTATTATATATTTAAATAGACTGACCACCTTATAATAACTTGCTAGAAGCCAGTGTTTTACAATAAATGGAAGAACAGTGGCACTTTGATCCACAGAAAACTTGACTCTGAAACAAGAGGAGTAATTGGGTGGATGTAATTACGTGTTCCATTTCTACAGTGGTTTAATCATTCTGTTCTTAAAGTGACTGGTAATGCATGCAGTCCTCGCAATCTAGTGCCCATTCCTTATGCTTAGTTAGCATTTTATTAAATGCAAATTGAACAATTGTGAATGAGAAAATATGTTTAGTCTGCATAAAAATGGTTGTTAACTGTTTAATCAACAAGTTACCCTCTTTTGTGCTACAAGTATGCATGCATAATTCATCACGGCTAATAATGCATTTGATGTTAATCAGCATGCACTGTTTAACTTAAAGTTGTATCAAGTATTACATTTCATCTGCAGAGTGTTTAAAGATTGATGATATTCATTGACTCACAAATAAAGAATTGTTTTAAAGCCCTTGTTCCGGACATCTGTTGTTTACAGATTTATAGCCCTGTTTTGTCTCAGGGGAAACTGCTATTGGCCATTTTTTTTGTCAGGGTTTCTCATTTGGTATGCATTGCGTCCATTAGCACACAGTGTCCCTCTGCTCAAGAAAGAGTTATGCAAAAGGGATAACTTTGCTGAAAGGTAAAATAAATAACCTCCAACCCACTTGATGCCATTATTCTGAATCACTGATGCAGCAAACATACATCTTTGAAAAGTTTGCTGTTTTGACATGACATGGTGGTTGTCTTTGCGCACCGGGAGGACAAGACCTTGATGGAGTATTAACAAATTTTACACATTTAGATGAGTTTGATTAGAATGTAATTTGTGGCTCTTCTGGCTTTCTACAGTCTGAGAAAGTAACCCTGATGATGTCATGAGGGTTATGTCTCTTGGCTTAGAGAGCGGTAAAAGTGCACAACTAACTTGGGACATGGAGTTTGACAGATGTGGGTGTTTACCAGGAAGGAGGGTATAATGAAAGATTCTATTAAGTTTCGTAATGGATTTCATTATGAAGTGTAGGATCCTGGGTTTTTAGAGCTTCATACTGGGTATTCTGTAGGGGTGCTATTAACTCTGGGAATCCTGATTCTGATCCTGATCAGCTTAATCAATAATAGTGTTCATTTTCTCAGCTATTTTAGATCTAGCCTTGGTTTTATTCCCAAGATCAAAAATCTGAGCATGTTTTAGTCATATTTAGAAAACTCTCTGTCCTTAATTTAGTCAATGAAAACTCAGGACATTTTAGTCATAGTCAAAGAAAATCATTAGTAGTTTTTATTGTAAAAAAAACATTTTACATATGTGTCTTATTTGAATCACCAAATAAATTAATTGACAAACCTTTTGTAACATTTTAGTCTAGTTTTAGTCAAGATTGAGAATTTTTGTCAAACTTATGCAAATTGCTTCCAGTCCAACTTATGTACCAACTTACTTAGTGAATAAAACTAAGCACGTATATATTCATCAGCAAAATGATATAGATATTTGCTCAACGACTATACTCAAATTCCATTTCAGTTTACTTTTTTTGATATATGGAAGTTTAAAGTGCTTTCAGACAGCCAGTGGCTGCAATTGCTGCCTCCATTGTGTCCAATGTAAACTTGACAGCGGCCAGGTGGTTGGTGCCAAGGTTGGTAGCAAGGAGAGGGAGAGCAGTTGCCAATCTGATGGATGTGCATGGCTTAATTACCATTGCTGTCCAAGTGAGCCAAAATGCAGCACTACAAGCCACGTGAGAACATTCACTTCACTCATTGGTCAGATGTGTCTGCGGTGGGAGCAAGAACGTAAACGCATGAAGAAGGTCCTGAAGGAGGGTCACTGGCCAAATACAACATAATACGTTGCATTAGTCCAGGTCGGACCTCAATTCATTCTCCGGCTAGTTGCTAGCAACTGTTAAATTTGCTTATCCGCTCATTCCATTTAACCTAACTAAAAATTGTGGGTGTGAAAACACCCTGAGTTACCTGAATTATACACCTCATCAACAGCTGTGAACAAACAGATCAATGAAGACAAATGGTTTTGGATAAACATCAGCTTTAAAGTCCGATTGTCCTGTCTGGGGAATTTAACAATGTTTATGATATTAGTTAACAAAACTAGCTGTAGGCCATTAATTGTCATATTGCAAACCATTTCCTCTTTTAAGCTACAACACACTCTATTTAGCTGCTTGATTAAATTTTAGTCTGTGGATAGCAGCAGCCTGTGGTGTATGGTACAGGTCATTAGTAGGATCAGAGGTGGCCAGTAGCTGTGGCGGAGGCATGCCACTGGTGCCCATTCAAAACTCAGGACACTGTTGACAATGTTGATACAGCGGTAACCACTTGCTGTCTAAAAGCACCTTAAGACACAGGTTTTGTTTTTAATAAAGTCTGTTTTGTCTGTGACGCTTGAAAAGCCAAAACCCTTATCCTTACTTGTCATACATACCCTTCTTGTCCTCTGCAGATTCACATACACCTTAGGAGAAGGAATGTGGCTGCCGTTGAGTAAAAGCTTTGTCATCCCACCTGCTGAGCTCGCCATTAACCCTTCAGCCAAGTGCAAGACCGATATGACAGTCATGGAGGACGCTGTGGACGTACGGTGAGAGATGACATTTATTGGTACCACTTTCCTCAGTGTTGCTTTCCAGTGGTGACGTTTCAGATACATGACAATAGAAGCTCTAACTGAAGAAATAAAAGGTTCCATAAGGCTGTGAAGAAAGGTAGCATTTTGCTGACCATTGCACCAAACTGTAGAAGAGCAAATTTATTTTCATTGCTGCTCTGAAGTATTACCAGGAGTTTCTGTCCACTTGTGTTTTATTGTTTCTGATGAAGCTTCACAACACAAAAATAGATAGTGGCTTTTTGATAAATATTCCGCATGACCATCCTTTTCATCTGTCATCCCCCAGAATGTATTTGTTGACTCTCTGAATGTCTCACTGTTTGTGTTCTCACCTAATCAGCATTTTTCTTTTATTTACTATTGTTGCAGCAAGTCTTAAGCAGCCCATTGAGGTTGATACAGAGACCTTCGTGGTCATGATTCATAGGACACTATAATAAAACTCTTATGATCTAACACAAAATCAATTATTAGGAAGCAAAAAAACAGAGTAAAAAAAAAGAATTAGAATAAAGAATTACTTAGTGATTTAAAGATTTAATTGTTAAATGGTACACATCTCCAAAGAAAATCTGCTTTGTGTGCAATGTGTTTTTGTCTGGGCTGCAGAGAGAGAGCTGTAACTGAGTCGAAACAATTCTGCAGTTGTGGAGAGCAGTGACACAACAGGATTATCCAGCCAGGCCCGCGGTACCAGAACAAAATGACTTAGGGCGCATCTGGCCACGGACCAGCCCTATAACCCCGATTGTCTGTCCATTACCGACTCACTGAGTGATGAAGTTACACCATTGATGCAGCTGGCCCAGTGTTGGAGTTTTCCCATTGGCCATTGTTCTTTGTCCTTTGAATGAATTGGCGCAAACCTTTCTATTATGTCCTCAGGGGGCGTTTACAGCAGAGCCCCGAGCACGGCTCACTCTCAGCGGGACTGAGAGTGAGCACAGTCCCAAAATAAGTTTTTAAAAACACACATTTACCGACTGAGGTGTCTCACAAGGAGGCTCTGACACTGACGGGAGGACCAACCCGCGGATACAAAGAGACGCAACAGATCCATTTTACCAGCCTGCACGGCAGCTAGCAGCTAGTTTGCATGGCTAGCATTGTTAGCATAGCCGTGCTGTGCTGTGTGTAGCCCATAGACTTTATAAAAATAAGGTGTAGCGGTGTTGTTTCCGGTTTAACAGCACCTGTGACAGGTGTGTTTACGTTGTTTGTGTGCTCCGAAAGATATCATGACGCGGGTATAAAGTCACACAGCTGATGGACTGTTAGCCTAACATGCTAATCCTACGCAACCATATGTTTACATACATACACAGATAGAAACAGATGAAAGAGCAGGGGGATTTAAACAGATAATTAGAATAGGTATAATTAAAATTAAAATAAGTTCTCTTGAAAATCAAACATCCTGAGATATGAGTGGAAAGTATTGTTCCTGCAAGTGCATTTATACCCTTTTTCTTGACTCAAACGTTGCTCAACCATGTCATGTGATGCTACTTGAGTACATTTTAACAACAAATATTAAAATTACTGATGAATATTTAATATCCATGAATTCACATTATAGACACTACCACTGACTATCGCTATCACAAATTGGCCACAATTTTGCACTTTGACCGTACATGTTCCAGCCATATACCAGGTTTTGACCTAGCCTTGTTTCCTCAGTGTCCCGCAACTGTCCTGAATTCTACTTTCATCTGTCCCAGACTTAACAACCATTGTCCCAAATTGGAGTTCTTTTTTTTTAATTCTAAAAAATTCTAAAAAATAAGTTGTACACAATTACATACATTTTTAATAGTGCAATTATTATTATTTAGATACTTTCATACACTGCACATTAGATGACATGTAAGAGAACACATGTATTGACAATGACCAATATGGTGCAGCTCAATTAGCACATGCAACTTTTCTGGCACAGATATTATGACGAAGCAACGTTGAATAACACTGCATATTAACATTTTTACAGTGTTCATTTTCCGTGACCATTTATACACAGAGCCAAATGTTACATACCCCACTCTGCTTACCAAAGGTGCAACATGTGGGGAAAATACAGACTCAGCTGCCTTCTGTGGGCTAAAAATAGCACAAAGATGCAATGAAACGTAACCTGTATGCGTAATGCTTAAGTTACTATGCTGCATGTGCAAACATATACACATGCACCGTTAATGAGTAACTAACATAACATTTCTACATCGTATGATGTTAATTTACATGTTACACAGATGTTTTGTGGGGCAAGTGAAAATTCAGAGTTGAGTCATGTTTAGCTATACAGGTTCCCGGGAGCACGTCAAAACAGTACACCTATGTGAGTGCACCCTCGTAGAACTGGGCCTGTATCCAGCCCCTTTTGCTTTGCTAGCAGCGGGTGGCCATGCTGCTTAGTCTGTCCTTACTAAGCCCTAAAGGATGATTTCTCTTTTCAATTTGGTGACTGCCTAGCGTCACCTTCAAGTCAAAATTCCATTTGTGCCAATTCCATACTACTACAAAATATGTTTTGCATATTTAGCGTGTTCACACTGGAATAAGGTATCCTCTAAGCAGTCAGTATGCATACTGAAGAAGGATTGATCTTTGAGTGTGCTCATGATGGACACTATTCTTCCACAAGGCAATCCACAAAGGGAATGTGGAAAGGAAAAGGATATGTCACATGGAACTGGGACACAGCATTATTCTTGGTTTAATGCAGCGATTCTCAAACTGTCGGGCTGGTTGGGGCCCCTTGGGGGAAGGCATAGAGGCATAACAAAGGGGTCACGTATGACCATGTAAAAAATGCAAAGTAGAACTAAAGTTGAAAGAATCACTTTCATTTCACAACAGTAAACTAACAAGAGCACAGTCATGCCAGCAAAGTTATCAAGCCTCTGGCTAGCAAGATATTTTTTGGACACCAAAATTAAGTGTAATGGACACATTTTTGACAAGAAGAGAAAAACTGTTGATGCTCATCAAGCAAACACCCCAGTCAGAGTCAAGGAAACAGTCTATCTGCCCATATCTACATTGAAAGAATGATTGGTCACGATAATCATCCTGTCCATACTGGCTGTGATTGCAATATACGTAAAGGGGGACAAAATCTGCTGTCCTCATTCTGTGCAAAAATTCACATTAGCAGTCTGAATTAGTCAAATTACGCAGGTATCTTCCAAAATTACTGTCTTTTTTTTTTCTTTTGGAAAAAACTGTTTATAGTGAGCGCTGATCCCCATAGTGAAAGTATCTACTCGTAACCTTGGCGAGGACAAACCTATACACTTTGCTGAACCAAGTTTGCCAAGTGGCCGGCAGCATTATGAATCACCTAGAGAGTTAGTGTGACTACAACTGTTTTGACAGTATTATGTTGTTGCATTAAGTCTGTGTGAACAGGATTAGTTTAAGGAGAAGAGGTAGGCTAATATAATCAGTGGTGAAAATTGTCTTTTAGTGTATCCTGGAACATGATTTGTCAACAACTTAGTGTGCTCAACTGTGTCAGATCCTGCCCTAATTTGCCAATGGTTGTTTGCCCTGTGAAAATTATATCAGGTAAAATTAGCCTCGCTCAAATGAATATCCCTGTCATTTTTCCTCATTAGCATTGTAGGCACTCAGATTTTTTCCTTGTCATATAATTTTAAGCCCTTGGAGCCCTCTGAAATATAGAGTAGTCCTACAACAAGAGATACATAAAAAATAGAATAAAATAAAATGTATTAGAAGAACAAGTTTAAATGTGCCTTTCAGTGCCTAAGGTAATTATCAAATGTAATGTGTGAGGTTTGTCATAGTAGACTGTTCAGGGGTGCAGTGACAATTCTAAGCCTGTGCAGTGTGGTTATTCATAATTTTTGTTGACGGTTTGCAGAAACACATACTGTACTGAGTTTTCTTGTACTTTCTTGAACATTACAGTGTACATTGCATTACATGCATTGCCACTTTCGCTTCTAAAAGTGCCCACCACTTACATGTGTTCATGCTTTGTTTTTCAGTTTATGAAGTGGTAGCTAGATATACTGTATCTAAAAAAATATTAGATGGATTGCCGTTGAATTTGGTCTAAACATTCATGGTCCTCAGAGGATAAATCTTAAAGACTTTGGTGATCCCCAGACTTTTCTTGTTGCGCCATCAGCAGGTTTCCATGAAATTTGGTACAGATAACATGCTGACCAGATGGTAAATCCTAATGACTTTGGTGATCTCCTGACTTTTCATCTAGCACCACTAGCAGTTCAAAATTTTCACTTATCCAAAGAAATATCTCAACATCTATTGGATGGATTGGCACAACATTCTAAAAAGATATTCATGGTTCCCAGATGATGAATCCTAATGACTTTGGTGATTCCATGGCTATTCCTCTAGTGCCACAATGAGGTTGACATTTGTGGTTTTTGAGTGAAATATCTCGAGTTTTGGAAGGATCGCCAACATCAGGTCACAATTTTAATTTGCCACGTTGCATCACAGGAGGAGGTAATTATGCTTGTAATATATGCTAAGTTTAACATCAACCAAAGGGAGTATAGCTGCAGAAGAACTCTTTCAAACCATCAGAATGAAATATAACAAAAAATCTCATTTATCAAATAATCTATATCACCTCATGTATCTAGTGTATGAAGTATTTATAATGGAATGTTCATAGGTTTCATCTCTGTGTACACACACATTCATCGGCTGTACTGATCAATAAAACCCATTGATCGTTGTGATATTTATCATATGATTAATTATTTATGTGCTGTTTATGCTTATGATTATTATAATCCAGTTAACAAGAGTAAAAACATTGATCAGTGCTGATGCTGGTATATGTGCTTGCAGTTTTAGACACAAAATGACGCATATAATTATATACAGTACAATTAATTGCATTGTGGAAACAGACATTTTAATCTAAATGCCATAAAAAGCAACAAAGAATGTCACACTGTTTCATTATATGATGCCATGACTCTTGTAATAGAGAGTGGGTTTAAGATCAAGGTTTATCTTCAACCATGGTTGACAGTTTGGATTATAGTGAATGGATATAACATTATATTTTCCTCCTCACAGTACTGTATTTACATGGGTCTGTAAACTGGAGGAGATTTGAAAGGATGACCATGAAATAAAAGTGAAAAACATGAACTGAAGCTCAGCTGGAGGATGATACTCTGCCTGAAGAGCATGAATATCATTAAGGAAAGGGCAGAATTTCATTTGATTAATTCCTATCTCACAGAGCTTGATTCATTTTTTAGACACAGTGATTTTTTAAAATATTGTAGCCATTTGACTTCTTACTATGCTGAACTTGTTCGGCAAAAAAGTCAAAGAAATTATCTAGTGTCTATGTGGTTATTCATCAAATCAATCTCTCAATACGTGTTGCGTCAAAACATCACCAGCTTATTGCTAATGACTTGAGAGAGTGAGAAATGTGTAGAGATGTGCATATCTGGGGCTGCTGTGTGTGTGACTAATTAAAACTATTAAAACTAACTGTCCAAGTCACAGCTAGTAGCTACCACTTAGACTAAGTTCTCAAAATAGAAATGTAAATGGACAAGTCCAGTCAGTCGTCACATATTGTACATCAGTTTTTACCCTGTGAGTGACAGCAGCTGTAGATAACATGCAGATATAACATGCCTTTAAATAATTGGAGTTGTATTAAATTTTGCTTCAACAGTCAAAGCTCAAAATGTCCAATTTCAATGTCCTCACAAGAAAAATGACAGAATCAGTTGTTTTAATATGTTTACATTCAAGTGACAAATCTCTCTAGAGGAAGTAGTAAGTATAACTCTTGTCTGATGGGAGCAAAGGAGAAAATCAGGTGACGTATTATAGAGTGACAAACTCCACCGCAGGAGTAGGAGGTTGGGTGGATGGATGGATCAAAAAAGAAATCTCTGACTTTAAAACAGGAGATAGCTGTTTGTTTCCAACCATCAGTCAGCATTGTTTACTTTTTTTAACCTTGATAGTTCCCTGACCAAGTTTTTATTACTGTAACTATGACGACGGAAGGAAGCCTAAATTAAATGAAGTAGCAATTTTAACCCAAACCAAGATGTTTCCCTAAACACAACAGAGTGTTGTAGTTGCGACTGTAACCGTACCTTAACCATATGTCTTTCTGGACACACTAACAGTAATAACAGCACCACTGGTGGTGGACTGTGAGCTACTGTCTCAATAATAATTCCATTTGTTGCAATAAGAGACATACAATGCCATTAGATCAAAGTTTTTTTTGTTTTTATTTCAGTATTCCTACAGTTATGAAACACTGAAAAAAAGATCATTGAATAAACTTTGATTCTATTTTTGAGGCCTAAGAAATGGAGATTATATAATGCAGTATGTTCTGGAATATATTGTTATATATGTACCCTGTTCTGTACTCTGACCTCTTCTCAGCAGTTGTCTTTGTTACATGATGTAGGACTGTACTGTTGCAGTTTTGGGCACAGTTTTGCAGTTGTCTTCCCCCTCTTCTTCATGTTTGCACATTTCAATTCCCTCTTCTTTTTCCACATTTTATTTTCATTTGGCAGCTTCCTTCAAGACGCTGTGTGAATAACATAATAAAATTTCCCTCTGATCCATGATCTGATGAACACTCTTCAGCTTTCCCCAGGGGCCACAAGAAAACACTGCTAACACCTTCTGGAAGCTGCTGATTTACTCTGCTTTTGAGCTGCATTCTCCCACGTTTGATAATCATTTGTCACTGTCTTGCTCTCTGGCAGACGGGTAAATAGCGATGCGCCATCATCTTCCCTCCTATGATTAGCTGGCTTCATGGCAGTTAAAATGACTGGATCAAGGAGCAGCCTTGGGTTTTGTTTTCTTAATGTATTTATTTGTGCTTTTGTGGCATTGCCTTAAGATTATATTCAGACAATTTCAGTAGTTATAAGCTTATGTATTATTTGGGCTCATATTATTGATGTTTTTACATTTAAATTATAAGTTCTGGGACAAAATGTGCTAATAGGAAATCCATCATCCAATGCCTCCTCTGCCCCTGTGTTGTATGCAAGCTAATTGAGTGGATATTATTACATCTTCTACAATCTGAATATCAAACCCATCAAACTCATCTTTAAAAACACTTTTACATTAAAATCGTGTTTTTTTTCTGTTATTGTTGATGGATTAATTTTCAGTTTCTTTCTGAACTGAACTAACTAATGCTAGTAAATTGCAGGGTATAACATGACATTTAAACCTTTGATGATACTTTTCAGTAACAAAATGGGCTGTAGGAATGGTTCTTTACACTGCTTCTTTTGACGTACATTTACTTTTAACCCTCCTATTGTTTAGCTATCCATGTTAATGGTGCCCATAATTGAGGCTTATTTTTATTGCCTCTTTCAACTGCAGACAGGTGTCTCAAACTAAATGTTAATTATATCCAGGTAGTGCTTATTGGCCATTCATCTTAAGTGTGTCCTATGTATAAGTTGTCAAAACCATTAATGTTATTTCTTCATACTAAATATCAATTGTGTTTGTAACATAATAAAGGACTTTTCTTTTACTGAGATTACTTTTACATTCTGCAGATGGATATCATATCTTTCATGAAGGCGGTGAAATTAACTGCATTTTACCGTCTTTGATACATGTTTACTGTATTTAATTTTTAGCATTTGGACTTTTTGCTTTGTGATGAGGCTAAATGAGGCTGCTCGTTCTAATGATGTCTGTGTACTCTGTTAATAATTGTGCATTACCAGTAAGGTCAGATAAACATTTTAATTGTCTGTCATTTTGATCAGATAAGTGCATGTGGATGCAATGCTACAGGCAATTATAGCTTAGAATGCCAATTTCCCAATTTGAGGATCATTAGAAGGCTTGTACTTTTTTGATACTCTTAACCCCTCTAGCAGTGGAGCCTAACCAGGACAATGTTTGTCTGTTAGTCTATTCAACACTTTGTATTTTTAATTTATTGCTGTGTGGAACAGTATTAAAAGAAGACAACAGTCGAAGCACCTAAGTCACTTTGCAACCAAAAGCAATGACAAATCAAATCCATACAACCAACTAAAACTGTACCACAAAAAAGCCAGAAAAAGCCCTGTCGCCCAAAAACTCAAACATCCAGTGGAGCTTTAAAAAGACTATGGAGGCTAAGACTTATTACCTAAGTGAGAAAAATATGGCTTTGGTCACCACTGTAAAACAAAACATTGACACCTTGATAAACAAGGCATTAACTAAAAGTATAACATAATGCTCTCTTCATGTTGTGCTGATTGCTCTAATGTTATACATTAATGTTGAGTGTCAAGCAGCAATGGGGGTAGAAATGTGAAAAATGCATCAATTTGAAATCACAGCAGATTAATGATCAAGCTGGACTGTGGAATCATACATGAGCGTGAGAGTTAGTTTTTGTCAGTAATTACTTTATCATGAACTGTCTGACCCTACAGAATGTGAGGATCCTTGAGGATCACACACACAAGACTGAAGTAGGCCCTTAATAACTGCTGGAGGTTGGGAGTAGAAAAAATGGTTTGCTAATGGATCTAACATTGTGGAAGGACTCTCTGCTCAGAACTGGACAAGGTCTCTGTGTTTTGTAGCACATGTTACATCTGGCTGCAGATGACCTGTGTATTAGTTGGAAGTTTTTTTTTTTTTTTTAGAAAGATGTTTTTTTGGGGCCTAGGTGCTAGACAAATAAATACAAAAATAATAAGACAAAATCCCTTAGAGCCTCTTTTTATGTAGTCCCACCAGTGTCAGGGACCAAGCAGTAATGCTCAAGAACACCAGATGCATGAAGCAAAAAAAAGTTATTTATTTGCAACTTAATTTTTCAAAATACAAAAATGGGGAAACTAGAGAAAAGTGTTTCTAAACTAGGGCCCCTTAACTTAAATTGAGGTCAACTAAACAAACAGCAACCTTAACTGAACTCAACATAAGTGACCTAACAAATGGTACAAAGGGAAGGTTTATATTTATAAACAGTTAACTCTATATCACAAATTAACCTTAATATAAACAAACATTTGAATCAATAAACTATTTACAACCAATTTAACTGTCAAACCAAGAAAACCAAACTTTAAGTTCCAAAATAATTACATTTAACTGGATCTCAAAAGGCAGATTCCACTCTGGCACACCCAGTTGGCTTCTTCCACTTCCTGCCTGCTGTTATGAAAAAAGTATGAAATAAGCATTTAAAGTGCTTTCATACTTTTTTGGCTTCAGGGTGGGCTAACAGCAAAACAACAATTATGGAATCACACATGACTGTGAGAGCATGTAAGGAAACTAAAGCTAATCAACATAAAATTACCTACTCAAACAAAAGAAACCAAAATACAAATCACCTAACTCCTCACTCAAGAAAAACAGGAGAAAAGAGATTAAACCAAAATGCTGGCCACCCCTACAGGAACCTGGGGCCTGTACCACGAAGCAAGGTCAACATACCCAGGATATCTTTTCGTTATTGGTCGTCCAGATAAGCAGTACTACGAAGCTGGATATCACCCTGCTCAGTCAACTCTGGGTTTTCCAGCTACCACATGTTCATGTGAAAGAGGCAGCGTTGTTAATCACGAGCGACATCATCAGAACCATGAATGATCATATGATATGAGATGAAATGGTGATAAGTACCAGCAGAAAGCTTTTGTTATATGAACAGCAAAAAGTCACATTAAACAAATTGAAATGTAAACGATAGCTTGTAATCATACAACATAATAAGAAGATATAGAAACTCTAGAAATAATTTCCACATATTAAAAGTAGGCTAAGGCTTACAATACATGTAGGAATTATTATATATGACAACTATAGAGTGAGTATTTTTTGCTATTTAGATGAAGTAAACATTCTGAATATGTCACATAAAAAAACTTAAAAGTAATGTCAGACTGTTTCTGCTACTGAAGCAAAGAGGTCTATCTGACCCAAATGTTGCATTTAGGAGTCAATTAAGTGTGTGGATTATTTTTCTAATAAAAGACAATCTTTCGTTTTTATTTCCAGTTATCATCACACAGGTGTCTCATGTTATTCTGAGCTGCAGTGATGGAATCAGAGAGTCAAATCATCCACACTGTCAGCTGTCGCTCCAGGGATAAAATAAACTTTGCACAATTAAAATGCAGCTAAAATCATTATGTGTTTAGTGTCATAAACGTTCTCTCCATTTGTTAGAAGCTCTGTTTTAAAACCAGAGTGGAAATAGAAAGCCTGGAACAATAAAATGTTTCTGCTGACCTATAAAATATATATATTGCTCTTTTTTTACTTGTCAGTTTATTGTAAAAAAAAAAAAAAAAAAAAAAAATCAGACTTTTGTCCATGTCAGGATCCTGTCAGAATGTACACCGTTAAAGAGTGAACCACCGTCATGGGAGACCCAGAGTTAAACCTGAAGTTACCTCGCTAACCCCAAATCCTGCTTTGTAGTACAGGCCTCTGGACTGTTATTTGCAAAGTTATTCTAACAACATGTTCATCAGAAGTAGAGAGAGGAGAGCCAGCAGGAGCTGGGGGAAGTCGGCCTTTAAACCACAAGCTTGGAGGCTGGAACCTAATCAGCTCACTGGAACAACCTACACACATTCCCAAACATTCACTCAGCCAATCAAGGATGCTCACCTGCAGCCCATTACACACAGGCACCACAGCAAGATTACCAGACAGAGGGAGAGAGATCCACAAACACAAGCACAGAGAAGACTGAAGCACATACATGCATACAGAGGAAATGTACATACGACGTCTGGGTTGTAACACTGCCACAGTATAAGAGGCCATTTACTGGCTCCGCTTCTTTTGGCCAGGGCGGACATAATTTAAAGCAAGTAAGAAATGTTAAATGTTAATGACAGAATGTTAACCAACATGCGTGCACTCAAACTGGCAAACAAACTGTCAAAAAATAATAAAGTGTGTGCTGTCATTACTTGAAATGTTTGTATGTTAACGGTGCTAAAATGAAAACCACTAACACTCGGTGTCGGCATGTGATGCGGCTGCCTCAGCCGGCAAGTTCGAAATTTTCAGTATGTGAATGAAGTGTATACATTTAAAAGAATGTCATTTCAAAAGGATTAATGCTCTAGAAAACATGAATGTGTGCTCTTCAGTGAAAATTTGGATTTGCTGGTGGCACTGTATAAAAAGTCAGGGGATCACTAAAGTCATTAGAATTCACCTCTGGGAAGCGTGAATATCAGTACCATATTTAATGGCAATTGTCTATTGTTCTTGAAACATTTTGCTCAAAAACACAAATGCCAACCTTATGGTGGAGCAGGTGGTAAAGTCAGGGATCACGAAAGCCAGTAGGCTTCATCCACAAGCGACCATAACCAGACCAAAATTTAATGGCAATTCAGTCTGGAGCAAAGTGGTGGACCAAGACCATTCCTATAATTCCTAGCATTCCTAGCTATTTCTCCAACTCTGCCTACTTAATTTACATACTGAGAACCGATTGTTGGCGCAATCAAGAATACAAGAACGTTTATTTATACCAGGTATAAATACAAAGGCTTTCTGCATTTGCATGTCATTATTCTGATAACATATCCAGATACAGATCACATGGGGACACAGTGGGGTTTTGGTTTAGTGCCGTGGTCTGGTAAGAATATCCCTTTGAAAAATGTGTTGGTCCTGGCTTAGTGGTAATATTTTTGTTTACTCCCTGAGTTTTTCAATAAACAATTAAGACAACGTTTCATCTGAAAGAAATGTATTCACTTTGCTCATTCATTACATGCTCCCTCTTTAAATTTTGGACACCAAATGAAATTCTACTGTCTCCCTCAGGACAAATGTAAGATATTTAGCCCCATTACTGGTAAGGATCTAAGAATAGAAAAATGGCCAGTGTGATGTTCCAGTACTTCTATATTTTGGGATGTAATTGAATGTTGCAGCCTCTAAGGGTCCCCAATATTGTCTTAAACCTTCTTGTTTTTTGTGGTTTTTAATTGTAAATTGTATTGCACCCAATGTATGTATAATCTTGACTGTAATTGCAGTTCTCAAATATTTCAGCATTCACACTTGCTGAGAGTTTCATCATCTGCCGAGGCTCTGTTCAACGGGTCCCTACTGAATAAATGACAACAAAGCAATGGGCAATTATAACAGAAAAATTGGTTTGTAAGATAACATCTAGTTGACTGTGAAAGGGAAGGAAACTCTGTCTTTTCTTATAGGGAAACCAGGAGAGAGTGGGGAGTTGGAAAAAGTATTATTATTATTATATTATTTTTCTAAGTGCCTGAGAGGTCATCATTTTCTTTACCCCGGCAAGGTTCATGGCGATGCTATTACAGAAGCTCTTGTTTATCATCAGCAACACTATTCCTGTGCAGAAATAGCTCTGTGATTTAGATTATGTGAGAAAACACTGAAGTCTTCTCTGCTTTGTTCTTTATCGCCACCAATCTCACATACTTCCCCATACTAACCACTGTTGTCCTTCTGGTGGACTATCTGCTTATTGACCTTGCATGAGGTTTATGTGGAACAAAAAAAAAAAAAAAATCACAGAAACACAAAGTGACTGCTCAGAGCAAGGTTAGAGCAATGAATTCATGGGGTGTTTTATCTCATGAGTCTACTACTTTGCATAGCAATCGTACTGTGAAGAGCCATAGCTTTTCTCATGATGATTACACAGAATGAATTAAACATGCTGATATTTGTAATTCATGAAAATAGATATCTCTTTATTGAGTTAAATAGAGAACAAGGTGTGATAGAATGTCTTGCAAAGCACAATGTTGAGGCACCACATTGACAGTTCCTAATTTCCCCCCCCCTGGAGGAACTGAAACATGATCTAAAGAAATGTCATATCTTAATCAAATTTAATGAGAGCAAATTGCATATTGCAGACAGCAAGGCTTAACTGATTGAATATGGATTTCAGTCACAATCATTAACTTGTTTGAAGGTGATATTTCTCAAACTCATTAAAATAATATTGGTAATTACTGACTTTGCTTTGAGAAATAAAAGATGAATTATGAATGGATGGCATTGTTAAATGTACCTAAACTGATAGTGTGGTATAGTGGAACAATTTTGCTCAACAAAATTCAATTATTTTCTAGCTTAACAACTTCAAACCCTTCCTGCCAGTGTCTATAACAGTGTCTGGATTTCATTTCACCACATGGAGTCAAGGCTTTGGCTGCATATGCTACGAATTATGCTAATGATTTACAATAAAACATATACTGTAACAGCTAATCAGCAGCTAACCTGACAAAAGTTATCACAGTTTGTTCAAAAGATGTATTTGTACCTTCTACTTCTGTCTCACAGTTGACTGCAAACCATGCTACATCTTTATTGTGTCCTTGGGCAGAGAAGGGTTACTGTAGATAAAATTGGACTGTGCAGCACAGCTAATATGATTGTTTCTATTTCTGACTCTTGGGGTCTCCATTCCCTCAAAGTTCAGCGCTGTAAATATAGTTTGCTATTGGTCAGCAGAGCAAATATGTGTGGGAAATTTTGCTGTCGTAAATAATCTGGCTGTAACAGCTATTGTACATTTAAAATTGTAGCAAGGCAACAGTTTCTCATTTACCCAGCAAGCCCCAATAAATACTGTGCAGATGCTCAAAACTGAACAACTGTTATCTTTATTTGCCTTTACAGAGAGGAGTTGATGATCAGTTCATCCTTTGACTCTTTGGAGGTGCTCCTGGACTCGTTTGGACCCGTCAGAGACTGCACCAAGGACAACGGAGGCTGCAGCCGCAACTTCCGCTGCATATCTGACCGAAAGCTGGACTCCACCGGATGTGTGGTGAGTCTTTCTTTTCTTTTCTAAAACTCTGGCTGGAAGCTGCCATACATTAGTTACAGTAGCAGAACACGACCTTTGCCTCAGATTTCTATACAAATCAAAGTGCGTCACAGGATATTATACAGTCTGTATACATCCTTTTATGATTTATACAATATGAGAGCATAACACTGAACGCCCTTACCCCCAGCACGCGATTACATCTGTAGAGATGAGCCTTAGGGATAGGATGCCCACTTATATGGCCTCTTCACTACTGGTTCATATTCTGATGTATAAATTTCCTCTTGTGGCCATCAGTGTTGAAGCCCATCTCCCTGTATAAATATTCATTCAGGTCAAGATGAGCCATATCAAGGACAACTCGCAGACCTGTACTCTGTAATGTGTCTGAATAGACAGTTTGACTTCGCCTCTTGCCTCATATGCCTCTTACGCCGACAACACATTCATTACACCCAGGTGGTGTTTAGCAACCAGGATATGTAGCAGCCAGGTTTGTTTTCTTCTCCATCTGTTAGGGACTCCAGCAATACCAGTCTTGTTATTTGCAGAATCTTAGCGCCGTCTGCTAGTGTTTTGCTTCTCCTAAATCCCCCTCCTCTATTGATAAGCTGTCAGGCACCATCCCCCCCTAACAATTTAATTTATTTTCAAGTACTTTGGTGCACTTGAGTTGAGCCTTTCAGGTGGGCTGGGAAGATGCTATTTATGCAGTCCAGTCTGTTTCATCTTATCTCCTACAATGCATCTTGAGGAGAAAGGAACAGCTTGTGAGATGTTTTTAATGGGAAAATGTTTCATTTATAGATTAGAGGGAAAATGCATCTGAATATGTAAGCAATTATATATGTAGGTAGTATAGTAAACATCAGTACAGATGAGCAAATGTTGCTATAGCTAGTAGACAAGCATGTAAAACCAATGCTGAACTGTATTTATTGATCACTCTCTTGCTCTTTCATCATCTGATTTTAATCACTAAGTCTGAGACTTGAGGCTAACATACAGTAAATATGCTGCATGCATCTGAGAGGGGAATAAAAATTAGATTGCAGATTCTTATTTTTTCAGTTATGGTACATTTAGTATCCTGCTATATATTTCTACTACAATAAGATGTAAGATACATTGAGGGCTTCCCATTTCCATTTCTGCAGTGCCCTTTTCAGATATGTCTTTTCACTGAACCTGACTGAGAATCATGCAGACTTCCATCTGGGAATTTAAAGGTGACAAAATATAAAAAGTACAATAGCAGGTTGAGTAGAAAAGGTGTAAGGAGTTTCACAGCTTTACAGGACATTTTACAGTATTGTACAAACTGTCAAATGTGACATTCAGCCCCCACCAATGTGTTTGTGCTTGAGAATAAAAAGAAGAATGTGTGCACCATTTTACCATTTTTTGTTGGCATAATCAATGGAATTTGACGGAACTGATAAAACAACACGGGGGAAGGCCTAGTCCTCTCTGTGTCCAGATATTTCTGCCTTTATGACCCAACATCAGACAGTTACCAAAATGTGTAGCTTTGTTTTTTGTAGCTTGATTCTCATAATTAGAGAAATGGTCCAAAACATAGAAGAGGCTGATGGGAATGTCATGAGTTCTGCAGGTCATAAAACAAAGTATTGGACAAGTTGGTCAAGTTTTGACCTGCTTATGGCACTACAGGAAAAGTCAGGAAATCACCAACATCTTTAGCATTTATCCTCTGGGGACCATGAATGTCTCTACCAGATATCATGGCATCCATAGTTGAGATATTTCAGTGTGGACCAAAGTGGTTGACAGACCAACTGTCATTGGCATCTCACTGTTTGGATGCTCTAGTTGGAAGAGATATTTTATTTGGACATAAACGGTAAATGTTACATACACATTTTGTCAACAGAGACATACCAGAGTGTCTCTGCTTTATACATTCAAGGGCTCATTTTGGTCTTATGTTATTCACTAGATGCTTCAGTATAATCTTGAACAGCTAGTACAAAGAAACATATTGAATATTAGCCGTCAGTACTTAGCTGATGTAATTAAGCTTTTGGGCGCTTTAAAGGTTTAGCTACTGTATGTCATTAATCCAAAAACAAATGCTCAGAAAATCAACTTGTTTATTTCCTGTGGGCTTGTAAATGTCACAAACCTGCTGTTTGGGAAAATTAAATCTCCCGGCCCAGCAATTAGATTACATCACAAATGTATTTAGCGCTGCCTGAGAGCACTGGCCATTCACTGGGTCTCGTCGCATCCTGCGGCTGGTCAGGCCACTGCAGTTCAGTCATGAGTCTATCACAAATATCTTACTTGTTAGTACAACTAGCAGATATGAGTTGGACCCTGTGAATAACATCCGCTATCTGAAATTGCTTTAGACACACTGTGAAAGAAGTCCACTAAGTTGCAACAACATTGCACTGGAACGTCAGAGAGTGAAATATCCATCCAATTTCCGTCTCGTACCCTGTCTTGTACCAAGAGATGACAGAGTGGAGATTTCTAGCCTGGGCTTTGAAGTCTCATGGGCATTTGATTATGTTTTAGTAAGTTAAGACATTTATGTTTTTCCCGCTCTTTCCTCTTGTGGGAAAAAAGTCCAGATATCTTGTAGTGATATTCTTTCTTTACACATAATTACTGGAAGCTTTTATACAACAGCCTGTATTCGTCAGCGTCTAGAAGGCGGCTTCTTTGTGTTGCAGTGTGTTGCAAATCCTTGCCAAAAGCATCACAAAAAAAATCCAATTCCTTCTCCCTGAAATTAATCTCAAATGGATCCAAAAAGAAATAGTAAAAATATTTTTTGCCAATGCTTTGAAGTGTCATGAGAGTCTTCTTTTTTATTCCATTAATTATTTATTGTCCTGTTATATTTCCATCCCTGTGAGCATGTTGAAGAATACTGTGATATTTTTTTAAAGGACCTTTTTCAAAAAAAGAACAAAGTGAATGTCTGTACTTAGTTAGTGTACTTATCCCTTAATGTTTCTGTTTGCCCAGCATTTGTGAATGTTCACTATAACTAAAACTAAAAGAAATTCATCCCAGGAATACATGTATGATTTCACACTTAAGTAGAGCCCCATTGAGAAGAAGGTGCGTAATATGTAAGACAAGAAAAAAAAATTGTGAGAGCACCATGAGGGATTGTCAGAGCGAGCAGATCAACTGCTGCTGCTATTAAAGACAATTTATTTGGTTTATAAGTTTTGTTACTTGCAGATATCAGATATATGACAAATTTCATGAACATAGTACAACGACCAACATGGTTGTCACATTTTAGTCGAAATTCAAACTACAGCTTCAACACGAGAGAAAAATAAATATTCAATCTATAACAATCTCTCAGAATTAAATTCTGTTTACAGTGGATAAGTGTTTTTTTGCCCTGTAGCCCTGTAGAAATTAAAGTATTGTTCTCTTTAATGTGAAATGGAAAAAAAAAAAACAAACGAGCAAGAATAATCATGACAACAAACCATATGAAAGGTAATGTGAGGAACTATTTTAATTCTATTAAATCTATTTTAAAGACTTTTAAAAGTAGCCATTCCCTTACAGTAACATTTATCACAAAAACAAATCAGAACACACCTGTTAGCTAGAATGAATGGAACCACCTTAATTTAATAATCTAATGTTAGTCTAGGATTGGGCTAAACAAATGACGTGTTCATTCTTTGTCCATTCAAACATTTTTTTTTTTGTAAAAGTAGCAGTCCCAGTGACAAATTTCACTTGGCATTTTATGTCTTGTTTATGATGTATTCTCCGCTTGGATTTGTTAATTATCAAACAGGCTCACCAGTCTGCCAGTTTACCTTTCATGTGTAGTGCACTTTCCAATAAGTAATAATTTTACAAATATTGGGAGGAGATATTTTGCTAGATTTAGGGTCAGTTTTGCATGAAAATCTCACACTCTAATGAGCAGGTGCTAAAAGCACAGATATATTTAAAAGTAAGGTCAGGGAGCAATAAATAAACCTTTGCTCTGCTGATATCCCTCAGAGAGAAAGAGTGAGTGTACCACATAGTTTCTAGGGACCTAATGAATCAGTTAACTAGAATTTTAAAAAGTGTTAGAAAACAAGACAGATTTGTATGAAGTGAACAATAATAATAAAGGAAAAAAATGAAAACAAGATTTGACAATTTTGAGTCGTGACTTTGTGCTTAACTGTTCATTAAACTTCACATTCATGAACTGCAAACAGGCTGGTGATATTATTTTTGTAAGACATCTGTTGCATTTGGCTACATTTATATCTATATATATACTGCAATTTATTCAGCAGTTGACAGTATTGCAGAGGTGGAATTGAACTGTGGCCTCAGTAAATGTTTTTCTCCATTTACTTTTTTTAAAGCTTGGTGATGTCATCCAGCTCTCCTACATTTGCAGAGTCTGTCTGGAAGTGAGTCCCAGGCGCTGCTGCTGTCTTAGTAAATCAGACACTAATTACACACAGATTGCGAGCACAAATTGAATGAAAGAGGCAGCACAAATTTTCTCTGCACTTTTATTTATGTAAACCTGGCTCTATATGTACACAATTATCAGTCACAAAGTAGATGTAGATAAGAGGAAGCAGGTGAATTAAGGGAGGATTTTTCATTGATTTTGATTAGTATTGCTGTAAGAAAAGCATAACTCATTTCCTAAATTGATTGGAATTCTGTTTGAATGTCATTATTATGCCATTTTTTTTTCTACAACCAACTCATTGCAGGTGCGCTAAACCGTTGATCTTCACCCACACATACGCACATCCCAGTCCTGTCCATCACCACACGGCAGCGCTCCCAGCTGCCATTGCATATATTACTGTCCGTTTTAGTAATTATCTTGTGACTGTCGAGCTTATAAATGAGCCTCTCATCCGTCTAATCAGGGTGGTAAACTGGCTGGGCCCCAGCACTCTGATTCCACCCTAATCAATTAACACCTTGTCTGAGTCTGTGCTGCCGCTAGCTGTCCTGTCTGCATTTAATATCTTTCCTTGTGTGAGAGTCAACTGACGCTGGCGGTCTGCGCTGACCGACCTGCTCCATCTCGCTGATATATTGCACTCCTGGGGAGAGGCAACACGCGGCGCCTGTGGCAGTGGGAGTGTAATAATCACAGGATGATTGTGAGATTAATTAGCTTCATCTTGTCACTTGTCTCCCCTGCAAAATGGTGGAAAACAAGGATGTTGTTGACAGTGCTGATTGCCACCAGGATGGAATGACGAGAATAGCTGGGCACCGTCCAAACAGCTTATGCAATGTGTGTGTGGGGCTTGATATATAAACCGTCAGTACACAAGAAATGTTGATCATTAGTGCTGTTTGTTTCTGCTTTATAGCACTATACTGCGGGGAGAGAGTGAGTTGTGCGTGTAAGGTATAAACAATGATGGATATGGCTGTTTGTAGTGACAGTACAGTGTGGCTACATGGTTGGATTTTATCCCTCAGATAGATTTGTGTGTTCCAAGTTAAAATAAATTACATCTTGTTTCTCCCTGATGGGTTAGACAGGGTGGGTCACTCTGCCTTGACGAGGTTCCACCATGCTGAAAGTGTGTGTACGCATGTGTATTCATCCATGTGTTGTATTTTTGCCCCATGAATTACAAAGTGCAGAAAAGTGCTGGTGCGCTGTTTTCTATGAGTTAAAACTTTTGAAGGTCAGAAAGTCATGGTAGGTGTTTTTGCTTTTGACAGCTGATGAAAAAACACCTCAACTGATTGGCCAGAGGAGGCCAAGTTCAGCATGCTTTTTAGTTTAATGTGTGTTGGGAATTTTTTACTTATTTATTTTTTACTTGTTGTCTCAGTCCAACTGAAAGTAAACAAAGAAATTATCCCCCTGGATTAGCTTTTGCAGGTAACTGCATAGGTATCTACTTCTGGAGCAACTTGTTAGCTAACCAAACAGCATCTGCACACACTCGTTTGTTAAGGCGATCACTGTTGATTTAGCTTGTGTGCATATTGGAGAAGTTGTTCCAACTGAGAGAAAATGCTTTGTGCCTGCAATTGTCCAAATTACAAAAAATTAAAATGACAATATATGCCGTTTAAATCAACTGTCACTATATTATAAAGCAAGTTGTTCTACAAATTTACCCAAATTCAAGTATCAAATAACTCAATAGTCTGTGAGTAGGACTATTGTATATACTGTACTACATAAACTTGAAAGAAACCTCAGCATTTTCTGTTATTATTGCACTTCCATAAAGGAAGGACTTGCAAGACACAGATTAAGAGAAAAGAATAGTTAAAATGTATGCAACAAAGACTGAGATATTCTGACTTTTAGAACCTAGTATAGCTTAAGCTAATGCACTTTGATAGCATCTTTCTGTCAGACATTCACTGTGTGATAAATGCCAACGTCTTTCAATGACTCGCATACATACTCTCCATGACTAGTAAGCTGAATTTGATGTGTGAAATCTGTAGACTTTCCTTTAAATGAAACAACAGCAACACACTTTGTGGTCCTTTTGCTAAATTATGCCATTAAAAACTAGTACCGCTTGACACAGTTCATGTTTGTCAGTGCCAGTGCATCTTGATACGTTTATGATTCAAAAAGGTGAAACATAATTAAACTGAAGAGAGAAAAACCCTGAACATGTGCATGTCTTTCTTCAAAGTACTTCTGTCCCAATTACTGTTGGGCCAGTCAACTACTCATCACCACAAAATACAACCTATAGTGTCACACAATTCTACAGACAGCCACAAACCATTAGAGTACCACAAAAGGGTCCTCTTGTGACAAACAGAGGTCCTTGCTGAAACTCTTCAGTGTTTTTTCTACCACTTTGTACATTTGGCAATGATAGTTAAAACTAGATCATTTCATCTTTCACTGGATAGCAGCAAACTTCCTTCAGCTGAACAGGGAGAAAAATGAGTTCTTGGTTGTAGGTGCTAAAGCCCAGAGACATCTGGTCTGCAAGTACCTGGCATCCAGATCACCAAAACCAGTGAACAGATTAAAAACTTAGGAGCAACCATGGATGGTGAATTCAGCTTTAAGGATCATATTAACAGCATCACCACGGTTGCCTTTTTACAGCTCTGTCATGAGCAGACTGAATTATTGCAACTCTCTGTTTATGGGTCTTCCCAACAAAACAATCCATAGATCACAATTTATCCAGAACTCAGCCGTACAAGTTCTAACCAGGACAAAAAGATCAGACCACATAACTCCTCTGAAACCTTCACTGGCTACCTGTTGTTTTCAGAATACAATTTAAAATCCTCTTCTTGGTTTACAAAGCACTTGCTGGTCTGGCTCCACAGTACATCTCAGACGAGCTGTCATTTTATAACACCAGCAGATCTCATTGGTCATAAGGTAGAAATCTCCTCCATGTGTCTAGAGCACTTTTAAAGTCTGGTGAGATGGCATTCAGTATTTATGCACCTAAAGGATAGAACAGTCTGCCTGCTGAACTTAGACTTGCTCTAACACTGTGTTCTTTTAAAAGCAAACTAAAGACATTCCTTATCAGTTGAGTATTTTCTTAAATGAACACACTGTATTTGTACAGTATGTTTGTATGCGTGTATGTATGTGTGTATACATGTATATGTATGCATGGATGTTTGTTTAGAAGCCCATTTTTGCTGTTTTATATCATTTCTATGTAAAGCACTTTGAGCTGCTTTTATGAGATAGTGCTATACAAATAAAATTTGAATTGAATCAAAGGTTGCATAGACCATCAGCATGAAACTCTGTCTAAACACTTAACAGAGTTACCCACAAAATTATACAATCTGAAGAAGACATTATACACAACACTGCATAATAGCGGCAGAATACACCACCTACTGTTACATCTAATACCTGTCTGACCAGCCAGGTGGTTTTCAATAAAATTTCTGGACAGTACCTTACAGTACGCTGCTGGCTAAAGCAGTTCTTCTTACCACTTTGTATTGGCGTAGTTCCCCTTAGGCAGCAAAAAACAATCTTGACTGGGATCACATTTTGGGACACTAAGCAGTGTTGAGTGGAGTCAATACCTGGCAGAGATATAGCTAGACCTCAGCCCTAAAGAGGAATAGGAGCACATTAGATTGTCACTACTGATGTTTTCTCTCCTCAGGTGATTGGATTTATGTGAGAGTGTGTCTAGACTGAGAACGTTGATAAAAGCATCTGCTGAAGAGCAGGTAAACTATGGGTTCGTATGTTTTGGAAATTTGTAGAATAAAATGTGTTTTTTGGAATTTTTTTTTATATATGTGCTGAAATGTGTTTAGTTTTAATATAACAATTTAGTATCTTGATTAAAAGAAGAGGAATAAATTCTTAGATGCTATCAAGATGCAGCTAAAGCACTGAAATATGTGAAAGACAAAATGGTTCAGGTACAGACATAAATCATGCTTTTTTTCAGTAAAGAACGATTAATGGGAAATGATTGACAGTAAGTAATCAACAACATTATGACTGACACTATATTTTAATTATTTAATTAAATTAATTACAGTACAACAGGGGCATCAATTCCACTGGGGTTGCAAGCCCCCCCCCCCCCACACACACACACACACACACGCACACACTTTTCAAAATCGTGTTTTCACATTTAGATTTTCAACACCAACCCATCTTTTGTTTGATTTACTCTCTAAAATCTCTCTGAACATTTGTGCCTGACTATCCAGCTGCTAACATCCAGATTTAAAAAGAGAGGAGCTAATCAATATCTGAGTCACCTTTAACTATTATGTGCTCACAACAGTTTTACAAGCTGCAGATTTTTTTGGACTTTTCTTTACCTCAGTTTTACTCGCAGGCAGCATATAGGTTTAGGCTGTTTGCAGCCTTGAGAGGAAGACCTGCAGGCACTACTCAGAGATGAACAAGACTAGGTCAAAACCTAGTATATGGCTGGACCGTGTATGAAACGCTAGAGGGCTTTTAATTTGAACGACAGATACAGGAAGTGGCGTCACATGGCGAACAAGCCCCCAGGAAGTGCACCAGGCTTTGACTTAAGCCAATTTGACATAGGGTCTTCCTCAATACCAAGTACACCAAGTTTGGACTTGTGTGCTTACTAGTTCAGATTTGGAAAGTTTGACTTGGGAGTACAAACACATTACATCCGTTACACACATGAAACACACTGTATTGGGGTCATTTACACATTGCGTTAACAATTAACTTAATAGTAGCTGCATTAAAACTATTTTTGAGTTGTGGTGGGTAAATGAAATAGTATATAAAACATATTAAAAAAGTTAAAGTTGCAATAAACAATATTTAGCCATATTAGCTGTCAGAAATCAGCTATTTACTATGTAGAAATATCACAGATGTAATGGCGTCCTTACCAGTGAATGAAGTCACGCTCCCTCTGTGTGTGTTGTTATACGAGCTTCTCTGTTTTGGTAGCCAAGTCGGCCACACGTGCATGTTAGTGCATGTTAGTGCATGTTAGTGCATGTTAGTGCATGTTAGTGCATGTTAGTGCATGTTAGTGCATGTTAGTGCATGTTAGTGCATGTGAGTCCCTCCGTGTCCTCCGCGTCTGTTTCCAAGATGGCAGCTGTTTCCAACATGCGCTTTCCCCTTTGTTTGGTTTTGGCTTCACACAGGGAAAAATTCAAGTGAACCAAAATGTATCATGAACAATGCATCGTGACTGAAAGTCATGTGAGAACGTTCACTCCACTCATTGGAACTTTCTCAAATTACAGCTAAACAGTACAATAAAATATGTTTCTGAAAGCATTTGAGGCGAGAAACAGGCAATGCACTAACAGAATCTTGATCCATATTGGATCAGCACTGCCTAGTTTGACAGTTTGATCTGAGTTTTGTGAGTTGTCGGGTTTCTTTTTCTTTCTTTCTTTCTTTCTTTCTTTCTCAACTTTATTGCGTAAACGACACACACGTTTTGTTTTGGTCTGAGTTGTTGGTGCTATAGTGCGACATTTAGTGGCTGAAGGACATCATTGTCATGTATTGCAACTTTAACGATAAGTGGGGCTCAGAGGTTATCCTTCATTGTTCTTCTGCAGGAAAAGGTGAGAGCACTGGGTTGCACAGCGGTCCTTTTTGGATCCGGTAACGTGCTCGGTTGAACACAAAGAAAATCTCTACTCATCCAGCGAGGTTGAGATGGTGCAGCCTAGTTACAGTCACATACGTACGGGAGTTACTTCCTTTCATTAGCCGGTGTGCAGCTGGGAAGCAAAGTTCAGACAGTGAGTGGAGTGTTTATAGTCTTGGTGACATCACAGCCGGAAAGGGAAATTCCCAGTGCGTTTCTGGTGGGTCTTGTCCAGTGGGAGCCGAGATTTTGACTTTGCCTGATTTCACACCTAGGTGTGAGTTGAGCCGAACATGATGGGTGTTGAAGTCCATTTTGGACTCCTTTTGTTTGACTTAGCGCCTTTCCTTGTTATCAGGCGTTGTGAGTGCGTGCAGGCCATGGAGTATGAGGCCCAACATGACCACATATTGAGAATCTAAATGGTTACTTTCCCTTACTTTTTCTTAATAAAGTGACATATTAACAGTTCTACAGCAAAATTACAACAGCTTAATCTCCACCATCATTGCTGCCGGTAGGTGCGAAATGCATTCTGGGATACTTAGCTTTGGCCGCCTTTGGCCAACCAATGGTGTAACTTCATTACTCAGCCAGTCAGTGTGTCATTGACTGACAGATGTGGTTTTAAGGCTGGCCCCGCTGTTGCTGTCTAGCCAAAAAAGCATGTTCATCTCCTGTGGATGGGTAAAAAGAAAAAAAAATCATTAAATCTGTGTTGTTGTTTATTTATTTATTTTCCTAAAAATGACACTAGCCCTTAACATCAGTTAAAGATATTAAATCATAGTGCTCTTTGTAGTAAAAATAGAATTTCATGTGTTATAAAATCTGGTGTATGATCAAGTGTGATTTTAGGGTTAGTGCCTTCATTATGGAGCACTTTTTGTTTTGTTATTCAACCATTACTATGAAATTCATCATAATGTGTACTTTTCTAAATTCTTCCTTTTTTTGAAGAACCTCTTACTTCATTGTGCTCCCACTTCTGAAATCAAACATTCAACCCTGCGTACTATCAATGAACTTTGCCAAAAACGTACAGTAGTGAACTGCTTCTTCAAAAATATAAATGAACTGTAACAAACATATTAAAAAAAATCTGCAGTGGAAAATCTTTGCTCATTTAAACATGCTATCCTTAATACTAAATTTAACAAATCTTCATCTTCCAAACTAAACTGAATTTAGTTTTGGCCTCAGTAATTTAGTGAAATGTAAAATTGTAGCATGTAGAGTAAATAACTGTGACTTGAGTGAAAACTTAAATTAAACATCAGCATACCTACAGTTGTTGCCTGAATTGTGCAGTGAGCTGTAAGATCACTTGCATATTTATTAGTAATATACCAGAGCTGTGATGTGTATAAAGCAGCAATCCACGACCTTTGTTTAACTTTGACTTTGTGAGCTCAGATCCTCAGATAATCCTGCTGAAACGTCTGGTTCCTCATAAACCAAAGAGTGTCTGGAAACTGCAGAAAAAACTACACCATCTCATTAGATCACAAAACTTCAAATACAACTCAGACTTCACCAGGCACTTGCCACACAGTATAAATAATGCTTGTCTTTTTAAAAACGAATATAACATTCTTTTGTTAGGAATTTTGCTTGCAGTAACAAGGGTGTTTTTAAGTTGGCAAGAGAGAACGTTCTCTGAAATTACAAATCTCACATTTTTTAAGTCCAAAGAGTTTAATAAATAACTTCCACTTCCTGAATACTTTGTGGGTAGCAGTTGACTACAGTTCAGCACAGATTGTTAGATCATTAAAGTTTTAGATGGAAAGTGCCAGATGTAGTGATACTGACAGTACACTATCAGCTTTAGCAGTCAGTAAATGAAAAGACATTGGATCAGAAAATACAATCATTCTCTTTAAGGAAGGTCTTTAGATGCAGTGTCTCCATTTGACCTCACGCTCCCTGTTGTGCTTTTTGCACTTTGCTGTGAAGGAGGTGAGCGGGGTTACTAAATCGCCAAGTTTTTCTGCACCAAACTTACTCACCATAACATCCACAGGAGACCAGAATGAGGAGTGAGTGCTCTGGGATAAGCTGGCCTTTGACCCACACTGCTTATCTCATCACACTTGCCTGCGAAAAAGTATCTCAAGGCAACTTCCTCTATTAAGAAACATCAAAGGAAAGTCGACATGTTGGAATAATGTTTTAGGCTACAAAATGTGATTTCTCTAACAGACCCCTTCAGAATAGATACGTTTCTCTGTGAACTTGACACAAATCACTCCTGTGGGCTTCTCTCTCTGCAGTGCGGAAAAGCCTTTAATGTTTCTGGCAAATATATTATCCCAGTTCTCTATTTGATGTATCAATCAATATGCTTTTTAATGCTATGCATAGACCAATAACAGGATGTTTCATCCTACAGTAGCATTTAAGTTATACATGGCCTTAATATACATGGTTATACAAGTTTTGCCCAGGAAAAATACTTAGTCATACTCCAGTTCTGTGTCCAGTTGAGCCTATTTTTGATATCATGAAACAAACACGGCATGATCAAAACCATTTTCCTTACAGAAAAATACCAGTGATACCATTTGAGATTCTTAATCTGACTGTTGGCAGGAAATCTCCCATGTCAAGTCCAAGCGGGTAGCTCCAGGGTCTGAAAAGTAAAGTCAATGTAGAAGTAACTTAAACCTGCCCTCTCTCTAATGGCCAACAGGGGGCGACTCCACTGGTTCCAAAAAGAAGTCCGATTGTATGGAAGTCTATGAGATGAGAAAATGACCCTACTTCTCATTTTATTTATTACCTCAGTAAACAGTTTCCTAATGAGTTCATGGTCTTAATCGCTAGTTTCAAATCTTCTTCAATACAGCATGATGTTCATTTGCAAATTATGGTCCGATCTAGAGTAAAATAGATGATAAAGCAGGGTATGCTTTAGGGTGTGGCTACGTTGTGATTGAGAAGTCGCTACCACAGTGACAATATTGGGAAGGTAACATAACCATGGTGTAACCCCAGATTCACAGAGTATAGGCATAGCTGTAGCCGTCGCTACAGGTTTGGTTGCCTAAAAAAGACTGTACTAAAAGACCCTCTAAGGAGTCAAATGTTCAGTTTTTCTGGTAGGAATATTTTGGTTTTTTTTAAGCCTGTTGTTCACTAGTGAAAATTAGCATTAGCATTATCACAGTTAACATAGACTGCAAATGCACCGTGCTAACCAAGCTAGCAGCTAGTGTTAGGGTTAGCGCCACCCTTTTGCCCAAAAATGGTCACTTCTGGCTCCAAAAATCAAAGATGGCGAGGGTCAAAATGCCAAACTCCAGGCTTCAAAACGGGAGTCTACAAACCAATGGGTGACATCACAGTGGCTCCGTCCATTATTTTTTACAGCCAATGGTCAAGTCACACAATTTCATGACTCAACTATATTCGCCCACAAGAGGTGTGTTTGTGTGATAAAGGCCTGAGTATACTTCAATCTAAGTGCTAGTCAGTTTGTCTGACCAGCACTTAGACTAGCACTAGTGTCTGAAACCCTCTGACAAAATGGGGAAGGTCTGCATCTGACAACTTGAGAACAACTTCCCAGCTGTGCAGATGTGGGAAAGTAAGGCAGGGTTTGTCTGTGAATATTCTGTGTCATCCAGGTCATGGTATATCAAGAAGGGCAAAGTCAAGGGGGAACTCGACTTGCTTTAGTTTCTTAAATACATTTCTTGAAGAAGATTCTTGAAGAAGCCTTTTTTTTTTTTTTGAAGAGTCTAAATGTCTTAGAGAATCTAAAGCCAGTCCAAACACGTCTTTAAGGACATTGTCAAACCTATAGTTTGTTTGCTCTGGTCCGAATCAGTAGACAAGTTGGTAAACTTGTTGCGCTTTCCCCTTTGTTTGGTTTTAGGTTCACACAGGAAAAAATTCAAGTGAACCAAAATGTATCATGAACAATGCTTCATGATACATTCGCGTTCATGATACTGTCTCGCTCCCGACGAGCGAGAACGCTCGTCGGGAGCGAGAACGCAAACACAAGAAGAAGGTCCTATCTGTCCTAACTTTATTGTTGGTCCAGGTCGGACCTTGAATCATTCTCCAGCTAGCAGCTACCGACTATTGATTTCACTCACTTGCATCCCAGTATGCAAAGCCACACCATGAATGCCTTAGACGAAAAGTATGCACTTAATTTGAAATTATTTGAAATATTATTTGAAATCAAAGGTGAAGCATTTAAATGACAGTCCTGAAATATTTTTGTTGAAATTATGCCCAGAAATTATAGCAGCATCCTATATTGAGTCGTGGTTCTACATTCTAATAACATTCTAATAAAAATAAAATGTTGCAAATTGCAGGCTCCTATTCACTTGCCAATGCAAACCACTGAATACTATCCATCAGTATCTTTTGTATTTGTTTGTTGATTTTGACAGTAGCTTCACAGTAGGGGGCAGACACCAACAGCAGACTAAACCACCTTTCAAAGCAAGAACAGCAAGGGTGATTTGTTAAATTTTCTATAAAGACATTTAAATGAATCAAGACCTTTTGTACCTTCTTGATTAGAATCCTTTGAAGAATGATTAATACTTTTTTTCTGGTGAATGCCTTAGCTTGCTGTTTAAGTCCTCAATCATTGTAGTTCTGCACTGATCTGCCTATCAGACTAATTTGAAAAGTGCATAGCTTATCCAACTCCTCTCACAGGGATTTGTTGCTGTTTGGCAATGGCACAGTGCTGATTCCCTTAAGCCTCAAAAGCACTGCAGGAATTTATCTCCATTAAGAAACAGGATTAAAAGGCATGGTGGTTCAAGGGGTTTTTCAGAGCAAGCTTTGTACTGCTAGGTTCCTCTACAGCAGGGTAGACAGCACTCTCACTCACTGTGCAGTTATTAAATGGTCTAAGATAAATGGTCATTACTTTGCCTTCAAAGAACCCTTTGTTAGTGTCAGTAGATGGTCATTATCTAGTGACCAGTTCATCATTTTGAGATGAAATATGCCCTTTCCAGTTAGCTGCGAATAGACCACACACAATACTTGAGTATGATGTCATTTGTTTAGTTGTGGTGCTTTACACTTCAGGTTATAACAACATTAACTCAGACTTACTGATCAATACAATCAGACAGTTTCAGTAATACCATTCTTGTATCCTGTAGTAAGGGATAATTGTTAAGTCAGTCCTGAACCCACTTCTCTAACCTTTGGGCCTACCAAAACTGTAGCAAACATCAACAAGCTACAGTTTATTTACTTGATTCATCTGTGGAAAGGGGCTACTCTTTTACCATCTTACCTTTGAGAACATTGTCAGTTGTTTGAAGGTTTTAATGTGAATGTCTGACATGAGATTGAGAGTTCCAAAGTCCACAACTGAGACCTGTCAAGGTCTTTCCTGGTGTCTGAGACTGTGCACCTGAACACAGTTCTTTACAACAATCATTCAAAGCTTTTTGAATTGTGCTACATAACACTTTGACCTGCAGCAAGCAGCAATATAGAAGCTTGGCAGTCTGAAAACACACTATGTGCAACAGTCTAACCCTCCACATTATGGAGCCCTCAGAGCTTTTGAACTCTAAATAATGTAGACTGGTGTGCAATGAAGGCAAGATTTAAAGTTCACATTTGTCTTTACCTGGAGGGATTAAATTAAATCCATAGCAAGGTTCTTAACCTTTGCAAATATCGTAAATCACAAGTAAGAGCTAATTATCTTTTGCTCATAAATGTCATATGGATATCATATCATTTTAGAGATGACAGCAAAATATAAAATAACTGAATAAACAGAAATGCCCAATTCTTTCGTGTGAAATAAACCTGACCTAGAACCAACATTTTGAGAAACACCTGTTTACTTTTCTTGCACCTAAACCTTTGAGGACTTTTAAGAATTGTTAATCTGGATTTTTTCTATTTCTATTCTGCCTTTCATGGCCACAACTCAAGTTTTTAATCAGATAAAATTTAAGGACTTTTGGACTGTTTACTTGGGGAGTTGTTTTATACAGAGGATTATCAATGATTTACCCAGGATTATAGACCAGATCTGTGAAAATCTAAAGCGATAACAATCCACAGACAAAGACTCCAGCAGGCGCATATTCTTAATGATTATTATACTACGGACAGCTGAAAATGGCCCAGAGTTATTACTATTCCAGCATGTCAGAAGCCTATTATGGCAGTCAATAACTAGAGCTATCTGTGGTTGGCAAGCTACAGTGCAGTGACCCATCAATACAAATTCCTCTTAGCCTGCACCACATGTCCACACATCCATTGATTGCAGTGAGTTCCAGTGATTTAAAGACTCTGTGCCAAAGATGTGTTAAGAGATTCAATGTCTCATGTACTTGTTGCATTACAGGTAATAAATCATTTGTCACAATAGCCCCTCGCAGAGTGACAAAATCAATTTCAGTTTCTCAAGGGAACAAGACCAGGGACCACTCTTTCAACATGCGGCCCCATTCTGTACTAGCACGACAATAAATACCTGGTCTAGAGCTCTAACTTAGAAGGTAGATGCAGTACACAGAGGACGTTTTACAATAGATCCATCCTCTATCAACACTTGTAGCACACAGGTTTTAAAATAGTCACAAGTGGGATATACAGTGTATAAATGATTGTGCAACAGTGCACTGTCCATCACAGTCCTTTTTCTTCACAATGTAGAAACAATCAATAATGAACTTTTAAATGTCTGATCCTACAACCAGAAATTGTACTTGTTACTGAACTTACTTTATCAGCTGGCAAATGTTGAGAAAGCCCAGTATTGGACTGTGTCATGCTTTTTACTGGTGAACAGATGAGTTGTTCTACAAACCACTGTTGCTAAATGAGAATTCACAACCCAGTCAGCAATCTGTAACTGTGCTTTTCAGAGTAACATAGGCAGAACGCTGCCAAAACTCTCAACAGTGATTAAAAAAGTGATAATTTGTATTTCCTTTCCTTCGAACCACATATAAAATCCCATTGTAACTAATGTAAATTACAATCTTCACTGTATACACGCATGATTGAGGATGAATGCCGTGCTCTATCACGCTCAGGCAAACTGTAGATTGTATCAGCTCTTTGAGAGAAATGTATGTCAGCCTGATCCTGATGCAGTCAAACAAATGGAGACCATGGCTTCTCATACAAGTTCTTCATTTAGAGACACTCGCGTCAAGGAATTGACCATTTATAGCATTGCGTTGGCATATCGGCTGAGTAATGGTGAGAAGTGGGTAGTCATAAAGGTCACTGTGAACGCTTGCATTAATATGTGTTGCCATGAAGCAATGATTGTTTAACATGAATGAAGCAGCCGATGGCAATCAGATAATACAACTAGCACTAATCTCCATATTTATGAATGATCCAAGATGAATACTGGACTTAACATTAGTATTTCTGTCAAGGAATAGTTAAATTCTACAAAAATAAAATAAGCTATACTATACCTCCACAGAAATTGTTAAAGTAGACTGAAATCCACATCAAGCATGTAAGGTCCCCCCCCCCCCCCCCCCCCAATGAGCCACCGGGACCCTCTAATGAATACAGTAGCCTGAATAATAAAATAAAGAGTTGCTGATCGCTCAGTGCATATAGGAAACCAGCTGCCTTGTCACTATTCTGAAGGTAGGGATACCTTGTTAAAATGCACTCTATCAAAGTTTCCTTTTGAAGTAATAGTTGATAGAAAACATAATGTGAATTTGACTTGACAGGTCTGTGAAAAAATTGATTGGGAAATACTGAACAAGACTGAAGAGGAGGGGAACCGGGGTGAAGTCAGGTCTCACAGTACTTTTGTAAATTCACCCCAACACACTGCATTTCAATTAAGAAGTTGTTCATTGCTCTGTAAAACTTAATAATTTAGTCCTCTTTTTTTTTTTTTTTTTTTAATTAATTTCTCGAACTTTATCTATGACACCCATTACTGTTTCACATATTTCAAAAAGAAAGGAGTTCATTTCACTCATCAAATATGAAGACAGTCCTCTCTGGATTATATGGAAATTGAAATTTAAACCCGCAGTATTGCTTCATCTCACTCACCAGAACAAGGATCCTTTTAAAGGGGTTTCATTATAAATGACACTGGTTGTCTGCCATTTCATCACTGTTGTTGTCACTCCCTGTGCCACAGTAAATAATCAAGTGGAAGTGGGCTGCATAGGCTCCGTTCTTTCTAAGGCATAGAAGATGAAAGTTTAAAAGTCCCGTTGTGAAAACTGAGTATTGATTATGTCGTAAAGAATTTACCTACTGTGGCTGAATATTGAATGAGTTTAGCAGGGGCAGGATGTGTCAGGGAGCAATGCACTATTCTAGCATTAAGATATTACAATACCGCAGCACTTGAATTAGTAATAACACAATTCTTAATGTTTTCTGACACTAATTTGTCAGTATTTGTGTCATATAGACTGCATGGCCTTTTTTTACTTTGTTTATTTCTCAGCCACACTAGTGCTGTGGCTCTAGTGATGGTAATGGCAGTTGCTTCACCAGTATACTATGAGTGGTAGTACTTTACCTTTACTTTACCATTGGATGGATTACCCCGACATTTCGTACAAATGGTCCCCAGAGGATGAATCCACTTGTGCCACTGTGAGGTTGACGTTTCTGTTTTTTAGTGAAATATCTCAACAACTGTTGGGTAGATTGTCATGAAATTTGGTATATATTTCCATGGTGCCTAAAGGATGAATCTCAGTGATTTTGGTGATCCCCCTGACTTTATAACTAGCAGCACCGGCAAGTCCAAATTTTATTTTATCCACTGAAATATCATTCACATACATTCCTGGTCACCTCACATTGAATCCTTATAAGTGTGTTCACCCCTCTGACTTTTCCTCTAGCACCTCCAGCAGGTTGACATTTTTGATTTTGATTCAAATATTTCTACAACTATCAGATGGATTGCCATGAAATTTGGTATAAACATTTGCAGTCTGGAACCATCATCAAGTCCTAATTAAAATTTGTTGTTTATGACCAAATACCCGCAAAACTTATGTCTTTGCCATCAGTCTCCACTTCTTTAAACTTCCATTATACCAATATTAGCTTAGCCATTGTGAGCTTGTTAGCTTGCTAAGGTTAGCATTTAGCTCAAAACACCGCTGTGTGTAAGAACAGCCTCACAGAGCCATTTGCGTGGCTGTAGACTTGAGTCTTGTTGTCATATTGATGTGTAAAAAGGAAATGATCATACATTACAAATACAATACCTGTCAAGTATACATACAACATACATACATATAGTAAGTGCCAATAAAATCTTAGCTGGAAAACTTGATGGTGGTAATGTGAAAATATGTCATTTCTACCAAATGTAATGCAACCTGAGAGATTTCCCCTGCGGGTGGCGAATTCAATTCCTTTGTGTTTAACTTCTTGTGTAATTTGTTTCATCAGTGGTGATATCCTGTACCTCTCTGTTGCAGCCTCATGCTGTTATTTAGGGCTGATAATATGAGAATTTAACATCTTGCCTTGTGCAGCTTTCCACACTAAGCTCAGTGTTCACACAGGCTGCACTAATGGGAACAGAAATCTGACTGTTTGCATTCTGTGGCACAGATGTTATCAGGTCTGTTTACCTGTCCCATCTGGGATCAGTGTTAATGTGGCAGCTTCTCACTTTTTTTGTTTTAGGCAGCTGTAAGAAAGTGTCCCTTCAGTACATGAAGTAAAAATCAGTAATTGCTAACATTAGTCATTAAAAAAAATGTACTCCTCCTACAGTGCCCTCCAGGGTTGAGTCCTATGAAGGATGGGACTGGGTGCTACGACCACCACATTGGCATTGACTGCTCTGACGGTTTCAATGGAGGATGTGAGCAGCTGTGTCTCCAGCAGCTGGCCCCTCTAGAGGATGACCCGACGCTCTACAACATCCAGATGTTCTGTGGGTAAGGAAGAACAGATTCACTAGCTTATATTTTTAATTACTATAATTATTTTATTTCCTAACCCTGTCATGTTGAGCCCTATCATCATTCATGTGGCATCCAGTCCTGTGAATGTTTGCACATTGAAAGCAAGAAAGCAATATCAGTCCCTATATCATTATACCAATACTTATGGATTAAGTACTGGATTTTGCAAATGCAGTATCTTGACTACAAAACTTTTTATGTTTTGGAGTCTCCATAACTGCAACCATTGACCTCAAAGTAGGTGTATGCTTTGTTTTTATAACAAACTTAAGTACAGTTTTCACTTTAATTTGCAAGAGCAGTAATTTATTGGATTTTTGTCTTTAGATGATCTACTTGTCTTTATTTCTTAAAAAATGTACTTATATCTACTAACAACTACATTATACTGTGTTATAAACTATTAACTGTTTATATGCTGCTTGTAAATGCGAAATATGGGGACTTAAAGTAAAGTGTTACCTACAAAAGTTACACAACAATGCAATGTACACAACCCTGAAATATACATTAAGAGTTGTGTTACCATACTGATGGGTGGCAAATTAAAGGAAACCCAACATAAAGTGTCTTAGTCCAACACAAGACTCCAGAACAATGATCCTTGGTATAGATTTGTCAAGTCTCTGAAATCTACTAGAGGGATGAAGATCGTTCCTCTTAAAAGATACTCCCCTCATTTGATTTTTTTTGATGATGATGGTGGCCAGTGCTGTCCAAAATGTTAAGATCTGGTGACTATGAGGTCCATAGCATATGATTCACACCATTTTCATTTCATTAAAGCATTCAGTGAGGCCAACTGGGGTCAATTTGTTGAGGTCAACAACATTTACTCAGAGGTGTAACAACATTGGCTGTTAATTCCTCAGTTGTATCATGCAGTATACCTGTATAAAACCATGTGTATTCATTATGTTTCTCCACACATTTATTTAGATGTTCCTTTAACCTGACACTCATACAGCTGCTGACAGTGATTGAGATCTTCTTGCATAACAATGCTGTACCATGTGATAGTTGTATAAGTCTAAGTCTATCTCACCCACCTGTACATTCAATCAGTTGTTTGTGTTTCCTTGCTGCACCATTTACTAACACTTAGTCTAGAACACTAGATGATCCTTTAATACATATATGGTTGAGGTAGTGTAATAATAAGAGTATAGAGTAATTGGTGCTTGCTCAAGTAGTTAATATAGTATGCATATTATAAATATGTCTCTCTATCCATTTCCAGTGACCTTTCATATACGTGCATATAAATCTTTTGTTCATGTGGGTACTACATGAAATATTGTTAATGCAGCAGTCCAAGATCAATGCCTGCAGTTATTATGTGTCTAAGGCAACTTAATATAACTAAAGCTTTTAAATGGTTCTTCAGCTAGTGTGGCAAGTGACATGAATTTCCCATTAAAGTCAGATTTTACCAGCATCTGGTGCTCAGCGTGAGGTAAATTCACTCCCTGCTCACGTCCTCAAGTGTGATTTAATACAGAGCTCCATTTTCTGTGGAAGTAGGTATTCTCTCACTCACTAAATTCCCCAGAAATTAATGACATATATTTGTTTGGTTAGGGCAGAGCCAAGCCTAAACTGGCCAACTGAAAGAAAATAAACAATGCATTAGTGTTATGATGGGTTGGACAAAGCCAACAGAGTATTATTCAGAAAACACCATTAAGTATTGGTAAGAGTTGGTAGAGTGAGAAAGACATTTTGGGTTGGTCGATCTTTTTGGTTGGAACTGACAGGTATATCTTCAAAGAATGTTTTTGGACGAGGTAGGTGGGTTGGCACGGCTGGTGTTATTTCTTTATATCAGACATCTCCCTCATGAAGCATAATTCACAGTAAGTCACTCACTCTACAGTGTGGGCAACATACTGCAAGTTGTCCATAGATTAGGAGGAAGTGGAGGAAAATGGAGAATGCTGTCAGACCGGGATTTGTTGTCAAGTATTGGCTCTTTACAGATGTTGATGTGCTGTAGTGATAGTTTCTGAAATATAGTCTCAATTTAAATTGTCCACTTTTCAATAGGATGAAGGTTCCACCATAATGACAGATAAAAAATAGTTTACCTGGATGGAAGTTTTTCTTTTCACCCTCTTTTAATAGAACTCTTGGTCTGAATACTTTCCCCAGTCTTTGCTTTCGAGGCTTTGACAAGTATAAAGTCCTGAGGGGAACATTGAATTCTTGGAATGCTTTGGACAGAATTTCAATTTCTGCACAATTTCAAGTTTTCTTCATGATGTTGAATACATGCAGGACAGATGGCTGTTACAAGGTTCATATTATTGCAGCATAGAGGAAATGTTTTTGTTCCTTTACTTTTGCAGGAGGCAAGAAGTAGGTAATGTTTTTTGCCTCCTGCTTCAAGTTGATTGTTCAAGGTCAAATAAAAAATAATCTGTTGATTGTAAGCAGGTAAAATGCATAATTCAACAAAAAAATCTGAACAAATGAAATGATGAAAGAGAGTAAAAGCAGAATTGTGGAAGCTGTTACATTTTTAGGAGGCGCATGGGCATTTCATGGAGACAGAAATATTTATGGAATTTTGATTTTTTTGGGGAGGTTTTTAGTTTAGGTTGTTTGGTAACACTGTTGGAGCAAAAAACAACACAGTACAATAGGTGATTTTAAAGATTTGTAAGGGAAAACAAATGTATAGGCATCTGCAAACTGGGCCAGATTTTTAACTGCATTTTGACATGTAGCAGGTTCTGCAGAATCTCATGGACATCTTTGCAAAAGCTGTACAAAGAGGTTGATAAAAATTAAACTTTTTCATATACTACAGCATTGTAAGAAATGTCAAGAGAGATGCCACTTCAGTGATGAAGTTTGGATACGCTTTCTCATTCAAGGCAATGGGAAGGTGTGTCCAAACCTTTGACTGGTACTGTATATATATTAGTTTTCACTAATTAGACTGAGAAGAGATCTTCTCAGGACTATGCAGGCATGTACTGATTTTGCTTAATTAACCTCTCCTTCACTTACCTGTTTGTTTTGCTTCACTTAGTTATTGTTGGAGTTGGGTGACCTTATGTAAGTCCCATATGTAATGTTTGAAAGTGAAGATCTAAGATACAAGATATGTAAGAGAAGTGAAAAAACAAGAAAAAACACTTGTTTAAATCATCCAGATTGTGAAAACACCATCAGGTTCTGTAAACATCAGTTTTCTAATTGAACTCAACAAGCTGTTGTTTGTTCTGTCATTTTTACATTTAACATCATGTTGCAGGCACAGTGTACCACGCCAGATTTACATAAATACTAACTGCTGCATCACTTAATTCTCAACAACAGCATTTTGTTGTTGTCACTTCGCACAGTGCAGATGTGGCTAATCCTCCACTGTTCCCACTGGAGACTGGCATTAGCTTTGC
The DNA here is from genome assembly GCA_038419695.1 of Scomberomorus guttatus. Taxonomy (NCBI): domain Eukaryota; kingdom Metazoa; phylum Chordata; class Actinopteri; order Scombriformes; family Scombridae; genus Scomberomorus; species Scomberomorus guttatus. The sequence continues at coordinate 6,653,151 of CM076457.1, forward strand.
GACATTTGGCATCCAGCTCCTCTCATTGTGAATCCCTGACAGATTATCTTTCTCTCTTTAACCCCCAACCCCTCATTTTTTTTCTTCTTCTCTCTCCCCTTCATCTGTCTTTGCTTCATTTCACAGAGTACATAAAACACCCTCATGTCAAAACATCAGTATGAAAAAAGCCTTGTGAGGACTCTCACTGTTTAGATTCTAGCTCCCTTTTTGGGATGGAGGATTTTGTGCTAGTTGAGTGGAATTGATTTAGCTGATTTTGTACTGTGGAGTTGTGAGGTCTGGAGTTCTGCATATTTTGAACCCTGCAAAAATGTAGAAGCTGATCTCACATGGTTCAAGTCCATATTATTGACATCTGGTTGTAAGTATGTTTACATCATCCATATTTATCACATAAGGAATGGAATGGAATCCTTAGCATTAAAAGATAAGTCTGTTGATATTCAGTAATTTCACTATTGTCAACAAATTCTACGAAAGGACCAAATCTAACAATGAATTGATCATATTAACAAGTATTGTCTGCGTATCCAAATCTGGATATCTTATTCCTCTGTACCATAGAGCTCCATTGTTGTCCATAAACTATTAAAAACATGTCAATAAGCCACACTTGAATTGACTGATGTATTTTTTGTTATGATAAACAGGTGCACAGTAGTTCATTTTGAGAGCAAATCCATGGCTGAAACTAGTCCCCAACAAATGCATTATTTCCTCCCATTTTACTACAGTGCCAAGCTGTTTTAGGAAATTACTGAGCCTTGTTAAAAAATGAAACTATATATTTGTGAGTTTTTACATGTATGTATTAACAGAGCTGGATACGGTGCCGCTGTTCAGCCTTCCTGACAACTTTCCTTGTCAGGAACTTTCCTCGTGGTATTGCAGCATAAAAACTCCCCTCCGGCGCAAAAAGCATTTTCCCCATAGACCACCATTATAAAACAGACATATATAAAACTTTTTACAGGACACCTCAAACTGCAAAGAATGTGAATGATAACTCTTTGTGTTTTGAATTTTTAATATATGAAGATTTTATATTTGTAAATTTTTCCTTGGGCCAAGAAAAGTAGTTTTAAAATCTGTGACATCATCCCAATATAAAGTCTAGGGCCCAAGTGGGAACTCACAGCCAGCAAAGCAACATGGAAGCAAACCTGGAAGCTAAAAACCGTTTTGGCTCATGTGGCAGGCAAGCAATTTTCATTCGATATAATAGGCGCCATCTTTGAGTCTGGTATCTAGTTCTTATAATACATTATGGTTTTTACATAATGAAGTATCTTCATCAGGAACAAGGTATCTTGGGGCTGAATGCTAGAGAAAGGGTAGAAGTCAAAGTGTAACTGTATAATTTAGATCAGTGTTTGAGCACTTGACCAGTCGGATCAGAAGCTAAGCCCAAAGAAAATTTGGCCATGCAGATCAGAGACAGTAACTTATTGATCCTTTTTATCTGCTGTGTGATCCTCCATAATCATTTTAAACTTGTCAAGAGAGGGCAGCTCCCTGTTGTATAGTTGATTATTTAATTTAGAGCTTAGCATTTTTAAAATGTGCAATCTAACCAGCTCCAGCTCTGTAAAAACAAATATAAGCATAATTACACTAACCTTAAAATGCTCTTGTGTCATTTTCTGCATACTAATGATTTTCTAACCCTAAGGAACTACACTGAAATGAGTTTGGAAAATGCAGGAGCAGAGAAAAAAGAGAGAAACAAGCCAATTAACAGACAATAAAGGAGCAATAAGTAATTAAGTAACCTAATGTCACAGTTCTCAGGAAGGACGGAAGGAGAGGGGGAAATGCTCTATATGAATCATTAATCAATTTAATTACTCTTTTCACTCTAGGTGTATTGAGGACTACAAGCGAGGGCCAGATGGGAGGTCGTGTCTGCCGCTGTCTGAGGCCTGCACTGAGGGGATAGACTGTGGGGAAGCAACGGACATCCCCGCTAACCAGACTGTGTTTGGAGACCTTTTCTACGGATACAACAACCACACCAAAGAGAGCACCTCCGGACAGATCCTCAAAGCCACATTCAGGTAAACACACAAGCTGTTTGTGAAGTGGAGCATGTGGGACATTGTTCTGCTATTTGTATCTCAGCAGGGAAACAGTTTGGCAGGATGTGGGCTCTTGGCTCCCACAGTGGCGATATCCATGATAGAGCTGTTTTAGTTATCATACTTTAAAGTGCTTTGGATGAAATTATCTATGAAGTGGCAGATGTTTTATACAGTACATGCAGTCATTTTTTTCAATGAGTCATTATAGCCTTAATTGCTAAATTCAGGCCCTCTAATAAGTCTGCTGGTGGTCCTTTTGGAAATGATTTCTCCGTTGATAAGATTGGAAGACTTATAGTAGCTTTGATGTCTGCCGTGATGGTGTTGATTGACAGCTGTGGTTAACAGTTGGCTCACCTGCTGCTCTCCCCGGCTCTCTCTCCGGGACTCGTATTGAGTCAGACTATTGTCGCAATATTTCACTAAGTTTAATGTTATTTGATTATGATACCTGCCCTGTTAGCACAATTTGTGAAGCCCAAGTGTGAAGTGCTCAGTGTTTCCAGTAAGCTAGCGTTAGCTTGGGTCCAAGGTAGCAGGGTGTGTTTTCAGAGTGTGAAAGTCAACGCCCCGCACCCCCTATTTGGAAGCTCCTGGCTCCAAATGAAAAAGATGGCGCCGACCATAAGCTGCAACTCTGGGCTTCAAACAGGCTCCAATGTAAAACAATAGGTGACATCACACCTCGCTACATCCATCTTTTTATACAGGCTGGGGATCACACCCAGAGGTGGTCTCTGGCTTCCAGTATGATTGAATCTCAGCCGGGTGTAAATGCAATCTACATAGTGGCCACATTTAGAAAAATAATATATCTAACAAAGTTGAAAGGTCACCACCAAAAGCTGCAGATGTAAATAAACAGAACCCATACAGCAGCATGTTTTCCTTCACCTGGAAACATGATTGATTGTACGTTCTGCAGCTCCATCTGCAAACTGAGATCTGATCACAATGCAGGCAGAGTCAAAATAATGAGAACAGTTATTATGTTAGTTATACAAAACCAGAAATTAAATCCTGTTACTTACAGGGAATTCTAACCAATATCTATTCATTTTTGGAAGGAAAAATGCATGTAAATGGATGGTGATTCCCATAAAATCAGTGTTTCTTGTTATGACAAAAGGAAATTGCATTAGGTAGGTTCTAACTACTCTAATGCAAAGCTGCTGATCAGATTTATTTCTTTCCGGTAGATAATTGCATTTTCTATATTCCATATTCATCAGGAGAGTTAGTACAAATATATCACCACAGGGGAAAAATGAGCAAATAAGCAAAAGACACTAATTGAAAAGTCAGTACACAAGCTACAATATATTCAGTCAGATATCCTCCATGGGGATTCCTGCTTTCTCATATTTAATTCCACCCCCATTCAGACAGACATAGTGCTGAAACCCCCTGTTGAACGCTACTGTTATTGTTGATAGAGGTGTTAGTAACCTAAGCACCATGCTTCGCAACCTTTCCGACTCTCTCAAGTATGAATATGGTTTAAGTCACATAACAGTAAAATGGAAAGTGTTGTGGTGCATACATACATAATCAGGAAGTAGATCTCCACAGGTTGTAAAAGCATCACAGATAGGTAGTATATTTAAAGGTTATTTCATTATAGAGCATGAGGATTTTCTGGTAGATTTTATGTCAATTCCCTCTCAGTAAAAAGATAATAGTGATAGTAAACCTTGCCACTGTCAGGGATTGTCCTCTATAAAACACAAGACATTTCCCCTATTCTCAGGCAAATACTCTGAGGAGATGAAAATACTGAAAGACCCTCCCATTACCTCTGCGGGGTGGGTATTAAGCCACACAGGTCTAAAGAGATGCCTTTTCCCTTTTGTGATTTGTATGGGGTTTGCTGTGGATAGTAGAGTACTTTGAACGTGCTTAATTATCACTACCCGCATGCTGCAATCATTTCCACTGAACTCAGGAAGCCAGAAGGTCAGCAAAGTCGTCTGTAGCCGAGGAATTTAATTTGGGCCATGCATAGAATCCGCTGCCTGGAGGCAACTCACTCACTTAGGGATCCACCACTGGAGTCATACAGAGAGAGGGAGGGGCGAGTGAAGCAGGAGAGTTAATATCATCAAGCATCTAAATCTCAAATGCTCTGATCTCATTTGAAAGTGCTTGTGAATGGATAGCAAGGTCTGAGGCAGACTTTGAAGAGCACCAAATGCTTCCTGTGCAGATGAGGTGGTGGAAGAGGAAGAGGGACTCTTTAGGGAGGCATGGTTAATGCAAGGCCTAATTATAAGAGATGGCAGCAAATGAATTAAGTCTGACCAGGAGCCAGTGTGCTGAAATTGAACCTAATTGGACCAGAGAAACATTTGAATGTAAAATGAACAAAAGTTAAGGGGAAGGGAGGATTGCAACTGAACACCTAAGATCCGTTAGAGGTTTGAGGTCAGTGGAGCTCCTTATTTCAAAAGCTAAAAGACAAATAAAACTGTAGAAACTGTTGTGTTGTCAGTCTCTGACAATACATAGCTGATGCACTGTGGCAAATCTGTACCCAAGAAATCTAAATGTCAAATTTTAATGTTGGACAGCAAGAAGGACTATACTGCTGGTCAGTATCAAACAGATGCTCAAACTGTGTAATGAAAAATGAGGTTCATATTGCAATGCAGTATTTTAAAGATGTATAAGTTTAGGTCTCCAATATGTCGCAGTAACAGAAAATGTCACGTTAAACACAGTTACTGTAGAAGGGGCACACCGCCGATTTTATATGTCAATTTACCCGTCATGATAGCATTACACTGCCTGTTAGAACAGTTGTGTCATGTCTTCTTTGGCTCCTCTGGAGGACATCACAAGTCTGATAAAATCACTCTCTTGTGATGTCCTGTGATTAATCTCAGTTTGGGCTAGAAAGTACACATGAACAGAACAGAAAGTCTACATTACAAATGAGGGACATGTAGTTGGACAGACATGTTGTTTACCAGAGGGAGGAGAGTTATATGTTGAGAAAAAAACATGAAGCTAAAGTGAATTTTACAGGTGACGTGATTGCACACAGAGTCAAATGGAAAGATGCGTCCACACGAGTTGAAAATGTTTTAACTTGAGCAAAAGATTTGCGTGTATCCCACAACTTTATGAATCTGTTATTATAAACATACAAAGACAAGAGCTAAAAGGAGAGATGGGAATGAAATAAGTGAAAGAACCGGAGTCTCTGATGAGTTCTGAGTTCGTTGAGAGGCTGAACTGAACACAAACACGCGGGCCCACTCCCACAGACATGGTGGGCACGTCTGTGGTCCAGCTGTCTAATTTGCACAATGAACGAAAATTTGCTTGCCTTTTTGTCTGAACACAACTTTTAAAAGGTTTGATGTACAAAGCTTAATGAATTTGGGTATTTTGCTGATCTGATCCAAAACTGAAGCAGCTATCAGACCTCAACCTAAGTGTAAATGTAGGATCCAGTGTTTTTTGGAACTTGACCCATACTAAGGACTGAAAGTCTTGATAGCTGGGCTTCTGCTGCATCGATTTTGACCGTTTAAAAATCTGTCTCCTGAAAGACCCATCAACATAATTGGTGGAGTACTCTTCAAAGAGAAAGAGCAGCAGGGAAGTGTCTCTTTTCCCTCTTAAATGAAATGCTGAGCAGCAGATTTGTTGGCTCAAATATAATTCTTCTTTTGAGAAATCTCTGAAGGTTTTTAGAAGCTGTCCTAAACACTGGATTCAGTGGCTGAATCTCTTCATCACTCCCACTCCCTCTACTCCCACTAGACAGTAACACTGAGGACCAAAGAGTGTGCAGTTAACTTGACACTGTGTTAAATGACCCATAGTCGGAGAAGCTTTCAAACTTTAGAAAATTCTGTTATCTCAAAGCCACTTGAGGCTGCAAAAGTGCAAAGTTGAATGCGTAGCATATTATTATTGGGCTGCTGTAAGTCAGTGTTACCAAAAATATGCAAGTGAAACAGCACCGTGGCCTGCTGTCCTCCCATATCCTTATTAGATGGACTATTTGTCCTTGACAGAAAGCTAGAGAGAAAGAGAGGCAGAGAGGGGGGGGGTAGTAAGGCAACCTTTATGTGATGTTCACTGGCACTTCTTCAAAAGCCCCTACCCCACTGCTCTGGAGTGGCACAAAGCATCTGTCTCCATCATTCAGTGACGATGAAAAGAAGTCGTCCAATTTTGATATTGTTTAATCATGAGTAGAGGTTTGAAAAAGGGGGAAAACACCAAGGCAGTCCAAACACACCATGGATAAAAGAGAAGATGAAGCTTCTCTTTTATTTTGTTTCTTCAAAACACATGCTGCAATCTATTCTTGTCTTTTTCTCTGTCAAACATACATTTCTTCTTTGCTACTTTATTTATTCCCTTCACCTTGCTACCTCACGCAAAATACCTTCCTCATCCACAGAAAATTGAAAATATTGTAAACAATCCCTCCAAGTCAAAGTTTTCACTGTTAATCTTTTATTTATCTGGAGAAAAAGGCCGGTATGGGGGGGAAAAATGGCTTTGCTTGGTGGCCCCTGCGAGGTTTTTCTATTTAGACTGTCTGCAGCAATAACAGAAAGAAGGGGAATAAAAGAGAAGCAGCAAGTGGTGTGAGCAGGTGCCCAGTGGCGTCTCACACACACACACACACACACACACACACACACACACACACACACAAGTAGAAAATAGCCAGGGCACTTAGGCACGAACACAAATGCATACCCACACACACATACACACAGGGACATGGCCGCAGTAGGTGTGCGGACTTCCCATTTACCGGACAGCCAAGTCCTTTCAGCTACATCTCCTGAGAACGTCATCACACACACACACACACACACACATACACACATACATATACACAGAGCTGGTTTGAATCTGTCCACCCAGCATGGCTCCCTCACGGGTCATCTTTCAAGCTCACCAGCCCTGAAATGCTTCTCATGTTTTTCGGAAAGGGGAGTACACCCAGCCCTCAACAGGAAGCTTCCTCTCCTGCTTCAGAGGCAGACTTGTTATTATCATTTCAAAAAAAGGGAAGTGTATTTGCTTGATTTCCTTGTGTCTATGAGAAGTGGATAACCAGTCGTATCATCGTCACTGGCAGCAGGCTGGTGGGGAATGAGATGATTTTGGTAACAAATAAGCCAAATATGAGACGCCCAGGAGGAAGGTCTTATCATGGTGAGATCTCGGGAGAGTGCCAGGCGCACGATATGATCTGAGTTCATATTACAGAGCTCTATGACAGGGTCTCTATCTTCCTCTCTCTGTGGGTGTCAGTGGGCTCCAGTAATGAGGTGTTAAAAAGCTAACCTCTTCTCATTACTCCCAACACCGTCCTCCCTCTCCTCCCATTGTCCTCTCTTTTCCTCTCTCACACGACAGGCTCAGAGCAGGTTTTAATGAATATTTTAGTGCCCTTTGTTCTCATTCTGATGGCTGCTTGGGATCAATGATTAGACCACACTCCCACCTGACAAACCCCACCCAAACTACTTTGTGCGGGCATCTCTCCTTTGCTTCTCTTCTTTTTTTTTTTCTTTTTTTGGTTCAGAGACTCCCACCGCCTCAGTTTATGTACAGTACCACACCCCCAAAATCCCCCCTCAAGAGGAATACCTTCACTGACTCGGTTAATTAAAATATGAAATGTGTTTAAGGCAGTCTGATGGAGAGGGTGGGGTGGGAGGAGGTTGTTGGTGGCCACTGATGGGTTCTTATTGAAAACTGAGTTCATTCAGTTACCTATTCAGGGGGTTCAGCATGTTTTGTCACATTTCACATTCAGGTGGCTGCCTCACCACAGCTCCTTGTATAGGAAATTAATGTCTTTGATAAGTTTTGGCTGTTTGACAATAGTTCCTTGAACTTCAAGACAGATTTCACTCCAAGAAAAGGAATTATGACATCCTTGCAGTGCCAGATGGCTGTTAAATGTTACATGTCATCATCTAACAAAATTAACAATGAAAAATTGTCAGAGATGAATGCAGTGAATGGAACTTGGCCCATATTCCACTTAGCATGAATCTGAGGAGAAAATAAATAAAAATCAGCGCCGTCCTCAGTGAAGACAACTGAGATTCACTCATTACATTCCCAATTTGTGTTCTTTGTTGAACTGACTGCTGAAAACATTCATAATTGCTTTCAGCAGAAACTGACAGATGTTTGGCTCCAGTGTCAATAAAATCCCAGACAAGAATCTTGTTTTTCATTGTTTTAGCTGCACCCACTTTAGCAACTGGCAAATAAAGTGTTTCAGTACAAGCTGATGATGCACATATGTAACCAAATGAGTAGTGATACTGCATTATACTGTATGTTCCACTTCTACGTCATTTCACTCCAGAAACTCAAGATGCATGAAGAAGTATCATCCCAATTTAGTGCCTTACCACACACTCACAACTCAGATAAGCTTTGTTTCACGTCACCTGCAGCTAATTTAACAATGTTTTTATGAGCCCAATTTCCTTCTAATTATGTTGCACCCCTGGCCACGCTGTGACCATGCAAGTACAATGTCATTTGAATGGTGATATTTGACGTAACTGCTGCAGCGCTGTTTCTACTCCAGCCAGTGGCTTCTGTTGTTCTTAAGCTGTGACTTTCCCAAAGGCAACAGTTTACAATTTGTAAATATTTGTGTACCATTTTTATTTTCACAGCTCAGGCCCAGAACACTGCATGAATATGGTACATAGTGTATAATGGTGTACAATGGTGTATATTAAATGAAAAACCACTGTCACCACTGTGAGCCACAAGGACCTCTAATGCTTTTTTAATGGCTGCTACTGTGCATATTTTAAAAACGCTAGACTTTTATCACAGAAAATGCACTTGACTTAAAAAGGGCTGCAACTGAGAAGACCATCCATTTTACCTAATTGAGATCATATTTGCTCTTTTAATAACTGGTGTCAGATATAATTACTAGTGGGAAATATTCTCAGCATAGAGGAAGTGGTCATTTGAAATGTGAGAAAATGAAAATAAATAGCTGTAAATTAGTAATTCATCCAGAGATCCTAGATTATGACAGAAAATGCTTTGGTATCCTGTGGTACAGAACCACACAGACCAGCCATGTTGGTAAACTATGTGCAGTTTACTGAAAGGATCATTTCAATTTATTACCACCTGGGTCTTACGTTGATAGTTTGGGCTGTCCTATCTGTAATTCTTATCCGTACATATGTGCAGGATCATATTTTCGCTGAGGGGTGCTGCAGAGTATAAATGTGTGCATGACTATGTATGTGCGCACGCTTACACACTTTCCTTCCATCCATTTGCAGTAACGCACATTACAAGTTACTTTCACTCCCTGGCGACAACCCAAGTGACCGCCATGAACTAGAATGGAATATTTACAAAATGTAGCAAATGATGTAAGACACTAAGCGACCAGAAACACCACACTTTAATATTAAATATCTAAAGGAGATCAGCATCCCCCATTTATCAGCATGGGCACTTTTGTGCATAGGCACATACACTATACATACATAGCTCTTGTCAATTTTCTTCCTCAGTTAATCAAGTTCAGTTCAATTTTTCAGATTTTTTTACTAATACTTTACTCTTTATCACTAAACAACTACAAGGTCCATTCACCTATTATTTATGGACAGGTTGTTGAAGGTTGTTATGGTTTGCTTCTACCCACAATTGAATACAATGATCAATCATAGTCCAAAGTAATAACAACCATACATCAATAACAAACAATACCAAAATTATGGACCTTTAATTGTAGGTTCCAAAGGTGGCCTTGTGTTCCACTGTGTTCTTTTCATCAAAGGCTCGATGTCCAACCTGTCCAAAATGTCAAATGTCAAAGTGTGGAGAATGACCTCTTAGAGGAAGCGACAGACACAGGCAGGCAGTGTAGGCAGAAATAATGTTTCTGTTTTGTCATTATATTCAATATCATTGCCTACACTGACATTTTACCAAAATAAACAACATAAAAATAACTGCAGGATCTAAGTTAAAAACAAATTACCAGTGTTTTATCAAATTAATGTCAACAGTGGAAGAAAGGATTGTTGTTGTTTTAAGGCCATAATATGTCAAGCGTGTGATTTTTAGGTTGTTGTTAAGTTCTGCCCCAAGTGACCCAAAAAAAAAAAAAAAAAAAAAAGTAGAAGTGGTATGCAGATTTAAGTGACAGTTTTTAATACAGCAATTACTTCTGGCTGCCAAATGCGGCTGTTAATGTACAAGGTTGCTTAGTACATTGAAAAATGTAAAATAATCAGAGGACTACGGATCCCTGCAGGAGTAAAATAAACTATAAATATATTCTCATCAGCTTGGTCCCGAGATCCCTGAATGACTTAAGTTACTGATTTATTGAAGTCATTGTGTTGTGGAACCTTGTTGTGAACCTAACTGGCATTGAGACAAAGAATGATGGAGCGGACAAAATGAGTGAGTTCAACCAAGAGTCACTCCTGGCAACAGACAAATGAGGACATCAGCTCTCAGACTGAAGATGAATCACATATCAGCAGAGCAATCAACTTTAATGGAATATGACATGCTTAATGTGAGACTTTGTCTCTTCAATACATACGAGTCCTACACAATTGTTACTTTGTATTGATTTTCCCTTAATGATCTGCCAGAAAGCATTGCTTTCCAATCTGCCTCATATGAAAAATATACACACACATTTATTTATGTATCTTTGATGTACTCTTACTAATTTAAGAAAAGTTATAGGTCATCTGTACAGTAGCTATTGATATATTTGTGCATAGGGCAGAATTTGGGGAATTAGGTCTGATGATTACTTTGTTTTTCTCAGTGTATCAATATCGAGTTGATTCTCAAATTCCAAAAGGATGGTGGGGCTGAGAGAATTTGGATGACTGTAACATTTGATATATTTTTGTCTCACCTGCCTCTCTTCATTCATTCAAATTTATCTCTTATATATCATTGTAGCTCTTTGTCTTCTTCCTTCTTGTCTCCCTCCTTCTCTCCATGTTGGACGACTGAGTTACTCGTGTCTCTAAATAGGATCTCCTATTGTCTCTCTCTCCACACCAGGCAGAAGAACTTTGCCCGAGGCATCGAGCAGCAGCTCCCAGATGGCATGGTGGTGGCATCGGTGCCAACAGAGGTTCAGTGCCACGAGGAGCTGTCGGACCCTGTGCCCGACCCAGAATACCTCACAGGTAAGAAACCATATTTCATAGTTTACACGGCTGGTTCACAGCTGCACCATAGTACTTCATCACTTGCCTGTCGGAAATTTTCATTTCTCAAAAAAAAGTCAACTTCTCAGGGCTTGAAACCCAGAATGAAATGCTATTTGAATAGCCCAAGGTTGCTGCATATAAATTCTGACATTTTAGTCATTTATAATGTTTGGGCAGTCTGCCACTCTGAGACCTGACCTGGGACAGGGAAGTTGGTATTGGACGTAAATCACAAAGTTGAGAGTCATCCAATATGGATGTAATTCTTGGGAATACTGCGTCTACATGGGTAGAATTCTATTGCTCTGAGTCTCACGGCTGTGTGTCAATATGTCTTATACCCGAGTGGATCCAAGTGGACTCGATGGAAGCTCTGATTACATGGTGTATTATAATCATCAAGAGAGCAATTTTTTAGGCAGGATTGCTCATTAATTGGTGGAACATCATTCTGCTGCCAGTGTTTGTGTCTATTTTTGGTTTGTTTAGCTTGACTGTATTTTTTAAAATTGGGTCTAATTGTCCTCGGGTCCCTTTCGGATCAAGTCTCTTTTTTCGAAAATTTAATTTTGCACCCCATGTTCAGGTAGGTTTTCCAGAATTGCAGAAGTCAAGATTCTTTGTTACTAAGCAACATTAGGGAGGTCAGAGTCTCAGCTCACCGTCCAAGTCAATAATGAACGTGAAGGGAAAAATAGGTAGCACATTAGCAAAATAATGATGTAGCACCACTGTCAGGATTCATTAGTCGGTGGCATCAGAAGCCAGCTCGCTGTTCTCTTCATTACCAGTGCAGCACATGCCAGCGATGTTTGAACAGCACACAGCCGTCCAGCGTGAAACAGCTGCCATTAACACAGTAACAGGGGGAGAAAAAAAAGAAGAAAAATCCTTGGCTTGCTATAAATCAGGCAATTTCAGAAGGCCAAAGATTTGTATCTGTCCATCTGGGTGCCTCATTATCTTCTGACCTCGTTCTTTCTTTTTTTTTTTCTTTGTTTTATTCTCTAAATGTTTGAAAATACCCTGAGCAATCATATGGCATGAGTGATTGACTAGCTGAAGATAAAGAACCATTCCAATATGACAGAATCTTAGGATAATGTTTCCACTCTTACCTTTAAGTCTGGCATTTAAGTTGTAGAACATGTAGAAACATTATAAAGTGCTATAAATGATATACTCCTCTTCTCTGCCTGCATAACTAATAACCATTGTCTTCATGTTTGAAGAGCAGTTCACAGTACCACAATGGAGAGTATAAAATGAATAATTATATTTCAGCATATTTCCTGGAAATGTTTCATTCAGGCAGCTTGCATGCTAAGCTTACTCCAGACACCTGTGTAACTGCCTCTGAATTCCCTTACAATGTAGAAAGCAGCAGATTGCAGGATGGGTTTATCGTTTGTTGATATAACAGCAGAGGTACAAGGCCAGTCACGGCAGCAATTCAAAACCACATCATAGGAAGTTACGTCCGAGGTGATGGACACTCAAATGGCGACAGAGCGGCACGGACTCCAACTGCCATTTATTGGAAACTTCGGAGGATATTAAAACTCTAAATGGGTCTTCTGCTGTCACATTCCTCAGCCCCTGTCCCCCCCTTTGTCCCCCCCCACTGCCTGCACAGCTCAAACCTTTTTATCCCTGCATCGCCCCTGGCTCACAGTGCACACGGCCAGAACAGAGCGTAACACAGCAGCACTCCGCCTCTTGTGCCTCTGTGTTGGGCCTTTGATGCAGCAGCTGTGGGCTTTATTGAAGAGTAATATCATGAATGGAGATATCATTTCAAAGCATCCAGCAGGGTTCCATAGAAGCACACACTGTACTCTGGGACACAGTGGTGCAGTTTTCCAACCCAAGTTAGCTGATGCCTGATGCTGGAAGGTGCGTGGAAAGTACAATATGGTGATCCGAGGAACGATGTGAAAATTCAGTGTCACATCTGGGCTACCCTCTTTTCCTCTAGCTTCTATGGCCTTGTTTACACCTACCTTAATATGCGTCTCGGGTGATCCGATCACAAGTGGACAGCTCTAAGTACAGGTGTGAACGCACCCAAGATGCATTGAGGACGCATTGAGATCTAATCACGCAGACCACATTCAGAGGTGGTCTGGACTGCATGTGGCCACATTTCATTTAGCAGTGTAAACGCAATGTGTCCTGGGCCACACTTAAGGACGGCCTACTCAACTGACAAACTCTATTTTCGGGCAGAGTAGGTACAGGAAGTGCATTCCTGCCTCCTGGTCTGTGACACTCCGTCCAAAGCTGTGTTCAACTTGTTTGATAATAAATACATTATTTTGTTTTTCCATTTTTCATGTGAATTAACGAAACGAAAATCCACTTTCCTTTTTCCTGTTTTTCCTGTTCTCCTAACCAGTTTTCCTTTTCAAATCGGTTTTTGGAATAGAATTAAACCAAAACCAGAAAATAACTTGTTTTTCGCTTGTCTGACTAAAAAAATATTTTGGAAGCTAAATGTTTAATTCTGTTTCCTCTGTCCTGTCAAGTTGATAACTACAGTTTTGAGTTTTGCTGCACTGCTCGACATAATGAGCTCAGTTTTTATCAGGAGGACGGCTGCTTTACTCTTAACAGTTTCACTGTTATGAACCTGGACTGTGTGTGTGTGTAACAGCTGACCTTTTAGATGTGTAGAAGAACACAGAACATTAATTAACATTAGATCCTGACCGATCCTGTCGGCGTGTCGGGAGATTTAAATAATCAATAAAGTTTCGCTGCTGTGCCTCATGCGTAAATGCGACCACGTCTCTCAATGTGGAGAACCCCGGTCCTCCAGCCGGAGGTTGAATTTGGTCTTTGCAAATGGAAATGATGTACGTTCTTATTTGCAAGTGGTCACTCAAGACGCATGTGGAGACACATGTTAATGCCAGGTGTGAACAGATGTACTTAGAGCTGTCAAGGCCTATGACTCAGTGTGTCTCTGAATGAGTTTCTACCTTACCCTTACTTGCTTTCTTGCCAAGGGTTAGATGAGAAGATTGATACCCCCTCTCATGTCTGTACACTAAACATGAAGCTAGAACCAGCAAGTGATAGATGAAAACTGGAAGCAGGGGGACTGGATGTTAAAATTTCCATTTTCTTCTTAACATATAAACTTATTGTCAAGCAAAACAACAACAGCTGGTGTTTTCTTCATGTTCCCGAGGTCAAGAATGAATATTTGATGTTCCATTTGTAGATTTTCAACCACCACCCACATTATTTTCATTTTGATTTCCCTAATCTGCCAATTGTATTATTATATATTATTTATTATATTATCTATAAGCAGACATCATACTATAAAATTTGAAAAGGCCCCATTTAAAGAAAATCCAATGTATTGTTATCTCCCTGTTAATCAATTGAATTAAAAATTATTAAATTAAAACTATGAATAAAGGCTGTCTAGGTGTGAACAGATGTACTTAGAGCTGTAATGAAGCTATTGAAGGTTGGTTGTAGTGATGGTGGTAAACATAAAAAGAACTTGGAAAAAATGTGTTGCAAAATAATAAATTTGACTCCAATGTGTCACAGAACACAGAAAAATAATCTCAATATAATACACACACATGCATATATATGTATATGTATGTATATGTATGTATATGACAATAGCTTCATCAGTGTTGTGCCAGTGTGGGATGGTGTGAGGGAAAAAGTGCACTAGCCTCAAGCTCTTATGTTTCTCAATAAACAGACACACTGTTCCACCGCCTTGTCAGAAATGATGGAAGTATCATATAAATGCCTCTTGAAAGCTGACAAGCATTCACTCAGTGTCCATAAATGCACCCAGTAGTGCCTCAGGCAAAACAAATGGGTTACATAGTTGAGTTCATATATCTGGCCATCTACTTATTTTTGTACAGGTGCCAAATAAAATCACTGTTTACCATATGATGCAATCCTTAACAATAACCCTGGAATACATACCACTGTACCTGTTCTGTTCTGGAAAATGTCATTCAGTATTGTTAAGGGTCATATGATCACTTGTTAATTTTTTCTATGTTGGACACATTGTTGTGATTTTTTTTTCTGACATTACATAACCTTTCAGTGTTTTTGATTGAAACTTTAGGCAGCAACAATCAGTCCTGTTTGTTCCTGAAACTTATGTTGCCTTAAAAACTTGTTTAGAAAACAAGATAGACACAGACTAATAATTTGTCAGTCAGTTTAATATGACTCACTTATCTACATACCTACAGACCCTTTTTCACAGCAGATGTTTTGACTTTTCAAAACAGGAGAACCACAGGTGTAAATAATAACATTAACAATGGCTCCATTCCATTAATTTTTCCAGTAAGCCATGTCAGTGAGTAAGCCCGCACAATACCAGACCGCTGAAACAGGCACCCCTAAATGGAATGGAGCCATCATTAATGTTATTAATTCCACTTGTGCTTTTCCTGCTTTCACAAGTCAAAATGTCTACTGTGAAAAGGGTCTATTATAATTATTATGCGGTATGATATTAACTTCACATTCACTAAATCTCAGTTACAAAGAAATCTTCAAATGAGTCATTTCCCCCAAAATGTCTCACAAATCACCTGCACAAAGTACAGTCTCTGCATTGTAAATTCACTTGACTTGTACTTTTGCTACAGTATTTTACATTCATGCTCTTGCATTAAATGCAACTGTTTTTTAATACATTTTTCATTTTTAAGTTTCTACTTAATATGTTCATGTTTTGAAAGTTTGACCACATGACGTTTAATGACAGGGATAATTGTGATTTCATTTAAACCTTTAAACTTAAACTAAATTATAAAGTATAGAGTTTTTTAAATTATAGAACTCTGGACTCTGGAAGTTTCAGGTGTGGGCAGACATGAAGAGGTGGAAAATTAAGGCATGTGGGTCTCCAGGAGTAGGTTTGAAAAGCACTGTTTTAAATTTAATATAAATTTTTATCATTTAAAGATAAATTATGTATGATTTCTGTTAACCTTGACAAGCAACTAATAGGAATTGCAACAATCAGAGCTGTGTATTTCAAGTAGCAAAAAATGAAGATTGCCTGAAGTTGTTGAAAGGTGGTGATGAAGATGAATGTAGGACTAATATGCAGCCCCCATCCCCAGAGTATTGTAACAGCAGTACTTTTCAGTTTTGACACCTTAAATGGGAAGGAACAAGTTTTTGTCCCAAAACAGTTAAGGCCAGAAAGTTTTTGAAAGCCAAAAACTCACCAGCTGGCAGTGTCATCCCCCTATGTGGGTATGTTATGGTCATTATGTTCTACAGGGCAGTAACAATCTTACTTATTGGCTCTTTTAAACAGATGGCCCGTCATACGCTCATTGAATTCATTCTTATGAACATTTGCTACCTCTCAGCTGTATGACAGCGAGCTGTGTGAAGGCACAGGAAAATCTTGTTTCAGCTTAGAAATCTTGGCTGAGAAAGTGGTGACAACATCCATGAGAAGTCACCTGGGGCATCTTCTCACCTTACTGCACCTGTTCTCTTGGCCTCAACATTTCCAATGAGTGCACAAACACAACCGTCCAACGCGGCGCTCTCCAGCCCCAGCTAGCTGATTCACCGCCACTTCCACTCGTCTCCTGGCAGGCCGTCAGCATTATCGATGCGCCTGCAGTTAATTGCAAGGCTCAGGTAATTGTCTGTGGGGTAGACACACGTGCAGGGGTGGCGGCGACAAGAGGAATGTCTGTTGAGCCACGATGAGCACATGCCACCCTTCTGTCCCTTGCTGATTCGTCCAGGTTTGGTTGCTGTGGTCAGTGTATTTGTCACAATACCAGCACTCCTTGTTCCAGCCCTCTCCAGCCCTCGCAGGGGTGAAATCATTCATCTTCCTATTCATCTCCAGGCTTGGAAGCCATTCATCATGAGGCCAGAGACCTCCATCAATTATTCCGATGGGAGAAAGCACGAGGAAAGGGAGGCTTTTGAAAGGCAAATACATCTTGATTTAATTGGAAAGCAAGTATGCTCAAGGCTGCTAAGCAGATTTCCCCTAAGATGGAGCTTGAGAGATAACTGATCAGAACAGAGGAGATAGACAAAGAAAAATGAAGGAGAAAAAGAGACAATAGAGAGAAAGAAAGATGGAAAGAAAGACAATGAAATTTAAGGGATGAAAGGCAGGAAGCAAAGAGCGAAAACCTTTAGAGGACCCAAGAAATGAATGAGGGGCAGCCATTTTTCTCTGCAGTCTCCATTCACAGGGCGAGCAGAGTGGCGGATGGGGGGGGGGGATCCATTGGTGGAGGGGAAAGGGGGGGGGGGGGGGGGGGGGGTTGACCTGTTCTCCTCCTCTGCTGGCGACCATATAATGACACTGCCTGCAACACACACATCTGTGTCTTTGAATGTGCGTCCATGTGGCTGTATGTCCAGACGGATCTAACAGAGAATGCCAATGGTGAAATAGTCAACCCCGCCAGTCACCGCGGCTCTTCAGCCGACCCCCTGTCAATTGTCATCAAAGCCAAGAAATTATGCCTATAGGTTTGGAGAAATTGCTGACACAAGAGTTTAGGTGCTCAGTGTAAAAGTTTCAAAAGAGAGAGACAGGAAGGACTTTTTCAATGTTATATACTTTTTGGTAAAAGTGATACAGAATCCAAAGTCAGATTACCTACTGTGCAAAGGGGGGTATCTATGCTGGGGCCCCAGACCCTGAGGATCCCGGGTTCTTGGTTTGGCAATTACTTTGTGGTAATTACATTTATAGCAAATTGGTTGGATAAAATACACCATTACAACACAATAAGTGCCCTAAGGTGGCTCTGGCATTTTTACCTAATCTTGAGAGTTGGCCTGTGTCAACATGCAGTTTTATTACCTTTTATATTTCAGTTGTTATTATGCTTACATGCTGCATATCGTTTAAAATAAATTTGTGTTGAATCAAATTATTATGGACACACTTCAAACATGGGGCAGGGTGTCATTCCAGTGCTGGTTGGTGTCTGGGACTCTGGGGAAAAATGGGTTGGGGGAATGTGTGTGTGTGGGGGCACTCAGGAAGGGCCCACAGCTAATTTGTACCCCTGTACCCCTGCACCTAGCATTACAAACAGCCCAGTACACCGCAATTTGATTCCAATGCCAATATTCAGTGCCAATGCAGGAAGTTGTTGCCTATGCCTAACCATACCTTAACCAAAGTTCATTGGCCATCTTCCTCTTAACTATACCGTTGTTGCCATAAACAAATGAATTGAAGTGTCCAATACTGGCGTTCTCCTCTAGGGGCTATATGCTTGCTATAAAATAAAATAACAAAATTGAATCTTTAATAAATAAAGTGTGTGTGGCACCTTTATTTTATTTTTTGAGGACTATGGATAACTAGCACTTATAAACATTCACTCATTATTTTAACTTTTTTTTTTTTCTAAACCTTTCCATAGTGTGTCAAGCCCTTTCTTTCTTTCTTTCTTTCTTTCTTTATAGTTTTAACCATGTCAGTCTTACATCCACTTGAAATCTTGTATCTGTTCAGCACCATTGTCCTGTTTTTATGTAGTTTTAGAATAATGACATCATCGATTTTGTAAGCATCATGCACTTACTCCAAAAGCCTGTGGACCCCTATGCAAACAATCATGTTGATAACAGCACCTCATATTTGATTAAGTGGAAGTAAGTGCAAAGAAGGCTCTTTTTTTATTGACAAGATTTGTCTTGTTGCACTGCTGCAAATTATATCCCAGGAGCATCTTGCCACTGGCGTGTCCCTTTTCCCTTTAGTTTTTTGTTTGTATTTGTGTGTGTGTGTGTATGTGTGTGAGAGAGAAAGCGAAGGCGAGACTTGTAAAGCTGATTGTCTATGATGATTTTCTATCGTGCTTCCTTGTGAAATGTGAAATCTAGCCAGGAATGTTGTAAATCTTATCTCTGATCCTCTTTCACACCATGCTTCAGGGTTGGAATATATATGCACCCAGAAACACACTTGAGCTTGAAATGTATGAAATCACTGTTGGATGAACTTCAAACTTTTTCTATTAGAATTTGACTTGACATTTATGCTGAAAGGTTAAGACACAAAGTTAAATGCCAATTGTTCCAAACTCAGCTCCTATCCATTAATAATACATGGTTATTGGTTCAGATTGCAGTTTAGGGTAATGAATATCATTGCAATCAGTGCATTTTAATATGTAGAGCCTTGATTAGAATTGAATTGATCACACAGTCCTCTGGAAGTGAGCCTCTTTATTTATTGTTCTTTTCTTAGCCAGAGCTGGCCAAGTTTTCTTCATCAAGGTCATCCTTTGTATTACTGTATTCCCCTCATCTTGTCATATTCAACCTGGCCTCCCCTCGGGTTTCGCCCACAGCCTCTCCGCACATTCCCCACGCTGCAAGCCTTTAGATATGTCAGCACAGAGATGGCACATAATCTATATTTTATAAGGCCTTGATATAATTGGTGGCAGTGAGGGGAAGGTCATGCCTTCAGGGGCCCCTCGTGTTTCCCCCAATGATTTTCTAGACAAAATCCTCAAACAACAGCCCTCTGTTTCAGTGGCACAGATTGGACATGATGAGGCAGTAAGTACGGTGTCACTGTTTTAAAGGGAGTGGAGATGCACAGTGTGCTGGAGTGCAGCAATTATTCAGCAATGTATTTACTTGCGGGGGCTATAATTTATTCATGACTGAGACACATTCTGGAGTAAATTCTTGAGCATGACAATGGTCAAAGCTCACAGGGATGATTTGGTGCCAGAACTGTAAAAATAACCGGTGTCTTTTTTGTGAGGTAAAAGTTATTAAATGTGAAAAGTTTTTAGTCAGTAAAAATAATGTAGATGTCTGGTTTATACACACAGGGTCTCCAAATGGTACTGACACTTTTTAAGGATCGACACTTGTTTAAATTTAATTTGTAATTGCTAAGCAGCACAAATACATTTTTGTTGTGTTTTGGATACTGTATAATCAACATGCGAACTGCAAAAGTTCTAAACCAGTAAATCGATTAACTTTTTATTTTTTTCTTTAATCCCTGCTTTTGCATCTTTCCCTCTCTTCTCTTGATTCTGTAGCAACTTTAATGAGATTTATTGTAACGGATCTTAAGAAAAATATTACCAACACCGCAGGATATCATAAAATTCTATAATTTAAAATAGAAAGAAAAAGATAATGTTGTTATACTACCGTGGGATTTATTTGCATAATTACATCAATAGGTTAGAATCAGCCATTTATATGCAGCGATATTCAATTTGAAGCTCTAAGTCATTAACTTTGTATTCTTACATATTAATTAAACTGGAACAATGACGTATCCTGATGCTTCATGAATAAATGTAAATGTAGAATTGAGAATGACAAAATAAAATGAACACAGCCTGAAAACAGTCCCTCTTGCAATTAAGTTCAAGTTCCAATCAGATTTATTGTCCCACTTGGGGAACTGTTGATGCAGCAAGCATAGAAACAGCCAGTACACTGCATTCAGTCAGGCTGTAAAACATACTATATGAAAGACCGATTCCAATATACTGAAGCATCAGTATACTGCTTAAATGTGTCCAGAATTCTTCTGTGAAGCATCCATATGGTAGACTCATCAACATTCATAAGTTAAAGTAGTTTGTCAGGCACAGTCTAATCAGCTGACACAATTGAATATTTACAATATTTATAACCGGAATTATACAAACAGATAGCACAAACTGAGCTAGAGGAAGAGTGCCACATACCTGTTTGACCTTTAAAGCAGTAAAAATATATTGCAGCCATAAATGATGTGACAATCGACTTTCTTCATCACAATATGGATTATTATATGTAACTGAAAGTATCATGCACACAGGGAATGAGACATGTGAAGTTTTGCTACAACTCGAAATTTACTTGCAAGATAAGCACGGGTGGTCAAATTAGATTAGATGTATGGAGGAAATAGTTGAAGAATTGTTTTTTTTTTCTTTTTAATATATTTGTGATAGTTTTTTGACCAGATTTTACATTATGATATGATTGTTTTGATGGCATTACTCCTTAAAAAAAACAGATCAGATTTCATTGACTTGTCACTCATACAGATGCAGCCAAAGTTTAACTGCTAAGATTTGAATTCCTCCCAGTAGATAATACGAATGATCAGGATGCTTCTGAGTGTAAGTCTTTTGGAAGGCATTTCGAGTTAAGAGAATATTTATATGTAAAAAAAAAAAAAAAAAAAAAAAGAAGGAATCATCTGTAGTGGCCCCTGCAGTACTTATTCAGCACAGATGGAGGATAAACGATGAAATACCTTTTATGATCCTCTGCAGAACAAGTCTCTCTATCAACAGCTCCTGGTCTGAGTTTTTCATCTTCAGAGGTTGGTGAAGGGCGTCTACAGCCCATCATTTCACCAGCTTTGTCATCATGTCCTCTCTGTCTCTCCCCTCCATGCCCCTGGGTGAAAAAATAAACAGTTAATGCTGACATAGTAGCCTCTATACCTTTGTCTTTTTTTTCAGTGTGATCAATCTGCCTCACGTCCATGTAGTTGAACACACGCGCACGCATTTCATTTCACACACTTGCTAAATCACTACAAAACATTGTAGCGATCACACTTCGACTGTGATGTGCTTTGACCCGTTGATGTTACTGCACTTTAGCTGTACTTCCCCGCCAAGAGGGTTGCAACCACATAACACTTCCTGTCACATCATTTTCTGTACTGTAGTTTTCTGCTTTGTCAGTCTTTACAGTTCTCTTTTCCTAAGTGCTTCTCTGTCTCCCTGTCTCGCTCTACAGTTTATGTCTGTCAGTATTTTTCAGTGTTGACATCACTGTTCAACATTTAACTTAATCATAATATGCATAAAAAGAAGTGAAACTTTCATCAAATGCACATTACAGAATGTTGAAGGAAAAGACAAAGTTGCATAATTCCATGATTTTTTTGAATATTCTTTATTTATGACAAAAAATGAGATGGGAAAATCTTGCCAAACTGCTGAGTGTTTTTTTCTTTTAATTCATGCTTTTGCAAGACTTTCTCACTGTATTTTCCTGCTTTGTGCATAGTCAATTAATCAGTCACTTTATTAATTTAGTAATTTAAGGCCCCTTTTAACCTAAAAGTTCCAAGAACTATGAAGCCACAGGAACTAACGTAGGACCTAAAAGTCACTTTTGTCATAACCCTTCCATAAATGACCTTAATATACTACTAAATGCTTCTTGCTTTAGTCTGAGACTTTGGTTAAAGATAAAGAAAAGAACATGTTTTTTGTAAAATAGTGAAATATTTTTCAATATTTAACCAAAATAATAATCTCTCCCTGACCTCACCCAAGTGCTTTGCCTAAACAAAACCATAACATTCATGCTTTAGCTGATATTACAGGGGAAACACATAAAGTGTGTGGTTATTGAACATTTTGCAGATATATTTAGTATGAACATGTGACTTTGCAGATAAAAATGTCTTCATTATGTTGATAATAAACCTAATACGGAGGGCAATGTGTTTGCTGGTGCTAATTAATAGCATATAAATGCGACTTCTAGGGGACAAGGTTGATTTTGCACATTCCCATTTGTATTTCTACCACATCTGAAGAACCATGAGGGGCAAATTATACTTGATATTTGAACTGATATAATGAATGGATGCAAATGGGACAAGCAGAGGTGGAAAAGGGAGATCTCCTTGTTCTCCTCAGAACTTGAGAACACCTGTCTCCAAATTAGCAATATTCTGCATAATGGGGTTATTTTATTTAGTTTTTCTCATTCTCTCTTTTGTTTCTCTCGCTAGTTCTTTGTTCATTTGCACACACTATCTTTATCTTGCTTTTAGTCTAGTCAGGAAGCTGATGGCCTAACTTTTTTTATTTTTTTATAACGTCAACAAAAGAAATGTCCGTCTGTTGCCATCAGAAAGTACTAATCACAGAACAGGAATTTTTTGGGGCAAGGAACTCTTTCTGAGGAACTGAGGAAATTTAGTTTCTTCCAATTGAAATGCAGGTATAGTGATGTTCCTGAGATGGTTCCTGGGCCCCTGAAAAGGTTCCTGTGGTGGAAACATGCAATTAGTGTCTTCTGACCCGCGTGTTAAGCCATTATTTTCAGGAAGTATTGTTTTAATGTTTCACAATATGTCTTTTAATGTCAGTCTGGCTGATTGTTCTATCAGCTAACAGTATTACTGTTAGCAGTTCCAAATTTTTGGTTTTATGTTAATGCCAAATGGTGATTTCACAATTGTACATGTTCATTGTACATGCACATGATGCCATTTATAAAACATAATTGCATTTTCTAATAGTTACTTCAGTAGGTTGAATTTAGGCTCTTATCTGCTGTCAAGGGTCTTTTCATTTGCAGGAATTCTATTAGAGCTATAGCTGCTGTGTAAATACATGAGCTGTTCCTACATCCATTTCTGGTTTCAACCATAACTCAAATATAATATTTGATGCTCAATTAAAATTCAATTTTGAATGCAGACCCTCAATAGTAATCATGTTTAGGAAGAGTTTTTAATTTATTCCTCAACACTGATTAATTGCGTGGAATTGCTCCAGCCATTTCCTGTGTTAAACGTCAGTTAATTAGCTGACAACACTGGATGGGATAATTAATACAGCTGGGGGTCATAGGATGTTACCAGAGGGGGGAGCTCAGGCGGGAGCCCAGGAGGTTCCTGGTGACACAGACCTGCCTGCCTTGTAGCCACCTGCTGTCAACGTGAGCAGGTGGCTTGTTTTAGACCTAATGAGACTCGAGGTTTGAGTCAGAATGTTCCTCTTCAGGCCCCGTTTTTAATATTTGAAAAATAATTGGGCTGTAGTGCCACAGCAGGACAATGCCGGGTGGATAAATGACCTCTGTGATCCACTGTGGAACAAACCTCTCTATCAAAGGTTATGGGGTATGCGTTGTTTGTTTTTAGAGGAAGGTGAAAGGCATCTAGAGCCCATCACTTACACCGGTTTTGTCTTTATCCACACCACACTGCATCCACCTTCACACATACACCATAGAACTTTCTTTCTTAGCCTGAACACTAAAGAGAGAGGCCTGTTTTTTTCCTGTCAATTTTCAATTCCTTCAGGATTTAGTCAGTTCAGGTTTTATTGTATTTGTCTGCTGTTTTTATTATTACTATTAATATGGGTGCTATTCTTATTATTTATTTTAATAATATGTCATATTTTTATTGTTAATTTTATTGTGTTGATTTTCTCAGACTACAGAGTCAGAAACTGCACAAATGAAGCTTAGTGTAGTTCAGGCAGATCACTGAAGTTCAGCTTGCATCAGCTGTTACTTTCATGCTTCATGATCACTGGCTCTTCCACAGTTGTTTGGCTACCAGCTGACCATTACTGTGCTGCCATGCCTCTCAGCCGTTAAGATCCCCGGATGGAGGCCTGCTGGTTACCCCCAGATCACGGTTTGTGACTAAGGGTGATCGGGCTTTAGCTATTAGAGACCCCACACTATGGAACTATCTGCCTATTGAACTCAGACACATTAAGTCTCTAGCTTCTTTTAAATCTCTTCTTTAAACTCTTCTCTTTGTGAAAGCTTTTGGAAATGTTTTAAAAATGTTTTTATTATTTGATCTTATTCATTTTATTGTCTTTACTTTCTCTGTGCTCATGTCCTTTGACCTTATTCTCATTTTATCTGCCTTGCTGGTTTTATTTCCTTTTTGTAAAGCACTTTGTAACATTGTTAAGAAAATAAAGTTTATTATTATTAACCACCACCCATCATTGTCTCTAAAAATAATACTGTGCATCATTATGTTGAAAACATGATGACACTTTCCTACTTAAACTGGTCAGCATTATGTTTTCCATTGGCTGAGACTTGTAATAATTAATTGTGAGACATCAATATGACTGGCTCAGATAATATGAATAAACACCACACCCTTCGGATTCATATTCTACTTCTATGCAGCTCTTTTTACAGAGTGCCTAACCCTGTATCAACAAAAGTAGAAGGTGCACTTGGATAATGTCCTTGTACAAATTACCATTGCAATTAATTAAGGACCTATAGAATTTGATTTAGCACCGAACCATTCAGCAAGATGGCTATAATTTGACACAATTTGACGCACATTTTTCTGCTCATTTGGTAGGTTTGCATGTACAAGTAGCATTTTTTAAACCCTGGTTATACTTTAAATGGATTTGGGCTCATAAAATGCTTCAGTGGTTTTGGCTCAGGTGTGGTTGGCTGTGTCCAGTTTGAATTTTGTGTCCACAATCAAGATTCATTTATTTTCTTTAGTCATCAGTTACAAGTGAGCTGTCTATGTTTTTAGATTTTAATTAGGCATAGAAAGGAGTGTAAATGAAAGCAAACTGTGGTGTCAGCTGTCTATTTAACACATGCATCAGGACATGGTTTATTTATAGTAAGGGAAAGACTTGTGTGGGCAGTGTTAAAAACCAGTAGAGTGGGGCTTTTGAGGCAGGCAGAGTGGCAGTGATTCATAGTTCAACCCAGAGTCCCTCTCTCCCCAAGTCCCTCATAATTAAAGTCGAAGCATATGGCCTTGTGACCATGCAAGCTCAGAGGTATCTGCTGAACTTTTTTGGCATCTTATTTTGAATCGCTGGCAACGACGGTCCCCCCAGTCTTCCTTCAGCGCAGCGGAAATGAAAAGCGTGTCACCTTGAGTTGTCACAAGTCACATCTGCCAGCCTCATTACCAAGTGTTTTAGGCTGATTGATAATGTGTTTGTCAGCATGGTTTGTTAGATGTTAGATATAATTGTCAAAATATGGCGTCATGGACAAAACCACACATGCAATACTCCATTGCCACAGTTGTTTTTACTTCTCTTCTCTTCTCTTGGATGAGCCTTCAACACAATGAACGAGGTGTTGACATTCTTTCAGACCTACTTTATTTTTAAAAAATTTCTGATTGTGTTTTGAATTTTCTTATTATACATACATGACTGAACCATGCTTGTAAAGCTCAGTAGGAAATTTCCAAACTACAAATGATGCTTTGGTGAACTCAAACGATGAAAGATGAAAACTAAGAATGGCCACACTATGATTCTACCTTTAACTGTCTAAAATGACCAGAAATGCACTGGAAGTTTTTGGTCAGTTGATGGTCAGTTAACCAGAGTCTACAGCCAGGTTAGCAGATTTGCTAGGCTGTAAATATGCAAATTTTAGCATGTTGGCATGCTAGAATTTGCTACTAAGTTGAGGCTGTCATCTGGCAATGTCATTAGCTTTGCTGGTATTTAGTCATAAACCAAAGTATTGGACAAATTAAATGTTTGACCCAATAATAGCACTAGATGAAAAGTTAAGGGAAAGCCATTCCTGAGGGGGCGTGAAACCTGTGGGGATTACAAATGTTTGTACAAAATTTCATGGTAATCTAATATAACCAGCCAACCAACATAACATCTGTAAAGCCTGGCCGCTTCCATGGCTAACAATCCTTATCTGACAGTACCACAGATTAGCAGTCTGAGTTGACTTCCATTGTCACAGAAATGCTATTTGAAAGGACTAGGAATCCCACGAAAATGTCCATAAAAGGAATCTGGGAAGAGGCACAGGAACCACACTGCCCCTAGGAATAAAGAGGATTCACAGGTCATGGCTGTAACTCTTCTCCTTTTTTGCACCAGCAATAATTCACAGCAACACTAATGTTGGCTTTGGACATGGTTTAAATATTACTTCAGAGGTCACCAAGGACATTTTCTGGTTGAACATGGTCCATAGGAACAGTAATGTTGGGATTAGTGTAAGCATTTTGTGGAGGCTACCTGCCTGAAAGGAGATGAGCACAAGTGGTGAAGGCCTATATGGTGATAATTCTTCACAGTAATCTTCCTTTGCCTTGAAAAGCATTTGGCCTAGGCTCTAACCTAACCATCCTCTGAGTGTCTGCTCATCGTTTCTGAGGGCCAACATTTTGTTCCATCTTTTTTTTTCTTATCAGAATTGTCTGGGGAAAAAATCAGGGCTTTGCTGTATTACATTTAGTTTCCCATTAGATTAGAGAATGGGCCTGGTGGATAATTCCCACTGTTCCTCCTCACTTTCTGTACTTCTTCCTCCTCACTCACTCTTCCCCCTCTCTTTCCCACTAAATCATTAATTTTATCCGAGAGTGAAATGGAGCACAGGCCAGACTAGTTAATGGGGTTCTATGAGCCATAAGATTACTTTCCTACCTGAGCTCATTCCTATGAATCTTCCTTAGAGAAGCGACTAAAATAACAAACCACTTCCAGCCGTAAGGCAAAGTTACAGGAGGACTGTTGGGTGTTTAGACAGGCTGTGCTTTCCATCAGCTCCGTGTTCTCAATGTCAACCATAAGAAAGCCCTGCACTTGTCTGATATTCTCTGCCCTGCTTCCCAATTGGACAGAGTCACAAATGTTAACAAGAGAACTCAATTTACATTCCCCAAGCAGTCCAATTGGAGTTGGAACAAAGGCAGCGTGAGATTTTTTTCTCCTTTTTCTCAATGGAAATCACAAGTGATATTGAGTTTTTTTTGCTGACATTCGCTATTGGTTCACATCCAGAAACTCTGCTATTCAAATTGTGCAATGTGCTTTGGGATTTGTAAGTCTCATTACCTAGACTACTCAATATTTGACTTATTTAGCAGCTCAAGAAAACTGAGTTGGCTGTTTGGTCAAAAATTCATCAGCACTGTGGCTATTTCTCTGTGACCATGTTGAAATGGCTGGGAAAAAAAAAAAACTAAACATGGAAAGCACGTGCTTTTCCCATGCACCTTATGAGAGACATTTTTACACCTTGAATTTTTACAAAGGGAATCAGTACATAATGCAGCCCTGGCCAAGCTACTTCCATGAAAGGCTTTGGCACTGTCTGCATGGAGAGAGAGAGAGAGAGACTGTGAACTTGGGATGTTTGCAAAGTGAAGTTCAGTCAAATTAATCATTCTGTCAGACAATGAGAGCAGAGCACCCCAGGGCTAAAAGGGAGACAAGGCCTTTCAGCAAGAAGAAGAATACGCTGCACTACTGTATATGTTTTGGGCTTGTTATTCATTTTCACTAAGGGAGGTGGGGGCCAGGGATGAGGAAGGGGAGGTTATGTAGTGGTGTGCTCTCACTCTCTCAGTGCCGGGGAATATATCTATCGTTCCGGGGAGCCTTTTCCCATAAGAGGGGATAAATGGATGTAGCTGAAGGTGAGGACAATGCAGGAACATCACATTTAGAGGCTTATTCATCAAGTTCATAGGTGGTGTCAGGCCTCTGCCAAATGTTGCATTTTCACAGCACCCTTGTAAAGGAACTGTTACTGGCCTTGCATGCATCCCAACACTCATCATACTTCATATCCAATTTGTGTCTCCATTTTAATGCTAGTAGCTGCATTTGTTGATCAGCTTTATTTTTTTTCTTTCTTTCCATGTTCCTACTTGGTTCCATTAATTTGGACCAAATCCATCTAAACCTTGTCTTAAATGTCCTGCCCAATTTTTTTTTTAGCTCTTTCCAAGGTTCAGACTTCACACTAAAGGCCAGCAGGTCATGGCTTTGCAGACACTAATAGCCTAATTGTAGGGTTGTTGAACTTTTTATGTCGTTTTATTTTATTTTCCAACAGGCCTTCAGGTACAGTGTTAAGCGTAGGTTTGGAAGCACTCAGAGCCCAATACAGTGACTGTAGTTATATGCATAAAATGGAGGAAAATAGACTTGAAGCCTAAAAAAACACTTTGTGTTGCGGTTACGCGCATATAGCAAGCGTGATATACGAGCTGTTACACAGGCTGTGTAGACAGCTGTATTGATTCACATAGAAGCGTACTGTTCCATCAGACGCACATGAGATGGACAACTGAAAAACGCTGCTGAGATGCTTTCAGTGTAGACATGATATAAAGTACTTTTGCATTGGCTTCAGCCTCAAGCTGTGGTAGTAGCTGCTTGGTTAAGTCGAATGAAAACCAAACATGTTTGGGTACTGTTGGAGTAAAGACTGTAAAGTAGATAGAAAAATTCTATAATTTGTAAATGATGACTTTGATGAGAGAATTTCTATGGCTATCTGGGTTATTTAGACTAGTGAGAAGACAGAGGGGCAAACGTCTCTCACAAGATGGTCATAAATAAAGACAGAATGTAATCTAAAATTCATCACTAGATATCATTATTTTCCAACCCCACATTGTTCTCCAGCTGTGCTGCTACTGCAGTGAGAAGAAAAAAGGAACTTTAGGCTCCCTCTCACTCACCAGGTGCAAGCGTCAAAGCTCTATCCCTGTCATTTTGAATAAGGCCTTTAATACACATTTACATAACAGCGACCTATGTTTGAATGTCAAAAAGCCATTACTCTAACAAATAGACGAAGCCAGCAATGTTACAGATACCATGTCTGAAAAATGTATTTTGTACACACAAACTACCTGACGTATATATTACATATATAATTGTAGAGCACTTTTACAGACATACATTTTTAAAAAAGCATGGATTTTGTTTGTGTCTAAGTGTATAACTTCACAGTAAATGCAGCAAGTTGCTTAACTTAAAAACAGTTTATATGCTTCTTTATGACTTCATTGTGGCCAACTGGCATCAGGGAGAGAAACATTTGTCTTAATATGTAACAGCAGTATGTGTTTTCAAATAGTGTCTGCCTACTGCTTGCTGTAGTCACACAGTAATATGTTTATCTCTACACTTTACAATAAGAGGATGACATTTGGAATGTTAAAACATTTTGTGCAACGGGTTACATAATTCAGATGTTAAAATGAATTCTGATTTGTATATACTTGATATTAAGTAAAAAAAAAGTTTATCCTCAGAGAGGTGATTGACATTCATTCCTGATATGTATCACAAGTTCTCCATATGTTGGTATTTGTGTGTTATCCACATAAACCGCTGCCCCTTGCTGAAGATGACATTGTTTCCCTCTCTTTTTATTGTCTTCCTCTTGTGTCTCAATTGATCTCTCTCTCACACATGTCTGCCCTTTGCCCTCCCTCCATCTCTTTTACTCTCCCTTCTTCCATGCCTGTGGTTGCAAATACGTGTCTCCGTCACAAGCATTATCTAGATACCTTCTGGATGTGCTTGTGAACACGGTGGGAGCAGTCATAGTGATGTATGGCTGTAATCCCACCGCTGCAGCATGACACGGTTGTCAGTTGCCATGGGAGATGAGATGATTTATATTCTGCAGCTCTGCCTATGGTCCAACATAAGTTATGTTAATGTTAAAGGCCTAATCCTGGATTGTTATGCAAAAATGAAGGGGTCCTGCCACTGATTGGAACAAATGACGACAGACACTTTAATAGCTCTGGTTTCATAATAGTTGATGTTATAAAAAAAACAAAAAAAAACTGGTTGTAATAATAATATAAATTTGTGTCTGCAGCTCTCCCCAAAGGACAACGCTGGGAGATTATTTAGATTTAACTCCAAGTCCTGTTCACTAAGAATCTGTGCTATATCACTTTGTAGCAAGTATTACTACATTTTGAAATTAATGATATGCACTTGTAACATTATAAGGGTCACCACATTCATTGATTAATTAACCAATTAATTATTTAATGAATGAATGAATTTATGTATATATGCTTAGTATATCAGTCAGTCGTACATTCTGAATGCAGGGACCTCCATCTCTTTTTTTAAAGGAATACGTAAATACCGCAACTTGATAAATCAAGATATTTATTAAACTAACAAGGGATAGGGATCAGTGAAGAATACTAAGCATATATACATAAATACAACTAGAATGAATGAATGAATGAATGAATTGGTAAATTAAATTAACAAGTTATTGTGAACAGAATAAATAATTTGATGAATGAATGTTATCAAAAACAAGTCAAAAGCACAATATGGGGCAAATAACTAACTAAATCCAATAGGGGTGTAACGGTACGTGTAATTGCCCAGAAGCGCCACGGTACGGTACGGACATTACGGTTCAGTGCATGAAGTCGTACGAAGAATACACTCCGTGACCCAAACAATTACTGTCAAAATAGTTTAATAATCTACTTACTCCGACATGCGTAACAATAATTTTAGTGCGTGAGCTCCACCTAGAATGTTTTGGCAGCACACCACTTAGGTGGAGCATGCTCATTGGTTGTACAGTGGGAAAAATAAGTATTCAACATGTCAACTTCAAATGGAAATACAGTTTAACTTGGTGCTGACAGCTCCACTCTAACATGGTCCCTGGATTAGCCAAGCAGCATGCTAGGCTAAACCAGGGAGCGCAATGCCGAAACCCCCATGGGTACACAAGAGTGCGCCCAAGCGAGACATAGAATTCCAGATTACCTTTGAGCCATATTAAGACTCTGTACTAAGAAGGTGGAGGCCGGGGTGGTAGAGGCAAAGCTTTGCCAGCAGCAGCGTGAGTGTGGCAGCACTGGTGTAGCAGGGATCAGTGTAAGAGGGAGTCATATTTAAATGGACTGCCTTGTTGAGAGAATGGCTGTGATTGGTGTGTGACTGATTAGAAACGCTGATTCAATTAGCGGGCTGTCAGCTGATTACAGCTGGGGCGTATGACTTCCATGACCTGCATGAACTAACCCAATGCTTCATTTCAGTCAGGAACACTCTCATCATAGATTAAACCATTTATTGCAACACATAGAAATACAGTTTAGCTTGGCACTGACGGCTCCGCTCTAAAATGCTCCCCGGATTAGCCAAGCAGCATGCTAAGCTGGGAGCGCAATGCTAAAAACCCCAAAACACAGAACCCAACGCCAAGCCTAGATAACGCCCATGCTAAGCATCAGCCAGACTATCTATGTGTAGC
Source organism: Scomberomorus guttatus (assembly GCA_038419695.1). Classification (NCBI taxonomy): domain Eukaryota; kingdom Metazoa; phylum Chordata; class Actinopteri; order Scombriformes; family Scombridae; genus Scomberomorus; species Scomberomorus guttatus. Next base: position 6,685,303 of record CM076457.1, read on the forward strand.
AGCAAGCCTGCTGCAGACCTCACTATATTTACCGTTCTTTTGGGAAGGATGAAACTCAATGAAACCGAGCCAACCACTTTTAAATGCAGCATTTTCATTATCATGTAAAGAGGTACTAATGATAGTCTCCTTATGTATTAGTGCTCATAGCCTGTTGAGCTAATGTTATTTCATTTAGTCCTGGGTGAACATAACCTTCCCTGCCTGTTTTTGAATGTTTGAGGTGGATGGAGTACATGTGAGCATCTAAGATGATATCAGAAATGGTAAGATCATGCAGAGGATCGAGCTAGTTGTATATTCACCACACATGAGAAACCCATAAAATGCAATGAAGAAAATAGCTTCCAATAATGAATCTGCATATGAACCAAAACACCCCTGCCTTAAGTGAGACACCAGTTTGTGCACTAGAGGTAATGAGAAGGGAAGGCGCTTATCATTGTTTCCCGGATGCTCTTTTTTTAAGCCATTGAAGAGGAGGCGAATGGAGGGGTTTCCAAGCAGGCTACATGCCGAAGGATCTGCACATCTTAATGAAACTGAATACCTGCTATGAATGCATTGATGGAAGAAGGTTGCATTTTATGTGGACAGTGAAAGCACAAATCATAAGGATATTAACAGGCATGACAGGCACAGAGAAGGCTGCACAAAAGGAAATTACCATGCAGAGTCATACATTTTTATTGTAGACTTTGTCAGTCCAAGTCACATGAAATGGGATGCAGAGTTCATGTAGAATTGAAGAGTACCTTCTAATCTAAGACAGTTTGGACGAAGGCTGGGCAATGCAGGCCTTGGTTCACTGCTTCTCAATCCAATGCTGAGGAGGGCTCAGACTCACTGAGGCCACATAGTAGGCTAAACACACCATAGGGTTGTGTGTTTTAGTCTTGATGCATTCAAAGGCAGGCTGGAGAGTTGAAGTTGAGCTCTAACTACCAAAAGGGTCCTTTGAAAACTCTTTAAAAAAGTTTAACTACACAATAAAAATAGGAGATTACAAATTAATATATATTCAATTGGCAACGGTCTGCAATAATGGTACTTGGCTTGTGGCTTTTAGGTGTCTTTCAGTCTCTCTTCTTAGTGAGAGTTTCCTTTCTGGGGCTAACAAAGGAAACACCTAGAAATTGTAATATTGATTAACCAAATAAAAAGAATAAAGTTAATAAATCTTCATTTTCTAATCTGTAGTTAAGACTATGTGGCACACATCTAAGGTAATACATGATCATAGCACTCAACCATAGCTAAATAATACACTTAAACTGGTTAATATCAAATACACTCATGTTCACACACCATGTAAATTAACAGATTTTAGACAAGTCAAGATACATATACATTTACACATTTAGTAGCATTTAACTTATTTTTAACTTAAAAGATAGTTGGCTAGCAGAAGAAGGGAGGATGGCTGGGAATATCGTTGGGTCTGTGTGTGTGCTCATGCACCTACATACACAGACTGTTAGACCAAAAGAAATTATACTGTTTTTGAAGGAATTAAACTTTTCTTCTATTCCTAGGTTTGTTCTTCTGTTCCTGGGTTTGTTTCCCTACAACTTCATGCATGTATCTATAATTGATCTGTAAAAAAGGGAGCAGATTTGTCCTTTTAGGCTAACCTTAGTTAAAACCACTAGGTCTCTCCCACAGTGGTGGATAATGGATGTTTCTGCTGCCTTGCTTGTACCGTTGCTATTTCATTTACATGTCCATATGTTGTGCTTTATCTGCCACTGACTATTTGTTGCCGTGGATAAGATGACAGGTCATTGGTCAGTGGCGTAAGATGCATGCATAATGTTTGATAGACCGTGCAGTGCATCAAAATGAAAAAACACTGGTCCATGGGTGACTTCTTCTGGAAGTGGAGATAGGCAATATTGATTTCAGCAGGGGAAAGGATTGGTAAATGAGACAAAATCAATAAAGATAATATACTGGGCTGTGTAAAAGCAACACAAAGAAATACTTATGACAGTATTGCATTTAGCTACATGGAAGTAGAGTGTTTTTTTAAACCTTGTCGATGACTGGGATCTGCAGTGATTGAGGAATGGGGCGAAAAACTACAGCTGAATTCCACGTTTGATATTGACTTGTACTGAAGCAATTAGTCAGTTATTTGCTTAGTCAGCAGTAGGGCAGGGGTTTCATAACATGTCTGTTGAGTCTGAATCTAGTATTGAATCCACCAATCCAAAAACCTTTGAACCTTATCGAATGCATTTCAGTTCAGCTTTCAAAGTGTGCATTGTAAAAAGTAAAAACAACTATAACTCAAAGATTCAATTGAGATCTAAACTTTTTGTAAGCAAAGACGAGAGAAATGCTGCATATTTGAGTGGCAGCGTAATTATTGTTTACATCCTGTAAATACAACTGCAAATTAGATGAGGAGCGTGTATGTTAAATATGTATCTGACACATTGTAATGACGGGCGTAGTCTACGTTTGTACACCTTGTTTTTCACATTTGCTCCAAATCCTGATTCAGAAAAGTTGATAAGCTCAAACTATTGATATGATTTAACCACAAAAGAGTGACCACTATTTTGGTCTTCCTAAAACAACACTGTCCACTTTATATTGTATTGTATATATTGTATATTGTGGTGCTTCTTATCCTCACAAATGATCTGGCCAGAGAGCACATTAACCAGGCAGCAGACAATTTTAATTTTGGTTTTAAACTTATAGTATTAGTGTTGATTAGCTACAGCTGATATAATCTGCTGCTGGCGATATTTGGCATTTTAATTGGGAATATTGGTCAGTGCCAGCTAAATATGAGAAGCCTGCTACCTGAATGGTTTGTACATTGCTAATATAACGAATGAAGAGAGACAAGAGATTTATCTGTTGCCAGCAAAATACCAAACAAGCACTGCTTCCAGTGTCTGTGTTAAGTATGAGGATTTACACATTTTATTTGTTTTATATCATTATTAATCAAATATATTTGGATTTTGAACTGTTTTTCACTGTTTTCCAGCACATAGACTAAATGAGCAATTTATTAATCAAACAAATAATCAACTATGAAAATATTAATTGTTTAAAATCCCTATTGACTTGTGTATTTGGAAGTAACTTTACTATGACCAGAGATTGCCTGGTTCTGTTAATCAGTCAATCAATCAAGTTTATTTGTCACATGTAATCATATAAGGTACAATCACAGTGAAATGTAATCCTGTCAGTTCCTTCAATTTGTGCATTAAAAAGTTTTAAAAATAGAATAGGAATAGTAATAAAAATATGTGTATGATTGGGGTGGGGGGAATCCTCATTTAGGATCATAGTGGCCTGAGGGTAGAAGCTCTTCCTGAGCCTCTCAGTGCAGGATTTATTATGCATAAATCCGAATTTCATTATTGTAACTTGTAAATTAAGAGTCACTATGCTATTGCACTGTTCACTGCATGATCTCTGTGATCCATGCAGAGGAGGTTTTCATTAATATACAAGTGAAAGAATGAACATTCTGGAAAATTGTTGAAATTATGATGAGGCTCTACTTTTTTTAATGTCAGTGTTTTTACTTGACATGATAAACAACGGAGAGGTACCAAGCCCTCCTCAAATTCATAACATGTGGCTGTGCTCCATTTTATTCTAAATGTTTATTTTCCTTAAAGGGAAAAGTTGGACGTATCTTCAGTATGCCATTGATATGAAAATACTCATGTTTAATATGAATGTGCTGTATATTCAAGTGGGATGTTGGCCTCCGCTTTCATCTAACGCTGAAGACCTGCTTTCTACTATATCGCAATTTCTGAATAGATTTTACGTTAATATTGCCATTTCCCGTGTTTTTCTGGGGGGGGTGAGCTGCAGTTTGGGCTCCACTTTGATCTAACACCGGAGACTTTGCTTACTTCTCTCTCCTGTCATCTAATATAATATTAATATTTATTAAATATTCTTCCTGATTCTTCAGGTAAAGTAAACAAGACTGAGATGTAGGGCCACCCTTTGATCTAGCACTGAATATGGCAATCTCCCATCCACTATAGAGGAATAAATGTCACATTAATATTACAGTTTTCCTGTATGGTTTTACAGGTGTGGTGGTGAACTACCCAGAGCCATGCTTTTATCTAAACCAAGGACTGCATCCATATGCATCATTGTGCTTTTTTGTGTGTTATTGCAGGCATGGTGAACTACAGCGAGGTGTCTGGCTACCCCCTCATTCAGCATTGGAGTCTTCGCTCTGTGCTGTACCACGTCAAACTCAATCAGTGGGTCCTCTCTCAAGGTAAATCACTCTATGCGCTTCTGGCAATTAACTATATATATCATTTGTTATTGCTGATTGTTTATTTATGCTGGAGGAGACTATGCTCCAGTCTCTGTTGCATAAACTCTCTCGTTCTCCGAGGAGAAAAACAGCACTGTTGGCTATCAATTATTTATCACATTGTAATTAATATGACACATCAAGGTTAGCAGCTCATCATAACAGCTTGGGTATTTTAATTTTCATTTTTGATCAGCTATGTGATTAACAGGCAGGCTGCCATCTTTTGATCAGACTGGGATGCATTCTTTTCTTCATTGGTGCTTAAAGATAGTGTACTGACATCTTTACTCATCTTTCAATGCCAAACCTATTAATACTGTTTTGAGATACTGCACATGTCGTACTGTTGGAAAATATATTGTAACAGAATAAATTAACAGCACAAAAACACACATTTCTAAATCTGCCCTTATCATCAGCAAAGTCTTCCATATAAAGACTCCACCACATCACCACAGGGCGCTTTGCTGGCAATTTTGTAATGTAGTGCTAAAACATTCAAGTTGGGTCCATTATATCAAATTAAACCCTTGTTGAAGCAGTCAATTATGGACTGACTGTGGTTCTGCTATTTAGCTGTGGTGCTTAGTGGGAACTCTGAAAGGCAGTGAAGGGGTTTGGGTCAAGTTTCCTTTAATCGCAAATTAGCAAAATGTCACTTCAAAAGGGCACAAACTAAAAAGCTGCTCAACAAGCACAACCAAACACCTACTGACAATTGTGATTACAACTTGTGTGTTAACTGTATAATAAGTCATAAAATTGTTTAATACCCAAGGAGCTTGTGGTGAAGGAGGTATCCAGACACAGTGATAACAAACAAGCATAAACAGTTTTTTCCTCAGCAATAATCAAGACAGTCACTCTGAATAGCAAAGAAGTTCAACAGTTAACATAAAAAGGTGGCCTTTCCAGGGAGCATCCAAACCTGGTGCCTCATAATGGGGTGCTAAAGTTAGATTACTGCTGCATGCCCAGAGCAAATGAAAACACAAAGTCGTAACAGCAAGCATCTAAAGAAATGGACATTTTCTTTATTTAAGAGGAAGTAAAGTTGCTTTCAAGGGTTTTATGATGGCAAGAAGGAGATGTGGGAATGTCAGAGTGTGATGGGTGATGATTAAAGTCTCATGGCACAGTGCTCAAGAGTGACATGCTATCACCTGTGACGAAAACAAATTCATGGCTCATTGCTCTGCGGATTCATCACCAACAACATTTAAGTTTTATTCCCCAACACTCTGTAATTGTTATTACAAATACATAAGATTAGCTAGTTGAACTGGAAAGCAAATATTAATATGATTTAATTTGAAGCAGCAAAAAACAAGGATAACTGGCAAAATACGGTAAATATCAGCACATTCTTATGTCAATTTACACTTTTGTAAGTTACTGCAGTGTAGCTTGGGTGAGTAAGTGAAATGCCCCATTTAGAAATTCTAGAAAGGGGTTGAGAAATTCCTCATTTCTAACTGTTAGTGCTGTTTTATTTTGAATTTACAAAGTAATGCAAAGTACTGTAGCACTTGGTTTACACAGACGATTGCATGATTGTTTTCAGTGGTTATTTTTTTCCCCTTAAACCGGATGTTTACTTTTTGAAAGAAACCACATGATAAATCTATTAGCTTTTTGCCGCTGGCAGCACAACTGTTCTGACAATCTGATTATTTTCCTGTGTTTTAACCTGTCAGAATATTGGTCTGATCTTTTTATATTTTATTTTACTGTTTGTGTTTTGTTACAAACCAACAGTAGAAGTTAAGATTATGAAAGGTATGACACATGAGATGAAGAAGAAAAAGACATTGTATTGAAATAACACTACCCAGGTCTAACTTTTTAAAATTGTTACAAACATGTTTTAAGCTCATCTAGACAAAAAAAAATTCCAAACTATACTCTGTGTGTTCCTTTGGTGGTTTATTACTTACAGTACGAGCCCATATACAGGACATGTACTAATAAGTGTACATCCATTATTGAGGTATGTGTGTTAAATAGTTTGAAAATGTATATGTGGGCCACTGTGTCATTTTGCTTGTTCCTGAGAAGTACGGCAAAAAAATCTTTAATTATACATGGTAGAATTGGCCTGATTAAGACACGGGTGATTAAGCAAAAGATAGTGGAGGCTGAAATACTCTCACATCATCATCATCATCTTGGAAAATCCAAAAGTGGACAAGTGTTTTTGGTTAGATATTACAGGACCATTTTTTGTAATGGATAAAAAGTAGATATCACATGCAAATATGATGACTGAGACTGATAGATGGGTCATTGGATGGAGAGAAATATGTATTTCATTTTATTTTCCTTGTCTTTTTCTCTGTCTTTCTGATAGCCTGTCATATTTCACAAAGCTCTGTATCTATAGCAAGATCAAGGCGTTCTGACAGCGCCTGCCATGGAAACTTCACAGAATAAGATAACTGTGGATAGGTATTTAGTCAAGCAATACTTCTTCTGAAGGCTGCTCCTAGCTGCTGACACATCAGGGATTATACAGAATATTTTCTGACAGATTCCTCAGTACTAAATGTGTTATTCTATGAAAATATATCTGCTTTTTTTCTTTTTGTTTGCCTCACTACATAACTTTCATTGTTCTGTTGGCAGTGTTTCAGGGTATGTTGAAATATAGCTCTCAGTCATTCTGCCTGGCTGCAGGGAGAGTGTCATTTAATAATTTGGATTTTTGTCATGTTTTAAGTGCATGCATTATTCATAAATCCATCATAAATAGTTTCCATTCTGGTAAGTGCAGCCACCCTACTGTAAATACAGCCATGACACCTCTAATGCATTTCCAATGGCGCTGCTGTGGTTTGAAAGTGGCTGCCGTGTCTGCTGAGGATACAGTTTCTATTTTCTCTTCCCTCAGAAGCAACTCGGCAGCTTCCTTCTCTTTTACTCCCATTTCCCACTTTAGCTCATCATATTTCAGCAGCCACCGGAGGGGTGAGGCTACTGATTTTTACATCTGATAGCAAAGCCCCCATTGCTCATCCACGCTGCGCTCTCTGTCTCTCACTTCAGTGGCCTCCTAATTTAATTTTAGAGAAGTAAGAGCGAGCGGAGCGTGAGTGCTGAGATATTAATACTGCTTCTCCTGGAATGATAATGATAAACTGCTATTGCACGTTTGCTTTCCACTATTTGCTGAAAGAGATTCCCAGTGAGCACATGGTCATTTTGTTATACCATGGTCAATGTATCACATCAAACATGCTTTTCCATGCACTTTATTATATCTTGTGTTTGACTAAAATGGGAATAGCATGAAGGGGCATGTTCTTTGCTTGTTTTCAATGAAAAATGTGCCATTACCTTACACAGAAAATCCACAGGTATCATGACAGAATTTTTCACATTAGATTTTACAAGTCCTTTTATCCGCCATTGTGGGGAAAAACCTGTCACATCTGCTTAGGTCTCTCCCAGGACACAAAGTCCCTGAGGCAGATTTGCTTTTTAAATGGCTATAAAAAGTATCCCCAACTGCAAGGTTTTTACTGCCACTTATCCAGGTCTAAATAAAGAGGGAAACAGTAATCTTCTAAACTTCTGTGTTGTACTGATGTTTCTCTGCAGTACAGCAGCGGAGGTCATATACAGACAGAAATGGGGCTACATGTGACACAAATGGTGTCTTTTCCTGATTAGCTCAGCAGGTTGGTAAATACTTTTTACAATAAGAAATGTCTCACAAATGATATATTTAAATGAATTATTACTAGAAGGAGGTAGTCATAATACCAGTAATGGTAAGATTCTTCATTAGTTGCAAGGCTGGATGACCAACCAAGGAATGCATGCAACTGCCGAAGGTTCTGGGATGGTCCGGGAGGCTCAGGGGTCCCAGAAGGACCATATGTATTAAGTCTGTTTGTGGTCCACTTACTCATTTGTTCTGGAGCTTTCAGCCATATCACATGTTTCTCATGAGCACATTGAGTTTGGTCAGTTTATATGGAATTGTAGGTTCCATACTTCTGAACACCTCTACGACTCATCTTTGTTTCCTTAAAAATTGCTTGACATTTTATTCTTGACCTTGTAAATAATAGCTGACAGAACAATTTCAATTGATGGTCCACCCACTTGTATGCTCTGGAGCTTTCTGCCATATCACACAGTCTTCCAATCTGCTGATGACAGTGTGATAATGGTCAAAGGCTCCAGAACAAGCAAGTACATGGACCTTTAAGTTGAGATAGTTTTTTCAATTTTTTTTAGGAATATATGATATGTACTAAACCACATTTTCAACTAAAATAATAAGGCCCTGTGTCCAAATTTACATGCTGCTTATTTCTAAGTGAAGTTCCTTCACATGTGTTAAAGTGAGACTATGTAACTTTGAAAGCAGAACTAACACACTATTCCTCTTACAAATGAAAATTTGAATATACCATATATGCAATAAAACAAACCCTTGCTCAATTAGAGTTTTGCTGATACTTTACAACCTTACATAGAGCTAATTTTAGCTAATATTAGTAAACTGTAGACAGATATTGTTTAACTGCCATAACTAGGATAATGCAACAATGATAAATTGGTACTTCATTTGTGACCTACAGTTTATGAAACCTGCCATGTACTTATCCACAAATGAAAGACTGACAGTAGAACAAAGACAAATGCTGACAAGGAAATAAAGACAGAGTTGCAGTGCAAAGGAGCAAGTTGCAAACATGACAGTTCTGACATTCTGTTTGAAACTCTGGGTGTCCATAGCTTAAAGAAAAGTGTACTGTATTTTGTGCCTGAATCTCCTATGAGGCATTATTTATTTATCCACACCAAATTTTTACCTTCATCGGGTATTCTGATGCCAGTATTAAGAAGCACCCTCAACATTGTTTAGGCACCTTAACTGAGCTACTAATACACACAAAAAATGTTTTAAAATCAGCATGATTCCATTTTCACTGTGTGTAAGTATGGAGAGATCATTATTTTTCTTTTTTTCCATGAGGGCCCATGCTTGTTCATATCCATGTGTGGATAATCAGCCCTCTTTGCTTGAAAGGGTTCATGAATAGCAAGTAGCTGGCTCAGATGTCCACTAAACCCGTTTAAGACACTTAGTGCCAGACGCCTGACAGAATCTGCCACTTCACCCACTGTAATTTCAAATACCTATGTGCAGTTATTAATGTGAAACACACCAGGATTAAAAAGGATCACAAAGTTAGACACCAGTGCTCTAAAAAAAGTTTGCTGCTCCTAGAAACCACACTGATGACATGTCATTATCAGACTTATACTTTAATGATTTGTGAGGACATGTACTAATAAGTGTACATCCATTATTGAGGTATGTGTGTTAAATAGTTTGAAAATGTATATGTGGGCCACTGTGTCATTTTGCTTGTTCCTGAGAAGTACGGCAAAAAAAAATCTTTAATTTTACATGGTAGAATTGGCCTGATTAAGACACGAGTGATTAAGCAAAAAGATAGTGGAGGCTGAAATACTCTCACATCATCAACATCATCATCATCATCTTGGAAAATCCAAAAGTGGACAAGTGTTTTTTGGTTAGATATTACAGGACCGTTTTCATGGATAAAAAGTAGATATCACATGCAAATATGAGGACTGAGACTGATAGATGGGTCATTGGATGGAGAGAAATATGTATTTCATTTTATTTTGTGCCTGAATCTCCTAAGAGGCATTATTTATTTATCCAAAACACTGACATATGGACATAGAACACTTTTTTTTTTTTATCAAAAGCAAACAGAAAATCATATCATTTGATTCAAACTCCAAACTATTGAAAAAACTGAATTTTTCATAGTCTGGTCTCTTAGAATCCAAAACTGTACACAGCTGCTTCCACTACTACTGCTATACTTAAAATTTATATCTATATATGTATATATGTGTGTGTGTGTGTGTGTGTGTGTGTGTGTGTATCCCAAATATGATAAAATAATATACTCACATCTAGTGCTAGAACTGCTATAGTTTTACATTTTTTGTCTGACAACCATCATTTTAAACACACGCATTCCACATTTAAGCGTCATGTTTTTTCTGGTTTAAAGTAATTTAAAATCTATGTTGCAGGCCATTAAAATTATAAGCAACTAAAGGTGGGAACATGCTAGAGTGCTTTTATGATATTCCTGTGAATAGAGTGATTGTATTAAAACAAAGATCCATCCAGGGAGAGGTGGAGCAGTTACATGAGTAGAACTAGAATACAATATACAGTAAACACAGTATATGGCAGGGATATAGTGCAAAATATCTACAGTGAGATTAGAGCCATTTAGTAGTTGAAATTCTTATTATTCTGTGTAGAAGAAGTTGTAATAGGAATTCCCTTTAGTTAGTGCCTAGACTGCATCTGTATTTTATCAGGGATCCATACAAAGCCAGTAAGACTGCAGCTTTGTGTGCCTTAGAAGGTAGGACAAATAATAAAATCATACCTTTTGAAAAGATGGAATTTCAGAATGTGAGCAAACAAAAACATACCTATATTTTCCCCATGACCTCAAACTCTGTTCTGCTCAAGAATCTGATTCAGGTTTTTGTTCCAACTGAAAACATTCACCAGCTGCTTTTTTTCCCTCCATCCTCCCAGCCTTCAGCTCAGCCATCCATTCTCTGGACGGGGCGACACAGCGGAGCGACTTTGTCTCCATCCTCAGGGAGTTCGGGAACCACTATGTACAGGAGGCAGTGTACGGCTTCCAGGAGTCCTGTACCATCTGGTACCCTAACAAACAGGTCCAGAGACAGCTGTGGCTGGAGTACCAGGACATCAGCAAAGGTAGGACACACACACTCACACATTGTGAGTGCATATGATAAAGAATGATAGTTATAAATGTAAAAAATTAACAGTATCAAAGGTAAGATGAACATGTGTTTTTGTGACTGTGTGGGCTGTTCAAGGAACATGAGTTTAATTCCTGCAGCTATTTATACATTTATTGATTGGACAGATTCATAAGCTGTCACCCCCCAAAATTATAATAGAGTGTGTGCATTGGGGTGGACTGGATTATCATGTAACACATTTAGAATTGGCAAGACTCTTGATCATACTTAAGCTGGCGAATAAATGTATGCTAGGAGAAAACCTTATGTAAACCTTGCATGGGACTTCTTTTAGCAAAGCTCTTCTCTGTTGTTCTTTTTTTTTTTCGGTTGTATCCCATTGAAGAAAAATGTAATGGGCTCCTGGGGTGGCACTCTTTCAGAAATGCTGTGGAGGCCCTTGTTTCAACCATTAGAGATCTTTTTTCTTGGAACCCTTTATGGAGGTATTCCTTTTTGATTGTTGTGGTAGATCTTTTATGGGGTTTGGGATGTTGTGTGGGCGCCATAAACCATGCAAACAAGCAAGTCTCATCACTAGCGAGGGTTTGAACCTCAGTCCTTTTTGGTAGTGATTGAAATGTGTCTGTGGCGAGTATAAAAACACATCAGTTACCAAAAGCTTTTAGTGTTTCGGTATCCATACCAAAACATACAAGGTATTGTATTGGAATTAGTATTGAAAATTAAGAATTTTAAACAAAACTAAGCCCTACTTTCAACTGGATTGGTTTGAAAAGGTGAATTTGTTGCACATGCTCTGTGTTGTTAACAACAATAAAGCACATTTAAGTACATTATTTCCATTTTTTACTTTATACTTCTACTACAATTCAGAGGGAAATATTGTACTTTTGACTCCACTACATTTGTCTGACAGCTGTAGTTACTGGTTAGTTTTTAAAATACAAAAACTATGATCTGCTTATCAAATGATTCATTTCTACCTAACAGTCTATAAAGTAGTTATAAGATAAGAAAGCTGCTTTCCTCTAATATATCATTATTAAAAAATATAATAGTATAACACATTGAGGCATTTTTTTTGCATAGCAAGTTCTATTACTTTTGATTCTTTTAGTACTTTTTACTGCTAATATTTTTAAGTTTTACTTAAGTGAGATTTTGAATTCAGGACTTTTATGTGTAATACTATCAATACTATGTCTATGTTTTTACACACTGTAATATACCTATTTCTATTTAAGTAACATATCTGAATACTTCTTCTCCACTGTTTGTCAATACAGCAGCACAGTGGCTCTTAATTTTTTGTATATTCAAAATATATACATAATTAATATTATATAAAGTAAAATTTAGGCTGGTGATTATACTCGTAGTAGCCAAGCAGATTATACTTGTTTAATCTGTTTCCTCATAAAAGATCCTGTACACACATTCATGTGTAGCAGCAGTTCTGCCAAATGCAGTAAATTCATCCATGTAAATGACAGCTGCATACTTTCCTCATGCTTTTTCTTCATTTAGAAAGATTTTTATGTTGTCATGTTGCATCTGTTCACTGTCTACACTATATGTGTCGTACATCCTAAACATTGTAATGCCACAATGCTTTTATCATCTGTTTGAGTACCACGCTGAAACGGGATGTGTGCTGTAGATCAAAGTGTGGCTTTGCAGTAAAATCAGCATTGTTCTATCTCAAGCAATTACAGTAAACTATACAAGCACTCTCCAGAAACACTTGAAGCACTTCTATTTAAATGAACAATCAAAGAATCAGTGTCTTTGCTTTTTGTTTTATTTCTCAAAATGCCAGCATATGTCAGCCATCCATCTTTTTGTTACCTGTGCTTGTTTTCTCAGTAAGTCAGAGCAGAAATAAATAATAGCCCATCTCTCCCCGCCGTTTCACCTCAGTGGCTCCAAACTGTCCGCAGTCGTTTCCTTTGTTTGCCTCGGCCACTTTTCTTCCCATTCCTTACTTTGTCCAAGGACACCCCTGCTGCGTTCCACTGTTCACTCCCAGTTACCTCTGTGCTGACAGATGGCATTAGATGACTGAGATTTTCCCACCCTCATGAAAAGTCCATTACTCTTCATTTTTACCTTCTTCTGACACACCAGTTGCAGACGCTGCTAAATGATACAACACAATCAAAGAAAAAGTGCTATGCCCCTTCTTTTCATCCTTTTCTTTGTAAAGTGTAAACTTTAAGTTTTTCTCCAATTCATGCTGGATCAAGATTACATACAGTACCAGTCAAAAGTTTGGACACACACAGTCTATAAAAGTACTGTATGGTTATATAAGTATATACATTTTTTGTGTGTTTTTAGACATAAGTCATATTTGCACACTTGTAATATGGTGTGACCATATGTAATTAATGAACATCACATCAGAGTTTGATACTGAAATGTTGAATAACAGATTGCAAGAATAGTATTATCAGGACACAGATTTTAGCAGATTTATGCATGAAAATAAATCATGAACAATTTCCAACACTTGATTTTACAGGTTCCAGATTCCTACAGTTTCCTGGAAATGAACTGAAATAATTTCTTAGGGAGGTTTTTGGAAAGGAAAAGGAAGGAAAATACAAACAGTGTTCCACTGGTACACAGCCAAGTAATTCATTCCTTTTCCATACTTTTAGTCAGTTAATAGGAGGCAATCTAAACATGCAAACATGTGAAATTAGTGTATAGACAAGCATACATTCTGAGAATCAAGTTTACCATAATAAAGTAATGATGAATGCATTTTACTTGGATAACAGTTCTTTAAAGTAGAATTCTCTGGAATCAACAACTGCTTATAAATGAAATGTAACTAAAAAAAACCTCAAATAACTGCCCAACAACTTTGTCTCTATTTCCTCTATAATTAGTACCAACTTACTTAATTATTTTCAGGGAATTTCCTAAGAAATTATAAGTAAAATACAGAGCTGTAAAATTTCTACACAAATTACTGGACATGTCCAAAAAAAATTTATGGCCATGCAAGTAGATGTTACTGTATTTTTCATACATGCTTGAACTGTTTAATTTTCATACAGCAACAACATAATACTGCTACTATGCATGATAATAAATAAATAAATATATATATCATTATTTGTATTTGCTTAAAACTATTGCCACAATTACTTTGTATTTTGCTGATTGTTGTTGATCAATCTCTGGATATAAACAGTAAGAGGAGGCCATATACTGTATTTCCTCAGCCTGTATTCCTGTTGTTATCTGTTCCCATGTTGGAGTAACAATAGAAACATCAGATTTGGTCCATGTGGAAATGAAAATCTGATTGTCTGAACTGTTGCGAAATCTATCCGGAATCAATTTTTCTATCAAGCAGAGAGCACCAGGATTACATCGGGATGTGAAGATCTGAAATGATTCAATATAAGCGGGTAACTGTTTCAACTTGGCACAGGACCATCAGTTTCAAGGAAAGAAATAGATTTCATTGGCGAAAACTCGAAATCAGAGTCATCTTTCTTAATCTCTTCCTGGCGTCTCGGAAACATCCTGGCCTTTTGGAGGGAGTAATGAGCTCACAGGAGAGTTTGATGATCCATGTCCTCGCCCTTTGCTCCAAATACAAGATCTGCCTGACTGCAGCCTCCTTCCATATTCAGTGAGAATCCGGCTGATCATTTTCTGCATCTTGGCTGCCTTGGGCACAGCTATCCGGAGGTTTTAAGGCTCATTTGTGTATATGGTTAATAATCATAGATCAAATATAAAAAGGTAAAAGATGAACACTGTATGTTTTTCCAGTACATCATAGGAGACTTTAGACTGCATCAGTGAAGAAACACGACTCTCCTGTTGCAGAAAACAATGGACTTTGTTTTATTCACCTCATATGTGTCAGTGTAGTTGTTCTGAGCTCTTCATCCGTATGAATTACAGATATCTGGATTATATGATTTCATACTTAAGAGGAAAACCTCATTCACATATCAAATACTGTGTGGAACGCTTAAGAATATAAAAGAAAAGCATTTGTGAATTCTCATAAATACAAAATTGCACTGTAACCTAAAACAACTGCTCTTTCAGTGTAGAATTTCACTTTAATACAAAATCAATAAAAAGCGTCTCAGCAACTGTGATATTCTGTGGCAATTGTGCATCGACTGTAAATTATAACTCAGCAGACCGGAGCTCAGTAGGTGAAAGAGGCACATAGTGCTCCACGGTCTGTAAAGTTAATTGAAGACTTACACCAGTTGTTTCCTAATGACCCAGGGACTTGAAAACAACACACACACACACACACACACATATGTACACATACACAGTGCCTGACTATCATTTCTGTATCAGTCATGTTTGTAGAGATGTGGCCATATCTCATTAACTGTGGTCAGTCAGTGTGTATGCCTGTGTCTGTGTGTGTTTGGCAATGATGCCTTGTCTCTGTGATTAATAGCACTTGCTTCTCTGCACTAGGTTCTGATATGAGTTTCCTATTGTCAGACACATGACCTCAATTACCACGCCAGAGATCAGACACCAACAGTGAGAAAGCCAGTGCTGTTCTGTTCATGTTGCAGCAGTTAGATCAAGAAAAAGCATTTGACTGAAAAGTTTAAGACCTTTAAATACTATTTGGAGCAGCTGTAGTTACCATGTGGAATATGTGTTAAAATAATATGGTTCTATCCCCCATATTATTACATATATTACAATTTAAAACTGCACTAATACATATTTTTAAGAATTAAACAACCAAATATGTCATGTGACCATGTGCATTCAGAACAACCTACCTGTCTAATGATGTTTTATGATGTGACAATGCTATTATTAAGGTCTACATAGGTTTAGGCACAAAGCTACTTGGTTAAGTTTAAAATGATCACTTTGTTAAAGTAAGTGAAACATGTTACTACTAAAGTTACTACGTCCTTAAAGTTAGACAAGCTTCATCATCATGGCTACAATAATAATCATGGGATAAAGGTCAGATGACGTTCATAGTTAGTTTTTAAAAAAAACGTCCCAACTCGCGGTTAGAAATGGGGCATGAAGAGCGGTCTTTAGTCCAAAGTTGGGTTAATGTCTCCATTCACCCCTCCTCACCCCTTCCTCTGATTGAGGAAAATTGAGAATTTTCATAATTAGAATAGTCATAATTACTACGGCTGCTAGATGGCATCTGTAATTCAAACATAACTGTATTTTTCTTTTTCAGTCATTTTTGGGCCACTGACATTATGACCTATTGTGTCATTTTTCTTGGCAGGACAGTTTCTTTTTATATTAAATATGGGTCACATGATGTGTACTGTGAAGGTGTGATGAACCCACAGAGAATTATGATCTAATTCTGTAGTTCTCCTCAACTCCACAGAGCATATTAGCATCTTTCAGCTAATTGTTTTGGTTGTACAGTCAACAACTTTACTATATTGGTTCAGTACCACCACTCTCATCAGTCTTGTTTCCAGCAGCAGTAAAAAGCTATTTTCAGCAATAAAAACACTACCAGCCCAGCAGCAGGCAGCTGACAGACAAAGTTAGCAACTAGCGAGTGAACATATTTGAACATTTAGATAGCTAAAGAGCCGGGTAAGGGTTAGTGGAGACCAACAGAGCTGAAAGGAAAGTGAACATTGGACTTACATTCGTCAGGTAGCCAGAAACATGACTCCAATGCTGCTCCATATCTACATATCTGTGTAACATGCTAACACATAAGCCAAAACAACTTCTAACTTAGTCTGTCCATGTTCTGTGGATACAAAACACAGCTTCCAATCCAGTTAATATTTCTAAGTTGAAGTACATTAAACAAATTAAATGTACAAGTAAGTGGAGAAAAAAAAGAATACAGATATTTCCAAACAGGTCTAGAGAGTTCACTGAATGGTTTGAAAAGTATGAAAATTATGTGAATAATGTCTTTCACAGTCACCAGATCTCCATATTTTACAGAATGTGCTTGAAGAACTATGTCCTAATTTCTTTAAAATCTTTTGAAATGAAGTCTGTAGCCATCTCCGTCTTCTCAAGGTTATTTGTTTTCAGACTTGTCAGGAAAATCTCAACAATGTCATCAAATACTGTGTGGGCTGCTCAAGAATATGAAAATATGTTTTAAAAACTGCCTCCAAACTTCATTAGAAAACTCTTAAAATGAGGACAGTACCGCAGCCATCGCAAAATGCCTTCACAAAATACACAGACTGAATGTGAATATGATTAGCCTTATTTAGCTTGCCTCGTCTCTTGCTCACTTAGTGACCTGTCACACGGAAAATTTGTGAAGACCAGCTTGCTTCAAAACAGCTTCAAAATAATTAGATGCTTTGGAGTTCTGTCAAAACACTCCAACAGCAATTAAAATTTGAATATGCTTTAAAAACACCTAAAGGTGACATTATGAAGCTTGTTAAATTGTTAAATGTCAGATCAAATTGAAAATACCATATAGACATGGAATTTTCAGACAACAGCAAAGGTGTGTCTGTAGTAAACAGACAACAGTGCCAATCAGATTTCTCTGATTCTGATCTCTTCCTGTTGTTTCTTCTATCCATATCTACCTCTCTCCGTTTTTCTCTCTGTCTCAGGCTCTTACTTTCTCTCTCAATTAAATCACTGTGACCTCCTTCCTCAACTTCACCGCCCTCCCCCACCGAGTCAGGTGTCAGCTCTTTACCAACCTCCAGCGCAGTGTTACGTGCTGGTATGTGTGTAAGTGCGATCACCCTGCCAGCAGCCAGGTAAAAATAGGTGCCTTATTTATTCTATTAGGGCCTGTCATTTTAACAAAGAGCAGCAGAGAAAGTCTCGCTCCGGGGCCAGAGAGTCGAGGAGCAGGGGAGGCGAGCGATGAGGAAGAATGAGAAAGACATGGAAGAAATTATTCGGAACTGGCCCTGACCTCTGCGACCTCTCTACACCAGCACACAGCACACACCCACATAAGATTAGCACCACCTGTCCTGCCTGGTTACCAGCTGGGAATTACGCAATGCTCACTGCTCATACCAGACAACATGCTTCTCTTTATTTATAATATATATGTATGACCAGTTAAAGATGATTTGCAGATTTAATCAGACTGTGTGTTAACATAACATAATAAAACTTTTATCCTGAAGGAAATGTCTTTACCTAAGATGCTTGATATACATAAAAAAATAAACATATAGACATTATGAATGGTGTCCAGTGAAAACCATATATCTCAAAGTATCTCCCAAATCAACCACTGAAAAATCCATCAGATTATCTGAAAAATGCATTGTCACAAAGCTGAAGACAGTGCTGTTAAAAAAAATTAAATTAAGTACAAATGAAGGTACATTGCTGTAATGAAAATGTGGCGTACTGTTTTGTAATGTTCTAAATTACAAGCAGTAAACTGTACAGAAAGGTGTGTCTGTGTTACAAGTGTTCCAAATTACAGCATAGAAATACACAGTATTAATAATTAAAAAAATAATCTAAATAAACTATATATCCCCATTCTAAACCTCCCATACAAAGCTTTTTCTTTATTTACTAATGTCTTTCTTTCTTTTATTTACCTACATGTATTTGAATTGGGGATGGTGGGTAGTAATTCAGAGGTCTATCTTTTACCAAGGTAAAGGATTCACTGACTGGGCTTTAGGCTGATAGTTTGCTTGAATGTCATTGGTCTGTGTGGCTACTCTCAGATTATGTGTGATTCACTCTTTATTTATTGAAAACTACAAAGAGAGTAAATTTAGGCTGGTAAGAGATTCACACTGTTGGTAGCGTGATGAATTTTGTGTATTGCCCAGTCCTAGTGCATCCATATGAGTACGTATTTTCACTGATGAGTGTTATTTGGGTTCAAGTTGGGTCATTAAGCCCAATCAGCAACTAAATGACAGGGTTAGTTTCCATTAAGTTAAAGTTTTAAGAAGCAGTTCCTGTGCTCACAAACTCATGTGGAACTAGTACCCTGATAAACAATATATTACAGATGTATTTGTCATTAATCCTCTAGTGTGTTACCCCTTTTTGACAGAAATCGCAGTCAGAAAATGTGATAAGTGTCATCTAATAAGCCTTTAGCCTAAGGCTTTACAATCTATCTACAATACATGCTCAACACTAGGTGTAGGTCTACAGAGGCTTTCCTGCCAAGGCCAAACTTCTCTAATATTTTCATCCTGATACCTTGGAGTAAAGTAAAAGTAATCATAGATAGAGGCTATTCATAGAATGATTGTGTATTTTCCCCCAACATGGTTGTCTGTAACCACTGGTAACTATTTCCAAAAGAAAAACAGCTGCGTAGAGTAGTAAAGCAGATAAACATAAAAATAAAAAAATACTGTTCCATTGTGACTTGTTTTTAATACTAAGTAATAAGACACATGGAGGAATGATAGACATTCAGAAACATTTACCCTCTGTACACCTTCTGCAAAGAGGACTTTGTCAGTTCAGTATTTTCTCAGTATTTTCTAACAAATTGCTAATAATAATAGAGAAAGTTTTTATTACTGTGTTCTGAGAGGCTGTTACAATACTAACGCACAGCTGACATAGACAAGGGAATTGTAATTCCAGTAATTATTACTTAATACAATAACAGGAGATCAGAGAATTTTGCTCATAATACAAACATATTTCCATAATGAGTTCATTAACTGATGAGTACAATAACAATATATCTCATCTGCAGAAGTAATATTTCTGCTGATGTTTTAATAGTCTTTATCAGATCACTACTGAAATGTTAAATAACACATGAAGGTTAAACTGTCAGTATCAGAACTGTTCTTGAAACCTATTAGACTCAGCAAAAGTGTGAGTCATCTGTATATGCATAATATATACAGAATGTCTCCTGACTGCACAGCCACCAACCAGGTTCTTCTCTAAGAAACATGAAAACATGGAACTTTTTCAAAGCCAGTTTTATATATATCCATGTTTGCTTGCTAGCAGGCTTCTTCACTGCCTTTGTTGGTGCATTGCTATGTTTCTTGCCGTATAACCAACAGAAACTGTTGATCAGTGGAAACCAACAACAGATGTGAATGACCCCGTCAACATGCAAACAAAAAGCTGAGCCACGTTGCTCCATAGCGCTACTAGTGGTCAAACTCACCAAGGTACCTTTAAGTTGCTGAAAAACAGCCCTGTTTATACCAATTTATTCTATAGCTGGTGTGGTAAAATATTTGTTTTTTTTGTTTGTTTTGTTTTGTTTTGTTTTGCTGGGTGTGAGCATTTTCTAAATTACATACTCTCAAATTGCTGCAACTGAATTTTGAAGATTATGTATCTTTTATTTATTTTTTATTGATGAGAATTTCTTCAAACGTCTGATATTGACCAGAAGGGTGTCTGGTTATATGAGAAGAACTAATTCTTGATTTTCATTCTGTTGTACTTTTGCCACTTTTATCTCCACCTACAAGATAACAATTTAGACAATGTACTCCTTCTTAACAAGTCTGATTTTAGGCTACCTGGTACAAAATCTTATCAGAGTTTAGGCTCAAAGTTTTAGCATCTGTTTTTTAGGGGTCTGAAAAACATTAAGAGCCTTTGCTCCATATCTTTTTTTTTTTTTCTGACCTCTTTTTTTCTCTCCTGCCAAACCTACTGTAGTTGTAAGAGACAGGCGAGGTCAAGGAGTGACAGTAAAGCATGAGTCCAGTCCAGCCTTCAGGGAGAAAAAACGAGGAGAGGGTGGGAAGGGCAGAGAGGAAGGTGAAAGAGGTGAGGAAAAAAGATTAGAGTCATTAGACAAAAGGTGGACAGAGGAGCTGGATGAAGAAAGCACAGATTTACCAAAAATGGAGGATTCGTAGCTGGTGAGACAATATGAAGAGTATAGAAAAGGGGAAGGGAGATAGGGAAAAAAATAAAAGATAAGGAAGCAGAGGAGGTGAGAGGAGCAGATTATAACGAGTAAAGAACAGGCCTGACAGGGAGGAGGAGGAGGAATAGAAGAGATGTTGTGGAGAGGAGGTGAACACTGGAGCAGCTGTGGTACGGAGGCAGCAGGGAAGATCTGAGGTGGTGTGGGAGGAGGCGTTGGAGGAGATGTCATCTGCCTCTCCGAGGAGGAGGCTGGGTGATAAATATCTTCTGCTTGTTCAGTTACCAGACAATTACAGACAGACGTGTAGCAGATGTCTGCGAACCCGAAAACATCTTTTCTGCAAGTGCGTGTTTGTGTGCAGTTTCCATGTCCGCATGTGTGAATCTGTTTCTTTCTGCATTTGTTTATGAATGCACGTATCAAGTGCAAGTGTGTGTTTTGTTCTTTTGTGAGTATTTGTAAATGTGCGCCTGTGTGTGTGTGTGTGTGTGTGAGTGAGAAAGGGAGAGATTCTGCAGCAGAGGGATAGAACAGAGTCTCATCCAACTTGTCACATCTAACGAAGTGGAACTGCTCCAGCAGCTAAAGTTGAAGTTGAAGATGAGAAACAGATTGTCCAGCTGCTCTACCACAAAACTCGTCGGAACATGAGCCTCGTCAGCACAGTCACAGACAACTCTCCTCACCAGAACTGGCAGAGCTGAGGGTATATCAGTTTACATGCAACAGGATTACAGAAATCTTATTACCACAGGATTATTTGAAAATAAAGATGGACAAAGAAACATGTTAGCGCTACTGAGAACTCACTAATCAAATTACAGATACTTAGAGATTATATGCTGGTGCTTCTTTACATACACTAACAGTAGACATGCAACCCTGGTGCAGGAAGTGTATGCTTAATTGAAAGTAAGTTTCACTTTATCAAGCAAGGCAACCAAATAGGTTTTGGAGGGAAAGTAACCTGTCTGAATTAACTGGCAATGTTTTTTTTTTTTTTTTTTTACAATCCAGGAAGTCTGACGTTCGTGTGCTAAACAAAAGTCAGAGAGGAGTTTATGTTTTTTTAATATTTAACCAAGACCACATTCTTTCTCTAACCTGTGATTAAGTAATTGAGCTGCCTAAACATAACCGTGAAAATGTAAATCATGCTTTAGTTGCCTGTGGTGGATACAGTAGGAAAAATAAATAAAGTAAGTTAACAGTGATATGTTCAGTATATGTCCAATCTAGCCACATAGGAACTGCTATAGTACTTTGTTGTTGTAATCAGTTCAGTTAAGAAGGGGCACACAGAGTTTTGGCCAGTGTAGAGTGTGATTAAAAAATTTAAACGAGCAGTTCAGAAGATCTTCAAATGCAAATGTTGCCTTTAATCATGGTCACAACTTAGGTCCAAGTTTACTGGCTGCCAGTTGCCGACAGAAAATATTGCAACGGCAAGAGCTTTTCTAAGGTTAATGCTTCTGTTTGAAACATTTAAATGGCAGATACGTGCCTTGTGTTTTGTGTGTGCATATACAATGTGTGTGTGTGTGTGTGTACATGTGTGTGTACAATTTAGGATACCTAAGCAATACTGATAAATTTTATATATCAGTTTATTTATTTTTTTCATTTAGAATATTAGTCCATGAATGAAATAAAAGCAAATTAAACCAGGTAGTGTCATCACGGTTATGTTTTCTCAGATAACTGTAACTTTCTTAAATTGTTTCTCACTTATAAAGGTGACATGATGATGCTAATGAGCTAATGTACTAAGTCATAATTACTGGATACAGTAATGATCCAACAGCTGTCATTTCTTAACATAAACACATAACATACACAATGACGTCTGTAGTTTTCTTTTTTTTCTTTTTGTACTTTTAACTTTTTGTTTTCAGAGTTGATAAATTCAAGTAAACTATGCAGCAGTACATTCCTTACAAAACTGACTGCAAATTGCTGTTTATAAATGTAATGTTAGGAGAAAAGGTTGCAAAATTTCAGTCTTTGCTTGCAAAACTCTCAAATGCATTGATTACTTAATGACTCACTTTTTTACTGTTAAATGTGGTGAGATGGCACGTCTGTAAGGCTGTTGAGTGTAGGCGCGAGTCTTTTTGACTGACCCCAGTGATAAATCCAGGAACACAGCACAGCAGCTTACCAGTTTTTTTTGTTTGTTTTTGTGTGTGTGTGTGTGTGTGTGTGTGTGTCTTTATACTTGTAAAACATACTGTTTGTCAGTATTTGGAGTAATGATAATGTAAACCTGCTAAGCAAGGCATGATTTCTGAAGTATACATAAAAATGCCTCAAAGTAAACTCATAAACATGATGTAGCTGAGCATTAGCATCATAAATAGACATAATTTTACTGTTGGGCATATACACTGCAAAAACAAATGAGAAAAAGAAAATAATTTATTATGTTTGTTCTTCTATAATTTAGTCTCCCGCCTCAGGACTGAGTGCAGCTGTCAGATGACGGGCAGAAAAACTTGTCTTTTACAGTATAAGTTGATTTTCCAAGGCAAGTGACAGAAAATGTGAATACTTTCTACATTTTTTTCCCTTTTAAAGATACATTCTAAAGTAGTTTTTAACACATTATTTATTACATCCAAACACTGCTTCTGCTTGTTTTATAGTTAAATATTTCACTTCTTACAAGTCTACTTAGATTTAACAGTATCACAGAACCCTTAAAGAACCAGTAATGTTTAGAGTCACACTGGCAACAAAAGTCTTTTATCAGATCCTCATGGAATGTTTCATTCAGATTGTGAAACCCACACAGTGCATATATGATATTCACAGGCATGTACAGTACAGTGGAAAAGCATGGATGGTTATCCCATATGCTCCTGTGCTCACTCAGAATCGTGCTTGTTCATTCACACACACACACACACACACACGCACACACACGCAGGCAGAAAAGAAGGGCAGGCAGCCTTAAATCCCCTACTAGACATCTGTGAGTCATTTTCCTTGCTCAGCAAAACAGCCAGCCATTTTAGACAGGTTTATTTCATCAAAAGTGGAAGCCTAAAAGATATCATAGGGAATGAATAGTCTGTCTGAGTCAGCTTAGTGTTTGATAACTTGGGGCATTTTAAGTTTTAAAGCAAAGGATGGGTTGTGTAGGGAGTGGCTTGCTGCCATGAATGAAGTATATTTGGGCCAAAATTTTTGTTTTCCTCAGCTCCCTATAAACTCTAAATAAAGTTTTGTAAAATATCTGTATGCTATAAATTGAAAGCTTTAATGTTGTCATATATAGACACATATATACTCATAGATAAATACAGTAAAAGTGTAATGATGGTACACAGACGTTACAGGTACATTTTCAGTACAGTGAAGCAGATTAGGAAGTTAAGATGTTAAATTACTTTTCATTCTTAATGCTTAAAAATGGAGACACACAAACATTTGCACGTATCATAGCATTTGTTTTTTTCAAAAAACAACTCTGGACATAATTTACATTTGTTAGTCATATATAATTTTAAGAGTGTATTATAAAGGTTTTATACATCTGTTTACATTTTATCTTTTTTTATTTTAATTTTTGGGGGGTCACAAATTGCTTTTATGTGTGTATGTGTGTGAAAATGTGTGTATTGTCCATATTGTTGTACCTCGTGTATTTTTTGTTCTGTTTTCACACCTGCATGCCCTTCTGACCATGATCAAGTTAAACTTATATTTATTATTATATTTGATTTGGTGCATATTTCCACCTTGCACATTAAACCAATCGACCTGAGACAGTCCTCATCAGAAAAATCATGGTTTTGGGGATGGTTTCTTGTAACCATAACTTTAAACCACTTTTTTTCCCACTTAGGAGCAGTGGAACAAAGAAAAAAACAATATTGAGATATTACCATTTTTTAAAGTTGACATGGCAAAATTGTTTGAGTTGTATTTGTGGTCTCCTGATGAATGTCCAATTTTCACTCTCACTTTCGCTCTGTTTTGTTCTTCACAACTCAGCAGGTAGTGTAAAGTTGCAGGCTGTAAAACCAAAACAATGAGCTGAAAGATGCTAAAACGCTCTATATAGCTGAGGGGAACTGCAGAGTTGGGTGATAATTCTCTGTGGATTTGTCACCACAATGAACCCCCGCACATTACTGTACATGTAGTCATTGTTAATACAGAAATATTGCTTTAACCCAGTAGTTTTTGAACATTAACAATAGCAGTCATAGTCATATGAATCATTTATCATCTTATGCATTCTTGAGGACTCTAACAAATAAAGTCACCCTACCAATAGAGATATCAGATATCCCGGCAAAATGGGAAAGTGGACAGCATCTTTGAAATGCATTGATTCAATGTTAAAATTTTCATTGTTTTTTTACAGTTGGCCCAACATTCTTGAGTCTTAAATTCAACTTTCTGAAACCTGTTAACACCCTGCAGAGACACAGCAGCAGTATTTTTAATCTGACCTTTGTGTTTCATATTGGTGGTTTTTATGCTCTTTAATTTTCAATAAAACGTAGTGAATTAGCCTTTTTTTGGAGTATAAGAGCACCCACCCACACACTTTGCTTCTCTTCAACTTTCCAATAACCCAGTGAGACAAAGCCCGACATCCCTTCACCTTCACCTCTTCTCTGTAATACACTACTCACTGAAGTACAGACGACAAGCCAGTTGTGATTCATTATGTATTGTAGCCCTCCTTGTGTTCAGTATTTTCTAATCATGTCCTACAAGATCCGTTTCAGTCAGGCCACTTGAACATCCACTCTTCTCCACAGAAATTTAATTCCACACTCAGCCAGTCAAGGTCATCCCACAGATGAAATTTAAACATTTTATTTTCCTTGGCGGGAACATGTGGAGGAGGAGATGGAGGAGTGGAGAGGCGGCAGGCCAGGCATCGTCATTTGCTCTCCCTCCTTCAGCTCTTTCCCTCTTATTATTCTTGGTTTTGCTCTCACCAGAAAAGGAGCATTTTGACCCGTTCACTTTCTTTTCTTTTCCAGAGAGTGAGCTTTTTAATATGTCTTTTTCTTCTTTTTTTCATTTTTCTCATCTCAGCCCCCTGCCTCTTGAAGTCCTGCCTGGAGGGAATTCTCTGTTAAATGTTCTCATTCTTGCATTCTTTACACTCCTGCATTTTTCTATCATATTTTTGTGCCTGTGTTTCTCTCTTTCTTTTTTTTTGATGATAAGACAGCATAGAGGACTATTTCTGTTCAGACCTGGGTACTTTTGTGACATATTTGATCAATTTCTTATTATTTAAAACCTGTGTTTTAGTAATTGATCTTATAAAATTAAACTGTCAGTGGAGTATGAATGATGTGACTTAAGAAAAAAAAATGTATTAGTCTAATCTATTATACATAACTTACATTGAGTGGGCTTTTGAGAACTGTTATGTTTCAGTTTAATGCAACTGCTGTACAGGGCTGGTCTAAATTGATTTTTGGATCTAAGATACTTTAACATCAGCTTTATATGAAAGAAACATTACTGACATTTGTAGATGATACATCCAGATACTGTAGTGATATGCAGGTCATCTGCCTTATATTTATGTCTTACCTCTGGTTTCCTTTGTCAGTGATCAGACCCTGGCTATCACTCACTTGTGTGATGGCCCCCACGCAGGTGTTTTCAGTTAGTTCAGGCTGGTGTGAGCTAAGCAAGGAATTACATGAGATCACCAAACTCAATGTTTCAATTATAATAATAAAGCTGTTAGTTGTCCCAGCTTGACAGTTGCAACAGGAGAAGAGAGAGATCTCAGTCTGCACACACTAGCACAGTCCTTAAGTATTCAGCATGTAATATAAATTTTGATGGCACAGAATATTCAATCATGCTTATGACTGGCCAAAGGCATAACTTTAGTCTGGCTATAGCCATTTATGTACACTTAGCTGCAGCCTCTTCAACTTGACAGTCTCCAAATTCATTGTGCAATATTCCCCCCTTCCACTGAGCCAGAGGTTTGACTGCTTCTCATATTTAAATGTGCCACACATTTCATCTGCTTGTCAAAAAACCTGTGCCTTCACTACAGTACGTATGAATATATATTTATGAATGACACTTTTTTAAAAACATTTTGTTTAGTAAGGCACTGTTTGCACACTACATAGAATAGGATGCATGATTAATGATTGAAAGTTAATATATCAACGCAGCTGAAATCCTCACTAGTTACTGTAAAACTGTCTGTTGGTGGGCAGGTAGTATACAGTGGGTTTATCACATGCAACATGCAAACAAATCAAACAAATGTCCCTGAAAAACAAAACAATGAGCTAGAAGAGGCTAAATGCTTCATAGAGCTGCAGGATTTGAGTGTTCTGTGGATTAGTCACTATGTATATACTATATATATATACTACATAGTCTGTGCATATACACTCATACACACACAAAACTGAAAATAATCGCACATTTCAATCTTAGTTGTGTAGATATACATATAGAAGAATAAAGGATCCAAAGTGTCAGAGCACTACTGTGTCTAAATTATTAAAACCCTGCTGTGCAGACTTACTGCAGTACTGAGTTAAAGCATTTGTCTGTTGCTCTGCTCCCCCACCTCCCACCCCACAGTACCACACCCTGTCCTATCAGTCAACCCAATTTCCTCGACCACTCGCTTCCTCCACGACAATCCAGTGTGTTGACACTGATGAGCGAAAAGGCCATTTGTCTGTCTTGGCACAAGTCTGCTGCTCTGAGCTCCAAACTATTTTTGACTTCTTTTCCCATTTATAAACCCCTCTCTTTGTCACCCCCTTTTTTGCTTAGCACTTAGCCGTATATATTTATAGTAGAAATTCTCTGTTTCTTTGGTGAGCACAGGAAAAACAAATTTCTGGTGTTTACTGTTTTATTTACCCAGCTGGAAACATTCCAACCCGAATGGCAGTTTATTGAGTTTGCTTCTTCACCAGTTTATAATTGTGGCTTTGCTGTTTTTTTTCTTTCTTGTGATATTGACAAAGTAAATGTGTTTGATGGATTTTGATGAGAAACACTATTGTTATCATAGCCATTTTCTATAAATAGCATTCATTTCCCAGTGGATTTGTAGAGGCTGGCAAACTGTAAGAGTTTGTTGGATGGACCCAGCGTTCCCTTCTTCTTATTAACTAGGGATTAGGCTAACCCTGTCTGTGTACTGTGCTGGGTAGTATGCTCATTCATTTAGGATACTGTGTGTGTGTGTGTGTGTGTGCTTTGAAGGCCTTTTCTCAACTTACTGAGTCTAGCTGGTCTATGATTTAATGAGGACGTGTGACATAAATGTCTTTCCCATAGAGAGACAGAAAACGAGAAGGAAAGAGCGAGGGAGAAATAGAGAGAGAGAGATATCAAGGACAGTTGGAGAAATCTGTAAAGTCAGCTGGGACGTCTTAGTGGTAAATCCATCAGCGTCCCCAGTGTCTTCACAAATGTCTAAAAGCAGCAGCTTTGCCAGCTTTGTAATCTGACTTGAGTCCATTTTAATTTGCAATCAAGGCACATTACTAAGCTGTGTGTTTTTTGATGTTGCAAATTCTGTCTTTCTGCATGGGATTTGTGTGTGTTTGCATAAATGAACTTTGGTAATAGCACTGCCTCTTTTAGTTCTCATTGTAATGATGATCACATATCAAAAGCCAAGTGGAGGGATACAATCTGGTAGTTGCGTGTAGGTTTGTTGTCAGAACCGGCTTATTACTCACATGTTACCAACAGAGTGAAGCAGAAATACAGTTATGTCAGACTTTGGATTGGAGGAGGAATATACAGTGTATGGCAAAGCATACATGTATTACCCAGACTTTACACATGAAGAGAGCTCCAATAGACACATTTTCAGTTTTTATTAGGAACACTTTTTAATATAATGCACTTCAATACACCACCACACACTACGACCTCAGTAATAAAAATTAAGTAGAATTATCACCTTTCTGACAATGTCAACAAAAACTGAAAATGTACAAGCTTCATAAAAGTAGAATTTATGGCAGAGCTGTTGTATTGCACAGGTGTACCTTATAAAGTGCTTGGTGAGTGTGTGCCCTTGAGGGATATTTTTACTTTTTTGGCATTTTCAATATAAAACTAGGGGAAGAAATATCACTGTAATAAGTGAATAAGACTGACTGGAATGTAACCATCATGGCCTTTGTAGCAACAATATACAATAACATCTCCATGTAACTTTGGTTTTGTTTATTCACACTTACCTCCTTGTCAGCTGTTGTCAGCTCAACTGGTGATGGCACGGCCGTGTTCCTCAGACTTTTTCTCACACATCTCCTCTACTGTGGTAATCGTCTGCTGAGAAATGGGCTTCACATACACGTAACTCTCTTAGACTTGCAAACAGTGTATTTTGACCGCTATTAGCTACTTGGTCCTTTCGGGATCCCTCAAAGGAAATCTGAGGAAACAAATTTGCCCTTCACTTGAGAACACCCTATGTCTTGTTTTTGGGTGCAAATGCAGGAGCAAATACAGAGGTACAGGCAAGAAGAGAAACAGCTGGAGATCGGCTCTGAGATGTCACACATGCACAAAACACAGAGTCAGAGCGAATTGTTACAAAATTAATTGTTTGTAAAAAAAAAAAAAAAAAAAAAAAAACTGCAAAAATACTCCAGATATCTTCAAAGTTTACTCGGTGCACAACTGGAGTATTGGAGGCCGGCATCAACAAACAAACAGCGACTGATAGATTGTATCCCTCTGCCAGGGCTTGCCAAGGAACTTCCTTCCAGGGAAACAAAAAAAGGTACTAAATAGACTGTAACTTTGAAAGATATGAACTCAATTTAGCTACTAAGACTCCTCAAGATTCACATTAGTTTCAAGTTGAACTTTGGAATGTTTTTTGCTCAGAAGGAGGGCAGTAGATTTTGGCCTCCATCTCTTACAGTGTATGTGTGTTCCAGTGGAATACCTTCAGGGTCAGTATAGAGAGTAGCAATGAAGACCTATTTCCACATATATAATGGCACATTAGTATTGTATTAAGACATACTTGAAAAAACCCGAACCTGCTGTATCCTTTTAAAGAAGAAATTAGATTGTTGGATTGATTCTTTTTTCTGCAACAACGTACCAATTTGCATTGTAAAATGAATGTCCTGTACTCTTATTTGAAAAATAATTAGTACCCAAAAGGAAAACACACACACTTGCATATAGCCAATCAAAATATTATATTCAAAACTGTATTTGCATAAATCAGTAAGGTTTTGTCATAGGTTGGCAGTGACACAGCTATACAGCCGCCTGACACAACACAAAAAGAGCCACAGACTTTAACCACAGCCCTTGTAGCTATAGACATTACCTACCACATTAGCTATCTAGGACATTAGCTTTCTTGCTAATGTGGTAGCTAGTCTATATCTTCAAACAAGGTCATATGTCTTGCCCTGCACTTTGGTTTGCTGATTTAGCTACCTAGAATGTCAAGTTTGCAGACTAATTTGCAGCACAAGTTTGTTTACACTGTGTCTCCATGCTCCTGCTGGCTCAGCTGTCAATCAAACACAGACAGTAGCAAGCCCACTCGAGGGCTTTAAAAAAAAAAAACACTGACATACTTTGTGACAGCAGAAATGGGTGTTTAATTGTGTTTTCAGTTGGACTTTAAGGTCCACAAGAGTGTGATACCCTTGTTCCCATAAACAGTATCCCAGGTGACAAATTACTGAAAGTGGATTTCACAAAGCAAGCAGGCAGATAGCTGGTAAACACTGTCTGACACGAGTTTAGCACTTTGTCACTTTAAACAAAAGATAAAGTACACTGTACGCAATTGAAAAGAATGTAGATTGAATGTATGCAAGGCAAACAATGTTTACTGGTACAGAACACTCAAAAACCCAGCACATTTGGTTTTTCCACTGTCAAAAGTGAGATAAAAATGTGTGTACTTCTTTTCTAAATACATAAAACCTCAACGATAAAACCTGACCTTGTGCAATAAAACAAGATCAATAAAAACAGAGATGCCAAAAAACTCTGTATACAGTATATGAACTCCCTTCACATTATATTATACACATAAATGTCAACAGATGGAAACACATCAGAGAATAAGAAGACTTTCCAAACATTTGATATTAAGATTCCCCAGATAGATAAACATAAGAACTGGATAGAAATGCATCTGATTATTTATTATTGAGCATGAATTGGCAAAGCACTGCAGAGATTGAAATGTCTCATTAGAACAGCAACTTACAATATGATGTATTGATTTTAAATTGTAATACAATGGAAAAACCTACTACTGCATGGTATATTTGACAATTTCGGGCACATATAGGCTGAATCTATCCGAATGTAAAGAAGAGGCCGTTACTGCAGTCTCCACTGATTCATTGAGACACGTTTGAGAATTTGCACGTAGGATGAAGCTGGAGTTAACTGGTTTTAGTATTCAGTGCTCTATTCCCTCTCAGCACGCAGCATGCACTGTATGAGGAACATGACCTGCTGTTCAACACATTTTTCACTTTATGCATTAAACCCAGCAGTGATTAGACAGAAGACCTCACATACAAAGTCAAAGGCTGACAAATTGGCAAATGGAATTAATTAGACTGTGTTCCACATTCTGTAGATTGGAGGCATTGCTTGGTAGAAATGTTGCCATTGAATCCTGTGGACTGAGAGTGTGTAAACATGACTGTAGAAATGTGTTTGGACAAGGTGGTTAACCAGTGGGTCTGTTTCAGTGATTAACAAGTACTGAGAAGCACCTAATTGAGTACCAAATATAATACAAATAGAGAAAAATGTGTGAACCATATGCATCAACAGAAACTCTTTAAGCTGATTCATCAGCTGTCACACTCTAAATGCATTACAACATCATTTCACAGCCTTTTCAATCCATTTTGCATAATATAATTAGATTTTTGCAGTCCTTTTCATAATCACCACACTTGTTGTGTTCCATAGTTGAAAATATTGCCAAGTCAGGCCTCTGTGCACCCGTTCCTGCCATCCAGCACATCTAGTCTGGCTCTGTGCTTATGCTCCAATTGGTCGTTTTATTTCAGTTTTTCAACCACAGTTGAAAAATGAAGCTAGTTAGTTCCAACCTTTAAGTGTCTGATTTACACACTGCAGTTGAGCATTCTGATGCTTTTCAAAGTCAGCCTCAGATGTAGTACTATTACACCTCATGCTCAGGTAAAATCTCTGGTTAAGTGTTTTTGCTTTTGATAAACTGAAAATCATGTGAAGATATTGATTAAAGATATTGATTCTGATGGCTTTTGAAGCACAGTACAGCATTTCAGCCAATTTCTGAGCCTACAGACATGCCTGTTATTTCTGAGTATGTATGTAAGGGAGTATCACACAAATAACAAGAAGAGAATTTTAAGAGAGCAGTTGATTGATATTCTGTTGGATTCACAGAGGTCCATGCAATTTCTGAGGGTCAGTTTTGTCCTGAAAATCCTCTACTTCTAAACACAAGTGCAAATATGTGCAGGTGTAGTAAAGGAAAGCTGTGGTGGGGAAGAGAAAATTGAATTAGCTGGTTATCTATATAAATCTCCATGAAAGCAGAAAGAGAGATCTGTTTCTTTTTTCTGACAAAACAAAAAAGTACATTTGAACATGATGTATATTGTCACCCTTATGGACCATCTTCCTATATGTGTGTCTTTTTTATGTCACTTAATCTCTTACGTTTCACTTTTAATCACTTTTACACTGATGTCCAAATGTGTTTCATAGAGTTTAATCATTGCTTGCATTAGTAAATATTTTGGAGTATTTGAATTAGCAGAGCAAGTGGTTCTAGGAACGGCTATAGTCATTCATTCAGTTGGCTGAAAGTAAGACATTTTGTCACATATTTAGTGGAAATGAAATACATGCAAAACTAACATTTCCTATCAGCTTTGTGTTTGGTTCCAATTCAGCAAATATTAGCATGCAAACACACTAAACTAAGATGGTGAACATGGTAAACATTACCTGTATGACATCAGCATGTTAACATTGTCATTGTGTGCATGTTGGCATGATAAGCACTACTACTTTTACATTTACTTGACCACATCTGCTGAATATCAAAACTCAACTTTCGGCCTTTTATCTATCGTCCAATTCAATTTCCTTTACAATAACCATTACAGCCTCACAGGGCTGCAAACATGACTGTAGTCTTTGTGTCATCGCTTCATTTTTATTTCTGATTTTAGACAAATGCATTCGCTAAAATGCTCCTTGAATCTTAAAGAATGCGCCTGTCAGACAGTCCATGCAGCCTATTGTGAAATTACATGTTGCCTTGTTAAACCAGATGTTAACAGCAGGTGCACAGATTGAGTCAAAGACTCATGTATGTAAATCTGGCCTTAGATTTCCATAACTCAACTTCTCATTCCTAAGAAAAATCCCTCTGCTTCATTTACAGTGAAAGTCGTAGCTTTTAAACGATTCTTGCTTATTCTTGCTTCTTGTTTATTCGTTTATTGAGTTATTTTTTGCATTAAAAAAAAGATTTTTTGGCCTGGTGGGGGTTCTCGTTGGCTTGGCCAGGTCTGTACAATCATAGGGGAAACACTGCTACACCCACACATTGATGAGGCTACTTGTGAAATTTGGCTACTTACATGAGTTTCCATGTTCCAAAGCTATATCTGTAGTTAACTTAAAAAAATAGGAATCATGATCAAAAAGCCATAAGACAGACACTTTGTCACTCTAACACCCATACATTTCTCTGGCTCATCTAAAAGCTTTAACCCTGGTTCTCCTACTGGTCAACATCTTTACATTTTGACTGACATTAACACTCCCACCAGGAGCTGAATAGATTGAAACTTGTGTTAAACTGTGAAAACTTTTGCTTTGTCCCAAGGGCCCTTGCTAATTAAACTGAGAATGAAACCTTTTTGCCCACGTGTTAAGTAAGT
The DNA here is from genome assembly GCA_038419695.1 of Scomberomorus guttatus. NCBI lineage: Eukaryota > Metazoa > Chordata > Actinopteri > Scombriformes > Scombridae > Scomberomorus > Scomberomorus guttatus. The sequence continues at coordinate 6,719,228 of CM076457.1, forward strand.
TCGGGACTGCAGATTGGCTCTTTAAGTATTTTAATTACTGCTCGTATGGCAAAGGCTTCACGCTCCAGCAGTGTTTTTGTCACTGAAGATTGAGATGGTCACGGATGAAAAATTGCTGAAGTTATAGAACGTAGCATAATGGATGACTCACATGGAAATACGACGAGATAGTAGATTATGATGGTGTGTTTGTCTGCAGCTGTGTGTGGGTGTGTGTGTTTGCACTCTGGTCTGTGTGTGTGTGTGTGTGTGTGTGTGTGTGTGTGTGTGTGTGTGTGGGGTGGTACATTAAGCTGGTTCTGGTGATCCACAGAGCAAATGAAGAGTGATGACAGTACTGCTGAGGTGGTTTGATCGGTGTGTGTGTGTGTGTGTGTGCGTGGGAGGGGGGGGGGGGTTGCTTTCTGCCATTTTTTTCTCTTTCTATGTCTTCAAATTAAAGGAGAGAAGCTGTAGTTCTATGAAGAAAAAAACTTTACGTAAACTTGGCTTGAGTTTAATTGTCCCTTTTGCTGCTGCTGCAAGTCGATAGTTTCCTGTTTCTACAAAATCAGAGACAAAATCTCCTCCTGCATTATTGAATAAAATGAAAGAATTAGCTTTCTGCCCAAGGGGCTGTGTGTGTTTTTGTGTGTGTGTGTGTTTTTGTGTGTGTGTGTGCGTAACGGGAAGGAAGCATCAAAGCTTAAAACTGACAAGCCCGCCACATAGCTGGAGCATGCCTAAATGTGCGTGTGTCTGCATGACTGTTGTGAGATTTCACATTTCTCATGTTTCACAGCACACAAACACACACATAAAAACACACACACACATGCTCGCTCACATACATCCAGTTTTATCCCATCCCATGCTGCGCTGTAAGATAAGCTGAGGATGAGAGTGCCAGGTGTATGCTTATGTACAGTACCAAATGGAGCCGAGGAGGTAAAGCTTCATGTTCAACACACATTCTATAAATATATTCAAATATATTCATAATGTAAACCCATGCATGTCTCAGTGCAACGTTTGTGTAGGGAAGGAAAACCTATCCAAGGAAAAGTGTATGAAGATGCAGAGCATACAGTGGCTCTGTATTATCAACAGAAAATGTGCCTTGGCATTTTCACCATCAACCCTATGGTGGGAAACATTTTGGATATCCATAGTTTCTTTATCTTACAGTAACAAAAAAAAATATGATGCTGCTGAACTAATGAACAGCTAAGATGACTCAGAGTTGAATCATCTCCATGTCCAGTGGCAGATTCTGGTCAGATCTCTGGTTTTTGATACCATGGTGATTTGCCCAGAAACTTGTGAGTAAAAAATAAGTTTACAATAGAACAGCTCACTCACTGCTACTGTGAGTAATGAGAGCAGAACAGTTTGTTAGGCTTTGTGATCAATGCTTTGTGGATCCATACTGTAAGTGTATGTGTTGGGCCACAAAGAGTTTCAGTCTGCACGTTGGTGACATTTGCCAGTTGTAACTGAGGTTTGATAGAGAACACAGACTGATGATTTTAGAAAATGGATCAATTTATTGTTATATGCAGTTTATTTCCAAGAGAGTACAAATCACAAACAGATGTCAATGATTCACAGGTGCATAGAGTCTCTTTTCATGCTCCCATGCAGCTGACAAATCGTCTTTATTTCACTAATTAAACCCTGTATTAACGCAGTTATGTTAAGTTTTGCCAGTGTTCTGTACATTGCAGCTGTTTAATATAAGCAGTTTTTTCACTATGTCAAATATGTGGCAATGTCACTAATGCTAGCAGCCTTTGAGGTGAGGAGATATGTTCAGTCAATGCTGCCCATTCATGATGTAGAGCACTGTAATCACCTCATTCCTTACCACTTTCACCAACTAACTAAAACTAACTAACTAACTACCAGTTGCCATTTCTGACTGGAATTCCATGTATAATATTTGCATGTTGCATGTTATAATAAAAAAAATTGTTAGCAGGCTCACGTAAGTTTACTTCTAAAATAACTTCCTTTATTGTTTTCCAGGAAGTTTCCAGGAAGTTGTCATATCAGTGTGTTTTAGGGATTTAAATGCACAGTTTACTGTACAGATGATGTGCTGCTGTTTGTTTGTCTCAGTATAACATACATTGTGCTTCTGCGCATGCAGTGAAGACTTTTTTGCTACTGTCTGTAATCTGTAGATTCATAGCCTTCAAAATCTTATGTTGTGAGATTGTCTTCTATTATTTATTAGTTTAATTCAACTTTATCGAATTTTCTATTTATTTTATTTCATTTATTAAAATAAGTTATGTCTGTTCAGACATGTGTGATATTAACGATCTAGCTTTGGAACTTTTTGTTGCAGTGTACGAACATCCCACTTCTTATTTGTATGAGGTCCCTTGTCAGGAAAACCCTTTTTTTAACTAACAACTGCTGCTGTTTTGTAATGAGGATGATGTCCCATGTTGCTGCCGTACCTTCTTTATCAATATCAGCTTTGCCGGTGCCAAACCTTAAAGGGGACCTAAAACCTTAAAGGGGGCCCGCTTTCCAGAAGCTTGCGAAAAGGTAGCATGTATCAGAGTCGTATTAAGTTACTCCTGATGAAAACCCAACATTTCCTGCTTTACTGCTTCATATTAAAAGCTTTTTAATGACTAAATAACGGGAGACTTTTATTGTTAAGAATTTACAGGAAATGAAACATGTTCTTCACCAAATAAGCAGAGCTTCATTAGCGGTGCTAAAAACTGGTCGACACAACAGCATATGGAGATATTTGGAGCACTTTGTTCAGCGGATCAGTTGGAAATAATGCAGGGAGGAATAGTACAAGCAGAAACAGCCACAGTGATGATGATGTGTGATGAAGAGCTGCAGATGACCAGCATACCTCCAACAGATAAACTACTTATTTTACTTTGCCCTGCTGTGTAATGGAAAGACATTCACAGTGTGTCAGCTCGACTCGAGTCATGGTTCGGCGTGACAACCCCCAAAACAAAACAATGGAAAAATGCTATAATGTTAGCAGAGCGGAGCAGTGAACTTGCACGCTGTGCAGATGACCATATAAGGGTTATACCATATATGACCATATAAAGAAAATCCTTCACAAGCTGACATTGGCTCGGACTGAAAGTAGAAAAAACTGTTGGAAACTCAGCATTCAGAGCAGTCTGAAGTCAGCGCTTTTTTTCTCACAGGGATTATTTCTACATATGTTTACCTCATTATTTGACACTTTGGCCATGTTTAATATGAACATTGGACATTGTAACATTATATATATGACTGAAAATAAGGAAAAGCATAATAGGTCCTCTTTAACTACTTTACAGTGTATTTATAGCTGATCAGCATAAATAATAGTAGACAGTAGACTTGTAGATGGGCTGTTAGTTTGAAAGGGATTCTACAAACTGGGTGTTGTTACACTTGAGTTTCATCTCTGTGTTTGTTGTGGAGTCATGACAAATCATTCATCACCATATGAGTGGCACTGTTTTGTACCTTTCATAACTTGTAAGGTGATGTAAACTGTGAGATTTGTGAGGGAGAAATTACCTGAATTTGTTTAGTGCTTTATATAACAGTGAGGTAAAAAAAATAAATAAATAATGCCGGCAAAAGATAATGATAAAAACAGAGCAAACTGTGCTCCAACCAGCACAAAATCATATTTCTCCACCCTCACTTATCAGCACTCTGTGGAGGGTAGCTAATTCAGCCAGCATGTGGAAGCAAAACATCTTGATTAACATATCTTAGCAAACTCAAGGTCCTGTGCTGAGGGCTTGTTTTCTAGGTAAAGTGTATACATAATTCTGTTAGTTCATCTTTACCACACATAAGCATGCAAGCAGAAAAAGCCCAAAGCTCCCCAGTGCAATACAGCAAGCGTGATGATAAAATCTGTTTGACTACAGTTAAATTTCATCATTGCTTCTTTGTTCCTGCAGCTGCGCCAGCATTGCCAATGAGATGCTGCGCTACCGTACAGTAACTCCCACCCATATTTCTTTTTCATCAAAGCAAACACGTCACTAACTGAGCCCTGAATTTCATTTCATGGGGTTAAGTATGTGAGATTAGGATATAGAGCACTTCGTTTTTCATGGGCCTTTCAATTAAAATACAAAATAAAACCACCACCACTCATCCTCACCACGTGGCAGCATTGAAAAGAATAAAAAGGCTACACAGGCTACACAGGGGTAAATTAACTTTCACTTCCAAATGTGCATGGAGGCAGCAATTAATTTGTTGATGAAAAACCATTTATCTTTAATTATTTCTTGTTAGTTTAAATGTTTCAGAATGCAGAATGCAGCTCAGTATCAAGGTTCTGCAGGAAATCAGCTTTAGCTGAATTGATTATCAATTGAAAACAGCCACTCATCACTCTCACCTCTGTCGCCATGGCACACACAACAAAGTATACTCCTTTCCTCTAGTGCAAGTGGTGTCATGCTACTAAATTGCCCCCTACAGGCCAAAAGCACCACAACACGTTTAGTAAAGGAAAGTGTGAGTCCCAGCAGTTTGACTGGATGAACTGTAACAGAGCCTGTGGGGGCCAAGCCAAATCTGTTTCAATGGAATTATGAATATGAAACACTTGAGCAGCCTGAAACGTCCCCACCCCCCCACCCCACCCCCTTTTTGTTTGCTAACTGAGCTGTATCAGTCCTCCTAGTTTATTCTCATGTCTAATTATCCCTGCAGAATGCAATAAGAACAGGAGACTCTCCATTCTGTTCTTTTGTTTAATTACGTCTGAAGATGAGGGAAGAGAGGGGAGGGCAGACACTCGTCAAGAACAGGGCTTTTGACTTCCCAGGGCTTTCCATTTTGCATGCAGCACACACTGAGTCTGAATCAAGCACAGGCTGATTCTTGTTTTTTTTCTGAATCCATTTTATTGGATTACAAATTTTGTCAGTGTCCTGCAGAAACTTCACATGTCTAAAATTATACTTATGGCTTTTAAGGACATGAGGAAATCTGTAACTACATGGTTATGTCTGCCTTTATAGGAATGCAGTGCATAAAACCCATTCAGACTAAATTTATACACCTTTTTATTTGTGAAATGGAGTGATTTCATCATTTTGGACTAGCATAAATGTTTCTGACACAAATGTTTGCTTCTGGCATTTTTGCCTACATTTGACAGGGACATTAGAGAAATGACAGTAAATGACAGGAGAAAGAGAACAAATGGCATGCAACCAAGTTACCTGGCCGGACTCATACTTGTGACATTGCTAATACACGGTCAAGGTCTTAAAACCCTAAACCACCAGTAAACCCAGACAATTAGGTCTTTTGTGGGAAAAATGTAAACTTGTTTAGAAATTGTAATTGATATGTTGGTGCTGTTCGGAAAGTCAAGACGAACATGTACATAGGAACTTAAGGTATTTATATGGCTAGAGGGTAACCGTGCAACCCAGGAGGCATATGGAGACAGGGTGGAAGTAGGAGTCCGTTATCATAAATTATCGTTGGGTGTGTGAGAAGCTGGTAAAAATTGTAGTCAATCACATTGGCTCTCCCCAACATGTGCAGAGTGCTGTTGACCTGCTCCGAGCATCAATCTTGATACCAAAATTTAAATGTGCTGTTGGATTGCTGGCAACTCTTACTTTACTGCACCTCCCCTTCCATTAGGGATGGGTATCGTTAGGATTTTATCGATACTACTACTCTTCGATACTCCTTATCGATTCGGTTCTTTTTCAATACTCTTATCATTTATATTATAAAATATATTCTTTAAAAAAGAATAAATTCACAACAGGATTAGAATTGATTTATATTTTAAATATAACAAAATATTGTTTCTAGAGGAGCAACAGTAATGTTTACAACAGCAAAGTCAGTATATAAACTCACTAATATCTTACTGAAAAACAAATCTTAAATGTCAATAAACTAAATAAAATTCCTGAAATCAAAATACTGAGTGAAGTTTAAAAAGAATGAAGAACACAGACATCAGTCACAATCAGTCATTCATCCTGCCCTCTGTCCTCCCTCTGCTGCTGATGTGATTCACTGCCTGGTTTATTGTGAAAAAGTACTGATAAAAGAACTGACCTTAAAAGTATCCAGAGGTTCTTCAAATTTTAGAATTGGTTTCAATTCAGAACTGGGTTTCGGGGGGCAGTGCACCTGCATCAAAATAGAGCTTATAAAGAGTTTTTCCTAAATTCAAATCACTAATGCTCTGTGTACTGAAATTCTTGTCACTAGTGGTGCTCTTTGGGGTGAACATTTATCAACCCACCTGGTTCTCTGTTCTTTTCTCTCCTGCTGCTTCTTTCGTCTTTTACTGTTCAAATAAAGTCAAAAGTAAAACTGTTTTTATAGAAAGCATTACCAAGGGCACTAATGGATTCAACCTTGTAAAAAGGTCCTTTTTGGGGTAAGATCTTGGTTATGACATCATGGCATCCTAAGCAATGGTTTAAGTTGTGGTCAAGTTCAGGCCAACAAAAACTCTTTGTTGGGTAAGGTACAGATTGTGTTCATGGTTTAATAATAAAATTGGCTAGTTGTTAGTGTTTATTCACCTCCTAATGCAATATACTGTATGAATGTGACTCTACTCTCTCCATTGTCACAAAATGTTACCATTGAATGTAAAATGTTAATGCTAAATAGCTGCAGATAAATATAATTTGTAGAATGATTGGTTGATCAGACAGAAGCTTCATTAGGAGGTCATCCAATCCCTTTCCCACTGGCTCACCAACCAGCCAATTAAAGTTGCTGGTTCAGCAAAAAAAAGTGTGATCCCTCACTGGCTTCCCGGCAGCAACCACTGCCAGTTGTGGTACCCGCCTGTAGTGCTTCCAAACGGGGGATGGTGAGTGTTCTCCCTCTGCACCATTCAGGGACCTCGTACACTAAATATAGTAGCAAAGGCTTGCTTGATCCATATGAAGACTGTTTATGAATCTATATCCAGACCAGCCAGTGCAAATCTTTTTCAAAAATAAAGTAGTCTTATTATTTATTAATAAAATAAAATAATAAAATAATATATGTGTTGAGAAACAAAGCATGGACTTCAACCTCTCGTGTGTTTCAAGGCAACTTCCATTTTACATTGTGCATAATATTGTTATCATTTTCCCCAGTGATCTCAGGAGATTGTTGCAATTCACTACTCTATGAATCTGCAGCTGACAGATTCAGAATGGAACTTGAACACATGCTGTGTAGCAAAAAGCAGCTGCTTTAAGACAGGATCTGATGCAATGGTTTCCTCACTGAGCAAATACAAACAGGTAGGTGTGAAACACACACCCACACATAGTTGTTTTTGTAGAGAAGTCCACTTTGAACATCACAGAAACTGAATGTCCATGTCATAGTCCACAAAGGACAGACTTTGTCTTTCAAAAGTGTGGATCACCACCACCTCAAACAAAACTGAATTTAAAGTAACACTTAAACAAATTAAACATCCAAAATGTCCCTTGGTTGTTTTTGCTACAAAGAAGCCAGTATTTCATTTTATTCTTAAAGTGGACCGATTATGCTCATTTCCAGCTCTACATTTTTATTCTGGGACTCCAGACTGGGAGTAAAGTAGCTTTGCATGATTCACAGTTCAAAAGACTCCTTATTTATCTTATACTGGCCTTTTATGCAGCCCCTCAGTTCAGCCTCTGTCTCTTAACAGGCAGTCTTAGCTCCTGTCTCTTTAGGGCCCCCCTCCCAATGAGCCCACTCTGTTCTGATTGGCCAGCTTTCCGGAAGCCTGCTGAGGGGCAGCCATATCAGAGTCATGTTAAGTTACTGCTAATTGTGAAGTATTTACAGGAAATGAAAGTGTTCCTCACTGAATTAGTGGAGCAACACAGCAAAACAAGATCGGTTGGAAATAATGCAGGGAGGAATATTACAAGCAGAAACAGCCACAGTGATGATGATGTGTGATGAAGAGCTGCAGATGATCAGCACACCTCCAACAGGTAAACTACTTATTTTACTTTGCCCTGCTGTGTAATGGAAAAACATTCACAGTGTGTCAGCTCGACTCGAGTCATGGCTCGGCGTGACAATGGAAGAATGCTATAATGTTAGTGGAGCAGAGCAGTGAACTTGGCGCTGTGTGTGGAGCAGATGACCATATAAAGAAATCCATCTTTCAGCCCGACGTCTCGGGCTGAAAGTAGAAAAAACAGTTGGAAACCGAGCATTCAGAGCAGTCTGAAGTCGGCGCTTCTTGCTCAAAGGGATTATTTCTACATATGTTTACCTCATTATTTGACACTTTGGCTCATTTTTAATATGAACATCTGTAACAATATATATATATGACTGAAGATAAGATAATATAGGTCCCCTTTAATAAAGAGGCTGTAGTATTAGAATGTGTAGCCAGCGCCATTTCTTGCTATATGGTTTTGAGTGGGTCACTTTTTCATGCAAGATTTTTACTTAAGAGTGACTGAACTGCATCAGCTTGACACTGTTTGAGCCACGTAATCTGGTGAACCAAAATGTTATAGACTTACATAAACTCCACTACATAACACTGATATATTGAGTATATATACAGTGTGTTTATTCTACAGATGTTCTCTGTGAAATTGTTTCTACCTTGCTTCTATTTTGAATTGGTAAGATTTTATCACAAATAGACAGCATTGCCAAAGTCTCTGAGTTAAATGAAATTGTATCTATTTTATTTTGTCTGGTAAAAGACCTCTGTTTTTGGCACCTTGGCATCTTGCCATATGACGGTCTAAAATATTTTCTACCTTAGCCAAGGTGTCTATCAGCATGCTTTCAGTCTCTTTTAGGGTGTGAGTGGTATTTTGATTAAGGCTGAAGTTTGTCATTGACTCAAACTTGTGGGCTGGTACTTCTACTTCAGTTCTCTGGCAGTGATCAGCATAATCAAAAGAAAAGAGAGAGAAAGCCTCTGCTTGCAGCTGTTTGAACAGAGAGCTGCAGTTGGCCAGAATCAAACTCTTACACAAAGGAATCTTGTTTTTCCAAAGGAGTTGTAGAAAGTAATTTGATGTAACAAGCCAGAGTCAGTAATAAAAAAGTAGGTTTTGTTCTGAATCGCGCTGTGGTGCATCATGTTTTTCGTTTTACACGCACCAACCTTCAGTGTGAGAAACTGCTGTCAACTATGACGAATAGGTCTGTAGTTTTACAGTGATTAAAGAAGCACCTGCATTGACGAAATCAAATTTCTCTTGTCAACTTGATTGTGTCTGTCCTTGTAAGAAAATGCACATTCATCAAAGGCTTTTACACATTGATTTTTGTATTCCTGTGAAACTGAATTGTGTATGGGGGGCTTTTATCTACTCTTCAAAAAGGTATTTTTTTTAAATGAAGCAAAAAAAAAGTGTATTTTTGCTGCACAAACTACAGAGATGCTACATTAAAAATGTCTAGTGGGATTTGATAATATTTTTTTCCATTATATTTGGGAAAAAAGGGGGTTACACAAATGTAGCAAAACCAAAAATTTTATCACAGCTGTTGATGTTGTCGTGTAAGTTACAGAAAACAACAACAGCTTAAAATTACCAGCTTATCATGACTTTTTCAGATACAAGGATGCAATTGGCAGAAGCAACAGAGCCACATGGCACAGGTTGCCATGGCAATATGCAAACATTGGCACACAGTGTAAAGGCAACAGAGGAATCTCACAGCCATAAACTGTGTTTTAGCCAGATGAGCCCTCAGCAACCAGTGATGAAAGTACTAGCAGCTCCAATGTAACAAGACACCAAATGGATGTTCACATACACCGAATCGATTCAGCCAACCCATGAATGATGATATCAACTTTGTATTTTGCTCTGTGTGTACTTAATTTGCACCAGAAAGAGAGAAGGATGAGGTCATTTAACAATGCAAACAAGCTCTTTAACAATACGTCCTATTAAGAACAGTGAGAGTAACACCCACAAGACGCACATACAGCAGTGAGCGTACCTGACCCCAGAGGCATTAGTCCATATCACTACACTGATTTGTTTGACAGTGAGACTCTGGCTGTTTGAAATTTTTGAGGGTTTCTGTGCAACATCAACAACTAAGGCATACATATTTATTGCTTTTCCTTCACTTCACTTTTACTTCCAGGGTTCAGTTAGTTAGTTCCTCCTCTCTAAAATGTTTCTCAACATGCTAGTGTGCTACAGCCAAGTGCACTGCCAAAACGTTCCGCGTGGAACTCGTGCTCTAGAATTATTGTTCTGCACATCAGAGTAAGTGGATTATTAAACTATTTTGACAGTAATTGTTTGGGTCACAGAGCATATAAATATAAACTGAAGACAGGGAATGCTACATTACAATGTACTTGTGAAAAGGCCTGTTTGTGAAAGTGTTTTTTTTAGAGGTCAAAAAGTAACTGCATAAATGAGATGCTTACTGAGTTGCAGTACTAAAGAAACAAATATGTCAAGTAAAAATGGCATTTTTTTTGTTAATTTATGATTTGCTGTATGCTTAAGAAATAAAATCAAACTTTCTGTACCATATTGAATTTTATTTAGCATCATTCTTTTGCATCGTGTTGAATCGCATCATGTCACGTTGAATTGCATTGTGTTGAATCAAATTGTGTCAAATCGCACTGCATTGCAATAGGGGTGAATTGTATTGTATCGCATTGGTAGTTGCTTCATTTGTATCTTTAACATGTATCGGATCATTGGCAATGCATTGAGATGTGTATCGCATCTGCCTCAGTGACGGAGGTGCACATCCCTAAAAACACGTCATAATGCAAAAACATATCAAAATAAAATAAGATTTTAAGATTACAGTTACATTAGATTACAAGTTTTTTTTTGTTTTTTTTTCGATGCCAAAATTTAACTGTTGCTGTTCTGGCCCCAGAGCCTCACTGTAGCAGTCATAGTCATAGCAGTCACAGCCAGCACTGACAGATGCTGTATGTGTGTGGGTGATAACCCGGGCATTGGATAGGAATGTAGGACTAGTGATGTGACAATATTGGAGTGCCGGTTCATAAGCCTTTTCTTCTCTTTTTCCGTCATCAGGTGATTTGTTAGTTTCTCCCTCAATATATTCCTTACTTTCCCTTTTTCAATTAATGTTGTCATGATAACCACAATAAATAGAAGACCTCAGTGTGCAATACACATTAAGATGCATGTCACTGTGTCATGCTATTATTGAAACATAGTATCATTGAATTGTATTTTACAGTGTCTTATTTTTCTGACCTTTCACTCAACTTTGCCAAATGGTTTCTAAAAGATGAAACAGGGTTACAGTCTGTCATCCAGACAGTGGACATGTTGGAGTCTAAATACTTAAAAAGAGCAGAAGAACTTGGACCGACAACAACATAGTCGCACACAACTGCGGGCTGTGACAGTCAGCACAACTGAGTCACACCAGTTGGTCACACAACAGAAAAAAAGACAACTGTCACTAACAGTTCACCACGCCTTCATCTGAATCCCAGACTACACAGTCTGGTTGACCAAGCATGTGGCAAGTAGCTAAATATAAATATGGATGCATTATCTCTACCAAGCTTGCAAAAATATGCACAAACATCAAAATCCCTGCAGAAAACATTGGGAAACCCATATGAAAATATCCTTTTAACAGTTTTTATTTAAATAGGTCTGGTGATATTGACAGCTGTTTCCCGAGTTGGAAACACAACTAAGCCATTAAGATCTTTGTAGGTGGGATTAAGAATGTGAACGTCATCCTGTGAAAAATGATGGCAACTGTAGATAAAATCAACTGGAGTTACAGAAATAACAACTCTAAAATTGGCATATATTGGCATAAACTGTAGCAACCACTACCGAAGCCTCTGTGTTGACTGATAATGACATTGACAGGAAAGATGTCAATCATTACTGACTGGTTAGGGCAAACACCAGGGACATTTTATGGTCCCTGGTTGTATTGAAATTTTATATCCAAGCATGGTATTAAAGGCAAGCCTGGTTTGATTCCAGCCAGGGACCTTTGTTGCATGTCATACCCATCTCTCTCCCCTTGTTTCCTGTCTACCTCTTCACTAATGACTGTCAAATAAAGGCAAAAATGGCAAAAAAAAACAAAAAAAAATTTAAAAAGGCAAGCTTTAGCATTGCAACAAGAGTTTCAATACTTACCTCGGACCCTCTTCCCTTCCCTTGTGCTTCTTTTTCTCTTCCATCTTCTTTCTTCTATAGCCATGATATACATACATGGCAAATAATCTGTTTAACTCCAGATCTTGTGTCATACCAATAGACCTTTGAACTGTATGTGAACCACTTTTGCATCAATGATCTAAACCCAATACTAGTGTTCACAATCAGTGACCTAGTGACCTACACTGACCACAGTATAGCCCTGCTGTTTATTTGTTATTCATGAAGTCATTTATTTATTTACACTATCAAGTTTCATAGCAAATCTCTGCATCTGTGCCCTCTGCACTTTTCCCAAGCACTCAGAGTGAAAACTGTAGAATAGGCGTAGTATGGTCTACGAGCTGATGGGCTGTAATGTCAGGAGACCTCAGGGGTATACTGGGAAATAATTTCAGCCCTGGACTTATCTGCTGGGGGGGGGGGTAACGTACATGTTGTGAAGCTCAGCAACCTGTAGGTCATCCTATTTTTTTTTTTTTTTTTTCTTGTATATGCAGAGTGAATACATAGCAGCAAAAGGTCACACAGTCCTATTTATTCTTAGTCTTGCCATTTAAGTATAGAAGGTAGAGGTCCACACCAACTAGAAGACATTGGTTGAAAGGTTTGGCTCGAAGTGTTGTAAAAGTGTGTATAATCTTAAAATGTAACAGAATGAGCCTATGTTAACATGTTTTAATGTAAAAACATTTAGACATTCCTTTAGCAGTATTGGACTCAGTTTCATTAAATTTGACAAAACCCTCATGAATCTCGATTAAGCGTGTGGTGGACTTAAAAGCTGTGGTTGCTGTTGGCGCATTCACCCAGAATTGTCCTCTGAGAAGCACCACGTTCCTTTTTTATAGGGAAACTGTCTGAAAAACTTAGCAGTGGGTCAGTTGCTGACACTGTTTATTACTGCAAAAGTAAACTTTCCAGAGAGCACGTCTTCTTAGGTGAAAGGAGCAGAGCTGATTTCTATTTTGGTTGTGAATATTTTACTCACATTTTCACTCAAACTGCTAACTTAAGAACAAACTCATCATCTTTGTATGCACAGCAGTTAGTTAATAAGAAATATCCCCAGTCGAGAATGAATACTCTTTTCAGGATAAAGTCAGCAACGAGACTTTATAGATGGAAATCTCATCCAAACACAAGGTAGTACATCAAACTCTTGGATTATCTAACAGTCTGTCGGTATAACATGGAGACCTACACCTTTTGTTCATCTACCACATCTCGCCTATTAACTAGAGTGATTAATTGCCTTCTCACACCACTGTGCTAGCTTCTGAATCAGATCACAGCTACAGAGCCACAGATTGGACACATGCTAGAAGATGGGAATGTTAATGAGCAGCGCGCCAGCCTGCTTTGCTACCTACCTGCTATCTTGATGAGGGGAATGAAAATTAGATCATGAAGGGAAATGGAGAATCGTAGGAATAAAGATAACATCACCTGAGCAGCGGCATACAAATTCAGCTGTGGTTCTGTAAACATATGCTTGAGTGTGGATTGTCTGGCAGGACGATGTATGGAGACGGGATCATGCTTAATTCAGTGCCTGAGCAGATATTTATGCTGAGTTATTTTTTTCTTTGCCCAAAAATCAGAGATAATCCTCCAGCTTTCCTCTCACTTGTGCTTACATCAAACTGCATCTACAACACCCTCTTCTTTTCTCTTTGAATATTTATCTTGGTTGCTCCTTGAGATCCACAATTCCCAAGCATTTTTTTCCTTTCTATTTTGGTAAAACACACGAGGCTGGGACCATATCTTAAGATTCCAGCCCAGACGACTCCCATATTAACCTTCATTTCTGTCTTTGATCTTGCCTGGTACAGTGTGATATTAAACTATGTGCATTGTGATACAATTTGCATGAATAAACAGAGTGTGGAGCTGTGTAATGACCTATGAAAAGGCTGTAGGCGACACAGTCTGCAATGAGATATGCAGGAAGTCGGAGGGCATTCAGTGTTGAATAATTAAGCTGAATTATCAGGTATGTAAATGTTCAGGGGTTAATATTTAATGTATCTCCATATGATGCATGAAATAAGGCTAATGAATGTAACTATGGACATGTAAGGATCTTTGCAAGGTCAGTATCTATACAAATACCTTTCTGATCCACTGTGTTTCTTTGAATATTGCATACAAAGGTGCAATAGACCCCAAAGCTTGCAATACATTTCCTGATTATAAGACCATCCCCATGTTGCAGCTTCTGGTTTTGGAAGAATCAGCATTACTTGTTGACTCTTTCACTGTTTCATATTTTTCAATTCAATAAGGGCTCTGGTAGGCCTGCCTTTCCCTGAGATACATTTGCCAAACTCAGTGAGTCCTCATGCTCAATCCATCTATCTTGCTTTTTTTTTGAGTATGACATGTAATAGACATTCTGTTATTATAGTTTTTCAGTCACATACGTGCACTCTTGTATAAAGCTCTTGGATGCATTTAGAAAGATTTCCCTTTAATGGTAGGATTTTTCAGGCTGTCTTTTGGCCTGACATCACACATTTCTCGATTTCATTAATTCTCTGCCACTTTGTAGATCATTGTGTCTCCATTTTGTCAATTTTATTGGTAAAGAAGTTGGGAGACACTTTCCACTATTTCCTTCCTGGTACAGATTACACAAGCCATCTTTTGGTCTCACTGAAGAGAGACAAATCTGCATTGTTTAGTGTGGTTGAATCAGACTTATGCTGCTTTTTCTCCTTGGTATGATTCGTTTGGGCAGATCTGAACACGACATTGTGCTCAGGTGCGGACAAAAAACAACTGTGCCGAGACCCTTCACAGGAAGTGGTCTTGTTCCAATCACAAACTAATTCTGGAGCGGTTTGTTTGTGGTGGGAACGTGACCGTACCTCAATCTGACTCATTTGCAAGATGTGACATTTTAATTCACATGAATGTTTTCTGTTTGAAAAGAAACCGAACCAAGGGGGAAACGCAATAAGTTTACCAACCCATCCACTGATTCGGACCAGTGTAAACAAACTATAGGTTTAAAAACACCCTTGCTAGTCTAGCAGCATTAAAGCTACAATATGAAACTTTAAAAAATCCATCACTTGTGATGTCCTCCCTGGCATTACAAACCTCTCTTTAAAATGCCTCCTCATTCCACACCCATGAACTCAAAAGAGGCACTTTGACATTTGAACAATTTTGCTCTAAGCAGCCTATTGGTACAGAGTGGAGACAGTAAGTCAAGGATCCACCATCCTAAATAGGTGCTTTCTCGGTGCACCCAAATCCTCCAAATCTGCATCTTTCCATTAAAACCTTTTCACATTCTTGGTAAAATATTCTGACTGTGTCACTACAGTCACCTGAAAAGTGGCTGGTAGCCATCATTACCATCACATACAGAAACCAGTGGGCACTATCTCGCTGCAAGCTTATTAGAACACTTCCACAGGTTAGGCCATTAAATTCCCTCATTAATCCCGTGCTGCTCATTTCCACAAATTCCCTCCCATCCCTTTTTTCTCATCCTATCAATCCCCCCTCCGACCGTCTTTACCCATCTCCATACATTTGCATATCCTACTCACATTGACCCTATATAGAGCCGTAAGAATCAGTTTCGACCGTGGAGCTCCCACAGAGCTCTTTTCTTTCTATTCTCAACCCAGTGCCGTCGATTTCCTCCAACGCTTTAGTCTCTTATTCCCCTTTTCTCTAACCTGCAACCTTCCTTCACTCATTCATTCCTTTCACACTTCCCTCTCTCCTGCTCTTCTGTCCATATTTGCATATCCCAGGTGTATTGGCTCATCCGATCGCTGTGCTCTTTTTCCCTGATATGTCTCCATGTCTAACTGTTAATGTTTCAAGAAAGCACCCATCCAACAACTGACTTTCCTTCCTTCCTTCCTTCCTTCCTTCCATCCCCTGGAGTTTTTTTAACGTCCCTCCTGTCCTCTGTCTTTGTTACTTCCTTTCTGAATTCCTTCACTGCCTCTCTTCCTTCCTTCCTTCCTCTCCTCTTGTATGCATCCTCCATATGCTGCCATTTCCCAAGTGACCATATCTTGGGGCCTTTGGAGCCTGGTAAGAACCCACACCACTGATTCACACCGAAGGCATTATTCCTCGATCCTCTCACCTTCCTCCCTTCCTTCATTCCATCTAAGCTCCCATTGAAGCTTTCAAAGTTGTTCTAACCTACACGCACTCACTATACTCCCACCTGATCCTGTCCACAAGTGATTACATCTGTATGCCACGGGCATGACAGAAAGTGTGTGAGAAAGGTAGGGGTGTGTCTTTCGTCACTTGTGTGTGCATGCATGTTCACACTGGTGTGGAGTGAAGGCAAGCCAGGATGAAGGGAGCAGAAAATAGGAGGGCAGAAGAAATGGAAGGACATGGTGTAAATGAGAAAAAGGAGGGAGGAGAAACAAGGAGCTGCAGCACAGAGAAAAGAGAAAAAGCAAGAAGAGGATAAACTACGAGAGAGGGTTAAGGAAGGGGGAAGAAACCAAGAAGATGAGAATTGAAAAAAGGGAAGGAGTGATGGGGAAACGAAAGAAGAGGGAAGAAAGTGAAATATGGGTTGAGGAGAGGAAAGAAAAGGAAAGATTATGAGAGGAAAGGAAATATAAGGAAAGGAATAGAAAGTAAAGGAAAGAAAAGGAGCGGAAAGAAAAAAAGGAAAGATTAGGAGAGGAAAGAAAAGGAAATGTAAGGAAAGGAGCAGAGAGAAAAGGAAAGATTAGGAGGGGAAAGGTAATGAAAGGAGCAGAGTGAAAAGGACAGATTAGGAGGGGAAAGGAATAGAAAGAAAAGGAAAGATAGGAAAGGAAAGGAAATTTAAGGAATAGAAAGGAAAAGTAGTGGAGAAAAAAGAAAGATTAGGAAAGGAATGGAAAGAAAATGAGAGGAAAAGAATAGAAAGGAAAGGAACAGAGGAAAGTAAAGGAAAGATTAGGAGAGGAGAGGAGAAAAACAAGGAGGAGAGTAAACAAACTGTAAGGAAAGGAAAGACAGTCTAGCAAAAGACGCAAGTAGAGGAGTTTAGAAGAGGGAGCAGTGGCTCTGAAAACATAAGTAGGCCAGTGGAAATTTCAGAGAAATTGATTAGCATTCAAACAGACACAGTAGGCTGCAGGGGTGGATGAATATTTATCAGAAAATGTCTTCCAATGGCTGGCACATAGACACACCCAAAGGCTGTGGAAAGAGAGAGAGAAAGAGACCCACGCAGATGGAAAAAAAGACAGAGACATAAACAGCAGGACAGACCTCCAGAAGCACAAAGAGACGGATTCAGAGAGGAGAAGACAAATATTAGGGACAGACAGAGAGGACAGGCAAGAGAGTGACTGACACAGAGTGAAGGGTAAAGCTCTGTTAACACATCCACAGGCTGTACTGTGCTACTATCACACTACTAGGTGAATAGATATAGGCTTTGACTGACTCAACTGCACAGAATGTCTCACAGCGCTGTTAATGCATTTGTGTGTGTGTATGTGTGTGTTTATTACTTTCACCTTGCCCAGAGATGTTTTGTTGTATTTTTCCTTGGCGGTATCCCTGGGGTGTGTCCTTGCATTAATTAGCAGGATTCAGCTGCACATGGCTAGATAGCTTGAACCAGAGCACAGCAGCACACAAACCAGTCCCCCCATCTCTGCTCCAGCTCTGACATTCTCTGCTACAATATATGTATTTCCTAGGTGAGATAAACCACAAAAATTGCTGCAGCTAGACTTCAAAATGAGCCATTTATCTGAACTTAAAGCCTGCTATTTGTGTTGACAGTCAGTAGCCAATGGTTTTTGCCTTTTTTTATTCAGCTACAGTAAACATGCAGCATTTTCTTCCTATTTGTTATTAATTTTCAATAAAACTTGGTTTATCGAGCTTTTGATCCTTCACATTCTCGATTCACACCCCCACAGTTCCCAGCACCTCTGCTCTAACAGCTGAGAAAAAAACTAAATTAAATTAAATTTTCCAAATAAATGCAGAAATATCTCTTGATAGAGTTGCCGCAGTAAGATCAACCTGTACAGGAAGTACTTGTGTAATTTGTTTTGACATTTTATACTTTAAAAAACTCAAAACTGCAAATAAGTTATTTACAATGTAGTAGTTAAAATATAAGTAAAGATACATGACATTTATGGGCTCATTCTAAAATTTGAATGATGGCACTAGAGTGACATACGTTTAGGTTACAGTGAAAAGTGTGTTTTATTCATCTGGGTTTTATTTGCACTGAAACTAACTCTAAAATTCATTCAGTTCTATTTATTTTAGAACCCAGCATGTATGTTATACAATTTATTTAATTCTCAGTGTGAATAATGTGAAAGTCAAAGGTGCAAAAATGTCAACATATTGTATACTTTCATAATGAATAATGGAAATAATAAGGGAAAAAAAGAAAATTGCTACTTTTTTCTAAAGAGAACATTGCACAGAGCAAAAATAGATTCTCCTTTGTACTTATTTTGAATTAGTTATAATATTTTATATTTTATCTCAGTGCAGATTACATTCTTTCTTTTTTTTTGCCACACTGATTTGCTCTTGCTCTGTTTTTACTCCCTGTGGCCAATTGATAGTAAAATGGTGTTTGTTTTCACATATCAGAAGAAATGACCTGAAACAACATACCAGTTCATTTCCTCTTGATCGTACTAGAAATACTAATACATACTAATGTATGTGATGCAGGCTGACTACCACTGCAGTTTATGACTTGGACCTGTATGTAATGTAACTGAACTGTGCAAGGTTAGAGACTTGTAAAAATAGATGCAAAGGAGGAGTCTGCTGAGAATTGAAAGACACTGTAACAATATATCTTCTAATATTCTTCTAGTAATCTGTATTACTAAAACCTGCTTATAACAGTGAACAGAACTCCCCATGCACAGCCAGTATTTTCACTCAGGTTCTTGTAACTCTGTGTAATATTAACCACGCCATGTTTTTTTGAAAAATGTAATTTTGTGTAATATTATGTTTTTCTTAAAACACTTTGAAAAAATGAAGACTGTGATAATTAGTCATGTGACCCATATGTATTTATCACACCTGTGAGTACTCATATCATTTTGCTGAGCGAACCTGAAGAAGCTACAGTGAAATGTGTTGTTCGCTCCTAATAAAGTCACAGTAAAGTCATTTCAGTATGTGGTGGTTAATATTGATCTGCTTATAACAGTGTTGATTTGCGACACTGCTAGAGAATTCATTCCTATATTCATCGTGTCCATTTTTGTTCTTACACTGACCACTCTGACTCAAGGTTCTGGTATTGTCTGGTGTAGTGTCTTGGTTTAAGGAGCCAGTGTTACCATCTGCTGGAAGCTCATTTCAGCATATTTAGTTTCCGCCTGGCAGTGGATGTGTGCGCTGCCCATGTGGATGATTGCACTTGCCAAGTCCCGTCTCTCTGCCGCACCATGTTTCTCTGTTTCACTGTCTTGTCCTGTATGCCTTTATATCACAAAGTCACTGTCCATGGCATGTTATTTTACTTTTTGCCCCAGCACTCAGCTGCACTAGTGGAGAATGAATGTTCCGATTCATGAAATAACTTAAAACAAAAGTGGAGGAAACAACTTATGGACACAAATCGCCAAGAGAAGCGCATGCAATTTTCATGCGAGAAATCACGTCCCATCACAAACCAACAAGAGATGTTTTCTTCTTTACTGTAGAGGAGGTATAATTATATGCACATTCAAAAAGCAGCATCAGTGAAAGAGGAACGCCTGCACACTGGCTCCAAGCCACAAAATGTATTCGAATAGACAATGTTTTGATCCAAGACAGATCGTCATCAGGCCAAAGTGTTTTAACCCATAGAGCCTGACAGATGCAATTTGCATCCAAATTCACATCCCTTCTTCTCAGTTGAATTGTTCACGAAGTATTCATTGCACATATTGAAGCACATATCAAATGAAACAGCACGAATTGAGCTTTCCAATGATGCAAGTTGCTTGTCTATGCAACAAACCAACAAAGTGTTGGCGAGAAAAATAATTTTGACTTTACATGAAATTTAATCATAGTTACAATCTGCGTATAGCTCGTCATTGCATAGATATGGAACACATATCACAAGAAAGAGCAGAACTGGAGCTTTGTAATGATGCTAGTCACATATTGCACATACCGAAGTAATCAAGTTATGAAGACAGATCAAACTTCTGCAAAGTAATATCTCTACTAAATTCTTCACCCATTTTCACGCTCCTGCTTCTCAGTAGAATAAGTCACAAAGTCCCTATCACTACATAATGTACTACATATAAAAATAAACAGCAGAACTTACCCTTTCCAATGATGCTAGTTGTTTCTCTGTGTGATAAAGCATTGTCAAGTAATCCGGTTTTGATATTACAGCAAATTTTTGTATTGTCTCCAATACAGGGCTGACATTACATCCCACTTTGTATGAAAAATAAACACAAAACTATTAGATACATCTAGCTGCTAACACCTTCAGTCACTTATGACTGTAGCTTTCTCTGTCTTTTTTTTATGACTGACAACATGTTCTCCTGACACTTTGTATAAAACAAATAAACACAAAATAATGTATTTCCTTTTTATTGCAATGATTCAAAAGTTGTGGTCAAAAGACCTGTGCAGGTCACCTGTGCGCACATGCGTAAACACAGTTCCGTTAGGCACTAAGTACATAGATATTTTTTCTATTTGCTAAGTCATAGAGTTCCACCATCATGGTTCTCATATTGCTAGATTCCAGACAATCTCCCCTACACAATTAATGAAAAGATATCTCTACTGCCAGCATTTTATGGTGAGATACAACATTGTTATGTAAAAAAAACATAAGATGCAATCTTTTTTTCCTTGATATAAAGGCTAATATAAAGAAAATCAAGCAAGTATTGTATCAAATGTCGGAAGATCTGAATAGCCTAGACTATTCTGAAGAAAAAAAACAGAACAAAAACAAAAAACAAAACAAGAACAACAAAATAGCCCAGAGCTCATAGGGTTAAAATGGTTATAACATCTCTCTCTCTCTCTCTCTCTCTCTCTCTCTCTCTCTCTCTCTCTCTCTCTCTCTCTCTCTCTCTCATATATACAGTATATAGGCTGACAGGTGTGGTTAATCGTTCAACCTGTTCAGGGTGATTAACATGTGAAATGTCATGAATGTTTGCACCAAATCTTGTGCTAAACCATCAAGAAGATGTTGAGATATTTCATTGGATAAGTCAAAATGTTGAACTGTTGGTTGTTTTAGATGAAGAGTTGGGGGATCTCCAAATGTATTATCAACATTAATGTACACATTTCATTGGAATCCATCCAATTATTGTTGAGATATATCACTCAGGACCAAAGTTGTGGAAAGACCGACTGACTGTCCAACCAAAAATGGGTTGATTCTACATACAATAGCAGTTTACCAAACAGGCTTTGAGAGTCAGCTGAAAGCTTTTACCTGATACAATAGCCTTTTGTTTAATTTATCCAGGGAACACTGACTGAGTATAAGTGCTCTTTTCTACATCAAATACTACACACATCTAAGGGAATTAGATGCAACGTATTACTGGCCTTGGGACTTTAGTACAGACAGTCATTCGCTTTGTCTACCTAGGTTTCCTCTGCTGGTTTGGTGATTCATTCTTCCAATCAAAATCCAAGTCCTCTAATGTATAGGCTGCTGCTGCCTCACTTAGCCTGCCAATCATAAAAGCAACTCAAAAGCTGAAATAAATGATCCTGTCCAGGCTTTTACAGTTTGGAAGCAGTCTTTACAGTCTGTGCTCACATGGCGTGGCAATATCATATATTCTCTACATTAAAATTGTCTTTTTACATCCAGCATTATCAGACTAGATGGTTTTGTCCTTTCAAATCATTATCATTGAGAGGAGGAAACATTGGTTCCCTCATCATATGGAATTTGCTCTCTGATTAAATGAGCTTTCATCATTCTTTCCACGCACCCCTCCCCCTTGTCTTTGTCAGTATGTCTCTGCAGTCAGATCATCTTCCTTATGAAGTCATCCAGTAATGAGGCGAATCACATTAGATGAATGGATAGGCTGACTAATCGCATAAAGCCTGTTAATTGGATGAATATTGTCATGGCTAACTGTTATAGCATCATAAAGTCGCAGAGCTGACGAGGCTGACGCTGCTCTGAGGTCGCATACATGGGCTAACATGGGAGCAAGTAGGCATGAAAAATAAGTCAGGGAGGAACTTACAGGCCTTATGTCGTGCTCGCTCTCGCTCTTTCTGTCTGTCACCTCTCTCTGGCTGTGTTCTCTCATCAGCCTCTAATAATCATTTTTAATTCCAGACCTGAAAGCGCTTCCTGCCCGCCACTTCCCCCTCCCTGCCCACCTGGGGTATTTCATCAGCCTTTTCTGCTTAATTACCTCAAAGATGCTGTCAATCTCATGTAATTATAACTCAATTCTCATCATTCTGTCTCAGAAGGGCGGGCTCTGAATTGAACCGTTAAAATCCAGTTTACTTCCATGACCTCTGGAACTCCCCTGTATAATAAGACAGATGTTGCAGTTGTCCTCAAAGGGAAACCCTACCCCAAGACATTAACATTTGCTCTTCTTGCAACCCTGGCTGCCAAATTTAGTGTCTATTAACATGGATAAATAGGCACTGCTTAAGGAACCATAACAATTCTCCAGCTCCTCCCCTTACACTGCAATTGGAAGTATGCTATGCTAAATATTACTAGTCATCATACATTTGAAGTTTAGGGTTATCACTTTGGTAGTACTATTTTTCAACTCTACTAAATAAACTGGCATACTCCTATTGTCAGAAAGTAAAAATTAGCTTAGCAGTAGCTGTGATTGTCAGTAAAAAATAAAGATTATGGAGTAAAAAAGTACTTTCAAAAGTTCACTCAAGAATATTTGTTTTCTGCTTATGTACATTTGTTATATACTTAAACATTAAAAAATAAGGCTGGCATTATTCATTTTTCTTATTGTCAACAAATACCATGAAAAAAACAAATTCCATCTTAAAATACTTCCCAAATTTTCCTGTATGTCTGTGGCACTCAGCCCCAAGCCCATTCTTTTCAACTGAAAGCATGAATCTTTAAAAAGCAGGTGACAAATATAGTTTCATTTTTAAGCAGGAAAGTAGTGCTTTGAGCTAAACGCTAAATCAGCATGCTAACATGCTGACAGTGACAATGCTAACATGCTGATATTTAGCAGGTATGATATGTTCACCATCTTGGTTTAGCAAGTTTGCTTGCTAACATTTGCTAATCAACACCAAACACAAAATACAGCTGAGGCTGATGGGATCATTAGTTTTGCAGGTATTTGGTCATTAACCAAAGTACTGAACAAACTAAGATTTTTACCAGATAATTTCACCAGATAAAAATTCTAAGGGGATCAACAGTGTTATTAAAGTTCATCCTGAGTGGAACAAGAATGTCGGCACCAAATTTAATGGCAATCCGTCCAATAGTTGTTGAGACATGTCACTAAAAAGGACAAGACACCTTTTGGTGTCCCCAGAGGAAAGCACAAGGGATCACCAAAGTGGAATCACTTCACCCTATGGAGACCATGAATGTCGGTACAAAATTTCATGGCAATACATCCAATAGTTTTTGAGATATTTCAGTCTGGACCAATGTGGTGGACAGACTGACTGATCAACCAACACTGCCATGCCTAAAGCCTGTTTAGCCACTAGCATGGCTGAAAAGCTGAAAAGGCTCAGTATTTTCCTAAAACAGCAGATGTTACACAAACATAAGGGATACTAGTACGTTTGCTGAGGACTACAATACACACTAAAGAGTATTTCTGGCTAAAAGACTGTATCTGTTTACTGAGTTTACTGTAAGCTCAGTGAGAACAGAAGTCAAATACCAACACAAATCCTATATCAATACAGACATATTGCTGAATGATTTAATCGAGAAAACACAGATCATAAAATTGTTCATCAGTTAATGTTTTGACAAGCAGTTTGAACTGCAAAAATTACAAAAATTGTTTCCAGTGGAAACTAACAGCAGCTGGAGTGCCAGCAGACTTACACAGTACAGAGGTCACCACCATAAACTGTACAAACAAATCAAAAAGACCTCTGAAAATCTTTAAGTCTCTCAGCCATATCTTCATGTATGTACACTATTTGTTATTCTTGCCCATAAAATCAGGAAACCTTTGCGACCTCGACTGCTTTCCTCTGCGTAAATGCTCAGGGTAGAAAAATAGCCATGCTAACCAACGTTTCAGCCTGATCTCATGTTAAATTCATATATACAGTATATTTATAAAAAGTCATTTCAATTTTCAAATTTCATTACTATACCAATTGAGTTGAACAGGGACAGACCTTATGTGACATAAACATGCAGTAATTTGGATGGAAATTGAAGGTGGAGGTCAGTGTAGTGGATGGGCAGCTAGATTTGGCTTCAGCTGATGCATACTCTAGGACATGTCTCTCAGTGAAATAAAAAGAATCAGTTAAATGAAAAGAAAAAACCTGAATGCATAGCAGCCGAAAGGATATAGTATTCATTGCCATGCCAAAACTGTGCAAACTTACTTTTAATCCTGTTATAATAAAAAATGATTTAAATTTTATATGATACTACCAATAATTCAATTCCCATAATGGTAACTCATGTTATTACTGATACTGGATTATAATTTGTCACCAAAAACTGGATAATTCTAGTCTTAATAGCCTTTTTCTTAGTATTCTTAGTCACAGAAGTGTTGTCTTGTTCACCTTCATTTCCAAATCAAGTGTCTGTCAGCATCATATATGAGTAGAGTATAGTTTTTATACTTGAAGACTCTCAAGTACAAAGAAAACTTCAAAATGAACATTTTACCAGACATGGTGTATCTCTTGTGAGCTGTGTGTTGGTAGGATGCTTTGTTTTACAGTAGCTTTCTGTACACTTTTATCCCTCAAGGTGAAACAGCAGAATCAAAGAAGCAGAGTGTAGTATTTGTACAGTACTATTGTATGTTCCTGTGTGTGTTTGTACCAGATGGGAAATGGACAGAATGTCCTCCCAAGAAAAAAACGACACGGTCAGTCATTTATGCAAGTGTCTTGTTTTCCATCAAAATACCCAGTCTAGCAATACCATATCTGCTCATAGCAACTAAACTAACATTTTTATGGTCATGTTTAGGCACTCACAACACTTGGTAAAGGTTAGGGAGAGAAATGGTCTTGGTTTAAAAGTCTGCAGTGTTAAATCACTGTAAAGTAAAACATATTTGGGAGAACTAATTAGTACAGTAGTGTATCAACATGATGTCTAGGAGACAGGGTTGGCTTTTAGGTCAACAGTTCAACACTACCCTTATAATTCTTCATCTTCATCTTCATTCCTAGTAAGTGTCTGCATGTTAACTACATGTCCTGCAGCATGTGTGAGGCAGTGGCTAAGAAGCATATTAATGTGGACACACATACACATGCAGTACATCATATACTTGTTGCTTTACACCTTTGGGCAGTAGATCTTTCAATAATAAATTTTAAAAAATAACATTTAAAATGCTGCCACCAAACATCTGCACAAATGAACGATATAGTAACTCAGCATCACAGAGAGTATCTGCAGGAAAGTAGATCTGAACTGACATACAAAACCCAGTATCTCTAATAATTATAGTAGTTGTCAGCATAGGCGCCAGCAACCCCAAATTCCAAAAATGAATTAGATCATTAGGCACTGTGTAAGGTGATTTGTCTTCCTACTGTATCAGTCATAATAAATTAAACCAATTCGTAATATCAGAGTGTCATGTACCCCAGTCGTGTTTTGAAGCAGCAGAGCTCAAAGGAGACTTGTTTTTTCTCAAGACAGCTGTGCAAAAGTGCACATCAGACTTTTTTTTTAAGTTAATTGTGTTAAAAATGTTTTAAGTCATACTAGAATTTGAATGATCCTAATATTTTTTTAAGGTAATAAACATCAATCCTGTATTGGTCAGAGATGGAATGTGAACATATTTCTGAAGTCCACATAGAGCTGGTTATCAATAATTCAAGCGACTGAAGCCGTCTGCCCCTACGACCAACCAACATCTGCCAACCAACCTCTCCAAAATGGAGCTAAATATCTAGTAAATGACATGGTAGAGTACACTTAACATGTACGTGAGAGTTCTGTTCTGAAACTGCAGGATTTGTAATTCTTGTTTTGTTGGAAGGATAACGGATGCCTCTCAGTGAAAGGGAGAAATTTCAATGAGCATCAGTTCCTCTTTTTCACTCAGTAGGCTACCACAGAGACACGTGTGAACAAAAAGAAATTAGAGAGGAAAAAAGGGAGTGGTGAAAAGAGCTCTGTTTGTATTATCTCTATTAGTAATCATTAGCAAAATACTAGCATATTTTTAAATTTCAAAAGAGATTGGAGAAATCACACAGAGCAACACCTTGCAAAACATCGACCATTTGGTTTATTTACACACACACACACACTGTTGGGGGGATTAATTTGTCAGAAACAGCGTGATTCTCAGAGGGAGACACAAACAAACACAAACAGACCTGATTAGCACATCATGATTAATGATTTTGACAGCTAATTTTGAAACCTCGCATAGAAACCATCAGTCTGCATATGTGCGCGTGTCTATATGCTGTTCGTGCTTATGCATACATTGATCAAAAGTTTGCAGTGACTCACAGCTGTATGATTACACTGACGTTTACATTTTCGTGAGTAAACTGCTTAAATCGAAATCTGTCAGGGGAGCAGCAAAAAATGAAGTTTTGATGAATTATGTGTGTATAGTAGCATATGTGCACACTTGTTTATTTGTTAGGATCCCCATTAGCTGTGCCCTAAAGCACAGAAGTGCAGTGCATCAAGAAATTCCTTACTTAAGATGAAACATACATTTTTTACAGTTTTTTACTGTTCAACTTGTAGTGCCAGTGGTACTAGCAGCAATTATCACAGCAGTATAAATAGCATTAAAAATAATAATAGTAGTAGTATTGATTTCAATACCTGCAACAATAGCAGAAGTAGTAATAGTCAGAGCAATAATGGCAAACAACTTGTAGCTGAACTTGTGCCTTGTTCAGATTTTTTTCATCCTTTGTCCAAATTGCCATTTTCTACCTTATAATAAATAGAGAGCTTTCACAGGGAGCACAAAGGGTGATCACTTTCAAAAGGAGCTGCACCTGGTGATTTTGTGGCAGAGCAGAGCACTTTCAAAAGTTGAGAGATTGGTTTAACTTTTCAGAAAATTACAGAGTGACATGAACAACTTATTTCTCAGCTGACAAATCATGAAAGAGACGCTGTGTTTCATGCCCCCTAATAGGGCGACTGTTTATAACAGCCACAACACATAAGGAATAAGAGAAGAAATTGGTGGGCGTTACACAGTAAGTGAATATCGGGAGAAATCTTTGTTCACCATGATCAATAATAATATCATGTTTGTTGCAAGCTATAGTGTTAGTGATGAGATCAAACACAGCAGAGCTGAGTGGACTGTTCTCATGAAGAAAAGGTGTAAATCACACAATGTTTCTTTTCATGAAAATGCTATGTGCAAAAGTGCCACATGCATCGTGATGGAATGGTATGCTCTTTTTGGCATGCAGTTTAAGTTGCAACAACAACAGTCTTCAAAGCATCATGTAGTCTTTTTTTGTCCTTTTTGTGTGCTGGTTTCCAACAGCAGGACTCTCTGTGATGTATTTGTTCTGTGTTGTATTGTAAGTTTCATTCACGGACAGCGTTGAATAGTAATGTTGGGGCTTTCATTATGATCACATCTCACAAACATGCACCTTCTCAGGAACAGGCGGTATTCATCAAGTTGAAATGAGCGATTTACATCAAGTTTGTGCAGCTAGGAGGGTTTGCTGAATCTGACTTGAACACTTGCAGGAGCAAACCTTACAGAAAATACTGTTTAGAGAGGATAAGAACACAAAAATGAGGCCCAATATCTCATATATTAATACAGTGCTCCAAGTGCTTTCAAGGGCAGATGGTGTCCCTTTTTAGGTGTAATTACATTCAGGAGACAAGAAGTTTCATCCATACATGACTATATACAGTATTTTAGAAGACAGTGATATCTGAGCAAATTTAGGAATAACTAGTTATTTTTACAGTTACAATACAATGTACTTTATATGCATTAATTTTTTGTTGCCTATATATTAATTACATGATTAAGAATATGTTAGTGGTTTCTAGGTAGTTTATATGCACACACAATGCCATTACTGCATAATAAATGGAACACAGGTGTCAATTTTGCTTCTGTATGATGATACATTTATCTAAAGAACTGAAAGGGAAGGACCAGGATAATTTTTAGGTGAAATTCATGGAGAGAATCATCATCATTTCATATGCGTTTCAAGCTGCTTTAGATGAAAATTGCATATCGGCGTAAATGAGGCAAAACTCATCATACATGAAAGTCTTGTATGTGATTATGGAGGAGCCTCATGTGTGCTTTCCCCAACTAACGCTGTGTAAACAGCTTTTTCTGCTTGCATTTGCAACACGCTGTGTTCTGAGTAGGTGGAAATAAAGGTCCAGTTTCATACTGAAATGAGACCAGAATGTGCCCTGTGCTGTGTGTTCTGCATTAACACGACTCCAGCTACACCACTCCACTGACCTCAGCAAAAGTGGGTTTGTTTGGAACACCAAACAGTTAAAAAGAAATAATGGACATGCGCCAGAGGAAAATGGCATTTTCAAATGCAGTTAAGTCAATCAAATAAAACTTTCCTCAAATATGTGGCATTAGTTTTATACCAAACACAAGCTTTCCTATAGAACAAAAAAACTATACTGCAATGTGTCTGTATTGTGTTAAACAGGTTAAAGGTGACATATTATGCACATTTCCACAGTTCTGTTTTTAATCAGGGGCTCTACTGGAATATCTTGATTTACAGTTCAAAAATCTCAACTCAAACAGGCCGTTTTCGCTCCTGTCTCTTTAAGGCCCCCTCCCGAGGAGACCACTCTGTTCTGATTGACTTCTCATATACATCCACACACAGGGGTTAAAGTGGGCCATAATGATCCGGAACCTGTGTTCCACCTGACTGGTGGTGCTAGCGATGACTGTCAGGAATCCCCTACAAGGGCCCTCCTCCCTGGTCTGTCTGTGCTCGCTGTCAGGCAGGGGGTTGATTTTAGCTCCGCCACACTGGTCCTGCTGCTAGTATGAGGAGCATAATGTGCTCTCAAATTGGGATGAGTATTTCCCAATTATTAATGTTAATGTATGATGATAATAAATTTAAAGCTTGCATTAGCAATGCCATTCATCTTAGATTTTTTTTAATCAGACAGTGGATATGTACATGATGTTTTGCTAAAGTTACCTGGTTAATTCAAATGCAACACAGCCCAGAGCCATAGCAAGAAATTGGTGCTTAAAAGAAGTCAGCTGATCAAATAGCCTGTCTTCAAAGAAAACAAGTCCACCAGAGCTCACAGTATAAATCAGTTTGGGAGTTATTCTGAGGTGAGTCATTTTTCCCTGCTGTACCGCTACACCGGATCTTAGGGTTCCCCCACCTGCCAAATCCCACTTTAACCCCTGTCCGTACATGATCGAGCCAGAATCTGCTTGTCGCACATCTGGGCATGTGCAACAAGCAGATCAGCTTGTCAGCAAGATAGAAAAAAAAAACGTCACAAGCGAAGGGTTCAGAGCAGGCTGAAGCCCTGGCTTTTCACTTGCAGGGAGCATTTCTGCATATGTTAACCTCTAGTTTTAGAACTTTGACCATGTTTAACATAGATATCCAACATCATTGTTTTGTAAAGCTGTTTGGGCTGCATCTTTGCATGAAAGGTACTATACAAATAAAGTTATCATTATCATAATAGTATATAAATAACACAAAATCACAAAAAGCATATGTCCCCTTTAACAGAAAACGAACATTTCTTCATCAAAATGGAGTAGATGAACAAGTAATCATACTGCAGACGCTTTTGTATGCATGAATAATGCACCATCCACCAGCATCCTGTAGCCTTTGTCAGGGTTGGTATTATAGCTTGAAAATGATATCTGGAGCTTCGGGGTGGCTCAGGAGAATAGGCCTCATTGTGCTGTGGTGATGCCACAGATATGAAAATGTCTCAGAATTCATATTGCATGCAGCACTATCTTTCTTTTTTGTGTGTCACTCGCTGTGCACAAATTAATGCAAGCTGATTAAAACAAAATAAAAATTCTAGTCTTATTGAACTAAATAAATAAAAAACTGCACTGAACAGATACTCGCTGTTTCAAACCCCGAAGAGCCACGTTAGTCTTCCTCAATAGCTGTGCAGTGATCTCTGTAGGTATTAAATATTGATAATGGTGATGTGTGTATGAATACAGTATGCTTATCACTACGAGGGATGTTTAGAGATTTTGGAAGCAGGGGATATGAATCTGGGCTAATAAAAAGCAGATTTTTTTTTTTTTTAATTAATTTACTTTCTAAACAAGCCTTCTATATAACAACATCCCAGCAGCTCCAGCCCGATCATTTCAGTTTAAAAAGGAATAGAGATAATGGTCGTCATTTGGTCACACTCTGTCAGCACTACATAATAAGATCACCTGCTCTTTCCATCTACTGAGTCTTTCTAAAAGATTCATTAAATGATTCTCAATGTGAAAGCTTTGATATTATCTTTACCACTTCAGTCTTGAAGGAGAGATGTAGATGGGCGAGAAGGGAAAGGTTAATTAAGACATATATATGTTCAGCCATGACACAACCAAGAGATGGACTGTGCAAAATGAAAAGGAACTCAATGTTAAGACGTTTATGCCAAAATTTTCCTTTTAAACCATTTTTGTTAAACTAAAACTTTATTTATTGATTTACTTACCAATAGCGATATGATATGATCGGGTCAATATGGTCTCTGAATAGAGCCCCTTTTCTAGTAGATGCCACATCTTTCAAACTTCATGCCCCTAGTTTGAGCACTAAAGTGTCTCATAAAAGATTCATTAGAAAAGTATGCTCAACAGATTGAAAGGTGATAAAAAAGATGTGGATTCTGTGTGAGCTCTTTTTTTGGTTTTTATCAGAACCACTGGTATGTCCACCTAAAGGCAGTGTTCTTATTTATTAACTGTGTATTATTTATTTATATTATATACCGTCCTATTACGATTCTATTATTATTTATTGTTGAATATATATTTATTCATGTTAACTATTATTATGGGTTATTCATTTTATTTTATTTATTCATTTTTGATTTTTCTCTTGTTCTTCTTTTTGTGGATTTTACCACACCTGTACTCACATGTACAGTAGTTGTATTACATGATGTGTGATACTATGCCCTCTGAATGCTGCTGTTCACACTGTAGTTGTTGAACAACTGTGTTCTCTATGTCTTTCAAAAATTAATAAAAACCTAAATTAAAAAAACCCCGTCCACCTTGACCTCCTCTTTGATTTTGTCGCTACATAATAACGTCAGAAGGCTTCTATTACTTGAATGTGAACATATGTCATTTTGGGGCATTTGTCTTGGGAGGACAGTGTGGTCAATCAAATATGTCCAAGCAACAGTACAAGGAAGAGAATACCTTCTGGCATTGTGCTAGTGTTTGTGTTTCAGTGACACACACCTGTAACACACTAACACGACTCCTTGGCATTTCTTTTGGTTGTTTTTGCAGCGGTGCTGTTGTCTATCTGAATGCTCCTGACTGCTGTGTCTAGGCTTATGCAGGAGCTCTGTCCTTTCACTTCCTTTGATATTACAGTCAGTGATTATTTTTCAGTGAACATTTTAAATCACCACTGTCATGTCATTAGATTTTTAGAGTATTGTATGCTAAGTAAGTATTCTCAAGTTGAGTCAGGTATGATGGAATTCAGCAACTCAGTAGGATACTGTGTGTGTGTGTGTGTGTGTGTGTGTGTGTGTGCGCGTGTGTGTGTGTGTGCGTGCATGTCATTCTCTCTTTCTTTTATGTTTCTTTGATGTTTGAATAAAAAAGGGTCCCAGCCTTGAGCATCCTGGTGCTGGTACTGCATTCATGTGCACTTCCATAGTATGATGACATTAATTCTAGGAAGGTTTTTTTTCTCTCTAGGTTTTGCAGGTAGCAGGTTTGCTTTGTTTTTTATGTGTGTGTTGTTTTGTTTTGTTTTGTTTTTCAGAACAGAGAGATGAGTAACATATGGGCTGTTTGGTGGATGCCAAGATTGTGTCTTTGTGGACTGTCCTCTTCCCCTTTTTTTTTAATACTCCAGCTCTAAGAAAGTAGCAGGACATTGTTTTGAAGAAGGTCGGGGTGGATGGTCACCAGACACCAGACATCAGAAACCATGATTTCCTTTAGTCTCCTACAAACAGCAACTATATTTGTTTCTTTTAACTATGACCCCAAACCAAAGAAAATGAATAGTTTTTGTAATGTAATATTGTTTTGGAAGGCATTTACAGATAACCTATTTCTATGTCTACTGTAGGTATGAGGAGTTGTTCAGTTAAGAAGTTTCAAATTCAAATTGGACAAATCCGCTCCTCACAATTTTACATCACCTGACAACATTTAGTGTTGGTGCAAAAAGTGATGTGCCCTTTATGTTATTTTCACATATATATTATAAATCCATTATAATTTTGTCATACTGTTTTCCATGCTGCATTTCTGTAATTTGTGTTTCTTGTTCTATTCTGTACACACATCTGTTGCATGTCTGTCCGTCCTGGGAAAGAGATCCCTCCTCTGATGCTCTTCCCTGTTAAAGGGTTGGGTTTTTATTCAGGGAGTTTTTCCTGTTTGAAATCGAGGGTCTAAGGAGAGAGGATGGTGTATTGCTCTACAGATTGTAAAGCCCCCTGAAGCAAATTTGTGATATTGGGCTATGCAAATAAGATTGACTTGACTTGGGGTGGACTGTAAGGGTGTGGAGGTGTGGTGAATGGGCATGTAGCTTGTTCTGACTATCTAACTTAATATATGCAGAAAGAGACTGCCCATGTGTAAACCTCCTTCAAAGAAAGAAAATTCAAGTAAATTACCAGGTTTGTTCCCATATTCGTATATCCTCTGTTCTTTTTTAGAAAATAATGATTTCTCTGCTTGTTGAGATATCAAAGTATTAAGAGCAGCCCTTACAACAGTCATTTTTTCATAGCTTTCTTTAGCTGGATATTGTTTGTGCATCTGTTCACAATTTACTAATTCTGCCTCCAGGTTTTTCTGTTCAGATATTATTTTCTTCTTATTTCTACTACAAAATGAAATAATTAGCCCTCTTAATGATGCTTTGTTAGTTTCCCAGAGGGTAGAGGGATTCACAGAACCATTGTCATTAATTTCCAAAAACATGGATAGCTCTTTACTGATGTAGTCACAGAGTTCTGAGTCCGATGAAACAGCCTTGTTGCCATTTGCAGGTGTGTACTATGCATTGCAAAGTTAAATTGAGAGTAATTGGGGCATGGTTTGATATGTGAATTGAGCCAATCCTATAATTTAAAACTAATGCTACTAGGGTATATGGAATAAGAAAGTAGTCTAGCCTAGAATATGAGTTATTTGAGTATTTGGGGATTTGAGTAGAATGTTAAGTTTTTAACTGAAGGGTTTTTTTAATCGCCATATGTCTACCCATCCCACTCCATTCATTATCTTAACATTAGTTGTAAAACTCTTGCTGAAACATTTAACCTGGGGAGATCTTCCAGTCTCCACTAATAATGATATTTGATAAGATGTATAACAAGAGGTCAGCTCAGCAAACATGGTAAAAAAAATTTTGTGGTGAGTTAGGTGGAGCATATACATTCAATATAACAATGTTTTCTCCATATAGATAACCTTGGATCAACACATAGCACCCGTTTGGGTCAGACTGTACTGTCTCAATGACAAAAAGTTATTGCAACTCCTGTATTTCTACTTCCTGTTGTCCTCAGGTCAAATTTGACCAATTTAACTAATTTGAAATGGCTGGATTGTACAGAATGACTGAAGTTTGGACAAAATGATACCGGCCCCCTGTTAAATGGTATGGAGCAAAACTCACACTCCTGCATGGATGAAAATGTAATCATCAATAAATTGTTATGTGACAAAGTTTGACAGGAAAAAAAAAAGAAATGTTAAGTGTTTGATCAGTTTTGTAAAGATGTTTCCTGCTCTGTGTCTCTGCAGAGGGAAATAAATATTTTGTCACAGAGCCTTAAGATGATCTTCCATTGTCTGCAAGTAGAAATGCTGCCTGGGAACAACAATTTAACATGGTTTGAGAAATTAAGATTCAGCAGATTGTCAGAGATACAAGGGATAAGTCAGCTAGAGGATGGATTAACCCCCAAAAGCCCACTGTTAAACTACTGTAACACAGTTGGCTGTAGTGAAGTTTTTTACTCCGTGCCTCCATTTTTGTTATGGCCAGAAACGCATCTTTACAAATACTTGACACAAAAAAGAACAACCTAATATTACCTGATTCACAGTATTTGTTTCTGAAGTGGATTAGAAACTAATTTGACTATTTGCAGTCAGAAGATGGCACAAGACGTTAATTAACTTATTTTGAAAACAATCAGCAGGATAGCAATCTGATTTAATAATTGATTTGTTATACATGTTGGTTGCTTCCTGATGATGATTTTTGATGTTTCAGTACCCAGCTATACACAGTACATCTAAGCATGTAGATTCTTTATTATCTATGTACATTTCATACAATAATCCTGTGCATGCTGTAGTAAGCAATGGGACTTTATTATATTCACACACAGCTTTTTAGGAAGAGTTACATATTTTTAATGGGTCTTCAGTTCATGATGTGGACATAACATGTTTCCTCTACATTGAAGTAGTGAAATGGCCAGCACCCATGTGCTTCACAGATCCTAACTTTTAAGGTTGAATTGTGGTGAGTGGTGCCTCTGAGGAAGTGAGGGACTTGCAGTGGGTGAGGGGTGTGAATCTGTGACAGTCTGTGTCAGTCCTTGATTGTCTGCAGTTTGGGGGATGATTTCCTGTAGCTGACGATGGTCGTTATGCCTTTCTACCTTGGACTTCAGGGTTGTTAACTTCTCATAGCCAAGATGTTATATTCAATTCAGACTGACTGAGACATGGATATTCCCCTGTCCTGGGTTAAACATGTGCTACACACTGCTGGCCTTTGGTGATGCAACTTCTCTGGAGTGTTGGGGAAGATACTTGGAAACTGTAAAGAGTGAAGGTACAAGCAATACTCCACTTTTGTAGAACATTGCACCCTACACTATAAGCTACTCAGAAAAAGTAGCTAAACAAGGTATTTCACATCAAGAAACATCTATACACACACACACACACACACACACACACAAAAAAACACATGCTCTGAGTGGGGCCAACACGAGGATGGCGACCTGCTGCGAACACACATAATTTATTAGCAGGCATCTAATCACAGGCTCAGATGAACTCCAATGGAACTCATTAAAATGGCTGATGAAGATCGGCGGAGACAATCAGACAGCATGAGGGGAAAGAGTTTGAGTGAAAACTAGATAGATAGATAGATAGATAGATAATATACAAAGAGAAAAGTTAACACATTTGATTAGAAACAGAACAACAGCTGTTGACTATTGAGTTTTGTCTCTTCCACCCTGGTGTGTTGTCATTTGTGTGGAACATCACACGGGGCTGTGTACAAGAGAGAGATGTGAAACACTTTCATTTTAATGTTTTTGTCTTCCCTTCATGCTTTCCGTGTTTTCACAGAGACATGTCAGACAGTGCACAGAATGAGTCGCATTGTGTTTTGCTCTGTTGAAGTTCTGGCACTGTCTCCGCTCTGTAATCCAACATGAGAACTGTCAGGAAATGGCTCCCTTTTGTGTCTAAACTTTCCCTGCTTTTTTGTCCTTTTATGTAGAATCAGATGGAATATGTTGAGTGATTTTCTTCCAGTCAGCATACATGCATTCCATCAGCTCCAAACATACACTGACGTGAAGAATCTGTAGGAAGTCTCCTTTTCAGGAGTAATACAACTTCACTTTTTCAGTCTTTCACATCAGGAAGCAAAATATCTGTTTTCCCTTTTTATGGCTCAGAGTGTGCAGACATGAATGTACACGGTGTGTGTTCATATTTATCAGCCAGCAGGAGACTGACCACATTGTAACACAGCCTCAGCTTACACAATGTCAGCTGGTTTCCTGACAGAGTAGCAGACTGTGAAGCCCTCCTGGCAGGGTTATTTTCCAAGTCATCTAAGGATAAAATGATTTAGAAAAAAGCATTCATAGTATCTTCTGTAAGCAATAAAGTTATTTCCTTGCAAGCATCTACACCTGGAGGCAGCAGAGTCTTATT
This sequence comes from Scomberomorus guttatus, assembly GCA_038419695.1. Lineage (NCBI taxonomy): Eukaryota > Metazoa > Chordata > Actinopteri > Scombriformes > Scombridae > Scomberomorus > Scomberomorus guttatus. The sequence continues at coordinate 6,755,760 of CM076457.1, forward strand.
ATGCCCACACCAGCCCAGCAGTGAGTCCAGCTCATCTGGCAGTTCACCCCCCCACTCCCTCCTTCCTCTCCTCTACTTCCACCAACACCACTGTAAATTGAGGGACGCTGTAATCAGCGGTGTGACTAGGTTGGTAAGTGACAGCATCGATCGTTTGGGATTGAAGAGTCAGTCTTAATACCAGCTGGTTTCAGGAGTGGAGTAGTGTCGAGGTGCGGGACGCCGGGGAGGCAAGAGGGGTTTTTATAACGAGGATAGATGGACAAGTCTGGTGGCGGGAAAACTGGTCTCCGCTCTCATTTGGAAACGACCGCTTCAATCAAAAGACGCCATGGTTTAGAGACTTGTGATTTAACTGTTCAATCCCTAGAGGAGGCTAGAATTAAGGTTTGAAAAGTGTTGTACATTTACAATGGAACTGCATTCAAAGGTTTCCCGAGTGTTGTGCCCTTGGGGGAGTTGCATAGTTTTCCACTTCTGGGATTATAAAATACAAAAAAATCTAATGTATTGCCTTGTTTTAGAGACAAAGTAAGATTAAGTATGAGGCTTCTGAGAGACTAACTTATATCTAAAATGTCCATGGAGACAAAGACACTGGGCCTCATGCATGAGTGGGTTTCTGTGAGTCATATGAGTGTACCAAGTTGGATTCAACAAACTATCTTAACTGCCCGAACTTATCGTAAATCACTCATTTCAACCCAGTGAATATCACCTGTTCATGAGTAGATGAGTGTTCGTGAGATCTCCTCGTCAACGCCCCTGAATTAACAAAAATGTTACCCAAGAGTAAAAACAAGAATATTACACTGCAGAGTCAAAACAGCAGACAAAACCATAACTTGAGGAGTGTCAGTAGGGGACCTGAAACAATTAGAAAATATTAACACAATGATGTGTCATCAGAGCAGCACGGTAGTGTGACAGAAATAAAGAGGGAATCTTTCGACGTGAAGTTAGATGCTAAAAAACATCTCAAGCACGTGTGATGGGAGGAAGTCAAGGGATGTGACAGTCACTGATATATTAGAGGAAACAGCATCCACTCTTCTGGTTTCAGACTTTCCATCAGATTTTGATCCTGGCTGCAGGGATGCCATTCAGCCACAAGAGCATTAGTGATGTCCAACACTGATGTTGGGAGATAAGTCCTGGCTCACAGTTGGCATTTTAGTTCAACCCAAAGGTGTTGGATGGGGTTGAGGTCAGTCCTCAGTTGAATTCTTCCGTGCCAAAATGGGAAAAATATTTCTTTATAGACCTGGCTTTATGTACAGGTTGCTACAAATTTGGAAGAACACTATTGTCTAAAATGTCCTTTTATGCTGCTGCAAGATTTCCCATAATTGGAATTAAGGCCTAGTCCAAATTGAAAACCAGCCTCAGACTGAAAGTATGTATACTCAGCTGCCTAGCTAAGACTTATGCAGTCCATTACAACAGCCCTGCAATAAATCTTTGTCAAGGTTTTAATGTTTTTGTTGAAACTGTTATAGAGAAGTAATAATTTAACTTTATTATAGGTGCTGTTGAATTATATTGTGATATACTGAGAAGGGTTTCGAATATTTATTCTACCCTAAATGATATAAATGAGGTGGACAAAATATTAAAAACACCTTTCAGTATAATGCATTACATTTCAGGATTTATTGCAGGGTTGTTAGACTGTATTAGTTTTAGCAATTAGATGTACTGTACCTAATAAAATTGTGGTAAAAATAGTGCATTTAACAACTCAGTGGGTAGAAAGATATTTGAGTGTGTATTTGTAGGCTACATGCGCATGCAAGCTTGTTTGTGTCTCCATATTCATGTGTCTCTAAGACGTGTAAGCTGCGTTCAGCCATTTCACACTCCAGAAGTCTCCTGGGGGTAGGGGAAGAAAAACATACCCTCCTACACACCTCCAGTAGAAACAGACAAATACAAACCTGTGATTTTTGTCATAAATGCCATGACAGTCAGGGATTTTGTTGTGTGAAAGATGTGTCAGACACACACCATAAGATAAGAAATCAAGTTGTTTCTTTGTCTTGTTTTGTCATCAACAGAAAGAAAGATCAGTCCCAACCAATGACACACACAAATGAAAAGTGAAGATCCTACACTAACAAGTTTAAACAATTAGATTAAATCAACCTTCCCTTAATCTGTTCATGTTTCTGTGTTTGTTGAATTCCTCCCCATAGGCTTACCCTTCGTCCCCAATTTCCTGGTTTGAGAATAACTAGCTACCTTCATGCTACCTTGATGCAAAGACTGCCAACTTGTGTGTTTTCACATTTTGAGTTATGAGAGTCTAAGAAAGTCTAGCTAATTTCATCCATTAAAACCATTCTAACCTCTTGAAAGCAGTAAGTGAGTAAGCCCAAGCTCCAAGAGTCAATTAAAACCTGCATGACTTCTCTGACAAGTGCCTTCTTCAGCTTCCCATCTGAGACAAAAAAAATCATCCTGAAAATAGATACCTGTCGTGCGCAGCAGGCATGCTTTAATGTAAGTTGGCTAATTTGTTTGTTTCCTCCAGCAAGGTGGAAAAGAGTTCAGGAAGCCTTTCATGCCCGAATGCCTAAATTAGAAGAGATCCATTTTATTTATAGAGCTTCATTTAGTGTAAACCTTAGATGTCCTTGGTTTGATTGGGTTTAATTAGAATGCAGATGTTTGTTTTGGAGGAGCATGGGTAGTAGGGTTGGTGGGATGAGGGCTGTTTCCTCAGGTTGTACAGGTTGTAATCTGGAATGGCAGCTGTGATGTATTTGTGTCACTGCGTTGTGCTGCATATCTTGTATTTCCTCACCAGAGTACTGTTTGTGAGCCATATTCACTTTTGGTAACAAAAAGTGAGTCTTTCACTTGTTTATGTGAGACTTTATCAAGGTGCGGTGAAAGTCCATTTCCAGATTGTATAAAAAGATCCTTCATTCTGACAGCAGACATTGCTAGAGGCCAAAGATAAATCAGAATGGAGAAGAAAGCTTCAGCACTCTCAGCTCAGCGCAAGCATTTTTATTAAACAAGCTGCGGCCTACCAAGTCAATTTATCCAAATCAATTCTGCATTCTGTGGAGCTGTAGGTAGCTGATAAAAGAAGTACAGTTTGGTTGAATATTCCACTGTATTTATTAATCGTTTTAGCTATTGTCCTGTGCTTTCCATGTGCAAATTAGTTTTAGTGTTTTTATAAATTGATTATTTTGTTGCTGTTTTATATGTCACTTACAGAGCATTCACGTAATAACCTAATAAAAGAAAGTACTTTAATCAAACATACTTAATAATAAGATAAATAAGTTTTGATGTCAGATGTCTTAAAGGTTTTTGGGAGTGTTTGCTCAAATAAAGGGATCCAGAAAAAAGGCTCCTGTCTTGCAACACATGGGGGCCTCCAGTTGTTTTAACAGCCCTCTGTTAAATGGTTAGGTGTTGCTTCAGGTACCAGTGAGAAATTAAATACAATCCAGGAAGTCCAGTTTGAGTTACAGATCCATGAGTTTGAAGGCTTATCTGACACAAGATTTCACATCTCTGGAAAGTTATCACAGTGGCAATAATTTGCCAGATAGACAGTAGAAGTACAGCTTTTGCGTTACAAAATAATCTACCAGAGATGTGTGCTCATATTTCCCTGGCCACCACAGTGCCTTGTCAGAGAACATTGCATTGTGATGCATCAAAACTTAAGCCCGCTTCAACTTTTTTAGCTGGATGACCCACTGCATCACCAGACTGGCCTCATTCAAATGAATGAGAGGGCAGCGTTTTCTTCACTCAGGTCAAATGTCTGTATGAACGCAGCCTATGTTCACTCTATAATCTCACAATTGCGTTGACCCAACCTGATTTGGGCATGTTATGAATATTCTGCCTTCATTGTTGACTAATGTAGTAGCTCCTGTGACAGACAAATGGCAGGCAAATCTCTGCACCTTTACATGGAGAGCCTCTTAACAGGAGGCACAGACTGACAGTGACTGTTGTACTACTATATGAAAAAAAATATTGACTATTGAGCAGCTACAACATAATGAGTGTTACTCAGTGATCAGTTAAGTTAATGTGGATGAAGTTATTAACACAATATTTTTAAATAGAATTGTTAGAAATTAGGCTCCATACAAGAATGTACAGTATCAACAGACTGTGCACAGACCTCATTTATCTTACAGGGTGCTGAGCAGGAGCGATGTAGCAGTATCAGCATAGAAATTCCAGCACACTCCAAACATGTCTAGATCATCCTCATTAATTAGTTCAGTTGTATATAATTACAAATGGCTTCCTCATCAGAATGACCAAAAAAGATCTAGACATGACTGTTGTGTGCTGGGATTTCTTTGCTTTTAAAGCAGGAATGTTTAGTATATTTAGATTACTGCAAAGATACGGTCTAACTCAGAATGTTATAGGATTATACAGCACATAAAAGGATAAAAAAGTGAACTAGTGCTCCAGAATTTTTTTTTTTTTTTATGATTTAGTACTCATCGATAGTACCAAGCCATACGCCATGTGTCATGTTACCATTGGTAGTACCATGCCACATTTTTATGCTGTCTTGTTCAATAATATGATCCCCTGCCAAAAAGGAACATTTTAGAAAATTATGCATTTTATGCCTGAATTACCTTTTCCACAAAATTACAGTAGGTACAAGTGTATAAAGAGCACTTTTTACATTTACATGCTTTAGGCCTGAGGAACTGTTAGCAGGCAGTTGAGTTGCTAACAAATGCACAGCCCAAATAGGCTACAGTTACAGTAGTCTGTACAGAGATGACAACAGCTGATCAACTATGCAGCCAAGATCACGTTAAATAAAGTGCTAATTCATTAGGTCATCACCATAAATGCACAATAGGACTGTACACAATCTGTACATGTTATCTGTCTTTTTCCATCACTGTCTTTATCTTTGTTCCTGTCAGTTTCTCTCTGTCACACACTCTCTTTCCATCTCTCCTTCTCTCCCTTTCACACACACATTCTGTACTGTAATGGAAAAAGTGATTAGCACACTTAAACGGCATGAGAGACACCCGAAGCCTTTGGGTGATTTGTTCCGCCATAATTTCTTTGTTAATTACTTCTCTGGGGAGGCATGAGAGTAAAGGAGGCCCCGGGGTAACTAAGTCTGCCACACTTACACACTGGCCTGCTTTTGGGAGACACTCTCTTCCCCTCCCTCGCTCTCTTCATATCGCTTTCCTCCTCCTCCTTCTGCCTATTAACTTGTGGCTTCCTCCTCATTTTTTTGTTCCGGTATGGAAACCTGCCTGTGATTCCCATTTGACCCTTTCCTCTCCTATTTTCACCTTTCTTCTCAGCAATGCATCACCTCTGTTTGACACTTTTCTTTCTAACCTTCCTGTCTTTCAAATGTCCTCCCCTCTCATTTCTACACCACAGTGATTTTTCACTTCCTCCCCTCTTCATCCCTCTTTCTCTCTCTTTAAGCACTTTCTTCCACCTCCCTTGCTACTTTGTTATTCTAGAAGTCTTTCCCAGTGTAGTTCTTCATCCCACCTTGACAGCAAAGTGTACATATAAGCACAGCCATATCCTCACATCGCTGATTTATGGCACTTGACAGATAAAGTATCTTTAGGCACGCAAGACAGCCATCATGAAGGGAATGAAACGCCACAAGGTGGCAGGCTTCATTTCCGTCTTCTCCCAGCGGTGATTTATGCACATTGTTGCCCAGACTGAAGAAAAATGGAAGTTTATAACATAAAGAGCACTTGCTTTATCTGATCTTACTTTGATGCGTCTCCTCCAACACTTTTTAAGGTGGTTTTAACTCTGACATGTAAATCAGTCGCACTAAGCCATTCTTGAGTTAAAGACATGTCTATGCCTTGCTCTTTACCCAACAGTTTAAAATGATTGGGATTTTGAGATCTGATTCATGCTTTCTTAAACAGGTATTCAGCGGCTAAACGTAAGACAACAGAAGTAGCGCCTGGTGGGGAAAATCCCTGGTCTCTTTCCACACATTTCATTGTGTTTCTTCCCTGACTGATCTGCTCTTACATGTTCATCCCATAGTCACAGTAGTATTGTAAGCCCTGACCTTTGTCTTTGTTAATTTTGTTTGTAGATAATTTAGCGATTTTTAAACTGAATCTTATTATACACTCATTATAGGTCACTCTGGTTAGGGGCATTAATTAAATGACTTTAATGTGATCCAGTAAATTTGATTTGGTTGTTTAAAAATAGGAAGGTATGAGAGACATATCCAGTCACCCACACATCCCACTCTGGTTAGTTACAGTATATTGCTTTCATTTTGCTTCCAGCTGTATTTTTTGTTTGTTTTATTTTTTGAGTAAGTTTTGTGCTGTAATTTTGCATTTACTGAGAATAAAACAGTGATAGTCCTCAGCACAAAAACAAAAGCATTTGATGTTTGTTCAAGTGCCTAAAATATCTTACATTTACCTGACAAGGACCTCTTGAGGCCATGTGAATAATGACTCTTGTCTTTCAGAAGCAAAGGCAGAAGTGGCGTGATGTTATACAGCAGCAAAACCTCTTAGGGAGGAGGTCAGGGTTGATGGATGGGTCAACAAATTTTGTGAAGGACCAGGGAATATTAGTGTGCAAACAGACAACATTGTTTTCTTTTAAACCTGACCACATTCTTTCATTACAACGCAACTTGACACCCCATTGTAGCTTGAGCATACCCCATCACAGATTCAAAAAATACATTCAAAACCAGACACACATCCCTGCCAGGTTTAATTACTAGTTAAGTTTAGCAAGGCTTCATCAAATACAGAAAGCAATAGAGACTGATAGAATAAGTGATGTGAAGTAGTGTTAGGAAGGATGGAAATTTGCCCCAAACGCTGTAATACTGATCAACACTATAAACTATTGGCTTACCAGTAATAGCAGTAGTATTTCTACTGCTATCATCAGTTGCATGCTCCCAGTCTATCCATGTCTTTGCAAATGAGAATTCCTTATTGTTCACTGGCACTTGATTCCAGTATTTACTGTACATGACAGGGTGTGTCGGATGGCTGATGTGAATGTGATATTGCCTTGTAGTTTGTGGCCTGGTGTCACAGGCAATGTCATAGATATTTTTCACAGATTTCTGGGTCCTGGAGGACAGAATTATTGATTTTTTTTTTCTGGAAAAAGGCAAAATAACTGTTGTAATAAGTGCTACAGAGTGGGACCAGGATCAGTTGATAGTGAAATAAAGTGACTGTACATCTCGAGATGTAATTCAAGAACGTGTTAAAGTAGTGTTAAATTACTCCTTATGCCTGACCAATATAACCCTATTTTATAATCGTTCCCTTACCTTAGCCAAGTATTTTTTGTGCCTTAACCAAACCGAATCTTAAAGATAATGATGGCATATCACCAACAGCATATGAATTATTTTTGTAATGCCCAAATGTATATGTGAGTCACTGACAAATTATGTCATCCTGCCAATGGGCTGCCACATTAGAAAAAGCTCATGTGAATAATTCTTAAAGTCAACGCCAAAAACAGATTTTTCCATTAAGATGTGAACACATATTCATGGAGTTGAGTCAAAATAAAATCACTTCAAAGACAAATTATTCCCTTCATGAAGTCTTTTGCTGTGCAGTGAGAGAAGTGACTGAGTGAGCTGACCTCCTGGAAGGCATACAGGTGTCAGAAGACACTTTCCAGCCGCTAATACTGTTTAGACAGATCAGTGGGTGTGAGTCAGGATAAGATGCTGTTAGGATTTCACCCACATTTAATGGAAGGCCTCCCCACCTTATAGAGTCTCCCTATAGGTTTCGGAGTCTGACTGAACTGAGCTGCTGTATTTTTCAAATGGCTGTAAATGTACTGAGGCAAAAAACACATTTGTTCTGTGACTGACCACGCAGTCGCCAAGATTAGCTTTCACTACTTCATCTGGATCAGAGTTATGTGAATTCCACTTATTATTCTCTTATTCTAAAGCTTTCTAAAGTCCGAAGCCCCTCAGGTACATAATGTAAGTCATTTCAAGAGTTGGCACTGCAGGATGTCAGGGAACAATTGTATTCCTGAGGTCTTTAGAAATAGAGATTCTAGATCAAGGTCTCCACTTTAAATGCACTAATATATACAGAAATTAGAGAATAGAGTATTTTATTATTAATGCTGTAGCACTTTGAGTTTCACTATGAATGAAAAGTGCAGTACCAATTAAATGTATTATTATTACTAATTATTTATAAAACTAGAAATTGTTGAACTGCTAAAATTACCTTCCCTTTAGAAATATGCTGGTACACCTTTGAGTGAGGCAATTAACCTCCAATGGCTCTATCCAATGGCAGAAGAAGGGGGCTGTAATGGTGAGCTCCCACCTGTGAATAAGTGTGAATAGAAGGGCTGCTGAAACACAGCAAGGGTGCTTAGTGAAACTTCCCTGGGAAGATGAAAGGTTAAATCAGAGCATTTTTCCTGTATCCTGTCCTCTAAAAATCTGTTCACCATTTAGTACATGAGTGGGTGGCACAGGGATCATTTTTGACACTGCTAGGCGTTAATCAATTCTCACACTTCAAAAGGTCTGGAACAAAAAGCGTGAACCACAGGGTTGAAGGAGACTGGCTCGCTCCCAGTGATGGAAATGACCAGGAAAAAGTTGTCAGAACTGTTAGCGCTGGCATTTACAAAGAAGGCCTGTATGCTAAATGACAGGGTTGCTGTGGTGATAACCTTCCATGTTCTCTTCTGTCCCCATGTAAATTCTAATGTGTTCAAACCAGGGACCTTTTAATTATGCAGTTATGTACACATAAAATAAGTGACCTTTGGTGAGCATTAACTGTTGTTTAGTTAGATGGCAGTGACCTTTATTGGCTACAGAGGGTTTGTATGTGTGAGAGTGAAAGGAAAAGAAAGAGCGTACACACATGTTTAGTGTTTAAAGCTATAATATGTAACTATTCCGCATTAAAATGTTTAAAAATGACTAGACCTATGTTATATATTTTGTTGAGTTGTGTACTTACATTATCCCAAATGTTTCCAACAATTTTCAAACCCAGAGAAATCCGTAATTTTAATCAAGGTAATGGTCTGTTTCATTTGGTTGCCTGTCAATGGCGTCATATCCCTCTGCCAAAGAGTATACGCACACAAGATGCATCCTCCAGCGTTGTGGTTGTCCGCCACAGTGGCATCTACCAAAGAGTATACGCATACAAGATAATACATCGGTGTTGTGGTTTGTCCACCAGAAACTGTCATAGATTGACATTTATTCAGTTTTAAGTCAGATTTTTAGATCTTGGTCGTTTTTAACCAGATGAAGGAGCAAACGTTAGCAGCAGAACAGTGTTGGAGAACCACTGATTTTTACGTCAAACTGCTTTATTCATTTTCATTTTACCGGTTTTAATCCCTGTGTGTGTTTGTTTTGGAGAGGAGGAGACCTCTGCGGATAATTCGGCTCTCGATAAAAACCTGCTGAACGTCTGGATTTTAAGTTGTCAGAGAAACAAACTGAGCAAATGTTAGCAGCAGCTTGGCTCGCAGCCCTTACCGGACGTCCTGTGACTGCCGAATAGCTTCAGAGAAACACAGATTTTTTTACGTGAAACTGCTTTATTCAGTGTTTTTACCTGTTTTAATCACTGGGTCTGTTTGTTTTGGAGAGGAGGAGACCTCTGTGGATAATTCGGCTCCTGGTAAAAACATCCTGAATGATAAACACTTAAGTAATCCTAACCCAGAGAAGCTGGTTGTTTAACAATGAAGACAACAACTCCCACGATCCCACGCTACTTCACAACGTCATCAAACGCTGTCTTTTGTTATTGTTTTGATTGAGAGACCCCTAGTGGCAGAAATTACATATTGTGTGTTTAATACTGAGGTTTTATTTAATAAAGGTTTTCACAAAAATGCTCAGGGAAAAACTCTCATATCAAACTTCATGTCTTCACATCTCCCTTCCTGCACACACATAAAACCAACCAAACACCCAAAGCAAAATCATTTGCATATATTAACTCAAATTGTATGTGTGATTTAATATATACAGCAACACTTAACAGTAGCAGTAACATTTAAAGGATACTGAAGTATAAATATAGCAGCAGGCCAGCAGTACACAGCACTAACAATGACTAATTACCAGCTTACAATATGCATTTTCCTAAATTCTAAAGATAAGAACATAGCATAGGATAACTATTACAAAACCATATTTGTAGTTCTGGCCATTATTCCTGTCAGTAAACATAATATTGTACAAGTTAATTGCTGAGATCTGGGAACACAGTGACACAACTAAAGGAGGGTTACACCCAAGTTAGCCAAACTTATTTGAAAGAGAAAATGAAGGCTAATGGTAAAATTAAAAAACATCGTTCATGTTTGACAGACTGTTTTCCCACTTCAGCTTCTAATAATAGTAATTATAAAGTTTTTTTGTGTCAAAACCAAACATAATGTTTTACATAATTTTTTTTGCAATCTAGTGGTGATCTTTTTCTGCCCTGTCAGACTTTGTTGTAACAATGCTGCAGTGATCTCAGATCTCAGCAATTTACACTTTGATGGACACTTTGGAACTTTGGTGGGTAGAATGTTGTTATAACCGATGGAAATGATCCAAGACCCAAGTTTTAATACATTGGAATTGTCCTTTAAGCAAAATGCCAACATCAACAAACATCAACATTGGATTTGAAAGTTGACTTTTCCTTACCTTATTTCACACGTCCTTACGTCACATCAGCATTTCACCTGTCCAAAAATGAGTGTGACACATCCATCTACCCCAGTAAAGCCCCAAAATATACAAAAATGGTCACAGACAGAAATTTACATGGTGTGACTGTTCTGGGATTTTTTGATGGAGGGATGAGAATCACAACCAAGTCCTGGTTGCTGTAAACATTCAGTGCTAGCCAATGAGCATGCAACAAAAGATTGAATACATTTTTTAATAATTATACAAAGGAATACATTTCATATATTCACAACAACAAAGCTATAATTGTTTACAAGGAATTTAGAAAAACAACTGGTATCCTCCCCTTGTCTAGAAACACCCAGTAAGAGTTTGTGCCATTCACTAACCTACCGCAGCTCTCCGGCTGACTGCACTTTGGTGGTTGGTGCCCTCTCTGCATGACCCAAATAACAAAGCTTTTATCACCCTCCTGGTTAACCTTTGAGGCTGATGATCTGTCATACACCTAGAGGCTTATCTGTGAGCCCCAGAGGTCCAGTCTGTTCCAGACTTCCACTGAGATGTCATTACTGTGGACACAAACTATAACACACATACTTAGCTTAATCACTCAGAGGCTACAGTTTGTAGCAAACCTGAATCGACGCCTTGCTGCAGGTTTATTTAATGACCTGTTTGCCATTTTAAAATATGACACCCCAGGAAGAATCAAAACCTGCAAAAATCTCTTTATTTACTCTCATATTCTGTCTCTACATGTTTCCAGCACAGTGTTTCAAAACATGAAATAATCAGCAGACCTTCACTCAAAGAATGGAAACTCATGTTGTCAAATCATAAAACATATTTAACTTAACTGTGATTTATAATGGTTTTGGAAAGCACTGACATTATGTTGTGCTGCTGATAGGAGCATCAGATCAGAAAACACTTATGTGTCGTTCTGTAGGGTACTTAAAAACTACGTACATATTTTGTCATTTCATTTGGAGGACTTGTTTTGAGGCTTGAGTGTGTCAGCAAAAGTCATTACTGCAGAATAGATACTGATAGAGCCTAGCTGAGTGAAAAATTATTTGTGAGCAGACTTGTTGGGAGGCAAAAACCATGTTCCATGTGAAGAGTCCCTCTAAAGGTTCCTGGGTTTCTGCAGCTGAAAAAAGGCTGTAGATGAACTTCCAATAGTTAAATTGTAAAAAAAAGAAGCATTTTAGACCTTTCCAGTCTGGACATTTAATGTGAGGGCGAACATTAACATAACTCAAAGGAGCAGAGCGTGATGATGTTTTGCTAGTAGTTGTTAAGATAGTTTGCTGTGGTTTACTGCATGCTTTCAGTTTCAATTTGAAAACTTGATACATGATTGAATACATCACATCACCCAAAATGAGTATAATTCAAGCATTTCCTTTATGGGTTCTTAATTTACCTGAGCTCACATACTGTAATATGAAAGTGAGTGTATACTGTACAGATGTGAGAGAGGAATGGATGCAGCTTACAGTTTTTCAAGTTGTTCGTATCCAACGGAACCTACTTCTGTCTTTGTGAGCAGCGATTAAGGTTTTAGATCTTAAAAGTGAGTACATTTTTTGCCAAGTAATCCCATTTAGAGCAGTACTCCTCCTTCATGAGGCTTTTATAGAGTTGAGACTTAAGAGGTAAGCTTAGGTTAAGGTTGAGGTTTGGGTTAGGGTAAAGGCTTGACATGCATTGGGAGTAGAGGTTAGAGGATCAGTATGCCGAATGGACAGCCCTCGTAAGATCACATATACAAAGATGTGAGTGTGTGTGTGGGCGCACATCTGTGTGCATGCCAGCACTCCTCCTTCTGGCTCACCAGCACACTATGCTGTCACTCGCTGTGGTCAGAAAGCAACCGTTAAACTACCCAGAATGCATTTCATCACTCCACACCCAACCTTGTCTGACAACGAGAAAAATGACACCATGTCAATACCTTGTCACTTGCAACCCCGGTCACATGTGATCTTCACCTTTCATCTCCTTGAAAGACACACACACACACACACACACACACACACACACACTGATACAAAGATGTGTAATCAAAAAATCATCAGCCTGCATGGGTGCATACATGCATACAAAAGCATGTTGGCACACAAACTTATTTGCACATGCAGGCTTTTCTTTTCTGTATTTTTCTCTCTCACACACATTCACCCACACACTCAAAGAAATCCATTTCTCATCCTCAAATATACTCATAGGCACACACATATGCTCAGTCCCGTGGGGACTGTAGACTAAATCAGTGAGTGGAGTTTCAGTGAGTGATGGTGACAGAATAGACAGGATAGATAGATGATGGGAAGGAGAAGAAGATGAAAACTGAAAATGGATTTCAGAAGTCCAAGCATGTACACTACCTTCTGGTTTCAGTCTTGAGTGTTTGTGTGTGTGTTAGTGTGTGTGTGTGACTCAGATCTCTATTGTCTATCTACTCTGACAATGAGATGAGAACTGCTGGCATGATCAGACAGTATGGCATAAAGATATACTGAATATACAATGTGAAGCATACACATGCGCAGGAATGCTTTGTTTGTCTCTCTTTACTCTGTAACTTCTCTCTCTGCCTCAAACACACACACACACACACACACACACACACACTCAGGATGCAGGTGTCAGAGAGCCCAGCCATCTCTAGCAGAGCTCTGAAGAGTGTCTGTCAACCACCATAGCTCTTCTCTTTCCAACCTGAACCAGGATGACAGCTGCATCATTACTACTATAGGTGTGTGTGTGTGCGCCTAGGCTTGAAGATACATTTTACTTGTGTGTGTGTGTGTGTGTGTGTGTGTGTGTGTGTGTGTAGTCATTACTATGCCAGCGTCCATCTGCTCTGCCTTGACAAAGTGGAAAGTTTCTGAACAACTCCAACAGATGTATTATAGATCTCTTTTTTGAGGCTTTCATATCTGCACAAAAGTGTGTGTGTGTGTGTGTGTGTGTATCAGAAACAGAGAGAGAGATTACTTACAGATTACATCTGTAAAAAAATGAATTTTATTTTATTTGATATGATTGTTGATATTAGCATGTTAGTGTATATTTATTGCTAATCATCTGTCAATGTTAATTTTCTGTACTGCTCTGGCAATATAAATTTCTGATTTGTCATGTCAATAAAGCTTATTTGGATTTGAATTTGAAAAATTTGAGAGAGAGACGATGATTGGGAAGGAAGAGAAACATAAGGATGAAAGAACAAAGAGGTCATGTAATGATGGTGCAATGGAAAAGAAAGGTCAGAAAACAAGTGAAAAAAGGAAAGGAGGGGAAGGAAAATGAAGACAGAAGAGAAGTAAAGTCAAGAGGAGAGAGACAAAGCAATGATAGACAACAACAAAAAACTATAACAAAATGTAGGAAGAAAGAGAATGGCTGAATTGGTACAGTCCAGTAATGTCACTGGTTAACCATCAGTTAACCACCGAGAATATTTTTGACCGGTTACGCATGTCGGTCTATAGGTTAATTTGCATACTAGGGCTGGGTACTAAACTCATTACTTCATGTTATTCACGTTACATCAATCAGTGCCAAATTTCGGTACCTTGTGGGACTGAGTTTGAGTGCAGTCCTGAAATAAATAAAAAAAAAACACATTTATTGACAGAAGCATCTCACATGGAGGCTCCGACACTGACAGGAGCACCAACCCACAGATACAAAGAGACGTTACGGATCCATTTTACCAGCCGGCACGGCGGCTAGCTGCCAGTTAGCATGGTTAGCATCGTGGCATAGCCACGGCATGTGTAGCCCATAGACTGTATAAAAATAAAGTGTAGCTGCGGTGTCTCTGGTTTAACAGCACCGTGCTGGGCAGGTGACAGTTATGTTTACGGTGTTTGTGTTCTCTAAAAGACGTCACGGCGCAGATTTAAAGTCACACAGCTGACGGACTGTTAGCTTAGCATGCTAATCCTACTGTCTATCTGTAATAACAACGTAGGTGTTACTTTGTTATTAGGCCATCACCCAGTTGGTGTGCTGAATGATTGAGACCGATATGCTGCCAATCAGTGTGGGAGAGAACGAGGGATTGAAAGAGCTAGTTCAGTACCTCAAGTCTGAGTACGTTATGCCATTAAGAGCTACTGTGACTAAATGCAATGAAAACACTTTGAGGTGAAGAAGGATGAGCTAAAAATCAATTTTATAATTTGCTGAATTTTGTAAGCCTTGCCATGTCATCAAGTCAATTAGTCTCAGAGTGTTTTACAGTCTGATCAACATAAGACACCCATTCTTAGACCCTCAATTCAGATAAGGGGAGAAAAAAAAACTTTTATGGGAGAAATGCCAAGAAGAGCAACAATGGAGGAACAAAATAGAAAAAAGAAGTAGTAGTAGAATTTCAATATTAGTTACTTACATAATACAACTTATAATCAGCAAAAATGTAACAAATAATAAGGAGATGGACAAATGATAAACAGTGCAGGTTTAGGGAACAGTGCAGCTGCTTAACTGAGCAAGACAGCCACTAAACATACATTTGGAAATTTTTACTTGCCAGCTCGATGTTGATTGGAGCATGGAACTAAGCGACCAATCGCAGGCTGGATCAATACTAGAGGCAACATTGACATTACATGCTAAAGTGGCCCAAGTCCAATATTTTTGCCTCCAAGTGACTCAGATCAGATTTTTTCACGGAAGTGTGAACAAACCAAATCCGATTTTTTCATATCAGATCTGGGCCACTTGCATACATGGTCCTAGATGTGATTCATATTCGATCTCTGGCTATGCGAACGGAATTCATATGTGCCTCTGTTTTTTTTTTTTGTGTGTGTGTGTTTTTTTTACGTCTCACTTGTCTTGCCTGTCATCATCATTCAATGTCAGCACCTCACAGCAAAAAAAAAAAAAAAAAAGGAGGACAGGGGTCAATGGACAGACGAATAAGTTTCAAATTAGTTGGACGTTTATGGAGAAGCTTCTGTTCAAGTCAAACTGGAGGGAATTTATCATCACCGAACCTTATCTGTGCATGCGTGGCAGTTTAGGACCTCAACGGTGTTCATGTCACTTACAAACATGAATGTGAACCATCAACACAAAAAGATCGGATCTGACAAAAAAATCTGAATTGAGCATTAAGGCCTGTAATGTGAACATAGCCTAAGCGGACGCACACTGCACAATGCTACAGCAACAGAGCAGAGAGAATGTGAGGCAGAAGCTGAGTGTTCACAAGAAGCATCAAACTTTCTGCTGAACCACAGCCAGCCAGGCTGTGCTTCCTCTCGGCTTGGGCCAGAACTTCATTCATTTATAATGAACTGCACGCATTCCCCATCTGCAGTGACAGCTGCAATGCATTTAGGGAAGAAGCATACACTGAATTTAAAGAAAGCATACATCCAATTCTGTGTGTATAACTGGGCAGATGTGTTATTTGCTTTTATCCCAGATAACCATAATTTATTTATTTAGAATATAAGTTGTTGTGCTGGCACTGCAACAGCTAAGTAGATGGTGAGCTACACATGTGTAGTGTGTCAGATCTGACAGCTGTTTGTAGCTGTCTGTATGTAGTGATATTTCATAATTGCAGCCATCTGCTACCATATATTTTATATACATCAGCGGTGCTGTTACACCATATAGATGGAGACAGAAATTATATCAGACACATCACAAGAACAATCTTTGTACATGACGTTAGATTTGTTCTTCAGTGGTAGAAAGCTTTATGCTGTGTTTGAAAAAAGTGACTAAAATGTCATTTTTATTTTATTCTGTGACTAAACATTTTTGTAGAGCATGGCCTTTTACAAGACAACATTTTGCAGTTGTTGCATGTTTTCAGGCATATTAGAATCCTCACTCTAAAAACTCACCTCATTACAAGTCTATAAAAGTCTTATTTTCTTAAACAAATAAGAATATTTCAACCCATTTCTGAAGAAAATCAACTTGTTGTATCTTAAAAAATAAAATCAAGCTTTTTTCTTGACTCTAGTGAGATACAGATACCAATTTCTAGAAAATTCTTGAAACATGACTTTATTCTCCTAAAACTATCTTCTTTTAATAGAATACAGGTTTTAGGACGCAATTATAGACAGAAGTGACTTGATAAGATTGTTGCAGTGTACACCTCTCTTACCGTATCAAGTGTCACTTCTCTTGGTAAACAAGTGACCAGACCAAGCACTGAAATGAGATATTCTCTGTGGCTGTCCCCCTTTTTTTTTACATGACCAGAATTGCATCCAATGGCTTGTGTTTCGTAAATAATGAGTTAAAGACTCAGCACTAGACTAAATGACTTGTTAAGGTGGATATTGTGACAGACAGTTTCATGGGCTGTCAGCGAGCATAGGGTCAGTGGCCAATTTCCTGACATAGAGCAGCTTAATACAGACAGGGCACCATGTCTCTGGACCTCTCTGCTTGCTCTCTATCTGTTCCTCCATCACCCACATCAGTCTATTTCCTTTCATTTGTCCTGGCTCTCTCTTTCTCTCCATCATGGCACATCTAAATGGCTTGAGTCTCCATCTCTCGCTCCCTCTCACCCCTCTTCTTTTACAATTTCTCGCCCTCCGCCTTTGCTCCATCCATCTCTCTTTGGTAATGCATCTAAACTGACTCTCTCCCTCTCTCTCTCTCTCTCTGCCTCCCTCTGCCCTATCCATCTGTCCAGACTAGTGTGTCTAAAAGGCTCGGGGTGGTGTGCTGTGCCAAGCCGAGTGCACAGATTTGGATAACTGCTGTCTGGAGATATGTCTGAGATAACAGTTATAGTCACTCACTCCTGGTCTGGCTGCCAACATGTGTGTGTTAGAGTGTGTGTGTGTGTGTGTGTGTGTGTGTGTGTGTGTGTGTGTGTGTGTGTGTGTGTGTGTGTGTGTGTGTGTGAGTGAGTGTGTGTGTGTGAAAGATAATCCCAGAGCCTCTTGCTCCTGTCCCAGCCAACAGTGGTTTACAGCTGATAGCGACAGCAAGGAAATTTCACACATCGCAAAAGTGGACACCTTGAAAAATGTATATACTGCAGAGGGGGAAACATATGGAATTTGCTAAAAGTTTAACAGGTAGTTCAGGGAAATGAATACAGATGGCAGTATGTGATGAAATATGGAGACATGTAGACTCCACACAAACTGCCTCCTATTGGGTTTAATCCTGTTTTGCTAGCAGAGCAGCTTTTGTGAGTGGGGGCACGGACTCTACCAGGTTTCAACAGCCTTCACAGGGATGTTGGCCCATGTTTATTCAGGTGCTTTCCACCATTCCAGCCAGCCTGTCTTTTAGTGCATCTCTACTTGGAGTACCTCTCTTCTATCTCATCTCACAGATGCTTAGCTGGATTCACATCATGTGACTGGAGAGCCCACAGAAATAAGCTGATTCGACTGTCATGTTCATGGAACCATTCATGGGCGTCTGCAGCCATGTGGAAGGAAGCAGTGAAAACCTTCAAGAAGCGATTCATCGTGATGTTTGCTGTAGTTTTTTTTTTTCTCAAGAGGTCCTAATTTGTGTCATGAAAAAAGCATGCACCACTAGCATTCAGCAGTGTTTACAAGTGCCATGATGGATGCAGTTTCTCCTCAACTAGACAGGTGAATGTCAAGTCAGGCGTTGCAGAGCGGACATGCTCAATAAACCTCTCCCAGATGCCAAAGTCCTCTCATCAAATTCACGCTTGGCAGCTGCCCACTACAGCCCCAGTGTTCCACTGATGGCCAGTGAGCAGTTCCACTGGGAACAGTTAGACCATGCTGATAGGCAGCAGAGAGTCTTGTGGCTTCATTTTCCCGTTCATATTTTGTAAGCGCTTTGGCTGCCATACATTGTTGGTGCTGAAGGCATCTCACTTGACTGTGCAGGCTTTCACTGGTCGTTCCCACAAGTGTTTTACAGGACTGAATGTGTTTACTCACATTGATTTTTCTGAGGACGTGAGCATCACTTAATAAAGTGTGTGACAGTACCAATTAACTTCTGCCAGGATAGGGTTGCTTAGCAATGATTTTTGGAAATAAAAAAAAACACCTGTAGAAGTTGGATTTTTTTTTTTTGTATTTAGACATTTGGACATTGGCCTCACGCACTCTTTCCCCTCCAAGAGTGACACTTTTAGAATGCTTTTACTGTGTTTCTTAAAGCTGCTGTGGGTAAGATCTTGTTAACTTGCCTGCCATACCCTTGACCAAGGCACTGGCGTAGTTGGCTCCTGTGAGCCGGACACTTCTAAATAGTTAGGATGGGTTAAAGGCAGAAGGAAAATTTAGGGTATATGTAAAAATGTACTTAAAGATATTCTTAAATGTTGATGCAGTTTCTTGTTTAATGTCAGACTGTTGTGTCCCAGTGGGGACATTACCTTGTCACAGTACAACATGTTCAGGGATAAAAGAACAGCTTAACATTGATAAAGTAAAAAAACAAAACAAAAGTAAGGCAAGTGATTATGCAAAAATGTAAATATAAATGCGGGTATCTGTCTATACGGGTATAGAATGTAACAGTATGTATGTACAGTGTCCAGTCATTTATGTAGTTACGTACAGGGACATGAAAGAATTTCTATACACTTTATGCAAACAGTGAAATGTACACAGCAGATGTGCCAAAGACATGCATTCAGGTTTGTGTAAAGTTAAATGTCAACCATACATTAAACCATTATACTGTGGGTGATTAAGGTAACTGCATGGAGATGGGTAAGGTAACACGGGTTGGCATTTACAAGCACACAGTATCCTACATAAATGATGAATTGAAAGCAGAAATATTCACACTACCTGCATGCAGACTAAGGCACTATGAACCAGTATACACACAGCTTGATTTCTGTCCCAAGGAAGCAAAAATGTTCATGTGCTTACAAAATGAATACAATTTCTATGCATGTTTTAAAAACTGGGTTCACTGGAAGTTTATGAATTCAATATGAATCAGCTGTGTATTTGCTGTCTTGAACACACCCCATTCCTCCTGCAAACAAATGACTTGAATCACTCACGCAGTGAGTGAGTGTATACAAAGTGATTCAGATTGCTAACATTTAGCTGCAATGATTCAACAACATTTGTCTTGGATTGCAATCCAGATATATGACAACATTATCTATACTGATATTATATGCATAGGCTTACACTTGTCATTACTGCGAGCAGTGCCACATACCTGCGCTGTGTGTGTCGCCTTTCAAACCAGAGTTACATGGAGCTTCACAAAATACGATATCATACAATACAGGTTTAGGGGAGGCTTTTCTAGAGTGGAGGTTATCTGTTTCCGGCATTAGTTGTTAAATCCGTTAGTTGTTAGCTTAGCAGTTAGCTCCACTAGTGCCAGGGATCATGAGGAATATACACCATTAGGCCGTGTTTCAGTTCAGTGAGTTGGGACTATGCAGTCGGAGCTCCGGTCGAGCACTGAACAATTCAGGGAACAAATTTTTTTTATGAACTGATTCTCATGATTCAGTACCAAGCGGCAACCTCCAGGGCTGAAAAATGAAGCCAATGCAGAAGTGTCAAAAACTGCTGTTCCTCGTATGGCCATTTGAGGCTGGCTCCAAAAGTGAGTCAATCCCCATAGACCTCCATGTTAAAATGCTCAACTTTACAGCAGAAATAAACATGTTTACAAATGTTTACATGGTACAAAAAACGGTTTTGGTCTCTATAGCTAATTTCCCCCATTCATGACAACTGTACAGGGGGTGAATTTTATTTATAACTCACCCGTTTAAATTTATTAAGCTGTAAAGTTATGCATAATTAAGGATGTGGCCACTTTGAGTGACAGGTCGCTAGCTGCTAGGTGGCTTGTTTCAGCAACCAGGCTTCATTCAGCCCAACTCAGCTCCACCTCTTTGCCCATATTGGATTAGTCGTGAGTTAGGCAGAGTCAGGCACTGCCAAGATGGCGACAGCCGGAGCCGCCCACTTTGAGCTTCTAAACCGCTCTTCAGAAAACAATGGGTGACATCACGGTGGCTACGTCCATATTTTATACAGTCTATGTTCAGTACATAGTAAAGAACTGCTTTGCACATCACTAGCGATCTACCCCTTGGCAGAATGGCGGAAAATAAACACTACAAAAGCTTACCCCCCTGGCTCCGTGATTGGATAGTGAAATCATATGTACTCGCAACTTTGATTTGTACTCATAGATTTGACTTGCTGTAAACTTGGGATTCACATATACAATTGAGTTCTGTGTGAACTTTTTCCACCCACAAAGAGATACATGTGTAACTGCAAACCTTGGTGTAAATCTTTTACATCTTTATGTACTCACACATTGGAAATTATATGTGCAAATCTTTTTTATTTGTTTACAAAACATCATGCACAGCTACAGATCTCCTTATGGATTCAAAAATGAAATCTGTTTGTTCAGATTTACACATTCAAATATTTGAATTCATTTGATCAAAATGTTTGTACACATTTAAATGTATTCATACAAAATGTTTTCACACATTCAGATATGGTAATACAAAGCTACAATACTTGTGACTGTTTTATTCCATAACACCCTGGAGTACATTTATCACTGCAGCAAGGTGAGAAGCAAAACCGCTGGAGGTCAGAAAAAAGCAGTGCATCCTGATGTCACCATGAGGTTACAGAGACTCCAGGAAGTAATACTTTAACAAATACTGGCCAAGAAATAGTCCAGCACATATCCCCCCACCCCACACCAATAACCCCTGACCTGAAACATGTTGTTTTTGCACTTCAGTTTTTGTATGGGTTAAACTAATGACATATGAGGACTTATTTATTGAGCTCTAGAGGTGCTGGTAGGCAGATTTTGTTATCTTTGGACAGAGTCAGATTAGCTGTTCCCGCTTTTTTTCCAGTCTTTATACTAAGCTAAGCAAGCTGAACACTGCTAGTAGCTTCATATTTACAGTACAGAGGATGATATCTTCTCATGTAACTTTTGGCAAGAAAGTGAATAATGTAAGTTAAGTAGATCTTTGGGTGATTCTTTATAGGTTGAGAAAATAAAAAAGCTCTAAATCATCTAAAAATTGTCACAAAGCTGAAAACTTTCTTTTTTTCTTCTTTTTTCAAAGGACAACAATGATATGTGCATACAGTGTGCAGTTTAGATGTTTGGTACATAACCTACATTTACCAGTTGAATGTGATGTGAAATCTTTGCCTCCTGTGCCTTCAGTGTAGCTATTATTCTTACATTTATTTCCTCTATAAAGCATAATATATTCAACAGTTAGTGCTTCTTTGCCATTGCCACCATTATTTTTTGATTTTGCTGAGTTCACTTACTGTAAGTCACCCATGTGGATGCACCTCTAAAACTGTCCAAATCTGTCCAATTTGTGGCTGAATCTGTCTTATTCCTGTAGTGTCTGGAAGGATACAAGACTCCTCTGGCTCACAAGGCAATTTTAAAAACTTCTAGAAAATCAAAACAGCTGAAAACCGAGCTTTGCATAATTCAAATTATTGAACTGTAGTCAGTCAATTATGTTGTTTAAACTGAAAAGTGACCTGAAATCACTGAGCTCAGTTAATCCCTTGGCGCTACACACTGAAGCACTGTATTGGTAGAGTGACATAGCTAACAGTGTTCAGTAACAGGGCTGATTAGAGGGCTGTTGACCAAATGTCCATTTAGACCGATTATTGTCCTCTCCTCTGCACCAGCGAAGCATCATCATTAACCATGTCAAATAGACCATAAAATTGGATAAATAAGAAATGAACATGGTATTGTTTCATTCATGTCTTCTCTGGAATGGAGTTGCGGCACTCAAGTTCAACAGTGCTAACAAGAACTGTGGGTTTTTGTCTGGTTCTGTGCTCATGTATCACTGTCCATTGTTGTGGAATATCGCTTTAGGATAGAATTCAAAGCAGTTATAAAGGTTTGCTCCTGTCTCCCTCCCCCACTACACATCAGAATAGTACAGGTGCCTTCAGAGTACATTTTAACATGAAAATATTAAAATATCTGGTTCAGTTCTGGCTGCAGTACCTTCAGCTTGGTAATACGAAAGCAGTAAAAACAACTGGCAGTGTTTGTGAGTGGGAAGCCGGTGAGGGATTATGTCCTTGTTCTTTTTTTACTTCTTGTTTTTGTTGCCTGCACAGAAAAAGGAGTGGAACCAAGGGAGGACATGGATCTCCATGTGCAGACCTGCACACTGTAAATATACCTATCTTTCTCTGTTTATAACTGAATCATACAATAGACCATAAAATCATATATATATATATATATATATATATATATATATATATATATATATATATGTGGAGAGACAGAGAGAATTTAAAAGCTGTGATTTCACACCTTAGTAGTTAACACCCTCTCTGTGTGATAGTTGATAATGACGTGTCTGCAGAGAATTAATTCACAGTCTGATAGTTGGACTGGACACTGCCAAAGAAGAGACACAAAAAGATTAGAAATAAGTCCACAATTAGACATAAGTCCAAATTTTTCATGTGATCATTTTGGTGATGGTTTAAAATTCCAGCATGTATTCTCTGTATCAGTCATAGTATCAGTCAAATATGTTCTTTGAAAAATTATATTTTAAGAAGTGGAATTCAGTGCGTCTGATTTTTCGCTAGAGAGGGATGTATCTTTACTATGTCACAGATGTTGCCCATCACTTTAAGTGTAGTGAAAGAGGCACTCCAATTTAGTATCACACCTCCAGGCTGAGATATCCTGACTTTTATTCCCTAAGGGTCGAACTCCAACAATGAAGGATCCTACAATTAGCATTTCAGCATTAGGTCCTCTCAAAATCCAGGCTTTCTGTTAAAAGATTTCACCCTCAAGCCCAAGACAAGATAACCCTGATGTCATCATCAGGGTAATTTTTTTCTTTGGAAAGCTCCTCCAGAGCCACAGAAGACATTATACAACTACAACTACATCACAGGCTAAGCAGTACTCCTTGTGATGTGATCTGTTTGAATCAGAGTAAAATATGATCCCATGACTTCCTTCACCTTATGCAACTCATCCTACGTATGAGGAACAGATGCTTCTCATGCATTATCCCATTCATATTTCCATAATTAAAAGCCTCATGTAGCAATGTTGTAGTCTGAGGGGTACTGAGAATTTTCAGTGTGTGCAAATACCCACCTGTACCGCAAGGTCATACTCGAAATCATGTCAGTTGAAGCTCTTGTAGTTTGGAGAAGACAGAAAATCAAGGCCCAAATACCTGTGAACCTCATTAAAACCAAGGTGATCATTGTTGCTGTTGATATTAGTTTTTAATTTTACATTTTAAATGGTACTAGAGAAGGATTTTAGGGATTAAATTAAATTCGAAATACATGTTTACAGAGTAAAATGTAAGGATTTGTTTAAAAGAATGAACAACAGGCCAGATTTAAGGTAAATCCTTTTCTTTGGCTGTTCCCGCTCTGAGTATATACGTGATCATTTGAGAGCTTCTCATAAATTTTACACCTACACTTAGATGTGTACAGTATGAGTACAGAAGTCACTTGATAGATGTCTCTCACACTCAGCACTTTTTGACCCGTAAGTTGGCTCTGAAGCTCATTCTTAAATACTTGTTGAAGTTTGATATATATTGGAGCCTGCTACAGTCCAGCATTGTGAGTTAGCACACAAATCAAGTGGAATCTTCCAAAATTCTCTTTTTAGTGTGAACTTTTTTTTACTCAGTAAAGAAACACTGGTGACACCCAAGGATCAAAATGTTGTACTAAAAAGACTGTAACTTAAACTCCATCTTAATTTTAGAATGCATTTGAATATAACACTCAGCTTCCTTGGCACTGTTGGTGTGGTATGGTCAGATTTGATTGATGGTGGCCTGGCAAAATAAGCAATAACCCATCACATCACCAATCACATTTTTTAACTGAGCCCCGCCCACTTCAAGCCAGTGAGAATAGCACAGACAAAAACATTTTTTATTAACAAACCTCTATAAAAACCATCCTTAACCACACTGCTGATTCAACTTCTTCATTACAACTATACAGCTACAGTGTCCTGATGGTTACCCAGTGACACATGAATGCAGCGCAATACACATGTCTGTGTATATTGATCCATTTCGTTCACTGTAACCTGGCTGCCAGGGCCTCTGCCCTCTGCATGTGAACCATCTGTACATTATTATCAAAAAATTAGTCGTATAAGAGAGTGCAAGCAAAGAGACAGACAGCATCTTAACGTGTGTGTATCAGTGTGCATGTATTTCATTTGGGCATTTGTATGCAGAGCACTGCAGTAGTGTTTACTTGCAAAATATTTGAGAGGTGTCGTCTGAGCTTTCCAAACTGTGTTTGCTTCTTGTTGCAGTCGCTGTACATACTGTTTGACAAAATGCTGGAACACAGAGGAATCAGCAGGCTGTTCACAGTGACCAAGAATCAAAAACTGAAGCGAGATGTGCTCCCTTAAAAATAAAAATGGCTCTGTAACCATAAAATTAGAAACAGACAGTACTGTCTAAAGTCTCACCCAAAGAGAGCCAGTAATTATCTGAGTTCTGTGTTTTAAAATGAATTTTTAAAGGGCACTATCATAATATTAAGAACATAATACTTATGATCATTTAGGACATGATGGCTATTCTTTTGCCCTTATTGTAAGTCATTGTGGATATGAGTTTCTGCTCCAGTTTGTGCTTTAAATATGTCTTTACATGCTTGTATAAGGTGCAGACCATTGCAGTTCATAGAAAACTGAATCATTTTCACAGTTCTAAAAATGATTACCTCCCAATATGTAATGCTGTGGGCTTATAAACAAGCAGAGGTCTCAGCACTGTTGGGAACAGTGTGTGCTTTACGTTGCAATCAGTGAGGTAGAAGCCAGTAGCTTCTAAGAGACAGGAAGATATGTTCCTGATAGCCCTGTCGTGAGCTGTGCAGCATGGATCAGTGTGAGCTGACAGTTGCATGTGGCTGCCAGTTTTTTCTTTTCCAAAAAAGCACATGTTGAGATTCTTTTTGTGTCAGTTTAATTTGCTAAGAAGGAGGATCAATAATTCATAAGAGAGTCCAAACTAAAGCTGTCCTTGAAAGATTGTGTATTAAATTATCTTTTCAAATACCCTCTGCTTAATGCTGTGTAGAGCTTTATAACAGTCTTAATGTTTGCTGCCTTGCAGGGTATAAAACTCTTCAAATTATCCTCACTGTGAGGCTTTATTTTGTAGAGACAATTGAAGGGAGATTCCTTTTCCTTCCTTTACGGTATCCAAATTGATATTCATAGCAATCTTTGATCCTTTAATTTTTTAGTTTAGGCATATTTTATAATGTATAAAAAAACTAAAACAGCGCAAATGAAAGCAGCGTGTATCCTGTGACTAAAAAGAAAAATGACATAAGAAAAATGTCACCACCTCAATTTTTGCAAAGTTTTGCAGGACTTTCATTTCAACCACCTCTAACTCATGTGCACCCTGTAATTGCATTTGTTTGAAGCACTTTCAAAGACTCAATCAGTGTTTGCAAATTGTGGTCATTTAAGGAGTGTCTGCTCAGTTTTCATAGTGAATTTTCTTTCCTGGAATATATGTACATATTGTCTTCTGCTCGTGGACTGACTGTGTTGAAGTTCCATACTAGACCTGACAGTGAATGGCGATATATGACAGTAACACTTGAGTTGTGCAGGGATTCTCAGCCTGTTAGAAAGCATTCATGCTGGTTTGTCAACACTGGAGTAAAACTTCTTCAGTTTTCAGTTTGAGAAAGTTCACAACAAATCCTGATACTCTAACTCCAAGTCAAACCCCTAAAGAAAATAGACATACAAAAACTGCAATTCAGCCAATGAAATACATTCCACACATTAACTCAACATACTACCTTTTTTTCCAAGACTGGATTACCAGCTGATCAACAAAACCAGCCAGTCACCAGATCCCCAGGGTGCCAAAAGTCTTAGGTTCACTGTGTTTCAGTTGATAATTTGATTAACTGGATCATTAAGAGGCCAAACAGTAAATTTTTAGTTAAAGGATCCCTGTGGAGTTTTCTTGCAAACAGAAAATTATCTTTCCCTTGAGTGTTACTCACCAAAACACATTGTGTGTATCCTTGGGGTCTAACAAACATGTTGAATGCATTTCCCCTCCTCATTAAACATTTGCAAGCCAACGTCAGCTCATTGGAAAGGTAGAAGAAGCTGCCACAAAGGAAGCGTTCAGGGCAGGTTGAAGCCCTGGCTTTTGTCTTGCAGGGAGCATTTCTACATACATTCAGGATATCCGATATCAAAACAGTATATAAATGACAGAAAACCACAAAAAGCGTAATATGTCCCCTTTAAGTGGAAAAGCTTTTATTTTGGAGGTAGACAATTGGAGACATTTTTTTTTATTGTAGATTTTTCCAGTTCTTAGTTCACCTTCCCAGATTGTTGCTGTCAAGTGAAAACCACGTATACCATATGTGGTCATTTTTTAGGTTTTCAGATAGACTTGAAAGATTAAATGTCCTTTTGTGGGTTTCTAAAATAAAAACCTGCTAAAACCTTTTGATTTCTGTTGAAAATCCACTATCATGAAGCACACAGTATAACGAGTATGTTTCTCTTCTTTCATGAAAAGTGGAATTTTTGGAGATACATTTGACAACTTCAAAAAACTAAACACTCGTTGGCATAGATTCCTCAACATCCACCATCCTGTGGATGAAGCTTGTTATTTCCTGTCACTCACTTATTCTCTCACCACACACAAATACTGTGTATTTTCTGTGAAGATTATGTTTATGTTTCTGTATGAATTTCTGTATTTCATACAGAAATTCATACAGAAACAATAACATAAAGGGAGAGGATGTGTGACAAAGGTCTCCAGCATTGTGGATATAAATCAACATTATTGCTGCCGCTACCACTCACTCATCTCCTAATGAAGCCACCAGTCCCCACTAACAAGCTTAACCAATGTCTCAGATATCAGGCAGTAATTGCAGAGAGACTCTTCTCTCTGCCTAATTACTGATATTTCCCGCTGTACCGATTGGACCTGCAGCACGCAGGGAGGGTGGAGGAGGGGTTTATTATATTCCACTTGCTGGGACAGCTCCTGCAGTAAGCCTGCACTCTCTGAAATGTCTTCCATAGGTTATTTATAATCACTGGAAAGTAGGAGAGAGTGACTGAGAGAGAGAAAGATGTGTTGAACAGACAGAGAGAGAGAGAAGAAACAATGAATAGAGCACCAGTATAGTACAGCACTGTGTGTGTCTGTATGTGTGTGTGTGTGTGTGTGTGTGTGTGTGTGCGTGTGTGCGTGTGTGTGTGTGCGTGTGTGCGTGTGTGTGTGTGTGTGTGTGTGTGTGTGTGTGTGTGTGTGTGTGTGTGTGTAAAAGAGAGAGAGAAATTGAGGTCTGGCAACTTAGCCTCTGTTGCCACTTTCAGCCTCTCAAATCCCCCAACCACTAATCAATTTCTCATCACTGTATGCTCCTGTCTACTCTCCATCCATCATTATTTAATCAGTTTTTTCCGTCTTCTTCATCCCTCCTTAGCTGATAATCAAATGAATTACAATTGAATTGGGGGCGGGGTGTATTTTGTTTTGTTCGGTCTCAACCAATCAGTAGCAAGTGACATATCTGTCCTGCCAGCATCATTTTCAGTCGACACCAATTTAAGAACTGTGTTGTTTAAATCAAACTAGTGCAGCTGCATCAGTATCATCAGTATCACACTTGTCACAATTTTTGTGGGTTTTTTTCTGTCACTGTTTTTTGTGATTGCAGCTATGTTTCTGGCTCCAGCACAGAAAAGATGATGTACCTTTTCTAAATGTTTCAATTGGTTGTTATCGTATAATGACTTAGTCTCATAATTATGGGACAGTTTCTTTTAACTTTTAAGACATACAAGGTTTATGAGGGTGAGGAAAAAAATGTGGTCAATTTTATTTTTTTTCAAATGGCAGAAATGGCTTTCTTTCTCTCCTCTGTTTCATATTTATTCAATTTTTTCTTGCATTCTTTTTATATATTTTATCCTTTGATAACTCCTTTTCTTCCTTTCCTTATTTACTGTTTCATGTCAACATTTGTTCCTTCCTTCCTTCCCTCCTTCTTTCCTTTACTTCTTTCATGTCAACTACTGTATGAATCCCAGTTGGATCGAAACGTCCTAAATCCATGTGTCCATTCTTTTCATCTATGCCTTGCACCCTCATGTGATGTGCACATAATGACATTCCTTGTATTGAGAGACTCATTCTGTATATTCTTTGTTAAGGTCTTTTAAGCTGCAATAGTAAATCAAAGTGCCAGAGAAATAGCACTGTGCTGCTTGTACTGTGTCAATCAATGGCTGAACTGGCATGACAAACCATGATTGATTGACTTTTGGGGTGTACTCACACACTTGACTACAGCATCCTCACAAGATGAGTAATTAAAGATAAATAACAGGATAACAGGAAAACCAAGCTACAGAAGAAAAGAAAACATCACAATTATACAAACGGAGATCAAGCCTCATACATTACAGGTGCATACATACAAATTACATCTGGCATTAAACTATAACAATTGATTTGACTTGCTCTACACCAGCTTTGCGCAAATTAACAGTGACAGACAGCGAATCCATGAGTCTAAATTTGTACAATATGTGAGGTGACAGGAGCTGTTGGAGGATAATTGCAGTAGATGTGGACTCCCAGGGGAGCTGTGCTTTCTTGTTGCTCTGATTCTACCTACACAGTGAGAGATTTTATGTTAAACCCTATAGCTTGTCAACAGCCTTCAGCAAGCCTCTGTTTCTGAGCCTCCGTAATGAAAAGTGATTGAAACACACCCTGGATAAAAGTGATTCTCCTCTCTCACTGCAGTGAACTTTACACAGGTTTTCTCTATGTAAGCCATGAGATGACGCACTCAATAATTCAATATTTTCAACCCCTGTCCCCCTTCTTTTTTTTTCTTTTGTGGCTCTTTTCACACACTGTCAGCTCGTTTAATGTCACCCATTTCAAGCTACCAATTGTTTGACATTTGTGCTGGTTTTGTCTTGAGCTACACATAGCTGAGATTAATGGGGGTTGGTATGCGGATGATTTTTTTTTTTAAGTGTGGCGCCTGAGGTGCAGAAGTTTCAGATGCCTTTCAGACAACTTTTATTCTCCGTTTTCAATTTCTTCCTTAGCTTGTTTGGATAAGACGAGAGTTTATTGGTTGGAGCATTGTTAGACCCCGCTGTGAAGGTCAGCACCATGTCCGATAAAAGTAGTGCGAACAAAACTTTCTCTCCCTCGCCCACTGTAATCTCTGTGTGAAGAAAATGCCAGCTACCAGTCTCATTTGGAGAGATAAGAGCCTAGCCCCAAATGCACCTGGCCACCCACAAGAGAATAACAGTGAGAGAATAAATATGTAGATGATAAAAAATGGAGGAAAAATTTCAAATAAAAATATCCCAACACTGAGCTGGCAGATCTTGGAGAAACTGGAACCAGGTGTAAACCGTTTTATTATATTGCGTGTGCATGTGTGTGTGCGCGTGCATGTTGGCTGTCGAGTCTTCGCTGTAACTCCCAGTTGGCAGGGTAAAATGGATGGCCTCTGCTATAGATTTTTGGCAGACAAGTCCCCCTACAACCATCTTATATCTTATTACCAACAGCCTCAGATGCTCAAATTGATCTTTATCGGTGTGAGAAAACGAAATCCCCCATGGCATCGTCGACCTTTATGGTCCTTACCTTTCATTGGTGAATTTTTTCTCCCGTGAGTGTTGGTGTGAGTGTTTGTGTGTTCCCATGCAAGTTCAGTGGAAAGCCTTCAAAAAAAAAAAAAAAAAAAAACTCCAGCAGGCACACCAACAAGCCTGATGGAGAGTAATTTCTGGAGCAGTCACTGTAGTAAGCATGTCCAAGGTGATAGCCCTCAAGTTGTACTTAGATAGGAAGGGAATGAGATTTTTTCTTTTTTTTATAAATCGAAAATCGAGCCAGTATCCTCTGCTGAGTAGACTGGGACTCATCTGCCTGCTAAAACTGTCATTAACATAAATATGTTGTCACTGCCGTGGGCTTTTTGTCACTTAGGAGAAAAAGTTGTACTTCCGTTGACAGTCAAATTATTTTTTTGGATTGCTGATGAGTGGGAGAAGAATTTCTTTCACTGGCTGAATCACACAGTTACTCAGTGCTGATCCAAGCATTCACAACCTTGTCTGTCACTTTCATGATTTCATGATGAAACACTGGGATAAAACTACTAAGCATAAAATGTTGTTCCTTCTGTTGCACTTTTGTCTTCAGTAGGTATGATTATTAGGAAAAATACAATGACCACCCATCCCTCTATAACTGAGACATACTGTAGATTCACTACTGTATATTTACCCAAATTATTTTAATTATAATGGTGCTGATTAAGGTCAGTGAAGATAATTCCTCTACTCACACAGGAAATGAGAAATCAAAACATCAAAGTAAACAGTGTCATAAACAGCAGGCAGGCAGCTCTCTGAAAACTACACATGGCACATTCTCACTTTCCGTTTGACTCTCACCACTCACTAACAAGAACATTTTAAAGTTTCATTGATTGATTGTTTTTTGGGCACAGAACAATCTGAAAATGCAACATCTAACATATTATCATCTAATTTATTTGCTATGGTGCTTGTGTTAGGAAACAATTGCCTCTTTACACATGCAGCAGATGCAAAGCAAGTCATGTTTCTGTCCACCTGATGAAGTCCAGCATTCACTCTCCTTTTTACTCTGTTTTTTTTATGTGGCTCTTTACCTGCTAAATGCTCCACTTTCTTCACTAGCTGAGTTTGTCTCTGCTGTTTGCTGGTGGGCAGCGTACAATGGGTTTATCAGGGATTTTTATGATTTTTATGCTGCCTGCTGCAGCTGGAAACGAGGTTGATGAAAGTTTGCAGGGCCAGAGAACCAAAACAATAAGCAAGAGACTAAAAAGCTCTGCAGAGCTAAGGGTGATAATTCTCTGTGGCCTCATCACTACGAGCAACGGCTTTGACATTACACATAATGATTTGACCCATTGTCAGTGTAAAAAATACTGATTAGTGCAATTTTAAGGTGAAGGAATTCAAAGTTTGCATATGTCACCTTCGACTATCTGTGGGCTAATACAGCTTGAAAACCTAGCCACTGCTGAATTGTGAGGTATTGACAGGTCTATGAACTGACCATATATATAATATATTATAATTCCATATATAATTTTTTTCTTCTCCTTCAAGTCTCTTTTTATGAAACCATCTCCTCCCTCGTGAATTCTTTGGCTCCCACTTGTATTGTCTCTCTCTTATCTTTCTCTTGTCACCTCAAGCGTCTGAAGACCATAATACTCCTCAGATGTTAAAGTGAAATTATCCCTTGAACAGAGCCTGCAAAGATTAGCCACTTGTATTTCGTGACCATTACAGACGTAGGCATTGTGGAAGTCATATGTGTGTGTTCTGTTATGCTCTGTTCTGCTGTAAATGCTCCACTTCACCACTCAGATCATTGTAGACATAACATTTTTTTCCTATTTGTTCTGTCTTTCTTTAAACTATTCCTGCAATCAAAGGGGCCATAGAGCAGTCTGGAAACCAGTACCTTGTTAGAGTGTGTTCTTGGAAAGCGGGAATGCAACACTTTGGTTATTCGGTTTCATAGGAAAGTGTTCACAGTACTAATGAATAGACTGAAGATTTCCTGAGGTGATTTAAACTTAGACACAGACATACTGACAGCCGGGCTTGTAGGCTGAAGTTGGCTCTCCATTAATGCAGATGGCTTGTTTTTTCTCACATCCTGTGGCAAAACACCACAATGATAGTGACATGGTATAGAAATAGATGCTGATTTCTACACTGTCACTGAGAAAAGGCTTAATTTGTGACCATTAAAAGTTAGGCATCTCTGCTACAAAGGAGATTTTAGTTTGGCACATCCATTGTACAGATCTAATATCTGTGTTGCCTTGTAGTCTTTTTCATTCTTTTGATGCACTGCTGCATTAAATCAGATCTGCATTTATTTGTGACATAATAGCAGTAGCTGTATTTGATTCATCTGAATATTGTAGCATTTATTTAGATGCCATTTCAGTGTTTTGATGTATTGTGGTCTTTCACACCACCTCAAACTCTATTACAGCAGCCATTTTCATAACAATAGCTCCATTACCTTTCATGTGTTCTCATTTTGTTAATGGTAAATGGGAGGTAATGAAAATCTATGCTCATCATTTATTCATAATAAGAGCTTTTAACACTGCATTGCTTTCTTTTGGCATGGATGTGTTTTATTTTGTAAATATATTGATCTGTATAGTAATGTTTTGAGGATCAATTAAGAACTACCCTGCACGGTGTGTCACGCTAATTTCATTCCCCAGGTCTTCAATTGACCAGTGCATATTTATGTTTAATTATCTATACATTTATGTTCATACGTCAGTAGTTTCTGACATTTATTTGACCATTTTCACCTGCTAATCAACTGATGGGTGAAACTGTCTTTTTCAAACTAATAAAAAATGTATTGTTCATGTATGAACAGCAGCACATGTCGAGATCCCCAGAGGGGAAATTCACGTTACAGCAGTGCAGAAAACAACGAAACAGATAAGAACTAGGAGTAATAAATGAAAACAAAATAAGACGTCAAGTAAATGGAATCTATATACATTATAAACATTACAATACTTAGGCTATATACATGACCTGACTTGTGGATTGTAAATGTAAAGTTGCGCAAATATGTGCAGAAGTAAAGGTTCTGGTAGGTGTAGCTAGTTATATATGTATGTTATATAGGTGAAGTAGTGAATACAAAATATAAATAAATGATGCAGTAGTGTAATCTACACAGGCCAGCTATATTTCTACGTATTGTTGTCCCTGTGCAAATGTCTGTTTGTGTGCAATAGTCGAGCCCAGAGCTCCAGAGGATGAAGGAGTGTGTGAGGTGGGAAGGAGATGGTGGGCCTTCACAGCTGTTTTATCCTGTCGTCTGTTTTATCCGCTGCGTCTTGCTCTTTGGTTGAATTAGTCTGTGACTGAATGAGTTGCCCATTTGCCACAGTTCACCATAGAACAGGTGAGAGGGGTTGTCAAGGATGGCACTGATCTTGTCCCTTATCGTCCTCTCTGCCACTGTGTCCAGACTGTCCAGTTTCAGCCCAACCACAGATTTGGCCTTCCGGACCAACTTATTAAGTTTGCTGGCATCACCAGCCTTGATGCCTCCTCCCCAGCACGCAACAACAAAGAACAGTGTGCTTGCTACCGCAGACTGGTAAAACATCCTCAGTAGCTTAAATAAAGGAGCGCAGCTTTCATGTAGAACAGTCTACATGAAAGCATTTATTAACACATTGAAGTTTTTACTTATGTTGACCTCCCTGTAAAGGAGAAACATTTGTTTTGTTCTTAGAGCATTTCAAATGAAAAGCCTGAATTAAAAGGAAAACTCAAACACACACAAAGATATAGTATAAAGTCATCTTCTCTCTATATAGAAATAAAAGTGCATTTATAATGTATACGAATGCAATAAAACAATGTAAAATTAAAATTCTTGAATTAGACATCCGACATGAAGTCTAAAGTTTCTGCTGTGTTTAAAGGAAAGCACAAAGAAAAGGTCATCAGTCAAGGAGGAGTTTGTTTGTAGTCAGTAATACATATTCAGGCTTGTAAGGTTTCAGGCAGCGCTACACTGATGCAAACCTGGCCTTTTCTACTCATGATTCATGTTATTTCTCAACCACCAGCAGTTTCTAGCTCCGTTACACCTTATTCAGCCGTCTCTCTCCCGGAGACAAAACAGTCTCTCTCAGGTTCATTAAAGCCTCCTCAAGCTCCTGTCATATAGGGGTGCAACAGAAACAGACTGGAGACCACCATCAGCTAAGAAACACTTTGCTACACTACATTACTCTGGTCTTTAGTACCAGGCGGGCTCAGCCACTCAGCATTATAGCCGGCAACAATTCACGGATCTGTGGGAAAAAAGAGCCGATGGTGTAATGTTTGACTGTGAAGCATGCAGGAGGAAAAAGTGATAAATCGCTCTTGGCTAAGATCTCTCAACAAACCCATCATGTTGTAGGTTGAAAAGCAGATGGGGTGGATACAGAGAAGACAGAGAAATAAGGAGGAAAGAGGTAGAAATTAAACATCAGAGACGGTGGTTATGTTTACATGCACACAGTATGGTAAAAAACTAACTTCCATCCCAGTCATGGCCTTTTTTAGGAAATGATGTCTGTAGTGTGTGTGCCTTCACTTTCAAACATCTATGCAGCCCAATATCTTTAGAAAGTCTGTTTATATTGGGTGGTTCTGGTCATCATATGCCACTGGTGTCTGCTGCCCTTTTATGTTTCCTTTCTTTTTTTTTAAAAACCCTAACCTGTAATGATCTTTACCAAACCTCAACAAAGTGATCTATTTGCTTATTCTGAACTATGACTTAAACCATATTTTTCCTGTTATTTTTCCTGTTATATAAATTGTTCATTTTAAAATTGAAGAATGTTGTTACTGAATGTAATCTGGACTTTTACAGAATTGTACAATATCATTGTTGGTTGATCCATTAACCAACCAATTAACAATATTTCATAGTACGGTATCTTTACATTCCTGAGGATATTTTTTTTGTAGCTTGTCACTCTTAAATTTCTTGCTTGTTCACTGAAAGATGCCAGTTCCTGTGTCGAGTGGAACTGGCAGGTTTTGTCACTGACAGTTCCAGGCTGCCATAATACCATTAATTAGCTCAGGAAACTCAGTGCTAATACCAACTTGATTATTCTCCCAAGGCTATTAAGGCTATTGCTAATCTTGGATATTGGAACATTCCATGTACCTTGATCCTGTTTGATTTATCAGTTCATAAACTGCATACTTGGGAATCTGATATTTACAGTAAGGGAATATTTATGGAGACCTTGCCAGAAAAACTGTTAAAAACCTAGTGACAGTAATTTTTATAAAAAACGAGAAAGCATTACAGTATGTGAAAGGTGAAGCTGATGAACATTTACAATGAACATGTAGAGAAACACACTGACAGGCAGACAGCATTACTGGCCCCTTCAACCTCCATGAAGGAGATGCCACTAATGGGTCTGTCAGGCCGCGGTCAGCAGCTCTAATCAGCACTTAGACAAACAGCGTCTGCTCTCGGCCCGCCATGCACCACAGACTGCTTTAAACATAAAGCTTCCATCAAGGCTTACCGAGCCTTGTCAGATACTGCTGTAGATAACTTCTGTGTGTGTGTGTGTGTGTGTGTGTGTGTGTGTGTGCACGCGCATGTCAGTTATATAGGTGGGTTGGATGAAGCAGGATGAGGCAGATTGAAGGTCCTTGCCCAGCTAATCTTGACTGTGAAAGCCTGCAAAGGTAAAAAGGGTAGGGAGGCACTGTAATGCTGCAGATGTATCATCACATTAAAGCTGGTGCTGAATATTGGGACAAGTTAAGATTGTGTGGTTTCCTTGCTGTGATGCAAGTCCAGATATTTTTCCATCTTCTTTATCCATTGATCCATGCCTGAGTACAGGGAATAGATTTTTCGCTCATGCATGCCAAAACAGGTCTCACACTCTCACACTTAACACATTTATTTGAAAAATGTTTTCCGTCAGCCTGTATTTCATTTTCTTTGTAATATGTGAACCTTTTCACTTTAGTAGAGCCAAAAATATTTTATAATATATATATATGTATATATATATATATATGTATGTATATTTAACTTTCCTATTCAGTGTTTTGTACATTGCAATAAAGTAAGCATAAAAGCAGGTGGGTGGAAACATATCATAGCCAGAAAGCGGTACAATCTGGTGTTCTGCCAAAGGTCAACATCACTTGAAATAGCACTCCACTTTTCCTATAATGACAGAACCACAGTGTATTTTTCCTACTTCGCCCTACAGTGTATGAATAAAATGAATGAAATGCTAAGAAAAAGTAGAACTATCATACAGTAAAGTGTAATGAGAGCCAGAGAATGCATACAGCTATGAGGAAATACAATACATGGAAATGAATTGAGAACTTTTGTTCTGTCAGCTCACCTGACCTGAATCATTTGATTCCCCATCCTATAATACTGCATGAGGATTGAGATGGTTCCCATATACAATAATTTACTAGACCAGTTTAAAAACAGTAAAACAAAACTAATTGTTCTTTTTTTTAATTAACATTTTACTGACTGAAAACTTGATTTCAAATTTTAAATATTAGATATTCTTGAAGTGAAGTAAGCAACAAAATTCAGGTTTGGAGAAAAAAACATTAGGTATTATTAAAGACTTTAATTCTCAAAAACAGCTCATCTGCTAAATCCTGATTGGTGCAGGGAAGTATGTGATCACCTTTTCTACAAATGAGCTCCACCCACCTAAAAAGCACAGACAAAATCACAAATATCGGCATAACTGAAAATTTTGTGTTCTTATACAATCCCATCACTCATAGTCAGAAGCTGATTGAGAAAATATCTATATTCAAAAATTTCAATCAGATTTCGTGGGTGATTTTGTTTGCGTGTGCAACACAAACCAGAACTGCCAAACAGAATCATTCCTCACTTTAAGTGTTGCACTACCACTTCAGGTGGCACAGCACTGAGCTCAGAAGATCATTTAGCATATCTGGCCTGCAGCAAACACCCTGGGCCTCCTGATGGTGTGAGACGCATCAGTCAGCACCATTCACACACGATGCCTCTGCCAACTGCATCCTTGTGAGCAACCCTGATGAAAACTATTGAAAGCACCCAACAACCCAACAAACAAGGAATATTGTACTGCAGCATGCCCTGCAGCTGAATAATGTCTTTACTTGTCCGGACATTAAAATGTGCATTTGTCTTTTCCGATATATTTTATTCATTCTAAAGGGGAGGAAATCAGTACCACAACAATTTACGGACCATTAATTTAAATAATCGTCTCTATATGTCTGCTGACAACATGCATTTGGAACAATAAACAAGTAAAGATTTGTTGAGTTATTATTATAACTGCGATTTGATGCAAAATATTCATTCTTCACCAGTAAACAGATTAGTAATTACCACAAAATGATCAATTAAATTACTGTAATCTGTTTCCTCAGCTTAATTTTTTCCCCCATTACTGAGTCCTTAATGTGAAGGAAGTGATAAATCCAAGGCCAATGAGCTGTTACAACAGTAAATTAGGGATTTGTAAAATGATACAACAGGGAAATGAGTTTTGCCCTCTGGTTGAGGTGCAGGTCAGCCGAAGGTTTGAGTGTCTTGCTCAAGGATACCTCAGCAGCCGTGGCCACACTGCATTAAACCCAGGCCTTCAGGTAAATGACGACCTCTCTATTCACCAGTGCTTTTTTTTAATTCGTGCGGTTACTTTTATCACAGCTAATTATTACATTGTGAGGGGACTTTAATGGGTAAGATGCAGATGGCTGTATACATGCATTACAAAAATATATATAATATACTCAGCTTCCTGGGTGTTTGTGAGCTGCGTCTGATTGTCATGTTGAAGTGGATGATTGTGCTGGCGACATGGATTCACAGGGGAGTTCAAGTGTTGTTACACTGCGCAGCATACACATGCTAATGCATATCCACCCACATACACACACATTTCATTCTCTGTCAGTCATCTCAACTTATCAGTTTCTCACTTGCACAAAAACATACAAATCCATGCTGCTCCTGCCCCCCACCCCCCACCCCCCCCATACACACACACACACACACACACACACACACACACATACACAAACACAGTGACAAATGAATGTCTTCCCTTTGCCTCGCCGTTTTGCTCATATCCTCCACACAGTAGCAATCACGCCGAATCTCAGTATGGCTTTGCAGCCAAGGGGAAGATGCACACTTTCTATTTAGAATTTGCTTTAGCTGGATACGGGCGAGCGTCAGCCCTGCTGCCGTGAATTATCAGGTACAAGCTGCATGTGGCTGCCAGGGAAGGTGTCGCTTCAAATGCATGCACGCACGCAGAGTAAAACTACACAACACATCTGAGAAGATTTGCCTGTCACACAGATTTGTTTAAGCGCTCTGATGTATTCCATTTTGCAGGTTTGGAGTTTAGAATGTATCACACAGACAGACACACAGCATACCCAGAGTATTGTTTTTTTCTATGTGTCATTCAGTTTCCTCTTTGCTGCCTCTAATTCTGTTTATCATTTTATTTCTCTCTACATACAATAGGCGTGATCGCTCTAAAACGCCCTCTTTTTAATGCAGTTTTCCATTTGACTGCTTTCCCATTTACTAAGCTACTGCCTGCTTTGATTTCCGACATTCAGATCAGCAGGAGCTCATGATTACATCCCATAACCATATAATGTTCATCTTCGGCCAAGAACATTTAAAAGGTTAGGTGATTTGCCCTGCGTTTTGTCTGCTGAACAGTGGAGCATGTACATTGATAGGTGCCGTTTCCAAAACTTGCTGCCATGTCAGTGGTGCACTAGCATCATCTAGTGGCTGAAAGCAGGTACTTCTCACTTACTGGAGTCACAGTAAATGGTCTAATTCCACACAGGATGGAGAGATGGGTTCATGCTGGGAAAAGCAGGAACCACGGAGGTGTCATGTCAGCCATTTAGTTTAAAAGCCTCCGTTAAAAATGAGGCTGACGGTGTCAGGGGCTAAAATCACAGCGCTTTGATCACGCAGATGAATGATGATTTAATGAGTCATCTTTTCACTAAGAGGTCTGATGAAAGGCGATATAATGGAGAGGATCTGCAGGGCTGCAAGAGACAGGAAATAAAGGCTTTCACTCAAAAACAGTAATATATTAACGAAAAAAGCATCTGAAGATTACATGTATGTCTTTCTCTCCCTGTGTCACTCCCTTTCTCTTTTCTCTCTCATACCCATTAACATTTATTGACTTGAAAGTATATTTTTGTAAACAGGAGGACTGACTTGAGTCAGTCAGTGGCGGATGAACAGGAGTTATCTCTCATTGGAGAGTGTGGGAGGAAGAGGTGGATGGAGAGGTATTATATGAATATGAATAGCTCTGAGCTCCATCTGTTGTGTACTATAGAGATGATGAGTCACTCTGCTTGGTACAGCATGGGTCAAAGAAGCCCCAAATCCCCAGCTTCATACCGACAAGTCCATGGATCAGCACATATACCAGAACATGCTGCTGTGACTTTCCCATCATGCATCTGTCCTGTGTTGACAATTTAGTGAAGCCTATTAGGTATTCAGCTGGTATGAAAGACTGCTTTGCAGGCCATGTCCAAGCCTTCTGTTGGGAGAAGCATTTCAAATGCTTTGTAAATCACTTGTCCCGTGTTCTCTTTTGAGAAAATTTGGAGCCTAACAGGAGACAGATATTTGGGTTTTTGGGGGGTTATTTTATGATGGAGTCCCCTATTTTTGGATTCATTCGAGGGAATACAGTCCATTCCTGCTACACATTACAAGAGCTACAGACTGAACACTAAGCCACATTAGCTTTCCTGTTAAAGTCTCCTTCAAACACACATCTTGCCCTTCACCTCAGCTCGTTGAATGAGCCACCTAACAAACACTCACTGGGGAAAAGTGCACCACTAATGTCAGTTTGCATTTAGGATATTTCCCCAAAGACGTTCTTTCCTCCTTTTAATAATAAATAACTATTAATAATACATTTTAAAAACATGTTGACGTTATTTTTGACTGTAAAAAGGGATGACTATAATTTGTGCTGGACTTTAATTCTGAAGTAATAGCTAAACCCATGTGCCGAGGTTAAACCCTTTACTTACCTACAGTATAAATCTAATGAACATTAACCCAAGTTCTGAATCCAAACTAAGCTTAATCCTAAAACTGCATTGGTTTATTTTTACTATTACAGGAGATAGAAAAACATACATCATTGACATTATTTCCTTATAAAGTTGCTATGGCTAATGTGTTAGCAAACAGTTGCCTATTTAGTGCACTATTAGTATTCATTCAGAGTCTCTTTCTGCATTTCTGGCAAATGCAATATTCACGCTTTTTTTAGGTTTGGTTTAGTGTCCACCAACTCCTGAGAAGAATACCGGACTCAGTACCTGCTAATCTTTCAACTCTCTAATAGCTAATATAGCGTCAGAAGGAGAAAGTTAGCTAATTGCTAACTTTAACTGTCTGCCGTTTGGTACTGGCCAGGTAATGTACAGTTGATCTGTCAGAGTTTTTTTCACCTTTTAAGCTTATGGGTTCATCACTATGAGTGACACTCCTCATTACACATAATTAATTTAAACAGTAATTGTTAATGTAAAAATCTTAGCTTTAATCTTCACCTCCATGTAAACCTTAAGTTAGCTTCAATGCTAACAACATCTAACCACAATTTAACCCCATGAGAAAGCGAGGACTGACTAAAATCACTTCAGCACTTCAAAAACTGAAATATGTTCATAAAAGTAACACATACACACAGGCCCACAAAGGTGCTCAATGCTTCACCCCCCATGTGGTCAGAAATAGATCAAATGAGGTAGCTTCTAGCAAAAATTGTATTTCTGAAATGACAGTGGAGTGGAGAATACTGAAAAAGGAGCTTCGTTTTCTGTGTTTTGTCTTGTCATCACTTTTCTTTGTGAGATGTCTGACGTTGTCTGACGCTGACGCTGGATTACATTTAATGAGCTTGTGTGTGTGTGTGTGTGTGCTTGCATATATCTGTATGTGTGCACATTTTCCTGGAGATTTATTTTCTTCAAAGCAATATACTGCTAGTCATTAGGCTCCCCAAAAAGCAGACGTGTGTTTGTGTATGTGTGTAGAAGCTGACAGTAGTTTAGATACTTAGATAAGTGTGTGAATGCACCTTTTAGACTTTAAGAGAGCTAAAGACTGATAGAAGAAAAGAGGGTTGAGAATAAGAAAGTGAGCAAGGGAGATTTAAAAAGGTAGTGAGAATTCAAAAGTGGTGAAAGTGTCAGGAAATGTGAGAGAGGAGAGATTGGTTTTCTTGTTTTAACAGGGAAATGTAGAGCAGGAATATTATATAACAGGTTCCCTCCCTCACACCTACCACACATGTATTTGCATTGTGAAAAAAGAAGGTGTGATTGTGCCTTTTTACTGATAAGAGAGGGAGTGAGAGAGTTGCAGAGAATCAGGAAGAGGCTCTAAAAAGAGAATGACAAAGGGAGAGACACGTTAAGTCAAGTTCAAAGAAGAGCCTGGTGCTCGCTTGTTCTCTTTTGTGTGACAGAAAAATACAGCATGAATATTAGATAGAATAACATTCATCCCTCACAGCTACAACCCATGGTTCACCTTGGGAAGTAGGCAAGTAGTCATAGAGACATCCATGAATGAGAAACCATGATATGCTCACCATCTTGCACCTGTGTCCCTCAACACATCACACACAGCAAGATTTATGCACTAACTGTCTCTAAAGATGTGAATTTAATCTGTTCTTGAACTGCAAACTAACACATTTATAGGTTTACCATATTCATCAGGTGCTCTTTTTTCTCCTGCAGCCATGTTGCACCAACAGCAGTCTGTCGTTTTCTCTCACAGGCTGCATCCGTGATGGATTTTAAAACTTTTTTGCTGCTGAAGCCTTGATTAATGGCCACCATTCATGTGTGGGAAAACTGAGAGGGAGTGAATGCTAATGTGATTATTGTTATGGTTGCAAGGTTTTTGTTTTACCTCTTTTTGCCCCGGTCGCACCGCAAGGGGAGAAAAATGTATTGTCTGATGTGATATGAAAAGAATCTCCTTAACAACTTAAAATTTGCTCGTTCACAGTATTTTATGGTTTTATGAAACTGATTTGTTTTTCTTTGTACATAAGAGATGATAATTGAGCCATACTTTTACTGCATATACTGTATCTTAGAAGGTGGTACAACATGCACATTTATTTTCTCTCTATCTCTCTATTTTACCTTGTGCTGCTGCAGGTGTCAGTGTTTTACTTTCTCGTAAAAGTGACTCAGGCACTTATTCAGACATGAGACCAACATGTAAATTTGCAATCACATGTACATTACAATATAGACAGAAAATACTAGTCACCAAGATTATTGATTGTAGAAAAAATATGTGAAGTCAGGGAAGATCTAGGAGTGACAATGTTGCAGGCCTAATATGCCTGTCCGGGAATCTCCTCTTAACATATGAATGAAAAAAATTCATTCATCTTAGGAACATATGACCAAATGTTTAAAGCAAGCTTACTTAAATTTTTCCAAGCAGCATCCATTGTGGCCATAATTGACATTTGCAGGATTAAGGTAAATGCTAAACTGTAGTTTGAGAATAGCACAAGTGCCACAGTAATGTCCATTATACATCAATATCTATCTAAAGTTTGCTAGCATTGGTTAACAGCAGCCGCTGCAAGGTACTGTCATACCAAATCAAGTAAAGCTAGAGCAGCAAACCCTCCGAGGGTACTGAACTGAGCTATGTGTGTGTTATATTTATTATATATATTGGGGCGGCTGTGGCTCAGGAGGTAGAGCGGGTCGTCTAATAATCGGAAGATTGGCGGTTCGATTCCCGACTCCTCTAGTCCGCATGTCGAAGTATCCCTGGGCAAGATACTGAACCCCAAATTCATGGCTGTGCCATCAGTGTATGAATGTGTGCGAATGGTTAGATTTCCTCTGATGGGCAGGTTGGGACCTTGTAGGGTAGCCCCTGTACCCATTCAGCGTATGAATGTGTGTGAATGGGTGAATTGACTCGTAGTGTTAAAAGCGCTTTGAGTAGTCGGATGACTAGAAAGGCGCTATACAAGTACAGTCCATTTACCATTTACCATTATATTTCTAAATGAGTTCAAATTCTCATTTGTAAGAGAAAAAAT
This sequence comes from Scomberomorus guttatus, assembly GCA_038419695.1. NCBI lineage: Eukaryota > Metazoa > Chordata > Actinopteri > Scombriformes > Scombridae > Scomberomorus > Scomberomorus guttatus. The sequence continues at coordinate 6,799,365 of CM076457.1, forward strand.
GTGTGTGGTAACTATTTTCAAACACTTTGACCCGACGAAGATCTGACTTGGATTGCAACTATTCTATACATATTGTGGCTTGGAGCCAGTGTGCAGGCACTGCTTTTTTCATTCAAGACAAAAAAGCCTTGCTTTAAGTATATGCTATTTCTATACATACTGCATAATATCTATATTAACCCCTAAACTGTAAAATTGAAGTGAAGTGAAGAGGACTTTGTGTAAAAATGTACCGTCATCAGGAGTCCTCAAGCAGGGCTGCTCGTCCATTTTAATATTCCCCTGCGGTTCCCGCTGACACTGAATGCTGCTGAACTAAACCAAAACTAAACTAAACTAATCATTGCCAATCTACTTTGCCCTAAAAGGCACCCAGCTGTCCTAATGTAACTGCCACATTTAATTTCCATCTGCCAGGAGGTGGCAAGTGAAGATAGAATGATGAGAGCTGATTAGTGGGAAGTGAGCCAGTTTGACAAGGAGAGATATGAGTTTGGCTGGTCAGGAGTGCAAGGACATTGACATCTTTGGTAGAATACAAGTACACAAGTCTGTGGGTGCGCTTGTATACACGCATTTACACAACAGGGTGCTGCATTTCAGTTATCTCAAACTACTGGCTGTTTTTTCTTTCCCTTTATCTTTCTATTTCCCATTGATTTACTTCTACCCACCCACTTAAACACACTACAGACAAAAGCCTAATCTTCCTCTTTATTGCCTTTGATTAGTCAGGTAGAGTCAGGGCCTGCAGAGTGCCTCTACTGTGGGTGTTTTGCACTCACTCACACACACACACACACAGTCGTGTTTCCATCACTTCAGAGGACATTACATTGACTTATATTAATTTCCTAAATACTTATCCTAACCATAACCACTATTTGCCTGACCCTATCCCTTACCCTAATCTTAACATAACCCTAAACTAACCTTAACTTTAAACCAAGTCTTCACCAAAAAAAATTCACACATACACACTAACACCACTCAGAGGTAAAGATGTGTGAACATCCAGAGTTTGATGTCGTTCTCCCCTGATGTGATTGGCCTCTTGATCAGACCTCATTTACCTACACATCCCTCTAATCAGTAAGGGCTTATCTGTCAAATGGTCTCAGTGACCTAATGACAAGGTCTTGAAGCTGCATGCTAACATTGTCAAAGACACAAACATTCAAGATGCATGCACAAAGAGCCACATCGAGCAACAGAATTACAAGTGAGCAATATTATTGGACCTGGAATGTTCTGATTTTGTGGGATGTATACAGAGATATACACCTTTACACACACATGCAAGTATTCATTTGGCTTCTTTCTTTCTCTCTCTCAGCAGCATTCAAATGTGAACCGCTGGTTTGTGTTGCTGTTTTGTTTATTTTGTTGCAGTGTTTTTGACAGAAACTGATAGTCATGTTTTGGTATTTTTAGTGGTGGTTATGAGGAAGGCTCAAATGGATATCCCTTTCTATTTGTTAGGTTTGACCAAACGGATTCTCCAACATTAAAGCCACTATGTATAGGACTTGAACGTGTATGACTTTAGTGCCCCCCAGTGGTAGTATCAAAAAAGAGATGTGACTCAGAAGTTCTGAGATTAATTTTTACAAAAAACTATATTCCATGATATTTCCATAAAAACTCTGCTTTTACTTGGTACCCATTGATGAGGTCAGTGGTTCCCAGCCTTTTTCCTTAAGGGGCCCCTATACACGCACACACACACACACACATACATATATATATATATATATATATATATATATATGTGTGTGTGTGTGTGTGTGTGTGTGTGTGTGTGTGTGTGTATATATTTGTTTTCTTCACAAAAATGAATTAAATGCTGAGACATAACATTTTCTTTCTCACACCCCTTAAAATCAAGAGGGCCTCACAACCCCATGTGAAGCTTTGGTTAGCCCTAATGTGGGTCGGGACCCCTGGCTTGGGAACCAGTGATTTAGGTTAATATACACAGAGAAAGTATTTTCAATTAACAGCCCTTTTCACCCTACCCTGAGTAAACAAATAAACTGAATGTCTTAAGAATGATGATGTATTTTCTTGAGTGTTTATCTTTCTTGTCTCAACAGAAACTTAATTGTCCTTTTTTCAGCTGAATTAAATTTACTTGTCAATCATGACATTACTTGGAAAACCGATAAAACTTAATGACTCAATAGGTGTCAGACTGAATGAAGCAAAGTGTTTGTAGTTTTAAAATGTGTGGGAGATGAGGTATAATCAACAAAGTGGTAATTACTAACACGTCCACGCAAAAGCAAACATTGAATATTGTTATTGCTACACTTACATTCTTAATCTGTTTTTAATGACAGGTCACCCACACTCAGATACACACACACATACACTAAACAAATAAGTACATACATGTACACATCCACACACAAGAACGTGGAGACATTCTGATGTTCTCTAACTAGCTTTTATATTTTACTGCTTATTTGTTTTGATAAGTTATTGTCTAAGCTAAACAAACAAATTATTGTTTATCTTCATAAATTCTGAAGTGGAAGAAATTATGTGCAGTGTTGCAAGTGTTTGATCTTAGAAATGGTGGGCTGTCGTGAAATTACAGTAGAGGTATGAGAAATAGAGCTTGATTTGAAAAATTAAACGTGAGGATTTGTGTGTTTATCCCAATTTACATGAATGGTTTAACCTTAAATTTAGATGACTCCTCATTTTACAAACGGCTTTGCATTATTGTGCATGTGTGCCGGTCCCTGAGCATGCACATGCACTTTTTCCCATAATCTCGTGGCTCATAAACCTGTGTTGTATTCCATCAAAGGCAGCTCGTGCAACAAGCCTATTCCCTAATTGGTGCTTGAGCTTTTAAATTGCCTGTGTTTGCTCACAGCTGAGCAGTCTCCCAAAATGGTCATCTGAAAAATGCCCCCTTTTTAAAAAGAAAAATAAATGGACTGCATTTATATAGTGCCTTTCTAGTCTTATCGACCACTCAAAACCCCTTTACAGTACATGCCAACATTCACCCATTCACACACACATTCATACACTGATGGCAGAGACTGCCCTTCTCCCTCTCTCACTTTCCTTACAAGTGGAAATCCAACTCCGTCTGAGACAAAACATTTTATGGGGCATAATTGATTCACTTATTTACATAATACAAAAGTTAATCTCAACAAACTTTTACAACTTTTCAGGAATCTGGTGCATACAAAACTCCTAATTTTTAACATTTACCAAAAAAGAAGCTCCACAAGTGTAATCTGCAAACATGGTGCCTTTTCAATGGTATATTGTTTTTGCCCAGAAACCACATGTAGTTGTGCTTGCCTGGGATTGAATCACACTTGAAACTTCCATACTGTAACCATCTAATGATAAATATAGAACAAAATACGAGGAATTGAAAACATCTTCCCTTAAATCTATTGCAAGGAAATTTCACCTTGAGGAAAGAAGGTGGGGTGGATGGTGACATTACTATCACTTTGAACTGAGAACAAACATCGACCCCTTAGTTTGAAAGCAACATTTGTAACGTATATAATATATACAAGAAATTCATCAAATGATAACCACTATTTAAATCTCTCTCATAATGGATGGGTCAAAAAAAACATTGGAGATGTTACAATATTACAGTGTTAGAATTTCATTTGATGCTTTTATCCAAAGCAACGTACACATGAGTTAATACAACACATGCAAGGATCTAGACAGGGGAGAACAACCAGGTGCCATAAAGCTTCAGGTCCATTAGGATGTAGGTGCCAACAGGCAGTGCATAGAAGCAGATTTTTTTTTTCTTAAGTCCATCAGGTGCGGAAGAGTTGGGTCTTTAGCTTTTTCTTAAAGATTGAGAGAGACTGTGGATCGAATGGAGTTTGGTAACTTGTTCCACAACCAGTTAACTACAGAAGAGAAGAGTCTGGCTAGTGACTTAGGACCATGTTGTGGTGGAAGTACCAGGCACCTTTCATTGGCAGAGCATAGTGAGCAAGAGGGAGCATAGACCTGAATGAGGGAGTTCAGGTAGGTGGGAGCTGTTTTAGTTGCTGTTTTGTAAGTGAGTGTCAGGGTTTTGACTGTGATGCAGGCAGCAACTGGGAGCCAGTGGGGCACTCTGGATCATCTGCAGAGGTTTGAATGTGCATGTGGGGAGACCTGCCAGTAAGGAGTTGCAATAGTCAATGCGTGGTATTACGAGAGCCTGTACCAGGAGTTACCCCTGTAGATAAGCTGTGCGGTTTAGACACTCCCCCCCTCCAAGACACTCTAAAAGATCTCCCTGAGAGGTAGGATATGAACCAGCGGAGGGCAGATCCTGAGATGCCAAGCTCAGTGAGTTTGGAGATGAGGATTTGGTGGTTAATCATGTCAAAGGCAACTGACAGATCTAGCAGCAACAGAACTGAGGACTGACCAGCATCTCTAGCCATTCGCAGTGTTTCCATTACCAAGAGGAGTGCAGTCTCTGTAGAGTGGCCCCGCTTAAAGCCAGACTGATTCGGATCGTACAGGTTGTTCTCAGAAAGGAATTCAGAGACTTGGTTAAAGATTGTGCACTCAGTGTTTTTGATAGAAAGGGCAGGAATGAAATCAGTTTTCAACCTGGGCTGGCTTAAGTGTAGGTTTTTTGAGCAGTGGGGTGACCCGAGCTTGCTTAAATGCAGTGGGGAACACACCTATTGTAAGCGATTAATTGATGATGTGTGTGACTGTGGGGTTAAGTGTGGGTGAAATGGTCTGTAGGAGGACAGGTAGCGGGATGAGAGTCAAGCAGAAGCTTGGAGACTTCCTCCTTGGTCAGAGGGGAGAATGAGAGGAGCAAGGATCTGTTAGCTGGCAGCAGCAGACTGAGTTGGTCAGGCTCAGAGAAATATTTTCCGAGCATCTGTGGCGCCACAGCTCTTGTTTTGATAGTAAGTGGTCTTAGCCATTTTTAAAGTGAAGGAGAATGATGCTAGGAGGCACTGATAGTCACTGAGGTCAGTAGAATCTTTGGATTTACGTTATTTTCTCTCTGCCGCTCTGGATTAATTCTGTTTTATTTACAGGTGATTGGCAATCCATAGGCCAAAAGTAAAGTAGAAGTAGAGTAGAAGATTCTCAGGATTACATTGTGTGTGACAGATGCATTTTTTTTGATAACCTTGGATGACAGGGATGTCTGTGTAGCACGTGGTGAGTGAGACAGGCTATACAAGAGTAAATAGTAGAAAAGGAATAACCAGTCAATCTTCTTGTTTGGTGGACTCGCACAGTTAGACTCAAGGGCATTTACCCAATTCGGTTAACGCAATAAGGGCTAACACACAAGGGCTGACGCTTCTGCTGACACTACAGTGCAGCTTGCATGTTTCTGTACCAGGGAGTACCACGGCTGAACCCACCCCTTTTGGATTTTCACAACAAAGCAACAATAGAGGGCACAACCTGTGTCAGCTGACCCACCGATCGAAACTCAGAGTGAGACCAGGAAGTGCTCTGCCCCAACAAAGCCTGACAACGGCCTAAATCCGAATCAAACTCAGAAACAAAGTTTCAAAAACTGCTATATCCTATGTTCTAGATCAAAGCTTGTTCTGATCGCTGAGATTGCTGTTTGTTTCCCATTTCCAACCACGAGTCAACATTTCTTCTTTCAAACCATGCCTGCTATCATACGCTAATGTCAACCATGTAATTAGTATAGTAACCATGACAATGAAGTACCTATTTTAACCCAAACCATGATCTTTCCCTAAACCTAACCAAGGTTGAATTCCTGCACAGCTTCAGTACTTACTGAAGTACTGAAGGTGCTACTTTTATGAGACACAATGTTTTGTTCAGGTATCAGAAGCCTGCTGAATGTTCATGGTAACCATACCATACCAAGGTTTCTAATAAAATCAGTGATGTTAACAGTTGTGCATTAGATAAAACTTACTTTGAATAAAAATGTAATAAAAATGAATAACCAAGCTGCTAACTGCATAAGTGCTATGGAGTAAAAAGTGTTTTAGTAGTACTTGAATGAAGATGATGTGCAACCTATTGTTACTGTGTAAATGAGGAGGAGACTACCCTTGTTTTAGCTTCCTTGGTTTCTGTATCTTTCTCTGTTGTTGATGTTTTGTGGCGTTTCATCAAACTTCATAACCTGGGCAGGGAAAAAAATCATTAAGGTCAACAACAGCCTATTATATATAAGCAATCGTCCCATTAATACAATGTAAATGTTTAATTGTTCAGCAAAGATCTCCCCCTTCCCCCTGTTCACCTTCTGTGCTAGAAGGAACACCAAGCTCTTTGTAGCTGTAGCTGTGGCACAAATATTTACACTTATGCTCATATATTCTGGCTGTGATGTAGAAAAACTAAGTCTCCAAAAGGGAGATATCGGAATGTGGGAACGCATTAATGCTTTGTAGTTTTTTCAATGCTGCTACAGAGGAGGGAGATATTCTCTCAGTTCAGCTTTTTCATTCCCTCAGTCCCTTGTCTTATTATGAGGATCATGTGACCTTGCCATCTATCTATCTAGTTTATATAAGTATCAGTAATACCAATAAACACCCACAAGCAGTCAGGATCATTAACAGACTGCGTCCCCCACAAACATGCCCATCCCCCCAACTACCCTCTAACCCCCTCATCAGTGCTGGTCACTCGTTGACATGCATCATCGAACTGAGACATGCACTTTCTCTCCAAATTCACTTTAATGCACTGTGCTGCTAACTGTTCGTTCTTTTTTTTTCTCTCTTTGATTTACATGTTTTTATAATTTTTGAAGGGATTTTTAGATATATATCTTTATCCTTTCTGTTGTTGTTGCACTGCTGTGGGCTGGGAGGAACAGCATTTCGTTTCATTGTGTATGCAAGTACATAAGAAAATGACAAACTAAATCTTGACTCTTGAAATCACGAATCATGAATGAAACACGAATTACACAAATAAATAAAAACGTTTTAGAAATGTTTTTTCAATAATCAGCCAACTAATCAATTTCCTGTCATCTGTCCATGCAGGTAACTCGCCTTCGGAGGAGTCAGAGGAACGTGACAAGGAGCCCAGGACGCTGACCTATCCTGCATACATTGCCAGTCTGCTGGACACGGGTGCCAAGCGCATGGCAGCTGGCGTCCGCATGGACTGCTCCAGCCAGGGCCAGTGTCCTCGCTCCTGCCACCTCTGCCACATGAGCCCAAGGGCAGCACAAGGGCGGCAGCAGTCTGAGCCCGTCCTGCTGCAGATCACCAAGGCAGCGCCCATCTATGAATTGGTGTCCAACAATGAGACATACCAGGTGTGTTTTTTTTGTGTTTACCTTTAAGGTACTTACAGTAAGTATCTGGGACTGTCTACTGTCTGAAAGCACCAATTTCTAGCAGCACCCATTATATAATTTTCCGTTACACCCTCAAAATTGGTGGCTGCATCTTCTCTCATCATCCTAAACTGGATTATCTCACTTACCTCTCCAGTGGATGATTAAAGGAACAATTTGTTGTCCAATGTCCTTGTCATCCTTTGTTCAGTAAAATCTAAGTTTTACTTTGATCTGGAGAAAGTGAACTTTTCCACCATTTTCTTATTTAAGCTATCTTAATGTGCAAGGACCGCAATTACTAACACAAAAAAATGAATCCAGGCATGAGTATGGGTGTGTGATCATTAAACCACAGTCAGTCTATGGCATTCTGCGATTATACTCACCATGTGTTTGTGACTGTATGTATGTGATCCATCAGGCCTGAAAACCTCACAGCCTCATTATGAAACACATGACAGAAACAGAGCACCTTATAGGGAAGTCTTTTCCTCCTGGAGTATCATGCCTTAGACTGCAGCATGCTGTGCCATAATCTGCCATACTGTGCTGTGACTTATTTGACTACATATCGACACTGTAGGTCGATACTGCTTCTACTCCTACAGCAGGAGTAAACGCCGATACGGTGCTGTCTACCCTCAGGCTTTCAGATGGATACAGCCACTGTTATTAACAAAGGCTACGAGGTTGCCAGTGCTTGATTGTGAAGCTACTGGTGAAGATACAGTGCACAGACAACATTTTGTATGAATGTAGATTTTAGCTTTTTGGCGCTCACTTGTCAGTATCATTATTACATACAGGTACTACAGGTGTGCATCTATATCTATCTCTGACAATTCAATACATCTAGATGCATGGTCAATGATCTGATACAAAAACAATACAGATGAATTTGTAACCATACAATACACAGTGACTAGATTTTTTTGTTAAAGAATAATTATGTATTAGTTTTGAATAATAATTTTGAAGACTACAAATGCAGTGTAGAGATTTCACACAGAGTTGGACAGTGGAAGGCTCAAAGTAGCTTTGTTATTGGGGAACATAAGAGCTAGCAGGAGTCGCTGACAGACACTGAGAGACACACATGTTAGAGGCATGGGAGCAGGTAAGGGTTGTGAAAAGATTGTCTTTTGATATCTATTTTTTGATGGATTTTGCACATAACTTGTGGTTTTGTATCGATGTAGCCAAATATCTGATTCTTGTATCAGTTCTTCTTCTACATCCCTAATAATTATTGAGATGTCAGATTTCATGGCCTACAATTGCTCTCTGTGTAATTTTTGTAAACCCACATATGAATTAAAAGTGCCCTTGGAAAGACCATTTCTCATGTAAAAACATGTATTCCTATCAACTGTCTTCTGGAGTGTAACATTACATTTTGTGAAATCAAAATACTATACTCAGTACCAAGTAAGAACAAGGGAGATCATTCCAAGGAATTAATTTTAATATCAACATAATGATGTAAAAGCTATCATTTATTACTGTAAAATTATATGAGAATACAATACTGTTCACACACTGTATGTTCCAAAATGATATGTTCTTTGAATTTAGGCGTTCACCCTTTTGTTTTTTGTCTGTCTGGTGTCTGTGTTTTTCTCTCTTTCCATAGGCTCTTCAGGAGGCAATGATGAGCATGCTATGGTGTTCAGGGAAGGGAGATGTTATCGATGACTGGTGTCGGTGTGATTCCAGTGCTTTTGGCACAGACGGACTGCCCACCTGCGCCCCGCTTCCTCAACCTATGTTAGTAACTTAGAATAATATTACCTTCTCCAAGCACATTACTCTCAGATGGGCTGTAGTAAGTACCATCCATCATTTTACTGGCAGCGCTCTATCTCCTGCTGCAGTGCTTTCGTGTAATGTGCCATCAGGTTCCGTGTGTACACAGAATTTCTTTGCAACCAAACATTACAGTGGCCATTGATTTATCTCTCCTGTCCGGTTGGGGTGTGCTAATCAATGAAATGAGCTACTGTATTGATTGGTTGCCATGAAAACTCTGTACACATGGGTCTTGATGCCATACAGCTGCAGACGAGCGCTCAAGAGTAAGTCAAGTTAGACATTAGTGGATAAATGGCTATATTTCCTGTTGACAAGAGTGTTTGTGACATTGCAGAAGTTTTCATTGGGTTGCAGTTTTGTTGAACATGGGCTATAATGTCAGCAGCTGTCAATTACAGTAATGGGACCAGTTTGCTGACAACATTTTTCACTCAGTGGTATGATTTTGCATCTCTGTCACTCTGTTGCCAGGCTGAAACTGTCTTACACCTACGAGCCCAGCAGCTCATTGGTCATCATGGAGTGGAACCACACCGAGTCGCCAATCGGTGTGCGGATCGTTGATTACCTCATCAGCCAGGAGAAGGTGACAGAGAGGACCGACCACTCCAAAGTTGAGACAGGTACCTCCATCCAGACCTGCCCACATCAAGAGTTTGGCCATTAGCAATAAACAAGGCTCAACAGTTGGGAAATTGTGAAATAGGCTAGTGTTGCCAGACAACCAGTAATGCCAGTTTTAGTGGTAAGACATGTAGCTCCAGAAAGTAAAGTATGAATTATAAAGATATGTATTCTGGACTCCTCTGTTGCACTTTTATAGATACAAAGTTTTACTATCCACTTGCTGGATCTCACAGTAACCAAGTGCAAAATGATCTAAGTCTCTTGCATTAGTATCATTCAGTTCTTCCAGCCAGGCCCAAAACACTGCTCACTCCCTGTGTTTCCAATGGTTACTGAACCAGCAAGAGGGACTGTTGATGTTTTGTGTACCACTTCGAGATGGGTAATGAGTAAGTCACTTGGCCTCGGTTTGTATGGGCAGCTGTTGGCCAGTGTTCATTATTTGTGCTGGCTCAAACTATAAACCCGCCAATTTGTCAGTACCATGTGGCCATAAAAGCCTAATTTGTTTTATCTAGTCTACCACCTGGAAGGAATCGTGGTCCAAAGGTGAAAAAGAAGGGATTTCGTCACACTGTAGGTCTACAGTTTGCACCAAGCATTTACTACATAGTCTTAACTCCCTATTGTATATTGCTGTTGTCATAGGAAAAGCTTGGAACTTTAACTTTTGTGAATTTCATATTTGTAATCTGTAGTTTGGGAAAAGTTCTACTTCAAAAAACGTAAAAGGCAATAAATAAACTCAGAATATATAGTGGTCAGTCTAAAACAAGCATAATTTATTTAGTTCTACAAGCACTGATCATTTTAAGTGTAAAGATGCAGTATCTTTTCAGACATTCATACTTTGACCAGGTTTACACGTCACTCTATTTTTTAGACCTATTTTAGTTGTAGTTTTTAAGGCCTCCACAAGATGGCGGACAGCAGTAACAATATTAGAGTTATGGAGTATTCATTTACAGTATTTAGTTTGTTGATTAGACTTACATTTTCTTTCCCCTGTGCTTATAAACAAAAGATTTTATTTCACAAAATTATTAGGCATGCCCATTGTATTTATATACACATTGCTATAAAATATACTACTGTAGCCTAATTGTTAACATCCACAAATAATATCCACAAATGTAATCAGAATCAACACAAAAGTGTTTAAAAATTTCCAGTAAAAGTTTTCTCCAGCGAAAATGGCCTTTTCCCAAGCAGCTTTTCTTAATTTGAGTGTTTTCAAAAACTTTTTTTTTTTCACTGTTTAATCCATGTGGATTCAGTGATTTGCTTATGAAGATATGTTTTCCCTCATGTTTTCACTAAAAGGAGGGAATCATATGAGCAGCTACAGGAGCAGCAGGAGAGTGTGTATCCCTTTCATCCATAACAGAGAGCACTTCTTATTTGGCTGGATCTATATGAGTAGAAGCTGGCAAAACAGGGGCAGTTTATTTTAGCAGTAATGACCCAATCTATAATGGAGACTGTTACAGTTCCCTCTGAGAACCAAAGTTTGTTGTAGCTTAATGAGAGAATAAACTGTATTAGTCGGAACACTGAGGATCATTAATCAATGTGGTGAGAGGGGAGAGGAAAGCAGGAGAGCATTTTCTTTATTAGTGCTATTATAGTGAATATGAGCTATAGGTTTAGCAGTAATGGTTTGTCATAGCTGTGAGGGATTTTATTTTCTTCTAAAAAAGTATGGACCATGAGTTAACAATTATTTATGTACGTCAATATTTCAAAGCTTCAGCTGCAGACTCTTGAAGAGTTCATTTGCAAAAACAGATATCTCTCATTTTTATTAATTGTCATAAATCATGTTTTTTATTGTGCATTCCAGGTAATATAAATCAAACTGCAGTTGGGTTGTTTTGATTAAATAAAAATAGCTCAACAAAATACAGGTAACTTACAAAATTCAACTTTTATTGAAATGTTTTTTAGTTGTTTTTTTTTTTTGTTTGTTTTTTTGGCAAAAACTGATAACTCCACATTTCATGTTTCAGGCTCAAACAATGCCATATAATGGATGTAAGTGCAATATTTAACATTCTTTAACATAAAACAAGTAGGGAAGGTGTTGAAAATTGCAACACAAACAGCCCATTAATGGGCAATATTACACATTTGCAAGGTCATACCTTTGGAAATCATCAATGTGCTAATGTTTTAACCTGCAGAATGTTATTAAAGACCACAATTGTCCTTTTTTTTAAAGAGCTACCACAGACAACTCATTGCAGAACTGACTCATTGAGCCTAAAGTCTGAAATAGTGTTTTGGTCCGCAATCAAAACTGCACTAAACTGGAAAAACATAACTATTTTACAGTATTCCATTCAGTATTCAGTGTAACTCCACTGTATTCCATGTTACTTATTGTTACTCAGTGTTTCACAGTATTCCATGTTTCAAAGTTTAGTATTTCACAGTTTTTAGTATTTCAGTGTTTAACATTTCAGTACTTTCTGGATTCAGTATAACTGTTTTACTTCACATATTTTTACGCCCTGAAGTAGATAACAGCATGGGCTCGTCCAAATTATTTTTAAAGATGACTTTAAGCCAAAGTTACACCGAAATTCGCTTTCAGACAGGACAGTACATCTCCAGTTGAACCATAGACTGTATATGAGGATGGACAACACACCCCTAACCCCAACCATAAACATCTAACTGATCATGCCTAAATCTAACCAAGTCGGTGTGTCATGTAGTAAAGTGGGGGTGTTGTGTAGATACTGCAAGTCTGCAGATAGACCTACTTGGGCACAGTCTATGGACTAAACATAGTTGCTGCCATATTGCGTCACCTGACCTGAATACTGTGCGCTGATTTGCTGAACGTATTTATTGGGTTCTGTTCAAGAACAGCACTGGTGTATAATGTTCTCTGCTGTAAAACATGAACTTGCAATGCATTGACAGTGGACAGTAACAGTTTTGTGACATAACGTACTGTATTTGAGGTTCAGAATGTGCTGTGTGTGAATAACTAATGATAGTCAGTTCATTTTTTTAAAGGATGGTATTTATCGGTTTTTGCAATATTAACTCTTTTTTTACCAAAATATGCAATGTCAATTTTACAGTGTAAACTATATACATTATACATTAAAGAAGGAGAGGCAGTCATCTCTCCCTCTCCTCCCCTCTTGCATTTCAAGCAGTACAGTATATTTTTCAAAGATTAGTGATGCAAAAGCATATAAACATGTTAAATCATGATTACAGGGCATTCTCTGTGCTTCAAAGTATTTTAAAACATACTGCCAAGGTTAGCTCTCTTTTGCCTATTAAGGCTGTGGAGATGTGTGTTTCTGGAACGTTGATGGAAAGCTGATGGAGAATTTAAAATATTTTATTGCCAGAGGGACAAAGCAGTAAAGACACCAATTATGGCTATCATGATGCTGAATTGGAATTGTTTTGATTATTCACACATTAACGGACGGTGTAAATGTATTGCATCCTTCAAGGATCGCCACAAGTGACTGGGAGGATGACATGAGAAAATGGCAAGAAATAACATACAGATGATGAACGTAGAGTAGATGGTGCCACTATGAAAAATTACAAGAGCACTGAAGCCTACAAGTACCTTCACAGTGGTAAAGTGGGCCGCGTATTACTCCACCGAGTAAAAGATCTTATATTTCTGAAGGCTGATGTTCAGCCCACTCAGTCCAGCGGTCCAGTACACTCAGCCTGGGTACTGGTGACGAGCCTGGGAGCAGTAGAGACAGCAGGGTGCTCCTGCATCGCTGGCCCGGGAAAGTAATGCAGCAATGCAGCTTCAATTTTGTGGAAGGTAAGAAAGTAGGATGTTTTTTTTTTTTATCTACAATGAATGTCAAGCATACAGTACAAGGGCATAGTGCTCTATTTGAAAGTATAAACACAAGTCACATTAGCTAATAATCTTTCATAATATACAATTATGTGGTTAAATTAGGTTAAATAATTATCAGCTGTTTTCTTTGTCTTTTCTAACTAGAAAATAGAATATGAATTGTTTGCAGCTACTTCAATTCAAATAGCCTCTAACAACACTTAAACTGTGATAATGTACAATTTATATTATTTATACCATTTGTATTAAATGCATGTTCATATTGAAACAATAGAATGAACTTGTAATGTGGGTAATGCTAACATGCTATTTGTGTATCACAGAACTGCGAGAATGAGAATAATGGAGAATCTGTAAGTATCTAGTCAAATCATATATTGGCAGAGGAAGCAGGTAAGTACATAGTATGAAGTCAAGGTAAGTGAGATGCATCAAATCTTCTCTTCATCAAAACATGATATATACAATATGAAAGGACTCCATCACAAAGACTGCATTGCAATACACCATGTTTAGTAGTTGGTCACTAAGCTAGAGCTGAACACTCAGCAAGCAACTATTAAATGTGATGTACTGCAATGCAGTCTTTGTGCATGGAGTCCTTTTTTACCTGACATGTTTCAACCTGCAGCAAAGTTATTAGGAATGAATTAAGATTTACTAAATCTTACATGATAAAAAAGTAATTTCAGCTCTTGGATTCATTCAGGATAATCTGCAATATTCAGTAATATCTCTTGAGTTGTCACTTTCTAAATGATATAGTGTGCATTGATGAGCAACACTACTGGAATGCTGGAACCCAGAGGAACCTTGCCCCAGTGCATTTAGTGGACATCAGCTTTGCGCACCACAGAGCCACTGACCAATTTCAGCACCCAGAGGTAAGGTCACAATGTCCACCTCTGCCTCCCACCCTTGCATTTCATCCCCATGAGAAGTTGAGGGAGAGCCTGAGCCACATGAAGCTGCCTGTAGGAAGCCTGCTTTACAACACTCAGCCAAGAGAAGAGCCATCCCAGCCAGATTCCCTTCCCCATGGGGAGCATGATGTTCCCACCAACTGCCAGAAGTGTCTGTTATTTTACAGTACCTTCATTGCACTTGACCTGACGAAGTCTACAACACTGGAGAACATCACCAAAGAGCAGAGTGCCTCATACATGTGGCATGATGCTCGTAAAATTTGCATCACTGCTAGCTCTGCCAAGAGGGTTCCAGTCAGAGCCAGTCCTGAGAAGTTCCTCCAAGAGCATCTCTACCCAAGGTTCCGTAGGAATGCAGCTACACACTACGGGAAGGAGAGTGAGCTGATAGCTTCCCAGTGGCTCGAAGGCTGTGGCTACTCTGTCAGTCACAAAGGCACTGTGTTCAGGAGAGAAGAGCCATGGCTGTCGGCAAGCCATGATGGAGTGTTGAACACTGAAGAACTGTTAGAGATCAAGTGTCCAGTCTTGGGAAAATCCTTTGAGTGTCTGGAAGACCTTTTAAGCAGCAAGATGTAAAGATGGTGGAGGGGGCATTTCAACTCCAACTACATGGGCCACATGGCTATTACATGCAGGTGCAGCTGGGCATGTTCTGCACAGGGCTGACCACATCAAAGCTGCTCATCTGGACTCCATCCCAGCAAGTCTTGATCAGTGTTGCATATGATGCAAATTTCTGTGCTGAAATTGTGCCAAGGCTAAAGGCTTTCTATTTTATATATATGCTGTTGACTTTGAGGTTGTCATTGAGTGATAGGCACAAGCAGCTTTGTGAAAGCCAGATCCAAACCTGCTGTTAATTTCTAATTCACTCTCTCTCTTCCTAATGCAGGTACCAATGCAATCTAGGCCTTCTGCACCTCTGGAGAGTTGAAAAGAATTCACAGGTCTAAGCAATTTAACAATAATTTCATCTTCATTTATGTGTGAATGCTCACGTCATCAATTTAAAGAAAAATCAACACACACCAATGTCCTAGTTTGGTGCTGGTAGTGGCAAAATACTACAAAAATAGCATCATAGAAAAAGATGTAATGCTCATGTCAATATTCCAGCCATGTTGCCTTCGGCCACAGGCATACCAACCTTGAGGTTGGTATGAGCATTACATCTTTTCTCCTTTTCGTTATTTTACCACTACCAGCGTCAAACTAGGACACTGGTGTGTATTGATTTTTCTTTCAACTAATAACTCGAGCATTCACACATGATCAACCTAATGTCACCACTGTTGTTTTTTAACCCGTTTTCTGATCGACTTACATCGCATTAAGTAGTTATGTATTCCAAGAGTTTAAAAAAATTTTCATTGTTGAATGTTATTGAAAGTAGTATCTGTCTTTAATAAACTTTGTTTTGTAATTAAAATTTTACTGTTCATGTCTTTTGTAAATAATACATTTACTGTACAACAATAATAATAATAAATTAATAATACATTTTACTGTACATGTCTTTTGTACATACAATACCAAGTAAACACATTTCACCTAGTTGAGTATTCTCAGCAAAACTGATTGCACTGTTGACAACTCCAGTCTCATTAAACATCTTCATATATCATGTTACTTCGCGGGTTACACAGGGCAGCACAAATTCTCAGAATTTTCTCAATTTTTGGTGCAAGGTTGATTGGCACAACCTGTGAAATAATTCTGAAGTGCTTTAGTCTGCATATAATCCACTCCACATGAACTCTCACATTAGCAATCCTCCTTGTGATGGTGGTGTCTTCTTCAGAGAGCTGTGCCCCTCGTTTAGTAAAGGCAGGTATTGTGAGTTTCACCTTCCTTTCACGCAGCAGATCACAGATGGTAAAGCCTCAGTCAGCCAGGACCTCATTTCCTGGACTCAGGTACTCCAGGAACCCCGAGTCGGATGTAATGAATTTGTCACTACTCTTAACTCCATAAGCTGAGGAGATGAACATTATTAGGCCACAGGGTGCAATTGCCACAAGGTACTTGACGGTGTCATGGGCCTAGTAGTGGCTAAAAGACTCTGCCCAGGAATCCAGATTCCTGGCCTTTTGGAGGGGGATCTCGGGGCAGTCTATGATGCATGTTGTGCCTGGGTAGTGTTCTTTACAGCACCGGGGCATTATAGCACGGATAGTTTCCCTCAGAAGTCGAAGAATGTATTCCCTCATATTTTCTTCCATGAGGTCAATCCACTCAGCTAATGACGCTCTGAGACACATTAAATCTTTCAGCCAAGTCGTCCTGGAGCAGATTATGCCTCAACTTCATCAAAGTCAACAGAAGCTGGTCTGTTGGTTCAAGCTGGAAGCTACCTTTGTAGAGAGGTATAAGGTGTTCAGCCACTGAAAAAAAGGCAGCAAGTGACAAGCCAGTATAGAGCAGAGAGAGAGCTTCAGTCCTAAGTAGAGTCTTGTGGAGGGGTTCGGCACATTGTGGTCCCTGGTCAGCAGTGGTGGGCAAAGGCATCAGGGGGAGACTTGAACTGTAGCTATGGACACCAAGTGTGGAATCCTCCCACCGGGTCCCGACATCTCTCTGGGAGTTTGGCACATCCAGATCCATGGCTTCATGCTCCATGCTAGGTGTTGTATTGTCGTCTAGTAAAATAGTAAATTATATTTATGTTGTTTGCGTTCCAGTGGTATGATTACACTAAAGATTAAGGTCCAAAGGTTAAGGTCCCATAGGAGATGAGTCTCTCTCTCTCTCTCTCTCTCTCTCTCTTATCGTCATTACAAACAGATGAGATGAGATGTAAATAAGGGTCATATGTTTTACCTTAGTGTCAGGGTAAACAACCAGCCTATATAAGTGGGTATTCAGAGCTGTTAGACAGAGAGATTCGCATTGGCTCTGAATCCTCTCCAGGCAATCAATGTTGTCTGTTTTGATGCTGGACTTCTTTGTAATAAATCTTTTTATACAGGCAAGACGGTGTCAGCAGAGATTCCTTCATCATCTTCACATCATCGCTTATTTAATATTTAATAATTATAATAATAATAATAATAATTTAATAAACAACATTAGCTAACAGTACAGACTCACAAATTACTACAAAACCCGGTCATTCGCCGCGGCCACCGGAAGTTCAAACACAATAAGAAGTGCTCCGCTGACATCCATGGTTACCATGGAAGATAAGGTGAATTGTAAGCCCAAAAGCATGTGGTGCCCCTGTCCATACTGTGGATAGTCTGTGACCTGCAGCCAGGTTCCAAAATCTCATGGAAAGCCCTCACAATGAGTGGAGGCTTTTACAGCAGCATATTAATGCCCATATAATGTAATGTGTAATGTCTGTGTCTCCACATTCTTTTGGCTGTGTAGTGTATATTAATTCTGCCTTCATAATAGTAGCCATAATGCAACAAAATATGCATACAGCTAAGTTCTAATTGATTATAGGTTTTATATTTTATATATAGGTTTTATATTATACATTTTATATTGAAACATTTTTTGTCATGCCCTGAGGATGAGTTTTCAGTGTCACTTTTACAGAGCATTTTTCTTAACAATGTTGCAAACTGCTTTACAAAAAGAAAATAAAACCAGACAGGCAGATAAAAGAAAATGAAGACAATAAAATGAATAGGATCGAATAAATAAAAACATACATCAAACATTTCCAATCATTTTTTACCTCAAGATCACGTGATGAAGAAGGAACCACCATCGGGTCCTCATCCTGTCTGGTGAAAATGTACTTTATTGGTGCATATCACATATTTATCAAATCATTACAATCAAATTGCCACACAGTAAACCTGCAGCTTTTGTAGACCCTGGACATTTGAGGCCATGGGGCATTTGTCCACTTTGCCCAGTCGGTAATCCAGGCTTATTCATTGTCACAGTCCCTTTATTTTTCTTTTATTTCTTCTTTGTGAAATTGGAGAAAAGAAATGGAAAGTGCACTGACAGTGGAACCGCTGTGCTAATGTGACTTGAGGAGGACAGCTGAAACTTAGCAGGGGAGCATTTTGACGAGCAACAATAAAATATCACTTTAATGGCAACTGTGACCTTTCAGTTTCCGTCTTGGAATTTGGAACATAATTTCTTCCTTTAGCCTTTGAACAAATCGTATGTGTCAGCTCACTATTACCGCTGTGTTCCATAGCCTAACAAAACAAATGTTTGTCCCATCCTCTAATCTGTGCTGTCAGAGTGATAAACAGAGAAGATGAAAACGGTGGATGCTCGAGTATCTAGCATGACTTTCTGTGGTTGGGAGAACATTTTGGGGCTGTACTGTCAAGATATAGTGTTTACTTATACTTAAAGTTCAAACAAACTTCTTATCAGCCCACAAAGTCAATCTTTCAGCCATCAGAATAGTACTTTGGTACAACATCAAAGTTTTGAGTTTTTGGAAAACGTTAATCATGATCAGGCATGTAAAAAAAAAAAAAAAAAAGCATAATTTCTTTGTGACGCAACAGGAACTGCAGCAATCTCAAGTACAGATGAAGTCATTACTGCTAAAATAACCTGCTGATGTCTCTTTGTTGTTATCAGTTAGTGGTTGATGAAGATAGTGAGGGATATTCCAGTCAGATAAACAGCCTTACTTATGGCAATGTTTTCAAGGAAATTAACATTGGTATCGGGCAGGAAACAGAAACTGTAGCACAGGAAAATTCTACTCATGACTGGATTGTTACTGTCATGCTATGCTTTTCCAGTTTACTGATTCTGTTGCACTGTGTAAATAAGACAATGCTTGCACTTTAGCCATCCTCATTAAACTAATGGAGATGACTTTCTTACACAAGGAAATTTCTTTACTATCCCTTCAGTTCCTCTAGCTCCACACAAGGATAATTTCTTGAGATCATCTAGTCACTTCCAAAGCTAATCACTAGCTCTTTCTCTGCCTTTAAAAGATGGCATAGATATTATGCTGCAGTATGTTCTCATTGGAAAAACAGACACCATTCTCTTCATTAATTGCTTCAAAAAGAACTCACAGGCACGCTACTTGCCTGGGAGGTATAATCTATCATGGCAAAATTGAGCCAGTGGATGAATTTATCAGACCTTGTTTGTTGCCTAAAGCCCCATTTTGTTCACTCTCTGCCACAAGAAATGCATGACATTGTACAGTTAAAAAAGCTGGGTTTACAACTGAGAGTAAAAATGCCTTTTATGTATATTGTGCACTTTAACATCTGCCTTAGGATGTTGGCTTCTACTTTTACTACAGAATCTACAGAATCTTTATCTGTAAAATTTAGAAAGTAAAAATCCCCAAACTTGGATTCATAAAAACCAAGCCAAATATCAGCCAGAAACATTCAGTCTTTTGACTTGAGTAGCGCTCAAAAGCCAGTCTCCTTTTACTTAAAGGATTAAGCTGGCTATTTTTCTTATTTTCAACAAATCTCATGTGTAGAGCCAAACCAACAATGAACCCTTCCTACTTAGAAGTATTGTGCCTGTACCTAAAGCCTAATATATCGTATTCCTGTTGTCCAAAAACTGTGCTACACATCACAACTTCTTGACCTTCTACTGAAGTTCTTTGAGAAATTTATAAAGTCAAGAGGTTGTAGTTAGCTTATTGTGATAGTTAACAAAACCGTGTTCCTGCGCAGTGGAGTTTACCATCAAAGAAACTACTCTCTGGAGACTGAAAATGTGATTGCTGTTAATAATCTTTGGAGCCGTTTCTAAACAAACTAACATGCCCAAACTCTTAGTAATGAAGGAACATGTCACCCAGTGTAATGGTATGGTCCACTGACATGTTTTAATAGTTTTTGGACAACAGAGGAATACGATGTATCAGGCTTTGGATACACACACAATTAGGATGAGATCATTGTTGATTTGGATCTCCACATGAGATTTGTTGACAATAACAAAAATATAGAAAATCACCAGTCTTGCTGTCAGTGCTGTTTTTCCCCAACAAAAAGATCCACTTTAGTACACTATAAAACAGTGTTGGACACAGTCATTCTCTACTAATTTTCAGTGCTGGACTATGCCTGGAGTATTTTTTCTGACGAAGTTAGTAATAATTCGTAAAAGATCAGCACAAAAGACAAAACCTTTCTGGTACAGAACATTGATGTTGGCGGTGAGTCAAAGTCCAGCCTGCTCTGCAAGTAAGACCTCCACATCAGTTCAGGACTGTTTGAAGTGCAGGGCAGCTGTTTTGACTTTGTGGACTCACAGAGATATTTGTTGTTATGTTGTTGGTTTCAGTGTAGAGAATTTCTTCATGTTTCTTCATTTTGGAAGAAGTTGAAATACATCAAAGCTTTTGGGTTTATGACTCTTAGACATGAGGCACCTTTTAGGCCACAAAAGTGCAGTGCACGGTAACATGTGCTTGTATTGAGTGTTGAAACCTATTGAAGTAAATTAATTTATGATTCATTATCCATTCCAAATATAGTTGTACTTTTATATGATGATATGACATAATATAAAATGACAGTTTGAGGACTTTATATATTGATTCATGTTTTAGGCACCCATGCCCGAAGCCTCCAAGCTGTTTCTTTGATATTCTTCGGCATACAGGTACCAGTTCGGTGTTTACAGCTGTCTTGATGGCAGGAATGATTAGTGCAGCTTTAAAGTCCCCCTCCACTCAAAAATATGTTTTTCTTCTTGTTCCTACAGTTGTGTGTTTCACAATCACAATTAGTTTGGAAGCCATTCCCGGTCCAGTTTGCAGCTTACACAAGTGTGATGAGGAAACTTGGAGCCTCCAGTGCACAAACACTGAATGGACTTTGAAGTGAAGTAGGAGACATCTTGTGTCCAGCTGTCAAACTTTTAAAATAAACAATATTTACATATTCATAGATTTTGGATTTTAATGAGGGGGAAGGAGGAGATGTGATTTTAAGGATTTTAACTTTTTTTTTGTGGAAAAAACATATTAGACAGATTATTGTCCCAAGCAGAGTATTTTTAGATGTCTGGAGGGGACCTTTAAGGCTGTAATGCTTCAATTTTGTTCCACTGGCAGTTAGCTTTGTGATATACAGTGCAAAAGTCAGCCAGAAGCAGTACCAGCACAGACTGGTACATACTGACTCAACTCAAAAAAGACACAATACCATAGCTGCAAGAGAAAAGAGTCCATCCTCCCATGGGTTTTGGATGATGGAGAGTTAGATGTGACCCTATTTATGCAAATAAAAGTTTGCTGTGGGCTATCCAAGCATTTCCACCCACTTTAACCCGGGCGGCTGTGGCTCAGGAGGTAGAGCGTCTACTAATCGGAAGATTGGCGGTTCGATTCCCGGCTCCTCCAGTCCGCATGTCGAAGTATCCTTGGGCAAGATACTGAACCCCAAATTGCTTCTGATGGCTGTGCCATCAGTGTATGAATGTGTGTGAATGGTTAGATTTCCTCTGATGGGCAGGTTGGGACCTTGTATGGTAGCCCCTGTACCCATTCAGCGTATGAATGTGTGTGAATGGGTGAATTGTAGTGTTAAAAGCGCTTTGAGTAGTCGGATGACTAGAAAGGCGCTATACAAGTACAGTCCATTTACCATTTAAACGACACATTAAACCTCAGGAGAAAAACACAAACTCTCCTGAAGAGCTACATCCAGAGAAAGCCTGATGCCCAAATATATTTGAATCCTTTCACCTCCTTTACACCCGCCAGACGCCACGAAGATAACATATAGGTCAGAGGATCACACAGTTTACTGAGATCACATTCCATAACTTCTGGGTGTTGAAGTTATTTAAACTCTTTACAGCTCCCTCTCACTGCCATTTGGACTCTCCAATGTGTGAAATTGCCTGGCGCTGCCCTAATTGCACTGAACAAAAGTTATCCAGCTATGGTTGCTGTGGTTTAGATTAATTTTCATTACAAAATAGAAAAACACACACAACGCACACAATGAGTTCAATCGGAGCTTCCCACCTATATGCATGATGCAGTGAGAGGCCACCTCATCCTTAGCAAATGATTGATTACTTTGGAGAACACACCCAGAAGTGAACACAAGGTAAAGGTGGCTGGGCGTGGATGTTCTGTTGAGTTACAGGAGAAGAGAGAGAAGGGGAGAAAACGACCACCAAGAAGAGAAGAGGAGTAAGGGAAAGAGAGAAGGAAACAGAAAGTCAGGAGCAGGGTTGAAAAAGATAGAAAGATCTGGAAAGCGGTCTGTGCGGTGTGGTTTTGATTTCAGCTGTCAGTCTTCTGTCATCTTGGAGAATCAATTTCACATGAGCTGATGTACAATTCTCCACAGAGCTCCCCTTGGCTGCCTCTCCTCTCTCTTTTCCTTCACCCCTCCCTCATCTTTCCTCTCATCTCCTGTTCCTCCTCTCCCATCACTTTGCTCCCCCCAAATTCTTATCTCCTCTCTTTTAATCTTTTTCTGACCACCTCCTCTTTTCTCATCCTTGCCTCCTTTCCTATGCTCTTTTCCTCTGGTTTGCCCCTTCTCTGGCCTCCTCTCTCTTCTCTTTTTACCACATGTTCCTTCTTCACTTCATTCCCCTTGTTTTCCTTTTCTCCTTTCTCATTATCATGCTCTTGTCTTCAATTTTCTTTTTTTCCCCCAATGGCATAAAGAAAGGGTAAACCACAGGTCAAACAAAGCAGCTGCTGGATAAAAATTACAGGATATACAGTCAGTCTAATCGAATGTATACTGTTTGCTTTTGGCCTCTAAAATGTTATACAACATTTTCTCACTGCAAATGAATGAGAGAAACTCCCAGCTCAATGGATACAGGCTGTGTCCACGACATTAAGTTTTATAGGATAATAAATTAAGTTAATTATGATGGATGTGTTGCAGTATCTTTGCACCATGATACTTTAACATGCATTGATGTAACTGTGTAATGTGGTAATATAGATCAAATGGAATCCCCAATCCATCAACAGGAATGTATGGGCTTGTTTTTATACTGTAAAAGTTAAATTAACGCTATCAGCCTTCCTAATCTTTAAGACAAATAAATCTGCTGTGTTTTAGTGGTTTGTTAATTTTGTTTTTACTGTATCTGGCCCATCTCTCTCCTCAGTTTTCAAAATTTTGATATCTAACCTTTTCTCTTTAAACACAGACAGTAAAAGGAGCATGATGTTATAATGTCAGGGCCAAATGTGGAATTGTGAAAATGCGATGGATGAGGAGATAGTGGCTGTACTACATCCAGACATAGTTTCTGTTTTTATCATTTTTTTTCCTCTTACATTTTTCTTTTTACCTCTGTGTGTCTTTTCCAACTCCTCTGCCACCCACATCAGCTCTTGCTGGTATAGCCTCCTAACTACATGTTCAATTTTGATATTACAATTCTGAAAAAAAGGTGTAATCTTCTCATCAAGTATCAACCAGTTGTTCACACTAGGATTTGCATGTTAACCCAGTATAAATCATTTATTTTCACACTGGTGCCACTGCTCTCGGAAACTGTTTGATGCTACATTAATATCTGAAATATTATTTCTTCCCTGAATTTAATCCCCAAATGGGCTGCTTGATAAATTCCAGAAGGACTGTGAAAACAGAGCATCCATTTACGGGAAAAGATCTGAACAGACACTACTGATCATCTGTGGAAGAAACACAAAGATACAAAAAAAAGAGCAAATATCTGCCCTTTACTTTCTCTGAAGGCTCATCAGAAACAGATGTCGGAATATCCCCACGTTTTCTACAAAACATCCTTAAAATTGTGTTGTTCATACACAGAGTATATAGTCATTGACAGCTGCACAGTTGCATTTGTGTATTTTTTTCATGTTTGTGGTTATGTAATGTTAGACAAGTCTACATACATACAGCTGATGATTATAGCATCCAGGACTCTGCTAGATCTGGAGCTGACAACAGCTTGTTTGTGCAGCAATCACTCCCTTAACAAGCTTCAGGCACACAAGGTGAGATCATAGTGTAAGCGCACACATACACACACGCATATGCACGGTCCCCAACAGATGTGTGGAAGCTTCATGAATAGGAAGTCTGCTTTAAGTCAGGGCACCACTCGGCTGGACCAGTCTCGCTGTGAAAACAAACATCCCCTGAGCTGTGAGCAATCCAATGATGTAACAGCTTTGATCACCCAGTGAGGGCAAGGTTTGCTCAAGGGTCAGTGGAACACGGAATCCAATCAATAAACACATTACTCACCTATCTACATCACACATACAGACAACGGGGGTGACCGAAACATTTGTGCTTCACCCAAAACCTAAACCAGGCTGAGCTTTCTCTTAGCACCAGTCACTTCCTCTGAGCTGCCACTGCTTGACCCTTCGCACCTGCTTTCTCTTTACTGCAGTGAGCACAGCACTATGTCTGCTTGAGCAATCAGAAGTTGGTCCCTTCAAACATTGGGTGTAATTTCCACACACGGCAGAAATTTTAACCCCAGCACCCATTCAACCACTCTTCCCGTGCTTTTCCAGGTACAGTTTGTTAAGGCAGCAGCAGCCCAGAGGTCCCTTTACCTAACCACATTCCAGGTCCACCTGGTGAACCCCGAGGCATTCTCAGTCTAGACGAGATATGGATGTGTAATCCCTTAAGTATGTTCTGGGTGTACCCTCAGATTCCCGCATAGTAAGATGCTCCCAGAATACCTCCACTGGGAGGCATATGTGGTGCATCCCCAGCAGATGCCTGAATCACCTCAACTGGTTCTTTTTGATGCAAAAGTGCAGTGCTTCTACTCCTCACTCTTGCCTAATGTATGTGTCTCACCCTTTCCCTAAGGGTGAGCCCAGGGACCCTGCAAAGGAAAATGTATGTTTTATGCTTGCATCCACAATCTTATTCATTCAGTCCCAACCCACAGGTTGTGATCGTAGGAGGACATACAGTAGCACTTTCAGGATCAACTTGATACAATGTATGCAGATCTCCAGACATTGCAGCAATCCTCTATTCAATCATCTGCCAGCATCTTACCCTCATTTGTGATTAAGACCCCAAGATTGGAAAACTTAAGTCCATGACTAGCACATTCAGTAACAAAATACCACTTGATTTTAAGATCCCAGACACTACAAGTTTATCCATCTTTGCCAACATGAGGATTGATGTCTCCCCATGACGTCTCAAGTTGGAGCCATGTCCAGGATCCCACCTGGGGATTCCAAGAAGGCTATGTTCTCTGAACTCATCCGATTGAAGTCAGAGCTTTCCTTTCTGCATCAGGCATCGCTAGAAGTGATAATCTCATACACATAGGGAATGTTGAGTATCCTCACACCACCTGGTGGTTCTCACCATGGACAGATCCAAATATGGAGAGATTTAGGTTCCTACGAAGAAGTCCAGAACCAGTGCTGTGAATACAGGTGTGCTGAACAATATGAAGTCAGAACTGCACGTGTGCCTTCCCCAAAAGAGAAATTACACCCCATTTTTCATTATTCATTTTGCATAGCCAGGGTTCAGTCCGTTCAAGCACCCTTCCCAGGACTGTCTCAGAAATTGTCTCTAGGCAGTAATTTGCCATGGGAGATCCACCAGAGCCTCTTGCTCCCTGACAACACAGTGTTGCAGGGAGCATTTTATGACCTCTAATGACATCACATGATGGGACATTTTACTTCCAAGTTCTTCATCTGTATCTAGTGTTCATCTACTCAGACCTACATATTATGTAAATTATGATTTGCATATAACACATTCAAATATCTTTGTATACTGTGAGCTATCTTTTATGTAAAAGCTTTTGGCCATTAAAAGATTGTTCACTCTAGTTGTCAATAGAGAACCAACATTGCTACGTTCTTCCCCAAAGAAGTAAGGTCATATTAAATAAATAATTAAATACATAATAAATCAATTATTGTATGTCATTGCTATAAATAGGGTGTGCACCAAAACTGTTGTTTTAATGTGGCTCCTTATTTAATCTTCTTAAAGTGCCATAGAGTAATAGACAAAAAGGTTGATTTGATCATTAGTAAATGTCATGGCCAAACTACCGTATTTCCTCAAATAGTGGCCAGGGCCTTTATTTACCTCAACCGCAGAGGGTACCAGGCCTTTATTAGAAGCATATTAGCTCATATTTTAGTATGAAGTCTCCTTGTTTTCTGATCTGCTTCCATTTGGTCTTTTTTTTGTTACTGCATTATGCTGTTATTACAAACTCAACACTTCCTGTATCCATTTCAAATTAAAATTGACATAATCCCTTCATTTCCTGTCTTTTATTGTGAAACATTTGCAGGCATACCATATGCGACAACAGCCGGACAGGATTAAAGGATGACAAAGTAAAGTGGATCAGAATGAATGAATCAGGGTTTAAAATGCTACCATAGTGTCAGTTTGAACCATGTCAAACATACTGGGTACATTTATTGGAAATATTCTCTTAAGACACAGTGTATAACAGTAGATTACAATATTGCGAGGCCTTTGAAATTTTGAAGAGCTGGCTACAGTACCAAGAATTGCCTTCCAAAAGTATAATCTTAAAAGTTAACTTATCATCAATACCATGTAAATCTACACATACAATCAGTTTAACTTGTGTGAAGTATGACCAGTCATGTACCAGAGGGTAAATACGCCCGGGTGTCACAACATTAAAACAATACTGCAGATAGAAACATTAATAGCCATGCCTATTTACAGCAGAGTCAGATGTCTAATAACGATCAGATTCAGCTGCAAGCAAAATTCAAACTCAAAAAATAGGAGCTTGGATATCACCTGGGATCACCGCTGTTGTGATATTGCTGCATGAGGCAATGGTACCTTATCACACTATTAAGAATTTTATAAATGACCCCTAGCTGTATCATTTTGATTGTTTGTGTTTCCATAGAAGGCGTATTTGAAATCTCATCTGTAGGAGCTCAGTGTCTTCCTGAGGTGAAAGAAACAACACCTCATCTTTAAGGAATTCATTCCCTCCAGTGTCTCACTCTGTCTGCTGGGCATCCGGATAAGGAATGACCTAATACATACAAAGACACATACGCACATACACTCCTTTTTTGTATTTATTTCTTCTGCTGGTCATTGACAATGTCAGACTATCCAGATTCATACTTTCCTTTGGGTTGGTCTTAAAAGACCAAAGCACAAGGACAGACAGCTGATGGGATATGTTTACTGTTTTTAGAATATTCTAATCAAGATAGGGCAATACTAAAATACTTCATTAGATACAACAGGAATATTTATTTCAACTGTGGTGGTAACAGTGTCTTCTTGAACTGCCGATTACAAAGGGTTACTTTGGCTGAAACCTTCACTGGAAAGCTGATGGGCCTCTTTGGGTATCATAATGAAGAAGATAAATGTACCGTATGTCAAAGGCTACACTGCACTGATAAATCAGTCTCTCTGGCATGCGCTTGTGGAATTAATGAAAAACACTTCACTAATGGCATGCCGGCACAGTCTGATTCATCTAAACCCCTGCTTATATCATTCTCCATGTGGATTTGCTATTCTTCCTGTAAATACCACACATAACCGTCTCTGTTGCCCTATAAAAAAAAATACCTCTACAGTACATGCAAATGAACAGCAGAGCGCACTGTGCTTGTATGCTTGAATTTACATTTGCTGTTATTTGCTACATGAATGAATTCAAGCAATAGAATCCTAATTGAAAAGTTAGTGTCTGTCCTAGGCATAGTCCAGTCAGGGTCACCATGACAAGCTTAACCTCAAACCAATTCAGAACCCAACCATTAATCCAGACTGAAAGCTGCTTGAATATAAATGGTGAATCGATTATGTCTGTTGAGCCAAGGCTAGTTGTTTCAATACCTGGACAATAAAGGGACATAATATTAAAATAATAAACAATAATGTGAAAAGTTTTTTTAGCTACAGCAGCAACATAGATCTAGAGATGGCAATGCTTTTTAGTCCACCACATTGGTCCAGAGTAAAATACCTCTTATTTTTGTACAGATTCATTGTCCTTACATGATGATTTGTAAAAATATGGTGATCCACTGACTTTTCATCTAGTGCCATCATCAGATCAAACTTTTAATTTGTCCAAATGCTGGTTTATGACTTAATACCTCAAAAACAAATGATGTTCCCGTCAGCCTTAGCTGTACTTTGTGTTTAGTTCTAATTAGCAAATATTAGCATGCTAATTTGCTAAACTAAGATAGTGAACATAAATATAATATCTGCTATCAACATATTAGGATTGTCATTGTGAGCATGTTAGCATACTGCCGCATTTACCTCAAAGCACTACTGTGCCTAAGTACAGCCTTAGTGCTACCTAGCGCAGCTAGTGTGGCTATATGAGACTTTTAGTCTTGTTTTGCTAGCAAGCTTTTCATTTAAATGGTCAAACTTGTTACAAATGGAAAACCGGTTTACAGCAGCAGTCACAGTGTGTGTGTGTGTTTCTCATGGTGTGGACTGAAAAGTTTTCCCAGACATTAAGATGGTAAACTGATTTCACTTACTGTAACATGTCAACTTACCTGTAACCAATGAGTTCAGCATCCTGACTGGGTTCAGGACATTTTTTGCGTTAAGTTTCAAGCTCAGGTATGAGTATTCTCAAATGTAATTTAATAAGAAAATTATCTCTCTCTCTCTTTCTCTAATTGGCTCTCTACCAGTCATCAGCTTCGATGCTTGTCGTGTTTTAGAGTTAGCATTAGCTTGGCAAGCTAGTGGTCAGTAATAGTAAGTAAAAACTTGCTAAAGGATGAACTTCTTAAAATTCACAATGATTCAGAGAAGGCCATTCCATTGTCAAAACATTATGACCTTGTTGTGACAATAAAAATCGTTAACCTTCCTCCACATCTCTTAAAAAGCATCACAATCACCTGTACAAAGTTCTGTTCTGGATTATAACTGTTTGGACTGTCAAGTTCAGCTGGGAAAGACATTTTGGGGTTAACAACTAATTAATCAGGCCAATATTCAGAAAACAAACTGATCTACTAACCAGTAAGGCCAATAATTTAATATTTTGAGATGCTGTTGCATGCTGGTAGTTGACTGTAGCGTGTTTATGGCTACTAAAGTTTTGGCTAATCCACAAGTAGAAGTTATAATGCTATATATTGTGTGCTGGTGGGTAGGCCATGCCATATTCTGCGTTGGTCTATTGCCATTGTCAGATTATTTATTTCTTGTGTGAGAAAGCCTTTCCAAAATAATCCTATATCTTTGTCCTTGAAGTAGAAATAATATTAACAATAACAAAAATAGAACCTCAGATCAGGTTCAGGTCTCAAATTCTGCAGGGCCAAGTTTAATCAGGTTGAGTCTGAAAGGTGTGGGTCCAGGTAGGGTTAGGGTTTCAGTTTTAGGCCCATGCAGAACTCTAATGTGAGAGAACTTTAATTTGGAAAAAGATGCAGTGTGTCTGTGCTGTTTTACACATAAAACAATGCCACATCATTGCAGTGCAAACAGAAGAAGCATATTTCATTGAACACTGATCACTGGCCAGTGAGAGCAAGGAAGAGTAGCATTGATATTTTCAGCCAGTGGTCCAGGAGGATCTGGAGTCCCAGTCAAGAGTTTAGCATTGTTCCTCACTAACAGAAAGTGAGGAAGGAAAGGAATGGGTTGTCAAAAGAAAAGAAGGAAGGATACATAATTACGATGGAAGCAAACTGACATTATATACTCTTTTGTTACATTCATCACTGTCTTTTTATCAGCACAGCTCCTTAGGTGCTGAAAGGACAGTCCCCACTATATTCACTGACTAATATGAGGGATACCACGGAAACTACTGGTCAAATCAAGGAATAAATATAAATTATACAGGCAGAGAATAGGCGTTCTTTTCAAATTTTAGTGAAACCAAAAAGTTCATAGTGAAACTGTGGGCCTTGATTGATTATTATAGATTTAGTTCACAAGTTCAAGTGTCCGACATCTGTATGCTTTGAATGACTTTCTGTTGGGATTATGCTTCACTAAGCATGCAACGAATAAATACACTTGGAACAAGTTGGTTTGAACTGACACATTTGTAGAAACACATCGGTTGCGTGAGACGAACAACTGATAACTGAACTCCAGAAGCACTTAAAAAATGCTTTCAGTGTGGATTGCCCATAAGAGAGGAGAGCCCAATTGAGACAAATTGAGAGGGGAAAGACAGATAAAGAAAAATGGCGAGGGGAAGGAAACTAAGAAAGATAAAAGGAAGCAGAAATGTTGAGAGAAGCCAAAATCTTACAGACCACATATAAAGCACTGATATGTGGACATGCAAGTTTTTGTTTCATTGTTTTCTATCTGTATAGTTGTTTACAAGGTATGACATGCATGCAGTCTTTACCCTTCTCAAACACTGCTGGTATGTTATTGACTGTATCTGCCTTTGTCCAAGGTGTTTCATTCTTTTATTGACATATTTGGCAAAATTAACAGTTGGCGTGCAAAGCGCTCTTACGGCAACTGCTATCAATTTGGTCAGACACACAAATTATATAACAATTTATCGCCTCTTTGAAGATGTAATGTTCAATGTATTATACTGCCGTGACGCAAATGGCAGCTCTGCAGTGCACATATCAAACAGAAATTGGGAGAAAGTGCACCCAGATAGTTAATTAGTTCCTCCTTCTTTCACGCAATCACCTAGTCTTCCTCCTAGTCAACAATTACCTCTTCATATCCAATGGGATGTTGTTCTTCAGAAGTTAAAAACAATCCTCTCTGTGTGGCCAGTCATCATGGTCTGGTCGTGGTTGTGACCAGCATTGCAAGAAACCAGAGTGAAGGGTTTGTCAGTGATCTGGTGTTATTGTGTTGCTGGTCTCTTTGCTTTTTATTCAATGAAAAGGTAGACAACCAAGTCCAGATGGTATGTTAAGGTTTTAGCTGCCAATTGTGTGTGTGTGTGTGTGTGTGTGTGTGTGTGTGTGTGTAGCTGCCAATTACAGCTAGTTACAAGGAAGCTGTCTGCTTTAACTGAAGTGGATGAATTCCCAGGCAGCCCATAGTGAAACCTGTTATAGGATGGAGAAAGGAGAACATTTAAGCCCAAGTGTTTACCTTTATAGGCAGCATCTGTGTGTTTGAGCGTAATTGTGTGTGTATGTGTGTGTGTGCATTTCTGCGGCACTGTAAACTTCCCAATTGCTCGCTCCCTCTCTGTGCCCCGCTCTTGTTTTCCTCCCGCCCCTCTCCTCTCAGTTCATCAGGTTCATGATATGCGCCTCTCTAAACCTCACTTCTGTGTTAGTGGATAACAGCCTTTGCTGTGAGACATAGTGCTACTGTAGTAGAAGAAAAAGTAAAAAAAAAAACAAAACGTAATATATTTGGGGGGGGGGGGGGGATTGTGTGGTGAATGTAGTTTGGGGTGATGCAAATTGCTTCCACGCCTCCTCACATGCCATATAAATCACACAGCCCATTTTGACTTGGATAAATGAAGCTTCTTGTCTCTGAGGCTGGTAACTCTGCAGTTTGTTTTAGCTTCTGTCATATAATCTATATTCAAACCTTTATTTAAAAATGCTCATTCTATTATCTCCTCAAAGGAATAGTTCACATTTTGAGAAATGCTAATTTCCCAGAGTGAGAAGAAAGGATCGATATCAGTCTCATGATTGTGTGTTAGGTACAGAGCTGGAGTCAGGACGTGGTTAAGCATAGCTTAAAGAGCTGAGGCAGTTGAAACAGCTAGCTTTCAAAAACATCTACCAACAGGTAGCTTACCTACCTACAGGTTAAACAGATGAGATACAATGTGTTAATTAGTCAGTTTTAGATATTTTTCAACTCTGGACAGAGCCAAGCCAGGTGTTTTCCCTGTCTCTAGTCTTAGTGCTAGACTAAACATGTCCTGACTCCAGCTCCATACTTAATGCACAGAGACTGATATCAATCTGATTCTCATCTCACTCTCAGAGAAAGAAAGCAAATAAGCATATTTCACAAAAAATGTTTAACTGCTGGTATACATTTTCTAGAAATTAACACAACATGAGTGTGTTAAGCTAAAAGAAGACTCATAAGGAGGGTTTTGTCATCTTATTTTGGCAGTGGTGTGGCGTCTTTGCAAAATGCCTGGCATGATAAAGTATACACCAAATATGAAAAAATGGTCGCTCGTGAGTTCAGTATACTTTTACCTCTTTTGTTGTATCTGTTGTCTGATCCACAGTAAAAACATTATCATCTTTAGAGCACCTGTCATTTCCATTAAGAAGCAGAAAAAAACAGCAGTGGATTGGCTGGAAGGGTCAACACACACACACGCGCGCACACACATATGCACACCAAGGGTCTGGGCCTGCACAACTGAACTGACGACAGCAGGCACGACTTCAAAAGGTGAGACATCCCATAACTCACATCAGTCTCCTGGCAATCCTTGATTTTTCCAACCAATCAGACTTTAAGAATGCTGAGGGTAAACAACTCCAGCTGAATGACAAGTTTCTCAGAGTGTGCCCCCCTCCCCCCTAAAACTGGGTCTCCACAATCTGTGTGTGTGGTGTGTGTATGTGTGTGGTGTGTCCACATTATTGCTCTGCATAGGACAAGATTTTCCGCTGTAGACAGACTCTGTTTTATTTGACCAAATTTAAAAAGATGATTTGTGTTACCTTTGGTCATGTTTGGTATCTTGTGCCCAGTGTAGGTGGTAAAACACTTAGTGTGGACTACATTTATTCAAAACTAGCCATTCTTGTTAAATCTGCTAACATAAAATACTCTACATCAGTTTGACTACAAAATCTGAACTTTAAGAGTCTGCTTACTATTTTTTTCCAGAGCTTTAAACCACATCCCGTCTTCAGCAGATGGAATTTGCTCCATCATGGAGGTACTGTACTCACTCAAGAAACCAAGTATGCAACCTCGGTCAAATGATAACAGGTGGTCGTAAATGGGGAAAGGTGATGCATGGAGATGTGGTTGAACGCTCCATAAAAAGTGAGCAAGTGCACCTTGGGTTAAGATTTGTACACTACTGTCCCAAGGTGAACTTTCAATCTAATATATGTCATCCCTATGACAACATGAGCCATAGCCTATCAGAGGCAAACCAATCCAAAGAAGTTAAAGGTACCTCATGTGGTTTTTTGGCAAAGCAAAAGTTACGTTTACATTCAGTGCTACCCACCAAAACAAAACAAAACAACAAAAAAAACATTTCCTTCCTCATAAAGTGTTTGCTTTTACTTTTTTCTTAAAAGTTTGAATCTGGCATAGTTTACATCCATGTTTACTAGCTTGCAGTCTTCCTCTTCCCTGCCTTTGTTGGTTCATTGCTGCATTTCTTGACACATTACTGCCACCTGTAGATCAGTGGAATAGTGTGAAACCATTGGCAGGAACGTGTGACTTGCATCATGTATATGTGTGTCCTCATGCACAAGACCAACAAAATGGGGACCCACTCATAAAAAAATGCTCCATAGCGCTACTAGAAGGCAAAACATCCCCGGTGTACCTTTAATCACTGCTCCACAGAAAAACCTTAAAATCTGAAGTTCTAGTCTGAAAGTGGAATTTCATGGATGTTTTACCTATTTCCACTAGGTTTGTGGGTAGACTGCCTGCACAAAAACAAGTAGATCCGTGCCTCTAGATTGCCATAAATAAAGTGCCATACATTTTAAATAATCAATTTCAATATCATACTTTTACTACCACATTAACAGTATCTCAGATAGTGGCTGCCTAAAATCTTTGATGCCTACCGAGTAGTAATTAGGCTGGAATTTTCTGCCTCAGGCATATTTACTGATTTCGCGAAATAGATAGATGTACAACACTTCCCAACTCAACCTTTAACAGTCTACTAATGTCATTTTAGGATAAGCCGGTTGGCCTGTGCTGTAGAAATGAAATGCTGGATCATGTTCCTCAGATGGTGGGGAGTACAGACTGTTACACCATCTGAGAGAAAATACATTTCAATATGTTTTGAAAACTCTGAGCTACTTAAAATGTGCTCATTTTTTCTTGCGAATAGTTCAGTTGTCACTTCCAAGATGGGATAAATCATCAGACCTTCATTTTCCTTTTTTGATTCAAAGTGTCATCCGGCCGCTGTTTTGCCACAATCTGTGATCTTTCAATCTACAAAAGAATCATTTCTCTTTCACATTTATCTCACCAAACATTGAGCAATGGAGGCTTTAAAGAAGTTGATTGACAATTGTGTTGGAACCCCATGCTACAATGAAAAATGTCTTTTCTTTATGTACTGTGGCTCACAGTAAATCAAGGAGATCTTACTCTGTTAAAGTTTTAGCATCCTTAGGGAGGCTTGTGCATCTATCCAGAAGATGTGCTGGCAGAATAACCCTCTGAAGGGGCAACCTAGACAGAGATTTATGATGATGAAATGGCTATGCAATAAAGCCAATGGATGAAATAATCAGGTAATAATAGGTGATATGTAGAAATCCAAAAGGTTAGAATTCTTCACATAGTGTTTTCTTAGGAATTTTCAAGTTCATCATAACAGTCATAAGCTGGCCAAGTCAGCAGCCGTCAAGGGTGAAGTATTGCTCTGATTCATTTCCAGAATCAATTTCATTTTTTTAGCTGTCTGTCAGCAATCAACAGCACTAGAGAAACATTTTGTTTCTATGAATTTTTTTTATTCCCCTGGTGTTGAGTCATGTCCATAAATGCCATGGCAGCACACAGTGTTACACGTCTCCTTTGACTGAGATATTTGTTATAGTCGAATTAGGTGCACTTTCTGTTCCTTTGGCCAGCAGGCCACCCACATCAAGCATTCCTCTCACCATGACAGTGCGCTACGGGGTTCCTCAAACTGTTTTTAATGGGCTGCTCACTGCAGTTCTGCTGCTTCAGATGGTTTACAAAAGGGACTGGCAGGATAGATGGGATTGACAGCAAAGATTGGACAGATAGAGTGGATGGCAGCACTTGAACCTGCAGAATAATGTTATGTGTCTCAGTCCACCACAGTTCAAGGTGATCCAGAGGTGAGAAGGTATTTTCAGACACACATATCGATGCTGTGTTCCGCTGTGTTTTAGTTCATGACTTTGTGTTTGAGGGAAGGCTTGTTAAAGGGTTCATGAACAAACGGTTTTGAGCCAGTCTCCTCCTTCTACTTCACAACTTTTCAACATGTGAGAAAGGCGGTTTGGGAGTGAGAGCAAACAGGGATGTGAGAATATGAGTATGTGAGAATGGATCACCCATCTGTACTTGGCTAACAATTTTCTAATCACAGTCCATTTGACACTGCCAAAGGCAAAATACGTGCCTTGACATCAGTGATTGAGGTGAGGCCAAACATGCAATATGGTTCAAGAGAGCAATATAACAGACTTTCTAGTGGGGTTTTCTAAAGTGTAATGCCTGTTTATCACCACCTGGGCCTTCTTTTTGTAGTTTTGGACATATATTTCTATAGGTTATGATAGTTGGGAATAAGCCATAATTTCACTTTCTTACACTTTTTACAGTCTCACAAGGTGAAAGTAGCATGACAGTTCTAAAGTGCTCTAAGGGTGGAGGTTGGGGTGGGTGGCTGGGCTTACAAAGTGTCTGACTTTGACACTGGAGAGCACTGTCTGCACATTATCTACAAACATCTGACCTTTCTTTTGAGGTTTCTTTTTCACATGATCACAATGTTTCCTTAAAGGTGCAGTGTGTAGAATTCAGTGGCACCTAGCAGAATGGACTTGGCAGGAATGGAATATAATATTCATTCAAGTATTTTTTAATCAATGAAAAATAAGATTCGTTGTGTTTTTGTTACCGTAGGTGAGCCCTTTATATCTGCATCTGGAGCAGGTCCCCTTCCATGGAGCCCATCATGTTGCACTGCCATATTTCTATCCTACGGTGTTTCGCGGCCACCGTAGGGTATTAATTTGGTTGCAATCTGCAACCTCACCACTAGATGCCACTAAATCCTACACACTGGTCCTTTAACCTTAAACAAAATCCATTTCAATTACCTAAAATCAAACCTTGAAGAAATAATTAGATGTTTTAGGAAAATACACTTGTTCGCTTTCTTGCAGAGAAGAGCTCACTCTCATGACTGTCCATTAAATGTAGAGTTACAGCCAGGAGACAGTTAGCTTAGCTTAACATTCAAAGTAAAAGCAAGGGGAAACAGCTAGCCTGGGTCTGTCCAAAGGTAAAAAAAAAAAATCTGCCCACCACAACCTCTAAAGCTCACTATTTACAGCTGAACTTGTTTGTTAAATCTGTTCTGAATCCTCAAAGGTAATTTTTACTTTTCAAACCAAATCTGATGTGGTTGTGTTATCTGAGTAGCAGCTAATAGCCTCAAGCCACTAGCCTCAAGCAGAGTGCAGGCTACTGAGGTCTCCCTCTGGAGCCACAAAAGACTTTAATACATATGCTGTAGTAGGCTACTCTCCAACACCTGGAAACAGCCTTTGATGTGTAAATTCGGAGGAGTTCCCCTTTAAGTGGGAGAACTTGTTCAGGTCAAGAAATAGTATAGAAGCAATACAGACTAGCCAGCTCAGAAGCACGTTTTAATACTTACTCATTAAAGTGCTATTCAAACATGTACCACGCTGTTCTGCTGGAGTGGTCATGAGGGGACTTACAGTAAAACAAAAAAGCAGCCAATCGACATGTCCTGCCCCTTGGAATTAGTGGTCTTACAGCAAGGCATGACAGAGAAGCATGAACAGGAAATTGTTTAACCCCTTCTGTCCTGTGTTTTTCTTGCCGTCTGCTGTAGCTGAAAGGGAAAATAAATTGCTCCCATGGTGTTTTCTCTTATTTCTTCAGCCACAAAAAGATTGAATTTGTGCCATGAATGGTTAAAAATGAGTGCACATCCAACCTAAGTCATATTCTGTGACACTGGACTGTTTTTATTAGACTCTTTAAGTATGTTTTTGTTAACCTCATAAAGACCCTGCGGTATGAGACAGTTGTGGTAAACATGGCCAGTTTGTAAGTAGTTAATAAATCCACAAATCTAAACTGAATTGCTTTGCGACGTTGCGATGCTTAGACAGACCATAACTGTATATGAAGATTGATGCCAGTCGCATTTCCCATTTAGAGCTCAACTTGTTCAGATATTGAGAGAATAACAACATATTTCCAAACTGCGTTCTCCAGTGAGGTTTCAAACACTGTTTCCTTTTTATACGCCTCCTTACACGCCAGACAGATATTCCAACCGGCTTTGCAATTAATATGCTAAGCGGGGCAAAGCCTCACAATGTCACTTTTCATTTACATCTCCAGGACTGTTTATATCTTTCACTCGTGTGTCAGTCTCTACACTGGGTAAACACCTCACTCTGACAGCTTCTACACACCTTTTTTCATCCTTGTGCTCTCTCCATGACTCCGTGGCACTTGGCCTACTGTTTACCAGCTGGTGACACAGGCCAGGGTTGACACTGAAGACATAGGTGACCACCTGAGAGCACCCATCACTCACACATACACGTATTTACACACACGCAGAGGCAAAGCTCTCGTGGAAGAAAGGCGCAGGTGACCACCTCGGGGGTCCATCACTTCACACATATCAACACACACACACACACACACACATATTGTATAAATACACACAGACAGGCACTGCTTGTGTAGAGGAGGGTCACAGATGACCACCTCAGAGCACCCATCACTTCACACACCTTCGCGCACACACACACAGACTTGGCTTTTTCAAGCAGAGGGTTTTTCCCCTTTACAGTGAAACACACACCCCGGTGGCCAAATGCCCTTTTGACGTACGCAATGCCAGCTGGGAAAACATAGCTAGCTGCATGTGTCACCACCAGGCTGGGCAGCAGGAAAGGAGCCCTGAAGATGAGGCGATGGAGGAGGAGGAGGTGGAGGTGTGGGGTCACAGGGTTGCTTCTCTCTCATGTGAGAGGCGCAGGTGATCAGATGTCATCCCTGATTGTAACTGTTCAATCGACTGCAGTTTTTTGTTTAATGTTGTTTGTAAATATAAACATATTCTTAAAATATATTTTTTATTTTATTTCAGTTTATTTATTTTATAAACTGAAAGATGGTGGTGACTAGGTGGATAATGCAGGTAGTTAAAAACATGCCCAATTATTCTTTTTTTCAATCATGTTATTTGCACATTCATTATTTTGTGATTTTGTGTTACGCAAGTGTTTCAATCCACTTCGATTTTATTGTTGCTTTTCTAAGGTTTTGACTCTGTTTTAAAGCGTGTGATTGTTTTATTACCCTGTAGATGACGTCGAGACTTTTTTTAGGTGTTAAGACGATTGCACACAAGGGTTATGCAAAATGTGGGAGAGGTAGAGCTGCAGTAGAGGTGAGAGAAAAGTCATAGCTAAAAGGTTTAGCATTTTGAATCTGCTGGGAAAAAGTGGGGTGGACAATGAATGTGTAAAACTCTACCCTCCCGCAGCATCTACTGTCAAGGTGCCCTTGAATAAAGTACCAAACATCCAGCTGCAACAAAGCAGTTGAAGACTGTGAATGGGCTGTATGTGTAGACTTGTGTCAGTGTGACACAGAACATGCTGTTCTTTTTGTCTGTCTCTGAAATAAATGAAGGTTAATGGCTGAGTAAGAACATAGGTTTTTCTCTAAGCTGGTGTGAAATAAATCATGATCACTCATCCAATCATTCAGTTAATAAAATCTTTTGATATCTGAACATTTGATATCTTTTAAAAATGATTTTTTTCAGTGATTTGACTAACAGACTCCTTAAAAAAGGAAAGATATTAATTTAACTATGAAAAAGTCAACTTCACTTTTCATCATCAGCACTGGAAAACTATTGTGTTTGTTGCTGTGCAGCACCTGACCTTTAACTCTCATGGATAGCCCTTACAGGTACATATTGTACTTAGAGTGTGTGTTGTGGTCGAACATAGCAGTGCTCATCTCTTGCACTTTTTGTTGAGATGTCTTTTTTCAAAGCAGCACAGAGCTATGTCTAATGTCAACCTCCATTAATCTACCTTTTCAAAAGTAGACATAACAGGCATATGCCTGTGCAGTACACTTTATTTAGCCCAGGGGAGGAGGCCTTATTTTACCTCAAAGTAGTTTAAAAACGCACATTTGAATTCACTAAATCATGCACAATTTTTACAGTTGCCCAACCCTCTGTGTGTACTGTTGTCAAGTCCAAATGACAGTTAAAGGGTTTTGATTTAAATTGTGATCTTTATAACAGTCAGAAAAGTTCATCTTAGTAGTACTCTCAAAGTAAAACTTTTTAAAAAGAGAAAAACCAGACACTAGCAGGCAAATGCATTATAACATTTCATGTAGCATTTTCTCAAATTGTACATGAATCACTTTGGGGTGACATTCTTGGTTGAATTATGCCATCTCAACAGAAATGTCTCTTTCTCTGTGCCACAGAAACACTTTTGAGCTTCGTGGATGACATCTTGTCTGGGGCCAGGTCTCCGTGTGTGATGTTAGGGGACATCCCCAACCTCCTGTCCTCCTCCATCAGCATGATTATTCGCTGTCTCGAGCCTGACACCACGTACATGTAAGTTACTCACTTTTTTTCTCATGAACATGTCAACTAAACAAACATACATAAACTAAATGGGCCCAGTCTAGCTCTCAGTCCATACTACATACTCATTCTAAGCAGGTTTTGAGTATGTTGTGTGTTCTCAAGGACAAAATTCTCAAAAAAGTCAGCATGCATAACAAAAAAAACTTGATTTTTGAGTGTGTTGTTGATCGACACTATTGTCCCACAATGCAAATTAGCATTATTGTGAATGTGGTTAGACAGCTCTAGAAAGATCATAGAAAAAAAACAAAAAAATGTTGGCTAAAGTTTAGTAGGAATTGTCGCATGGTAAAGTATGTTGATTTCTTATATACCAACTGCAAAAACAGCATACTATGAAGATTAGTAGTACATAGTACATACAATTAGTATGTATTATGGAACACAGCAAAGGTTTATTTGCCAGAAACAGTATGTGATGACAGTTGCTGTAGGTAGCAGCATACAAAGTGACTGATTTCTGTGCACACAGGAGGCAGTGGGAAATAGCCCGGCCAGCTTCATCAAAAGTGCCTTCCGACATCTCTTACACGTTGGTGTATTTAACATATGAGGGAATACAAATAGAGATTTTGTCGTTTAACAAGCAGTTAGTTTCCACATTTAAAGCTATAGTCTAAGTCTTTGCTGTCCATATTTATTAGGCCCAACCAGCAAATGTACCAACTGTACAGATTTCATCTGTAGCTAGCTAGCAACCTACACACTGAGCATTTGTGTGTGGAGCAAGGATGTATTATAAGAACTGGATACCAGACTCCAAGATGGCAACAATTCATTGAATGGAAATTGCTCAACAGTGCATAAGCCAAAAAGTGTATGTGCTTCCTGGTTTGCTTCTGTGTTGAACAGCTACTTTGTCAGAAAGTGCAGCTGTTGTATCTGTTTACAAGACAGCCAAACCAACCCATGCTGTTTTAATAAAGAATGAAGACACAGTGTCAAATACATTGTATTTCCTTTGGCTGCTATACAATTAAAGTGTTGTTGAATGGATTTTATATGAAGCAGCAGCAGAAGGATGTTCCATTTGCTCTGACATGGTGTAAAGAGAGTGAATAGTGAGGTTGTTATTATATGCACTGGATTGCATGAATGGATAATTTCCCTGTGAATCCCTCATGCTTAGGTAGGTGATCTGAATCCAACACAGGAATGGCGGACTCCGCCACTATCAATAAAAACTGCTATAGAGAGATAATTACTGAATATAAATGCGTTGAATGGCTATTGATCACTTGAATTAAAGCCACTATGTGATTTATGTTATGTGATTAGAGCACCTTTTAAATTATTCCGATGTCAAATGGCGTGTATTGCTCCCTACCACAATGTATTTTATATATTACCACTAGGGGGCGCCACAGTTGAGAATATTTCAACTCCTTCACCAAGTTACTTTAATGTGCCTTAGCACACTATAAACTTTGCTTTTGGGGCAACAAAAACACTTAAGGTTGTGTTCATCCTACAATCTACAAAATTCTTAGTTACTGAGAGTAACTAAAGGCGACCTATTATACTCATTTTCAGCTCTATATTTTTATTGTGGGACTCCACTAGAGTAGCTTTGCATGATTCACAGAACTCCTTATTTATCTTATACTGGCCTTTTATGCAGCCCCCAGTTCAGCCTCTGTCTCTTAACAAGGAGTCTTAGCTCCTGTCTCTTTAAGGCTCCCCTCCCTCTCCCTCTCTGTTCTGATTGGTAAGCTTTCTGGAAGCCTATCAAGGGGCAGCTGTATCCGAGTCGTGTTAAGTTACTGCTGATGCAAACCCAACACTTCGTGCTTTACTGCTTCATATTAAAAGCTTTTAAATGAGTAAATAATGGGAAATTAAACATGTTCCTCATCAATTTAGCAGAGCTTCATTAGTGGTGCTAAAAACTGGTCAACCCAACAACATATGGAGATATTTGGAGCTCTTTGTTCAGTGGATGAGTTGGAAATAATGCAGGGAGGAATAGTACAAGCAGAAACAGCCACAGTGATGATGATGTTTGATGAAGAGCTGCACATGACCAGCACACCTCCAACAGGTAAACTACTTATTTTACTTTACCCTGCTGTGTAATGGAAAAACGCTCACAGTGTGTCAGCTCGACTGGAGTCATGTCACAGCGTGACTACCCCCAAAACAATGGAAAAATGCTATAATGCTAGCGGAGCAGAGCAGTGTGTGGAGCAGATGACCATATAAAGAAATCTGTCACAAGCTGATATCGGCTCGGGCCGAAATTAGAAAAAAAACGTTGGAAACCGAGCATTCAAAGCAGTCTGAGGCCGAAGGTTTTTGCACACAGGGATTGCTTCTACATACGTTTAGTATTATTTCCTTCTAGTGAGCCAAAGACGGCCATTAGGTCAAATACAGGTTAAGTTAGAAGTTCATGACCACAATATCTTTCCACATGTATTTATAGATCTTAGGGAAACATTGAGTTTATTTCCAAGTGAAGTTTTTACATAGTATACTAACCACTGACTAAATGTGTGGGGTGTGGCACTGATCCTTACTTTGACCAAGGTAATTCTGGGTAATTTCAGAGTGAGGGGTTAGAGTTAGGGTTATAGCTGAGGTAAGTTTTTGACCCAATATTAAGGGTTATCAAGTAGAATTAGAATCTGGGTAATTTGGGTTAATTTGGACTATTTTAGGTTAAAGTCAGTCCCCACAAAGATAGCGGACAAAATTATTCTGTATTTTTAGAACAGTATGGGTCTATCTGCAGACAGTTGTATATGCTAATAGTAAAAAGATTATTTATTCCATGTTACATTTAAGTTGTAAGAGTTTGTGATTTAGTGACTGTGATTTTCTCTGTACGCACATACACACACACACACACACACCGGATGCTCTGTACACATGCTGACACTTATCTCACAGACAGCCTGCCAGGAGGGAAACCACACGCACATCTCGGGGAGGAAGAGAATAAGAGCAAGGTGGAGAGGAAGAAATGAAGAAGAGGGGTAGAAAAGAGAGCCAGAGAAGCAGAGGCAAAGTTTGGGTTACAGAGAGAGAAGGAAGAAAGAGTGATAAAAAGATCAAGAGCTAGGAACAGAGGGAGAGAGAATGAAACAAAAGAGGTTAAAAAAAAGGGTAAGAGGCCCGAGGACGAAGCCTCTTTAAACAGTTTTGGTGT
This sequence comes from Scomberomorus guttatus, assembly GCA_038419695.1. Classification (NCBI taxonomy): domain Eukaryota; kingdom Metazoa; phylum Chordata; class Actinopteri; order Scombriformes; family Scombridae; genus Scomberomorus; species Scomberomorus guttatus. The sequence continues at coordinate 6,842,588 of CM076457.1, forward strand.
ATGTGGGCTGAATGAGCAGCTACACATGCCCTTTTAATCCCAGCATCAGCGGGACTCCTGCATTCTCTATCCTGTCTGGCAGCTCATTCATCTCTCCGAGCTGAGGCCTCGTCTCTCCCTTCAGGCTGCTGCACACTCCTTATATTTTCTATACAGACAAAGCCCTTACATACCTTGAGATCGGCGCCTTGTATGGGAAAAACACAATGTATTGTGTGGTGAGAGATATGTACATGCTATTATGTAAGCATGACACAGAAAAAACAAATCAAAAGTTCAGTCTTTGTAGACATGGGAAAGGTTACATTTAAAATCACTTGCTCAAGTTGTGTCAAGTTTGTATTATCACTGAAGTCTGCATTTAATCCACAGATTAGTTCATTAGCATTCTGATTGTCAAGATGTCAGCAGGGAATGTTCTAATAATTCATTTCTTGACCTTTTTTTCATTTGTAAATGCAACTTGAATAAAATCTCATGATATTTTATATTTTTTCTATTCTGTGTGGCTGCTTCATTCTTTGATGCTGCAGGTGGATGGAGTTTGTGTTTCAGCCACTAGGTGGAGATATTAATTCAGAGAAATGATGGCTTATTAGCCCTGTGAAGAAGTGTTTATTGTCAGTCTGGCACCAGTGGAAGTTCTGTATTGATAATGCAGGCTCCCATCTCCAAGGGGAGTCGTCTAATTGAATTACCAGCTGCAGGAAATGCAGCAGCTGCCAGCTAAGAGATTGTTGGTGCTGCAGATATCATGTTGGTACAGCAGATTCATCACACTCCATTGCTGGAGGCCCACGTGACTGGGTTTTGCAGAATGTTCTTGATTGAGAAAACAGTTTATCACTCACAATCAACAGCAGATACTGAATTGTTAATATTATTGTGTATGTGTGTGTGTGTGTGTGTGTGTAGGTTCCGACTGTGGGCAGTAGATAACACAGGGCGCCGCTCCAGTCCAAGTGAGGTCACCATCAAAACTCCATGTCCAACTGTGGATGACGTCAAAGCACAAGGTGAGTAAAGAGATACAGACTGAAGGCAGAAAGGTGAATCATCTTTCAGGCTGGTCACAGGTGGCTTACAGAGATGAGTTTCATTTTCCAACACTGTACACATGCTGAAGGTGATAGTGATACTAAAACAAAAGCATTTACATTCTGTCACATTTAATGTGAAGGCTTTGTGTACTTTAATATGGGTTTGTTATAAGTGGTTTAAAGGATTAATAGTCAGAGATGTTATATTAAAGGGAAAAATGTGTGAGGTTCACCTCCTTAATGTTCTAGTAACCAAATATAATGTAGCTACGGCTGATTTACAGAACAAACATCTTTTTGTGTTTGTAGTTTGCAAAATTTGACCTCAGAAAACAAATGTTGAGATCAGTTCATAGCGCGAGTCAAAGAGTCACATACAGAAAGCTTTCATCTCTCTTGATGAGGATATTGACTATAAAATATGTTAATCCACGTGGTTAAAAAATTCAGACTGCTGCTGATTTGAATCAGCCATTGCAAAAATGCGCCAGCCAGTGAAGTGTGATACCACTGGGCTTATGCTGTTGATTTGAATGTCTGGAAATACATGAATGGTGTGAAATACAATACTTCCAGTGTACTGGCTCTGTTTTGAACAGACTTTATTGGCATCATCAGGCAGAACAGGTGGATAAGTCCCTAACCTGTCAAGCCATGAAAAGCTTCCCATCAAAAAAAAAATTCTCCAACCACTTTGTATTTTAGAGGGAAATATTAATAATTTATTAATTTTAAAATGGTATTGATACCAAGATATGCATGTAAAATGACATCTGCCTTATAAATCTAAAATGTAAAGTGGCGTTACAGTGAAAAAAGGAAAGAGCATCACATGTCTGCTAATGGAGACGCCATTTGCCCTATTTGTCTACAGAAATTCTGCTGTAGAGTATGTACTGGACGGAAAAGTTCTCCACCCAAAGGAAGTAGCACATCAAACCTAAACAGTGTCTCCAAAGTGGTAGTGACATAGTTCAGTGTCCAGAGAAAGCTTATCTCCCTTAATCTTTGCTCTAGCAATCGAACTTCTTGCTGAGAGGATCCGCCTAGACCCTCTAATTCATGGTTATGATACAGAAAAATCTATTAATAAGATATCATTATATGCCGATGATGTTCTGTTATATATCACTTAGCCATAAGTTACTATTCCGAGGATACTAGAAAAAAATCAATTTATTTGGGACCTTCTCTGAATATGGGATAAATTGGAGTCAAAGCGAGCTAATGCCTATTAAGTGTACAGAATATTTCTTGGTTACAGAACCTCCCTTTTAGCATATCTCCAGAGAAATTTACATATTTAGGAATTCATATGACATAGTGCCACACATCTTTATTCAAGACGAATGTCCCTCCATTTTTTTCTAAATTATAATCAAATATACAGTTTTGGAGGACCCTTCCAATTTCATTACTTGGCAGAATTAACACTATTAAAATAGTATTTTTACCTGATTGTTGTATCTATTTCAGAATGTCCCAGTGTCTCTTGCCAAATCTTTCTTTAAACATCTGGACTCATTTGTAATCCTTTTTTTATGGAACTGCAAAACACATAGAATTGGCAAGAAACACCTTTGCAAAGGAAAAGGGGCTTGGCTTTTCCAAAATTTTTATCATATTATTGGGCTTCAAACATTAAGGTTATGACATACTGGCTAGATGACACAGCAACAGGAGGCATGTCAACCTTATTCTATAGGTGCCATCCTTCTGTCACTCTACACCATTGAAAAATCTTTGTATAATTGCAGTGTAGTGATTCACAGTACTCTGTGCATTTGGAAACAAATTAGATCACCCTTATGCTTCACCTATTGCTGGAAACCCTACTGTTGCACCATCTAATCTAGATAATACCTTTAAACTGTGGAAAAAGGCAGTCATCCATACATAAGAGACTTGTACATTGAAGGCACCTTTGCTTAATTTACATAAATACAGAGTAAATATAAATTTCCAGGAAGCAACTTCTTTAGATATTTGCAAATAAGAGACTATGTAAGATAACACCTGTGAAATTTTGAGATTTTCAGAGGATCCAGTCTCGATGGATGCCTCCGACTCTCATCATGCTCATCTCATATATATGACACCTTAAAATCTCTCAGTCCAGTTAATTCTACTCTAATAAAAATGGGAAGAGGGTCAGGGATAGAGTTCAGGAGGGTGACAGAGAAAGCTGAGTCACTAACATTAGACCTTCTTCCTTTCTCTTCTCTTGAGGATCACTTGATATCAAGTATCACCAATCGACCAGTTTGGTAAACATAAGTAAGCTGTTTGATGATTATTTACATCTCTCGTTACTGGTCACTGAAGTCCCCATTTTTCATACACTGTCATTTATAGCTGCCATGAGACTGTATGAAGTTTGTTAGTGTTGACCTGTGATTGTTTTTGCCCTTCCAGAAATCGCAGATAAGATCTATAACCTGTTCAATGGATACACCAGTGGGAAGGAGCAGCAGACGGCCTACAACACTCTGATGGACCTGGGTGCTCCCACGCTGCACCGAGTGCTCTACCACTACAACCAGCGCTACGAGAGCTTCGGAGAATTCACCTGGAGGTGTGAGGATGAGCTAGGACCCAGGTACAGTCATCATTTAACTCCTTTTTTTGGTCAGATCTTTCAATTTTTTACTGCCTTGAGAATAAAATGACGCAATATCAGAGTTCTCAAATCAAGGTAAAGAAGAAAGATATTTTTTATGGAAAAGGATTGCCCACCTTAGAGGCATCTTTTGCTTTGATACTAACTGAGGAAGGAAAATGACAAAACGGTGAGGCTGTCAAACAATTGGAATTCAGTTTGTGGTTCAGAAGTGCCCACATCTCTGATATGTAACCTCAGATCACAAATATGCATTCCTTCAAGCAAATTGATCATCAACTTGAACTTGATGGCCAATTTATCAAAAGACCCAACAGTATACAAAGCCCTGTAGGTCTGTCCTGAGTCAGACTCTTACAGAATACCAAAAGACTGAGCCATTTTAATAATGTGTAGACTGTGTTCATTGTAATCAGTCTCTGAAATTGTAGAGATGTGTGTGTGTGTGTGTGTGTGTGTGTGTGTGTGTGTGTGTGTGTGTGTATGTGTGTGTGTGTGAGAGAGAGTGAGCGAGTGTGTGCCTACTCAATTCACGAGTTGCCCTCCCACCAACAAAGTGCAATCTGTCGTACTGAACTTGTGCAATTGACATTGACATCTTTGAACAATAACAGTCCAAAGACGTCTGCAAGATTGGCTGCAAGATTGAAGAAAAGTGGCAACCAGACAAGAGTCTGGGTTGGATCAGAGTTTGGTGTGAACACCACTTTCAAGTGTAGTTTAAGCAGACAGTCTTTTCAAAAATGAAATAGTCACCAGCAATTTCAAATATGCCAGAAAACCCAGACACTCATTTAACTGTATACAGTCCATAAAAATCACACATATGGTAGGTTTGGACTGGACCAAAATTACAGATATGCTCCAGTGGTGATTGCTTTACCCCCCACTGCACATGTGAAACTCTAATCAAATCATAACTTGATTTAGTAAAGCTGTATTCAAGGTTGAAAGTATAAAGCTGAAAGAAATTCCATATTTTATCTTATTGTCAACAAATCCCATGAAAAGACCAATACTATCAATAAACTGAGTTAAGTAAAAAAAAAAATGTTTGTGTGTATCCAAAACTTGATATCTTATTCATCTGTGACAGAGTTCCATTTTCTTTAAAAACTATTAAAAACACATCAATGAGCGACACTGTTGCACTGGGTGACATGTTCCTTCACTGCAATGAACACAGCTACTGTGGTTTATTTTGACTCAGTCTCACACACACTGTCCTGCCGCCCGAAATACTCAGTAGTGCACCAAATGTTTCTTCATCCGCATTTGAAAATAGTGCCCAACATATGCACTAGTTACTCCTGTTGGACTGACGTTTTTATAAAACATACCCATACCCAAATTATTATGACTTTTTAAAATGAAAGTAAAGATTCATGAATTGTTTTTAAAGATTTGTGTCTTCATAAGAAGGAATGGGCTTGCGGCTGAGGGCCACAGACAGGGTAAGGAAGTCGGGAAGTATAGAGAGAGACTTGTTGCTGGTTTTGGTCTTTTTATGGTGATTTGTTAACTGTAACTGTTGCCAGCCTTATATTGTAGCGCTATGTGAAAAATCAACTGATGCAAAGGATTCCGGAAAAAAACGTATAGGGAGTTGAAACCCGGCTCAACTTTTTCCACAGTACCATATCATCCGGCAACCAACTGCACTCGAAAATGTCAAAATAGAGGATAAATGTTTCCTGTCATGACAACTTTCCAGAGTTGTAAAGCCCTGTCTTATACTACTGTGCAATGTTTTGTCATCTGATGAGCCTTCAAACTCACAGATGTATAACACAAACTGGCCTCCCTGGATCTTATCTTCTTGCTGATGGATGTAGCAAAATGCCCTCACCTGTGCAGCCGCTTGTGTTTGTTTTAGCTTTGTGCCATTTTCACAAAACATTCTATCCTGTTCCCGCCTTTTGTGCAAAAACAAAATTCTCTAAATTTCTAATAAAGAATAATACATACACAGGACAAGAGGGCAGCCGTTCTTCATAAAACCCAAACAATCTAAACAAAACCAAAACAAAGGTAATCCTACCTAACCAAAGCATTTCCTTTGCACATTTTTCAAAGTAAGTTAAAATTTGTTCCAAAACCACCTTTTTTGTTCCCAGCACAATTATAAACACATCCTACAGTGGCCTGCGCAGCCAAATCTCCATGGTATCAGCCCATTCAATGCTCAGCGGTGTCCGACTTTTGTTTTATTTCTCAAAGGTGGGCAGATGTTCCACTCCCAGCATCCAAAGTGCTGTCTTTGATTGTAGGCAGTTGTTTGTGTGAATTAGAGTTACGGGGGAAATTCATTCAAACTGACTGGGAAGTGAGCTTAACATCCGTGACATCACCAGGGCCATTTAGTAACAAGCAACCAGGGAGGGCCCCAAATTTCCCCCCAAACTACGGATAAGTACCCATAATGTAAAATTGTAGCTTAATGTTTTATAAACAGAGCCATGTGTCCGATATAAAATATACTTATAAACGGCAGTCTGTGGTACATGCTTTCACTTTGGCAGGTGAAACTGATTAGCCGAGGCTCCCTTAATTCTCTCTGTTTCTCTCTCTGTCTGTTGGTTCACCCACCCTAAATGAAAGGTTGTTTTTAATAGGGCCCATGCTGGAAAGAGTTGATGTAATTGAGGGAGTTGCTTCTGAAGTGTTCCATTAAAATACACTTAGATTAACAGTACCCCAATTTAGTTAAAGGGAGGGGTGATTAATGTTAATAAAGGCACCTCAGAGCTGGAAAACCAGTAGAGAATTGCATTGAAGGTGAGGCCTGGCAACAGGGGAAGGAAGTATAAACATCTTGTTTAGCCAAGTCATCAAATGAACATTAGACTTTCCTATGTATCTGGTTCATTGTGAGGAAAGAGCTTCTTTACTGAACCTGAGGCAGAGCTCTCTGTTGTTAGCAGGCAGCGAGGTTAATGGCCTTACAGCTCCACTGCTGTGTGTCTGAGTGTGCTGACAACTTCCCCGCGGCGTCAAGACGTTTGTTTCTCTGACGTTATTTGACCGTTGGGGAAAACAAATGCAGCAGATAAATGGTTGTACTGACGCCAGGCCAAAAATACTACTGATATCATTTTTATCAAACCAAAATAACGGGCATGCAAAGTTTCTGACTTTTCAAGCATCCAGTGTTGATGTTGGCCCTTGTCTTGTATAAGCACCTAAGATCATCTTGATCATTGTCATTCAGTTGAACAGAGGCTGACTAGAACAGTGGGGGAAATTAAAATGTGATCTAGATTTGTCTTAGCATGAGTCAACATCATGGTCATATTAGGATAAAGATTATATTTCTGTTTTAATCAGAAGTATCAATCAAGTGCCTTACACCTAACCTCGCCTGCCTAACAGGAGTCCCACCACAGACACCTAGGGCAGAGGTTATGATTTATAGTTCAGTGTCGTATTTCCCTCATTAATATTACCACCGCAACACCAAAAGGATGTACTGTATCATATATGATCGGGCCATATCGTGCTTTAGTTAAAATTCTTACAGTGACTGTGTTTACATGGTTTCATTCACTTTGTCATAGAAGCAACGGTGGGAAAGTTCACCTTGAGATGTCTTCACTAAATGTGTGTCACTGTAAAGGAGTTGCTATCAGAGTTTTTTTTTACAACATGTTACATGTTTTATTCACTCTGAACAATCTACCAGCATAAGAAACTTGTAGGAGAAAACTCAACTAACCCGTGCTGACCAATCCCAGTTCTTCCTGTCCACATATGGTGTCTCTGTAGATGCTGTAGCCACAAGGTGTAGTTAGATTTTGAAAGAAGCAGCCCATCAGTTATGGCGTAGCTTCAGCACATAGGTATGGTGAAATCCTTTAACGCAGAGGTATATATCCAGCTAAAATTAGCATGAAAAATTACAAATTATTATCAGACATGGTCGCGGGCGCCCTGGAGCTGATTCCAGCTGACATTGAGCAAGAGGCAGGGTACACTCTGAACCGGTCGCCAGTGAATCACAGGGCTGACACATAGAGACAGACAACCATTCACACTCGCATTCATGTCTTTGGTCTGTGGGAGGAACCCAGAGGAAACCCACACAGGCACGGGGAGAAACATGCAAACTCCACACAGAAAGGTCCTAGCCGGGCAACACTAGACAGTCCTCGTTCTCCATAACTGCCTCTTTTACATCCCTTTTGTTAGTGGCTTGTTCTTAAATCACCATGTCTTTGTCCTCTTGAGAGAGAATATACGTCTCCCACCCAAACAACACAAATCAGTGGTGCCGCCGGCAGTAAACAGCAGAGCAGACAGGCTCCCCTCTAGCTCACACACATAGACCACATACTGTACATGTACACACCACAGACACAATGCTTTATTGATGCACACATTGATCCACCACCACCCCAACACACACACACACACACACACACACACACACATACAGTCTCATCTTCCCAAATCAGCTCAACTTGTTATGAGGAGAATTCCCCAGTTTCCTTGTCACAAACAATGAGGACTGAATAAACTTGATTTTCATTAGCTAGTCAAAATACAGATAATAAGAACCCTGCTCAGGCTCTGACTCAATGTAAACTCATATCAGCCAAGTAAGCAATATCTGGAAACAAATGACAGGACCATTTGGCATCCTCTGGAGGACATTTTTGTTGCCTTTTTCATGCAACATCGCGTGACGTTTTAACTAAAACCATAAACTCACGAAAGGCTGTCTCTCCAAGGCTTGACACTTCTTCTCCTGAGGGCCAGACCTTGTCATCGCCAGGGGAGTACCCATTATTTAAGGCACGCCGCTTGGCTGTTGACTTAGAAACGCTAGATGTTTTGGCTGGGCTGAAAGAAAATCCTCAATCCTCGCCATTTCAGTCCTGACCGTGTCCTTGGTTGGACTCCGTGCCCTTTGAGGAACTGCAAAATATTCAATTTTTTCTATTTCCTTTCTGTTTTTACATGACAGTCTCTCTAATCAGAGGAGTGCTTGCGATAATAAGTATTGTTATGGTTGGAATTTCTCTCAGGAAATCATAATCATAATCACAGCAGACTGTTTACTTTGCTCTCTGACTTTTTTTAGATGAGGAAAGGACAAAAATACACGCAGTGAAAGCAGAAGTGGCTTTTTGTTGCCTCTCGTCCAACAGTGATTTATTGGTTTCTGTGATACTGAATAATGAAGACAAACATATAAATATTTACATACTGTGATATAAATTTCCAATAAAAGTATCCCATTAACAGTACCAGAGAACTTTGTTATGAGTTTTACTTAACAATTTAAAAGTACCTCATCTGCCCTCACCAGGAGACATCCAGGGTGCTACTGTTTCCTGTCAAATGCAGTATAAGGAGGTACTGAAATTGTCACAGTATATTTAGTAGCTGATAATAACGCTTCAACTATGCAGTTTATCAAATTATAATATTATATTTTTTCCTGATGCTGAGCGGAGCTAGAGAAAAGAATTCTAAAATTGGATTAATTTGAAATGTGAAGGTTGAAAGCACAAACACTGACATCTGTGGCAAATATGTTTTAAGTATGACGTTAGAAGAATAACTAAATTCTGACCCTGCCCTAGAAGTTATGTTAATATACTACTTATTTGCAACAGCCAATACGTTTTGAGAGGAATGTAAAGATGCACTTTATGTTTTTGGTTTTTTTTAGCCACACTAGCATGGTGGCTCTGGGGATTGCAATGTCTGTCGGTCAGGCAGTGGTTCTGTCAGCCACTTTGGTCCAGTCTGAAATAACTATTATTATTAGAAACTATTGATTGGATCGCCATCCAATTTTGTACAAAGTTTCATGGTCCCCAGGCGATGGATCCTACTGATTTTGGTGATCTCCTGAGTTTTCCTCCAGCGCCACAATTAAGTTGACATTTTTGGGTGTTTGTAAAGTGTCTCAACGAATATTGAATGCCATGAAATATTGAAAAAAGATAGTCATGTCCCCCTCAGGATGTCCAAACCCTCACCGTGCCACTAGCATTGCTGCACACTCTTTGTCTAGTTATCATGTTGCAACAAAAGTTGAGCTAGGTGAAACTTGGTCTCGGGCTGTGTTTATTATCCTGCAGAGTTAAAGTTGATCTGAATGCAGCCTTAGAGGTCCACTCAGCGGCTGTGAGCGGCTGATATAGTCAAAATAGGGCTGCAGAAACACACGTGGTGCGTATGCATTCACACATGTTTGTCAGTGCATACGGTCTGCTCTGTCATAAATTTAGGACTTCACATAGACAGGTTGTGAAGACGTGGGCAGATGATGAAATTTATGACGCAGATGTTTGCCGACCTCGAAGGCCACACAGATCCAGAAACTGTAAATTAACTGAGTCCAAATTATCATCAGTTGAAATGGAGTCTGAGTAAGTCCCTCTGTCACAGGGCTTTGAACTGCGTGTCAATATGTCAAATACCTAAGTGGATCAGAGCAGACTCTCTATAAGCTCTAATCATAAAAGATATATGCAGTTTTTGAGGAGAGACAGAAGTGAAGTGCAGGAAAAAGGACATGTACTTGTCTCTTTTCAACAGTGGCCACTCATTCACTGGTGGAACATCATGCTGCTGCCTGTGTTGGCTCTCTCTTTTTGAGTCTGACCAGGTTAACCACATTTTTAATATGGTCTAAGTATCCTTGGGTCTAGTTGGATTGGGACTGACTGTGCTCTGACCTCTTTTGTGAAAAATGTAATGCATATTGGCTGCAAGTAGGTTTTGCACAGGTACGTTTTGGATCAGGTCCAAAATGAAAGACCTGTAACATGTGTGCGTCATTTAAAGTAAAAATGTTTCTGATCCTTCTTCTAATTGGTTGTCTCACCTGGTGTCTTGTAGACTGGTCGAGTGTTTCTGACTCTTTATATGAAACGAACATTGAACGTTTTCAATGTAAATATAAGCATTTTTCAAATTTTCAAATTTGATTGAAATGAATAAAACTATGTTTATGTGTGTATGCTTATACACCACACCATGTATATGTGTGCCTTTAAGTGTGACTGTGGGTGTATACAGTGTATACAGTACATACAGTATGTGTGGATGATTGTATTTGACACGTGCACAAAACCACACAGAAGTTGCGAGTGTGACTTTTTTAAGGGGCACTCAAGTATCTTTCCACTCCTATACATGCACTAGGATTTATGGTGACAACTGTTTCTATTTGGAACCTGTGAAACGTTCTTCTGCCTTCCTGAGACACGAAAGCATAACAAACCACATTTTTTTTCTTTATTCTAAGCAAATAAATATCCCAATTTCCTGAAACCACTGAAATCTGTGGCAAAATACTGGGAACATAAAGGGGTTTCAGAAAAATGATATGAATGACAGTATGGCAGCACACTACCAACACAAGGGTTCTTGTCTGCAGACAGGCTGTCCAAGAAGACTGACATAATTAAAATGATTATTTCTTTCTCTGCAGCTTCCACGGCAGAAAACATAACTGGGGCTGTTGGAGTTGCTGTTATGGCTCTTTGGATATGTATTTGCAAAGGAGTTGTCCAGCTGAGCATCCATATGTACATATAACATTGACTATATTATACATACACTCTGATTCCAAAAACAATGTAATAACATATGCAAAGTACTTATTAACCAGGCAACTGCAAGGAGGATGTTTCTTCTCATGTGCCTCTATATGTAAAATGGTTTGCAAATTAGAGAGGAATGCCAACAATAACACAGAAATATGTTTGACTCAAACTGTTTTGCCTCTTTGAATGGAATTAAGGCCTATTGTGGCGTACAAAATATTTTCCAGAAATAACACGATCATTCAGCGGAAATATGGTGATGTGCTATATGTTTACAGAGCAGCAGTTGATTTGGAGTGAGTCTAAGACAGGAGATGAAATACTGTACAGGCATCCACAGGCCACACAGTGTCTGTATTATTACAATGTGTTAGCCAGCGCCAAGTTTAAGCTCAAATCTCCAAAGAATTGCAGCTTATCATCAGAATCAAAACTAAAAGAAGACTTCTGGGTCATCACTGTGAATGGGTGTTTGACAAGAGGATATTAAGTTTACCACAGAGACTTGAACACTCAAGCTACTTCTAGTTGTATCTAGCAATGGTGATAGTTTTGGATTTATTTCGGACCATGGTCCCGATCCAGACTAAACTGCAAATCAATCAGGACTGGACTGGTCTCACTTACTACATTATGTAAGTATACTTGTGTTTGAGCATTGTTAGTGTGTGTGTGTTCAGCTTAATTTGCAAACATTAGCACAGATGCAGCCACATGTTCTCAAACTTAAAGTTCTCCTCCGCTCCAAAATGTGTTTTGCTTATTTCTTACTCCTCTTGGATATTTGAGCTTCAAAGTGCAGAATTATGTATGTGCAGAGTTTGTTCTCACATTCATCTGCTGAAGAGGGGAAGGTTTCTCTGTGCTCACCTTAAATCTAAATTCAAGATGTGGAGCTACGAGCAAGATTTGTGACATCACAACTAGTTTAGAGCCAGTCATGGTCCAGTATAAAACTTCCACAAGTGTGATGTGGAAACTTGAAGCCTCCAGTGCACAGTCACTGAGAATGGACTTTACACTGAAGAAGGAGACATCTTGTGTCCAGCAGGAAAACCTTTGAAATGAACAATATTCTGGGGTGAATGAGGGAGAAGGAGAAGATGTCATTTTCAGATGTGGACCACAGATGAGAACTTCAAAGCTGGCACCTGATTCATTTCTATGAAAGTTGCTCTCAGTGAGAGCATATGACGAATTTTTTTTTTTTTTAAAGTTGAGAAAATAATCCTATCACAAGGTCTAGTACCTGTTCTTGAGATTTTGGTCATATCACATGATCTTCGTCGTTTGCCCAGTTATCATGGACCTGTCGATTTTCACATTTCCTTTTATTTTATTTTTTTCAAATTACTTTAAGGACTTCTCCTCCCTGTGTGCTTAAAAGCTGATGTTCAGCATTCATTCTTGACTTTGGAAGCAGCAGTTGAGAAAAAGTCCATTTAGTAGATCTTCAAAAGCTTCAGACTGCTGATGAAGGTCAGGAATGAACTTTATCATCATCGGTCAGAATCTTGACTTCATCAGCACCAGCTGTCATCGTTACCTCCCATACCGCCGTCTCCTTTTTCAGTGTCATCTCTGTTACCATCACTTTCACCTTTCCATCATCATTTTCATGACAACCATTACATCATCATTAGATCTGCCTCATGACTACCAGGTGAGTGTCTCTGATGATTAGTGGAACGTGAATTCACTGCGGTTTGCTTCCACCTACACATTTTGCACATTAAATTGACGCCTGCAGCAGTGAAGCCGAATGCTTGCAGGAGGTTGGTGTGCGTGGAAACGGAAATCTAGACAATTAGATTGATGGATAGATAGAAACAAATGTTTATTCTATCAGTATAGTCATTCATTTCCTTGAACTGGTGCATATTGAATGTGTAGCCTGGGTGCTCTGATGTGTCATCAGTTCATCAGTATAATGTGCTATGGCTCTGGTGACTTTGGTGCATCCAGCAGACTTGTGGCTTGGCAGAATGGGGACTCTGCACTGTAGAAGTGCTGGTTTGGCTGAAGGATGAGGAGAAACTGTGTGTGGAATGAACAAAATCTCCTCCTGCTGCCATTTTCTGACTTTAGACAAACACTGACAGGGTTTCTCTACAAGGGCCAAACGGGCTGCATCAGGCTTAATGGTTATTTATTGCGTTCAGTGTCCCTATGAGATGTATTTATGTGAACTCTGTGCATCATGTTACTAATGGAGATGATTTTTCAGCTGGGCTGGTTTGGCCAAAGGACAAGTTCAAGCATTTCATAGGAATCAAGCTGTCTCTCCTCTGCCTCTCCACAGTATCACAGTCGTCCATTAGCCTGCTTTCCTCCACAGCACCAGCTCTTTACTTGCCACTGCCATTCATTTATTCATTCATTCACTTTTCCACTGTTTTATTTTCATCATTCCCACCCAGACCTTCAGCAGCCACTGTGTGTGCTTTGGGTCAAAGTTGGAATGTGTCAGTAATCGTGCACCTTACCCTTCAGACAGGAAGCAGTTTTGTGGATGGGTCGGTTTTAGGTTTTGTCATACAATGATGTCACTCTAAAACAACAGCAGAGCCACGGTGTGATTAATGGGCTGTAGACAGTCTAATGTATCTGAAGCCTGATGTGCATCAACACTGAGATTCCACTTTTCTTCAGATGCTTGGCAGCAAGCATTTCCCACAGTTCACTGCATTTCATAGTTACTGGCTGGCTGCTTGATTTCTGTGATATTGACAACTCTCTAAATACTTTCAAAAGAACCCATGTGGAGGGTTGGGCAGCCTGGGGGGAGATGTGCTTCTGGTTAACATAAGATAACTTTGTCTGTCACAAAGCGACAGAAATTCTTGTTTGACAAGGCTCATCAACAAACAAATAATGCACATTTAAAACCTGCATGTGTGTGTCAGAATAGGACCAAAAGTACTGACTAGAACAGTGTTAAACAGGTCAGAGTACTGTGCCTATTTTAATTTGTTCAAGGTGATGATTGCAGAGGGAATAAAAGATGTTTTTCCAGGCCAGATAGGAGAGTTTGGGGTGAGCCAATTATTTAGTAGTGTGCGGGTTGTTTTGTGTTTGGTGGTGAGGGTATTATACCAGGATGAAATGTTGAAGGTGACCTTGAAGGTATAGATTTTAGGACATTTAGTGTCCTCTAAACCAGTGTTAAAATGTCCTTGCTGACATTAAAAATCCTGAGCTTCCTCAGCAGGTGGAGGCGCTGCTGGGCTTTCTTGTACATAGAGTCAGTGTGCTGGGGAAAGGACAAGGAGGTGTCTATCTCTCCGTCCGTACTTGTTCTACCAGCTGGCTTTCGATACTGAGGGGTTGGAAAAGAGGTGGTTGTTGTGAGTCTGGTTTCTGTCTGCTCCCACAGCACAGCTCCTTGGTCTTGGTGATGTTGAGCTCGAGGGAGCTTTTCCGAAATGTCTGGACCAGGTTGTTTACTGCCTGATGGTATTCAGACAGAGCATTGGTGCCAGTCAGGTGGGCCACTAGGGCCATGTCATCCGCACACTTTAAAAGTGTCATTCCTTCACTGCTGCAGGAGATGTTGTTGGTGTAAACAGAGAAGAGAAAGGGGGATAAAGCTCAGCCTTGGGGGAGCCCTGTGTTTAAAATCAACTTACTGGATTTAAAACCATTCACAAGCACCTGTTGTGGCCTGTCCTATGAAAAACTCTTAATCCATAAAACCAGTGTCAGGTTGACCTGAAGCTCCACTAGGCGGTGCAGTAGGGTGATTGTGTCTACAGTATTAAAAGCAGAAGTCCAATAATAAAATCCTAGTGTGGGGATGGTCTGGCCACAGTGTCTAAAAGGGTGAGACCTGCATCCTCTACTCCGCATTTTGCCTTGTAGGCAAACTGGAGTGGATCCAGTCTCTCTGCCACCATTCATTTACACACCACTAATGTCAGGGCAACTGGCCTGTTGTCATTCAGGTCCTTATCATGTGCCTTTTTAGGGATTGGGATTATGGTGGATTCCTTCCACTGGCTTGGAACACAGCCAGAATCCAGAAAGTACTGGAAAAGCTTGGTGCAGTCTTTGAGCACCCTGCATCTGTGCCTGAGGCAATACACATGCACACCACACTATAAGCACAGGTAGATGTACCTTTCCTGAAGGGTAGCAATATTTTCTCTTCTCCTGCTCAACTTTGCTATATGGATGACTTCTTGTGTAGGAGCAGAGGTGCAGTGGGATCTTGAAAATGTTGATAACTGACCATTTATGACAAATTATTAGATTTGGCAGAAAAAGGCTCTGCTCTTTGAGGGATTTCTTAAAAAAAAAAAAAGCAGCAATGAGGAGTCTGCTGGAGAGCTCATCCCAAACATGAACATTAAATCGTAGTTAAATTAAAAGTGAGTGAATCAGCAGAGTGATGGTGAGGAGTAGCAGTAGCAGGTGTTTACTGGTTTTTATACACTAATATGCATGTCAGTGGTTAAAATGATCCAAATAATCCAACAAACTGTTGTGCATCGTGAGGCACAGAAAATATTGAAGGCATATCTCCATTTATGTATCTACTTCCTCATTGAGAGAGGGAGGAATATATCACGGTGATATGGTGGTATCAAAGTGTCGTATGAGGGAGAAGGACGAGAATCTGCTGGCAGAGCAACTGTTTTATAAAAGATAGTGTGCAAAAATATTTCAAAACATTATAATAATATAACAACATTTATTGGTAATGTATATAGGTTGAGAGAGCAGTTGCAATTATCCAAGCAACTTTTATTTGTATCTGAAGCTGCTCTTGCAGGTGAGGCACATAGGTAATGCTGGTTCTCTGCAGCAGTTTACTCATCAGCTCATTTATCTCAAACCCAACACAGGCTGAGAAAGTGCTGGTTGACGTCCTTCTGATGCCACACCTCTAATACTGACTGGGAGTCACGTTAACCAGCCGTTCATATTCTCATTATCACCTGTTGATATTAGCATATAATGAGCTTGACCATACACACAACACATGCAACTATTACCCCTCGCCCATGAGGAAATTACAGTAGACTGTATTGTACAGGTGATTTTTGTATTGTGACATCACAACTAGTATATTGTTGTATTGAGAAATGTGTCAATCATATTTTCTATTTGTGTTGAATTGGCTTCTGAATGAAAATCTCTTTCCAACCCGTAACAGCTTTGTGGATGTCAGAAAGGTTTAAAAAGCAAACGGAAACACTTTAATTGTGTATTTTTTTATACCAACAGGAAGGCCGGCCTCATCCTCTCCCAGTTAGATGAACTGTCCCCGTGGTGTAAGGGTCTTCTTCAGGAGGCAAAGATCGGCCTTCGCAGGATGTCCCTCAAGTTCCTATCCTGCCGTTACACCGACACCAAGGCCTTTGGGCTGAACTGGGCGAACATGGGACAGGACGTCCACAAGGCCTGTGACGAGCAGACGCTCACTGTCATGTATAATGACTATGGCGAGCCCAAGGAGCTCTAAAGCTATTCTAAGGTTTCAGTTTGGATGTGTGCAGGAATATAAAGATTTGTCAAACTCAACAAAGGATCAACTAAAATGCAGGTTTTAAATGTATTTCTGTAAGATATGTGCATTTAAGGTGTTATAGACAAATTCTTTTTTTTAATTTACTTTCATTTGAAGTCCATAGATTTTTATTGTGAGATAAATTTGTCATATCAAAGGAAAACAAAAACAGGAGAACAACATTTTACTCCTCCAGTCCACTGAGCTAATTTTATTTGAAATAACAGTCCACTTACATTATTCAAATGTTCAAACGCAGCTTTCTGGCAGGAGCTGATCTTTCAATGCAGACTGATGTTACGACTGGAGCTTCACTGCTTTATTCATCTTTACTCTGCTTTTCTTGACCTATACACTAATAAAGTCCTGAGGCCAATAGTAATGTAAACTTGACACATGCTTCGTAGTTAAAGCACTTCTTTGCTCCGTGTCTTTCATCAGATTTTCATCAGTCTTGCTGTATGAGTGTAGTGGTGCATACAGTATTTTCTGAACAGATCAAAGCACCACTAATTCTAAGGAAAAATGATGGAAAGCTTTAACTGTGAAGCAGCTGCAGGTACGTGATGTAAACGGCTAGCTTGTTGCTTAATTTAAGGTTGGTCTCTGTCAACATGGGTATATTTTATTTATCTTATTTACATTGGTGTTGATTGTGAACCTTTGGAAAGGAGGACTAGAAGCAAAGGTAGATCAGAACCCTCAGCCCTTAAGGCCGGGGTTCTTCATCATTTCCTGTTTTGTTTTTGTTGAATGCAACGTGGCATGAAAAATTTATCACAATGAAAGTAAATCCATATAGGAAAAAAGCTGAATATATGGTATTTTACATTCAATGCACATGTTTTAGTGGAACTAAATGTGAAAAAAAAAATTTGATTTCACTTTGTCTTTGTTGGACTTTGTTAAATCTTTAAAAAGACACCTTATGTTGCATTAATCTGATCATTTACTACAGTGTCGTCTGGACAGAAAACCTGGTATCATTTAGCTTCTTCATATTCAGTGCGATATTTAAAGCTCAGATCTAGGACATAAAGGGTTTCAGGTCAGCTCTTTTGTGCCTGTTTAAATCCAAACTTAATCATATCTTTAGAATTTTTACATCACCTGACCGTAGGATGGCACACACTTACAAACTGGAAACTGTTGATGTCAAACATGCGGCCAAATAACTGATAGTGATATACATCATGACTTTGTAGGCAGTCCATGTCCATCCAACAACCTGGATATAGTTAGTTGCTTCTTAGATTTGACAGGTTTACATAAGAAATGGACCCTGAAGATGCTGATTCTTCACAGTTAAATATTCATCGCAGTTTCAGTTTCACTGGCACATTCCAACCACTGTTAAATATTTTACTGGTTGACAGCTTCCTGTGCTTGTCAGACACATTTATCATGAATAAACGCAAAAACACTCAGCAGGTGAACACGTCATGGGCTAATCATCAAGTATCTCTACAGCTGTAAATTGTTTTGGTATTGGCTGCTTTATTATGTGGAGTTGCTTATACTGAGCATCAGTTGTCATCAAAGACATCCCGTTTTTTAACTCTCTTTTTACATATTTGAAATGAAGTCAGTGTCATGACCTGGTTTTGTCATTTAAACACATTAAATGCTTATTGCAGTGCAACATACACAAGGAATTGTCATGTAGCGCCAGAAACAAAGCCAGTATTTTACAAACTGTCCATGTTTGTATGAGGAAGGTGAGGTAGCATGTAAAGCTAAAGAGATTGAGATGTTATTAGAAAGATAAAATAAACACTGTAGATAGAAGATGTAGAAGATGGTCTCTGCTGGAAGTTATTTTAGTAGTATAGACATTCAAAACAAATGCTGTACATAGCATCATGATAAAGTTTTAGTGACATAACCTGCTGAATGTAGTATTGATACTTTATAAATGAAGCTGTTATAATGGAGGTTTACTGAATAACAGCAGTCACAGAGGGATCCAACTGAATTTGGGTACAGTCTGGTTTATTATCTCTGCATATTGAATCAAACCTGCCAAAACTATCTGAAAGTATTTCGCTTTATTATTTTATAGTTTCATATACATTTTATCATTCAAAATCTAACCAATGAACGCTGTTAAAAGTCACAATTCTGTACTGAAACCGCAAATTAACAGTGTCTCTGTTTTTGATTGCTTCTCTGTATATTTAAACTTCATGCAATAATGTTCATCTTTAGAGAGATCCTTCTGACATTCATTTCAACTAATACAGTGTGTTTTATTTGCCTTGATTTGTCATGTTATTAAATGTTATTTTATTACTGTGCAGTGGCCATGTTGGAGATTGATGTCAAAGAAATGCAAATGTATATTAGTCGTTGATTTTTAACAAATCTCATATGTGAATACTAAAATGAATGCTTGTAGATTTTTGTATAGGCAGCAAAGTATTTCATAAATGCATCACGTTATAGCACAGTACAGTGTTTTTCTCCTGTATATAATTGTACAACGGGTGACATTTTACAACATTTACGTGTGCTTTGGTAGATACACTGTTGTCCTGTAATATCTGCTGTGTAGCTAAGTCGGATTAATCCACTAATGTACTGTTCTAATGTAAAGACAAAAAGGTTTTACTTCTTTTAATCTGATTTTGATCTAAAGACAGTTTGAAATTGGACTGGACTGTAAGTGATTGGTTGATTAATAAACTAAAGTATAATTTTGTTGTACAAAAATGGTAAAATGAGGAAATAATTGAGTGGATTTGAACATGAAATGAATAAAGCAACAAGATTGAGATCTCTTGACCTTTGAGAGAAATGTGAAGCAACCATCTACTATCTGCATGATATATTGTCTATACTGTATGTGGCTATCATAAACTCAACTTTTTCACTTTGATCTTTGCTACTTCAAAGAACAATAAAGAATATATTATGAAACATGGCTGTATGAATATTCTTCCACTGCTGTTCTAAATGTACTGGAGCCTACGACATGAGTATTTTTATTTGTGCACATAAGTTATACTTTGAATAACTTAATTTGTGGAAATGATTTATTCATGCTCTCATAAAGCTGGAACTGAAGTTAAAGGTTATTGTTGCTACTTCGATCAGTCAGGGAAGAGCGCTCAGACTGTTAGCGGAAATACTGAAGTTATTCCTTCATATTAATATCATCTGACGCTAAATTTGGTGAACTGACCCTTTAAAGTTGTTCAGGAGAATGTCCAATATGTTGATGTGTATTCATTTGTAAAACATGCAAGATGTCATACGTATATGCTGTACTGCATTTGTAAATGTAAAGTATTACAGTAGTATTTGTCCTGCATAAAGATACAGATCTGTGATATCAATACTGTCAGCATCCCTGTTCTTATATTACACAAACCAGCTGTGGTAGGCCTCATTTTTCTGAATGATGCGGAATTTGAAAAGGAGGATAAAGTAGAAGTCAGTCTACTGCAGGGCCAAATCTAATGCCTTCATTCATGACAGTGTTATATCTAAAGTGAAAAGATTTCACTGCAGGTCTGCAGATTTAGAAATGACTGAATAATAATAATAATAATAATTTAGAACTTAGTATGAGTTCAACTTGTGGTTATTATATAGTTGTGCTGACATTTTGCAACTGCATGACATGAAGTTTGACTGGTAGCTGAGACATTTGTTTACTTTACTCTATTTTGTCAAACCACGTTAAGCACAGTTACCACGTTACCTCTGCAGTTTCTAAGGTCTACTGTCTTTAGAGTTCTGTCTGTTTAAATGACCAAAACCTGGAGAGAGAGCCTGAAAATCAGATGTGAAAACAACAAAGACTCACAGTACAGAAAGAAGGTTTAAAGTGATTCTATATTAATCTGTCCAAATACTTTGAGAACTGTTGTAGCCCTGAAACCTTCAATATAGAATATCTGTATTGATAAATGAAGCGACACCTGTCTTTAAATATCAGCAAAGAACTTTTGAACTGAAACGTAGCTGTGCAATTATGGACCAAATAAATGAATTACTGAACACTGTGTGTGTGTGTGTGTGTGTGTGTGTGTGTGTGTGTGTGTGTGTGTGTGTGTCAGCCAGCTAATAGTATCTACTTCTACCTAAATTACATTTCATTTATATAACTAAATTACACTTTATTCAAACATCATTTGTACATGCACAAAACCAACAAAAGATACATCCTCTGTGAACGAACAGAAATCAAATAAACCATCAGAGAGACATAATAGGGGTCGATATAAAGTTGCTATTTATTTCATATAGAGTATAAAGTATTGTAAAATATCACAAAGAACATGATTACACTTTTATAGATACAATATTTGGATGGGCTACTTCATCATTTCTGGCTAATGGATAGCAGAATCTTTCTGACATGCATACAGTATATGCAAGCAGAAATCTGTGTTGAGCTGAAAAGGAAAGGCATGGCTGGTGTCCCAAAAGTATTAGGTTTTGTTTTTTTTCAGATACTTCTTTTTAGCTTGTCTCTGTCATAGTGTGTAAGATACGAGTTTTTGTGTAAATATAAATATGACAGCATGACGCTCTGTGCACATGCTGTACGGCACAGATAAATGATCATGTTACTGGATTTGTGATATAAATAGAGTGTTGACTTGTGTGACTAATACGTGATCTAGTAGATATGTAAGGTGATCCAAATATATTAGTCTATACATGTTAGTCTTTACAGTATGTATCCTTTTACATTCCTAACAGCTAATTGTATGAAAGAACTGTAGAAGGATCAGATGCACGCTGACGAAGATTTTAACTATTTTAAGTATTTCAGAGGAATTGCTGATCTTTTCCTTTGTCATCTAGACTTAGATTTGATATATTTTAAGTAGTCATCAGATGAGTCAAAATAAACAAACTTGCCTTTCAGACTGAGTATATGGTATGGGCCTCAGTATGATTTGAATAAGCTACTTTAAAAATTCTATGGGATGCTAATATTTTTCCATCTAACTGGATGCAACAGTATACGTAGTTAGTAGCAATAACCCTTACTATAAGGACTGTGCATGTGCTCAACAGTTTTCAGGCACAGTCAGTCCTTTTGGTTTCTTTATCCCAAGACTAATCAACTCCAGAAAAGTACTTGAATCCATGTACAAGAGTGATTTGATCCAATTATGATGACTTGATTTGTACGCAAGTGGATCGACAGTTGTTTTTAACCCTATCTGAACTAGACTACAGTGTTTTCTTCCATTTATGCTCCCTATTTTTATTCTATTTTGCATGTTTAAAAGATCATTTTCTGCTCTTACCCAAATCCAGCAGTTAAGACCTTTAACCTCTTAACAGGAAAACAAAACATTACATCCACTTGTGGGTATTATTTGGCCGGATTGAAGCTGGAACGCATAAATCAAATGTATAAACCACTCGTGATGCTTTTTAACAATATTGCTTTTGATTGAATAAAAATGGGCTTTCACTGTACGGTCTGACTTCAATCGCATTCTTTGCATTACAACATGTTTTAAATCGGATATTTTTTGTTTGTTTGTTGTGGTGTATAGTCTGTGGTTTGACTCTGTTTAACACAAGTTCAGCTTCTTTTATCCCTCCATCTTATTGCATTCCTCCTCCGGCTCCTCCTCCTCCTCCCCCTTCCAAGTGCTTGGCTTTGCTCTTATTCTCCTCAGCGTCCGGATCACGGCAAGTGCACTCATCCTGATTGCAGTCCGCCCCAAACTGAATGACCTGTCAGTAAACAAGCACAACATTCAGCGCTCGGCTTCCCACAGCCACTATAGATCTTTCAATCTGTGGCTGGATTCAAACAAAAACACAAGATGTGACATTTCAGGCCTGTCTGGTGCAGATGTCATTTTTAATGGATGATTAAACCGAGAAAACACACATTCCATTTGGTTGGTTTCCCTGTTTAAAACCGTCTGAGATGGTTCTTTGATGAGATCTGATAAAATCCTGCTTATATATTCCACTGGAAGTAAGTGGAACAACAGCATAGAAAGAGAAGTATGAAAGTAAATATTACATCAGGACTTTTAGTATAACCAGAGAAAAATGCACAAGTTGAGGAGGCATCCCAGTAGGGTTGTTACCTTTCAACTGTAGCAAAGAGCACGTCTTTGAATGGCAAAAACAGACAATAAAAAATAAATGTGCTTGAACTGAGTTAGCAGCTAGTGGACAGTTTTGTCCCTTTTCCTACATTCTGTTTGTGCTGAAAGGTAAGTACCGCTTAGTAACCCGAGCGTGGTCTTATTAGACTTGTTGTATTTCCTCACAGTTTCAAAGAGAACTCCCACGGCCCCCCGGAGGCCGATAAAGTGCATGATGTCAAATGGTTCAACGTGGCCTTTGAACGGCAAGAAACCTTGAGGGTCTTCAGGGGGAAGAAGGGAGGAACGCACCGCCGTGGAGGTGAACGGATGAACACATGTTAAGAATCAACAACAAGAGGCTGCCAGCTCTTGTCTAGGAAGCGAGCCATCACCACAAGTTGCAAAATAAACTCTGGTGCCCCGCGAAGCAGTCTGTTGCAAGAAATGTAAACATTCGCTCCTGGAGAGAAGGAGTGAGAGGAAGATTGAGAGAAAGAAAGGGAGAGGGAGAAAGGAGAGTGGGAGGCGAGGAAAGAAAATAAGGATGACGGCAAGCAAGGCGAGAAGGAGAGTGGGAGGTAGCAGCTGGTCGGCCTTCACTGCTGATTGCACTCAGTTTTGGATTGAGACGGGGTTGATGGCAGGGTAATAGTTTCACTGAACGAGCTGCAGAAGGCCCAGCTTCACTTAAAATGCGAGCAGTCCCATTTAAGACGAATTGGCACGGCCATTAAATGTTTCCTTAACAGCTTCATCTTGATTCATTGATGCAGGCGCAGAACAAGCCAAGCAATACTCCACCTTTGATGCCTTCTAACAACCTTTGGAGTGAAAGAAAGGGCTTGCTTTTCCTTCATCCACAGAAACAAAAGCCAAGTCTTTTGGCTGTGTTGAGTGTTTGGATTAGTTGCCTCCCCGCTGTTTACTGCAACATATTCATGAGCAGAATTCATGTGACAAGAAAAGGTTTCAAATTGATGAATTCAACCTTGCATGCAACCAGAACCAAATGATGTTCAGTCTCATGTGAAAAAAATCATGACTTCTTTGTCTTCCTTCCGTTCATTCTGCTACTTTTACTGCTTTGGCCCCTTGTCGGGCTAAAACACAGACTCGAGTTAACAAATCAAAGGAAGATTGTGTGCTTCCATAGATGGTGTGGCAGCTCAGATCTTTTCCCTGTTGGCCAATGACTGAATCCCACCTGAATCATCTCTTGTGTATCCCTCCTCCCTTGTCATCGCTGCAGCTACCCCTGTAAATAAAACCAATACTGCTTGCACTCCATAAAAAGTAGGCAGCTGGCCTCTGTGGACTGATCCAGACACAAATAGATATGAATATTGATTCAAATATTTGATGTAGTTCAGATGTGGATGACTTATCCTGCCAAATCCCGAAACAATCTGTGTTACCAGCAGAATAAGGTAAATCACCTCATTGTTGTCTGTGTGTTTTAACCCTGATTATGGGTAAGTACTGAAACTGTAGAAAATTGCCAAAAAATATCCCAAGTCTCAAGTTTTAATTTTTTTGGCAGAAAAGAAATATGTGATCTGGGTCACGCTGTGTTAAAAACCTGTAATTTCCTACACCTGCATAAGTCGAGCCACATAGAAACAGAGAGTTCTGTAAACAACCCCACCATCCAGCACTCTTCAACCCCCCCTCCCCCCCAGCTGCATCACTCTGCTGGAGCCGCGGCGGCAGTCAGGATGCTGACTCTCACGGCGGTTTAGTTCACTTCCTCAGAGCAACCCCGCTCGCCGAGCTGCTGTTTTACAGTGGCCGAATGAACCGCAGACCATCAGACACCTCGCTGCTCCCACCCTTATACCCCCTCCCTCCCCCTTCCCCTTGTAAAAGAGCAGTTAGTGGCAGTCTGGCAGCTCATTTATTATGACGGCAGCTACAGACTCGCTGAACTCCTTCTCCATTTAGGAAGGAGCTGCCAGTGAGTCATGGCGTGCTGCGGACATGGAGGAGACAGCGGAGGCTTGGCCAACTGTAGGCTATAGGAATTAATAGGCAGGGCCCCCTGAATGGGTGTCATGAATATGTGGCTGTACAGTAGCCAAATAGGGTATAGTGGGAGGGGGTGAACTACTCCCCGAACGTCCACACAGGAGAGAAGTTCTCATGAAAGCGCAGAAAAATAGGAAAAAAAGACATGTTTATGTAGAGGTAGTTCAGGGAATGAGTGCCCTGGTTTCCACCACTGGCCCAACATGGGCTTCCTCATTATTATTCATACCATTCCTCTTACCCACCAAATATATACAGCAATCATTTAGTGCAATTAGTGTAATGTGATACATTTGCATCTTGTAGCGAGCACGAACAAGCTATCACCAGGGAGAGTATGTTAGGATGGATAAACACAAAGATATCCAACATATTCCTCAAACTCATTAGGCCTGTACTAGACTTCTTGTAATCAAATTATAGGCTGAAATCACATAATAGAGCTGCACTACAAAAAAGTTTTTTATCTGCGCTAAAGATGCTTTAAGTGTTTTCACCAACAAAGTAATACAGTGGGATTTTCATTCTTGCCTGCTAAAACTGTTATAGTATATGTAAAAGAATCTCATCTCATCAGGTATATTGTGTTTATATCCAAGAGTACTGACATCCTGAGCCCTGACTCACTGCTTGTAGTGGAGAAATGGCCTAATATGAGAGGTGAGAAAGCGTATAGCAGCATGGGTGGTGAAAACCTGCTTATTTACCATTTGAGTGGAAAAGCTGGAGGGCACAAGTCTCCTCTGTTGTTTTAAGTACAGATGAGGGAGACTAAATAGGCGCAGTCATTAACAGGAGAGAGGGGAAAGTAGCAGGGATCTGTGTTTGTTTGCTTAGTGGAAGTCTCCTGCGTGGCAGCACAGCACTCCAAAAAGAGATGGATTTCTACTACTGTAAACAGGAAGAATCTGGCTTTGAATCCAGCTTCAGCCTCTAAACTCCATCTTGATTGCAAGATGCGAGCCTTGCCACCTTTATAACAAAGTGGACGGACATTGTAAGTTATATTATATCTATTAAAAGGATACCCTGGAGAAATATATTTCATTATTAAAAATAAAAACACAAACCAGCTGGGATAAAATGAAAAATCAATCTTTCTCTTCCTGTGTAAATATGGCAGACAGGAGGTATAGCACTGGAAACGTTTGTTTGTGTACCTTTCTGGTGGAGAGTGTGGACGGGCAGCAGTCTCCTCCGTCATACTGGCAGTAGGCCCGGTTGTTGATGGTGTCACACCAGCCATCCCCTCCAAAAGGCTAGACACAAGTCACAAACAAGAAAAAGGTCTTATTTATTATGGTTAAGAAAGTTGTCTCCCAACACAGCGTGGAAAGCCAAACAAAGAAATGTAATCCACATCTTCCCAGAAAACAGATTTTCACTAAGTGGCAAACATTGTCATACAATGAAGTTGTTTGGAACAAATGTCCATGAAACAAATCAAAATAAACTCTCATGCAGCATGATCCAAGTCCAGTCCAAGTTGTACATTCAGTCACACCAGTGAGTCAGTTGCATGCTCTTTGTTTGCTCTGACAAAGATTATACAAGCGATGAGAGAGGTCAACTTGTGTCCATTGAACAAGCTGGAGGCAGGTTTTCAAATCAGTGTACAAGCGGGCCTGGTGCTTAATTTAGCAAAAGTTTCACATGTACTGGAGTTTCATGTAGGGTACACAAAACTTCTCCTAAATTAAAGATACTCATTGAATTGTATGCAACAGCTGCTGACATCAGGATCATTGTTAAAAATGTACAACAAACAATTATATGAATGATGATGATGTTTTATTGTTAGATGCATTATTTCTTTGCATAACTTGCTGTTTGCTGTGGAATATGTGATCCTGGTGCTTTTTGCACTCAGCCTTAGCTACCTGATGTCTATGCAGTCTATGCACCCTGGGGTAAACAAGTTCAGCCAATAAGAAGCATGGATGCTGATCTTGGGGATATACTCAGAATGTAGCTGTAGCTGTAATAAGCTTGTGAGTGGTTGTAAATGTGGAGGACGTATACTACCTGTGCTACCAAACATCGTATTAGCATAGCCTTTTAGCAATAGCCTGGAGTGAGCATTAAACTGGTTGCATGTTTAAGAATTAGCATTATTTGGTTGCATATTTGGTTGTTAGTAGGATTCTAAATTAAATGCTGCTATACTCTGGATAAACCAGCAATTTATCCTTCACATTAGCAAAACATTAGCAGGATTTGTTTAAATAATTGCCCCATGTTGTGATTGGACACAAAGGGGGCAACCAGGATGTTTGACTACCCTAACCTTTTTAAGGTGTTGGCCTAACACAATGAAACATTACAGAAAGAATGCCCCAGTCTGATAAACCCAGTGATGTGTCCACCGTCAGTCATCTTCAATGCTAGAGTAAGTCAATGGTTGGTGTTTAAGAATTATGACTGTGTAGCCTGATGTTTGCTATGGTAATTCTTTGCATGGTGGATTTGCATTGTTTAAAGTGTGAGCTGGATCATAGCGCAAGGGATTGAAACATCATATTGAGTGTATTGATAAACACCATACCTGAGACCTGTAGTAATAATGGCTCACTTTTGGAGTCTTAGTTAAGACATGGAGTAATTTATTTTTATTTTGGCATTGCAGAATAAATAATATGACAAACGGATACAGAAAGTCATTCATTGTAGTTAAATGCAAGCAATATTTATTTTTAAATCCCATTTAGCTGTCTTTTATTTAAACTAGGATAGATAGAGTGGACAGATACACAGGCAGATGTTGTTTAATGACTGTCGGGTATGCTTCATGTTACTTAGAATACCTGTTAATGACAATTCCTCAAACTGTTTTTGCAATGCTTTGGCCAGTGTGGGAGTCCTTCTGGAGAAACTCTGGAGTGGCACGCAAATTTGTGGAATTCATCTTGCATAGAATCTCAAACTTTTCATGTTGAAAGCCTTTTTAATGTTTTCGACTAAACCTTGAGGGCTTTCCTGAAGTGCCAACAATATGAAAATAAGTGCAGAGTGCCAAAGATACTTTTGGCTTTCTCCGACGGGCTGATGGAGTCATTTCAAAGTCTCAGGGTTCTACCTAAACTGCGCAGGGGGAGAGAGCAGCTGCTGAGAAGATTTCTGCAGTTTTCTCTTCACTTCAAAGAACTCCCTACTTGACGAATCCCCTTGCCTTTCCTAACTAAACTGCCGTGGCATAAATAAATCTATTTAATTGTTCTGTTTCTGAGTAAATACTTTACCAGCAATTGCACCAGATGCCTCACCCAAATCACTACTAGTATTTAAATAGTTGAATTACCTTTCATGTCTAAGGTAGTCATGCACAATACAGACATGCTTAGCCTGATGTCATGTTTTATTTGAAATTTAATGAGATCCATAGCTGAGCTTTATTGTGGGTTTTATCATTTCATGTACATCTATCTCCTTGATAACAACTGCTAAAATTAGTGGACCCCAAGCCTTGCCCACATGAGGTAAATTTTGAGGTCAGGGCTCATGTTGAGGTTAATTAGTATTTACATTGCTACGAGGCAGCATATATTTTACTTTTAACAGAAATACACAGACCTATGTAGAGTATTAAACCAGCAAGAGTTGGCTGTGCACCTTAGTCCCCTACGTGTAATTAAAAGGTCAACTGGTTTGTGTATTACCTTCATACAGGAACTACCTTCAAATCAGTTTAAATGAGACAGAGATGTACAAAGCAGCAGCAGCCAACCCCACACCTTGCTAACATAAATATTCCACCTCTTAGCACTGGCTTTTTCAAATGGGAGCATGTGCTGTCATCAACACCTGCCAGGTGCTCCATCAGAACATTATAAAACACAGATATGGATTCTAGTAAACACTGATCTGTTAAGCAATGTATTTATTATTTTATTTCTTTTGTCCATGTGGCTGAAAGTGTTTTTCCTTTTGAGAGGAAATACAGTTCGTGGAGTTTAAGGGAGGTGTGTGTGTTTGTGTGTGTATTGACAGTGGATGTAGTTTGTGGGGGTTGTAAACCACAGTCCACCATAGTGTGCCAGATATTATAGGATATGAGGCATGGGACTTGGTGAATCATTGGTTATATTTACATGCTCAGAATAAAAAATAATGTGAGAACTAGGTTAAAACAAGAATATGCTGTGGTTAACGTGGGTACATGTACTGCAACAGGAAGTATGGATTACTCTAAAAAAAACTGTCAACCTGCAGTTGGTCTGTTATCCTGTACACTTAACTTATTTTTGATCCAAAATTGGCATATTTTAAGTGTAATATAAGTTACTGGGTTATAGACTAATTAGAGGCATGTTAGGTGGTGAAACCTCTTCAGTAATGTGACACTGCCTCTTTAAGAATTTTTATATTCAGGTTTCTTGCTTACATACGTTTTAGAAATCATTGTTATTGCCAAAATCTGTGAATAAACAGATGACTTAAGTGCACATAAACACATGATTGAAGTTCAGTGCCTGCATTTCAAAATGTCACTCATTGCCAGCTGACTGCAAACTTTTGCTGCTGGGGGACTGAGCTTGTGCTTCCAAATAAAATGATATGTCACCAGGTCAGCTGTAAAACCCCTTTTACACTGAAGTGTCATTTGCAACTTTTCAACTGACTA
This sequence comes from Scomberomorus guttatus, assembly GCA_038419695.1. NCBI lineage: Eukaryota > Metazoa > Chordata > Actinopteri > Scombriformes > Scombridae > Scomberomorus > Scomberomorus guttatus. Next base: position 6,872,048 of record CM076457.1, read on the forward strand.
TATGTCCTTGTGTTAGGTAGGAGCTCTTTGCTTTTCCACCTAGGATCACACGTCACGCAGCAAATTATGGTAAAAGAAAAAGCAGGCATTGTGCTGGATACATGACGAGGTGCAGGTGACAGGCGTTCATTGCAGTTTTGGTGATCCCTAAACTACCTAAAACTGTGCTGTTTCATAACTGTATGGAAATGAGCTCTAGAGCAGTCAGAGCCCTCATGGCCAGCAACGATTGCTGCAGAAAACACCCCCAGGGTGAGAACAGTCTGGCCGTTCTGAAAATGCTCTTGGAGAAAGGATAGCATGTCCTGCAGAGAGCAGGAACGTGGGTTGATGGTTCTGGACTTGGACTAGTCCTAAAACAGCTGTAAATGAGCTCCATACACCTTTCCAGGAGAAAGTCAGAGAAGATCTGGTACATTGTCCCAGCAGTTGCCTCCTGAGTAATCCCTGTGGAGATATTTCAGGCACTTCCAACTGGAAGACTCAAGGGAGACCCCAGGGAAGACCCAGAACATGCTGGACAGATCATATTTGCAGAAGAGGCTGTGAACACAGCTGGATTCCCCTAGAACACCTGGAAGATGTGGCCAGGGCAACACAAATTTGGCTTGCTCTATTTAGTCTGTTACCACTGCAAACTGGACCCAGATAAGTTACTGAGAATGATGGATGGATAGGTGGGGGAAAATAATTTAAAGTCAAGTAATTTGTGGTGTCAGGAAACAACAGTAATACTAAGAAACATGGGGCCCTATTTTTATGGCAGCGCAACAACCAGCGCAAGCAGGACTATGACAGTGTAGTATTTTCCTGAGCTTGAAATTAGCTTTGCTCATCTGTGTTGTAATTTGGTGCAGTGCACACAGTGCACCAGTGGGAGAAGAGGCGCTATCGGGTGGGAGGTTCATTCAAATTAGGCCATGCAAAGATAAGATGAGATATCCTATAATTGTCCTTACTGTCTACTCCCTTTAGGGATATTTTTCTTGTGCTCAGAAAAGCAGGTTGTTGGTATTGTGGTGGGTCAGAACTATGTCTGTTTCTGTCTGTCTGGCATCTTTCATGGAGCAAATGTGCAGCAATAATGGAATAATACCGAGAGGGTATGAAAAGTGAAGCCAATGTGGAAGTGCCTTAAACCTGCATTCTTTCTAATGGCCAGCAGGGTGCGACTCCACTGGCTGCAAAAAGATGTCAGATTGTATGGAAGTCTATGAGAAAATGACCCTACTTCTCACTTGATTTATTACCTCAGTAAACATTTCCTAATTTCCAGTTTCCTAATGAGTTCATGGTCTGAATCGCTAGTTTCAAGTTTTCTTCAATACAGCATGATGTTCATTTTGAAAATTATGGCCCCATTTGGAGTGAAATAGATGATAAAGCAGGGTATGCTTTAGGGTGTGGCTATATTGTGATTGACAAGTTGCTACCACGTTAATTATGTAACGTAACCATGGCGTAACCCCAGATTCACAGAGTATAGGCGTAGCTGCTGCTATTTGTTTTCAGTTCATGAAAATTTATTGTAACATTTTGGTCGCCTAAAAAGACTTTTTCAGCGTTTGGTTGTGATAAAATACCTTCTAAGGAGTCGGTTGTTCAGTTTTTCCGGTGAGTACATTTTGTTTTAATAGCGACCTAGCGAAAATTAGCATTAGCATTAGCATTATTACTGTTAACCATAGATTGTAAATGCACTGTGCTAACCAAGCTAGCAGCTAGCGCTATGGTCAGCTCCACCTTATTGTCCAAATATGGTCACTTCTGGCTCCAAAAATCAAAGATGGCGATCACTAAGCTCGAGGCTTCAACACTGCAATTCACAAACCAATGGGTGATGTCATGGTGACTACATCCATATTTTTTTACAGTCTATGAATAATACCTAAAATGTAAATAACTTTTTTCTACATTCAGTAGATGCATTTAAATTGGTATAAAAAATAATCTTTAATGTGGTTAAAGCAGGAACATCGGTAAAGCAGTCTCAAGATGGTTGATTCTTACAGTATCTGTTGTCCACAGCTGCTTGATACTATATGAAACGCTTCTTCAGTTATTTAAATCCCTACAGAATCTGAAGGCAGCAGAGCAGACATGTTGATAAATTTGCAGCTTCTGATTTAAAAAGTGCCAGAGCACAGTGCCATGTCACCAGAGATTGTACTCTTTGCAACAACTGAAGAAGTTCAGGGTTTCTCAAGGGGCCATGAGGTTCCTGGTATGGGAATACAACAGCACAGGACAGGGCACAGTTGGAGAGGATAGTGCGTACTGCGGCCAGGTTAGTTGGCTGCCCCAGATCTGCCCTCTGTGTCCTCTATCTCTTACTCCCGTATTCAAAGCAAGGCCCTCAAAGTGTCCTCTGACCCCTCTCACCCAGCAAATTGTCTTTTTAACTTACTCCCATCAGAGAAAAGATGGCGGTCCATTGGTACTAAAACCAGTAGATTTAAAAACAGTACATAACCTGTTACAATTCATATACTGAACTCTTAACGATGCCCACCTCCATTCAGGGTCCTCCATTTAAAGTGTAATGTGCATTTTATATTTGCACTTTGCACTGCAACTTTAATATACACTTTATTTTGCACTTGCACTTTTCTGCATTCCGTAGAATCCTATGTCTGTGGTTTGGCTGCTATGTGCTGTGCACTTTATGTCTTTATGTCTATGACTATGGTTTGGCTGCTATGCACTGTGCACTTTATATTTGCACTACATAGCTGTCCTTTTTAATCTATGTCTGTGATTAGGTTGGCATGTAATGACTGAGGTCAGGACGGGGAGAGGGAATATTCTACTCTTGTTTCTTATACCTTTTACCTCTTACTTGTGTACTTTTTTATCATTAATGGGTATGGAAGAAATTATATGTGTATGCATGGACTGTATTGTATTTTGAGCTGCACTGCACCAAATTCCAATCAACTTTTTGAAATGGCAATAAAGTATTGAATTGAATTGAACTGATTTATGCCTGACTGTTAACTGTGTTTACCTTCATTAAATCACATACAAATGACACCAGGCTGCTACAAAATAACCGATTATCGAGTTTCATCAATCCTGTGCATCATCCTCCTTCCCAATTTATTTTTTAGAGAAAGTGGCAGCTCGTGTTTTATTCCTTAAATGCATCACGGTACAAGCGCTGCTGTCATATCAATTACAATATGTCAGATTGATGGGATCAAATAAGGGCTTGACCAACCATACTTTTTTTGAGCTAATGTAGCCATGCTTCACTGTGATTGGCTCAGTTGTTTCAGAGCTATAAAGCTGGACTGGCTGAGAGAGTATTTATTAATTACCACACCCTCCCATCTATATTCACCTTCATCCAACCCTTTTGCACTTTGTGCTTCTGCACATACATGAACCAAAATAGCAGGTGCACTTGGACACAACCAAACAGTCAGCGCGCCCAAGACCTACCACTTTGTGCTTGTTGCAGTTCCATGATTAAAATAGGGCCCACAGACTAAACTAACAAAGTTACTTGCTACAGTACAAATTTCCATTGCTAAGGAGAATAATCAGTAGATGGTATGTGTGCAATCAGACATTTTTATCTAAGTTGATCAGAATTTCTAGACTTTCTCTTGGATAATAAGCTTTGTATTTGGAAAGCTAAGAAAGCTTCTTCCAAATAATTTGTTCTGTGCAGAGACTACTATAATTCCACTTATTGTAAATTTACCAAAAATCATTTATTATCGTGCTGTCCAACAGTTAGGGCTGTCTGTCCTCTGAACTAACAACCAATACTCTTCTGGCTGCCTTCAGTCTATAGGGACTCATTTGTTTAATTTGTTTTGGTTGTGTTTGTCTTCAATTATACAGCTACAGCATGTGTCTGAATACATTTGAAGAAACAGAGTAGTGTATATATATATATACTTAGCAATAGTCTGCAGTTGTGCGATTGTGCGATTGTAATCACAGTTGATGGACACTTTGCAAACAGCAAATAATCATCTTGTTTAAGTCAGTGGATAGAGTGTGGCAGATAAATCAGATATATTCTGTTTGTGAATATTCTGCTTCATGCAGATCTATTATGACATAAACACAGCTATCCCTAATCCTTAATGTGAAACCCATTGTTGCTTATTTTGTTGCTTCATCATGTGATCTAGGGGATTAGCACAGCCTCCATCAGACCAGTTTAAATAGATAGATTATATCCTCTTTGTCCAAATGCCTCACATTAAGTGATGCATGAGTCAATACATTTTACTGGCCTGCAGTTACACACTATTATCACATTCTTTGTCCTTATTGGTCCAGGAAACATTTTAAGCATGCTGAGAAATGACTTCTAGAAAGACTCAACAGGTATTCTGTCAGTGATGTAACTCTGCTAAGGCTAAAAAATAGATAAAAACATTACTGAACAGTCTCGGCCTGGCGGTTGTACAGGGGCTGCCATGCTGATGCAGTAGGATACCTCAGCTGACATTCACACTAATTGTCAAATTGGTTTAAAGAAAGAAAAGAAAGAGAGGGAGCGTAAGTAAGAGAAGAGAGAGAGCTATGGCATCTGGATGAGATCTGGCATAGAGCATATGCAGCACATGTGGTCTGGTATAATTTACAGTGTTGTCATGGAGGAGTGGGTTATAAGCAACTGTTTTGCCTAGCAACATTCACGGGAAGGTGGAAGGGGAAAATGTAGAGCTGGCAGGTAGGAAGAATATTTTAATACCGTGAGACATCAACAGTTTATGTGTTCCATCGGTAGTTCCAGCCTTTTCTGAACCCAACCTATGAATGCCAAATAAAAACTATCTGGCTTTATGATTTTAGATGATTTACTGTCACTGCTAAAATATTACTGAGCAGAGATGGACGTTAAATTGTAGATTAAACAAACTTTCATTTATGATACAAACAGCAGGGCACACGAAATACAATGAAACAGAACATAAGCCCAAAAGTCTAAAGTCTTGCTACAGTGGCCCTTAGAGGTTGCAATGTTAATTACACAATAAAAAAAGAGCTGAACGAAACAAACTATTCCTATCAGTAGTGGTGATCAGAGTGGTGGGGAGTTTATCCTCCTAACTGGAGGGAAGACCATGAGGTCATCAAAATCTGAGGAATTTTTACCCTCAGATTCTAGCTTGACTGTGCTCAGGAAATTTCATGGCACATTAGTTTTGATATTTTTTGCGTACAAATGGAAATGTTGGCCTGATGGTGAAATGAGTGTGAATTAAGTGTTCCATACTTAATTAATGTGATGGCAATTGCACCATTTCCATAGCAACTTAGCAAACTCTATCCACTGATGAAGACCATGAGATGTAGTTAAATACTTGGGAAAAATCCAGACAGTGGACATTGAGTTAAGATTGTTTTTTCAAAGTAAAATTCATACTCTGGGGACTATTAATATCAACAGACTATTTTGTAGGAAACCCAGAAGAAGTATTCAGATTCTTTACTTAAGTAAAAGTACCAACAAAGCAATGTAAAAATACTCCATTGCAAGTAAAAGTCCTGCATGAAAAAGTATGTATTATCAAAAAAAGTATTATCAGCTTGATGTAGTTAAAGTATTGCAGTAAAAGTAGTGGTTTGGTCCCTCTGACTGATAAATAAATTTGAACATTTATTGAAATGAAACCATGTGAGAAGTTTAGAGGGAAAAATCACTATTTCGTGGAGCTGTTAACAACTCATAGACATCTGAAATGTGACCCGACTACACGCTGCTTTTTGTAAAACGTCAAAAGCCAAAAAGGTTGGAAACCACTGGTTTCATCTTTAACAATGTGTTGTATTTTAAAAGCTTGTTATATTATCCATTGTGTCAAATCTGAAAATCTGAAAAGTAACTAAAGCTGTCAAATAAATATAGTGGAGTAGAAAGTACAATATTTCCCTCTGAAATGTAGTGGAGTGGAAATATAAAGTAGCATCAAATGGAAATACTCAAGTTGAGTACAAGTATCTCAAAAGTATACTAAAGTACAATATTTGAGTAAATGTACTTAGTTACTTTCCACCACTGACCAAAGTATTGGTATTGGGGAAATGACCTGACCTGACAGTGGTGCATTGTGAATATTCATACCAAACTGCAGAGCAATCTGAACCTGAACTGAAGTACACCATCACCCTAAAGGTGTATTTATAGTTCTGTGTTAAGGGGGTGATAGTATAGCTATGGAGCTACACCATAGTTAATGATCAACTCAAAAATGTAACAAATCAGGGGCTATGGCAGCTACAGAGATATCATGTAAGGACCGCAAGAACACGCTTCTGATGCGAGTAGAGATTGTTGAGAGTGATGGCAACATTACACAAGCTGAGAAAAATCCCAGTAATCTTCTCCTTTTCAGGAACAAACATCGAGCAAAAAACCTCCACTGCAAACCTTCTGCTCACCGCAGAAAATGAAATTACAGAAAATGAAAGAACATAAACACGCCAATTACACAGCAGAAGTTTCCCATTTTATAATGGAACAAGGATAAATCAAAGTTATTTGGATGAAATTCCAGTTTTATATAACTATGTGTATAATCTACAGTCACTACATCACAGAGTAAATAAAAGAATGTAAACAGATACTGTGGGGAATATAATTAAACCACAATACTGCCTGATGTTGTACAATATATCAGTCTACTGCTGCGAGAAGTATAAACCCAGCTTTTCTATATCTAGGTCGAGATTTAGTCTCTTTGTCTTTCAAATAATTCAGACTGTAGTGTAAAAGCAAATAACAGCTTTAGTTTTCATTCTAAGAAGTGCATCAGACTAAGACTAAGTTCAGTGGCTGAGCAAAATCTTTAAATCTAACAGGAGGAAAGGTCCATCACTTTTATTTTAAACCTGTAACCGACAAACAATATTAATATTTGTCTTGAATTGACTTGCTACCACCTTATATGCTGTATGTTCTGTCTCAGTAAAGAATTTACAGGTATACACTTATTACCATACACATATGGTACTAAACTAAAAGTAAACTATTGCTTAGTATCATTAAATTGTTGTTTCCTATGAAAATCATTTTTTACCTGGCAAATACAAGTACATTCACCAGACGTTTGACTTTTTTACCTCATCACTAAAAATGAAACTACTCCCTTTGTAAAACAGTATGAGAGTTCCTGCACCCATTAAGTAGAGTGCTTTTAAACTAGGCAGAAAGATTTAAAGGCCTTGTGTCAGCCTGCATAATTAATCTAAATCTAACTTAATCCAGTGATTAATTGATTTTCCTTTATCAGATAATCCATTAGCCTTGGCAGGCATAACAACATTTGGCAATGCCAGGATCCCTGGGAAAAAAATCTCTTTGGACAGATTTGAAAAGGATTCTTGCAGAGTTTGAAGTGTGAGAATATTAATTTTTGCCTGAGATTTGTCATCATGAAATGTGAAGCACATTGCACACTAACTCTGGTATCTTGAGTAGTGATGACAACAGGGATACAGTGTGTTTTGCTTCATGTTTAATATTATTGGAAAAGTCTGGCTAAGGCAGTAAATTTAATGTGGTTATGCCCAGAAATGGTGTAATTGTTTTAAGGATTAAGTATTGCCTATTTCGATGTTAATAAAATATATTTGATAATAACAGGATGAAAGCCTCACTGAGATCCTTCTGACCTTGAGGCTTTGAAAGAACACATACGCAAATACTAGACATGTTATGTAAGAGCCAGTTAAGCAAGAGGTATCAAACACCATGTTCACAAAGTGCCTTAGACTGATAGATATGTGATATCAACTTGAATGGACAGCAAAGAACAAGCCACCAGGTGTACGGTTCAAAACATTCTTTCATTTTTTCAAACTCATTTTGTTCTGCTCTGATTTGTGACATATAGACAGGAAAAATCTTAACTCAGGCACTGTCAGCTGCAGTAAATTTTTGTAGTCCTTGGCCAAATACAGTATCAGTTATGACTAAAATAGACATTCACTCATTTAACAGTTTCAAACACCTGGGCGAGATTGGATGGAACTGTATTTGCCTGCTGTGTTGGCCTTCACAATATGCTTCACGGATAAATGGGCAGGATGGATGAAAAAAAGTATCAGCACGTACCACTCTATTTGTTGCAGGACCTGCTTGGCTGTCTTGACTCTTACCTCACATGACTGGATGCAATGGATGTGTTGAGGGTCAGGGTACCACTTCATCATCCCTGTGCAGACTATGCTCTGGAAAACAAGGCACATGAGGACAAAAGTTGAGCAATGCAGCCACAAGAAATGGATAACCATTGTGGTTGCCATGGAAAACAATATTACCCTGAGCCACAAACACATTTCATTAGGAGTTTTTTGTAGGCTTGATGCTCCAAAGTAGGACTAGATCGTAGGAAACAGTAGTAGTAGTAAATTGAGATTGGAATATCAAACCGCCAAACCATCCATTTTACTCGCCCATTGGGCGTTTATGTCTTGACTGACAGAAGTTGACGATAATATTTGTTCAACAGGAATTGACAGCTTAACCAATTTTTAAAGGCCATTTCTAAGTTAGTCATAATTTGAGTCACCAAATCACTGAAAGATTCTGAGGTCATCATTAATGGACCTTGTGATGAGATTGATTTGCCAACTGCTACTTCCAACATTTCAACCTCAACTTTAAAGCCAACATGGATGAGAAATTTTTCAAATGCTCATAAAAAAAAAAAATTCAAACTTCATCTGGTGAGGAAGATCATGTAATACGGTCAAAAGCTCCAGAACAGCTACTAATGGACCTTGTGGTGAGATTGTCTAGCCAAACCTACTCCTTGTTTATTTGAAATTCAGTTAAATTAATCTGGGAACATGAATATGCTCAACAAATTTCATGGCAATATGCCTGTTGGATTATAAAACGTGTGTACAAATTTGACATTTTGGCCTGATGGTGGAAAAGCTAATGAAGCATTGAAAATGGTTAGTGTTCATCCTCTTGGGAAGAATAAATATACAGCATAAATTTAATGGGATTCTGCCCTTTATTTCTGTAGAAATATGGTGGAAATATTGGCACTAGAGGAAAGGTCAGGGAGGTCACCAAAAACAAAGAATTCTCTGGAAACCATGAATATCCACAGCAAAGTTCACAGAAATCTGATTATTACAAACTTTGACTTGAAGGTGCCACAAGAGTAAAGGTCATAGTATGTCCACAATGTAAAGAATTCAACAGCAAAATATACAACTAGAGCATCTTGTATGCTTACAGTTTAGTAATTTAGTGATAAATCACTATAGTGATACATTCCTTCTAGTGTCGACTGATTCAGATAATCTTAACTTTTTGCCAATGATCCACTAGCATTTGGTCTCCCTTAAAATGAACTGTTACATAAAAATGAACAAAGCTACATCTTGTATTGCCGACCATGCAGATATGTATGTTTTTATAGACATATGCAGTACATTTGTGTGTTATTTCTTTGTTATGCATGAAAAACTTGTGATGGAAGGAAAAAAAGAGTTTTATTCAACTTAAGTGGATGCAAAACATAAAAATTTGTGGTGAAATTTGGGTGAGGCTGTGGTCTCATGTAATTTATTTGACCCCAAGAATTTACAAGGTGGTTAGCAGATAGCTGATTGACTAACAAATATGGATAGAGAAAGTGGATCCTCCCCTGTGATTTTCTGAGCAGCCTGACACAGCGAAGGAGACCTGATTCTGAATTTGAGATAACACAATGCCTCGAAATCACAAGGCAGTGTCAGAGATATGGCGTAAGTTACCAGACCTCCATCCAACTATTTGACCTTGGCAAGGGTAGATTTACTGGCTGGCTGGCTGGCTGTCTGACCACCCAAAAGTAAGGTGAAACTGGAGCAGTGTTTGCGACAGCGTTCACGTAGAAGCGATTCCTGAGATATGATGTTGGGTAACATGACCCACCTTTAAAACAAAAACAACAGCACTCTAACCAAGACCCAAGATCTGACATTCCTACAAGTTTGTTCATAGTGAGATGTGTGTATTTCCTAAAAGGCTTGACGTCAACTGCAACCTTTACTCTTGCTATCTGCCTATGATTTCCAGTAATGTAAAAACACTTGAATGATAACGAATACACACTCAAATACACATTGGGAGGATTCTGTTGTGTGATGGTGTGTGATTATCTGGTGCTGCTGGGAATTAAAAATGTTTTTCTAGAAAACTCTAAAAGATACTGCCTTGCCAATGATTCTGTCAAAAATCTGATATGAAACACATTTACACATATTATGACGAATTCAAAAATTGAGAGAGTCAGTTTTGGTCATTTTCAGTCACTCAGGGAGACCTTTGGACCAGTTTTCGAAGCAGCTTGAAACCATTTTTTATTTGAAAGCAAAGTCATTTATGTGTGTTTGTTCACATGAGTGTATTGCAAAATATGCCCGTTTTAAAAAAGTGTTTGGGTTTCATATTGACTTTTAAAATTATTATATAAACTTGAAAGGAAATTATTTCACTTTTCACTGCAATTGTCTGTAGTCTGTAGTGGCAATGTGGTCGATCACTTCAATAGACTGAAGGAAATTATCTTGAAGGGCAGAAAAATAATAAATAGCTGAAAATATCCCACTCCACTAAATGATTTAAAATACATTTGTTGAAGACTCATAAATTGCTATATTTTTACCTTTAAATTGGAATGTGGTAAGGTGGCATAAATCTGTAGGGATGCAACTAATAACTGTGTAGTTAATTCCAATTAAAGCTATATGAAAAGTCTGGGTCATCCTATCATGTCCGCAACACACTACTAGCTTTAACCTAACAAAGCACAAACCCTATGAGAAGTATTTTCATTATTCAAAATCAGACCTTTACACTCAGGCTCACAGGGCATCACAAAATGAGGTTTTGTAAGTGTGTTTGTGTATGTGAGTAAATTCACTGTGTTTGTGTATCAACTGTTTAACAAATTAGGTGTCTTTGCAACAGCAACTGATCTTAGCGTTGGGCTTATCCATAAAGGTGAGTCAGTCTGGAGCAGTAGCTCAGTTTACTCCATGCTGTTGTTCAGACCACCAGATGTTTGGATGCATTATTCATTCTGATGGGTGTTTTTGTGTAAAAATCTCAGTGCTGTTTGTCAACGGATCAGCTTTCACGGCGCCCCGGATTGGTCGCATGGCAGCAGGCGAACAAAACAACAACTGTTTTGCAAAACCTGCCAAGAGTTTCCAAATGGTAGCAAAACCACAATCCCTTGCTTAGCTGCTTATTTAAACCAATCAAGTTATCTCATTTTTCACCACATCATGCAACATGAAACAACTTAGAAACAGGTGCAGCCAGTTCTGCAAGCTGATCTGTGCAGCACCACTCCCCTAAGCTCTGTGTTTTAATGAACTGAATCAACTGGACATTGATTAAAAGCATATTGTATAACATTATTAATATATTTAATACCAGTTTATGAATAAAACTAGACTTTAACAAATAGAATAGATTTTGCAAGACTGCTACAGTTATCAAAACTGCATTTATGCCGCCAACAGTAGATATTTTGAGTTTCAGATATCCAATATCAGCATAATGGTCATGCCAAATGGCAAAAATTACAAGATCTGATGTTTCTTCAAAAAATACATCTTTAAAAAATTCTCTGAAAAAGCATTTAGAACATGATGGTATGGACATATTTTACAGGAAACTCCTCCAAAGTTCTACAGGTTGATATTTAAGGTTGACAGGTTGATATTTAAGGGGAACTCCACTGATTTTACACTGATGTCATATATGTTTGTCAAGTCTAAAAAAAAAGCTCACATGAGTAATGGCAGGTTGAAGGGTCTGATGAAAGAGACTGCGTTATAGAAAATGTAGGATCTGGCAGCATTTTTGGAGCTTGAGCCATACAAGGATTAAAGGTCATATCTCAGCCTCTGCAGCTTCAATTTTGGCCATTCATTTTTTATCCTAACTCTCTCAAGTCTCCTAAATCCTCACAGAACCCCCTTAGTACCATACTGGCATGAAGAAAAAAATGAGAGACAGTAGATTAATCTAAAAACCTATTCTTTTGGAAGTACATAAAACATCAGTATGAACCTTTAAACCACAATGGGACAGGTTTCATACTAGGTTTCACAGACTGACAAAAGACAGCAGACAGAACCTGCTGAATAAAAAGCCACAATTGTGTTGGTATGTCAGTAAGACAACAGTCATTAGAAAAAAATCAGTGTTTTAAGTAAGAGACCAGAGGATGTGTTGCTATGTGTCTTCTGTCCATGTCCTTGGATGTGTAGCAACATTACTTGTGTGACTGTAATAGAAGACATACTCCTGTGTTGGCTGCTGTTTTTCCTTTTTAAAATAAGGAGTGGAGATATGGAGTTTTAAAGCTTACATTCAGCTTATTAAATTAAAGTTAATCAAACAGTTTACTATATATATTTTTAATAACATTACATGTACATCAATTATTTTCATAATGCATAAGTTAAAGAAGAAAATATATGATGTTGTTTTTGAATTATGAAGTATTTAATAAGTAATGGTACAGTACAGAAAAGAACTGAACTGACCTTAAATGAACTCAAATAGAATAACTGGAGAAAAAACAAATTGAAGTAACCTGACTCCCCTCCTGAGACATCTCACCTGGACTTTGGTGGGCAGCATCCAGTGCTTTAAAGAGTCAGCTGTAGTGCCATTGGGCAGAACCACTGGGTCACGCAGATCCACGTCCAGAGCCACAATACATGTTGGGTAGCAAACAGCACCTGCAAGGAAGGGGTAAAAAAAAAAATCAAATAACACTTACCTCTAGCCCTCATTTGCATCTGTTGAATTTATTCATGTGCAAACATTGAGGAGAAAACACACCACAGAACTTCAGACCACGCCGTCATCTGTCATCTGTGGCTCGGACTTTTGGCAAGTGTCACTATACAGTAAGAGTGATACTACTGTTTGCCTGTGTGCTTGTGAGTATGTCTGTAAGTTCAAGTTCCCAGGAGTCTCCTCCTGGTATTTAATAACAAATTTTCCTACAGTACCATAAAATATCAGTATAATTCAATGACAGCTTGACAAACTCTACATATCAGTTCACAAACACAGTTTTTGTCTGCTTGCCAGTGTGTGATGTCATGAATTATTTTTCAGTTTGACAATGCCAAACAGTTAATGTTCAACAAATATTTGCTGAAGCATGCACTGGTGATTTCATTTAACACTGGGCACTCACAACAGAAAATGCTTCAAAACCTCATTTAGTACAATAATAAACAGAATAAGCAGAATTAGTTCTTTTGCTCCAGCAGAGGTCAGATTTTTTAATCTTTTTAACACTTTTAGATGTGGTTTACATCCATAGCACCTTTCAGCTGTCAATCATGTCTCAATGGCTTTATGAGGTTATTTATTTGTTGTGTACTGTGATTATAATGTTTATATTGTTTGCTGTCTGTATTTGGTGGCAAATGAGTTTCCCATTTGGGGATTAATAAAGCTGTCTATCTAATCTAAACTAATCTAATCTAATCTGTATTTTCTGTATATTGGGTCAGTACAGTAAGATATTTCCCTCTATTTATTTACATTACAGAGCACTCAGAGAGCACATACATATCCCTGCACAATTCTCCAAATTTGTTATTTAAAGAAAAAAAGTGGTGTTATCGACCAGCTGCTTTCAATGTGTGGCATCTGTACCCCAATTTACCCTCTCACACTTAATGCATACTCTTTACTTTGTCACAGATTTGTCACAAATTTCAAAGAATATTTTGTACACTTGAATCTGGATTAGGTTTCCTATACTGTGTGCTAGTCAATAACTCCAAATCCAAGTCAAAGACAGCAATTATACAGTGAAGGATCAGTATGAGAGAAAGGGGAAACATAAATGTTGACAAAAAGATGCTCGACCTCCATGACTGTCTTGTCTGACGGGAACTGTGCACCCAGTCTAGCCAAATAACTAATTGTTTGACAGAATTTGCCCCAAAGAAATTTTAATCAGGAGTGTTTATTCAATGGATTACACTCTCATCCCTAAAAGAAAGTGACTCTCACCGACATCCATCCCCTGATCACAGCTGTACTCTACAGAGTTGAGAACAGGAGGAGCAGAACAGGATCCCTGGAGCTTGGAACACATGGTGAACTGTGCTGTCCATTTACCATCCTTAGTGCAGCGAATCGCACTCTGGAAAAAACAAAGATACTAAAATTCATTGTGGTCATCAAGGTGCTATGTGTGGTCGACACGTTTGCTGCACTGACTTCCCACAACTCAAGACAAACCGTATGGGAAATTTATTCAATTTCAGTTTAACTGCAACCATAATTTGATAGTCTATTGTTGTTGAGCAGTCACACAGATAAACATGAAGCTCCTGACACAGACAAGTATTTACAAATGAGCAAATCATGAAATTGATAAATGGATGAATTAATGACTTACTTTCTGTATTTAAATTATATCCTACATGTAAACACTTTTGCTTTTGTCTCATATTTTTAAACACACATACACAAAAGATGGCATCCAGATATTCTAATCATCGTACTCTAAGGACTTTCAAAATTATATTATATTGTACAACTGGTTTGGCCATCTTGTTGTCCACATTTGGGAAAGTTGGTGAAAGTGCACTTTTTTATGCATTTACACTGACAGCTTCCTCATGTTTTCCTCATGCGTGCTGGATTATCCCAGAAATGATTCCTGTTGAAGTCAAGAGCAATAACACAACAGTAGCACCATGTACTGTACATGGCAGGGTGTCAGTGATGCATGACCGCAGCTACAACCACTGCTACTGTGCATACAGTCTTCATAATGGCTACTGTCCTGAGCTGAATGACTGAAATTGAGTCTTGATGGTCACATGGCTGTGTTGATAATGATGTCAACAAAAATACTTCTATATGACATGGTGGATAAATGGACATCTGAAATCTTACATTTTCCTTTGTGTCTGGGCACTGTAGGGTACAGAGGCTGTCATAGTACAGGCCATTGGTGCAGGTATACATGCCCTGTAATACGTCAGGTAGAGCTGGGCAGGATATCGGCTCACAGCCAGTTTTCTCCCACTGTCCCCCCTCCAGGCACTCCAATTTGAAGTATTTCCTAGACACAGCAGGAACATATGAAAACAAAACATTATTTCTATGTCTAAGTGGCACCATAGGCTTTTTAGGAGTTAAAGTGCATCATTTGAGGTTTTCTTTGTCTTGGTGTGGATTGTCATGACCATATTCTTTTCTTTTGCATGTTCTCGCTGCATTGTAAAGCAATTGATCTACTGTTTTGTTTACATATATATACACACACACACACACACACACATATAGACATATATATATATACACACACATACATATACATATATACACACACACACACATATACACAGACACATTCTATAGCCCTGCTCAATTTCTCTTTTGTCCCATTTTACTTTTACTGTTTCGATAACAAAAAACATACTGAGTGCAGAGGACTGCCCACTCTACAGTAAAAGAGATCTCCAGTGTGGGGCATGTAGTGTGTAAATGCAACAGTATGTGTTATAACATAAATTTACGTGGGTACATGTGTCAAAGGTAAGAGTAAAAATCCTGTTTAAAGTTCTTTAATAGCTGCTGCTGTTCACTTTCACATGTTGGACTAATAAAGCATCAGGGGTTATTAAAATGTTTACACATTTGTTTGAGAAAGCTTGACTCATAAAGATACCCAGCTGCAAATGGATCTCTACATAAAATAGTTTTTCACCTCATTGGATGGAAATTTAATATTATACAAAACTATAAATGTATATTTTTACTGGCCTTGTGATAGTAAAATTCAGCTTGTGAGATATTTGATATGCTGCATTTTAATCATAATGCATGACAGTACAATGAAGAAAATACAGCATTACTACATATATTATACATGAACTCAACAGATTGTGCTACTGCTACTGATACAGACTGTAACATGTGAAGAGAGATAGCTGTCTTCATCTAAAGCAGGGTATAAACTCACCCCAGAGGCTGTGTCTCCTCCTAACGGGAAACCCTCATCTCATTAACAACATGTGAACTGTGTTCAGTAATGAGCAGTTGCCCAATGAATACAATTGGCAAAGTCATGACGAGGCCCAGTTAGCAGCGGTACAAATTTTATTGGACCCTAATGTGAGCTTGTTACAAAACTGAATATAGTTTTGCAAATGATGGACCGAAAAATGCCTCTTTAAACTGCACCCATTGATATTTAAAGCTTTGCCCTAGGAGGTTTGGGTGTACATGTGATGCATTTTTATACTGTTGCATAAGATATCTAAATCAAAGATCCTAATTTTATTAAGCAGTGCGTAATGGGACTCTTGTAAAATAAAGGAAAAGAAGGAATTTCCTCCATTACGCAGGGAGGCATGGATGATAAAACACTGCATTTACTTTGGTCTTTTGTCTACGCAGGCCTACTAGTTTTTAAAGGAATTGCACAACCAACAGTACATGGTTATAGTGAATTGTTGTTGCAGTTTTTTGTGTTCTTAAAAAAATATATGCCTGAAATAATTACTATCTTGATAATTTGAGGTGTTAGTCTCCAAATAACTCAGAAACCACAGGAAACGAAATATAAATACTGTTTTCAATACATACATTTTTCATGTTAGGGATGCCAGTGTGAATGCCCCACAAAACCCTTGCAGCAGTAGTGCTATTCTCTGTCCACTGAGCTGCCAAAGCTCCCAAAACACTTACCTCGGTGTCTTCTTTTTAAGGCTCCCTATTACATAAAAGCCTGGGTTGCATTTGTAACGGCAGACAGAGCCAACATCATGCCCTGAGGCCAGGCAGTCTGCTGTTAGCAGCTTGGCAGTGGGTATGTTTGGAACCTCTGGACACTCTATCTTGCAGTAGGCCTCTGGGAAAGACCACAGCCCGTCCTCTAAACACACCAACCTGTCACTGTCACCTGAAGAGAGGAGAGGAGAGGGTTGCATGATGTCCACTTTTCTTACATTAAAGTGAGACTGTCACTGAACAGTGCCTACTGTGGCCACATGTGGTAATTACAGGAAAATGCTTCATTTCCCAAGTTTCTTTATAGACATCATCACTGGGCAACATGACTGAATGTCTGGTGAGCTACAGTATGTTAACTTCTTGTTTTTCTTTATAAAACTGCATATGCTAAAAGTAGAGTCGGCAAACTGACTTTATGACAGTATTATCTAGTGAAATTTTGCTAACATTAGCCACCATAAGCTACTGGTCATACCAGACCAAGTAAGGCTGTAGCAGCAAGTTTCTCTTCAGTTGGTTACTTTAAAGACATCATCATTGGGAAACCTGACTGAGAGTGCGTGGAATGGAAAAAAAAGCCAGGACGCAACAAAAATGTCTCCTGGTGAGCTAAAGTACATTAACATTAGCCACCATAAGCTACTGGTCATATCAGACCAGGTAAGGCTGTAGCGCCAAAACTTGTACAAATGTTGAATTGAGCAAGGGTTTGTTTTATTGCTTATGAATTCAATATTTCATTTCTTAGAGGAAGATTGTGTGGTTTCTTCTTAGTTAGTTATAGGCTTGCTTTAAAACATACATCTATCTACATCTATAATTGTTATACGTTCTCCACTATACAACTGAAGCACAAAGGAGTACATAGGAGCACAAGTAGGTCAACATCATGGATTCATTTCTGTCCCAGAGAACATTCTGGTTTTGTTTCATGGCTCTGTCTTGTGCAGTTATGTGAAGAAGAATGATGAAGAAGATGGCTTCTACGTTGCCCAAAGCTAATGTTTTCTATGCCTGTATGGCCCCACATGAAGCATTAGCGTTGGTATGTGTGGAGAATCATAACACCCTAAACCTTTCACGATTTTTATTGGGTCTATAAAATGTAATGAATCTTTAACATGGCATCACATTTTTATAAGCTATTTAAACATTGTGCTAGTGTTGTGATTATCAAAATCCATTACAGCTGTACTGGTGTGTAATGAATATATTCTTGTGAACTGTGCTTTCGATGGTGAGTGATGCATGATGGCCTTCAAACATATTTCACTAAACCAAAAACCACAAATAGAATTATTTCTGCGCAATCTGTGTTTAGATCATGAATACATGGGTCTTACTGCTGACTCTACAATGACATTCGAGCTTTCACTGTGGCTTTCCGACCACAAACATAAGTGTGTGGACATCACGCTTGTTCCATCTAATCACTTCAAGAAGCATCTACTACATTGCGTAACTTGCATTACTAAAGAGGAGTAATGCGTTTTTACTTTTGTCACAAAAACACACACACAAATTTGTACTTGTGCCTAAGTACAAATTTGTGTGTGCGTTTGTGTGTGTGTGGTGGTACTCCTAATTATGGGTGCCACGGGCAATATTTGTACTGACTGGTTATGATGCAAGCAGTGTTTTTAAAAACATTGTGGACATCTGAGTGAAAGGAAATTGTGCTTTCTGTGTGTGTGTGTGTGTGTGTGTGTGTGTGTGTGTGTGTGTGTTAAGGCCACAGGAATATGCCATGTAGATGTTTATATCAGTGTTCATCCTGGATTTCAATGACTGTAACACAGTAACATTTTAAAGGCCATAAAGCCGAATAAGAAAGCACTATGAGGAGCAAGCCTCATTGAGTGAAGACATGGTTGTGATTTTGTAAATGGCATTTCCACTGTGATTTTATTGCAACACAGTAGATTAATTCCTCTTGTCTGAGCTGTTTTTTCAATTAATTTGTTTTAAACAAACACTGTAACTATAACAGGATGTGCACTGTAAAAAACAGGCGTCCAATTTTAAACCATAATTGTGTAAAGTCAAGTTAAATGTTTATTTTATTTTATGGACTATAGTGACTGGAAGAATCTTGCTGTACTTTGTCTGTTCTCTGGACTGGGCTGTAACTGTCAGAAGGTGGGTCTTAAGGTAGCAGCAAAGAACATTAGTTATTGGTTGAAAGGTATATTTTATAGAGGAAATCACAGAGAAACTATGACAGCCACTCCTGTCTCATCTTGGCTCTCATAGCATTTACAGCCAGCCCACTGTTATGCTTTGATGTCATTGCAAGTAGGGATGGATTAACTTTGTGGACCAAATTTAAAGTGTCCAGATGGTTTTGCTGTTCTGTTAGGTATCTAAAAAGAGCGGATGAGCCTATATATATGCCAAAACTAATTTCGATTTTCTTTAGTCTTTAAAGGGTTTAATTACGGCATCAGTCATTCAGTATTGTGCGAGAAACTCAAAAAGTCTTGCCTCAAGTAATGTACTTCAAATTGAAAATCGCTGTTCAGTTTCATTGTAACTCATTGAATTTTGCTTCATCTCATTGGTAAAAGCAGCCAATAACAGATGAAGACTGTCAGAAAACCATTATAGTTGCAGTGTGAAGGAGTTATGCTTCACTTCCTGATGGCTTACAATTGCTATTACATTCATTTGTGTTTTATAGGAAAATTGCCAGTTGTTTCATAATTTTTAGGCAGTAAGTAATTTTTTAAAATCTTTCCATGGTTAGTCTGATACTGGTGCTATAAAGTGTGACCACATATTTTACAGTCAGTTTGTTCGTGATCCATTGAACAAACAAAATGCGAACAGACACATCCGTGGTTTACCTTGTAGTATGGCTGGTGATCCACAGGTGAAGGAACACTGTTTACCAAAGGTGGTTCCCCAGGGGCAGCTGAATATGGCATGGTAGACATGAGACTGATCAGGCAGGCCGCAGTTTACAGGCTGACAGCTAACTACACGATCCCATGATCCATGGAAACACTCCAGCGCTGTCTGTCTCTGAAGGAATAGAGGGAACAAGCGTGAGAGAGAAAGAGACAGAATTTAAGGGCGGCGGAGGGGGATTTTGCTTTATGACAATGAAAGGATGCATTCCCAAGTGTGAGTGATCATGGGAGTATCCTCACAGTGGATGTGTCATTTATTATGTTTACAATTCCCAAATTAAAAGAGGACAAACTGACTTTTTGTCAACAATCTACAAAAACACCACGTAACAACAAATAAATGTTTTCAATAAAGATTTAAATAAAAATGGGAGAATAACTTGCCAACAAACCCTGTAAACATGCTCGTAAGGTCTGATGATTCAGAAAAACACACTGCCTGTCTTTTGAACATCTTACTGATGATACAGAAAATCATCAAAGGTATCAGTCAAATGGAGCTTTAGCGAAAGTTCAGTCGGGAAGACTATCTTTTGTATGCTCAGGTCTGTAATTTTATTTCTCATACCATTTGTCATTCCCATCCCTCACTCATGCTCACTCATAATTTCCTTGCTGTCATTGCCGGGGGTGTCAATTGAGACGTCAGCTGTTTACATCAGCTGGTCACATCTAACCAATAGCACGGTGATACACCTTCTTTGTCAGCCTATCATATTGCGGCTGTCTTTTTAAGTGTCTTCTCCCTCTCTGCCTTAGTGCTTTCATGGTGCCGTTATGCGTGCCCCACCACCTCCCCATCACCACCAGGTCTTTGCAGATTCATTGGAGCATCGCCTCATCATCCTCATCATCCTCATCATCCTCATCATCCTCATCATCCTCATCATCCTCATCATCCTCATCAGCCTTATCAGTCTCAGCACCACTCCATGGGGGGACTCCATGGGGGGATTTATCTTGCTGCTGCTCTAGACTGATGTCCCTCGATTAAAAATCTCCCTGTAGAGTCTAAGTGCCAAAGACTTAATCATCAATATCATCTGTATAATCAATTGTTTTTGCTTCATTTACTTGTCTCTCCTGACTGTTATTCATGGTTTACAATTAAAATTAAAGTAACCACGAACTGCAAAAACAAATTGTAATACTGATTTGTAAAATTGCAAAACTGCAATTGAGGACATAAAATCTGTTTGGTTTCCCTCATCATTCACAGGAGATGTAATTGCGTTACCCAAGTTTTTGGAGGCAAAAGAGGATGCAACCACAAATGTTGAGTGAGTAAAACAAAACAAAATGTTACAAATAGTCAAACAAACTAATCTAGTGCTGCTTTAGAAATTATTACAAGGAAATACTACAAGCCTCATGTCTGTCATTGTCTTTCTCAGAAGACCTTGATACTCACACACTTAAGAGCAACACACACCGAAGTGAGTCGTCTGTGTGTTGCACTTTAAATCTGTTAGATTAAATATGAATGTATGCATAACAGGATTGTATATACAATAGTAGGACTGGATTGTATCAGTGGTATCTATATAGATAAACAGATGATAACTTAACATTGAAAGGACATGATGATGTTTTTTCAACAGTGCAACACATAATACGTTATTCAGTGTACCTGGTGGGGTGAGATTCCCCGGCCGTTGACGACAGTGATACTGAAACCACGGTGACACTGAACAGAGCAGTGAGAGGACTCCCCTCCTCCTGTACACCTACAGAGACACAATGACATTGAGATTCTCCTGCTTGTTGTTTCAGCTGTCCGGTTTTTCAGTGATTCATTAAAAAAAGGGCCCACCTGACAGAGGCGTGCTCTACCTGGGGAGGACTGCAGCTGTCCATCTGACATGGCTGCCGCAAACAGCTATTGCATGGATGCAGGGAAGGAAGGAAGGAGAGGGATGAGAGGCAGAGAAAGCAACTTAGAATCCTAAACGTAGCTAGGTTAGCTAATTCAATTACTGCAAGGTTTTGGGAGGTTGTCACTTTGGTAATTTACCTGTTTTGTGAGTTCAACAAGATTTTATTAATCCCTTACATAAAAATGCCAAGCCTGAAAATGTATAATTTTTATTTGCATGTAGTACTGAAGCCAATATTTTAAAAGGTTTGCTGTTATGTTTTAATAACAACTCCCAAAGACTTGACATATTCACCTCATAAGTAACTTTATCTTACTGAAGTGAGATTAGATTCAGATGTTTTCTTAATTTAAATGAGAATATTCAATGTCTGCATTCAACATTATGGGATGATGTGTATATGTGCAGTGCTATAACTGTGTCTATGATCCCCTTTTCATGTACTATATAAATGAGTTTCATGCATGCAGAGTGTGTGTGTGTGTGTGTGTGTGTGTGTGCAAGCATGCGTGTGTGTGGTAAGTAGGTAGTTGTGGGAGAGCCCACCCTCTGATGCGCACCCGGTCAGGGCGAAGGTGCTGAAGTGGCAGGAGGTCCTCAGGGCGATGCCCCCTACTGCCACAGTGGGGGAGGAGAAGAGGAGGATGACAGAGGCCGTGAGGAAGAAGGGTCGAGAGAGGTCATGAGTCACATTCACCACCAACGGGTTCCGATGGCATGAGAGGTCATGTGTGCCTTGGGAGATGGAAGGGTGTCATACTGATGTGCTTCACTGGGTGCTTTCTTAAGTAGTCTTAATCATAGAGCATTTCCCAACTTTGCTTCAAAAATGCACTAACACAAATACATACAAATCAATACAAGTTAAAAATACCTAGTGAGTGGTTCTTGCCAGTAGTATCAGAGAGGAGGATGGTGGCTGTCTTCCGACACTGCTCCCCGGACCACGACCCATCTGCAGCCAGATACACCATCACAGAGGCTGCCACTCCAGGATGGACAAATCCCACCTGGATCAACAGTGAAAGTGGCAACAATTTTTAAAAAAAGAATGAAAAAAGATCTGATGCTATGAAAAGACATTTTGACTTGTCAAAGCAAGATAAGTACTAAAAAAGTACTGTGAGAATAGTATGTTGTCATAGTTGATTTCCAGCATGCATCCATCAATGTGTCACTGAGAGTAAAAATATGTGCATTCTTGCATTACACTGTAGTATCACATATCAGTCTGCAGTCCTCCCTAGGAGTCAGCAGTGACAAGAATTGGGCATTACAAACTAGGAAAACGAGGAATTTCACACAAATAAATAGAACATTTTAAGACACAAACAAGCCAGACGCAGGTCAGTCAGTGCTTGTGCATCGTGCTACAGGAGTGGTATGATGATTGTGTTTCATTTTTAATCGTGTGTAAATGAACAGAATCCTGCATAAGTGCTGTGATTCCAAACTGACCCTGGCCTCTGTTCTCTGTGACGGAACTGCAGCATTTCACAGCCACCTGTCAAGCCTACAGAGTGTGAGTGTTTCATACTCAAAGACAGATTTTGGGAAGAATGTCGCTGTATAGAAATCTTAAAGACCTTTCAGAAAATGAGAAAGGGCTTCCAAATGAAGAAGTAGACCTGTTAAATGAGACAGATGCCTGGATGGATATGATAGGATGGCTGAGGAACGCTTTTCAGGTAGCGCGAGACTAGATATTTAAGGAGAGGGAGGCCTTTCAGAGACAGAGAGAACACTTCAAGGAAAAAGAGGTGTTTCAGGGAGAGCTGGCAGATACGGGTGTTATAATGAAGGCTTTTCAGACGGTGAAAGAGTCTTTAGGGAGAAGGCGGCCTTCCAGAGAGAGGTTGCGGTGCCTGATAAAGAGGACGTCCATAAAAGAAGCAGGGGATGGAAAGATGAGTCATTCAACAAAAACTGTGGAAATGATGAGAGAGAGAGAAAAAAATGAATGAGTATGTGCGAGGAAGGAAAGAGGCGAGTTCAGGGCTGTAAAGGACCCTATAATGTAGAGCATGACGGACAAGGTTGTGAAGCTATCAGTCAAATCAACAGCTAGCCTACGCTTAGTCTGGACCCGCAGAGTGGATTGTGGGAACTGTGGCTGTGGAAAGATTAAATAATACAAAACTACTAAATATAAGAACCAGACACAGGTCTGGAATGGAGAGCCAGGTCCAGATACAGTGCAGTACACAAAGCAGGACATCTACGTGAAGCACTGTTGGCTGGAAAATGTTGGAGCCGCAAAGATAAGCAGGGCAATTAGGCACGAGAATCATTGTAACAGCAGCTGCATTGTAATTTACTGTCACCACTAGGTTTGACAACAAATACAAATGTTATTAATTTCAAACATTGCTTTTTAATCACAAATAAACAATTAGTTAATGATATGTCATGTCTGAGAATTATTTTAATGATTAACAACATAGCAGGTAATTCATCTTTTCTGTAGCTATTCTTCTGGAGCCATAATATTTATGAATTACGTGTTCATGGTGAGTAAGTGATCTATGTATGATTGCAAAATTATTATTATTCCTTCAAATGCCAGTATTTTAATAACTTATGGACCTTTTAAATGTTTAATTATGAATGATGAGTGAATTATACAACACTTGGTCTTAGTAAACTAGTAATGATCATTATTGAGTGATTTCTATGATTAGTACCCTTGCAGTCAAAAATAAAAGCACAAATGTAAATAAAGAATGAGTAGACGGTTAGTCATGATTTTGTAATCATCTACAGACCATTAGTACTGAAAATTCAGTTGACCTTAAAAATTTGTAATTATAGTTACCAATGCATTGTATCAATCATGCAATTGTTAGAAGGTAAGGAATGTGTGTGTGTGTGTGGAGGAATGAGCCAGCAGTCTGTGCGCAAGGCCCTTCTGTCCCAATTTAAAAAGTATTGGAAAGTGTTGGAAGCTGTTGAAAACAGAGTAGCCACCCACAGTCATTCCGTGGAGGAGAAAACAGATACAGTATGTGCACGTACACACACACGTACCTTTAGCCAAAATGAATGTTCCAGGTCATTATTTGTGTCAGACAGGGCTGTGCAAGGGAACCAGGCATCGGTGGGAGGGTTCTCACTCACCTCCAGGAGCTGATACCTGCAAAGCTTCACAGACAAGAAGGGAAATACACAATGCTAATTGTGCAATGAATAATAATAATAATAATAGTAATAATAATAATAATAATAATAAGTACACTCTGGTCAAATACTCTCTAACATGAAAATATGTGAAAAATATTTTTCCAATACAAACAGATTACAGGAAATAAATGGAAAATAAAGGGATTATTGTCAGGGATGGTGGGTGGGCATGGACGTTTTCCAGGTTCTATTCTCATCTTTCCTACCAATATTTCTTCTGCATGAGTGTCAGTTTACATCTTTAAAGAGCCCCTCCACTCAAAAATGTGTTTTGCTTATTGTTAATTCACTTGGGTGTTTGACCTTCAATGTGCAAAATTATCTATGTGTATCTATGTGAGTATTTATTCTGCTGAAGGAGGAAAGTTTCTCTGTGCTCAGTTCAAATCACAGTTTAGGACGTGTTCGTACGAGTATGATTTGTGACATCACAACTAGTTTGGAAGCAGTCTGGAGTGATATATTCCTCAAACCATGACCAAATTATTACCTTAAGATTTTTCATCCATAATATTCACAGTAAACCTAACTGATCATGTTTTAAACACCATTTGTGTACCTTTTAATGTGAGAAAAACCTTTTATCCTATATATTGGTTACATTGTCAAATGATTTAATTGGTGGTATTGTCACATATTATACTTTATGGTGGAACAATGCTACATTCTGCTAATTTCATAAATTCTATTTGGCTATTTTGTGCCTTGAAAAGAGCCCAAATTCTCTGGTACTGAAGCATTAGGCAGGCCATGCTGACTTCATTCAAGACTCTTTGATTTGTTTTGTTTATTGCACCTTTCCTTATACAGACAGTGTAGCGTGAAAAATGCCAGGAGGTTTGCCAATTCTGAGATGCTGGAACCAGTGTGTCAGACACCAACAATCCTCCCTTGATAAAAGGCTTAAATCATGTTCCTTGTCCAGTCGAGCAGAACTTGCTTAACCCTGCATCTTTTTTGTTTCTGCTTCATTTGTACGTGACCTACTGTTAAGGGGAGCAAGGTTGACGTGAGCACACTTGTGACATAATTTGGCATATTAACAATGATGGACCTGAGAGGCCTCATGTGATTGCATTTTATGGGAGATGTCAGAGCTGGATAATGATTGATGTATCTTGTACTACAGTTGTAAAAAAAAAGGAGGGAGTTATGCTGTGTTCTAACTTGTTGTGCTATCTGTCATAGATGGTTGTGCCAAAAAATGTTATGTGCAAAGCCCTCCCTCCTCAGGTTTGTCTTTATCAGTCGCTGCTCAACCGCATTTTTAATTTATTTTAATCAATGATGCACTGCCTCATTACAGGCTTGCACTCCAGTCCTGCCTTGTAAGTCACTGCAACCTGAAAAGTTTTGTTACCCTTTGTTACCCCCCTTTTTCATTTTTGTCTGGAGTGTGTAAATACAAGGCTCTTTTCTAATACAAGGGCTTTTGACCTACTAAAATAAAACAATGTTTTTGTGCAGCACTCCAGTCAGTGCAAGGACAAATTATGCTCGATCTTGTAATCTAATGGAACTTAATACATCTGCAATCCATTAGAATTTGTGTTTTTGTTACTTTGTACACACCTGACTCTGAGAAGTACATCTGTGTGTCTGGTTTTCAATATTTGGTTTTCACCATCAGCAAATTTATTAGCAACCTATTCCTGAAATGAATGCTTCACTTAAATAGCCAGTCAGGACCATCATTTGTACAGTACCTAGTACAGAGTATGATGGTTCAGCATCAGGGCTAGCACAGCTCTGCGTATCTAGAGTCCTTCCGTCTCTTGATATACATGTACACACACAACAGTAGCGATGTGAAGTAGCAGGCTGTGTCGGTAGAAAATAATGTCTAATGTAAGCGAGAGAAAACTTTTTAATGGTCTATCTTTCAGGCTCTGAATATTCCATCATATGAGGATTTAGTCATCTGGTCAAGATTTTAAGAATTTATGCAAAACTTTCTCTTTGTGGTCAGGTTCAGGATAGGGCCTCAATGAATTGAGCCAAACTATGACCAACATTTAAGGCCTATTACCCAGACAAAAATGGTACAGAAATGAATATATCTTCAAATCTGATGAGTCAACCAAGTTGTTCAGAATCTTATTGTCATTGTTATCTGGAAGTCTTTTATGTGCCCTGTGGTTAATACTTCGTACCTTGGTAAGTGATGGCTCGCCGGTGGCAGCATGGGCAGGGCAGTGGTTGGGGTCCTGATGAGAAGCTGTGGCGGTGGATGCCCACTGGTCTGTGTAGCCCAAAGGTGTGAAATAACCACAGTCCTGAACACTGGAGCCCCGCTCAAAGTCCTCACACACACCGTCACCGTCAAAAACATAACACTGACTGGGTTCACCTTTGGAAGATGGAGAAGAGAATGAGAGAGGAGGATTTATGAAAGAATATAAAGCCTGGTTTCTTAATCTGGCAGAGTAAACATTCATCCCCCACTGTTAGAATCCCATCCAAATCTCTTTGTCAGTGAACCAAATCTGAGCAAATCTATTCTGTATTTTCGTTGGCCACTTTTAATGTTAGCCCTGTCAACTCAACCATATCAGACTCTCTGTGCTGTCAACGGACTGTAAATGATGGTAAGAAATGAACTTTGACTTCAATTAATTATTCAGGATCACAACAATTTTGTAATGTTAATAGGCAGGAAGAGAACCTAATATGTGCCTTGGCCAGTTAGTTTGATCCCACAAGCACCTCAACGGGCCATGGGTATCTATAAGTCACCAGGTGACAACAGCCGCATTATGTGATACAAAGAACTGTCAAAGCAATGCTCAAAACTTGTTCCAAGTCTAGCAGAAAGAAAAAACAGTGACATGAAGGAAAATATTCATTTAGAGGGTCTTTTTTATCTATTCAGCTCAGCTTTTATCAACTTTCAAGAATTCAATTACGTTAAGCAGGGGATAAAAAAAACAAAAGCAGCCAATAACTGTCCATGAGGGTTGGAAGTAGCTCCAGGGTAATAAAAAACTATTTAATGCAACATTTTACGATTATTTTATGGAAATTTGTCATTACTGGACAGCTGACAGTAGAGAGTGACAGGAAATGATCGCTTCCTCTTTTTAAGCGAAACTACATGAATTTTAATGACTACTGAATTAAAAGGAAACTGTTTTTTATGATAAAATTATGTTTCATACCTACATTGAAACATGTCCCACAGTTTAACTTTTAAGACTGTTAATTGTAAGTGAATACAGGTGTAAGCAAAAGTTTGGCCACCGCTTGACAAATAACATATTTTGGTGATTTTTTAATTGAGAAGATGTAAACACAGCCTCTCTAGGATATGGGAAAAACCCATAATGTTTTCTGCAAACATTAATGCATACTTACTTTTTATGGCATAAATTGAAAAAAAAAATAAAAAAAAATAAAAATATCATTGTGGCATTTGCAAAAGTTTGGGTACCCTACATAGTCAGTACTTAGTAACACTTTTTCTGGCAGATATCACAGCTTGCAAACACTTTTTGTAGCCAGCTGAATGTCTTTCAATTCTTGTATTTGGGATTTTCTCCCATTCTTCCTTGCAAAAGACTTCTAGTTCTGCAATATTCTTGGGCTGTCTTGCATGCACTGCTCTTTCAAGATCTACCCACAGATTTTCAATTATGTTTAAGTCAGAGGACTGTGAGGGCCATTCCAAAACCTTCAGCTTGTGTCTCTTGAGGTAGATGGTGGATTTCGAGGTATGTTTAGGATCATTATCCTGTTGTAGAAGGCTTCCTCTTTTCAGCTTCAGCTTTTTCCAGACGGTGAGATGTTTGCTTCCAGAATTTGCTGGTATTTAGTAGAATTCATTCTTCCTTTCACCCGTGCAATGTTTCCTGTGCCTCTGGCTGTAACACAACCCCAAAGCATGATATATCCACCCCCATGCTTAACAGTTGGCAAGGTGTTCTTTTCATGAAATGCTGCTCCTTTTTTTCTCTAAACATACCTTTGCTGTTTGTGGCCAAAGAGTTCTATTTTAACTTCATCAGTCCACAGCACTGGTTTCCAAAACGCATCAGGCTTCTGTAGACGTTCTGTTAGCATACTTCTGATGTTGGATTTTATGATGAGGATGCAGGGAAGGTTTTCTTCTACTGACTCTTCCATGAAGGTCTTGTTTGTGCGAGCATCGCTGCACAGTGGAACGGTGCACTATCACTTCTGAGTCTCCTAAATCTTCCTGCAGGTTTTTTGCAGTCAAATGGACTTTTTGATTTGCCTTTCTGACCTGCATACGAGCAGTTCTCTCCAAGAGTTTTCTTGACCTCCACAGCCTCTTAAACTGCCATCTCTTAATTACATTTTGCACTGTGGAAACTGCAAACTGAGAACACTTTACTATCTTCTTGTAGCCTTCCCCTGCATTTTGGGCATCAATAACTTTCATTTTCAGAGTCTTACACAGCTGCTTAGAGAAATCCATTGCTGAGTGTTCACACAAGGTTTAAAGAGTTTGAAACTGGCACCAGCTAACATTTCCTAAAGACAATTGTTGACATGCCTCAGGCCTAACAAGCTGATTAAGGTCTGAGACCT
The DNA here is from genome assembly GCA_038419695.1 of Scomberomorus guttatus. Classification (NCBI taxonomy): domain Eukaryota; kingdom Metazoa; phylum Chordata; class Actinopteri; order Scombriformes; family Scombridae; genus Scomberomorus; species Scomberomorus guttatus. The sequence goes on from CM076457.1 coordinate 6,901,336, forward strand.
TGTAAAAAGAATCTGAGACTTCGGAACTCTTAGGGTACCCAAACTTGTGCACATGCCACAATGATGTTTTTATTTTTTTATTTTTTTTTCAATTTATGTCAAAAAAAGTAACTATGCATTAATGTTTGCAGAAAATATTGTGAGTTTTTTTTTCCTTATTCTAGAGAGGCTGTGTTTACATCTTTTCAATTAAAAAATCGCCAAAATAGGTAATTTGTCAAGGGGTGGCCAAACTTTTGCATACAGCTATATATGTTTTCATGTACTGTATATTTCCCAATCCTTCTAGCTATTCCAGCACTTTCAACGGCATCTCCTGGTCTTCATCAGCTGATGGAGTTAGCTCAGTTGTCATAAAGATGGCTAAGCAAAATGCGAAGATGCAGTTAAAAGCTCTGGAAAAAGCTAGTAAGTGGACATTGAGGGATAGATTTTTTTTTCCTTTAAGAATGAACTTTCATGCTCAAATTTTCATGAATGTTTTTGGCCTGACTTTGTTTCATTTAGTCTGAAGTGATCTTGCAGCAATCTTCTCAATCTGACTCTTGAGTGATGTGCGATGGAATAAGGTAATAGATGCCTTAGGATTTTGGTAAAAGGTAAAAATAATATTTAGTAAAAACACCCTAATGATTGCAGTAAAACCTGATAAAATCAGTCTTTGGTCATACTTTATTTCCCCATAGGTTATTGTATTGTGCTGCTTGGCCAGCAGGTCTGGCAGTGTAAAGGGTATAGGAATTTTGGACTTATAGCTGGAGGAAACAAACTAGACTAACATACTTCCTGTTACACAGCTGCACCTGAACTACAAGTAGTGATTATGTGAGCAATGGAATAAGGGTATTGATAATGTGCTGCAGCAGTCTGTCCCAAAAAGACTGGGAAGCATAAGCTGAACAACAGCTTGTAATGCAGCAGCTATTCATAAAAAGGGCGGAAAACATCACACACTTCAGAAGTTTGGCCTAATTAACATCTGGACAGATGCAGAAGTTAGACAGACAGAGCCGTGTCAGAGAGTCAGTGCTGCACAATTGGCTTCAATTAGTTTACGGAAACATGTTTCTGATAAAAGCTAATTTGGCCTAGACAGTTCAACACAATATTGTCGTCCCGAGTTCATTTGGCAATATTACACCAAGTGAACTCACAAAACACTCCACACCTGCTTTGACAAAACCTGTGAAAAAGTCTTTTTAATTCCAAGTCTTCACAAAAGAGGACTGATTGACAATCTTCTCCTTGACTATTAAGACCATCTGTTTTTTATTTAAGGTCTGCATGCTGTAACCATATTGTGCAATTGAACCTTTATTTAATCAGGCAGTGTAAAAATTAAATTAAAAATCTGTAAAATCTATTAAAAACAACGACCTGAAAGTATTTCTCAACAACCTTAACAAACGCAGCTTGTCCGTAGCCTGTCTGTGACAAAAGGACTAAAAAAGTAGTTAGTGTGGTAACTGAACTATACAGAACTACAAAACTACGGTAAATTGTATAAACACAACAAAACAGAGCAAGAGGAATGAGCAGTTTGGCAAAGTGGGAGTTAACTGGGTCAGGCAAATGTGGCAAGAAAACCCAAACAAATATTCTGTCTATGACTAACAAGTACAACTGAATAATTGGTTTTAAGTGTTGCAATTTGTAAAAACCTGTTTTTGCCAAATTGTTTTCCTTCCTAGTCATGATGTGTTTTATTGTAAAACAAGACATGTAATAGTTTCAGTCACGGCATGGCTGGTGGGAGAGAAGGGGGGAGGGGGTGTCGGTCTCTGCTTGTTTCCCCTTGACAAATAAATGGACTGGATGACGGAAATTTTAGACGCGTAACAAGCTCTCGTAACCCAAACCCTTCCACCACACATTGAATAACTACCATCCAGCTGCTAGTGGAAACAATACACAGCCTAAAAAGGAAGCAGCTAACAAACTTACTCAGCTGACTTGTCATATCTTCTCAGCAATATTAGGGTATATTTCTGAAATCACCAAAAAGTCAGAGATGATAAAAGCCATACTTATTCAACTTAGCTTTTGGCGACTGAGGAAGGTTTGGGGAACATTCTGTATGGAGGATGAATTTGAAAGCTGTGGAAGAACACCACATACCACAACAGTAGAGCTGATTTCTCATGTCATGGTGGTTAATAACTGCTCTCATCCAGCCCAAGTCGTACAATGACAAACAGACATTTGGACAGGCGATATTCTGTGTGTGTCTGCGCATGTATGTGTGTGTGTGCAGGTATACGTGAAACTCCGGATGTGACATTATAAAACCGTGCATGTCGATATGATTCATGTTCTCATTGCTCTGTGTCTGGTTTTACTCTACGACACTGCACTTTTTGAATGTGTTTACCAAATATACGGATCAAAAAACACATGTTGAGAGAGGCAAAGTCTTCAGCCTTCTGCTTACAATGTTCCGGGTAAACTCCCTTCCATATTGTGTTTTGAAGCTTCTGTTGTGGCCTGTCTGCATGCTTCAGACTGGGCGAGGGTGCAGATTGAAAGTATTGTTGTGCTGTGGTGGAATCACAAACGATGGGGGCACTCTCTGCGGCTTCTTTGTTTGTCTTTTGCCATGTTATGCTGCATGTTTTTGGTACTATTTACTGCTTTTTAACCACCTGGCCAAGGGTTAGCTGAGCAACGTTTGGCCATGGTCTCATGGGAAAAACAGTATGTGAGATTCATATCAAAAGGATTGCAATCTTTTTTGATACTTTGCAAAGATTTCACACAAGAATGGCCTTTGGATTGAGACATGGCGAGTTACTGTTATTTTGTACTCATAATCGGTAGTTCAAACAGTCATGGCAAACTTACAAGAGCCCCAATCCAGCATTACTACTACTGCGTATGGCACATTATATTCATGTAGTTACAGACTGGAGTGAAAAACATAACATAAACATAACATAAGATAGAATCTGCAGGTCAGAGTTTAAAAGTTTAAGAGCCTTAACAGGTGAATCTTTTTTCAGCAACTGACTCTTGAACACCCACCAAGTTGTTCTCTGGCAAACACATGACTCACTGAGCCACAAATTAACTGTTTCTTAATGTTTCTCATCTTACCATAAATCTTTGGTTGTTTATACTAAGAACAAATCGTGCATTCTTGCCTCAACCTCACCAAAGTTAACCTGGCATAAACCCTAACCATGGCTGCTCTTTCCTAATTCTAAGCTTCTTGTTGGGTTAAAAAAAATGTTGCCAAGAATGGACAAGAAGTAATGAACCCGCCCCCCTGCATGATTTGATTTTGGCGGTCGGAACTACAAGGTGGCCTCCAATCACTTAACTATGGGGTCATTGTACAACAATTGTCAGAAGCAAAGGCTTTTACAGCTGGTTATGATCTCTCTCACTGGGGAGTGCTGGCTGACTGTTGCAGATGTGATTTGATAATAAAAAACATATTACTTACTTTAGCATATCAGACAAAATGAAAAATGGCAACAATGTCTAAAACACAATTGATATTGTGTGCTGATTTTTGTAAGTGTCCAATCCAAAACCACAACATGATCTTTGATAAAAATCAATAGACTTCATTTATCAATATTCCCAAGCCTGTATTGATTGCTTTGAGTCTTAAAAAGGCCAAAGATTATTTAATAAAGGAAACATGCCTGACATGTGTTTTGAGACTAGAGTGTACTTTACTGCTGAGTGTGTTTTTCTGCTCTTTCTTTGCCAGCCTAATATCAAAACGCTTCAGACTTCTATACAAGACTTGTGACTTAGCAAACCAAAAACTTTGCTTTTACCCTTCTGCTCATCTGTTTTCTCTTATGTTCTGTGATGTTACATTAATGGTTTGTGGAATCAATTCAAGCCTGAAACTTTTATGTCTTGTAAATTAAATTTGATTGGTTTCATTTTTTTTTCTTCTTAATGCTGCTGCATGCACAAATGAGAAATCTCTGGCTATTTTGTTACTGCTCTTTTACACCAAATGTTTATATGGTGTTCATGTTTCTCATGAGAGAGAGGGCAGAGTTGTTGGGTTTGATGTATGACAATAAAATAGTATTGCCATTGCACTGACTTTTACACTGTGTGTAAACCCAAGATGAACCAAAGACCTGCTTCTTGGGACTCACTTACCGTTACAGTTGAAGCCCATCTCCTTGTGGCACTTTTTAGAGCAGCCATCACCATCCAACAGATTACTGTCGTCACACTCTTCTGTCCTAAAGAGAGAGGACCATCATCAATTTTATTTTCCATTACCACTTCCATGTCAACATGTAAGTGGCCCTCATCATCAGTCATATAAATACATATGATTAAGTGCACAGACCCCTGAATGAGGCCATCCCCACAGTAGGACTGCCCATAGGTGTAGAGGAGAGAGGGGGAGGGATCACTGAGAAGACCGTCTGCCTCCACCTGGATCGTGTACTGGTACTTTACTCCCTGTTTTACAGAGCTGCAGAGGAGAGGAGGAGAGGAGGAGAGGAGAGGAGAGGAGAGGAGAGGAGAGGAGAGGAGAGGAGAGAGGAAATTGTTTCGTGAGTGCTTGAAATTGTAAATTTTTTTTGGCATAATAAAATTATTAAGTAGAATGTTATGTTCTTCAGAGGAGCAGTAAGCAAGACTTTATAATCATATAATCTTTACAGGCTTGTTGATCAATACCAATGACTCATTCAATACAAAATTACAAAAATATTGCGGTTATTGGTGCATGTGGTGTGGTGCATGACATAATACCTCCTTGCAAATGTGCAAAAGTGCTATGATTGTTCCCCCAATAAATACATTCTTCACTTATCCTGATGGATTCTGCTCATGGGATTGGAGCAACAAAAGTGGGACTTGTACCTATCGTGGCTTCTATCTGTAACCTTGCATTGTCCAGTGACCTTAAAGCCGCCACAGCAGGAAGTGTATGTGTAATGATACCTTGGCTCCAGTGTCGGGACTATTGATCTGTTTTGGTGGGCTGTGTCTATAAAAAGAGCCTCCTCTCTGTTTTCCCAGCACAGATCTACTGCTTCTGTGTCTACATTAACCAAGAGAAGTACAAATCACTCAGTATCTCAGGTGTGTCCGGTTTCTCCAGACTCTACAAATTTCCTTTATTAATTATTGATCAGAGTAGGAAATGAAGATTTTGAAAATATCCCCACTTTCCTATCTATCTGCACTGTATCTATATTTGGCTATATCCTCCTCACTTCCAACATTCTGTCACAGTTCCTTCTCTCACTGTTTTCAGAGGCCTCTCATTGGTGAAGTTTAGGTCATGTTTTTCCCCTTTGCCTCTCTTTCTGAACTATATTTCCTCAGAGACTCCTACAATAATAAGCAAACATTATAATACGATATTGCTTTTCATGAGTTGCAGAAAAGTAGATGCTGTTTTCATCCTCCTTGTTAGCACTTCACAGTCTACAGCCACGCTAGCAGCCCGATGAGGCTGTACTTAGGCACAACCTGCTTTGACCTAAAGGCTAATGTCAGCATGCTAACATGCTCACAAAAGCAATACTATGATGTTTAGTGGGTATAATGTTTCCCGTGTTCATCACCTTAGTTTAGCCTGTTAGCATGGTAACATTTGCTAATTAGCACTAAACATGATGATGATGGCTGATGAGAATGTCTTAGTTTAGGAGGTATTTATACCCAAGTATTGGACAAATTAAAATGTTGACCTGCTGATGGTGCTATATGAAATGTTAAGGGATCATCAAAGTGATTACAATTCATCATGAGGTCGACATAAATACGTGTAACAAATATGACAATTCATCCAATGGTTGTAACATTTCACTCAAAACCATAAATGTTAACCTCATGGTGACTAAAGTAAGGGGATCACCAAAGGAATTAGGATGCATCGCCTGGTAACCATGAATGTCTGTACAAAATTTTGTACCAATCCATCAAGTAGATGTTGAGATATTTCACATTATAGGTGAAATCTTTGACCTTCTAGTGGCACTAAATGAAAGGTTAGGGGATCACCAAAGTTATTAGGATTCATCATCTGGGGACCATGAATGTCTGTACAAAATTTCATGGCAATCTATCAAATAGTTGTGGAGATACAAGTATTACAGTCCACCACTATCATTGCCTCTCACATCCCTAGAGCCATGCAGCTAGCAAGGCTAAAAAGAGTCAAGAAAATCTAGAGAGAAACACTGAGTTAACTGCATACTTACAATGTAGGCAAACTTCCCTGAAATCCACATGATGGTAAAAACAAATGTGTTTTTGCCACAACTACTTATTAATATGCTAGTTGTGGGGCATGAATTTTCAAGTTAGACATGGACATATAATCCAAAGAAAACAAGATGATTTTGTGAGCTAATCACATGATATTACATTGAAATCAAAGGGATTTTTGTTTTTTTCAGAATTTGTGTTGTTTTTATTTTGTTAGCTTAATTTTTAGGAAATCATTGATTTCATTTTTCCCTCTCTCTATTCTTCTCAGTGAGCCTGTGCGGACCATGGTGCAGGTTCAGCAGGAGGAAATGGCTAAGCACCAGCTCCAAGCAGTCACTGGTGTTTATGGCCTCTGCTGCTCACATTTGGTTCATATTCAAAAAAGTAAAAGAAAAAAAAAGCTTCTGCTTACTTTTCCTCACCTCTGCTGTGGTTTCGTCTCCTTCTGTCCCTTCTTACCCTTCCTCACCTCTCGCGTCTCCTTCCCCCACCTGCTCTCCACTTTAATCCTCATTTATTTTCTTCTCCCACTCCCCTCTTTTGTGTCTCTCTGCTAATCTCCCCTAATTCTCTATTTGTTGGTCCCCCTCACTTCTCTTCTTTTTCATCTTCTCTTCCCTCCATTATCCCGCCCTCTCTTGCTCCCTCTCCCTTCTCTTCCAAACTCATTGCTCTCAAACACTCTATTCTCCTCACATCAACCCCACTCTGCCCTCCACAGTCCCACATAACTCAATTCCCACCGGTTCTTACATCTTTTTGCACTTAGACACAGCTTGTGTAACATAGGAGACGTGTTCCCTGAAAAATAAACTGTTTTTGAAGCTGTGTCCACCTAACATCCGCCCTGCTCTGTAAAACAGCAACAGCTTCTCAGAAATTCAGAGTGCCCCAGCATTTGAAATCAGCTCCAAATGATCTGTAATCATGTGACACAACTGTCATATCATGGCAGGTTCTTATCAGTTTTTGTGCAAAAGTTGTATCAGAAAAGCATGAGAGTAGAGAGATTTAGGGTCCTTTTTAGGGAGGACTGCTATTTGATGAGATAAAAAAAAAAACTGGCTTGTGGCTTTACATTTGGATTCCGGTAATCATTTGGACACCCCGCAATACAAGGCTGAATACAAACTGATTCAACTTAGCCCTGAGACTTCAACAGGCTTTTGATTGAGTATATGGTTGTTGAAACAGATTTGGATCTGTAGCCACAGCTCGGCATCCCCATGTTGGAAACATTTGTGTTCTGAACTTTTCAAACAGAACCAGACCCACACACTTTTGAGAGACAGATAACCGGGAATTAACAGATCTGAGGACACACACACACACACACACGCAGAAGTAAACTGTGGAATTTGCACTCCATGCTGGCCCTAACTAACTTTTTTTTTTTTACCCTCCGTCTTATTTTCCTCTGAGCTGTGGGCAGTGTGTGTGTGTGTACCCAGCATTAGTAGTTGGCACAGCCTCCATGTTATAAATATTCATCTATACCTGACAGAAAACCAGACTGGTGAACTTGCCTCAGGTGGAGTCCAGAGTATTTTAGGGTGGTTTGGGCAGAAAAACAACACACCTGTCAATTTCTATTACACACTGTGGTAACCTCCTGCATAGCTGGTTGTTTGATTTACGAACAAAGTATGTCTCTCTGAGCACATTTAACAATAACTCAAAATAGTTGCCACAGGGTTAACTCTCCAGCTGGGGTCACTATTACAATGGTGATGAAGTTACAGCAAAATAACACTGAAAGCATTACTGTAGTTTCCTAAAACTGAGTTTTCTTATTTTGTTGAACAATTTATGATCGCTGTCTCCTTCATGTGGATATTTTTTGAAAATGAATGAATAATTATGGCTCTACAAGCACCTGGCAACATTTACCTGTCAGTGAATGTCTGCTGGGTCTGAGGTGATGGGGATTTGCTGGTGAATGGCGGCTGCCGGTGAATCCGATACAGCAGAGGTTGGCAGCCAGCGCACAGAGGGCTGCCGGGGCCTGAGGACAACATGGCAGCATCGATCTCCATCTTCTCATCGAAGGTGCAGAGCTTTATGGCGGCAATGGCAGCGTTGTGGGTGTTGAGGCGCAAGGTGAGGGGCATGTCACAGAAGACGTGCTGGGGTCCAAGGTTAATGGTTTTGCCCGTGTCTGTTATCAGCTCTATGTTGGCTATGGCTGGGTTATCTGAGGCAGGGAAAGATATATATTGCATATATACAGTAGATGTTATTGCTCAATTCCCAAATCTTTTGCTGTCACTTTTACATCCTGTCTACAAAGAGATAAAGAAGTAGTGCTGTGTATCTAACTATAAAGGAAGGACCCTCTGTCTGTCTGTCTGTCTGTCTGTCTGTCTGTCTGTCTGTCTGTCTGTCTGTCTGTCTGTCTGTCTGTCCTTTGCATATCTCGAGAACCATTCATCCGATTGACTTCACCCTTGGAAGGTGCGTTGCTTAGGACCCAAGGAAGTGCAGTGTCAATGGTTTGTTGGTGCAATGTGCAATTTGAACACATGACATGTTTGAACGCATTGAAGCAGTAATACCGGAGGCCAAGCAATCAGCCTGTTCTGCACTGGGTACTGCACTAGTTACATACATATCAACTTTAGCTGCGTTTTACACTAAACTGGAAGGTTATTTTTGATAGACAGAAAACTGAAAGCAAAAGTCCTATACATTTATTCAAAGATAATTGCAACATGACTGCCTGTTCATTTATGATCTCAGTTGATTATCAGTATTAACAATAAGAAACTGCCTCAAAAATATTCTGGTTAGAGAAGAAAAAGGAAAGTGAAAGATTCAGGACTCTGGTTGAAGTAATCTTCAAGCACCTGTGGCTAAACAGTCACCTACTCGGCTCTGTCTACAACTGAAAGTCCTGAAAGTCTTTAAATTTTATGAGTTTGGGGTATCCGGGCGCTGGCTAAATCGATTCCTGCAACTGTTTTCAAAACAAGGCTTTTGGGTGCCGAAGTTTTACGTCACTTACTGTCTATGTATGACTTAGTAACCCTCACCAGACACTGTTTATGCTTCCAGTCTCTCAGCCTTTAACCACAAACTAACTTTTTTTAGAGATTCCCAACTGCACACTGCTCTCTTGCAGTCCTGCTGAACAATATAACCCACCCCCTGCTGCCTTAAGTATAATTGGCATAGTTGATAACAAATTTCACATTTTGGTAAATATTTTTATGCACATGGAATTGTAATTGATTAAACAAGCTACTTAAGTCTGTTTTATGATGATGGACCAAATCTGTTTCTCAGATTTCTTTCAGCAGCTGGAGGTAAATATTCTTTGTCTGGAGGCTGATGCATCTCAGTGGTGAACTGAAATTTTACAGTTAAAGTTCTGATAAACTAATGAGGTTCATGATAATATTAGTTGAGATGCAAAGCTCATTATTTTTGCTTAGCCGAGCCTTTTCTGTTTTTCCACTGCTTGTTCCGAATTATATAATTTACACTTCTGTTCTTAAAGTGCAAAGATTATTATCATAATAGAGTTACTCGTAGAGTGAGACTTACTCGTAGAGATGTAGGTGACCCAGAGGGTTAGTGCGTGTGGGACAATGGGATGGAGAAATCTCAGTGTGAGGGTGCAGCCCTCTGTGTCGGGACACGGTGATGTCACATTGGTGTCATAAAGGCTGAGCTCAGGACTCCACGCCTGGAGACTGGGATCACACGGCTGCTCCACATCAGGTGGGCCTGGGGTTCAATAACATAACACAGACAGACATGTTTGTATTAATGTATTGTGAGGGCTGTTAATGACTACATTTGCCTCCTTCTATCAGACATCAGGATGAACCCCTCTCATTGGTTGAACACACCTCTCACTGGACTTGCCTTTGCTTCTGAACCAATGGTGAAAGTCAGATTCAGAATATGTGAGTAACATCCTCTCCCCTTCTAACAGCTACTGTTGTTCTCTCCAACAAAGCATTTAATCCCCATTTTGTTGCAGTGGAACTGCACATTGCCCAGCAGTACAGTACTGTGGTGACTGTGCAGGCTAAGGCATATATCTGAATACCTGTGTTACATGCGTCAGGAGAACGATTTTCCCCTTAAAAAATCTCCCATTGAAACAGTTCATGGGCTATTGGCTTGGTGTGAAGCACCGTCATTTGCACTTTGTGTGTGTGTGCATGTTTTTCGACATGTGGGAATTTGTGCAACATAAACAATGGATGCCAAGCCTGTTAAACAGAACAGGTCAAATGCAAAAAAAGATAGAGGCTCAGCACATTTGTGTAAATGTCAAAATATTCATTGCATGGCTGGTGTTACTTTGAACTATTAAAGGCCCTGAAAACATATTTTCCCAATCAGCCTCTTACTGTAAGAGATGGAATCATGAATCTATGAATACACAATGTTCAGCCAACGTAAAGTATGATGCTTTGTATTTCTGTGCATCTACCAATATGTATCAATATTGGAATATGACAGTTGTGGGGTGGTTATATTATGTAGCCAAGTAGATGCCACTGTTGATCAAACCACATCCACACAGTGCCGGTGAAGCAGAATAACTGAGTTTTGTTCTAATAAATACTTCTGAAATGTATTTTTGTGGTGTCCTGTCTCTCCTTCAACATGTCTTGTCCACTTCGATTTAGTAGTGACTGATTTAATACATTTTCCACTATCACTGTTACAGTAGCAACTACCAACAAACTCATTCTCATAAGTAACAAGAGAGAGCAGAATTTTCCAGATGAAAAAGTTAGGAGTTCTGCTCTCTTACTTAAAACATGGCCCACGTTCAAAAACACAGTGGTAACTCCATGACACCGGGCTAATGATTTGTTAATTGTTACAGCGTTGGTGATTAGCACAATTGAATCACATTACAGTAGTGTTATTATCAGCTGTTCCAGATGAAAGCCAAATAAAATCATCACGTTAATGAGGTGTTACATATTTCACACTCACTATGATCATCCATGTGTGGAAACACAATGGATTGCCAAACTGTCAGAAAGACAAAGAACACCAGATAAATGATGTCGAGATTGGCAAGAACTACTGTATAAGCTGCTGCCATTTCTTAGTGTCCTACATTCCCACAACTATTTAAGCACTACAGTAGATATATTGATACAAATCTTCAATATTAGATTAAAACGTTTGCCTAATGTGCTAATTATTAGCTTGGGAAATACCAAATTTGAAGCATCTCCAATACTGAAAGAGAATTGGAACTACTGCTTATGTGGAGCAGGTGGAATTCATTGTGGAGATCGTATGCTTATATAAACAACTTATAGGACATACAGTAAGATCAAAGGCATTTGGCAGTGCAAAAGTACAAGCAGTAAAGCAGAGCTGGTATTACATGTTCATGAATCTGAAAATACATGACTCGCACAGGATCAGCCATTTCTGACCTGAGTCTGGTAAGAAACCCATTCTCATCAATTTACCCACTGCTGAGCAAATTTTTATGTCAGTTCATCCTTGTAAATTCAGGAAGCATCACTATTTTGGTGCACTTAACATACCAAATGCCCATGAAAATCATACGTTCATGAAAATCCACTATTTGCCATTGAAAGCTGCACTAACTGATTTTTTTTTTTTCCGGCCCACAACTCCGGTCTCTTCAGCCTCATTTCCAGGTTGACACAAACACAGCTTCAATGGGATGAAAATGTTACTCTGTGTCTGCTGGTATGCAACTGTTTGCTAACACATTTGCCATAACAACTTCAGACAGTGATAATGTATCAATGTTGTGCTTTTATCTTGTTTCACTGCCCCTATGTGGTCATGCAGCTTTAAAAATTTCCAATGGATAACTGTTTACATCCCTACATTTTTAGAAACCATTGATACATTTACAAGTGCTGCATTTTAATGTTTTATGACTCGTTGAAACACACAAGAGAATAGTCATAGATATTTATCTAATTACTGTATCACTGCATTAAATTGTCTAAATCAACTAACCCAGGCTTCTTTTACCATTTTAGTACATTCCATCTACAATAATATTTAGAAAAGCTATTTTCTCCATATTAATTAATGCATGTTTATGAACACAGTTCTGTATGGTAGCTGTCTTTATGCAATGTATGAGCTATAATTGGGTAGGACAACTATTTTCACATGGTGAGAACAAATAGGATTCTTCACAACCTTTACAAAAGTAAGTTTTCTGTATACTGTATTACAAACAGCCTGCATACATCAACACTTCCTGTATAGAACTGAAACAATTATGCACTCATTCCACACTGTCATACTGTTTTAATCATGTCCTTGTGTTCTGATGTTTTCTTCTGTTATTGTTCTATTAGTTATTTTATTATTTTTGTTATTTGTTTATATCATTGTTTACATATTTCATATTTTAGTTTAAGCATTGTCTTATTACTTTTGTTTCTGCAAACTACACACTTTTCGCTTCTTACACTTTGCTTGTGTTATGTTTCATATTCTTGAAGTTCTTTTAGATTATTACTTTGGCTGCAGCCGCAACTCATTTCCTCCACAGGTATTATACATTTCTATCTTTATCTATAGTCAGTTTAGAAATGTGACATTAGACTTTCAGTCACCCTGTGCGGGAATGGACTTTACCTTTCATCCCCTCTCCCTACTCTGTCATTCATGGCAAACTGCAGTAATAAGCAATGTGATGCACCTTTAAAAGCTACTTTAAATGTCCTCATTTTGAATTAAAACCCACTTTAATGCTTGATGCAGCACATAAACTAATTTAATCCCTCTCAACAGGGGAACAAGCTCTGGTCCGCTCCCTCAGCCTGAAAACTTACTCAGTCCTATCAAGGCTGTGGCAAAGGCAACATTTGGAGGAGATGTAAACTGACATTTTGCCAACAATTCTAGCCAACAGTGTTTCGCCGTTAAACTTATGTTTTGTGTTGCCAACTATGATATCCACATTGAATTTGTCCAATTTCCTCATTCCCTTTCCCTGCTGAAGGCAATATTGCCCATCTCCGCTGGCTGACAAAGTGACCCCAAGCATCATGGTCTTTAGAAGTGGGAAAGAGTGAAAAGGGAGCCAGGGAAGCCAGCAGACTGGCTGTCTCCTCAGCTATGTGCATACCACTGTTTAGAGTAAGACTGTAATTGACTCTTTATCATCATTATGATCCCGCAGCGAAAGAAAGGGAGCCGTAATCCCCCCTGTTCCTGCTCGCTGCTTGTTTTCAGAGCATAAATTCCAGCAGAGGATTTCCACATATTTGGATAGAGTTTCCACGGAAGAGATGGAAAGTGGTATTATGTTAGTAAGTTTGTTCGTTCTTTTTTCTGTGTTTCTCCTTTATTTCTGCCCTTTTTTTTCTTTCTTCCTTAATTTCTTGTTTGCTTCCTTGTGTTCCTTTTTTTCCTCTTTCTTGTTTCTTTCCCCTCACCCTACATGTCACGTCAAAGGAAACTGGGCTTCTCCAGAAATTATGATTGGAATAACAAGGACCATGTGCTTACATGAAGCGTAATGTTTCAAAGTACAGTGCTACAGGATACACTTTTTTTTCTGGCTTTTTTGTTTATGACGGAGGTTCAGTGTTTGAACAGCACCCAGACATTACCCAGAGTAGACGCTTTCCCTAATAATCCTTGTTCTCGCTTTGGCTAAAACAAGACAGAGACAGAGAGAGGTCTGTAGCTGAGGGCAATTATCATTTAATGATTTTCTGCTTTTTCCTCTTCCAGGAGCCATTAGCCTTGCACGCACCTGAAATTTACAGGGAAGAGACGTGTGTGTGTTTGTGTGTGTTTGTGTGTGTTTGTGTGTGTGTGTGTGTGTGTGTGTTTGGTGAGGAGGGGGTTGATCTGCTCTGTGGAAACAAGAGACAGAAGTAGAACTCAAGGACACAAACTCAAACCTGAAACCGCCATGTTCTTTCCTGTCAATAATTATTGACAGAAGAGAACGTATCAGGGGAAGAACTCAACTCTACAACAGTCTACTCTAGATTTTAGTATGAAAGTTTGGTTAAAACAACAATTTGCTGTCTCACTACTACTCTTGTTTTAGTTCAAGTTGGCTGTAATTCATTTGAATAAATTCAAATAGTAGAAAAATTATTCATTTTGATTAAGAAACTAAAAAGAATTTCTCTCATGGTTAAAATTGAACTGAAAGTGTTAATAACTTATCTGAAACTTTACATGCAGCTCCAACAATCATCTTCTCATTTTCCACAAGAACAATACGTCATCACCACATCTGTGCTGCAGACTGTAAAGAATCTTATTCATGTGTTATATTGTTTACGCTGACTAGAAGAGAGGTAGTAAAGTATAATAAATTCTGTTTGTATGTTGTTTGTAACAAGTGCAAGGCTACAATTCTGAAACACTATTCTGGTGTATACAGTATAAATATTTATCCTCTTTTTAAACATACACATATACAAACACACACAGTAATTATTTGACTGACCAACTGCCTCCTCAGGTGTCCAGTAGCCTGACGTGTCACAGATGCGAGGTGAGGTAGCCTCGTGGGCGTACTGGTGGAAAACACTGTCTTTCTCACACTCTCCACAGCTGACACCAGACACATGGATGGAGGAACTAGGGTAAGAGAAAACAGAACTGCTGTTTGTGAAATAGCACAGACACTGTGGTTTTTACTTATCACAACAAGGCAGATGGGTGTCACTTTTAATACCAGAACTACAGTAATGTTGGACCAATCTGTTTTGTTTTTTACTCTACAAGGACGAAAAGCTGAAGGAGACCCAGAACACGATAGACACACAAGAGGACTTGTGGACGAGTTTCAGTTTGATGATGGAGGAGGTTATTTGAGGCTGCAGTGACAACAGTATCACAGTCAGTTGTTTATTGTTCAGGTGATCTTTGTCAACGTATAAAGTTAACAAGTATGATGTGACCACATCATTTTTACCATGTGTTTGTCTTCACTGGTAAAAACAAAACATGAATAAGACCAATTAAAAAGTTATTGTAAGGTATAACCAGGCATTAGCACTGATGATTGTTTGTCTTAGCAGCCTGAATATGCTTTTAATCACCAGGCCTGTCATCCAGTATGGGATTAAACTTTATGTCACCATTCATACTGTAAACTCTGATGTCTTTCCTGAGTTTATCACTGCTATACCACTTTGTAGTCCATTCGGGGGCAACTTTCTGCTGACAAATCTTAAACTTGTAATTCACTTGTTTACTTGTGTGAGGGTAAACAGGCAAAGCATGCATGCAACACACTGCAGGCAATTTTATCACTCATGACAACTGTAATCATTTGTTAACTGTGCACTGCATGAGTCTAATCTTTGCTATAAATGCCATTCATGCTGTCTTGCTTATGAGAACAAAAGTGCCTCAATCGCAACGAAAAGGAGTCATAGGACCAGGAGAACATATTTTTCCCAATGATATGGGTTTAACAAAGTTTGAAATGTATTTAAACACCATTGTTGTGCATTCCTTGCCCCAAGTCCCAATTAGGATTGGTATTAGGATGAAAAAATCAAGTGCAGAAAGAAGACAAAACTCAAATTGGTGTATTTCTTAAAAAGAGAAATAATGAGGCATTTTAATTGTGACTATACCTTTGATAGAGTGGTCCCCTTATAGGTGGCAGCCAATAGATAGAGACAGAATCAGGGCTCTGGTCAGTCACTATGGGGGCCAGAGGGATGGGGGTAGGCTGACGTTCCATCAGCCAGTTCTGGTAGACCAAGTCGAGGTAACAGTGCATCCTGGCCACTTGGTTGGGAGTGAAATGGTTGGTGCAGTTGTCATCTGATGTGGTGCAATGAAATAGAACAAACCCCAGTTAATCATCATGGATCAGGATCAAACTCTAGCCTTCATCTAACTGCACTGCTAATCACATGGCTGGAAATATTTTTTTATTTCAGACATCTGAAGAGAGGAGGTAAGATAAGAACGCGACAGTAATGTCCTTAATTAATTAATTAACCTTTTTGAGAAACTAAATCAGGTAACATTCAGCACACAATAGTTCAATGAATATTTTGAAAAAAATGACAAGTAATTTAAAAGTTTTGCTCTTATGACACAAAGAAACATGGATGATGATGTAGGAGCAGGGTGTCTTGAGGTAGATTAATATTTGTTGTGGTAAGCTGTAGAGAAAGTGCAAATAATGTTTGTCACAAACTGTCATACTTTATTAATCCCAAAGGGAAATTAAAATGTTACAGTAGCCACTTGACGTTATTTTAGGTAGTTGCTTGTGTTGCTGTGTATGTAGATTAGAGACTAAAGACAGGCTGTAACCAAGAACTATATGTTTATATTCCTACTGAATTTAGTCTTACACAAATACAGCACTGTTTGTTGTAATGTAATGATGCAATATTATGTTACAAAGTGTGTCTATTTCATGTCCTCTATCATCAGTATGCTACAAACATTTATCTCTACAATGTCAGCTTTTCAGGAATAAAGGAGGGATTAGTTAATTTTCTTTTTTTACTGTACATTCTAAATGATTTGGCCTGCTCTGTGGGTCATTTTGGGGTGGGTGATTTTCAACATGTTTGACTATACGCCTATACAAGTAAGCAAAGTACAATGTTCATTCGCTGTACCTGTGTAACTCATGTAATTGTTATAAGGTGTGTCCTGGTACATGATGACTCCACAGGTATCATTAACAGCTCCGGGATCGTGGCAGACTTTGGATTTGGGTGTTGGGGCAGTGTCAGCGCACAGATCTCCTGTCTCCATGGATGGGGTGGTCTCCTGCAAGTACATATGACAGTACTACTAGCAAATGAACACAGAGGAATGAAAAGCTCAATCCAGGTAGGCACGTCTACAGACAGCAGATGAAGAAGTTTTTGCTTAACTTATACGTCGTCTTGAAGAATTGAAACTGATTCATGTTAAGCATGTTGCGAGCATAGACGTAATGGTTCAAGAGGGACACTTTACCACATAAAGTAACCTGGTACAATATGCAATATGTCACATTAAGTATCATCAAGAGGAGAAGATTGAACAGTCCTACCTGACATGGGTCATCACAGGATTCCCGCTCGCTCACCCCCTTGAAGACATGGTACAGTCCAAAGATGTGGCCCATCTCATGGATCATAGTGTTGTGGTGACCAATTGTACCAAAGTATGATGGGTTCAGCACCATCCCGCCTGAGGACAAAAAGATTTTTTTATTTTTTTATTTGTAGTATGAGCTATAATATTATTACTCTCTAGATATTTGTGCCTTTTGATAAGCCAGTCAGTCACAGTAAATATATTTCAAGTGACTGAAAAGTGAGTTTTCACAGGATACATGCCCCACCTTCTTTCATTCCACCACTTTGACAGGATGTAATAATATGGAAAACTGTCCTTCATCAGGTGAACCTCTTTATTGCCCTTTAGCAAGACAATAAATCCCCACCATAAAATATGAAACCATGTTAAGACCTGTTACCCAGGAAGGATTTTTTTTGTGCAAAATTTCAGGAGCATCCAACAAAACAAGTGATCACAAAAAACGTGGCACTGTTGTGAAAGTCCACATTCTAACTACCAGCTACTGTATGTGCCTGTTCAACTCCGTTTTTACACTCCGCCACCACAGCAAGCTGGCATTTCCTAAAGAGAAACAGACCACCATAGTAAAAAGAGTTAAGCACTGTGACATTTAAAAACCAATTAGGAATGGAATAAAACTTTAGTACTTTAAACCAAAAACAGGAAACAGTAAGACAGTAAGTACAGTAAGGTGGCTACGGGTGGATATGAGCCATTTTTGCCTGCCTTTGCCTCATTTTCCTAAAAACTGACAGCTACTACCAGTGTCTTCCTTGTCCAGATGAAAGTGCATGGCCTTGGTGCCTGCTGCTGCACTTCCCTGAATGGAAAAATAATTATGTCATTATGTGTATTTTTGCAGGCTTAGACGTGGATTCAACAATTCTTTTTACTATAGAGAAATTACAAATGTAATTAAAAATCTAAAACCAAATAAAAATTTAAATAATTAACATGGTATCCCAATGCTGGTAATTTTAATATCATGGTTTGGGGGCTATGATGAATTCTTACAAAAATTACTTTTAAGTGGAGATACAAGTTTTCTGCAGCATGCTGATAATCGCAGAATCAAGAACAGACATGACAGTTATTGGTTTTCTAATTAGAAACAGTGTGTTCAGTGGTGAAGACATTGAACAATGAAGACATTAAATAGGAAGAAACTAAACAACAGGGCCTCCGGAGACGTCTTGTCATCCACTAACTTGTTTTTAAACAGGGACAGATGCTGAGCAACTGAAACAAATGTAATGTTGGAGACATTCAGTACAACATTGAATTCAAGAGAATTAGAGTTTAGTTCTAAAATATAACATAAAGTCCCTATTTAAAAAATTTATAAAATAATAATTATTTAAAGCCCAGAAATATACAAAAAATATATATCATGTAATTATCTGTTCTTTTTGATACTGAGGAAACCACAAAAAATTGATTTTTACATCAAAATGGATATAAGCAGTTTATAGCAAACAAAAGCTGTCAGTTTTTATGTTATATTAATTACACAGTATATTCATTTATACACCCTGTGTTCATAGACAGATGACTTTGATCCCCTTGCCGGGGAGTTCCAGCTCCTCCAGTGGTGGTGTGAGCAAATACACCTACGTCTATACTCAACTTTAAAGAAATATGGTTTGGAAAGATTTTTTCTCCTTTTCTATCAAAGTAGTTACAAAACTCTCATGTTTTAAATGTAGATATCTGATTGGAACTTCAATTTAGAAATAGAACTAATGAAAAAGTCTGTAAACGTAAAGACAAATCAAACTCAGTGGTGAAATATCAACTTTTCTGTTTAACAGTGCATTTGTTTGGCTTCGATTATTCTGTTATTTTTTGCTCATTTCTAAAAACTAAATGTCTTTTGAAGACAGCTGAAATTAATTTGTGCCAGCTAATTTGATGTGTATTGTAGACATAAAAATTCACCTGTGTTTTGTGCCTATAAGGGTACAGCTAAGAATTATTTTCATTGAATCAACCAGTCAACCGTTTTTATTACTAAACTATCAATTTAGTCTATTAAATTAGATATTAGTCAGTACAAATCAATTAATTGTCTATCAATCATAAAATAAATTGACTAATCATTTCATCACTAGTTTGTGTAGGGTTTTAGTTGTGTAGTTTTGATGCAGGGAGTTCACTACGGTGCTGGGAATGTTATAGGGTTTTTTGTGCATGTTGACGCAATAGAAACAAGAAGTTCCTGCTGATAATCACAGAATTAAGATCATACATTCATGCTATAAACCTTTAGTCCAGGCACACCCCACTGATGCTCTACTGGGTTTGAGACATGAAGGCTGCACAGATCACTAGAGTAAAGGAAGGTCACTGACATTTTTCTTGAGAATAACTTGGTCAGAGAGATGTCAGTTTCTGAATTTCCGTCATCATATCACAACAGAAATAGAGATTGTGTTTTCTCCCCAGTTCAAGCAATTATGTGCCCCTAGCCTCATCTTCTTGTTCCTGACTGACAGGAGTGGAATCAAACTTGGGATATATTGAGTTCTACTGTATGTACCTCACATACCCCTCCACACACCACTGTTGTACTGAGGTCTGTGTCTAGAAGTACATTTGCCCCATGTGTCTCCTTTTCACTACTTTGTACTGGCAAAAGAAGAAGAAAGTTCATAAATAAATAAAGAACAGCTGGCAAGTGAGCATGGGTGGCAACAATGGTACAGAGCCCACACTGGCATTTGTTTGTTTGGTTGTTGTTGGGTTGATTAGCCTTTTCCAGTGGAAAGGGGCCTAATGATTGGAAGAGGAAAGAGGCAATGTGCCGGGAAAAATCTCTGCCAGCTCCAATTGTTCTCCCCATCTCATTTGGATACCGCCAAAGCAGACAACAAAGGATGGAGGGCAAGGGAAGAGAGGAAGGGATGGATAAAAAGAGAAAGAGAAACAAGGTGAAAGAAAAAAGAAAATAAGAATAAAAAAACAAAAAAACTGTAGAAGTAAGAGAGAAAAAGAGAAAGACAAAAAACTGAAAAACTATAAAGGTAGACAACAGAAGGAATATAGGCAGAAGCAAGAAATGAGGAGAGACGTACAGTATTTTGACGTAATTTAACTTACCTTGATGAGTAAGAGCCTCCTTTGCCCATGGCCAGGTTGCAGCTCCTGCCAGCTCTTCACGCACAGAGTTGCTTGCAAAGAAAACATTGAGTGTGTCGGTGCCACTCAGGTGTAGTTCCTCCTTCAGTTCTTTCACACTCATATATGCCCTGCAGAGGTGGAAAGAGAGAAGACATTAGAACATTAGAGAGCTAAATTCATCATTTTCAATTTTAGTTAAGTTATACATAGATCTAACAGACTTTACCATTAATACTGATTGGGAATGTCATATGCAAATAATGTATTTTATAAACACCCCTGAAGGTAAACTGAGCTGAAAAGGTGAAATATGTTCAGTCATGGTAAGAAACTAGCCTATTATCTCAAAGTTGCCAAAGTAAAATCTTGTAGCAGTTGAACTTTACAGTACTATTTTCCATTTCCATAATATATTGTTGTTGTTGGATAATTTTAGAGTATTTACACAACAGATGAATATGTATATTGTTCACCTGAAATTGTTTTTAAAAATAAACCTGGCTACACTACACCAGCTACAGTATATTGAGTAAAAATATTTTCAGTCCGTGAATCTACAGACCTTAAAATAAAAAGGCATTTACAACGTATTTGCTCAAAGTTCAGTTAAATAAAAAGAGCCATAGTCAAAACATAGCGTATGCTAAAGGGTTGTAATGTCTACAACTGAAACAAGTCAATTTCTCAAAACAAAAAAAATACATTTTTAAAAATGTACTTCTGACTGTCTTACTGAAACTTGGACGAGTTATCTCAGTGTGTTTGAGAGCTCGGTTCATGACGTATTTAGCCTAGCTTAGTACTAATAGCGCAGAAAACAGCTACCCTCCGCCAAGATTTAAAAAAATATGCTTTCTGACAGCTCCAAAAATGTCCTATTCACACACTGAATCTTTTTAGCTCGCAAGCTAGTTACTAATACTTCTACAAATCATAGCTTTTTTATTCAGAGTTAGCTTGGAAAGGTTAGCTACAAAAGTACGCAAAGCCAACAGCCAGTTAGGACTGAGATTCCGCATGCAGTCACTGGGCCCAACTGTATGCTCCAATTAGCTCATACTCAAACCACAATGAGTGTAACCACATTGTGTAGTTACCACAACACCCTACACACCCATACAGGTGTTTTCACTTATGCCTAATTAGGACTGTGTGGGCCTGTACAGCCCTATGATTGGCATCTCTCTTGTTAATTTTGTAGAACTTAACCTTAAAGAGTTTAAGGTGTACATTCGTTAACTTAAATCCCACTAGTTAAACACAAACACCAACATTTCATCTCAGTACATGCAGTTTGTGACCTAAAATAATTCCTAGCATTGATATGGCTTGTCCTTATTTTTAACTTGAGCAGAAGTCTAATCAGCCAAAGTGAGCATAAGCTAGCATTAGGCTACTTAGCTCGCTTCATACTTCCAGTGTTTGTGCCTTTATTGGTATACTATCAAGGATTTTCCTAAAAAATAATGTATAGACTCATACAAAAGTAATCCCTCTTATGATCCACGAGAAGTGTGTGGCGGTGTATGTATCTGCAGAGACCCTGCCCTCTGTGTGGAGGTGTGGTGGTGTGTTTATTTGTGCTTTAGATCATAACCGCCATGAAACAATTAGAAAATAATGTTTTGTTTATCTGATTCACGCCTTTGTTCTCGCCAGCGCTGCTCGCTCTCTTCATTCACTCTCTAGCTCGCTCGACCACCGCTGCTCTCTCTCTGTCTCTCTCACGCTGGTTGAGCCGGGGAGGAGGGGCCAACTTTGAATGCTGTGTGTTTACAAACACCAACCGACAAATCCTGCGTAGTATACCTTTAAGTCCAACCCAGGCTAAACACGTTTCGGACCAATCTATACTGGATGCACAGGAATCTCATCTAACCCCTGGTAAGCTATTTCACCAAATGTTATTGCTATTTTAAGCATAGAGACAATTGAGACCTAATGGATTCTGCACAATGTGAATGTAATTAGGTGTTGTGAGAGTGGTAGTAAGGACTACACTCAGCATAGGTCAGTTCTTCAGAAGAGGTAAGTTTGTTTCAATCCATCAACATCTGTCTTTGGCACATATGTAACTTCCAAATCATAATTGTTTGAATTAGTCAGGGTACTTCAAACCACTGACCCCCTCAGCCTATACAACCTCCCACGTCTTTCTCTCTCTTCCCCCCTCTTTCTCTAACTGTGATAAATTGGGCTGGAGGCATTCTGATGTGTGAAACCCACTTTGTTTTCTCTTGGCTGCGGAGATGTCACATGTCATTTTTCTCCTTTGCTTTCATAGCTGGAAAGCTTTTGCACCTATCACCATTAGGACCTGCTGGGTCTGAGAGCCTTGCAGTGAGGTCTCCCTGACCGCCCAATGCTCGTATGCCAGACAGTTCAGGCTATTAGCTGAGGCTTCTGAGGTTTTCTGGAGCATTACAACTGTTTGATGAAAAAAAATATGGCTGCATATGGGACTGCATGTATGCATTTCTTTGCATTTGCTTTATACGCAGGGTGATAAATAAATATTAACACTGCCAAGTCTTCCACTGGTGTATCAGTATAGCATTAGGTCAAATCAGTTCATATTTATAGAAATACATTTTGTTATATGCATGAATCATACGTACATAATTTTGTTTGTGAAGTCTTGTTTTTCTTTCATCTCGCATATGCAAAGCTTTGAATTTAAGTGTTTTTTTGATGATTATAACGTAATGGTTTATTGTTTCATGTTGTATTTCCTAAGCAGGGAGTTAGGGTTTTATGTGATTGATCAAGTTCAGCTGTGGGGCTAACTTTGTTAAAATTACTAAGCCATACTTTAATCTTTACCTCAGTCACTTCAAGTGTATTTGGATGATTTGTTTTATGTTGCATTCTTAAAAAAGAAGTAAAGGTTTATGCCTTTGATCAAGCTCAGCTGTGGAAGAAAATGTATTAATATTGCTTAACCATGCTTCAATCTTAAAAGGCTTAAAAGTGCTCTGTTTTTTCATCAGAAATATAATTTATATAATTGCTCATTAAAAATACCCTCCAGGTTTGGCTCAGTGCTGCTTACATTGTTCCAACAGCCTGGAGGTTAGACAGGTGAGCTTGTGACTGTAAGATCTCAGCTTCCTGCTGGGAAGAGTATGGATGAAACAAGACTAGGTCAAAATCTAGTACAGGGGTATTTAATTAAAATTCAAAAAGGGCCTGTTAGAGAAAAATTCCTCAAGTAAAGGTCCAGAACATCATAATGTCTAACCTGCGTTATGATTCAGTGCCATATATATTGAAGTAGCCTAGTAGTTGTATCAACATCTGTATGTAAAAACTGACTGTAAAATCAAATAAAGTACAATTCAATAATATTTATTGTCAGTTTTCACATTGAACTGGAGGGATTATAAATAAGTGCTCTAATAATAAATAAATGATCTTTTCTTATTTTAAGTAAAATCAGGGCTGCATTTAAAAATAAAATGCATAGCAGAGCTTTTGAAAATGTGCATCTTAAAATAAAGTGTTTCAATTTAGAAAAAACTCCATTTCACATCTTAACAGTCTGAGCCTGTTTAATAATAAAAAGTCTCAACACATCTTAACAATTGAACAGCTTTAACACCTCCTTTTCTCTTTCTTTCCCTCTTACATCCCACTCCCCCACTTTCTCTTGTTCAGTGAGAGAAGTGAGCTCCAGCTGGTCCTGCCAGGATTTTAAATCTGAAATGTCTTATTATTCTGG
The DNA here is from genome assembly GCA_038419695.1 of Scomberomorus guttatus. NCBI lineage: Eukaryota > Metazoa > Chordata > Actinopteri > Scombriformes > Scombridae > Scomberomorus > Scomberomorus guttatus. The sequence continues at coordinate 6,925,436 of CM076457.1, forward strand.
TGGATCGATCATATTGGGCTCTTACATCCTTTATTCTCTGTGCCCTCTGTTCGGATTTGAGTGGCTATATTTGCTTAAAAGATTTGTGCTTTGTCTCATAGTGTCGCTTCACAATCGCCACAGTCTAAGAACATATGAGACATACTGGTTGTGAACTGCCTGTGGGAAGAATGAACATGTAAGACTCTGTCAATTCTTGATTAAAAGCTCTGTTTTCGCTGTCTACTTTTCTGTCAGCACGCCATGTGAAATTACTTTTCTCTGACTCGCTTAGTTCTGCGACTGTAATATCTCATCTTGTCTCTCCCGTGTGTGTGAATCTCACTTGAGTCACAATGCTTATCAGAATGAAAAGATTTGACTGGCTCAATAATATCATGTGAGATGATTTACAATGCATGCTATTGGTCTGTGAGTTTCCTGGGCTGGTAAACCAGTGCCATAAAGGCTAGAAATGCTTTACGATTGCAGAACGATTATTCTGCAGTTGGAACAGCAGTGTACTTGCTGACAGCAGCAGCTCAGCTTCAACACACCTAACTGACTGTACTGTGACAAAATAATCTCAACTCAAAGCTCCACTAACACTTTTTTTCTCAGAAAAAATAACCTCATTGACAGAGGGATGCAGTAAATTATGTTATTCAGTCTGTAATGGAGCTATAATAAAAATCCAAACTGTTATATAGCTTAATAAAATAAAAGGAAATTTAATATAGACTGATCTGTTCAGTTTAATACATTTATATTTATTGAAATGTGGTGATATCTGTACATATAGAGCCCCAGAGGCAGCGCTGCTGTTCTGTCCAATAAAAACATGAAGCTTCACTTTACATTCAGACAAACTAATGTGGCAGCTACAAGTGTTAAATTTCATCTGTGAGACCAACATTTATCTTCCAAAAGGAATTATATCATATATCAAAATGCTACAGAGACATTAGAGCCAGTGGTAAATCACCAAAGAGCTGCACAGATCAGTTCATTGGATAATGTTCTCTCCGGGATGATGACGGATGTTGACTGGCCGATCATCTCAGGAGTCGGGGCTATGGCGGGTGGATAGTGCCAATTTAAGGATTACCAGGAGAAGGAAGGGAGCAGTCTACCCATTCCGTCGCTGCCAGACTGTGTGGAGTTTTGAATGAGACTGATTGGGACTGCAGACGAGAGACCGGCAGCGACGTTAAGGTGAGTGCATGGAAGGAACGTCTACCGGCGCCAGCGTGACGGCGGCGTACAAATATGTTTGAACTTGGTATGTCGGTTTAAAACCATGTGATACACACATTGTCTCCATGTACATCGTCTAGTTACCATCAGACATGGACATCACCAGCATTTTTAAGATGTTTGTTTTTACGTAAGTTTATTTATTAACATAACATATAACATAAAACAAACAAATAAATAATAATAATAAAAGTGCAATAAACATACACAGGTACACAGATGTTGGGGAGCAAGTTAATTTTAGGTCTATATAGGTAAGTTTTTACTTTGGCTTTTAAAAGTGCTCACCAAGGTCGCCTCTTTAATTTCTGCTGGTAAGGTGTTTTTTGGGTGTAGACTATATGCTGTTGTTGTAAGAAGGGTTGAGTTCAGATTTAGGCTTTTTAATATATTTTATATACTATTTCACCTACCCACCACAACTGTAAAATAGTTTTAATGCAGTTACTATCAAGTTAATCATTAACGTGAAGTGTAAATGACCCCAATACAGTGTGTTTCATGTGTGTAAAGTTTGCATTTGTAAATGTATTTGTCTCACGTAAATGTCACACGATAGTTTCCTTCGGTAGGTAATCACGGCACTACCCACTCACCCCACAGGAGTCGGGCTGCTAGCAGCTGAGATGACACTGGTCTCACCCAGCCAGCGGCTCCTCACATCTCCGAAAACACTGGAGCAAATTTCCAAATAGGCGTTGGATAAACTGACCACATATTGGGATCGAAATGGTTACTTTCTCCCCTGAAAAAATATTAAAACTGAATAAACACTACAGCGAAAATTACAACAGCTTAATCTTCGTCATTGCTGCCGTTGGTGCAAAATTTATTCTCAGATACTTAGCTTTGGCCACCTTCGGCTGACCAACGGTATAACTTCATCACTCAGTCAGTGAGTCAGGGACGGACATTCACATTTATAGGACTGGCCCTGCTGTCGCGGTCCAGCCAAAAAGAACAAAGTAATCCCCATCCATACCATACACTACTGTCAATGTATCATTAAGTGAGGCACTTCACCTTTGAATTGGTCCAAAGGTGTTGCTCAGCAGCCAAGAACCCCGCATGTGTGTAATCCTCCCCCTAATGCAATCCCTCCCTGAGTGCATGTGTTGTTCTGTAAATATGAAAGTGTTTTCTCAGGCACTTTGCCTGCCTAAATAAGGTTTAAGATTTAAGATGCTTCAGGGAAACCCTGCTCTCACTATATTACTGAAGCTGAGTTCAGCCGAGGCTGTGTGCAGTATCCATCATCCTAGGCTATGCAATTGCAAGTGACAGAAAGTTGACCACTAAAGACTTGACTCTTAGACTTCAGAGACTCAGAAGATGTCTCAATGGAGGTCTAAATCCAACCTGGCAAAAATAATAAATGGCTCTACATGATTGAGGTGAAAACCGTGGTTATGAATTTAAAAAATTACCATTTGTGGGCAAGTCAAACACTGTGCGAATCAACAGCAGAGTCAGCATTAGCACTGTCACCATGTAAAACTGTAGCTGTGTGTCCATTTAAAATATTATTGTTGAAAAGTCAGTTACTTTGAACTGTACTGAATCAGAAGACAGACTTTTAAAATATCACACCAACAGCCAAAAATTTTAACATATTATATACTTAACTGTGCACTCCTGCCTTTGTACAATGTTGCATGTTGAAATAAAGTGAATACAAAGCATCTACAATCCAAACATTTGTTCCTCAGGTCTTGATAAATGCAGTGCTAGGAGCAGATACCAGCACACAAAGTCACTTTTATTGCATGAGTGCAGAGTGCTTCGATGCAGGAGCGTACTTTCTCATACTGAGAACCAGTCACCCACAGCGAGCACTCAGCAGTTGTGTTTGCATGCAACAGCAATGTTTCAAATTTAGACAGGCATGCTATGGCGGGGTCAAGGACGAGGCTACGATTAACCATTCGCTAAACCCCTCCCCTAAACAGCAATTATCCAATCATAGCTTAGCAACTGTAACTAGGAGTGGCAGGCCTGTTAAGCTTTGGCTTTTTCAATAGCATAGTGTGCATGGGACTGTGGTGCGATACTCAATTTTATGTTCTAGTTTTAAAACAAAGCAGCTGTAAACAATAAAATGTCAGCTGGAAATAGCATTATAATAGCACAACCCATGGAGCTTTTGTTAGCTTAATTAGTGAGTAAGCTACAGCTGATAAAATGTGCTAGTGACAGTTGTTCATTCAGCTGGCAAAATTGCAGGTTAGAATTTGCAGGTTAGAATTTTTGTTTTTACACCTCTACCTGAAATCAAGGACCCATTGTTTCAAAAAGAATTTTGAGTGGTAAATCTGCCGTTTTTCACGTAAACTGTGCTGTAAACTCTGTTGCGCTATAAAATATGTGCTGTACGTGAACGGATAGCTTGACAGGCTTAGCAACGGTAACTATAGGAGGTACTATGCTTACTGGAGTATAAAGCATAAGGCAGGCATTAGGCTAAAGACATCAATGGGTCAATTGTGATGCAGGATTGTCTCAACTATCTCATTCAGATGTAGAGCAGTGTTTTACTGTTCTGAGAAACACTGTAGTAATGCTTTTTTATTAGTGAATAAAAGATAGCCACAATAAAACTGGATCAGAATAAAATTTGATCTGAAATAACCACATCATGCATGAGATTCACATGCACGTAAAGCGTCAAACAAGGTTGGAATAGGATTGTTCTGTCAGGGGAGTTGCCTGGAGCTCTTTCCACACAAGTGCACTGTCCAGGATTTGCTAACATTTTTTGGTCAGCAAATCCTGGACATGTGTCTCAGCATAAATGGACATCATGTCCCCCAACTCCCCATCACTCCCTCTCCACCCTTGCCTGTCTCTCCATTTTTCCTGCTCACTTTTCTTTATTGTGATGCCAGAATCTGCTGTGTACCTGGCCATTGCTCTAGAACTGGCTCTTGACAACAAATTTGTGTCGTGACAGCAGCTGGCTTCAAAAACCTCTGGCCCTGTACTGGCCAGCAGCAGCTGCACACATATAGGGTCCCACAATCTGAATACCTGGCCAAGAGCTCAGAGAGAATGAGGGGGATATCAAAAACCCAGATCCCAAACATAAAACTGGTTCAGTGTTCTACAAATGCCAGTGAAATGTCATCCTCACATTAATTCTCTCTCTGCTTGAGAAAGATGCAAGTTGGGATCCAGGGACACACACGCACACATGCATGCATGCATGTCCAAGCACTCAAACACACAAGCATTTTCAACAAGCTGGGGTCAGGACCTTTCCAGAAGAAGACCTACACTACTGTTAGTCCTCTGGGTCCAGTTTTTATGACACTCTGGTCTCCCGTGTATTGGCTGTTCATGTTGTTTTAAGTGGAGGGTCAGGAGCTTATAGACGGGAACTCTGGCAAGAGTCACTGCAGAAGTTACATCACTGCGTAGAAGCACACACTGTGACTTTAGAGTTTAGCTTTCAAATTCAGACTATCAGAGACTTTATTTATGAAAGTCTCTCATGCAAAAAAAAATTCAGCACAAAACCAGATCAAATCCAGGGCCGTGATTTATAAATGCATGCTCACATCAAAATCAACACATCACATTGATCTCTCCAATTCTCTGTCATATATCAAGCTAAAACTGATTCCCATTATTACCCAAAGGTAAGTGCAGTGGAAACATTTTCATTTGGTTCTTTGGAATATTCTTTGCAATAACCATAAAATTAAATCTAGAATAAATCACAGAGCATTTTATATAATTGAGGCCAAAGGACCAGACCTCTTAATAACAGTGTGTTTGTGCAAAACAATAAAGCAGAGTGCTGTCTTCTGTCCAATTTTTTTCATTAGTGTCCATCTCCTCTCTGCAGGGTAACAAGCTCAGGCTGAGAAAGGGAACATCTGACCATAACAACTACCAAACCAAATTTTTTCCTGCCTGTCCCCCTGTGTCTGTCCCACCAAGCTCATGACAGGGCAACATAAATTAACATTTACTTATGATACACTTAAAGAACTTCCTGCATATGGCCAAGTAATGAGACCACACAGGCAAGCCAACTTTTCTTTTTTTTACTTTTACCTAACTTTCACCTGTGTCTTCAAGGGAGAGTCAATCGAGCAGTATGTTCATTTCCAGAAACAGCCCGTTTCCCTTTCATACAGCTGCACAAATTCACACATGGTAGCTTCACAGTACAAACACAGTCTCCTACTCTTGGCCATTGGGAGGTGTCCAGTTCAACTTTTCTTCTGTTCTTCTGTTGGCCACTGAAACAGTTGGAGGGCACTTTGAACAAGGCACTTAAAGAGGACATATGCACATTTCCAGGTCCATAATTTTATTCTGGAGTTCTACTGGAATATCTTTCGTATGATTTACAGTTCAAAAAAGTCCTTATTTAACTTATACTGGCTCTTTATGCAGCCCCTCAGGTCAGCCTCTGTCTGAAACATGCCGTTTTAGCTCCTGTCTCTTTAAGGCACCCATCCTGATGAGCCCACTCTGTTCTGATTGGTTAGCTCCTGGAAACTGCCCCGCCTTCCAACAGCTCCAGAGGCTACGTAAACAAACAGTAGGGGCAGGACTTCACTTCTTTTTCTCGTTCTTTACTTAAAAAGTTAACTTCTCAAATACATCCATACAAGTTCGAGCCGAATCTGATCAGAAATATGAAAGTGGACAACGCGAACAACCCCTGGAACAACTTTAGCAACAACCTTAGCAACAAATTCTACAGAACGGACAGCCATTTGTGGGCATGTAGGACGATCTGACCTAAGTTCAAGGGGGAAATAGAGGTAACATTGCAAGCAAAGCGTACATCTTCCTTTCCTCCATTTATTCAAAAGAAAATTAAATATAATGATGTAGCAACTGGTTGCACTTCCGCAATACATAGTGGAAAAATTAGTTCACTATGGGAAACCTTATTCGATTTTGACAACAGCTGTGCTACCCAAACACCACAGGGAAATGTAATAAATAAGTGTTGCTAAAAGTGTGTCGCTACATGTAGCATTACAACTCTCCAACACTCCTAACGAGATAGCAAAATTGCATTTCTGCTTGTTACAGTTTGTTTCACTCAACAGTCACTTACAATATATATTTGAAATTGCAACTATGACACAGGGCTAGGTCTTACATTGGTACCAGTTCCTGATCGGTTAGAACCAAAACATGAATAAGCTGCTATCGGTACTCAATCATTTATTCATTTCACAGAAGGCTTTTTCAGTTTACCTGCAATTAAGTCAACTTTTTCCATATGTGTCTTGCCATCCATCAATTATAACACATTTGTAGGCATACATGAAGCTTTGTCTGTTCTTTATTCAAAAAACTGTAGACAAACTATAATGGTCAATCATTTCTGAGAGGATGTGAAAATGTGAAAAGGCAAACTTTAACACAACAACTTTATTCTACATGTTTTCTGCTTTTTCTTGCCCTTTCATGCTTGTGACATAGTGGAGAAGGTACACATGAAGTTCAGTTTACTCATTATTATTATTTTTATTATTTTTTTACTGAAAACTGTCTGTGAAAACTGTTGCCTTCTGTGGCTCTGGTGGGAAGTCTTATAAACCTGATGGTGTCATCGGGGTTATTTTCGGTCTATCCCAGCTTGGGCATGGACACTTCAAACTTATAGCGAGCTGGGACATGTAGTTTGAAAGATGTGGGCATTTAAGTCTAACAAAAGATGATATTGAGTTTCATTGTGGGAAATGTAGAATCTAGAATTTTTGGAGCTAAAGCCATACTACGGAAAAAAGTCAGGATATCTTGGCCTCTGCTGCAATGATTTTGGTAATTCTTTTTATAATGCGTCGCTCGCAAGTCCCTCAATTTTATGGAAATGCCATACTAAATCTCCGGAAAACCCATTTAATATTCTAAATTACTTAACTCTTTCCAAAAGTTCTTTCCAAATGTACGGTACAGTATGTTGTCAGTCTAAATAGTACATAAATATATGGTGCAGTTTAGTCTTAAGGTGACAGATCCTTAGGCAAAATGAAGATAACATTTGCTTTTGTTACAAGGCTGGGATTTGTTTTATGGCACAAGGAGTCATAATAACATATCCTGTATATTGGTAAAAAGAGGTCCATTTGACCAAGGAAAAAAATTCTATTTTTCTGGTTTAAAAAACATTAATCCATCCCTGTGTTAAGCTGTCACACTCTGTCAACTCCAGACATCAAGTGCTAAATCTATCGTTTTAAAAAATAGCTCCAGTTCCCATGTTCTGTTTCCCAGTGGCTCAGTGTAAAGCTTGTGGTTACAGTTTGGTTTAAGAATTGGGTCTTTAAGAACCTGGGCCGACGACCTCATGGCGAGACTTCATGCAAGCTATTTGGAACTCTGCATGAGCCTGTCTGTCAGACCAAATGGAAGGCAGCGGGCTGCTGCTCAAGTTGTTTAGTAAAAATAAGTGTGTACTTTGGCCTCTTAACCCACCATCCCCACTTCACAGAGCTCTCTCTAAAACCACTGGGGAAAGTGAGAGTACCAATTTGTACATGTTGCATGTTGAGCTGTTCATAGCACAGCCCTTCAGAAGCACTGCAGCGTGCTAAGACAGATATTCACCTCATGGGGAGTCTTATTAGTGGCCATTTATGCCCAGAGACTTCTTGCCTCTGGAAAAACAAGTTCTCTTCACTGGCCGAAAAACCTAATCCCCCTGGTACTTTCTCTACTGTGTCTTACCTACAATGTAGCCTTTTACAATTTCCTGCTAAAATGCTTGTGACCAGCGACAGCCTCTTCCTGAAAATGAATTACTTAAAAGGGTCTAAATCATAAGGCTCTGAGTCACTTTTTGTCAACATTCATGGACAAAAATGATGATTGATATTTTAATTCTACCTTTGATACTGTTCTATAAAATAGAATTATAATTAGAATCTGGAAAGACTCACAGCAGTAATTTTATCAGTACAACAACACAGTATTGTCACGCTCACCACTCTGCTCCTCTGAGTTTCTCCTCTCTAACTAAATATTGTTTTGATTCACTGATTATTTCCAGTCCCTGCCATTATGCCATTTTTGGATGGTGGTTAAGCTACTGTCATTGAAACTCAACACCTCCTACCCAAATGTTTCATATTAAAAGTCTTCCAGCGGCTCAATGGGCACAATAACTCCTGTTCCTGGAAGGCTTTTAATGTGAAAAATCTGAAAAAACATTTAATTGGCTGTAGCTTGACAGCAATCAAAAAAAAACAATGGAAATAATTAGTGAATGAAACCAGTATTTCATTTAGATAATCAGCACACCAGAGTGGTGAGTATGATATGACATTTGTATATTAACCTCACCTGTCAGACGACTCAGGATCGAAGCAGGTCTTGAGGACATCCGTGACCTCCGGGTCACAGCAGTCTCCATCATCATAGTCGTAGTGTATACTGTTGCACTCCATGTTACAAACCCCGTCCTGTCTCTTCCAGTTATAGCAGGGCCCCAGTCGGAGGCAGTCCCCTCCATCATGGCCTGTCCTTGGGTGGTCACACTCAGGATCACATTGGCGGTTCCCAATCTTTCCAATTCGACAGTTGCTGAGAATAAACCGCTGTCGGAGGCTAGAGTTTCTGACGGTGTGTATGCTCAGATCTAAGGTGATGTTGTAAGGATCAAAGGCCTCAGCCAGGGCCTGGTGCTGGAGCTGGATCTGGTCTTGCGACACGGTTGGGTCTCCTCCATCATCATTGGAGAGGTTGACAATCCTGTAACGAACTCGCTTGGGGGCACGGAGCTGCCAGTTATCGTTGTAACCAAGGATGATGTCAGTGTTGTCGCAGGGCGTCAGGCCACAGGGTGGTGGTAGGAAAGAGGAGACAAGCTCTTGTTCAGGGACAGGAGTGGTGATGATGGTCGGATGGAGGCCAACTTTGTGTGGAGTCCACAACTGTTCCACCTAAAAATCAGGAGCAGAATCAATTAACATTAATACTATTTTCAATCAACTACAAAATATTTTGATTAAATGAGTCATGCTGATGAAGACTGAAATAAAATCTACTAAATCTGCATAATATGATGACCGCTGGAAACTGCTAATTTCTGGAAAGACTAAGCAACTGACAGTGTAGAAACTGAATATAGTTACATTAGTGAAGTCAGCCCACATTGACAGGACAGGCTTGCTCTTATCAATTTGGAGTGGTCGCTTCAGCAGGTCCTTGTGAGAGCGGGCGTAGCCCCACAAGACCACACCCCCTATATGGCCCCTAAAGCTGTGTCCCTGCTCTGATTGGTTACTGCCAAGGAAGAGGGTTCTGCAGGTCTTCATGAAGGGGCTGTAGAGATTACCCGACTGGAGACTGCTTTCTCCCACCTGAGAGGAAAATCAGAGGAGAAAGAACCGCCAAGAAGAGAGGAAGGGCAGAAATAAATATAATTTAATTGAAATATTAATCCTCTAATCCAAAATATTCTTTTGCCTAAACGTTTTATGGAGAACATATTAGCATAAAGTCATTGAAGTGCAATGAGGAAAGGTAACTAAGTACAAGTTAAATTTTCGTTGAATGACTTTTATATGTAATAGGGTATCTTAACAGTGCAGTATTGCTACTTTTACTTAAATAAATGATCTAAACACGTCTTCCGCCACTGCCCAAGTATAACAACTGTCAAAAAACTGATGTCCCTTGAGAGGATTTCTTTCTGGATGTCAACATTAGTCAGATGTCCTCTCCTCTGTCAAATGTCAAAAAATCCATCTGACTGCATGCCAAATCTGCAAAAGGTATGATGCGTATCATATAATATGTCATATCAGGTGATAAGGAATGATTGTTGATGGATGTTTAAGTGCACCAGATATGGTATCCACAAAAATGAAATAAGCAGTAAGTGGAAAAATTACAGTCTAGGAAAGGATAGGCTCTCACTATGACCTACAATCTTTTATTGCAACTGTCATGAATCAGGAAGCCTGACTGAGTAATATAATGTTGAAGAAAAGAGTGGTGTCATTATATTTCAGTGCTCAAGAAGTTGAAAGTGCAGAAGTAAATGACAAAAAACAACCTTACTGTGAACCAAAGCTTGCACCAAAATCACACACCTTAGCTCCATCAACATACAGGGTCATGTTGTGACCGTTGTAAGTGGCCACGAGGTGAGTCCAGGCATTGGCTCGGTACCGCTGGTGGCTATAGACAGTGGTGGATTTCACGGCTCGGTCTGTACGAAGCGTGAAGTAGAACCGTGCGTCTTTGGCGCCCACAGATTCCACAGTTCGAATGCCTACCGACCAGCCCTTCTCACTCAATGAATGGGAACAGTTGTCAAATACACCTACAGCACAGAGGAAAGGGGGTTAAAGTAAGCCAAAATATTTTGTTATTGTAATAGTTTTGCAGATTCGGTGGAAAGCAAATTTACAAATGATCATTGCCCTCAAGAAAATTAATAAACACACAAACAAGCAATCTTTTCAAGTGATTACAGTCATGCAGACACAGGAGGACTGGCAGACAGAGAAGTACAGGGAGGCTGAGACACGCTGATAGAGAGAGTAAGACAGAGACAGAGAGAATAGACAGAGCCAGAGACAGCGGGAGAGAACAGAGAGGGGAAGGAGGACGGAGGTATTTCACTCAGCCAAGGCAAGGCCCTGATGTTTCCATCTGCTGTTGCAACAGACACACACAGATCCACATCTGCTCCCCAGATGTCAAACACTGGGACAGCGAAGGGTCAGGGAACCCCTTCACCCTCCTCAACACTGTATGTGTGTTTGTGCACATATGCTTACATGCGTTTGTGTGCATGAGTGTGTAAAGTGGGCAACTGTAGCAAAATATCCCCAAGGAGGTGAGCCAGTTTCATGGTTAAGCATTTAATTCAGTTAAAGAAAGCCGCAGTTAGGAGGCCACAGCTTTGCCAAGTGAATTAGATTATACTGTACGTCGCCTACTTTACGACCAAATGTAATTACACAAAAACATCAGTATACATATATATATATATATATAAACAAATGAAATGCTAAAGGTGCTATATACTGCACTTTAACATCAACATCTGTAGCAAGGTTATTATGTTATGGCACACAACAGGAAGAGGATGTTGTTATTCAAATTCAAATGGAGCTTTCATGTAGTTTCATGAAACCACAGATGGCAATGGTGACAAACGCAATACCATACATTATTTCAAGGCCACCAATCATCTCCACCACAGTCTCATTTGTTTACTGTTATTGTAATATTGAATCTGCTGTTTAAAGCTGCATACATTTTTTCTGGCCACTTGAAGACAGCAGAATTAGCCCAGAACACAATACTGAAATGTTATCACCTTATAAAGTTGTATGGGGAACGTGTTAACAAACGACTGGATATACACATTCTATAAACAGGGAGCAACATTAGCATTCATTTGGAGTTGCTTTCCTCCTCTCCTTTTAGCTCTGTTTTGGTCTCCACCAGCTTCTTAGAAGCTGCTAAATGTTCCATTATATTCACTATCTATTTACTAACTTTGTCTGTTAGGTGCTGGGCAGGTAGCGTACAGTGAGTACACTTTTTTGCTGAAAACTGCTGCCTGTTGCTGACGGAAACAAAGTTAATGAGAGAGGTGTTTGTGGGCCAGAAAACCAAAACAATGTGCTGAAGGACGCTAAAATGATCCATAGTATTCACGGGGATTGCAGAGCCAGATAATAATTTTCTGTGGGTTTATCAGTATGAGTGACATCTTTCAAACTTTTTCAACTTCAGGTCTAAATTTGAAAATCAAACCCTGTTGTTTGAGGATCCAGTATTTATATTCTCTTATTAACATTTTAACAATGTCATAGTGCTGCACTCTTGTTGAATTTGTGAGACCCATCCCAATATAATGGCCATTATTATCAGGCAATACCATCAGAAAAACGTTAGTATTGGCATAAATGTTTGTCATATGCAGAAAAATAATAACAATATATAATACATCACATTATAATGCAGTACGTAAGGAAATGCAGAGTCAGTGTCATCATACATTGTTTGTTGACCATCATACTCTACTGTTTACAACATTCTGCAGCAAATGCAGTACAGTCCCGTGACAATAAAGGGTGAAATGTACAAACAAATAGATTTAATAGATCATCATTGACCATTAGAAGTCAAACCAATGTCACTGTAATGTCTAGCAGAAACAATAGGAGTTTGTTTTTCACTGTATTTGTCAGATTCCTTCAGGACACTACAAAGAGAAAGGCCCATGCCACAAAATGCCGCTCTCACATAAGGAAGCAATGAGGGGAAAAAAGTTGAGTAATGGAGTCGGATCTTTGATCAGAGTAAATGTGAGCGGACGTAACAGTCTGTGGTCTCCCTCACTATCTGGACAGCTGTGGTGCTGCACCATAGCTCTTTTATCCTCTTCAATTTGTTTGATGTATGTGTTGTTCTGTCAAATGTGCAGCTTTTCTTGATGTGGGGCTCGTTGGAAAAAAAAAAAGTGATGGTCATCTTCATGTGAAAAGCCTGGTCGAATGTGCCTGCAGTCGTTAATCAGAATCAATGGAAACCCACAGGCAAGCTAACTATGAGGAGCGAGACTGAATGAAACACACCCTGGGAATTTTCATGGTTATGTAACCGCATACTCATGTAGAGTCTGGGTCTAAAATGAAAACACTGTTTAATCTGTTGTGACCAAAAATGGCTTAAAAACAATGTTATCATAATCAGACAACTCACTATAGATTATTATTAAAGTTATATGTCACATATTATATACGTTTGAGCCTGAACTCACCTGTATTTACCACCTGGCTCCTGGTTTAATGGCCATTTGATGTTGATTATCATTAATAATACAATGACGGTCTTCGTCATCTTGTAATCATTATTGTGGCCAATGTGATCAACCATTATCATCATCACTACCAGCCATCCCCCATCATCATAATAATCATATTCATCATAATTGCAGGATGAGTGTCCTCTCTCATCGCCTTCATAATCACATTATCTTTGTCAGTAACATTATCCAATCATACTCATCGTAATTGCAACAGTATTATTATCCCATTATTGTCATCATAACTATTAGCGTTGTCAGCTGTGGTTTGACCACAACCTCAAAATTGCTGAGGTCAAGAGGATGTGCTGGGATAGAGTTTTTTTTTGTTGTTGTTTGTCTTTAATTTGGTAATTTAATTGAACATGTGTTGCTATTTGCATATATTGTGTCTGGATTAGGCTTAAGTATGAGGAAAAACCTGAAGACCATCGCCATTTATAAGTAGAAAATGGAAATGGACAAATTATGCCAGTATGACCTATGGAATGGGGTAGTGGACAAGCTCAATACTATTCCCTAAGTTTACCATTTTATTTCATGAGCTGATGTGTTTTTGCCAAACAAGCCTTCATCAAAGCACCACAAGAATGGTGTCCTGATTCTTTTATAGAGATAAGCAAACACCCCCCAGGTAGTTAGGGGACATACTAACGTCCTCTATTCTAGTTTTTTAAATTGGCACTGGCAGAGCACCTTCACTCTGATGAAGCACACCTGTCTAGACTTTGATAAACCAACATGACCTCTTTATGTCTTCAATAGTAGATGACAATTTTTCCAACTGGAAATTATCAATGTCGCTGAGGATTATTTTGGTTATCGATTAATCTGTTAAATGTTTTGATTAATCCTTTAGTCTATAAAATAGCAGAAAAGAGTGGATAATGGTCATCACAAGCCAGAGCCCAAGGTCAAACTGATTGTTTTGTTGCATCAAATGTCCAAAACCCAAAGATATTCAATTTACAATATTATATAACAATGATTATTATTAATCAAGTATCAAAATTGTTGGTGATTTATTGGTGATATATTTGAATAGACTACCCATTTGATGTCATCATGTATTTCTGATCCCTGTGATTTTTTTCATCACTGTCACCATGCCAGAATTAGAAACTAGGCTTAAGAGTAAACAGTGTATAAACCCTGTGTGACCTTGTTGTGAACACTGGCCTCCTGAGACCAGGATCTTTTTCTCTGAAACCATATAATGAAAAAATTCACATAGCACAAGAGACTGTTGTTGAAAGGGCAAACCCAAATGCCATTAAGTTTACTGGCTAACACAGGCTGTTTGAAATGACATACTCTATCATAAGGTAAATGTAACAGAATTACATTAAACAGAGTGGGAGAGAACAAGCAGGTAAGCAGAGAGGGCAGGACAACAAAGAGGTTGGAGCCACAAAGCAGTTACAGACACTAACTAATGCTGGATAGGCAGACATTTCAAGCAAGAGGATGATGGAAATATCCTGAAACAGACATTTAGCCTGAGAAACAGAAATATAGGCACAGAGCTAAGTCTCACTAAGTTTGTGGCCAGAAAGTTATAAATTCAAACCCACAGAATGGGCCAGTGTGAAATGAATTCCCCTTCTACTGTCATGCTGTCACTGAGCAAGGCATCCATATCCCAAACTCAGTGTGTGGCCTGTGACTGTGGTTAAAACTCTCAGGTGGAAACAGGCTATGTGAGATGCCAGTAAAGAGTTTTTCCTACATCAGTACCTATGATGCACACATGATCACATGATCAGCTTTCACCCACCTGCTATGACCGCCGGGTTGCTCTGCCCTCCTTCAGGTTTCACCCACAGCTCCAGGCTGAACTTGGCCCTCGGCAGCTCCACCCCTGCAGCCGGCTTCACCTTTAGCTGCTCCCGGCGCCCGCTGAAGTACAGGGCGGTCATCCAAGAAGGGGGCACCCTTGGCACAGGACTACCCCATGTAGAAGAGCTGCCGACGGGGAGGCTCGCGGGCGGATCCGCCTCTTCCACCTCACCGGAATAGTCGCCGTTACCGTCCTCCGGGGTCCCAGTCGAAGACTGCTGGTCCCCATCTCCCTGTTGCAGACTGCGGAGAACCCGGAGCCTCTTGGAATCTCTTGAGCTGTCGGGGAAAACTTTTTCCCAGCTGGAGTTGCTCTCTTCCTCGTAAGGAAACGTCCCGGCGAGGTTGCGTGCAAACCTGGAACGGGAGCCGCGTGAGGACTGCGCGTGGCCAGAGGAAGAGACGCTTTGCCCGGCGTCTTTAAGTAAAGACTTCCCGGGCGGCTGTGTGGTGTCTTCGTTGGCATAATTTGTGTCTCTCCTGTCATTCGGCGAGCGTTGCTCATCGACCCGGCCAGACAAGCCATCATATCCGCCCCCTGCTCCCACCGCCACATCTTCTGTCTCACCCCAGCTTCCCCTCTCCTCCCCCGCTGGAGCGACCCGGTGCACCCCGGTGTCAAACCCGCACCCTCCTGCACAAACCGCAGGAGCGCTCTCAACAGTGTACAGCTCTCTCTGGCTCGTGTGCGTCCTCGGACGGGCCACTGGAGGGCGGTGTTGGGACGGGGAGAGGGAGCGGGGCTGCCGCCGGGACCTCCAGACGCCGGAGACAGTGCAGGGTTCACCTGCTATCCTGGGGAGCTCACGGTCTGCCCGCCGGGCCATGGCGCGTTTGTACCGGCTGAGTGCATCGGAGCGAACGGGGTTGAGCAGCCACGTGTTAGTGATGAGGACGAGGAAGATAGCCAGTAGTCTGATCAACAACATTTTCTCAACTTAGGCAAAGTGTTTGGCGTTTTTTTTTCGAGGATAAAGAAAAAAGAAAAGATCTTAGCTCTTAAAAAGTCTGTGTCTGGTTTCCCAAGTCAACAGCAAGAGATCTCACACTAGACTGTGGTTATTAGATTTATTTGCGCACATTTCCCCAGAAATAAAGAAGCAGCTGTTTAAGTTGCCTGTTTTGGAATTTAAAAATTCACTTATCTTGGCAAACAAATTAGGAGAGTAATCAAATATAAACTATCAGTGCATTCCAAGGAGATCAAACTTAAAAAGAAAATGTCACATTCAAAGTTTCTCACATGGACTTATTGCATCTTGAGGTTCTTGTTATATGTTTGGTATTAATTTTGAACAAGGTAGACTTGAAGAATCACAGAAATCATTCAGATCTTCAGCTAAATGAATCTAAAAGCTTTGTTGGCGCAGCTGCAGTGGATCTCCACTCTCCTGCACTTTGCGCGGACCTTTCAGAGGCGACGCTTTGCCTCCTTTCCATTCATGCTCACTGTCTGCAAAATATCTGTAGCCTCTGTCACTTTCCTTTCTGTTTACTTGCAGAAAAAACGTCCAACTATTTCTGTATGCGTTTCAGTACTAAGCCCATGAGGTAAAGATGTTTTTGAAACGTCACTAGGCTGATTTAAAATTTGAAATCACCAGACACACAATTATTTTATTACTGAGGAAAATATGAATGCAATTCCCTTTGTTTTAATAAAATGACTGGCTTTATTTGCATGAATAAATCAGAGTTCCCTCCATACTGAGTTTGCACAAAACCTCCTACTTCTTTTTACCTGACCATTGCGGCATCATTTAGTGCGTCCTGTTCCAAAATATGGCTGCAAGGTGAAACAGAGTAATAATTTAAAAAAAACAAAGTCACTCCAGAGGCAAAATAAAGTACAGTGCAAAGTGCCAGCCCTAAAATAGCTACCCTACTTGTTGAGGAAAAGCTTTCCTATAATTTCTGAGAGAGGACAAAAATATGAGTCCATCAAACCCCCATCATGGTTCAGCGTCCGCGCGTCAGCTCCTCTTGGTTTTGTTGTGCGTCTGTGTGCGCTTCAGAGAGTGACTTGCTGCTCCTCTGCACCGGTCCATGCAGTAGTAGTAATATCCTCCTCCATTCACTCCTCCATCTCTCTCTCTCTCTCTCTCTCTCTCTCTCTCTCTGGCTCTTTCTCTCTGTCTCTCTCCCTCTCTCTCTCATTCTCCCGAGTCCAAAGGTTTTTTTTTTTTTTTTTTTTTTTTTTTTAATCAAGGAGCCCCTGCCCGCCCTGACATCACCGGCAGGGGAAGTGTGCTGGAAGTGGTGGAGGAGGAGGGGGGCGTCCTACCCTTGCCTCACGTTTGTGTTTTTACAAGGGGAATCCTCTTCTCCCCTCTTCCTCCTACCCAGTCCTGTGTTGTGCATCCCTCTGATGCAGAGAGGAGACAGGAAAGGGGCTGTAAAATTTATTTATGTATTTATTATTCTTGTCCTGACCTCATCCATCCATCTATCTCCAGTTGTGGAAAAAGCAATCAAAAATATAAGTATAGTAAAGTATAAGTAGTGTGAAAATACTCTGTTCCAAATAAAGCTCCTGCATTTAAAATTTTATCAAAGCAGTGGTGGAATGTAATTAATACCAAGTAGCCTGTTGTGCTGAAGTACAGGTTTGAGGTTCTTGTACTTTGTATTTCCATTTGATGCTTCTTTATACTTCTACTCCACTACACTTCAGATGGAGATATTGTACTTTTTACATTTATTTCCTCCTAAATTAGCAGTTACTGTGCAGATTAAGATTTAACACACAAAACATGTGACAAGCTTGTAAAATATGTTGCACTGGTATAGCTTATACTAGCCACTAAACAGTTTATAAATTATAGAAGAAATAGCTCCACCTTGACTAATTAGTTAAATGCCATTTACACATTATGCATCAGTATTAATAATCCAGTAATATAATTTATAATAATTTAACACTCACAGGGGCCATTTGTTGTAAAGCAAAAATATAAGTAATGTAACTATCAAAAACAAAAGTACATTATGCAGAAAATGGCCCCTGTGAGTGTTAAATTATTATATTATATTATATTATATTATATTATATTATATTATATTATATTATATTATATTATATTATATTATATTATATTATATTATATTATATTATATTATATTATATTTACAGTTTGATAGTTAAATCTATATGAAATTAAATTGTATTTTATGAGTACAATATATATGAATATATGACATTAAATGGATATACTCAATTACAAATACCTCATAATTTAAGTGCAGTACTTGTGTAAATACTATACTATACTGTACTTAGTTACTCTTATTAATGGGAGACTCTACTATCAGCCTGGCAGTGGATGAATGATATTGGAGGTGGCTGAGCTGGGTGGGTGGGGGAGGGGGGTGGCAGGACTGCTGCAGTAACATAAGTGTGTTTGATGTCTCCCACTCTCTTTCTTCCTTTCTCTCTCTCACACACTCACTCTCACACCCCCCCCTCCCTCCCTCACCTCCCTCACCTCCCCCAATCCCCTTTTCTCTTTTCCCTCTTCCTCTTACTCTCTCCCTCCCTCCCTCTTCTCTTGATCTATCTATCAATCTCACTCACTCATTCGCTCCAACAAGTCCTCCAAATGAAACGACCACATAGGTTGTTTTACTATGTGCTTCAGAACGACACATAGGAGCGTTTTCTAATCAGTCCCCTCTATCAGCAGTACTCAGCAGGACGACAACCATTTATCAAATCACTGATTTATGATGTGACAACACTGTGATTAAGGTTAGGTTTAGGCATAAAAACCACTTGGTTAGGGTTAGGGAAAAATCATAGTTTGGGTTAAAATGATCACTTGAAATGTGGTATGGGTTAAAGTTACTACTTCCTTAAAGTTGGGCAACCTTCGTCATCATGGCGTCAGTAAACACCACGACAATCGTATTTATGGTTTTTAAAAAACTGTCCCAACTTGCGGTTGGGAGCCTGACACTCGCAGTTGGAAACGGGAGGCAAACAGTGGTCTCCTGTAGCAAAGTCCACTTTTTGCCATCTATCTATCTATCTAGCCATCCACCCAACCCGCTTCCTCCAATTATGGAAATTTGTCACCTTATATAGACGTTATCTGAACTGCGTCACTTCTCTGGGTCATAATTACTACGGCCGCTAGATGGCATCTGTCACTCAGACCTAACTATAGGTAATTTTTGGCGACTGACATTACGACCTGTTGTGTCGTTTTTCTTGGGAGGACAGGCTCCAACATTCTCTGGTTCCCTTCAGTGGTACAACACAGACAGGCCCAACATCTGTCTCGCACATGAAAAGGGTTTTTGCGAGTTTTTTATCTTCCAAATATGCTATCTGCTTGTGTTCGTGTGGACCGAGCCAGGGCTGAAAAAACAGGGAAAGGATGCATCGGGTGAGAGGAAGGAAAGAAAGCAGGGGGGATATAAGGAGAAATATACAGAGAAATATCATATAATAATGGTAAAACTGAAAGTCAAAAAAACATCAAATATCATGATTTAACCATATTATACGATGTGAGATGCATTACACTACTCTCTTTAAGATATTAAAGGGAATCGAGTTTGATCACACTAAGGAGATGCCATCGATTGAGGGTGACTGCTAGATGCAGTTGAAAGCTCTGGAAAAAAGCTAGTAAGTGGCCCTTGAGTTAAGTTTGTTTTGTTTGTTTTGTCTTGTTTTTTGTTTTTTTTAGCAAATTACTTTTCCAAGATCAAAAATGAACTTTCCTTCTTGGGATTTTATGCTGTTTTTTCCATTAAAGTATGTCTGTGTTTCCATACATTCTAAAGGTAAATGTTACATCCACAGCTCACAATCAGTTACAACCTGTATGGTCCCTCATGGCCACATCCTCCAAATTTTGACTGAACAGATACTACTGGAAGAATTTTTCCCTTCATTCCTGCTTAGCCAGCAGAAGAGGTGACTCCTCAGAGCACAATGTAAGTGAATCTTCCTTCGGTAATATCCCACACAGAGTTTTGCACTAATTCCAGTATTATCCAGTTTTTTTATGTGTTGAAAACATGCATTTTAAGTGTCGTGGAATGTCCTGATCTTTTGTTCCTCTCTGCCTGTATATTTGCAGCTTATCATGTATGGTTGAATATTTTGACACATGAAAGATATCTTGCAAATGGAAAAATAGCTTTTGGCAACTTGTGCAGGCCCTCCTAACTCAAAAGACAGGTGTACTTACCGAGACGTTTCCAGACACTGCAAACAAAATCTATACTGATCTTCAAAATGCTATAAAACTTTATAGCCACTATATACTGTCAGATGTTTGTAGACTTTTGTGTTTTACCACCATTGGATTTTAAAGCTTCCATCCTTCTGTCGGGTTGATTTGTGCCATTGTGTTTAAAATTATGACATGCAGACAAATTACCTCAATAAAGATTATATCCATTCAAATGTTTGTTTGTTCTTTCATTTATGTATTCAGTCATTATTTATCCACCACCTCTTCTAAGTGATGATTTAAAAAAAAAAAAAAAACAGTGGCTACTATAGGCAGCTGTTGTTGTTCCACACCTTCGGAAATGTTGCCCCTTCCTCTCCCACAGACCCCACTATTTTTTGTCAGGCTCAATTTGCAAACAGGGCCCTGGCTCGAGGCTGGAGATGGAGATGGAGGAGGAGGCTGCTGGCAGCTATGGCAGGGGCCCCCGAAGGGGCAAAAAACGGTTCCTAAAGAGTGGGAGGCAGGAATTCCACAATCCCAGCCTGCCTGACTGAGGGATCTGCCTGCTAAACATTCAGCTTTTTCTGCTGGCAAAGTGCCCTTTGAAATCCAGCTGCAACTGTGTTGGAAAAAAAGACACAAGAGAAATAGGAGGGGTGGGTTTCAGAGAAAGCAACAAAAAAGGGAGGGAAAGGGAGGATGAAGGAGAAGAGACAGAAGAGGAAGAGAGCGATAGAGGGGTGTGTGGTAGAGTGTGTGTGTGTGAGAGTCTGAATGGGCGTGCCCCACCGGGGCCTCACCCCCCACTGTAAGGGACCTCCACAGATTATCCTTCATCTGAGCTTGTCGGTCTTGACCCCACTGACCCTGAGGCCCACTCTCTGTCTCCCCTCTCTCTCTCTTTCACACACACACCCTTTTGCACACTCATTCATCATTTCTCCACACACCCTTATTATTTTCTCTGTGTCACTCACTCTTTCTCTCTTACCTCTCTGCCGCTCGCTATAACCTCTGATGCGCTGCCGACCCTCCAGCTTCACCCCGCCACCATCACCACTACACACATTTCCCAAACACACACGCACACACGTACACACAACCTGGTCCCTCATGCAAAAGAGGGGGGACCAATAGGAGAAAATCCAGGCTGATGTGCAGGACAAATGAGGAGGGGAAGAAAGAAGAAAAGGGGAGAAATAAAGTAGGCAAGCTTTTCACCACCACTGGTATAAAATAGGGGGGGGGGGGTCTGAGGGGGGCAAATGCAACCCGATGTATATACAGTACTGCAGGTGCTTTGCTCAAAGGATCTTATTCAGAGCCAGTTGTTGCATGTGTGGAACATTTAAGAGCTTCAAATTACCAGCAAAAACTGATACTGACAATCTGGTGTTGTAAATTTTTTATTGTTTGAATGTTTCATCTGTGTTTGCCTTTCTTTTCTTTGATGTCTCTCCCATCGCTCTGCACTGTGTGGTATCTCTATAAAACCCAACAGTTGAATTTAGTAATATAAAAAGTAATTTATCTGTGCCAAAATGTGGGGGAAAAAAAAGCAAAATTCCCAATTCGTAGCTTTAAAAATCATTGTACGATTCACATTTTTCACACTGCTGCATGTTATATTTAATGCAATTAGCCAGAACATGGCATAAATATTGAGTATCCCTATTAGCACACAGACTTTCCATACCTTCTTTTGAGTCACACAGTAAATAAAGCCCATCTTTCCCAGCTTGACTGACCTATGCAGCACAGAGAAAGACATTTCACATGGTGGTCCTTTTCAGAGAATTTACTCTTCGATGCATCCAGTAATTTTCCTCTTGCTGAAAACCTTATTTCACATCCTAACTGTGCTCCATAATGGTACATATAAACTTCTTCCACAAACAAAAACATTGGGAAAATCCATGTTGTGCGTGCCTACATGGAGGACCCCTTATTTGCTCACGTGGAGGTAAAAATGGAAAAGCAAGTAGCAGGCTGGATAAACTGTGAGCGTGAATACGTTAATGCTCCTTAGGTTTTATTTACAAAGCTGCAGGTGGATGCTTGAATGACAAGACACTGTTTTTCTTGGCTCAGTCGCTGGCTGCACTTTGGGGATGTGACCTACCTGCTTGTTTTTGATGTAAAGGCAATATCATGACAGATAAAAAAGACAAACAATCTGCGTTTCTATGCTGGACTGAAATCATTATAATAATAATAGTCCTAATTTTCTGAAAAGACTAAACATTTTTAATGTTGATATTTGTATATTATCCTTCTGTAAATCAGCATTTCATGATTATTATGGTATTTCTGAGGCTATGGAGCTATACAACTTTTTTATATTCTGGTGTTTTATCAGTTTGCTGATACACTGGCCTTTTATTAAATACTGGATATTTATTACATACAACAAAACTAATGGAAAGACTCAACTTGATATTTCCCTAATGTGACATTTTCATCCACAGAAGTATACAGATTTATAGTTTTATTATGACTGTTGCTGTTGTTGTTTATTCTGAGTTTAAAATGAGGATTTCAGTGCAAAGAGAAGGAATTATCAAACTATCCTTTTTTAAAATGATATATATATATTATTATGATTATTATTATTTATCATTTTCTTTTTTCTTTAGAATATCATATCATGCACAAAGCCAAATTTAAAGAAAACTAACATGGACACCAAAGTGGTTTCAGTCTAAAACTATAATTAGGATGACTTTCAGAAAGCAGGTGAACCTTGAGAGCTGCTAGCTGTTACACAGAGTGGCGAGAAAAATAGAAACACTGAATGCAAAGATGCAAAACATCAGCCCTGCAATAAATGCTGGACTTGAATTGTTTTTGTTGAGACTACTGTTTTACTTACTTTGTGTGTTGACTCAATATTATGTCTGCAGGCTGTGTTCTGAGGTGGTGTATTGGATTGGATGTATCTGTGAAAAAATAGTCTCAACTGAAAGGTCCACTTGCTTTTTCTGAGCTTCTAACAGTATCTGACGGAAATGCTGGTTCAAAGCTCAGAGGTCCACTTATAGCTATATTAAAATGACTTTACAATTTAACAGATTCCAGTACAACACCACAAACTACAGCCTATTGCCATAGACACATTGTTATTAAAATTTCTCAATTTCACAAAGGTAGTTTTCATTACAGGATTTTTGTATTATTATTATTTAGGAGGTTCAATCTTTGTGGTCACTCAGTGTAAGCATATATGCATTCTGAAAATATTGAAATAATACATTTGGGCAGAAACATTTGCAAACTGTTACAGTGATTTAGAACAGTGGTTCCCAACCTTTTTGGCTTGTGACCCCATAACATTAAGCAAAATCTACCTGCAACGTATGAGGAGTCTATGCCTGCTCATACGTTGCATTGTCTACCAGTTTAATGAAACTTTTAGAGGCTTGAGGAGGTAAAATACAGTAATTTGCGATAAATAAAGCAAAAATTAGTGGAAAGCTTGAAAAAAAACATTTTGTGTCTGAAATGTTTTTGTTTTTCTTCTGTTGTCCTATCCTGCCCAATCATCTTGCGACCCCTTAGATTAATCCAACGACCGTTTGTGGGTCGGATTGGGAACCACTGATTTGGCCACAGTGACTGCTGTGTGGATATTTCAATGAGCGCAGTTGAACTCCTCCTCACTAGAGGGCGGTGTTTGAAAGCCGGGCGGACACTGGCTACCTGGGTAATCGAGGAAACTCAAGAGATTCCTCTCTGTAGCTAACAGTTGCTAGCCGGCTAATCTCCTGGACAACGCAGTTGTGATTTTTTTTTATTGTCCGTTTCAATGTTCGTGTCTTTTCCCTTTTATATTACAGTAGTTTTAAAATAGCCCGTCAGTGACAGAAGCGAGGCAGACACCAACGGGCGACTTTAAATACGCTGGATGTTTGGCCACTGCTACTTTCTCACAGGATGCTAGCACATAAGCAAGTCAGCTAGCTAGCCAGCCTACTAAAGTAGCCAAATAGCAGCGCTCTCCGGATGCTTTGAACAGCAACGCAGCGGATTTTGGGGAGTTTCTAGTCGGCCTTGCATGATGTCAAGCAACCGGTCTCAGCAGAGCGCTGGCGGGGCGAGCTCAGTGCCCAGCACAAGTAGCAGCAGCAGCAGCACAGGAGGCACCGGGAACGCGACCGGTGGCGGTGGGAGTACCGCCGTCACAAGTAATGGTAACAATGCTGGAAATGTTGTGCCCTCCCGGACCCTGGCAACAGCCGGCGAGGGCGGCTTGTCGGTGCCAACTTTGGCCGCCGTGCCCTCGTCCCGGGGTGGTTTCGCCTCGCTGAGCAGACCCTCTGCGTCCTCAGGCAGCAGGAAGAAGTCCCTCCACCAAGCCCCCCTCTACAACGGCCTCTTAAATTCATACGAAGATAAAAGCAACGATTTTGTCTGGTTAGTGTTCTCTGGAGTGACAATGGAAGACCTACTTCTGCAAAGTGTACCTTACATTCAGATGTTGCTGTAAAATAGTTGTTGCAAAAGTTTGAAAGCTGAATTTTGGCAACCATTTAACAGTGTTTTACTTTTTCAGTCCGATTTGCTTCGAAATGATAGAAGAGGCACACATGACGAAGTGTGGGCACAGTTTTTGGTAAGTGTTGAGTTGTAGTTGTTGACACAGCACATGTTTTGAAGCTTGTTTGAGAGCAGTGCCACACACGGTGAGCTGTTTTAAAGGCTTTTTACAGAAAATGTCGAAAACTGGTCTCTTACATTTACGAAAGTCACAAACAACAATGTATGTATTTTACCTTCCCCAAGATACTTCCTCACTTTACCAGTTTTCCCAACTTCTAAACAGACCTACTGGTACTTCTACACATCAGCAAGTTTAGGTCCCCTCTACAACAAACCTAAGCCAATCTTTACATATGTTTTACCCCCTGCAAAACATTTGAGCATTTGTGTCTGTTGATGCAAAATTCAACATGGTCAGATGAGTAAAGGGGGTGTGTGCATGAGTACATGTAGGTAGAGTGAATGCTACTCCTCCCAGTGTCAAACAGTTATTCACATTCTGAAATAATTTAAACCAAAATACTGTAACGAAAGGATGAAACATTTTCTTAAATGTTAACATGAAATATACAAAAAGCAATATGAGATCGATATTTTTTTCCATACGTATGTTAGTGCCCACTTAAGTAGTTGTCAGCTCTTTCCTAGAGCTATTTCAGTTATTCACACCAACCCGTGTTCTCCCCCCTGCAGCTTCAAGTGTATCCGCCAGAGCCTGGAGGACAGCAACCGATGTCCCAAGTGTAACTATATTGTCGATAATGTGGATCAGCTTTACCCAAACTTTCTCGGTAGGTGTTTAAAAGGTTGACGTGGGATTTATACACTATAAGCTGTTTCTCTTTGTATATTTATGTTATTCCAGATGATCACAAAACAATTATGAAATGAAAGTGTTTTCAAAGTTCTGGTCCCACAAACACATTATATGATTGCATGTTAGTTGCCTTGGTGCACAAATCATTTGAATTGTTTTGTATGACATTTTTATGTTTACTACAATGATAAAGTAAGAGGAAAATTTAGTATATTAATATTTAGGGAAATGGAATTCAATGGAAATGAGGGTCTTGTGTAATCATGACCCTGTTCTCATTCAATGGCATTAAAATACCTCTTGGGTGATCCGATCACAAGTGGACAGCGCTAAGTACAGGTGTGACTGCCCCCAAAACGCATTGAGATCCGATCGCTCAGACCACATTCTGAGGTGGTCTGGTTTTCATATGGCCACATTCTTATAGCAGTGTGTACACGGATGTGTCCTGGGCCACACTGAAGGACCGCCTACTCAACTGATGTCCTCTGCGTAAGTGGAAGTACGTACTCATTCGCGCACCAACGACGTTATATTGAAGTACAAAAACAAGAAGAAGCCACAACAACAGGCAAAATGGATTCTTGTGGATGGAGTTCACATGAAACACACTGTCTGATTTCGATTTGGGCCAATGATTTTTAATTTTGCCCACTTGCCTTACTTCTTTTAATTTCTGGCAGACTAGACATGGGAAGTGCATTTCCTCCCACTGGTTAAAAACAACAATGCAAAACAATTTGGTCTTTGCAAACGGAAATGATGTAAATGTTTATTTGTATATTGAGCGAGGAAGTGAGATCTGATCACAAGTGGTCACTCAAGACGCATGTGGAGAAATATTGTAATACCAGGTGTGAACTGACGCTGTCCACTTGTGATCAGATCACCCAAGACGCATGTTAATGCCAGGTGTGAACAGGGCCCATGACTTGAAATATTTGATCAAGCACTTAATGTAATTCTGCTCAAATCCCATATTAATGTTGCAGAAAGAGGTTTTAAACATTAACTGCTTTTCAAGTGAAGCTTACTAAGCTTATAAAAGGCTTAACTGGAATCTCAGTAGATTGAAAAGTAAATAAAAGATTAAAAATCCAGAAAACAAGAACGTATAGATGGTTCAGTTTATGTTCTCACATCTTGAACAGCAAAGATTCCAGTGATAGTGCATAAACTGCAGTATAAGCATCCTGTATGTCTCTTTGAAAGTGCATAATCTAGCCATTATGGTAATGAAACTGGAAGTGGTCTCATTACTTTATCTGATTTTTTTTTCTTTTCTTTTTATAGCTTATATTTTTTTTTGTATATCATGAACCAACTAAACTGCCTTACTCAAAGTATCATTGCTGCTCCTCTGTTTAAGTCACAGTTTGGTTTCTGTCATTTACTTACTGAACTTTTCTACCTCTGTCATTTACCTCCCTCCCCACCACCTGTATCTCACTATTTTCCAGTGAATGAACTGATCCTGAAACAGAAACAAAGGTCAGAGGAGAAGAGACTAAAATTAGATCATCCTGTAAGTCTATAACACACAATTGTTTTTTTCTCTCTTTTATGAATCTGTCTCATGCACACACACTCTGATTTTCATTCTCACATTATTGGACAAGTTAGCAACTTGTAACTAATCAGTGTCTCTGACCTGCAGAATGGGTCCAGGTGGCAGGTCTTCCAGGACGTGTTGAATCCTGACCAAGAGAACTTGGACCTGGCAAATGTCAATCTGATGCTGGAGCTGCTGGTTCAGAAGAAGAAGCAGCTGGAGGCGGTAAGTAAAGGCCTTAGAGTGATCAGACATGCATTTCATTTTCTTTGGTCCCAACCATTTCTTGCATTTTGGCTGTTAAGGCTCACATTGGATTGGGCAATATTCTATGGTAAAAGCTATAAAGTTATGAGTCACAGATGACTCATCTGTTACTCCATGTTAAAGGAGAAAGACACACTTACCAAATCCAAGATTCACACATAGACTAATTGGGGTTAACCATCCATGATTATGACAGATTCATTCTAGTACTTTACACTGAAAAATGGGCGGCACAGTGGATCAGTGGTTTGAACTGACATCAGGAAGGTCCTGCATTTTTGTCTGTTTGCAGGCCTCCTGCGACTCTCCACAGGATAACCACTTATCTAGGAAATAAGAAATTAGAATATATTCATTATTATGAAATATTGAAATCATCAAACATTTTTATAAGCCTCCACATTTTGTTCTAGAAGGATGACAAAGGAACTTTAAAAAATCTGAGTGTTTTTGTCATGTCTCTGTAGGTACATCATTATGGGGGTTTTCTTAGTATGACTGCATGTACTATACTAGCTTTTATACAGTCTGAGGAGGTGGTTTAGCAGTTGGACTCCCAGCTGATACTGTCCTGTAAATGTGGTCCTCTCTTTCAGAGAGGAGTGTATTAGCAATGTCATATCTGGGATTTACAGTTACGCCATATTATATATGCAGTACCCTGTTTTTCTGCAAAGAGAAGCTTGAGGCTGTGTTAAAAGAATGGATTATCTGGATTACACTGATAATTACATGCAGTAAAACCTTACTCTGAGAGTGTAAAACATCCCCTTTTTTCTTGTTTTTGACAAACTGTGTGAAATGAAACAAGTTACAGGAAAAGAGAAGTAGGCACCACAGTCTATCCTGTTGACTTATCATCTGTCCTATAAGCACTCTCTTCGAGTGTTAGTAGACATAGAGTTTTAAAATCCTGAGCAGTTTTGAAATTGAGTTGCATCACATGTGAGGAGAAATTACACTGAGCATCTGCTTTTGAATTGCAAACACTCATTATTGCATTCCAGAGGGAGCTGCACACCACCTTTAGCTTTCTCTCTGGCAAACAATTACTGTTCTATTTCTCCCTCCTTCTCACACACACACACACACACACATACACATACACACACATACACACACACACACACACACACACATGCAGTGTCTCTTTGAGTGGCTATCATATTAACAGATGCACACACTAGTACTAGACTGATAAACTATTGCAGATATATCAGTATCTGTGTATGTGTCTGCAAAAATTTGTATTTGTCAAACATATGTTTTTGTTAGGTTCTTACACACACTTGCTCTTTGGCTCACCTGGTGCAATTCATCAACATTTTTCTCTTTGCTTATGGTCATGATCATGTTTTGAATGACACATTGGCCTGTAGACAGTTCTTGGCCCCTTTCTCCATCATAGCTGTTCATCAAACCTTTAGGCAACACTAGCCTGTTGTCTCTCTTCATGGTTGCCATTTCAAAAGTCCTCCCAGAAAGCAGTGATGTAACTACAGATTTTGCAGACATTAAAAAGGTATGAAATGATCACAGACCTGTTGAGTCTGCCATCAGTTCAGGAGTATTCAGATTATACAATACCTCTAAACTGTTCGCGCTGGGCCTCATTCAGTACGTATACACAAATCTGTGCTTAAACCTTAATAAAGGTTAAACATTAATATGTTCTTACCTGACTTTGTTCTTACTCTCCGAACAAATTTAGAACTGCTTTAGACCACCAGACACACCTGGCTCCACAGTAGAGGTTTATTTAGATCAATTCCACAGATCTACACATTTACCCACTTTTTATTTTGTTGTGGACGTACTGCGTGGTAGTGGTGCAACAGGTATGCAGGCTGTATACAGGATTCACAATCGGGCTGACATGTTTACAGCCAAATCGGCCTTTTCTGGCTTTTACGTCTGAAACTATTGTTTTTCTACATTTTTACCATCACAGTCCTCTTTGCGATGAACAACAGCTCTCTCCACGGCTGCACCGCTCCAACAGAGCTTTCCTTATATAGGGAAATGGGGCATGGTAGTATGCTAATTAGCAGTAGCGGGTACGAGCCTGTCAATTTAGAATGATTTACATTCACTAACATACACACAGTGGTGAGAACAAAATGGGCCGGTGTGCACGTGTCATGAATCCGACGGTCATTTTGAGTGCGCACTTATTTTGTGTGCAAAGTCAGAACATTTCTACGCACATATTGGTGAATGGGGCCCATTAACATGAACCCCCTCCTGTAATCAAAACCTGACTCTAAGTGGGTATACAAGAAACACAAGCTTGTCTAGAGCTTTAGTTTTGGAAAGCACTCAGACTAGAAATAAGGTGTTTATTAGGGAAACATTGATGGTGTTCCACTGGATTGTTTAAAACCACAGTTTATAGATGGCAGTCTTATTTATTATTTTCATCCTCAGTGCAGCAGCCCCCGTCAGAGCAGCTTGGGTGAAGCATGAGCATTACTTTGTGAGAGCATAGACAAACTTCAGGCTAGTGTCCTGGAACACCACAATGATAGAATTTCTTTACTGGTTTATATTGGTCAAATTGAAGGCGGAGGGCAGCACGCAGACATGCTCTTTTTATGAGGTGCTACTTTATTTGATCTGACTGTATTGGTCAGTGAAAAAGCTGCTAAGCATTGATGTTATGCCTGTTGGATTGACCATGTCCCTGTGTGCAGTCCCACTGTATGTGCTTCACCCTTTGATGCCTGTGAAGTGAGACACTTGAGAATTCAGTAGAATGCGACACTCAATTTTCTTACACCGGTTGTAACAGAAATGACTCTGACAATCAATGTTTTCTACCAATAGATGTTTTATCAGCTGCTACTTTGCTGCTTCTGCACAGTTCTCCCTTTTTGTATTTATACAAAGAAGCCAGGTCAAATTTCTGATTGAGCTACTGCGTATTGACCTTGATCTACTGCATTACTGATCCTCAGTGATGCCACTGCCCACTCCTCTGGTTTTCTGTCATTCCTCTGATAGTCATGTGTTTTGGGAATGTAAGGATTCTGATTCAGATGAAAATAGTATGAAATATAAGGTTTGGTCACTCTGTTCATCTTCCTAGTGGAATAGTTCATCTGGCTCATTGACTGAATTTAGCAGCTGCTTTTAATTTTTTGGCTGGACCGCAACTGCGGGGCCAGCCCTACAAACCTGAACGTCTGCCTGTCACTGACTGACTGAGTGAGGAAGTTACACCGTTGGTCGGCTGAAGTGGGACAGCCAAGAATGTATTTTGCACCAAATGCTGGAGATTGTGAGCCAGACCAAAAGCTGTTATAAATTTCGCTGTAGGGCTGCTATGTTACTTTATTAAGTTTTAATATTTTTTCAAGCAAAAAAGTAACCATTTAGATTCCCAACATTTTATCCAAAATAACACCTATTTGGAAATTTGCTCTGATGTTTTCAGAGATGTGCCGAACTGCTGGCCGGCTGCCAGCCAGTCATGTCAGCTGCTAGCAGCCAGCAGCCCGACTCCTGAGAAGACCGGCTGGTCAATGTCCGTCGCCATCTCGGGGCAGAGTCAGACTGGCCATCGGGAGCCCTGGGAGAAATCCCAGTGGGCCGGTCGCTATGTGGGCCGCTTGAGCAGCCCATTATACACAAACAAGAGTCTCTTATGTCTTCCCTTGATGTCACCAAACATAAAACCTCTTGTTTAGCAAGGTCTTTTAACTTTCTTTGGAAAAATAAGTCCCACAAGGTAAAAAGGAGGTAATGTCTTAAAGAAGTTACCATCTTCTATGACATTTAAACAAACAGATCTAAGCATATATCTTCAAACATTTCATACACTTGCTTTTGACCTAATCTTGTTTCAAAGAACATTTCCTGATATGTTTTTGTTGGCATGTGTGCTTATTTTGTCTTATCTTCCTCTGAACCTGAGAGTTTCTCAGTTTTTATCAGATTTTTTTTCCAGTTACTTATTTCACTTGATGTCAGCTATCAATTTTAGATTTTTTTTTTTTTTTTTTTTTTACAGATGTTGCAACTTAAAGGACCAATCAGTAATTTTTTTGACCATGTCAGTTACAGATGTACTCGCATATATAATTTCATATACAGATAGAATCAGCATTTTGTGTGTTTTTCAACAGATCTTAAATGGAAATATAAGACTGTATTACTCCTGTATTACACAAATGCTACAGATATAAACAAACATATAAAAGCTTCAGAAACCTTGAACAACTTACATGTTAGTTGTCCTGTGTTAGTTTGTATTAAACAACTTGTCAATCAGTTTGGGAGTGATAGCAGGTTCTGATCCTGCATTTTGAAGTTTTGTGGTGGGGTTTCATCAAGTATTTTGCCCTCAAGCTACTTAAAGGAAATATCTGAAGTTGTTGTTGTAGCTTACTTTCACTGGTGTTTGTATTAGTTTAGACCGCATAAAGAGATTGCCAAATATGAGCATTAGTCCAAAATTTGACTTAACTTCCTGCCCTTGGTAAATTTTGTTATGCTAGGCATTTGAAGCATGAGAAACTTCTAGCCACAGTTGTCAACATTCGACTCCTAACACCCTATAAACCCTTGGGTTTGTGATTGTTTCCTGTAATTGAGTCAAATAGCATACAATGATCTGTGCCTGATTTTGCGTGGAAGAGGACCGAGATGGGCATTCTCAGGTGTCAGTTGTTTTTCATGTGCCCAAATATATTAAAGTTTTATTAAATGACTCCAAATGTTCTTGCCCTTTACTGCACAAGGTTTTAATTTGAGTGGAAGTACACTTGAGTCACGTCGACGTACACTAATCTAACATGAATCTAACAATGTGTACAAAATGTTAGATTCTACATCATTTTCGTTTTTCTGAGCAAAAACAACAATGTTGAAAAAAACAAGATGAACCTCGAGGGACCAGAGCTTTACCGTTCATCATGTGTTTCCATTCATTTTTATATTATTTTTACTATCTTTTCAGCGGATAAGCAAAGGTAATCTGTGGCTTCACTCGTAGTTGTGTGAGATTATGTATGATGTCTGTCTCTCCACTAGGAATCCCAAGCAGCTCAGAGACAGATCCTCATGGAGTTTCTTAAAGAGGCCAGGAGAAACAAGAGAGAGGTACTGTTGTTTATACATAATGTCAAAATTTTCCATATAGAGCTTCTTCTACTGAAGAAAACTCAATGTTGTACAAATAAAATGTTTTAAGGGTAAAA
The DNA here is from genome assembly GCA_038419695.1 of Scomberomorus guttatus. NCBI lineage: Eukaryota > Metazoa > Chordata > Actinopteri > Scombriformes > Scombridae > Scomberomorus > Scomberomorus guttatus. The sequence continues at coordinate 6,957,879 of CM076457.1, forward strand.
AAAAATGTCATAAAATGATTTCAAAAATGTCCACATGCAGGATTATTTATGTTTGTGGCTCTGTCAACAGCAACTGGAACAACTACAGAAAGAGCTTAACTTTCTTGAAGAGGACATTAAGCGTGTTGAGGTAAAGTAACTCAGAGGTTATTAACCACCCCCTGATATAGTCTGAAGATGTGCTGCCAAACTCTAATTCACAGTATGTTCTCATTGGAAAGGTAGAGGAGTAGTGCACATGATTATGAACTTATATTATTTTGTCAAATGATAAAACTGAAACCTCTCTTCATCCAGGCAGCCAAACATGTTTACGTGTATTTTTTTCCAGGAAATGAGTGGGCTGTACTCTCCAATGATGGAGGCAGAGTGTACGGTGCCTAATGTTGAGGCTCCCTCACCAGCACCCAGGTACAACTGGCCTCTAACCAATTACCTCTATCATACATTACTGTACAAACATCATTCAGCTTCTTTTTATTTTTATTTTTTACAAAAATAGAAACTAATTCCCAGCACAGATCTGTGCTTACTGATTGAAATGTTTTGCTTGTTGTCCTCTACAACAGCAGCAGTATGCTGTATGTTTATTAAGCAGCAACTAAGCAGAACATAACAGTATGTTATGTGCTCCTGTATTCCTGTACACTACCTGTACCTCCTCTCATGTTTATTTGTCTATTATCATTATTATTTATTATAGCTAAACTATCACATTGCATGTACTTAAAAACAACTCTGTGTCTGTGTGTGTGTTTGTGCACTTGTTTGTTTGTTTGTTTGTTGAGTAGCTGTAGCAGTATTATGGAACCACCAGACTACAGCCAGCCTCCAGGATTTAGTGGAACGGCCCAGGTCAGTCAGATAAACACAGCTGCTGTTTTTATTCATTTGTAACCTTGTTTGAAAGTCATTCCTGTTATTTTCACGATTTTGTTTGATTTAAGTTGTTTTGTAGTCCCTAAAAAATATTTAATAGTTTTTTAAAAACTCCGATGCAAATGTGTTGTAATGTGGATGTAGACCACTGACTATAAAATGACAGAAAAAAAACTTTTAAAACAAATATGTAGGGATGTTTTTGACACATAGTGCTTTTTATTGGAATCACAATAAAAAGCAGGGCCTATGAATATAGGCATATACTCAGAAAAATCAGTTACAGTCTCATTAATACTATAAATTCATTTTCACTTCAGTGTAAAAGATGATCTATTAGAAACTTAACTTTACTGTACTCTCAAACAGGGAAAAAGACAGACCTGGTACAACAGCACTCTGGCGTCAAGGAGGAAACGACTGACAGCTCATTTTGACGATCTAGAGCAGTGCTACTTCTCCAACAAAATGTCACGCATCACAGGTAATAATCCTACAGTAAATGCCATCAGTGTCCTTCATTTGTGGTTGTTGATAGTACCAGACTACAAACATCTGTTGTCAGATAAATATCTGTTGTTCTGATGCTGTACATCATTGGAGAAACTGGACTACAGTTTCCAGTTGTCTGAAGAAGCTGGATATTCACTTTAGGAGATGGGTGGGTTGATGGTAGTGTCTACCACACCCCAGTGTTATTTCTTAAAATGACAGCCACATTTACCACAAACTTTACTGCTCACTGTCACTAAGAGCTTCTGATGACAAGTCTCAGCTCTTAGCATTGGAAGAATGCACCATTATTCTGTTTTGTGTTGCAAAGCAAGCTGGCAGGTTTCCAGAGAAATCTGACATGGTGGCACACAGTACAGAATGGTCTTTGTGTTTGGTTGTCAGTGTGATGAGAATTTATTGATGTTTAATAAGCCAAAACTCAACATTCAGCATGCTTATTTTTTTCCTCTCTTTGTCCATAACATACAGTTAGTTCATGTCCCCATTGCTCCCTCTGAACAGTATTTACAGTGCATGTCTGGTGTTTTTAGATGAAGGCAGGAACTTGAACCAGCTGGATGACTTCATGGAGTGTCTGTCCAAGTTCACCCGCTATAACTCTGTGCGACCGCTGGCCACCCTCTCCTACGCTAGTGACCTCTACAACGGCTCCAGTATTGTCTCCAGGTATTACAAGGAAAAGAGTGGTCTTATACACTTTGCAGAATTGATCTTTAATGACTCAACAAGATTCTCAACAAGCCTGATGTCTTTAGTCACATGGTGAAATTATGGAAATGATGTTCTCCATAAATAAGTGAACAGAATTGTGTGACTTGTTTAACAAAATAGGTCAGACCAAAGTCAAAATTGTTATTTTCTTAAATATATATATATATATACTGTCTTAAACAAGGTACACAAGTCATAGTGAATCTGTTTTGTCATTGCCCTACAGATTCTAATTATATCATATTGTGCAGTTTAACCTAATGGTTTCTTCCATATGTATCTAAAAAATGTCCGTAGCCCAACGGTAGTTTCATATATATTTTACATTGTTTACTTTTCAGTAGCACAGCATTCATATCACAATCTATATATTCAGTGTGTTGCCTACTATAAACTGGAAAATGCATAGAAATGTCTACTCACTGTCAGTGACTATTCTCACCTGTGTTTCAGTATTGAGTTTGACCGTGACTGTGACTACTTTGCCATCGCTGGTGTGACCAAGAAAATCAAGGTGTTTGAGTATGGCACCGTGATCCAGGATGCAGTGGACATCCACTACCCTGTCAACGAAATGACCTGCAATTCCAAAATCAGGTAAAAGCCAAAAGAGGAAAAATGAAAATTTGAAGTTTTTAAGAATGTGAGCAGTGGTGAAGTTAAATGTTATAATGAACGTGTTCCCAACCTTGTTTATTGTAGCTGTATCAGCTGGAGCAGTTATCACAAGAACCTTCTGGCCAGCAGTGACTATGAGGGTACCGTCATCCTGTGGGATGGATTCACCGGCCACAGGTCCAAAGTCTACCAGGTATGATACCCACATCCTAGAGCATTGTCAATACTGGTAACTTCCATGTTTGACCAAATGGATCACTTGGTTTAAACTATCCATTTCATCAATAATGTTGTCATGATGACCTTTTTAAGATTTCTGTTGCTTTCTTTTTAGGAACACGAAAAAAGGTGTTGGAGCGTTGACTTCAATCTGATGGACCCCAAGCTCTTAGCCTCCGGTTCTGATGATGCTAAAGGTAACTGAGCCTGTCTGACAGGTTATCAGACAGAAATCATGTTCCCACTTTCCAGCTTCTATTACACCATTCTTTTACCCATCATGAAATGTTCTCATGTTGTTTTTCAGTGAAGTTATGGTCAACCAATCTTGACAACTCGGTGGCCAGCATCGAGGCCAAGGCCAATGTCTGCTGTGTTAAGTTCAGTCCAACCTCCAGGTATCATCTGGCCTTTGGCTGTGCAGGTAAGATAAGGATTGGTTTTAGGTTTTGAGTGTCCAGTTTTTTTGTCATTGTCTGACAGAGTGTATCAGCAGATTTAGATTCAACAGTATATAGGTTGCAGAATTATAACAGTTTGACCTGGACCTTACATCAAGTTCAGTTTTGTTTTTTTTTTACAATTCCAAGTTTACAAGTCCATAGTAAAATAAAAAACAAACAAGAATTTGATCTATGCTGCCAGCTGTCTCCCTTTAAAATCACAGGCAGATAAACTTCTTTTCCCATTGGGATGTAATATCATTGTTGTGCTCTGACAGGGTACAAACACCTCACACCATTACACTTTGTCCTTGTAGACTACTAAATGTCTTCTGTGGTCACACAGACTCCGGTGGTCCAGACAAACTTCTGAAATCTTCATTTATTACTTTCCCAAAGGAGATATAAGAATTAGAAATATTTTGTTGTACACACAAAACAGTCCTTTGAGTAACGAACATTGGATGAACAGAGCTCTGTGTTATCCAGCGGTGAATTGCCCTGGCTTATTTACCCCATTCTCTGTGTCTCTGAGGTCCAAGTCCACTAAGCCTGGAAAAGGAAACCCCTCCTTGACCTTAAAGTTGTTGGTTTACTGTCAGGAGTAAAACTCAGACTCTGGACTAAAAGCCAGCAGCACATAACTTGTTAGAAAAACATATTTTTAGGAAGCGTCAACAAAGACATTGCACCACCATTTCCCTGTGGCTACCTGCCTCTGTGGTTACTAGATATGGCATTGACATGACCTGACATTGGGAGAAGTTATAGAGGACACTAGGGCTAGGGGTGTAACAATTCTGAAACCGCGATGGAAACCGCAACACAAATATCCACGGTCTCGAGACGCAGTTCTGTCTTCTGTGTCGCCTGGAAAACCCAGAACCAAAACAAAATTGAGGTCTGAACTAAACTGTGGATTTGGAGAATTGTTACACCCCTAGAGGACACCTAACCAATTAACTCACAGTCAACACCTCCAACCACCTTCAACAGCTTCTTCAGGACTGTTTTTTTTTCTTCTTTTGCTCACAGACCATTGTGTCCACTACTATGACCTACGCAACACTAAACAGCCAATCATGGTGTTCAAAGGCCACAGGAAAGCTGTGTCCTACGCCAAGTTTGTCAACGGAGAGGAAATTGTTTCTGCGTAAGTCAGCTTAGCTTTACAACGGGGGTTTTCAGAATGCATTGAAGTCATTAACTGTGTGTTTATAATACTGTTCCTAGCAGCTGTTTGCATGAGTTGGCAAAGATACATATTTTCACAAAAAAATACCCAGATTCACCTAAATGCCTGACACAACTTGACTCACTCTCTTTATATGACAGGTCGACAGACAGTCAGCTGAAGCTATGGAATGTCAACAAACCTCACTGCCTGCGTTCCTTCAAGGGTCACATCAATGAGAAGAACTTTGTAGGCCTGGCCTCCAATGGAGACTATGTTGCCTGTGGTAAGCATTTACTTTGAATAAAACCTACAGTATGTCGGCCATGTTGAAAATGAATCAGTAATGCAGCATTTCCTTGATATTTGCTCAGCCATGCAGAGAGAAAATACCACCATTGCAGGACAAAATGTTTTATTATTCATCCTCACAGGCAGTAACAACAGCTTCCAGCTCCCTGTAACTGTACAAATACCAATCTAAAAATTTTAATGTCAATAATACATCACCTGTGTATGTGTGTGTGTGTGTGTGTGTATACAGGCAGTGAGAACAATTCCCTCTACCTATACTACAAAGGACTTTCCAAGACACTTTTAACGTTCAAGTTTGATACAGTGAAGAGTGTGCTGGACAAGGACAAAAAGGAAGACGATACCAACGAGTTTGTCAGTGCTGTCTGCTGGAGGGCCCTGCCTGATGGAGTGAGTTCATCTCAGTATTTTATTTTACTGTTTCTGGAATATTAGACCAACTGGTTAGTTATTGCTCTCTGCTCTTATAAAACAGATCATGTCAGAATCAATGAAAAGGACAAATTAAATTCTCTTTAATGTCTTTACCCTAAGTGATATTGTGTGTGCAGAAACTAGAGAGTAGTTTCACACTCACTCAGTTCAAAAGAAGGAATTAAGCATGTTTTTCATTATTGTCACATTCACATTTTTTATTCTAATATTGTCCTATAGGTAATTAAATATCCATGGAGTAACTTGCACTGTGTTGTCCTTTTATTAATAATACTTTCTTTTTTAGGAGTCAAATGTACTGATTGCTGCAAACAGTCAAGGAACAATCAAGGTTTGTGTTTTGACACTTACAAAAACATGCTAATAACCGCAGGCCTATTACTTCAGGTGCCAGACTATTGTCATAGATTAGAGCTTAGAGGATTTATTCGACTGGCAGAAAATTTTAATTGGCAGCTACAGTATTACAATAATTTAATTTTTTAAGTCATTTTTCAAACAGAAAATTTCAAACATTCACTTCTCAAATGTGAGGATTTGCTGCTTTTCTTTGTCCTATATAATAAATGACAACATATATTTAGGTTTCAGACTGCTGCTTCGACAAGCAAGCAATTTTAATGTCACCTTAGACTCTGGGAACTAATAAAGGGTATTTGTATAGAAAAGTTTTGAAACAAGAAATATTCGGAAGATTAATCAATAATAAAAAAATAATGGTTATTTGCACCCCTATGGTGGTGGTGTGAAATGTCTGACCAACAGTCGAAAACCCAGATATTTAGTTTAAAACAAAGAGAGGACACAAACCTTCACATCTGGGAAGGTGCAACCTTAGAAATTGGGACATTTTGTTTGAAAAATGACAATTAATCAATTATCAAAACAAGGCCAATTAGTTTCAATCAATACTTTCAGTTCAAATACAAAAGCAGCCTGCATTTTTCTGCAGGCTGCTTATCGTGTTCTTCTGTGGAGGCACATCCGTACTTCATATGTAATACCTCTGAGAGCTATTGGCAGTCATACACAGATCATAGTTCCAATGGAAACATTTTTGGATGTGTGTGTGTGTGTGTGTGTGTGTACAAAAAACCCCAAATGCATTTCACCTTCATTGCACACACCTTAACAGTGACAATGGACTACATAGGCTACAGAACACAGTATCTGAAATATTTTCACAGCTCAGGTTGAGAGTCGCTCTAAAAGCCTATTTGTGATTTTCATGAAACTGTATAAACAGATGAACACAGCTTTGTGTCTTCTCTTAGTCTTTATTTTTGGACTTAGCATCAACATGTCTTTTCTCTCTGCGCAGGTACTTGAGCTCGTCTGAAGGCCCGCCGGATCTTCTTTGTGTGATGAGAACTACCATCAGCCTCTCTTTGTTTGGTTGAGGATCAGTCTGATGCACGGGGAGGCCAGGCTGCCTGCTGAACTAGGATGCCCGACACCCCTGGGAGAGCTGAATAAACGGAACCTGTCTTATTTTAATGAGCTACAAATTTTGGACAGCAAGAAAGACTTTGGACCAGTACATCAGTATAGAAGGAGAAGATGTGCTGTCATTTTACAGCAAAAAAACTGAGGACCTAGCTTGGGCACAAAATGGAACAAGAGACTTTAGAAAGCATTTTTGTTTCTTTTCAGTAAAGTTATATCAGCTACAATAGAACACCTCTTTATGGTTTTAGGGCAAATCAAAACTTGTACCTTTTTTAATTAGGCTGTTGCTTCTAAGGGTAAAATCCAGCCAAACTCTACCAGTGTGATGCATTTCCCTTTTTAAAGGCCAAAGCACAAAAGTAAATGACATGCAAAAATGATGTCTTCACATTAAGCTTTTAATCCCCCCCCACCCCCCCATTGTTTGTCAATCTTGTTTTCCCTCTTTATGTGTAGTTTTTGTTTTTTTTTTTTTTTGTTTTTTTTTCAGATTGGGAGAAACCAGTTTTAATAAATATGACTTGAATTCATTCTGTCAAGCGTATCGTCAGTTCATTTGAGTGTAGAAAGTAAGGTAGTGTATGGAAATTGAGGAAGACTAATGAATTATGGAAATGTCACAAAACTCCTGTCTGTGCTGATATTTCTGTTACTATTTGAACAAAATGAGATTTGACATGTTTGTGATCACAGTGATTCTCATATAACTTACAGCATTGATCTGCAATGCCACATGGAACTGGATTATCCTTTTATTTCTTGTTCAAAGATAGCCTCACAGAATCAGATTTAGCTCTTTCAAAGTAGCAATGGAATTACTAATAACATGCTGTAGTTTAAAAACATCTGAGCTGCACTGTAACTTTAAGGCCAACTGCTGTCAGTTTCTGTGGAGTGGTGATCCATGTTGACTTTGACACTTTGAGAGGATTTGATAAACACTGCCAAGACCTACCTATTTTATGACAACTGAGTGAGAGAGGTGTTTTGTATTTAATAATACATTGAATTTGTACTGCACTTTTCATTCATAGTGAAACCCAAAGTGCTACAGTATTAATGACATAGAACACACAACATAAAGAAAATAGTAATAAGAGTTAAGATGAGAAAGCCTGAATAAAAAAGGTTTTAAGGCCCTTTTTTTTTTTTTTTTTAAAAAGAGTCTAGGGTCTGTGCTGCCCTCAGATAGTTAGGAAGCCCCCCCCCCCCCATGGTGCAGGGCTTGGTACTGGAGGCCTGGAGGAGCAAGCTGCAGGCAGATCTGAGGGTGCAGGTGGAGGTTTGTGGTATGATCAGTTCCTATAGGTAGGGAGGTGCATGTCCGTTGATGGATTTGTATGTGAGCAGCAGGACTTTGTAGTAAATCCCGAAGGAGACAGGGAGCCAGGGAGCCACACAGAATTGGTGTTACATGTTGGTGTTTTCGCACTCTCATCAGGATCCTGGCAGCACTGTTCTGACTGTACTGGAGCTTCTGGATGCTCCTGCCAAGGATCCCTGTGAAGAGCACATTGCAGTAGTCCAGTCTTGAGATGAAGGCACCGACACGTTTCTCTGCATCTGACAGGGTTAGAGAGGGGCAGAGTTTTGAGATGTTTTTGAGATGGTAGAAAGAGGTTTTGCATTTTGGAAATGTGTGCTCATCCAGGCCTTTATCGCCTTAAGACAGTTTTTGTATAACTGAATAAATTATTTCAAAACTATTTTGTTATGTTTTATATTTTGGTGTTTTTCAAGCATTCTCTTGACTGAGCTTATATGTGTGAGTGATGTGTTTACTGCTGTCATTGCTAATGGCTTTCATATGTGGTGCTTGAACCTTGTTTGAAATAGTAATCTTTTAAATCTTCAGTCTCTCAGCGGATCAGACACACTTCTCTACTAGCTGAAACAACAAAGAACCACCTGGGACTATTTTACTGCATGTGTGAAACATGCATCCACTGTGGCTCTGCAACTCAGGAAATTTTACATGGTCTTCTCTAATGTTATGATAAATGGGGGGAGGGGGAAAGGATTAGTGGTTGACTGATGAAATCTCAACAGCACAACATGGAGTCTTAACTCTCAGGTGTACAAGATGAAAATTACATGAACAAAAAGTTTAACAGAGGAACATTGAACAGAAAATGAAAAAATAAATGAGATAATGCAGCAATATTTTGAAAGGCGTTTTCTAAGGTACCCCACAATCAAGACTCTGAATTAGCCGGGAAGGCTAACCCATTAAGTTTGTGTGCACATTTGTATTTGTCTGTGCATGTGTTTACAATCATCTCACTGTCTTGTATATTATGGCTCATTTATTTGTTCATTCATAAAGGCCTTACAGATGTTCATTAAAGTAACATAATTTTGTATCATATTCATTAAGTGTTTAACATTTCTTTTTTTCTACAAAAGTTTTTTTTTTTAATTTTCTTTGTTAATAAATTGTAGGAATCATGATATGTGTTTTTCGTAGGGCATGTCCATGTACAATTGAGTAGAGTTCAAACTTAAATATTCTACAGTAAAATTATTGAGAAACAGATTTTTACAGTATGTATATTCTCCTATGACAGTTTATTAGTTACACAAGCTAAAACTAATACAGTATAACACAACAGCCCGGCAATAAATCCTTCCTTCATCAAGGATAGTAATGTGTGTGCTGGTAATTTTGTGAGCTCAGGTCTCCAAACTCCTTACTAATAAGAATAAGATAAATATAGTAAGAAAGTGTATTTAAGGCTCTTTCACAGCAGACATTTTGACTTGCACGAGTTACTAATGACATTAATGATGGCTCTGTTCTATTCAGGTGTCCCAGTAAACCCTGAATGACAGTGAGCCAGCATGCACAGTAGCAGGAGCCTGACACTGAAGCAGCTAAATGAACTTCAACCATCATTCATGTTAACATTTACACCTGTGTTTTTCCTGCTGTGACATGTCAAATTGTCTGCTGTGAAATTTTCCAACCAACAATACAAAGGGAAGAGTGAGGGAGACATCAATCAATCAGTCTGCACACATATTGGCTGTGTAGGGGCCTTTGAATGTTGTCACAGTCTGAACTGTATAAAGTAAGGGAGGGATTATACTGTGCACTATGTGATGATTTTTACAGCTGGAAATGATAGATTAGAACTCTAACCCAGAACTTTGACCAGATTGATGCATCACTAGACATCGTACCATTCCTACCTGTCACCATTTGGGATGTACATTAGAGCAGTGGTTCTCAAAGTGGGGTCCAGGTACCCCCAGGGGTCCTTGAGGGGGTTCCAGGGGGTCCCCAGCAAAATGGGGAATAATTTATTTTCACTTTTCCATCCATAAGTAACACAAAGACAGTGTATGACTATTGTGGTCATGGGTTTTATACACTTTCTGTAATAAAACATCTAAAAGCAAAAATCTTATCAGATGGGGGTCCGTCATCTAATTTGTGTCAGTGTAGGGGTCCTTGACATGAAAAAGTTGGAGAACCACTGCATGAGAGTTTAAAAGAACGATCATTTGCTACTTTAGATTTTACTAGATGGTTTGACTCAACTTTTGAATTAATGGCTAGTCAACCAAAAACAGAGACAAGCCGTATCTAATAACTTTTGACCACTGATATCCACAACAAAGTGGCCTTTTAGTAATAGATGTGTATTGAGACAACTACATGCGTATTACAGACAGCTATAACCATTATTTATACAAAGCATGGCTTTGCTGCCAACATCATAAATCTTGCTGTAATTATTTTTCTTTCATCACTCTACCTTTTTTTTCACAAAATCAGTGTTTAAGAAAGTCAAGTCATATTACTTGTGTTATGTATTTTGCATTGAACTGTTTGAGGACAATCAGTCTATCCTTCCTCAGTCTTAATGACTGTTTCACTCATTAGACAGGTTAAACAATGATTCTGTCTGGAGTTACACCGCTCCAATCGCTAAACAAAATCCATGGACATATTAATAGCCTGGTTCATGATGTCCTCACAGCAGACTGCAGTGAGAGGATTAGAATATATATATATATATATATATATATATATATATATATATATATGTGTGTGTGTGTGTGTGTGTGTGTGTGTGTTTGTGTGTGTGTATAATTTTTAAAAGTCAACTCATACCAAGTGAATTTAATATTTATCTCAGCACTCTTCACACCTGCACTCCTTGTATGCGTAAACATTCTACTACAATAAAGATGATTCCGATTCTGACTATACCTAATATTAAATGACAATTATGACTTTTAGTAAGTCAAGAATGATTATACTAAACCGTGCAACTTAAACAGGTTTCTTTCTTTCTTTTTTTCCCCCTTTAAAGTTTTTTTTTTTTTAGGGAGTTTTTACTTATTTGAATCCAGGGTCTTAGGACAGAGGTTGTATTGCTGTACATATTGTAAAGCACTCTGAGGCAAATTTGTGATTTGTGAAAAATGCAGCATTGTGACAATTTTATGTATTTAATTGTCACCATTCCTAAGTTATGTATTTATTTATTCTCTGGCGGGAATAGGTTTCCAAACGGAGAAGAGAGGAAACGAAACAAAAACATAAACAAAAAAAGGAACGAGTGTTTTCCGAGTAGCGGCGGCATTTAGCCGACGGACCACGGACAACTAGCTAGTTAGCGGGGCCGTTGGAAACAAAACCGGACTCCACTGAAAGCAAGTTGTCACATTACCCAGTTAAACCTGATCATTTCAGTCTGTACAAAAGTCTCGCTTCAGTTTGGACTGTGTGATAATTCTGGACAGAGGCTGGGAGTTCTGCGGTGAAGATGGGAGTGCCGAAGTTTTACCGCTGGATCTCGGAACGCTATCCGTGTCTGAGTGAAGTTGTGAAGGAACATCAGGTAGGAAACCAGAGATGTTTTAGCTTCACAGCTCAGCTAGCAGCTGGCTATCGGCGAGCTAAGTGTAGCGGGCCGTGAAGCTGTATTTTACGTAGCTTAGCTGACTAACAGGACAGCTCTCATGTTGCCACACAAACACCTTCATTATTTAGTAACACACACAAACAACGAAGGAACGGAATTCCAACACTAACGTTAACTAGCTTGATATTTTGATCTTCTTCATGTACACATTATAACATGTCGGAGTGACTATAACTTAGCAAATGTGTTTACCAGCCAGTAGTTTGGTCTTTGTTGGGCAAGAACATTCTGAACAACAATAAACCCCTCACAGTCAGCTAGCTGGCGTTAACTAACTTTACTCTAACTAATAGCTGAATAAAGGCTTCCGCTAGTTACTGTTGTCAGGTAGTTTACAGCCGCTGTACGTAGTTGCTTAAAATGCAATCATTATGTGGTCAACCTGCAATTTTCACTAACAGGAAATTATTTAGTCAACCTCAGATTGGTTACTTAGTTATTTAGGAACTTCAACAGAGCAGAAATGGACTTTTGGTGACCTAGTTTGCTGTGTAGTGGGGAAGATTGTATTTCACTGCTTGAGCAGTAGTTTCGTCAGCTGGACGTTGTTCAGTGTCACTCACGTTGCGTAACACAGTTCAGGTATGTCTGTAAAGCCAATATAAAGACTTTTTAATCAGCTTTATACTGGACAACACTTGATATGAAAAATAAGTTTGTATGCCCCTCTCTGATACTTAAGGTCACCCCACCATAACAGGAACAAAATACAACAGATTAGAGCTGCAAAGATTAATCGATCAGTTGCCAAGTATTAAATTAATCGCCAACTATTTTGATAGTTAATCGTTTTGAGTGTTTTTTTAAGAAGAAAATTGCCAAATCCTCTGATTCCAGCTTCTCAATGTGAATATTTTCTGGTTTTCTTTAGTCCTCTATGATAATAAACTGAATATCTTTGGGTAGTGGACTGTTGGTTGGGACAAAAGAACATATTTGAGGCTGTCGTCTTGGGCTGTGGGAAACAGTTATGGACATTTTTCACAATTTCCTGACATTTTATGGACCAAACAACTAATCGATTTAATCAAGAAAATAATCGAGAGATTAATCGTTAATGAAAATAATCGTTAGCTGCAGCCCTACAACAGATAACATTTTAGTCCCCTTGTTACAAAACCAACATGTCAGTGTTATGGGAGAGATTACAGGTTCTTTGTATTGATCTGGAGGAACCCACTGGAATGTGTTTGTTGATTGTCAAAGATGAGCTAAAGCCTTTCACTCATGGCCCTTGTCATGTCAAGGATACCCCACTCACAGTCACACACTTATTTGGTGTGTTATTTTACAATTTATTAGTCATTGCATTTTTTTTGTTTGTTTGTTTTTTCACTTCAGATTCCAGAATTTGACAATCTCTATCTGGACATGAATGGGATCATCCACCAGTGTTCCCACCCAAATGACGAGGATGTTCACTTTCGCATCTCTGAGGAAAAGATTTTTGCTGACATCTTCCACTACCTGGAGGTGCTCTTCAGGATCATCAAGCCGCGCAAGGTCTTCTTCATGGCTGTGGATGGTGTGGCGCCGAGGGCAAAGATGAACCAGCAGAGAGGACGGCGATTCAGGTAGAGACAGGGATGCAGAAAGGAAAAGACAAGTACAGGTTTTCCCTCTGTTTGTGGATCAGATGATATCCAGGACTTTGATTACCCTTAATTTATTTTCTCAGACTGTTCTTAGCATTGTTATAAAAGGGTGAACACAGCTTTTTGTAAATAACCACTGGATTACCTTATTATTATTATTATTATTATTATTATTATTATTATTATTGTTATTTTATTATGGGATACCTTTTACCCTATAATAGATATTAGAAGCAACCTCTTGCCTCCTCACCCTTAAATGCTACTCTTCTCAATCTCAAGCATTGTCAAATGTGGTTTGTTGCTGGCTGTTGTCGGCACCAAGGTGATGAACCTCAAGTGTAAACAATGCTGTATTGTCTTTTTGTTGGGTCATGTATAAACTGCTTAATAAGAATGAGCCCCAAACACACCAGAAATAAAATGCAACATCATCTGCTTTGGTAAAGACTGAAAAAAAAAAAAACAGCTTGAGACTGACCTTTTATTTCTCCCTGTGTGTGTGGGTGGATGTCTGTGTGTCTAGGTCCGCCAAAGAAGCAGAGGAAAAGATAAAAAAAGCTCTGGATAAAGGAGAGGTGCTTCCCACAGAAGCTCGCTTTGACTCCAACTGTATCACTCCTGGTAGGGATGCTCTAAAGCTTTATACAAAATGAACATCACACATTAAAACTCATATAAGCAACTATAGTGGAATGTGTATAGTGGATACTTGTTCCTTCCAGGAAAAGAAAATAGACAGTTCAAGCAATAGTTTTTCTTTCTAATCTTATATAAGAAAAAAAAATCCAAGCGTGTGTGTGTGTGTGTATGTATATATGTGTGTGTACACACACACACACACACACACACACACATAAACACAAAAAAATATCGGTGCATATCGGACAACATATATGCCAATACAGACATATACTGATATATTCAGGATAGGCCAATATTCTACTGATCGGCCAGGCTCTAATTTGACATCCTGTTTTCTGTCTCTGGATAGTTATTCGATCCAGTTAAAAGACCAAAACCAACAATGTGTAATTCCATCTCTTAGCAGTGTATGACTTCCCTACTGTGTGTGGCACTCCAAGGCCATTCATTCCTACTGAAGACAGAAATCTTTAATAGGTCATAAATATACTGTTTTTTTTTTTTTTTTAAAGGCTCAGTCATTTCCTAAAAACTTGCAAACTTAACTACCATATTTTTTGCATGGACTTTTTTGCTTTAGTGCATTTGGAGACATTAGTCATCATTCTTTTCTGTCTGTGAATCGTCACACAGATTAATTTCTGTTAATAAGAAATTGATGTCCCTTTGTACCCTATTATTCTACACAATGCTGACATATTAGATGTAAATATGTTTGTTATGAGATGGCAACAATACTTACAATGATAATTACGCATCTTTCTTCCAGGGACTGACTTCATGGCGAGACTCCAGGAGCAGCTCAAGTATTTTGTCCACAACAAGCTCTCCACTGACAGGCTGTGGCAGAATGTCAGAGTCTACCTGTCAGGTCATGAGGTGTGTGTTTGAGTTTGTGTACAGCTGATTGTGTAAAAACTGCTTGTGGTTCTATGACAGTTAAACTCAATGCTGGTTGTACTTAGTGTGTGTGTTCTCTTCTTTATAGACACCAGGGGAGGGAGAACATAAGATCATGGAGTTTATTCGCTCTGAGAACACCAAGCCGGGTCACAACCCTAACACCCGACATTGCCTATACGGCCTGGATGCTGACCTGGTAGGGTTTGTGTACACGTGATTTATACTTAAATCGGGTGTACATCATTGTTGAAACATTTGGATGCTCAAACCGTCTTTTCCTCTGTGTTGTAGATCATGTTGGGTTTGACCAGCCACGAGCCAAATTTTTCCCTGCTCAGAGAGGAGGTCCGCTTTGGAGGAAAGAAATCCCAGAAAAGGTTTCATATACTCTCCTCTCCTCCTCCTTTATTTTATGTTTTCTCCAGCATTATTTACATGTCTGTTCTGTCTTACTCTATTCTGAAATGTTCTTTTTCTTTTCTGAACTCTGAAACTTTTCTTCTGTTGTAGGATAACAGCTCCAGAGGAGACAACTTTCCACTTGCTTCACTTGTCTCTGATGAGGGAATACATTGACTATGAGTTCTCTGAGATCAGGGTAAGACAGACACACACACACACACGTAATATAGAATAAACAATAGTTAGTGGAATCATGTTAAAGCCTACATTAATTATTGAAACAAATAAGTCATTTCCATAGCAGGGAAAATTTTGGTGTACATTTGGTGTTAAATACCACTTAACTACATGCAGTCTGTTTTCTGATTATGTTTATGGGTGTTTTTCAGAATCACATTGGTTCTGACTATGACTTGGAGCGAATAATAGACGACTGGGTTCTAATGGGCTTCCTTGTGGGAAATGATTTCATCCCTCACCTTCCTCATCTTCACATCAATCATGACGCTCTGCCGTTGCTGTATAAGACCTACATCAGCGTACTGCCCAGCCTGGGGGGTGAGAGACACACAGACACCAAAAAAACAGCATTACATCATACTTATCTTGAATGAAAGTTAGGATGTTGCATGTCTTGCGTCTTATTGCCTGTATCCACTTTTGTCTTCTTAAAGGCTCAGTTTTTCAGTTCGGCAGCTTATAAAAACTTACTTCTGGGTTCTTTGGCCTGTTGGTAGCATAGACTGTAAAAAATAATGGACGTAGACACCGTGGTTGGTTGGTTTGTGGACTCCTGTTTTGAAGCCTCAACTTTGCATTTTGACTGTCACCATCTTGGATTTTTAGAGCCAGAAGTGACCATATTTGAACGAAAAGGTGGAGCCGACCCTAACTCTAGGTGCTAGCTGCTAGCTTGGTTAGCACAGTGCATTTACAGTCTATGGTTAACTGTGCTAATGCTAATGCTAATTTTTCAGCCGAATGCTGAACAACTTTTTTAGGCGATCAAAATGTTACAATTAACTTTCATGAACTGAAAACGCACTAAAATAGCGACGGCTACGGCTACACCTATACGCTATGAATCTGGGGTTACGCATTGGTTATGTTACCTAACAAACATCACCATGATAGCAACCTTCCTATGACGGCACCCACCTGTCACTCAAAATGGCCACACCCTTAATTATTCATAACTTTAAGTCTTATTAAAATTTAAATGGGTTACAGAAAAATTCACCCCCCATACAGTTGTCATGAACAGGGAAATTAGCTATAGAGACCAAAACCATTTTTTGTACCAGGTTGTAAACATGTTTCTCAACATTCAACAACATTTCTGCTGTAAAGTTGGGCATTTTAACATGGGGGGGTCTATAGGGATTCACTTGCTTTTGGAGCCAGCTTCAAGTGGCCAATCGAGGAACTGCAGTTTTTGGCACTGCTGCGTTGGCTTCATTTTTCAGCCACAGAGGTTGCCGATTGGTTGGTAGTGCATCCCAACATAATCAATGGAGAGTGATGAATTGTTTTCCCCTCTGGGTATGGGCGCACTGTCTCTATTGTTTGTGCTCATCTATCTTGTAAAATTGTTTGTTAGACGATGGTGTCTTTCACATACATAAGATACAAAACTGAATTTTGCTTTTTTACCCAGGTTATCTGAATGAGAACGGCCACCTCAACCTCAGAAACTTTGAGAAATATCTGGAGAAACTTTCTGAGGTGAGACACGACTCTAAAGCTCACGGTATTTTCTCCATTAACATTGTCAATGACCAGTTTATCTGTTATTACATAACATAATTAATAACAAAATATGCTACTTTTACTATTGAAGATGATAATTTATTGTAAGTGCAAATAATTCATAATATTTTGCGGATTATTATGATATTTAATGTGCAGATTTAAACAAATTTATTACACCACAGTAAGAGTTTATGAATAGTTGATGGTGGTTGATGATTGATCTGTGGTTTTAGGAATTTGTTAAAAAATTTTAATTTGGCAAATCATGTTTTTCATTTTTTGTAAAAACATGGTTAATGCTGTCGTGTTTTTGCACTCTATGTATTTTAAATGATTGAGTTTATGTAGAAAATTAGCAATATAGTTAATTGTTATTCAAGTGAGTCTACAACAAAAAGTCTAAACAAACAAGTATCAGCCCGAGCTGAAATGATCCATATGATCCACATGTTAGGGCTTTTATGAATTATGACATTGTGGCATGTATTCTGACAAGCCATCATCAGAATAACTTATTATTAATAACTATTAACTCCTTCTCTTCAGTTTGACCGGGAACATTTTAGTGAAGTGTTTGTGGACTTGAAGTGGTTTGAGAGTAAAGTCGGTAACAAGTATGTGAATGAGGCGGCTGGACTGGCAGCAGAGAAGGAAGCTGCCAGAAAAGACAGCAACAAGGAGGTAGGGCTGCAGTAAAATACACCCAACACTCACTCAATGTTTTAATGTATAGTTTCAATCCTGTATTAATAACTCCAATGATGATGTCTTGTGTATGTGTGTATAGGATTCTGCTCTCTGTCAGCTGGCAGCTCTGACCTCATCAGACAGAGTGGTTGGAGGAGAAAAAGGAGCAGCGGCAGAAGATGAGGAAGAAGAGGACGATATGTTTGAAACAGAGTTCAGACAATATAAGCGCACATACTATATGACCAAGATGGGCGTGGATGTGGTGTCTGAGTGAGTGTATAGGCACAAACCCGAAGTTAAATCTAGGTCTTATATGGACAAACATAAAATGCCCGTACATCAATTTGTCATTTTTGCAAGTGACC
The DNA here is from genome assembly GCA_038419695.1 of Scomberomorus guttatus. Lineage (NCBI taxonomy): Eukaryota > Metazoa > Chordata > Actinopteri > Scombriformes > Scombridae > Scomberomorus > Scomberomorus guttatus. The sequence goes on from CM076457.1 coordinate 6,975,927, forward strand.
CTAAAATATGTTTTTATTCTCATGTTTGCAGTGAGTTTCTAGCCCAGCAGGCCAAATGTTATGTGGAAGGTATCCAGTGGATTCTCCACTACTATTACCATGGTGTTCAATCCTGGAGCTGGTGAGAACTTCTTCCTTATTTCACTTATTCTCTGCTCTTTGTTTCTTTTCATTCCAGCAGCCCGAGGAAGTCAGATAATTTATCACTTACAGCTCCGCAGGAAAATTTCACAGATTTCTATACAGCAAGCCCAGCTTTCGTGAAATCTGCAATGTTTCAGAACCATGCTCCACACTGAAAAAAACAACTCAAACGAATCAAGTGGGAAGAAAATGTTATGAGTCATTGAAGCACTTAGTGAATAAAACACCGTCTCCCCTTTTCCTACCATTTGTCCTGCTCTTAAATCAGTCTTTAAATACTGTGTATGTGTCTCTCCAGGTACTACCCCTACCACTACGCTCCCTTCCTGTCTGACATCAGGAATATATCTGGGTTAAAGTTGACCTTTGACCTTGAAAAACCCTTCATGCCCTTCCAGCAGCTGTTGGCAGTCCTGCCTGCTGCCAGCATGGCACTGCTGCCCGAAAGTTACAGGGTAACACACATATCCAAGCTCACACTCTCATACGTATATGTGTCACACTTATTTCATACATTTCACATATTTGTCAACATGTAGAAAACTATTTTAAAAAGTAGTAAATAACAGGGATCATGAAAGACTCACATGTGAAATAATAAAAATGATAATGTCTTGTTTTTGATGTTTCAGCACCTGATGACCAGTGAAAATTCACCCATTATTGAGTACTACCCTCTGGACTTTAAAACAGACCTCAATGGCAAGCAGCAGGAGTGGGAGGCTGTGGTGCTCATTCCCTTCATAGATGAGGTACACATACACACACACACACACACATCAGTGGAGGAAAAATAATGCCACAGTTCAAAAAGGCGTATTCATTAACCTTGTAATTATACATTATGTGTATGTGCTTATGGTGCATTTGTGTGCTCGTGTTATTTTAACAGAGGTGCTTGCTAGCAGCCATGGAGCCCCACAATCATAAGCTGACTAAAGAAGAGAAGGCCAGGAATTGTCACACAGAGTGTGCTGTCTACACATACGACCCTGAAATAGACTTCACATACACCTCCATCCTGCCTCAGCTGTTCCCTGACATCGTCCACTGCCACGCCAGGTAGATACACACGCTCCCACAGCCCTGATACTGATTTCACATAAAATTGACTTGTCTTTTTTCAATATGCCAGTCCAGGTTGGTTCCAAAAAATACCTTTTCTAACTGATCCCACATTTTCATTCAACACAGCCAAAGAAATTCAGCCAGGACACTCACTCATTATGGGTATTTTCACTGCAGGCTAATGGATTTGTGTTTGGTTGTTACAGGAAAGCAAACATTCCCATGGATGCCTGGCAAGTGGGGTTAGACCACATCAGCAGGCATGTGGATCGCTCAGCTCTGTACTTCTGTGGCTTTCCCACCCTGCAACACATCAGACACAAGGTAGGGCTGTGTGCACGCATGACAGTATGCTTGTGTTGGGTGGCTGGGTAATTTAAAAGTTAAAAAGTTCTCAGCAGCAACACAGGATCTGGTGCTACATGTTGCAACACTAATGTTGATTTTTAAGACGAAACATGTTGCTGTTTTGTAGGTTGCTTGGAAATACAATAAATAAAAGAATAACAAATATATTTAATGTTCTTTTTTCTCTTTTCTTTCCCCCTCTCTCTCTCAATTATGGGCTCACCTGCTCTTAGTTTCACAAGAAGAAGAGTGGGGTAGTTGTGTTCCAGCAGAGCAGCAGAGGGGAGAACACGATTCTGGACATCCTCCCCAGCCCCGAAGGAGAGCCGGTGAGCTTTTGTTTGTGTTTATTGATTATACTCTAAAAATATTTACTGCAGAACTAAAGCAAGACTATGTAACTTCTGCTGAGCAGCAGCAACAGCGGCCTCTGCTGCCACAAGTGGTAATTACAGGATGCTGGTGCATTTAATTTGGTTGATATCTGAGCAGTGAGGGTACTGCACTATTGTAACACGAGGGAACACTATTTGAAGGGGAAAAGACTTCAACACTTATGCCATGTCTTATGCCTTACTGTTGTGAGATCCCTCACTGTGCTTCTGGCTGATCTTATTTCTGTGATCATAAACATCTGAACCCACAGCAGCTGTGTACTAAAATGTAGTTGCTAACAGCTACCATTATACTGACTGACTTACAGTATGATCCACATTATCTTCACACACCACAGAAAAAACAGTCTGGTGGCTGCTAGTATGTATCTTAGTTGTGTTAATAACAATGTAGTTACATATTGGCGAGATAACAAGCGATTGTAATTTACCGAGTGGCTCATCAGACAGGGCAGCTGTGGCTCATTAGCTGACATCCCATCCACACGTACTCATAGAACTGGAGTTACATCCAGGTAACTACTATTTCTCGTGGGTGATCGTACCCACTCAACCCACGTTACATAGTGCAAGAACAGGCGTTTGTGCTGCGGAGTGAGAATGAAAGAGGCGCCATTCTCCCTATTACAAGTCAGTGTACCATCAAAATGATTTTGAAGCTGTTTAAGGTAAAATAGATGCATAATGTTGGTTTAAGTAATTAAAGATTTGCTTCACTGTATTATTTAATATAATATACATATATTATTTATATTAATATTCCTCAATCAAAACAATTTTTAATGACTAATAGTAGACAGATGTATAATGTAACTAACAGAAATTCTCACTAATTAGTGAACTTTTTGTGGAAACTTGAATTAATTAGGAATTATTATTATTTGAACAGAATTAATAGTTTTTAAGAGAGTAAGCTTTTGTGTGTACTTGTCCACAGGTCTTACTAACTGTCTATTTGTCTGTTACTCAGACATTTTGAACTCACATGGCATATATTTCTGCCTTTCACTCACTCTTACTGTCTGCCTCTTTTCTCTCTTTGTTTTTTTTACCTCTGCATTTCTAGGTATGTGAAGAGGTTGCTGCACAAGTACTGGGGAAGTCTGTGTTTGTCAACTGGCCACATCTAGAGGAAGCTCGTATCATTGCAGTGTCGGATGGAGACACAAAGTGAGAATTAGTACTGGACCTTTGCCCACAATGATTTATTGAATGCTGCACTGTTCTGTAGTCGTGCAGGTTTTGTGTGCTCTGGATAGATTCTGTCCATGTACTAATAATCAATGTATAAAAGTTATTGTCATCTTTTATTAGAATCCCAGTGATTTTATCTCAGTGGATGCTAAAAAAAAGAGAGATCCTTTTTCAGTACTATCACTGGGGGGCACCAAATTCTACACATAGTGGCAAGTGTAGTGTGTATAAGCCTGAATCAGCCATTCTGAGTCAAATCTTTTAACCGTGCTTTGCAGGCTTTCTTTAGAGGAACCGCCGGGTGTCCAAAGAATCTACGACAGGCCCTCCACTCCTCCTCCCACCAAAGTCACGCGCCTGTCAGACAAGGAGCAGAAAGACTGGGTGAAAGATGTCCAGGGAATCACTGAACAGTAAGGCACAAATTAAATGAATGCTGAAGTACAGGTGTTTTATAAACAGGATTGTTTATTTTTCCTAAAATTATGATTGCTTTCTAAAAAGTTATTTTTCATTTTCACAGTTTCTTGAAGAGGAAAGGCATCATAGTGAATGAGACAGTGGTGGTTTTTTACGGCCAGACGCTGACGGGAAGGAAATATGTCCCCAAAGCCAACGGGGTGGTGGAGCTAGAGAAACAGTGGGCCAAACAGGTCCTTCCTTTCGCCTACCAGACCGTGGTTAAGGTACATGCACACGTATACAAGAAGGAATACACTGATAAAACTCATGGAATCACGAAACAAACTAAGCACCGTGAAGCCAGTATGTGTTAAAACTGAAAAACACTGGCTAAGGCTCAGGAAAGACTGGAGTCATGGTTACAGTTCTGTGGTTCCATGAGGTCTGTGCGAGTATTCTCTGTCTTATGTACACTCCATGTCTCTCTCACTCACACGCGCATACACACACACAGAGTTGCAGTATCATTTAGTCCCAGATTTTATGCTAAACTTTGTTGCTTTCCATCAGGGTCATTAGGCTGCAGAGGAACCTGCCTGAGCTGAAGAGTGCAGACAAGCAAAATTGTTCTAAACTAAATAAACTTTGCAAACAACATGTGGTAATGTGTTAATCTCATGCAGCATTTAATGATGTGAGGCACACATGCTGTAGGGCTCAATCAAAGGATTGTTTGTTTATCACAGATCAGAGTAGAATTCATTTTTTCATGTAAAGTCATAATTCTGGATGTTGTGACACCACTGATACAGATACACAGAGACATTGGAGCTTTTTTTGTCAACTGATAATCCTAATACTCCACTCTCTTATCACTGTTCTTACCCACCCACTCTTAAACTGCGTCTTCCTTGATCTCTACAGGACATCAAGGCCTTTTACTCGTCCTTGACCTGCTTTAAGAGCTTAGACGAGCTCTTTCCTCCAGCAACCACCGTCTTCATGGTGGGGAACCCGTACTACGGTGCCATGGGAGAGGTATGTTTATGAGTTCTCTGCTTCTTGAGTTCTCAGACTAGACTCTCAGACAACATCATAAATGTCACCTCTTCTAAATCCCCATCGCTTTTCAAACTTTCTGAACAGGTGCAAGATTCCAGCGATGTCATTAAAGACGGCCGGGTACGTGTGGTCTTCAACGTGCCACACGAGCCGCAGCTGGAGCCCTTAATCCAGAACCAGCATGTAAGATACACACACACACACTTTTGAAGACATTTAATTGATAAGTCATGTTGATTTTGAGTGTATTTTCCATCCTCACCCATTTGTGTTTAATGCGCGCATGTCTGTATGTATTTTGTAGAAATACTGTGTGAAGTACAGTCCCGGATACGTTCTGGCGTCTCGCCTCGGCATCACCAGCTACCTCGTCTCCCGCTTCTCAGGAAGCATCTTCATTGGCAGAGGATCTAAGAAGAAGTGAGTGTTTAGTCACCTTCAGAATCTGGTGTATCTCAGAAACCAAAACAAACAACAAACAAAAAATCCCTATTTTTGGTGTTTTTTGTGGTGCATTTTCTCTGTACCAATGTTTTCTGCTTCACTGCTTCCAGTCCCTGTGGTGAGCAAAGAGCTAACGTTGGCCTGAACCTGAAGTTCAACAAGAAGAATGAAGAGGTTCCTGGATACACAAAGAGAACTGAAAAGGAGTGGCTCTACTCTGCTGCTGTGGAGGAATTGCTAGCTGAATACCTGGACAGGTAAGAACAATAATAAAAAAAAAAAAAACAGTGTGGTCATTAGAACAGCTTGTACTCGAATGTATTAAATTCTTTATTTTAAACTTGTACCATGTTCATGAAAAATCATAATTTTTGGTGGGTTTTTTTTTATGCTTTCATAGATTCTCTGAGGTATTCAACACAGTGTCCAGAAACAGTCATGATGATGTTTTCTATGAAGATGACATCTGGCCCGGAGAGGACCAGAATGGGTAAAACACACACACACACACACACACACACACACACACACACACACACACACACACAAGACAGTTGAGTTGATTCTTAAATTGATGTTAAATTACTTGATGGATGTCCTGCAGGGCGGAGAAGGTGTCTGAAATCACCTCATGGTTGAAAAGCCACCCAGTCAGCTCCATCAGCAGAGCGTCATGTGACCTGCAGGTGCTGGACTCCGCCATCGTGGAGAGAATCGAGGAGGCAGTGGAGAAGTCCAAGGTGACTCTGACAAACACAGCTTCTACAAATGTGTCTGCTCTGTCAGAAATAGTTTGCTTCTGTTGTACTGTGTGTACGCACTGCCCCCCACCATACACATACCTCTGTCTTTCTTTACAATGTCTTTCTTTGTTGCACCCTCACCATCCTTCTCTCAGGTGAAGAAGAGCACCAAGAAAGTCCGTGTGACTGTCAAGCCTCACCTCCTCTTCAGGGTAAGTACGTTTCAACCGCATGTCAGTCTGAGTGTGTTATTACTTTGGCTTAAAGCAGATGTAAAACCTGTTTCGATGCACATCTTATTATAGCAAATTATAGCAAAGCCTGTTAATATCACTATTAGCTAATTACATTAAAATTATTATCAGACAAGTATTAAAAATTTAAATTTTAATATATAAGATAACTGAAAATGGTTACAGTTGTAACCATGTGTGGTCCACAGTCATTTCTAGCCTTAATGTCACTTCTCAAAAATGACAAAGTGTAGGCTTTGTTTACTAGATTTTATCTGGTTTATGTTTGTAAAGTATTAAACATGTGTGTGTATGTCTGTGTTTGTGTGTAGCCCTTGGAGCAGCAGCAGGGTGTGGTCCCAGACCCTGATGCCGAGTATCGCCTGTTTGACAGAGTCATCAACGTCAGGGAGAGCTTCACCGTCCCGCTGGGACTCAGAGGAACTATTATCGGCATTAAAGGAGGTGAGGACACACACTCTCATACATTCATTTCTTCATATAGTTTAAAAATTCTACCAAAGCTTCAACAGTTTTCAAGGATTTAGTGCAGGTGCGTGATATAAAGAAGAAAACATAATTCAGTTAATACTGTGTCTGTGTTTGTGTCTTCAGCTGAGCGTGAGGCAGAGGTTCTCTATGAGGTGCTTTTTGATGAGGAGTTTGCTGGAGGTCTCAACATCAGGTAATTAATACTGTAGTAGACTAATCTGCTGTATGATTATTGCTGTTTCAGTAATTCTACAGTCAACAAAACTGTATATAATGCACAAGTGTATGTGCAAAGCAAAATATATGTCAGCTGTTGGCTAATTGGCTAATATTTCCAAGATAAACAGCTGCTCAGAATTGGTCAGACATGTGACTGTGATGCCGTGTGTCTGTCTGCGTCCTCAGGTGTACGTCGCTTCGTGGTTACCGCCTCCCTCCCTGCGCTCTCATTAACCTCTCCCACGGTGCCCGAGTGGATCACACCTCCCACAAACTCACCGCCATCGTCAAACCTCAGCCCGCCGCAGCCGGCAACTTCAACTCACAACGCCAGCTGGCCGGCCTCAACCACTCTCCACGTTCACCGTTCATACCCACACAAGTAAGATGCCACACAGCTACACTTACTCTTTTTTAACCCTCTGTTTGAAATGACCTTATATGCAAACCTCTCCTCTTTGTCTCTCTCTTCCACCTCCCCACCACATATCTGTAGCATAACAACAAACACAATGCAGTGAAAGCAGCAGCCCAAGGCAACAGGAACTCTCCCTCTAAGGGTCCCAACCAGAAACAACAGGCCAAGGTAAGCAGGGTCTTTGTATTGAGCCGTCCCTCTCACTTCTATTCCTTACAAATGTACACTGTATGTATTCCAATATGCAGAGCACGTGCATGAAATGACAGCTGGGGTGAAACAGCACTGCAGTACTCACAAATTATGCTTTAAATGTGCTTTCTATTTTCTGTCTGTCTCTTTCTCCTCTCCTTCCTTCCAGAGTAAAGAGGAGTACAGTAATGTGTGGCAGTCTCTGCAGAACTCAGGCCCTCCTCACAAACCTCCTGCTCACTGGCAAAATAATGTAAGTGTGTGTGTGTGTGTGTGTGTGTTTGGGTGTGTTTTTAATGAAGGAGGAAAGGGCCTAATATGGCTCTATACATTTTCAGATTCACTTTTCAGATATGTATTTAATGTAGTATTTGTTTGTGCTTTGCAGGCCTCAGTTGGTGGCATCAGACTGTTGAAGAAAAATGAAGACGCTAACTCCCTATTGCCCACACAGAACACAGCTAATAAGGTACACACATCCTTTTTTTTCTTTAATCTCCTTTTCTTTTTTTTTACCTCTTTGTGTTATTAGTGCTGTAGAGGGAGAGTACAAAGTTTTATGTTGGCAGTGGTCAGAATCACGTCTGGACATGTTAAATCGTTCCAAAGGTGCAATTTCTCATATCCACTCTGCTGTCTCTTCTCATATTTCTCTCACTTAGCCCACCACTGAGTTTGAGGACCTGATAGCCAGTCTCAAGATCTCCAAGGGAAGCCAGCAGACCCCACCTCCTGCTGCCCCTGCACAAGCACCCACCAGCCAATCAGATGGGCCGTTGTCCCCACAGTCTTTTGCCATGGTGAGTATCAAAGGCACCAATTGGTTTAAAAGTTGTTTTTTTTCCATTTCCCAAAATACATGGTAACCTATATCAGTTTGTCCTGCACGTTGTATATTACAGATAATTATCTGGTGAAGGATCATCATCCCCAAATATTAATATAAACTTTTTTTTGTCCTGAAGAACACACACGTATTTACAATCATATTATTTTTTTCAAGGATAATTGAACTGAGATTGTGTGTATTTGCTGTTGTAGAAGGGAACCCTGATGCTAAAGGAGATGCTGAAGATTGACGGCGCTGGAACAGGAAGTCCCTCCTCCCAGGAGATGGCTAACTCCGCCTCCTCTGGAGGCCAGCAGCAGAACAGGAGACGATCGTCCAAAAAACTAGGTAACTAACTGTTGATTACTACATTACAGGAAAATTGACTGATTCTGCAAACACATTAAGTAGCCAAAATGGCAAACTGTTTTAGAAAGTGCTGTCCAAAAAAAATTAAATGACTAAATGCACTGAGAAGACTAAAATTACTAGTGTCAAGAAAACAGTTGAATATACTTCTAGACTGACTCACTAACAGTGTTACAATTTCAACCATGTTTTTTTTCCTCTCTTTCACCTGCCTTCTTCTCCCTCCAGCGGCAAACATGAACGCCGCCCACGGAGACGCAGCTACACTAGCTTCTCCTGCGTCTGCCACCTCGGCCAACCACCCCAACACCATGCTGACCAGTAAGGTGTCAGAGCTGGCGTGTGTGTGCGTGGGGTTGGGCATGGCACCACCCGAGTTCAGCTACATACGGAACAGACAGGTAACACTGCGTACAGTGTGTTTGTCTCACATCTAATACGTCTTTGTAATACTTTGTGTCACGTTCTACTGCATGTTACACGCCTTTCTCAAATGCTGCAAATATGATCTTTCTCTTTCCAAACATTGTCCTCTGTGTGCGCAGGGTCTGGTGGTGTGTCAGGTGAAGCTGTCCAACGGGTTGATGGTTCACGGTCCACAGTGTCAGTCAGAAAATGATGCCAAGGAGAAAGCTGCCTTCTTTGCCTTACAAAGACTGGTACAACACACACACATTTGTGTTGATGTGTGCATGAGAGAGTGTGTGCGTTTAGTGGCAGTTATGGTTGGAAGGGTATAAATAAAAAATAATAAAATAAATCATTGCCACCAGATGACTACTAAGTTGTTCTTTGGTAGGAGCCCACAGTATGTGATGCTTTTATTTGAACCATTCAGTATCAAAAATGCAGAAAATAGACCATTTGAAAATGTTCAAACAGCACCCAATAAATCAAGGATTTGATTTATCTGTATTTTCATATCAGGAAATGATGTTTTCTGGAAATGTAATTTGCAAGTGATGAGTCATTCTTGTTAGTGTCTCATAAACCAGAACACGAACTCAGAATAGAATTTATTTATGCACTTATGGTACCCGACAAAAGCAGAATTTTTTTTTGTTTCCGACATGCTCAGTCAAGTTGGAAATGCAGAATTTTTCATATTTTTGTAACTGTCTTTTAATGAATTACTGCTACAAAGCCATCTGTCACTCAGTGAAAAAAAGTTCAAGACAAGAGAGTTTCCTTTTCAGTCTAAAAATGAGAAGACAAAGAAGGTTAAACAGGCTGATATCTGTATGTGATTGTTCTGGATTACATCAAGTCACCTTAATATCTGGTAAACTGAATACTTGTTTGTCCAAATAGTGCGATGTTTTAAATATACATCAAAATATCAGAAGTATTGTTGAATAGATCTCCAGTTAAACTTTTTCTGTCTGTGTCGTCTTGTTTATCTGTAGAACTCAGTGGGGTCAGGCTTCCCCCTCCCACCTCCTCTATACCCTGGAATGGGTCAGATACGACCTCCACCCATCGGAGCCATGGCCCCTGTCTTCAACCAATCAGGTCAGTCTCTGCCTGCCTTACAGTTCATGTTAGATGCATGTGTGATAGATGGCTATGACTGTTTTTTAAAGCGCTTATAATCAAAGATTTTATATTAATTAATGGATCACAGACTACAAATCTTTTTTCTTTCTGTCTTACATCATCTGTCTGTCCTCTGTACTCGTTTGTTTTTATGCCTCTACCCCGGCAACAGCTCTGGCTGGAGCCATTATGTTTTCAAGTTGTCCGCCCCATTCTCGTGACTCAAGGACGAACTGATTAGAATTTGGTGGTCAAAGGTCAAGGTCACTGTGACCTCCCAAAACACATTTTTGGCCATAACTCAAGAATTAATACGCTGATTATGACAAAGTTTCACACATATGTCTAATAGGATAAAATGATGAAGTGATGACATTTTTTTTCAGTAAGCAGTTTTCTCATCAGTCCACTCTTTTCTGCAGGTGGCTTGCTGTTGCCCCCTCAGGGTTACCCTGCTCCTCTATGGGGAATGGCTCTGCCTCCCCACCACCACCAGAACCAACCGTTCTACGGAGCGACAGGAACCTTCCCTGGTGCTGCTCGCCCCCAGCCTGCAACATCACTGCCCATCGGCTCACACAACCAGTTCATCCCATTACAGGTCAGTACACACACACACACACACACACAATTATTCATTCAGACTAAAGTCTGAATGAATAATTGTTGCTGCTTTGCCGGTGTTTTTTCTTCCTTTCTGTTGTTTTATTTTAAATCAGTCACAGTAACCAGGCTTTTCTTTATTCCTGGACATCGACAGGTGACAAAGAAGCGGGTCTCAGCCAACAAGAAGAACCAAGAAACTCGAGAGTTCTACAGTGCCGCCCATACCGTCGCCAGGAACCAATCACAGAAAGCCCAAAACCAGCCCTCTGGCCATTCAGACCAGCCGCACCAACACGCCGCCAACAGCGACCCCTCTTTGTCCAGTCCCACTCCAGCAGATGCCGTGCCCATGACCCCTCCTCGGCAAAACCCCCCAGCGACAGGCCACACCCCCGGCTCCGCCTCCAAGAGGAAGCACAGGAAGTTGGCTGTCAACTTTGAGGCAACTAAAGTCTCTGAGTGATGCGCTGCTGTGTGTGTGTGTGTGTGTGTGTGTGTGTGTGTGTGTGTGTGTGTGTGTGAGAGAGAGCGAGAGCGAGATAGGCACTGCTGTATTAAGGCCTGACTCAGCATCTCTGATCAAAACCTCGTCATTGTGAAACTTTTTCACGCAACATTTCAGTGTCGACAGCAGCTTCAGTCAGGCTGAGGGCACAGAGCAACATTGGATGTTTTTTTTTTTTTTTTTTTTTTTTTTACTGATAGTTACATTTTTTTCCACTTTCATTTAGAGTTATTCCAGTTTAACCATCTTGTGGCTGTAGTTTCTTTAAATCCAAAAGTACCTTTTAAGGTGTACTTTCTCATCAAACTCATGCTGCTAAGTTTGCTACATTCTGGTAAAGTGCAACACTGCCGTAAAAGTGTAAACATTTTCATGAGGAAGGAAGGAAACATACTTTTCAATACAACTTGGTCTGTATATGGTTTGCTCTGGCTATTAGTTCTAACAGCTATGTAGACACTGCAAGTAATTACTAAGATTGCAGGGGAACATTGAGGAAAAAATAGCTCCAACAGGGCAACGAACAGGAGTGTCAGCTGATTCGACACGTTGTAAACAAACCTCAAGGTCAGTCGGATGTATTTGTACTTTCTGCTTCACTTTGTCGACTTGTCTTAGTTGCGGTTTTGGGCTGTTTAAGATGACTGATGTGGAGCTCAAAGACAGCCTGCAGCAAAATTTTAACAATATTTTACGTGTAGGACAAATTCTCATATCTACAAACCAACCAATCAGAATACAACATGAAATGACGTGGAATACACTGGCAGGCAAAACAATTCGAAAGCGCAATTCATGAGTAAAGTGAAGGGGAAGAAGCTCTATGATCCACCACGCATTAATTGCACACAGCCTCAAATTGGCACGGTACTCTGACACTGACAGTGTGACGTGCAATAAACCTTCGTGATTGTTGTCGCACAGTCTAAAGGCGTCTGAAGTGTGCTGCGTATTGAAGATCTAATGAAGCGAAACACTGCCTTAAAAGTGCATCGTCTTAATGAAATATGCATTTTAGTGAAAATTCTATTGAGAAACAATAACTGCTCACCAGTGCCAGCATGTTGAAAACATAAGGGTGGATTTTTACTACAACAACCCTAACTTCAGTACAAAAACCTCTAAAATCTGAGTCCTATGTACAGTATTTCACATTAGGCAGTTTGTGTATTAATACAGGCTATAAAATTAGCAATGAATGTGGTCAGTGCTATCAGATATTTTTAGTCTTTACAGCCCCCCATGTCAGTCTCAGCTCTGCCTCTACACCTCTTTCAAATATTGCTTTCTGTATCTACAGCTGAGGGACATCAGAGTTTTCACATTGACTGTAGGTGCTTACATCATGGCAACATACACTGAGAACAGAGATACTGGTAAGTGCTCATTGTTTAGCTCCTGGTCACTGTGTAAATAGTTGTTGACGTTTGGTAAAAGCTCTGATTGAATCTGGATCTTTGGTCTCAGGAACATGCAGCCATGATAGAAGCCCTCATCACACATTAGTCTCAGATTTGCTCTGCAGTGGCAACTTCTGCCTGCTTTCCTCTGAATGCTCACAGACATACTTTGTTATTTACATGCACGTATTTTAGAAGAGTGGTTTGCATGCATTGGGGGGGAGGGGGGTATTGGTGTATTAATAATGCTTAAAATTGGCTTTCTATCATGGTTTCACTGATCAGAGCATGAAGCATTACAGCTGTTCCAATCAACATGCATCAGCTTTGTCAGGTTTGGATCAGCAGTGTTGATGTGTCCAACAGTAATTAACTGTTGTAATGTTTTGTGATTGTTTTTCCCCATCAAGTAGACGTTTCACAGCCTTTTATTTCCTTCAATGACTTTTGACACCTGGCTGCATTTTTATACTTTTTTATGGTTTGTTGACGGCACCCCCAAAGTAAAAGGTTTTGGAGTTAATCTCAACACACTTGTGATTATATTTCCACTGCAGAGCTGCTTTACACCAGCACGTTACCCAGAGTCAGATTCCATCTGCAGTAACTAACGATACAATCGCCTTTGATTTGTCCTTTTTATTTTTATAAACTGGACCTTGTGAAGGAGTCCTTTAATTTTTAATGTTGCTAAATGTCTAGAATCTGTCCGAATCTGTGTTGAGTTTTGTTGGAGTCCAGAAACACTTTCCTACACTGCCAGATTCAGAATTTCCAAAAGCATCTTGATTATCTGCCGGTACATGAGGCTGAATTTACACAGGTGCAGAAAATTCAAATTTTGCCCTTTTATTGTCTGTTCTCCTCTGTAGTTTTTCCATTCATGTAGATTTTTAGGCTACACAGATTCAAAACATTTTTCTTGTAAATATATTGAAGCTCACTTGACCTCTTCAGTAGAATTTTGAAAATGAAAACCGGCAATTTCAATTTTATTATATTTCTGATTAGTGGCCGATGTCACAATATAGCTTTGTCTGTGTGTCGACAGTTTTAATTTAATGTGACAGTTGTGTGTATCTGTATCATGTTGTTATGGTGGTCCTCAGAGGTGTGTGTGTGTGTGTGTGTGAGCTGGGATCAGACATCCACACAGTGAAATGAATCAGTTGCAGTCACTTACAGAGGTGACGTGTTGTCCCATAAAGGGCAAAAATAGTTCATTTTTGTATCTGTGTAAATGCAGCCAAAGAGCATCATATGTTTAATGCAAAACAAGTCTGTCAATGATGATTAACTTTATGGCATGAATGCATTCAAAACAATTAACATTTGCTTAAAGTGTTCACTAAATTAAACACATTAAGTCTCTGATGCTTTTGGGAAGGTTCCAGCAGGTCTTGGTTGGTGGTTTTCTAAAGCTGTGCGGCTATTTTAAATCCTGACCTTTATTATTACACGCCTGGACCTATTTACCCAAGCACACATGCATACAAAATCTGTCCATTTTAAAGATTTCTTTTCCTTTACAAGCTATGGATTTTATCAGTACCCTTTTTATAGACGGTCTTGGGGTCTTTTCTAAGCAAGCAGAATAATATTGTTTCAATAATGTTTGTGGTGAAGCTACAGTGATGGAAGCAGCTGTAGCGACAAGTAAAGTATATTTACTTTGTCCTTGTTTTGAGGGACACCAGCCTACCGTATGTTTTCAATGTTTTTGTCTTTTTTTTTTAAGGCTGATATCCTCATGCCAAACCCTGGGACTGAAGTCTATAAGGCTCTGGTGCAATAAGGGGAGGTTTAAAAAAAAAAAAAAAAAAATGTGGAAATTGAAGCACACCTGTTGTATATCTGTTGTTTTGTTTTTGTTTTTTTTGGTTTGTTTTTTTGCATATTAAAAGAAGTAGAGAATTCTCAACATGAAGAGATATTGACTTGCTGTTTTGATTCAGGAATGTGCTGTACATATCCATTGATTAAAGTGACTTTTTTTGTTACAACATGCCTGCTTTTTTCTGACGTGAGGAAATAACATTTTTTCTGATTTTTCTCTTTTAATCTAAGTGGTTTTTTTTAAGCCAAGAGCTGCCATTAAAAACAAAATAAGAACATTACTCAAATGCTCACATGTACATAGAAGGTTATTGGTTGCTGAAATAATTTCTCTTCATTCTGGGCATGAAGTGATTCCTTCTTTACATGAATCCACTGTCCTCTTTGGGTTAAAAAATGCATGAATTTATTGCAGTGTGGACTGGAGGGATTAGAACGACCAATAACTGTCAATGCACATATGGCATGTGAGTATTGTTAAGATTATTAAAACAGACTTAAAATAATCTTAACCTATACTTAAATTATTCATCAAAAATGAGACAAGAGCACTGATACTGCACCTCTCCTTTGCATAACCTTCCTATAACCTCAGCTACCAATGCTACAGCCTGAAATATTAAAGCCCTGGTGATACATGGTTTGTTTATGCTCAGGTGCACCCAGTGGTGGACTCGGGCTGTCTCAGGGGCAGCCCGAGCTCCAAGTTGGTTTATGATCCTAGAAAATCAGATCTCATGCTACAAAAACATCTGATTTGATGACAAGACTTTATAGTGCAGCAAACTTTGCTGAAACTGTCTCTTACAGTGAACACTGTAGCTGTTGGCAAGATTTCACTCTCTAATTTTAAAACACAAATAACACATACAGGTTTCTATCAGGTGGACATACAATGAAACTAAAGGAGGCAGCACTTTACAAAAACAAAATAAGACATTTATTCAGTGAGCACCAGTCAGTCAGTACAAATGTTCTTTTTCCTCAGAAGCTCAAGTTTTGTTTGAACAGAAACATCATAATCAGACATCAGGAAAACTAACACTTCAAACATGTTGTGTCTATCATCTTTACAGGCACAACACTGGAACTACATCTCAATCAATACTTGGTGGGAGAAAATCTTCAGTCATTTAGTGCGCATCATACAAAACCTACCTCTACAGAGTAAAAAACAAACATTTGGACAATAACAACACATATATGTACACATGTTCCAACTTCATCAAAATCTGAAAGTGAACTCACTAGATCTTCCAACTATGTCCCGCTACAGTATAAATTAATGAAAATCACACATTGATTTCAACTCTAATACTAACGCTAAAGCACAGATGTTAATGTTGAGATCACTTATTGCAAGCAGCAGGACTTCAGTTCAGCAGAAAAAAATATTTTGCTATAAAATCCTGAAAAAGAGTTGAATTGTACGGACAATTTGATAAATGAAACACAATGTAAACAAACCTGGTTGTGAGTCTACACGTTTTCAGCAGGGGGCGCCATTCTGCAATTAACAATTGAGACTTCAGTATTATCCTATAAGTACTCCTACATTTGATCTCTTCAATATCTGTAGATTCAACCATTTGAAAGAAGGAAATCATGACATGTTTTTGGGAAGATCAAGCCAGTGGGGAGGAGGATGTCTGTAGGAAGTCACGTACATGCAGTGTATTTACATTTGAAAGATTCCAGTAAGAACTGGACGCTGATGTCTAACAGAGGATAACAGTCACTTAAAATAGTCTGATAGATGAAATACCTCATTATATGTGTATACAGTAACAGTAGGTTTTCTAAATGGTTCACATTGTGCTCATACTTAAAGGATGGGTTTGGTGATATTCTGCATTTTTTTATTGTTGATGAATCCCATGAAAAGACCAAAACAATAAACAGATCCTACTAACATGTACTGTGTGTATATCAAAGCCTGATTTATCTTATTCTTCTGTGCTGTAGAGCTCCATTGTTGTCCAAAAACTATTAAAAACACATCAATGAGTCACACTGTTGCACTGTCTGTGCAATGTCAATGTCAAAACACACACTGTAATTTATTTTGACTCAATCCCACACACACCGCGCCGCTGCCAGAAATACTCACTAGAGCACCAAATGTGTATTAATCCGCTGCTGAAAATAATCCCAAACAAATGCACAATTTCCTCCTGTGTGAGTGACATTTGCTAAAACTACAGTGCCCAGCAGTTTTAGGGAATAACTCAGCTTTTTAAAAAAAAAAAAAGTATATATTTGTGACTCATTTAAAAAGATTAGCATCTTTATTAGCAATCAATTGGCTTGGGGCTGAGTTGGAAAGTCTTTAGAGACAGATGGTTTTAGTCTTCTCAGGGGATTTGATGACAATAACAAAAATGCTGAATATTGCAGCCTTATCCTTTAAAGAGAAATTATAATTCATACCTGATTATTTTATTTCTTTCATAACCTGAAATCTGAGTCACATTGTACAGTGTAAATGTTCCTTCTCTTTTTAAGAAACAGCTTGGGTCTAAACTACAACACTGTCATGGCATGTTAAATTTTGTACATGGAGCATGTTTACCTTTATTCCCGTTTCCATAAAAAAGAGATGAATCAGTTCTAGTAATGTGATTCATTGGTTTGCCTTCATTTCCGTACAGTATGAAACAAATGTTTTTGTCAAAATGATATTATTGTTGTGAGGTGATGTATTTTGAAATGACATAAAGTCCATTACCATCCAACAGTAACAACACTGACAAAAAATATTACCTACATTTTTATACTGTAGGGAGATGGATGGAAACCAATGGCTGCCTGGAACTGCTGGGAAAAACACACCCAAACATATAAAAGTATGATGTGCATTTGAAAATGGTCAACAGAAATATAAAGTATATGTTCATGTTACTCACTTCTATTCAGATCAGTTTGTGTCAGTGTGTGTCATCTCAAAACAACAAATAGTGTAACCTGTCCTGTGTGATAACAAGCTGTAAACTATAAGATGCACTGTTACACGTGTACTGAATATAGATGATTGAAATCTAAACTTGGACAGATGCGTGGCAACATTATGGGTTCAGGTGTAAAATAAAGATTAAGTGTGTCTTGCGTGTGTGTTATATTTGTGTAGGCGCCTGCTTCTGCATGTTAACATGTGAGTTTATCTGCATGTTTGCATGTGTGAACAAAAGTGCCCTTTGTCTGTGTTTCTATGCAAACTGTGATGATGATCATAATGTGTGTATGTGCCTGCGTGTGTTCCCATTCATGTGCACTGTGTCACATTCTGCTCGGCACTGTCAGCCTGCCTGCATGTGTGTTTATGTCTGTGTGTGTGTGTGTGTGTGTGTGTGCTTCCTCTGTCTCCTCAGGTCCTCTTTTGATGTGTGTTCCCGACGTATGTGTTCTCTATACACAGCACTATGTAGTGGTTGGAGCAGGAGCGGGTGTGTTGTCCTAACAGGCGTCCTGTCTGCAGCAGCGCAGCCTGGCCCGTCACTGCCATGTCACCCGTCCTCCACGCCTCGCAGTAGTTAGTCGTCAGACGGATTCCTACGGTACTGGAGCCGTGCCATACCAGCTTCTCTGGCCTGGGAGGGAGGAAAGACACACACACACACACACACAAGCAGAGTCAATGAGAGATACTGAAAAGTGAGTGGAGGTTGCCAGATCCTTGAATATTCTCTCTTGCCTGCCATAGACAGTGTGTTCATCATAGAATGTTTTCGTATCTGATTGCGGGCTGTCAAGAGAGGTCACACACCTATAAGCTAAAAATGTGATTGCTGCAGCAGTGGACTGTGCTGCAGGAAGCTGTTAAATCCTTTTTTGTGGAGTTTCAGTCAACACTATCAGACCTGTAGCAAACACTGTTACCACTGCTAGCTAACTAGGAAGTTCATAAAGGGCAATTAATCATTTTTTCATTGGTAAATCCAATTAATGAATTATATTAATAGGAATTATAGTTATATACTGCTGGGAAGTACTGAAAAATTTTGATAAAAATCTATATAATTTTAGACCATATTGTACCTACTAGTTTCTCGTTATACTTTCATACTTTGGCTGCTATGCTGGTGAAACAGGTATGACTTTAAATTCTATGCAGTATTAAAAAAACCTACATTTCCCTCCACGCAAATACTTTTTGGTACTACACGCACACAAACACACACTCACCATGCCGATTCAGTCATCACGTTGCGTCCATCGAAGGAGTAGATAGGTGTGGACGGGTTAAACATGCCTCCATTCCCGGAGAAGATGGACATCCAGCTACTGAACAACACCTCACCCTGAGAGGAGAGGAGAGATGAATGAAACAGGACAGAATTAACTCAAAAGAACATGTCAACAGTAAACACATCACTCATCAGGATTTCCAGGTAGCTCCTCACCCTGAGATTAACCACGGGCATGTCATTGCGGTCTGATTTCCTCACGATGGTCGCCAGGTCCTGGAGGTGTGAGGACAGGAAGGCCCTGTAGGTGGTTGTTAGGCCCATGGCGCGAGCCTGCTGGTAGCACTGGAAGTCTGCCCCACGGATGCCTCGCATATCTCCTTTTAGCGGGCTGTTCAGAGCTACGATATGGAGCTACAAAAGAGAAAGAACACAGAGATGACTTGGGCAAAGTAGCTTTGGTTAACTGGGTCTGGTACAGAGTTTCTGATTTATGTATGTGTACATGTGTTTATTACACTCACCCCAGGAACAGCGTTGAAGGTCTGTGGCAGCACATTATAGCTGGGCTGATATCCTCTGCTGCCCTCCTGTAGCTCCTGTGCAACAAAGTCATCAATTAGTGTGTTACTTCAGTGGAGGGATTTTAAATCTTACATGTTTAAACGCATTTCCAAAGATCTGGTCTTATCAGATTTAATATTACGTGTCAATCTCTGTTTCCTGCTGTGGCCCTACTGTGTGCGCATGTACGTGTTTATGTGTGTGTGTGTGTGTGTGTGTGTGTGTGTGTGTGTGAACCTGGCTGTGGCTCCTGTACGGTCTGCTCCATTCTCCGGGTCTGCTGAGGGACTGAGATGCTGCTGAGGATGACGGTTCATGATGGATCAACTCTCCAAGCTGAAAGAAACACATACACATAATCACACGTCCATAACACACAATCTGATGTAAGTCTGTGTGTCAAACCAAACATAGACATGCAATACACACCTGAATCTTGCGCCAGCCATTCTGTGTTCTGATGTACAGCTCTCCTCCACCCTCAGACACGTATGCCAAGGTTCCCTCTGCAGCACGATGAGTCTCTCTGTTCAGAGCGTGGCTCGTCTTATAGGTGGTCACCTGAACACACACCACAGCATCAGTGTGTGTGCCTTACTGACACTTTGAGTCAATAGTAACTATATACATTTCTTTCCAGTAGATTTACATGAAATCAGGAAAGGTCTTGTAATGAGTATCTTACCGGGTTGGCATACCCTGGAGATCCTGGGGGGCCAGGAGGACCAGCAGGGCCGGGTATACTGACAACTGATGACATCACATAAAACACAACAACACCAGTCAACTACATCTGTATTAAGAGTTTAGACTACAACATTTCTTTAAAGAAGCTGAGGGAAATGATTTCTCAATGTCTCTCTCTTGTTCTCTCTCACACATACCTGATCCATATGCAGGTGCAGGTCCTGGGGGTCCAGCAGGGCCGGGTGGCCCTCGGGGACCAGGGCGTCCGAACCCAGAGGCTCCAGGCTCACCAGGAGAACCACTAGGACCTGGAGGACCCATGACAGACTCACCTTTTGGACCCTACAGGAACACATACAGTAATTAATTCCCCACTACATCATTTAAGCGGAACATTTTATTCTCTGGTATAAAGATATTCAACAACATTAGCAGAGCTGGGGATCTGCTGCAACATTAATGCCTTCCTCTCGCTCTTACAATTAATTATTTCAAATATTGAGTAATTATGTCTCAAAAACTCCAAATCCAGGACTGAGATTAGAAAAGTATTGACAGGATGTAGTTTATGAAAATCAGAACTCACCACAAGTCCTGATCTCCCTGGCAGTCCTGGAGGACCAGGAAGGCCTGAGTCACCCCTTTCTCCCTTCTGACCTTTGTATCCCTGATCCCCTTTAGCACCCTGAGAGATCCACAAAGAGACAAACATTCAGATGATCAACCACAGTTCCAAGTAAGAGATGTTTAGAAATGTCAAGATGCTTATTTTATTGTCAATACTGAGTAACCTATTGGATATTTTTTCGCTCAAACTATATACTGTACCCTTTTGTCTGTGACACAGCCTGTCCTATTAGGAGTTAGCAAGTAAAGGAGACTTAAATAAAGTCATACAGTGTGTACAGTAGTGAAACAGCACCATGAATTATCTAAAAAAGCTCCGTAAGTGATCAAAAGAACAGGCTTCCAAAGTAACCAAAGTAGTGACCAAAATCAAAAATGGAGATATTTAAAGCAGCATTAACAGAGTTTGGGCCACTTGGTGGCAGCAGAACAAGCTGTAAACACAACATTGATATATTATGAAATATGAAATATTAGCAAACAGGTGACTATTTACACATCCAGTAGACACTGAGTAACATTAGCATTCAATAGGAGTTGTGTTTTTGAATACTGCTGCGGATGGAAACAAGGTTAATGATACGGAACCCCAAATTTGTCCTGATGGCTGTGCCATCGGTGTGTGAGTGTGTGTGTGAATGGGTGACGTGTTTTAAAGAGCTTTAAGTGGTCGATAAGACTAGAAAGGTGCTATATAAATGCAGCCCATTTACTATTTAACGGGAGTGTTGAGAGTGAACCAAAACATTGAGCTGAAAGATGCTTTAAAAAACGCTGTGTAGAGCTGAAGTGAACTGCTGGGTGATTGTTCAGTGTGATGGTTTGTTACTATAAATGAGTCACTTCACTGAACACAAAGTAACTTGATCCAATGTCGGTATAAAAATATTATATTTAGTGCACCTTGCTGTTTTTATCAACAGATTATCCAGGAGCAAGGTATTTATTTTCAGATGCTGCTGGTCTGTGTTTTAAACTGAACTGATAGCCTTACAATTGCTCTGTTCTCAGACCCTGTTTGCATGAGATGTACCGTGTGTGATAAATATGTACTCACCACAGATCCATCTGGAAACCCGTGCGCTAAGAAGAAAGACAAAAACAACATACATGACAGAAGTTTCTGTTGTCATTTACCATCATACAATGAGTTTTTAGGCAAATCAGTTGGGGACCTTGGTGCTAGGTGAGACAGTCAGCCAATGGCAGCTAATTGGATATTTTTGTTGTTGAGGTCTTACCAGGTGTGCCTGGCTCTCCAGGTATTCCCATATCTCCTTTGTCTCCTTTAGTGCCAACTGAATCTCCCCCAGTTACTGCTGACTCCTACACACACACACACACACATACACACACACACCCATTAACTTAGCACATATACCACCACAATTGTGACCACATGGACACGCATGCGCACAAACTGAAGTCCTTCACAAACAGTCAACATACAGTACATATACAGACTGTTGAGCACAAAAGTTGAACATAATTGTTAAAGTCAAACATTGGCAAAAAAATGGTAAAATTTGGTTTATCATAAAAAAGACAGATGGCGTTAAAACATGGCTGTCAGCACTGCAAAAAAGCTGTTAAATACAAGGGATGCATGCTATAGACAGCAGCACATACAACCCTCTCTCCACTGTAACACTTAAAATAAGAAAAAGTTAAGAATTAGGGTTAAAGCAGGTACATTTTACAACACAGATCTGTATTAATGGAATGATAGTGAGCTTCAACTGTTCTAGCTTTTGTCCTGGTACAATGTGTTTTACAGTGAGTTACCCACAAACCTTGAGTTAAGCTATTAAGCTAAGCTATTGCTTCACATAGATTTCTGTCCATAAAATACTGCCGATAGCTCGAAAGAAAATAAAAATTTAAAGGGTGCAAAATATAACTTTTTTTGAGTGTGAGATTGTGTGTATGTATTTGTCTCTGTGCATATACTGTACAGCAGTGGATGTCAAACTTTTTCACATCAAGGACCCCTAAACTGACACAGCTTGTCCGAGGGTCCCCCATCTGATAAGATTTTTGCTTTTAGATGTTTTATTACAGAAAGTGTATGAAACCATGACCACAATAGTCATACATTCTGTCATTGTGTTACTTATGGATGGAATTATAGTGAAAATAAATTCAGTAAGGTGGTCCCTTTGAGAACCACTGCTGTACAGTATGTGCTGTATATGTTATATATATGGGAAATATTCTATATGTGTATTTGGTATTTTATTTTGTCCCTTGTTCTTTTTATGCCTGCCCTTCGTAAAGCACTTTGTAATTGCTGTTTTTGATAAGTGCTATATAAATGAACTTTAGTATTATTATTATAAACTGGATGCAATATTCTGTCTAAAAACAAAGACCATAGATGGCTCTCCACACTCTTATTAAATCAACATTAACAACACCAGACATCAGGAGAAGATCATTCATTTTCCAAATCTATAAATCTATAGCATTTACAAGAAAAAGACAATATAATATGATGATGATAGTGTCTGCTAAAGATTATGGATTACAGACACACATTATCCAGGAGAGACACATGTAGTAAAATTCCCCAATACACTCCATACAGTAAGGAGAAAGTTTAGAGATTCTAATTCAGATACATTTAAGGAGGAGGCCGTCACCACATCCAAAGTCTAAGAAGTGAAATTAGAATAAATAGGAGCCAAATTCCAGTCAGAATTCTTCCACAGTATGTCTTACAAACTGTGGTTAATCTATAATCCCTTTTTAGTGTCTTTTAGTTGATTGGAATTCAGCCCTGCAGAAACTGTGGCATCACCAGAGGCTACAGGAGACACTGCAGTTTGAATAAGAGATCCCACACACCCAACACCACAAAAGAAGTGACTTTACATTTACAGGAACCTCATCTATCTACTGAATGAAATGCAGGCCAGAGTTGAATTTACCTCCCTTTCAATGCAATCAGTAAAGGAAGGAGATTTTCTTTAGAATAAAATAACTGAATTGTTATTACCAACATTTTCAGAAATATTTGAGAATAGATTTTGTGTAGTTCCCTTTTTTATTTGTTTAAATTGAAAAGTGATTTGGCACCAACTCTGATGTACATACAGTAGAGGGATGAGTATTAACAGTGTCCATCACTTTTCCTTCTCCCTGTTTACCTAGCTTCCTCTTCCCTGAGATGATGAGGAGGGTAAGGACAGGCGAGGCAAGCAGGATTCAGACTCAGACCCCCTTTAACACCTGGCATTAACATTTGTCCCGAGTGATCAGACTGAATATGCAAATAAAATCTGGGTGTAAATGCACCCAAGAACACTGAACTTATATATACAGTATATAACAATATAACAACAAGAAACTACATTTTGCATGTAGAGCAAACAATCAAACCAAAACAAATGATAACACCTGGTGAAAGAAGGTCATAAACACAGACATGTAGTCTTTTTAAAGAGAGGAGGAGGCCAGGAGACGAAAGAGCTGGGAGAAGAAGAGGAGGAAAACAGGGGGAGGTAGGGGAGGTGCTGTTTGTAGCCCAGAACAGAGAGCTGCCATGCTGCTACACCCACACACCAACAGAACCACCGGATGGTTCCATTTCAAGCCGAAACAGCCCAATCAGATGGTCCGACTCAAACTTACTCGTCCCTTTTTGCAGTGCGGTCTGGGGCGCACCGGAAACACTGTCTTTAAGATTCAAAGAAGAGCAGCGTCATCAGACTGAATGATTAAAATCAATGAACGATCACTTGGAATGAGCTTTACAGACATGGATAAAAAACAACATTCAATGATAGTGGCAATCCTTACACTGAAACTTAACTTCAATTCTATTATCCACTGGGGAGGGGGGGCAGTCTGCCACAGTTGATACTACCACTAGGAGCTGCCAAAGTCAGAAATGTTCTAATTATAGACATAGGAGCTTTAAATATCTATAACTGATGCTCAGTGATGTGAAAGCCATAAATGCCAAACCTGTTTTAGTATTGCAGGTCATAAATGAAAAGTTCTCTGGAAATGCATTTTCATGGACTTGTCCATGAGCTTTGTTGTGTGAACTCACACTGCACGTTTTAATCGGCCTTTCTGCACAGGGACTTTTATGTTCACACTGCACAGATCAATTGACCGGCCACGATGTGGTGCTGACACAGAACGCCAGCATTGAACCCCCAGTTGATTTTCTTCAGTGACAATTCCAGTAAAGTTTATTAAAACAAGATGAATGTTGACAAAAAGACAGAAAGGCAACATTTATTTGTGCGATTCTACTATATATGGACAATATGAAAGTTTAAAATGCATCTTTTGACAGAAGCCATATGGGAAATCTGACTGTGGAACTGCTCAAACTGCAGACAGCCGACCAACATTTCTGAACTGCAGAAATAAAGTTGATCTTCCGACAGCCAGATTGTTGATCATCCAGGCAATTAATCAGGTGTTGCAACCTCAAACGTCACATGACACTGCAACCAATCTGGCAGAATTTGGGTCAGATTCTAAAATGTGTCAGTTCGACCAGTTTGTGAAATTGGGTTCAATCCGTACAGTGTCTGCCTGTTTAACTTATCTCTGTAAAATGAGACATTGAAGTGTTGCAAAGTATTGACTATTTATCATCATCTTCATCCCTGTCCACCAACTGAAAATGAAAAATCAGAGAAATCTGCCAGAAAGCCACAGATTAATACTTACTCCATTCAGTCCAAGAATTCTTCCTGGAAGTCCAGGTGCACCTGGTGGACCTGGCGGACCTGGAGGTCCCTGAGAATGAGAGAGACAGACTCACACAGAGAATGTACAGTATAAAGCCCATTAAAGGCACAGGCCCAGTGTATACAATGCTCCATCTCAATTAAGACAGAGTATAGTACATAGAATATATATACTTATAATATACTTACATACATGTGTTTATACAGTTTCAGAGTGATGGGAAGGGACACATAAGCTAACTGAACTTTTTTTTATATATATACCTGTGATTTACATAGTCAAATACATTCATATAATACATATTGATTGTGGCCTAAACAACAAAAAACTGCTTTTTGCTTTCCAGTTTTGCCTGGTTCCTCTTACCGACAGGCCAACAGAATCTCCTCTGTCCCCTTTCCTCCCAGGCACACCAGGTCGTCCCTGCCGAAAGAAAATGAAAAACATCAGTATTTGTACTTGTTTGAATGGCCAAGCCAACAAGCTACCCACATCCTTAATTAGAGAAGTGTCCCCAGGGACAAGTTACTTTAAAAGATATTAGTAAATGAATATATAGATAAAATTAGATAAATATTTATTTTTCTGGGCACTGACAAATAAAATCATATACCAGTTCCTCAATACACTCTCACTGAGGAACTGGTGTTCATTTTTCTGACAAACACACAACAAATAGATGGTACTCACCGGGCGACCAGGGAAGCCATATTCTCCTTTTTGTCCAGAAGGTCCTATTGGGCCCTGAAATAAACAAACACACATTGATGTCCTGTACATATCAATACAATGTATTTTTTCAAGTATTTGATAACAAAAATTGAATAGATTTTTGTATAGCTTTTCCTAACAAAGGAATACATTTTCAGATTATATCAAATTTGTAGATATTAATGTTCTATTTATTATGAACTCACCATACGTCCAGCAGGTCCAGGGAACCCACGGTCACCCTGTAAAAATACCACACAGAGCAAAATGTAAGATGTGAATATAACAGAATGTGGCATGTGGAGATTCACATTAACAACAGTACTGAATATGTTTTCTGTGACTGTGAGTTATAAATTCTTCCTTCAACAGAATTACAGAGGGATTATTATAATTTTCACTTTATTCTTGATTTGGTCACTGTCAGTCTCTTAAAAATACTGAGCTTCATTGTATTCAATGAGGCTACAGACCTACAGTTACAGTAAGTTACATCTGTAGTACTGTGTCAGTAATCACTGGGTTTCAGTAGTCACGTTATATTAATGACTCCAACTACTGCAGTACGACTAAGCATCAGTTAGTGGGTAAGGTAAGGAGAGTCACATAGGGGTGAAGGGTCACTTGTCTGATACCTTGATGCCTTTGGGCCCCTGAGGGCCTCTCGGTGCTGATAAGAGGGATCCATCAGCAGCAATGGTCACCCCTGGCTCTCCCTTCTCTCCCTGTCAGCACAAAGAAATGGAAATTAAACATCTGCAACTTGAATGTTTTTAACTCTGATTAGTAACATACTCTACAGTCTAAAGTTTATAGATTTAACATTTTGTGTTCATTGTGTTCATTCACTATTACATGTCAGGGCTGTCAAATAAAATGTTTATAGAGGTTACATGATATTAATACATTCTAATGCACACTCTGCTGTGCAGCTCTGTCTTCTCACCTTAAGTCCTGCTGGCCCCTGGATACCTGAAGGGCCCATGTCTCCCTTAGGTCCTCTGGGGCCCTGGGGAGGGAAGAAAGGATAGTAAGGCAGAGTTGGAAGTTTTAGTTTTAGCAAATGATAGTAATTCAAAAGGAAGGCCATGGGTCTTTGTAAATTTCTTTCTTTCATAGGTCCCGGATTCACTGAGGATTCTAAAAACATTCTGTTGAAGTAACATACAATGAAAATCCACTGCCTGTGACTGCTATACTTTACCTTCCCTGTTTAGCCCAATGACAGCAAAAGCAAAATTGAAAAAAAAAAAGTTACATTGCTTTCAAATAATCGTTACATCTTTGTTCATAACATGCATACTCATGTACATATTTATGTCAACAGGTGATACACATGCTCAGCATTAGGTGGTATTGCAAAATGCTCTTACAGGAAATCCAGCTCTGCCAGGCAAGCCTTCGGGGCCCTGCAACACGCAGACAAACGCACACATTCATACACACACATGTATGGGAATACAATCGCACATATAAAAACAAAAGCAGCGGGGCTGGGTTAATGATCTTTTCTGACAATGATAATGCCACAGATGTGAGTAGTGATAAAACATTCATCACCTTCCTTCTATCCTTGTTACTTGCTGCCAAATTGCCTGCTTGCATTTTGCAAGTTGCTTGTTAAAAAACATTTTAACTAATTAATAGCTCACTACTACGCACCATGGGTCCTGGTGGTCCCCTGATCCCTGTGAAGTTGAAGATACCATCTGTAACATTGAGGAGCAGCTGGAGATAGAACATACAATGTTAAGAGTGAATTTGGATACTTTTAGCATATTTTTTATATTTAGAATTTTGTCAAATTGGAAATGGGTGTGGCACGTCAGAACAACAATAAAATCAGAGCTATGGTATTTAAATCTGGTTTAATATATAAAAGAAATAGCCTGTAAATTTGAAGAATGCCTCAGACTAAATTAAATTATTAAATGTCATACATCTTGTAGATTAATGGTGGGTCCAGGAGGTCCAGGAAGTCCAGGTGGTCCTGGGATACTGAGTCCATCAACACCAGGATCACCCTGCAGGACACAAAATAATCAATATTAATCATTTATCAAAATAAAATTAGAGGGTTTGAAATAAAGAGTTTGAACAGCAAGATACAATGAAGACAAGGTGTTATTAGGGCAGTTAACATTATCAAAATGTATCAAAATTATACTTTGTTCAGCAAACCTACCTTAGCTCCTTGATTGCCTTTTTCTCCTTTGACTCCCTGTTCACAGAGAAAAATAGAAATAAATACATTACATACATTAATACATTGGTAAAGGGTGATTTGAATAAAGAAAGTTATTAGTTAGTATCACACTCAGCGTGAAACAGGACAATTCTTACTGAACAGTTTAGTGTAAAGCCAGATTAATGCTGTAGCCTATATTTGTTCAGATGAACCATGCAAAAATGTACTTATTTAAACATTCCTCATTAAAAAACAAACAAATGAATGATTCACTGGGATACTGGTTTACATTTAGTTTATTTTTATATTACTTGGTGCAAACTAGCTACTAGCTACTAAACTAGCCTCTGGGGATTACCAAACTAGCTAATTTAGCTAATAGCTAACTATTAGCACCCTTGCTAAATTCAAGAAGTTGTAGGTGACTATTATCTGAAGTAACACTTCAGCACATACAGTAAGTGATAACTTATTAATATTTGGTGGATGCCAGCTGTTTACCTCTAGTTTTTGTGCTAAGCTCGTTAGCTTGTTAACCACACCCTGGACATCTCAATACAGTAATGTTACCAGTCAAACGTTTGGACACACATTCTCATTCAAGAGAAGTGGAGCTTTTGACTGGTACTGTAACTATAGATGTAAATATCTATCTAACTTCTGGTAGGACAGCAAACAACCTTATTCCCAAAATATCAGAGTAACGTCAGAGCATTATTGGGAATAGTTACATGTCAGAGCCATGTCAACTCTATGAGTGAAGAAATTAGTCTGCAATCATTATTAACACTGGGACATTTTTGTGTAAATACCTGCTAGTTACTTACCCTTGCACCTGGTAGTCCAGCAGGACCCTGAAGACCCTCTGGTCCTGGGTCCCCTGGTTCACCCTGCAAACACACAGCATAGACAAGTAATACAGAAGTTGTATGGACAGTTGCTTTCACTGTATGTTTACTGGAGTGGCATACATAAGACGTAATCCTTTCTTGGTAACATTTAAATCTATATACCAGATTACAGGACTTCATTCTTTAATAAATGATGATAAATCCTTTTCAAAGACATCCCTCACTTTATCTCTGTACTTTAATGTCTACTGACCAGTAAATAAGAGTGAAGATCACACACTGTATGACAGAGAATTTGAAGCTGTGACATTTGAGTCTTACCTTGACAGAGAGCCCTGGAGCACCTGTGGCTCCATCCTCACCCTACAGAAGACATGACAGAGATCTTCAACCAATCAGCAACCAGGAACAATGCAAGGACACAGTTCTCACAGAGGTAGCAAGCGTACATTTTAATCAGCTGTTCAAAACAGAATACTAGCTAACTTTTACAGGCATTATGCATACATTTAACAAATACACATAAATAGATTACCTTAGCACCCTGTGGGCCGGGTAGGCCAGGAGGACCCTAGAAAAAACAAAACAGAAAATCTAATGAATCTGTATATGAAGCAGTAAATAAATAAATAAAAACACAGTGCACACATAAACACATACACTCTCACACTGACCTGTGGGCCTCTGACTCCACCTCTACTGAACACGTCACTCTTGCCAGATCCCTCCATATCCTGAAAACAACAGTTAGATGTTACACATTAAACTGAAACCTTGGTGGCATGGTGAGGGTGATCTAACTGAATGAAATGGGGTCACCTCTACAAAGAATTTAGTTCCTGGAGGACCAGGGGGGCCGGGCGGTCCAGGTGGACCTGCTGGGCCTTTCTTTCCCTCTGGACCGCTGGGCCCTTGCGGCCCTTGAGGCCCTACTGGGCCCTCAGGTCCACATTCACCCTGCAGAGATAAAGAGAAACAGAAAACTCCTATTACGTGCCTCACTATCATTGATTTGCCATTATTCTAAACTGACAAATAACCAGATATGTGTGTATTTTGGGGGAAAATAGAATTATACACTTGTACATGATGTGCAGTAGATTTTTGCAATACAATAAATAGGATAAATTACCTTTGGTCCAGGTGACCCAGGTAACCCTTGATCACCCTAAAGATGTAATGAAAGAAGAAAGAAAGAAGGATTACTTCTGCAGTAAGCACCTTATGAAACTTACTTACGTACTTACGTGGACAATGAGAAAATGTAATATCAGTATAATTGAGGTAGTCCATAAATGTTGGAACATGGACATCAGAGTTAGATAGATGTGTATATGGGATATTATTAGAAAATGTAACCACTTGTAATCAGAATCTTAAAAGTTGGCAACTTCTCTACATCATTAGATAATCACATAAGCATGCTCATTCGGCAGATACCATTCATAACCCAGAGGGGCACAAATGGGAACATTTCATGCAGTGATTCTCAAACTTTTTCATGTCAAGGACCCCTGGACTGACACAAATTAGACCACGGACCCCCATTTGATACGATTTTGTCCCAGGGCCCCCTATCTACTACAATTTTTGATTTTAGATGTTTTATTACAGAAAGTAAATTAAACCCATGATCAAAATAGTCATACATTCTGTCATTGTGTTACTTATGGATGGAATTATATTAAAAATAAATCATTCCCCTTTTTGCTGGGGACCCCCTGGAATCCCCTCAAGGACTCCTGGGGGTTCCCAGACCCCCCCATGAGAACCACTGATTTAAAGACTGTCTGGTAAAATGAAGAGCAGGAATAGTTTCACATCATCCCCCCTCTGTACACACAACAAACATAAAGGGGATGGTGTATGTGTACATGGGAGACTGTGATACTGAGCCACCAGGGACTCAACCTGTCTTCATGATCCTACCTTTTCTCCCACAGCTCCTGGTAAACCTAG
This sequence comes from Scomberomorus guttatus, assembly GCA_038419695.1. Lineage (NCBI taxonomy): Eukaryota > Metazoa > Chordata > Actinopteri > Scombriformes > Scombridae > Scomberomorus > Scomberomorus guttatus. Next base: position 7,006,846 of record CM076457.1, read on the forward strand.
AGCCCCATCTTCTCCTGCTGGACCCTTAACAAACAAATACACAGAAACACAAGCATTCATTGACAGTTCAGTGATGTCACAGAAAAAATGCTAGTATGGAAATATAGCAATATGATGCTAAGCTGTTTGTTGACCCCTTAGCCATTCCAATAAGGGGCCAAGCCAAATCCAAAGGTGACAGTCAGTTTAAAGGAATATCCAACTTCCTTGTCAAAGTGATGAGATCATACATGCCAACATTGTTCTGTGTCAATTTGTTCTGTGCTTCATGCCAACACTTTAGTATAGACAGTATTGAGCAGAGGAATTGAGTGACTAGTCTTACTGTCAAAGAAGACTAACTTTAATTGTTTTATAAAAGTTTCCAACTTCCACACAAGATGTGGCTACATTTGACCCATTTAGCTTCTTGTTCTCAAGATTGAGACTATTTTGGGTGTTGACTGTCTTTCAGCTAAAATGTAGCATGAAGCAGTGAAGTCAGCAACCAACAGGTGAAGCATGGATAATTTTGTGATTTTCTTATCACAACAGGAAAGTTGACACGCCATTATTAAACATTCAGTGTATTCCTTTAACCAAGCAGCACCGGATCAAAGTACAGCAATGTTTCTGTACCATTGATTTAGTACAAATTGACAGCATAGTGCACCAGAGGCCTCAAAGGTTTTCGGTAAAACACTAAATTCCAAGGCAGACTGAAGTATTGGCTGCAAAAACATGGCTCAATACATTAAATTAGTTGAAAATCAAATACTGGAAAATGTTGGCCAAAGGATGTCGATGTTTGTTGATTGGCCTGCTGATCCATCTATAACTTTAATCTGCCATCAGATTTGGTGATATTCCTGATCCCCAGAAGATGAATGAATACTTTAAAGAATACTGTCAGGTCAAAATCTCTACTTGACCAAAACTCTGATCCATGAGAAACCTTGTAAAGTGATGACTGGATTTCATTTATTTTAAAATATTTGTATTTAAAATATTTAATTTTGGAATACAAAATGTACATTTATAATCTCCAGAGGATGAATACATTTTGCCTCATTTAGCCTCTAAGAATAGCAAAATTGTTATTATGTTGTTTTTTCTGTCCAACACTTCAGTACTGTGTAGCCTCTATGGCATGGTGGAAGAAATACACTGCTGTAGTAATAATTAGTATGTATGCCTTGGAACTTTGCATTAGCTGAGAACAGCAGCAACAAAACAATGAAAAAACAGATCAGTACAAACGGAAGATTTGTTCTCTAACCATGTTGGATGATGGGAAGCAAAATGGCAGCTCAAACTGAGGTTATGACAGCAAGTTTGTTTTCAGTTACCCTCAGTTCAGTCACTTAACAATGAAGTGACACTTTCCTGAACTGAAAGTACTGAAAATAACCAAAACTAGTTTAAAAGTTTTATGCAGGTTATACGTAAGCAGCAATATAGCACACAAACACACACACACACACACACACACACACACACACACACACACACACACAGACGCGCGCGCACGCACGCAGAGCACTTCAGCCAGCGAGGTGCTATAAAACAACAATTTCAGTTTAGCCAGCTGCCAGCCAGCAGTTAAGACAACATGGTTGGAGATAATGTACAGTCATTAGCCTGAGCACTGGAGCAGTGAGCTGGAGTTGCTCTTTCATCACAGGTACCATGTTTTTACACACAGACAGCAGAATTTATTTAAATATTCATTAAATGTATTCAAATAACACTATGATTGTCTCAAATATAAGAGATGAGTGATGTTGCCTCAGCACACTGGCCTTTGACTGTAATTCTGCCTTCTTATTGTTTGCTGGTTTACCAGGCAAACCAGGACAATATACCTCGCCTGATACCCAAGCAGACCCGAGGTCGAGTCCAGACCCGGAGGCAAAACTGGGCTCAGAACTGAATCCAGAACTGAACCCAGAGCCAAAGCCAGAGTACAACTCTGAGCTCAAACCTGAACCTTCAGGCCCAGAACCACTAAACCATTCCTCAAACATCTGGAACAGAGTGGAGAGGAGGAAGATACGGTGGGAGTGGAAAATGGACAACAAGAATGAGGAGGGGGCAGATTGAAAGAAAAGAAAAGGAGGGTAATTATAATTACAGAGGGGGTAGACATAAGGGAACAGAGGTAAGATAAAAAACAGGCTGGTCATTGGTCAAGACAAACATGAATATTGATCAGTACAGTATAGTTTAAGGAGAAATTATAATTTAAGGTATATTTAATGTGGAAATGGGAAAAATGATTTAAATCTATCTTAATAAAAGCATATAAGATTAAAAAATCTTATATAAAGACTAAAAGGAAGAAAAGGAGAAAGACAATACTCAACAATAATACAGCAACACCACAAGTAAACATGAAGGGAAAAGTATTAACACATAAATAAAGCATAAATTCTTACAAAGCATGCTACAACATTTTTATAGTACTTCAACTTTTTAATGCTAAATTTATCGCAAACAGCTATTATCTGTGATTTGTGATTTCCAATCTGTATTACAATAATAACTCCAGTCAGCATGGTAGCCTTAAAATCCCTCAGGCTACATTCTACCTCAGAAGACACAGAATATTCAGTGCTATTATAGTTCGAGAAAACTAAGAAATATATCTGTCCCAGTGAGATTTAATTAGTCTTTGTGGCTGTTGTTATTTTAAAGTGAATATTAAATTGAAAACTGATTCTCAAAACCAGTCAATGGAACCTTTTGTCTCACAATTATCATTTTTGAAACAAACAGACAACAATATCTGTAGACTAAATATTGCGATAATATTTATTAAAAATCTATTTAAAATTTACCATTGTCATACTGACATTTAGTCTACATTTTTTATTACTTGAAAGAGTATGTGAAACATCATTAGGCACTAAAACTGTGTACTATAACCCAGACAAATGAATTATGTGTCTGTAGGTTGTATAGTGTTGTTACATGAATAAACATTTGCATTGAAAGTGAAACATCTCACGTCACCTTATTTGTAACAAAATGTAACTGAAAGTTGAATACTGTATGTTTTTCATCTGGGAAACTTACTGGTATTCCAGGTTTGCCTTGGAGCCCGTCTTTGCCAGGGGGGCCAGCGTGCCCAGGAAAGAGGCCTTCAGCTGTGTCAGATGATGACAAGATGGGTCCGGGGGGACCAGGAGGTCCTGGAGGCCCTGGTGGACCAGGAACACCCTGCAAAAAAGAGAGTTTTCACTTTGTCAAGTCAGTCAATTCAACTATCAGACTATACCATCTACTGTATCTCACAGGTCTGTCTCTTACCCTGATGAGTACAGTGTCACTGTCCTGGTCTTCAAACCCAGAACCCAGGGCATCTGCTCCATACTAAAACACAGAACACACACACACTTACACACTGAGATGATTGTGGTTCCACTCAAATCAAGCTTCAAACCAAATGGCTTGACTCTGATCTTTGATTACTGTTGATTGCATTACAAAAAACAAGATAATTCCATGAGTGGACGTTATTTGTACAACAAAAACAAAAGTGCTAGGTGCTTACAGGTACACTGCGTGATCTGGGGGGTCCAGGAGGCCCAGGGAGGCCAGGAGGGCCTGGTAAACCAACTCCTGGATCTCCCTGCAGAGAGGGAAGGCAAAAGGAAGATAGGTACATTTGACATTTGAGATAACATTAAAAGTGAGCTTTAATTTGAATAAAGAGTCTAACAATTGTGAAATGTTATTATTTGCGACGTGGGTGCGTGTGTTGGCTGTACCTTATCTCCTTTGGCTCCAGGTTCTCCATCCAAACCTGGAAATCCCTGCGTTCCTCTCTGACCCTGCAGGTAAAAACACAATTTAGTTATTATGAATGATGTAAAGCACAGCAATGAAGACATCAGAAGAAATGAAGAGATAAATAACTTACTAGATCTCCTTTCTCACCCTTGCTTCCCTGTGAAAAGAAAGTATTTCATTGAAAGTTAAACAAAAGATCTGTGCAGGATTTAGGATTAACACTTGGGTTTAGATTTTCCTTTAAAAGCACATTCTCTGCCTGAAGATCTGAAACACAAACACACCTGCTGTCCATCCCTCCCTGGTTGTCCCGAGGATCCAGGGGTCCCTGGTGGTCCTTGTGGCCCTCTTGGTCCGGGCTGAGCTTGTCCAGGTGATAGGGTGGGGCCAGGGGGACCAGGTGGGCCAGGTTGGCCTCTGGGCCCGGGATCCCCTCGCTCTCCTTTTAACCCGTCCCTGAGATGACCCTAGAAATATAAATAAAACTCTCTTATCATCGATGTACTGTATATAGAGAACACATGCAGTAATAAAAATGTTGCTGTTTGGAATATTTAAAATATTTCTTTATGGTTTGACTATCATTGACAGCAAGATAAGAAAATAAAAGGGAGGTGAGAAAATGAACTTACATCTCCTGATCTCTCCCCTAGCTCCTCTGTCCGGTGTGGCCCTGTAAACAACACATGATGTCATCAACAGGTCCGACCAATCAGATTCCTCAAGGAATAATAACTTGACACTTGGCAAGGCTGAGTGACTGGATTCACACAAACACATTGTAAGTGTTTCCAAACACTGAAGGCTGTAAAGAGATGATTTTTTATCATGGGGATATGGAAGAGCCAAACTGAATAAACATACATTTACAATAATTGGCTGCATTAATCTCCATTTCCTCCGTCTGTTTATCTAAACGCTTTTTTGCTGCATCCTATTGCATGTTTGCTCCTATAACAAATAATTTTTCCCACCCAGTCTTATCAGAGTGGATTATGTCTTTAGTTTAAACAGTATGTAAATGTTTATTCAACTTGGTTATTGTAGATTTGCCTAGATTTGTCCTAGAATGCCCTGTTACACACTCACACAGTTATGAGTTATATATTTACACCTAAAACCACAGGACAACCACACTCTGATCAGTCTGCAAACACATGTCTTGCTCAAGGGCGCTTCATATCCCACAACAAGATTTATCTTAATCAAACAGGTCACCAGAGTCCTTCTCCAACCTTTTGGACCACTGCTGGCCCTAGCTAACTAAAACACTAGATTTTTTTGTTGGTGAAACATAAACTTCCACTATAACATGAAATGTACCAGAGATAGACACAGCCAAGCAGCTACAGTTATAAATCAGTCATCATGACCCCTAAGAAATTGTTACTGTAAATTAAGATTCATTCTGACCTCTTGCCATCATTTGTTTAGTGGCCTCCGTTGGGGTCTGGTGACCTGAATATTCATCAAGCTCCACCTCCGGAGCCTCAGTGGGCGGCGCTCTGACTGGAACGCTGTCCTCCTCCTACAAGATATGAGAAAGATTAATGGAGAAAGGTAAGAGGCTCTACAAAACTAAAATGGGTTCTCCTGTGAGGAGCAGGAATATGCTTGATAATGATATTATGGCCAATCGTTCTCTGCATTTATGGTTTGTCTCCTGCAGGCCACAGTACCATGGGAAGTAGTTTAATCCAGTCATTTGTTTTTGTAGCATCTTGTTACTGACAAAGATGTTAAATGTATTTTTTTTTCGTCTGGTGGCACTTGGCAATAAGTCAGGAGATTACTAAAATAACTTGGATTCATCCTCTGAGGACCATGAATGTCTGACAGATCAGCTAAGCAACAGACTGGCATCACCATCAGTACATGTACCCACAGTAAGAGTGAGAATGAGATATTGCTACATAGTTAGGTAGCACCTTACAGAATCAAACCAGGACCAGATCTAACACATAATTATAAATAACATTACATTGTCAGTGCTGTTTCTTTACAATGTTGCTGATGAAGGTCTACAGACTAGACAAGAAAGTGTCCACCATGACTTTAATATCTGGTAACAGTTATTCAGTTTGTGAAGGACAATTTCCTTTGAAGCTTCAAAGTCAGTGTTGATTATGGGACATTTGGGTCAGACTGACTTCCTGGTTGTGGGAGGATGAAAGATGGTACCGGAACAGAGAAGAAACACTCACGCACACTAAGTATCTGTAGATGTATCTGGGTTCAATTGATAAAAAACAAGGGTGTGCATCATACACAGCAGCAGCAGCAGACATACCATGTCACACTGAATGTGTGTGTCTGCTTCTTTTTCAGAGCGCCAGCATCTTTTTACTAATGTCACATTTAGAGCACTTGAGTCTGCCTCTGAGTGCTTCACAACAACCACTGTCCATTTTCACAAAAATGTGTATGAAATGTTACCAAAGTCCACTAGAGAGTTGGCAGTTCATGTTATAATGCAGCCATGAAGTTTTGATGCATATGGTAGAAGAAATAAAGTGAAATGAAATTGCAGTTCGGTCATATTATCAGATAAGGTAGTGCTGTGATTGTGTCAAACTGTTTTTCTTTTTCTGGCACTTGCATCCAGTACTTTGTCCAGCCAACCTACCTGTGCTGTGCCGTGTTTTCTCTGCTGTGTTTTCTTCATCATTTCCTCCTCTGTCTCTCTGTCGTCCAGAGCATCGTCTCCGCTGGCATATCCTGAGGCCTTTATCAAACATCACATCATGTGTGGATATGAGAAAACAAGCTTGTGGCAAAAAATGAGATCAACTGATGATGTAGTGTTCCACTTTAGCCAGTTATTGATACCATCACAAATGAAAGAATGAATGAAATAAAGAAAAAAGAAAGAGAAAAAGAAAGGAAACTCCAATGCAAACATTCAAATTTATATTTCTAGCCTGAAATCTAATTGCTTGTTGAGGTGTTTTAGAAAATTCCTGTAGGAATTACATTAATTACATAATGTACTCCATATGACAATCACACAGGGCCAGAAAAAAGCAAAACATTTTCAAATTACTGCTCAAGTGTACTCATTTGGTCAGTCAGTGTAACTGTGACTGTGTAAATGCTGAATCAATATTTACCTTTCCTTACTGGTACATTTATTACTCAGCAGTGTTCTTGCTAACCTTTTCAGTACACTGGGAGGATTTTAGTGTTCATGTTTTCATCACTAGATAGGTAAGAGGAACAATCCCACTAGCTAGGTATTTTTGTTCAGTGAAGTCCTTTGATCACAAGGGGGAGCTGCTGATCCATGTGCCTTTAAGCAACAACAGCATTTAAGCAACCGTATCACTGGCAGAAACAATTCCTTGTCTTAAATAGAGGGTTCCTGTATTGTTGTCTGCTCTATGCATTTGTCTCAAATTGTTTTACTATTTACTTTACTGTTTACATTTGTTCTGTGTTATTATTGGCTTGTCAGTCATCTGTGGAGCACTTTGAATTGCACTGATCTGTATAAAAGAGAAGTTTGATTTATTGATATGTATATACTGTAGAGGTAAAGCTACTATTATGTTTATGTGTGTTTCTTACATAAGGATCGTCATCTTCACACTGCTCCTCGGCTGCTCTGGGATCATCTTTTATCACCAGCTGCTGAATGGATCCCTGGACGGAGAGAGAGAGAGAGAGAGAGAAAGACTATCAACGTGCTCTTAAAATTGCAAAAGTCATATTAACACTTTAACAGGGTTACCTGAGAATGCTGACTCAGTTTGGCAGACCTGGGCCTGCCTTGTTGACTTTAGGTTATCTTCTAAATGTCCAAGAATGCCCTGACACATAACATGCTTGGTTGTGTTAAATTCAGCCATTTAAAGGACCAGTGTGTAGGATTTAGTGGCATCTAGAGGTGAGGTTGCAGATTGCAACCAATTGAATAATGATAATTTATTTGTCCTATTACACAGTGGCAAGTTGAAATAAGCCGACCTTTCTACATTTTTCCCAAAGGCAATAATAAAGAGACAAACATGACATACAAACACTTAAAGTACATCTTGACATCATTACATCAAATTACTAAATAATTTCACTAACTATTTGTAATTTGTATACAATTAGTTTTGTCTAAGAAAGTTTAAATAGCCAAAAAAAGTTGTTTCCATTAATCTTCAAGCGCATATCTTTAAAGTGTGAATGGTTGTGTTATAGCCTCTTTCTCCAGCACACACACAATGAAGTACAGTCCACTTGTTGATATCACCATAGAGACCAGATTTCCAAAAACACAAACAAGCGTGCACAGCACTCAGACTCACAGCATGGAAGTAACTGATTTTTATGGGAACATGGAGAGAGCTGTCCATTCCTTTGGCCAAAACTCATAACATTTACAACATTCGCACACAAACACATGCTGATTAAAAAGGGCCCCATGCCATGACCGCTCTCCTTTGAAGCCCAAGACAATAAACACAAGGACACATGCACACACACACACGCACACTCACATACACATACACAGTGACCTAGATATTTTGGACTGGACATGACTGCTACTGTGCTTGTACATATTCTGTCGTCATGCTTCAGATAACCCGTTTGCAAAGTCAGGCTACATTGCACAAAGCAGAATGAAGTGAGAATGACTGTATCCTCTCGCCATGGCAACAGCAAGTGCTTGTATTTATCTTTGTGAGCGTTGTGGATTTGGAAATGGATTAACAGCAGTTCCTGTTTTAGTAGTTGATTCTATAGGTCATGTCTTCTATTATACAATATGTTGTCATTCCTATTGACCAAGGAACAACATTTATATAGTCTACGAGAACTTGGATTGACATTTCACACACATTTCATTAACATGTCTGTATATTATCTTTTGTCATGGTATTTCATTTACAGCTTGATGCTGACTGTGCTAATGTTAAATTATGGGTTTATCTTAAAAAAGTAATTAACATAGGATTAAAGCATATTTTGAGTATTGAAGACCTTTTACTGTTGTACATTTTTCACATTTTTCTTTTTGATTACGGGCTACAAATATCAGGTATTACAAATAAATTAATTAAAGACTTTTCCCCCTCAGGTAGATGAGTGTTACTCTTTAGTGCGCAGGAAAGGATCTTGGTCACCTACTAGGTGTCACTCAAAATGCAGGCAATACATGTATACTGTAATGTGTCCATGGGTTTCTTCAAAATGTAAATGCCCCTTTTTGCAGTTAACAATATTGAGCACTGTCACACTCTGCACTGAGTTTGGATCACTCAGGTAGCCAGTGTTGATGCAAAACTTTGAGTGTTCATGTTGAAATGTAAAAAAACAAAAAGGAAAAAGGAAAAAACAAAAACCTTTTTTCAAACGATTTTTTTGGCATTTTGCCTGTTTTATATAGTTTTAGATGGAGATGGAGAGAGGAAACGTGGGATAGACTTATTTATCAATAAATGAACACATTTTTTGCTTTTCTGTGCCCAGCCAATCAATTGTGCTTTACAGGAAGGTTAACGGTAACATGTATTTATTTTTTAATTTAATTAACATTTAATCATCTATTGATGTATTCATTACACCTTCTATTTATTTATTATTTTATTTATTGATTGAAATTTGTATTCATATATTTATGTCATTAGTTCAGTACTAATTCATTTTTTGTCCTCCAAAGAGAGAGGGGTATGGCAACAAAGGTCCCCAGCCATAACTGAACCACTGATATTGCGGGTATATGGTACACAGTGGTGTTCTGACCACTAGTCCACAAAGACATCCCATAACCCTTTTTTTTTAAATTTCGAAAATTTCATAAATCTTACTACACGATCACCCACGACAGGACAGCACAGTTAGCACACTCAAAGGCCAGAGTTAAGCCTTTGATGTAACCACAACTAAGCCTTGTTGATATGTCAGACTTCCTCATCTGCTCTTGACTTACTCCAGTTCCTCTCCTCCCTATCCCTCCCTTCTTCACCCTCTTTTTTCTTTTTCTCCCCTCTTACTTCCTCTCTGTCTCTGATCCTCAAAGTTTTGTTCAGCCAAGTCTGTGCAAAAGACCGCTGTGTTCTTCAGGATGTAGCACTCGAGGTGGTCATGATATTTTGATCCTTGTAGACCTGACTATATCCAGATTGTGCTGGTGAGGGATTAGCCTTGAAAAGCAAACTTAGAAGATAATGTCAGCTTACTCCCAAATTATATAATGCAATCAGTTTCAAAGTAAATTTAGGATGTTTTACATTATTTACATTTTCTGAATCTTTGGGCAGAGCTGGGATTGCCGTTTCCCCCCCTGCTTCCAGTCTAATGCTAAGCTAAGCTAATTGACTCCCAGCTCTAGCCTCATGTAATGGACAGACATGAGTGGTTTCAATCTTCTTGTCTAACTATCTGCACTGATCCACACAGCCCTATGAAAACAGCCTAAAACATGGTGCAAATGTTCACATGCACTTTTTGGTAGCTTGCATTTGTCCTTTTTTCTGCTTGAATGGCCATAATAATAGCATTTTTTTGATTACAAGGACAACACCCATGGCTTTTTTGCTCTATGTTCTACTTGTTGCATATTCAACAACATTCATGAGGGCAGACAGAATTCAGCACACACAGACACACACAAAGGAATGTAAAATCCTGAGGCCAACTGCAGAGACCAACTACACACTGATATTGACATGCAGAATCTCATTCTTTCTTGTTCCTTTTGCTCTTCTTGCAAGAACTCCTTGTCCTCCACTAGGAACAAACATACTCACAGACACACCAACAAATACAGACTTTTTTTTTCACTTACCACAAACTTGTCAAGCCCTGTGCTTCCAGCATTTGCAACGAAAATGCCTGAGTTGTGTGAGAAAGCGAGTCTTTCTGGTCTTCGATGGAAGGTAGTCCTCTCGGCCTCGCCACAGTCCATGTAGAGACGCACCTCTTCATGCTCCACCACCACCTGACAGATCAGTACACCCATTAAATACAGTGTCGTATCATGAAATTTCCATTGTTGTCAACAGACACCCTCTATTCACCACGGGGAAAACTTCCAGCATTATGGCCTTTTCCTCAGAGGTCAGGGTCAGCAATCAAAGTACTTCAGTAATGAAGATGCTTGAGTTGAGAGGTGTCACTCTATCCAGTCTATAAATATTCAACTCTGGTATCGTGATTCTTTGCTCCATGTCTAATTACTCTGTAAAAACTGTAAATTTGAATGTATCATAATGAATGTAAAAAAGCTACAAATGAATACAACAGATGGACTTTTTGCACACTGTATTTTCACAATATTAAAAAGATGTAAAATCTATTAACTGTAAAATCATATGGATGTACAAATTACATTTTGATGTCAATTCATGCGGCAGTACTGTGTTGGTAGAAACTAAGACCTGACATCAACAATATCCCTAATAAACTGTAAATAAAATATAGGGAAGAAATAAAAAAAATAAAAAAATAACATTAATTGCAAATTTGACTATTACACCTAAAGCAGATGCAGTATACTGCTTACTGTGAATCGTGTCCACTGGTTGGTCATGTCTTGGACACTGAAGGCAGCAGCTTTGTGGCTGTGGGAGGCCTGCTCTCTGTCAGTATAGTACAGTAAGATGCTCTGGAGGCCCCCACGGACTGGAGTGAGGGCCAAACCCAGCTCCACCACCTTCTGACGGGCATCTGTGATGGCAAAGAGCACACCTCCTCGCTGGTTGGCTGGACGCACCTGGGGTAAGGGCAAGGTAGAAGACACTGGAGGTCACTAGAGGGTTATTACTTTGGCACAGTGTCCCATTATAATCAATATTACATACCATACCATATCATGCTGCAAGACATATAAATGCAGTAATGTACCATACTGAGTGCCACTAAAGTTACAAATGAAAAAAATCATTCCTTTCTGTGTTTATTTATCAACCAATCAGTCTATAGGACATAATGTTACTGCCATGAAAAGAATACTCAATTTTGATTGATTATGAGGCTACCACACACAGAATAAATAGATTTTAAACTTTAAAATTTTCTAAAAATCATTGCTAATTAATGCGTATGCAGGCTGAGGAAAGAGAAAATGAGAAAAAGGTGGGACTTCAGAAAAACTGGGACCTGGACATGTCTTTTGTTTTACTGTCAGAATTCCACAAGGTGGCGACATTGTGCGGCCATACCTGACCGTAAAATTGTTCAACAGTAAAGATGCAGTGTGTAAGATTTGGTGGCATCTAGCAGTGAGGTTTGCAGATTGCAAACAACTGAATACCCCCCCCCATCCCCCTACCAAGCATGTAGGAGAACCTACGGTTGCTGCAAAACTCGCAAAAAACGCAAAAGGTCCTCTCTAGAGCCAGTGTTTGGTTTGTCCATGCAACATGGCGGGATCCGCTCCCTATATAGATATAAAGGGCTCAGTCCAAGATAACAAAACAACACAACAATTTCAGGTGATTATACACTCATTAAAACATACTTATTATACATACTTATTATATTCCATTTCTGCCAAGTCCGCTCTGCTAGATGCCACTAAATTCTACACACTGGTCCTTTAAAATTAAACTCCTGTAATGTACTTATTTCTGACTTGATAAACCCTGCTGTGGTGTGTGTCTCTAGAGCACTACATTTATACCACATGATGACAGCTTGCGGGGGTTTAAAAGCCACAGGTTACAGGTTAAAGTTGGTAGTCAAGTGTTACCGTGACAATAATGGCAAAGTCCCTGTAGAACGACCCTGGCACAAAGGTCTTGGTGAGCCGGCCGATGTTGGCTTCAGGCCCAAAGCTGTAGGCTGGAAAACCCTCATAGCCAGGAGTGAAAGAGACCGAAGGAGGGAGGGGGACGCCGATCAACTCCGTCAGGTCCAGATGATCTCCTGAGCCTCGCTCTGACAGAAACAGACACAATGTCAAAAAGGTGAAAAACTGAGAAAGAGGGAACAACAGATAGCGGCAGGAGGAAGGAGGCATCAGTTGTTAGACTTTTTTGATGTGACTTATTCTGAGAATCTGTATTTGCTCTGATGTGACTTTTTAGTTTGATCCATATTTTTGAAGTTCCATTCACCAAAATGAAGCACATGTCCGAACCCCTCTCTTTCCTAATGTCTGTTACCTGTGTTGCTGGTTCGTACACCACAGGAGAATAAGAAAGAGAGGTGCTTGTGAATCATCCTGACATGGCTTTAATTTGACCTGATTTGATCCTGACTCATCCTGCGCCTCGCTGCTCTGCCTCGCGTGGACATAATCCTCCGAAACAGATAAGCACACACAATGTGAGGCAATTAAGAGTGTGTACATATGTGAAGAGATGGCTTCACATTCCCTTGATTCCCCTCACTTTGGAGTCTCCCGTAGCGAAAAACTCTCACCTCAGCATTCCATCCAGGCTCACCCCTGCTTTGTATATATCTCTGTCATGCATAGACACACAAAACTAGAGATGCATTTGCGTGCACTTGCACACAAATCAAACACACATCTCACCCACATGAACACACACAAGCCCTGACCAGACCGGACAGGCCAATGTTTGGGGGTCTCTAATTCATCAGCCTGACCAACTGGAAACATACCTGATTAGAGGGTTTAGTGTGTTTGAGTGTGTGAGGGTGTGCTTCTTGTGCACATTTACACATTTATTATTGCAAACACAGGTGGTGAGGTGGGCATTCAAGATGTACAAACAAAATGCTTGCACACACACACACACACACACACACACACACACATACACAGAGAGAGAGACACTAAAGCCATCACACCTCCAGTCCAGATGTGCAGTCATTCAGTCATTAGTGCTCTGTAATGACTGAATGACTGCAGACAAACACTGCTCTGAGAGAACTCAAGCTACAACCAGCATGTTGTCCAGAGGTTTATTCTTCATCCCTGCACTTTAAGAACAGAGATTTGAAAATAATATCCAATCTTCCTATGGTAATCTGTTCAGAGACTGACTTGGCAGCAGGGACCTGGTGCTGATTACCAGTCATAACTTGGACAGCAGCCATTTCCAGATACTGAAGCATCATTTCACATTAGTGCTGTGAAGAGTTCTCAAGGTCCAAGTTGGCCAAAAAAGAAGACTCCCAGCACACTACTGGGGAGTCAGTTCAGAGACTAACAGAGAGACTAAATGACAATATGCTTTCATACAACAAAATAAGTTAAGTCTAAATAAGTTTTACATTTAAATTTACATTTTGTCATTTGGATAACAGTGTCTGCCAAATGACAAAATGAGGACAGTGACTCAAAAAGAGCCGTGTTACAAATTCTCAACTAGCTGATCAGGTACAAGTCCAATAACAAAGAGCACTAGACAGAAGGTTTGTTGTTGTTGTTGTTGTTTTTAAATTATTAAAGTAAGAAATGACTGGAAGTAGATAAGTGCATAATATATCCCATAAATATATCCTCATTATCAAACTTAATTTTCTTAATAAACTTAATAATCTTGTAAAAAAAAAAGCTGTATTGTGTTCAGTGGAGTAAGCATTCAGCAATATTTTTATATGAACAGTGTATTCATTAGCTGTGTGTGATGTTGCTCATAATGATGAACCAACAGAGAATTATCATCCAACTCCTCAGTTATTCCAAAATTTTAAGCCTTTTTTAGCTCATTGGTTTGACTTTCCAGCAACAGGCAGCTGTTTTCAATGAAAGCCCAATTATATGCCACTTCCCCAGCACCAAGCAGCAGTCAAACCTTATTCTGCAATGTAGCAAGTAACTATTGGGGTCAAATAACTGTAGTGGAGTACAAAGTCCAATGTTTTCTATGGAAATATAATGTAGTACAAGTACCTAATAAGTGTGCATAAGCGCAATACTTAATAGATGTAATAGAACTTAATTACTTTTCACCATTAGTTTAGACACACACAAACACACGCGCACACACGCACACACACACGCACACACGCACACACACACACACACACACACACACACACACACACACACACACAGACACACACACACACACACACACACACACACAAAGAATGTGTAACAAGGTCAAATCCCTTTCTAATGACATCATGTGATATGGATTTAAAAGTAGATACTTCAACATAATTCATATTGAAATCAAAGATTTAGTACAAATATCTAACACAAATATAAATATATGATTTCTTTTTATTAATTAGTCCACTGATTTAGTACTATGGTGACCAGCTTCAGATACTCAGTCAGTAAATAGAACCAAACAGAACAGTCAGTCAGTTGAATTATTCAGGTGGTCATACAGGCTTCAAGCCAGTCAGCCAATCAAGCACATCAGTTGCTAAGTCAGTTCCATTCATTTCTTTAGTCAAACAGTCTGTCAGTCATCTAACTCCCTCCTCCTTAACCTAATCCTCGTCATATTGGCCACATGGATGCTTGATCAGCTTGTGGAGACTTATAAAACCAATATTAACAACTCCCCAGTGTTGCCACGGATAACCTCTTAAACCCACCTTAACCCTGCCATGCCACACAAAAGCTTCCCACTGCTTGGCCCACTCTCCCTAGATTTCTCAGACTTAGTGCAGAGCACATCAGGGTACGACTGTGTCACATACCAGCACGCTACAGAAACAACAACTAGGGCTTCTGTTCTGCTTCTTGGCATACACTGAGACATGATAAAAATTTAAGATACAAGATACAATTTAGAGATTAACTAGTGTGGATGAGAGACTGAACTGCTGACTCAGCAACACGACTTGAACAAATGACAGAGAATTAGGTTAGTAAATGTGATGGACCTGTTAAACTAAACAAGGGGATGGTAGGGAGTAAAAGCTTTGTCTTTTCTCATAGTTTCCTTTAAATCACAAGTAAAATTTTGTTGCATTTAAGCAGAACTGACACATGGTTTGACAATTAAAAGTCCAATTTCCTCTGCAGCCATTCAACAATAGGAAATAATTCCTGTTTTACACACATTTCGATCGAGAGCAGTATAAAAAAGACCTTGCAATCAGAATTAGAGTACAATTTACAGGAGGTCTTATTAAACAAATTGGCCTTTTGTCAAGAATGGTTTAACCCAGTAAATCTGGTCTAATTGATAAATCTGAAGGGCTGTGAGATCATGAGCAAGAAAGAAAATGTTTTAGGAAAAAAACATTTCTGACACACAAATTATGTTTATTTTCTGTGAACTGTCTTTAAAAAAGCATTCTGCAATATAGTACTGCACTTTAATTTATTTGGGAAATTTAAAAAAAGATTAAAAATTAAAGACTGATGCAGAAGAGGCCGAGATATCCTCAATTTAAATCAATAGTATGAATTAAGCTGCAAAAGCTCTGATGCTTCCCATGATGCAACAGGGATGGCATCTTCGTTAGACCCTCTGTGCCTGCTACGAACCATATCTGTAAAAACCCCATGCATTTCTTTTAAAATTTGCAGCTGTCAGAGAACATTATACAACTGTTTTCACTTCTCATGATGAGGTTGATGTGTAAAATCAGATGAGTTCTCCTCTCATGTTTACTTTTTTTTTTTACTATCACCTCTTCTACCATGTCACATCTATTCAAATGAAACAACAACAGAAGGGAACAGGACTATGAGAAGGGACTATCACAAGTCGAAAAGTTAGGGGACCACATGCATCTCATTACTAATTGCAATCCCAACCAACTCTGAACTAGAAATCTGCCAATGAGAGAACTTGGGCCACAAATCTGAAGTGTTACAAATCCCTCAAATGTTCTTTGTGCCTCCCCTCTTCTCTTCACCTCCCCTGTAACACTCACCACTCTTCCAGTGTTTCAGTGGTTTGTACTGAGATCTGCCGTTGCTGTTTCCACCTGTGTTCTCATCTGAAGGTGGGCTCCCAGGTGCTGGAGTGGTGTGGCCAGAAATTGACACTGTGGGGTGGGACGTAGGGGTCTCTGTTTGAGTGCTACCCTCTGGAGCTTTCTCCTTCATCTTGTCCTCCTTTCCCACCCACTCCGTTGTCCCCGGGATATCAGAAGGGCCCGATGAGGTGATGGATGGAGAGGTGATGGAGGGGGGAACAGAGGGAGGAGAAGAGCTGGGGCTGCTTTTTGGGTTTGACCAGAAGAAACTCAGCCACTGAGCTCTTACAGGAGAGGAGAGGAGCAGGAGGAGAGCAAGAGAGAAGCGAAGGGCTCCCATCCTTTCTGTGTGTCTCACATGGACGTACAAACACGCAGATTCTAGTTAACTGAAGCTACAAAATACTACACGTGCAAAATGGCATATATGCAAGACAGAGTGTTAAGTCTCCAGCTATGAGAGGATGAACACAGTGTTAGCAGCACATGCAGAGTCCTGCAGAGTGTGCCAAAAGACAACCTCAAGTAATCCAGCAGAGCAGAACAAAAAATATTCAAGGAGCAAACTTTCAGCCTCTTACTGTCCTTTCTTCGTCTCCTCTCTTGTTATGTCCTTCCTTTCTCCGTCAGTTTCTCTCGCTCTGTTTCTCTCTGACATCTCTCTCTTTTTCCCCTCTCTCTCCCCTCCTCTCTCCCTGTGTAATTACCAACTCCCCCCTCCCCAGGCACTCTACAGCACAGCAGACTTGATTTTCTCTCCCCTTTTCTCTCCCTTAGTCAGACAGGCAGATTAGAGAGTTCACTACTCCTCCCTCCTCCTCCTCCTCCTTTCCTCTTTCTCCTTTCCTCCCATCTGTGTGTGTGTGCTCTCTGGATTCAGACTTGGTCTCTTGCTCTCCCTTCACGCCACACCAACGGCCTGTCAAGTCTAACAACACACAGGCACAGACTGAAACTCTCCCATGTATGATGCTGCAGGTGCAAAACCTTTTCAGTGGATCCTCACCTCCATTTCTCTGTTACTATACAGTGTTTACCAGCTAAAAGGAAATCACTTTAAGGAACACATCATGATTCATTTAAAAAGAGCCAACATCTCCACATCTATACATTTATGTAGGTCTCTACTAATAACTTGTGGTGAGATATCCAACAAAATACCACATGAAACCACAATAAATGAGCCCAGGAAACACAAAAAATCAGTATCAGTGTACAGTGTTTTAGCCAGCCAATATCAAGCATCTGCAAACATGACGCATTTGAAAGTTTGCTTGAAGAACACAACTACAAGGTACATTTAAAACACAGTGTGTTTTGAGAGAAACAGTGTGGGAGAGAAAAATAACATACAAAACTAAGACCTGAGAGTCAATAATTTGTCTTTACTAAAGGTGGTACAGTTCACAAGAGGTGACTGGAGTTTGGGAGTGTGTATATGCTTACCATGCCCCATGAACAACTGATTTACTGGCTGTGTGATTTCATTATTAATACTCATTTTACTGATTCTAGGGTTGAACCAAAGAGAAAATCTGGAATACTTTCTATTGTTGTTATCTCTGGTTGATTGATTGACTATTTTCTTTATTTACTTTTTAGGGCTGCAACTAACTGTTGATTATTTTCTTGATTAATCGAGTAGTTGTTTGGTCTATGAAATGTCAGAAAATGGTGACAAATGTTGATCACCGTTTCACAAAGCCCAAGATGCAACCTAACATGTCTTGTTTTGTCCTAACAGTCCATTTTTACATTCACATTTGCACATATT
This sequence comes from Scomberomorus guttatus, assembly GCA_038419695.1. Taxonomy (NCBI): domain Eukaryota; kingdom Metazoa; phylum Chordata; class Actinopteri; order Scombriformes; family Scombridae; genus Scomberomorus; species Scomberomorus guttatus. The sequence goes on from CM076457.1 coordinate 7,025,189, forward strand.
CACATTTACGAAGCTGGAACCAGAGAATTTTAGCATTTTTTTTTTAAACCTCTGATATCAAAATTCTGCCAAATTTATTTTGTCAATTGACTAATTGATAAATCGACTAATAGATATTTTATCACTTTATGACTTGTTGTTTCTTGCATGATTGTGTTTTTGCGTCTAAATTGATCTTAGTTAAATTTTAATCAGTAAGACTATGATATTCTTTACCCTCTACTTCATCATTTGTTACTATTTCTGTGCCACTTTTTTCAACTTCCCTGTATTATCTTGTCAGGTTAATATCTAAGTGGTAACTCATTCTGCTTCTTTTGCTTCACACCATTCGGTCAAGTGAAACTACAACTCCTCTCACTAATCCACACAGCCAATCACCAAGAATGCTGTTTGTAAAGAGCTCACTGATGATGCCAATATCCAACAGCCAGCCTGACTATCATCAAATCATAAAATCAAAACCGTAACGAGCCTTCCACCAAAAACAACACGCTTTATACCTGTACACTAATTTTTTTCTTAGTGAAAAGAATATAAGTGAGGTGTTTTGTTTTTTTTCAATGTGTTACTTGCATGATATTTACTTAACTGGTAGATAATTCTGTCATAAAATGGCGAAACTGATAACAGATAACATTTGTTTATCATTTAAATTTTAAGTGGAAAATATAAAAACTACCAAAAGTTGGATGGAAGCAAGTCTCTCTGCTGCAACTCATTGAACAGTGAGAGAGGCCCCATACTGATGATGACAAAGGGATGCCTGTTCTGTTGTATTGTGCTTCTGTGAATGTTTGGTGAGGTCGAGGACAAGGGTTGGAGTGCTACTGAGGATGCGGTCTTGGGTGGAGGTGTTCAGGCTGATACTTTCACATTAGGGGTGTGGTCACACCAAGCATGTTTGATGACCTTTGTTTTCTTATTTAAAAAAAACCTGGTGGAAAGACTCTAGGGTTAATCCTAATACTAACTTGTATCTCAATCTTCTTCCACTAGATGTAGACATTTTAGGGGTTTGTAACCTGAGGCAAACAGTGGAAACGACCCACCCAAGGGTTTATGATTTTTAAGGAGACAGATGATGATGGTGGCATCAGTATTAATATAATGCTGGGGCAACATACTGATGCATTTTCTTCATGTTTTCAAGCATTTGGAGTTTTAGTTAAACCTATTATCACTCAGTGTAAGCAGGTTACAGTAGACATTACCACTTGTCATAGTAAGGAAGCACAGGTGTTACTAATAACAGTAATAACGGCTCTGTTCTATTCAAGTGTCCCAGTAAGTCATTAATGACAGTATGACAGTGAGCCAGTATGCACAATACCAGGACCCTGACACTGAAGCAGCTAAATGGAATTCAGCCGTCATTAATTTTATTACCTGTCCATCTTTCCTACTGTGACATGTCAAAATGTCTTCTAAGAAAAAGGCCTAACTTATAATTAGGTATGCAAGATAAAGAGAAGAATTATTACCCAGCTCTGAAGTTCCTGGGAGCTTTTAAGACACTTGTAGGTCATTGTTTGGGTTTTATGGCCCAAGTTCAGTCTGTGCTGCTTTTATCAGCACCATAGGCAGCTGTTTTCTACAAACAAGCTAAGTTAGCCTGTCCACCACCAAACAGCAGACAAAGTTAGGAACTAGCTGGTGAAGAAAGTTGAACATTTAACTAAGGCTCAAATCCAATGGCAAAACCTTTGTATGCTACTCTTGCTAGTAAGAGTGGGTGGAGAGTGAATATGGGACTCTCACATTCATCAGGTGGCCTGAAGCATGACTTCAAATGAAAGTTAATGTTGCTATGTGTCTGCTGGTGTGTGGGTGTGTTCTCAAGTAAAATTTTGCTAACATGTTAGCCATAACAATTTATTAGGCTAGGGATGTAACAGTCAGTTTGTTTTGATGTTTTGTCCCCTAGTGGCCAAAATTAATTAGCACAGCTTAAAGCAAGCCCCCAAATTAAATTTGTTCTTAGCTGAGGAAGGCTGAGAAGACAAGGAACTTTTTTCAATCCATGTGTTACACCTAAAATTTGGTGATTGAGAAAGTTACTACAGGACAGTTACATAAGGTGTGAGATTAGGAACACTACTTGTTGATGGCACAAAGTCAACCAGTGAAGTTGTCAGTAGTAAAGTGGACATTAATCTGCTAGTAGAAGCAACCTTGATGAGTTTCATCAGACCCATGGGAGCCACGCTGGTCAGAACACACTAACATAAACAGTGGTGGGAGAAAAAGGGTGGGTGGACTCTAATGGAGCAGATGACAGGTTTAAAATTTAAAGAGAGGGTGAGGAAACTGCCAGAGGGGGGTAAGGCTTGATTGAACATGGATTAGCTAGGGATGGGGGGTTGTGGGATGGGATAGGTTGAGGAGGAGTTAGAGGGGGTCAGGAAGTGAGGCATGGGGGGGCAACCCTGATGATACACCCCAGTGAAACTTGTACGTATGTACTATGTAATCATAGCTTCAACCTCCTACCGTACTGAGGGGGTATTTTATGATTATAGTAGTTAGCTATTATACAAGTCATATCCAAGGACGAAAAATACAGTATGTCTTTAAAACAGTATTCACTGATTTTTTTCTGGCCCTGTGAGGGCAGCAGAACAAGCTATAAACCCAACATTTACATGTTATCACCTTATCATATTGCTCTGGTGAACTTGTTAGAAAACAGTTGCCAATTTACAAATCCAGTAGACAGAGAGCAACATTAACATTAATTTGAAGTCATGTTTCTGGCCACCTGACAAATGTAAGCCCAATATTCATGCTCATTTTAGCTCTGTTTTGCTCTCCAACAACTCCTGAGAGCAATATTTATCTCATTAACTGCTCAAGGCTTCACTATGATCACTGGTTGCTAATTTTGTCTGTCATTTGGTAGAAGTAGAGTGGGTTTATCTGAGCTTTTTTTTGCCAAAAACAACAGCAGACTTCTGTGTCTGGAAACAAGCTTGATGAGAGCTGTGAGACTGAACTGAAACAGTAAAGGCAGCTTTAAATAAAGGCCATCAAATGCCAAAAACAATCAAAACAAAAAGTAAAGGGTTTAAATTAAGTTAAATTAGGCTGTTGTCTCTGCGCAGAGGAGGCAATCAGAATGTCAGTGATAGAACAACAGATAGAGATCACTAAGCTGTTACCTACTAAACTGGAACCAGTCATCTATTTAAGGGTATACGAGATGAAACGATGAAAGTGATCATTAGCATGGCTTCTACCAGGCATTATGTTGTCAACAAGTAAAAAAACAAAGTGGTCACTTTCATGTGCAATGGCTGGTGAAAAGCAGCCACATTCTTATGAGTATTTTCAGACCCCCTTTTTCTATACATGGTGACCCCATTTAGGGCCTCTGGATTCCAGAAAGAATAACCCCTTCACCCTTCACCTCACTCTCACTTCCCGCTCTACCTAGCAACCACCCCAACAATAAACTCTAATTGGTTTACTGTCACAGCCTATCGCATGGGGTTGCTATGAATTTATTCACAGAAATAACCATTTAAGTGACTGCAAGAGACAGAAGGGAAATCACAAGACCAGTAGACATGTGTCCATATGGCTTAATGTGTAAAACAGTTTTTAATGATTTACTTGCTGCTTTGGACACTGAAATATGTCTCATTATTATATGAAATATGCCCTAAAGTCAGGCTTAATGGTGAATTTGTGTATCCCAATTTGTGTACCATATACTTAATAAAATGACAGCAGAAACATGATTGCATATCAGCCTATTATTACTGTCTACAATGTCAAATTGAGCAAAGCAGCTGAAAAACACTGTTAAGAGGATACACAAAAACAAAACTGTAAAAAAGAAAGTGTAACATAGTCTTGCTCACTAACCAATACTTTGACACCACCTAGTGGCCAGGGACAGTAATGCATGCAGAATAGAAAGTAGTTCAAACCATGCTTTAAACACAGTCATTTCATTGTAATAGATATGATAAAATTTAAAAGCTGTACATAGAATCTGCACAATCAAATTTGTTTCTAGGTCCATGAAGTGAAAACATTCAATCACCAATTATTTTCAAAACTCCAAGTCTAATTTTCAATGAAATTTTGGTAAAATTAAACTTCTCTTATGTCTTAACTACTAATATGCTGTAAGACTATGAGAATACCTACAGAACGACATTTCACTTGTTTGTAGTAGTCCTGTAGGATCACCCATATAAGGCTTTTGTGTCAAATTAAAGGGTGGACCCACAGAAAAGGCAAATAAACAGAGGGAGAACAGAATAAATAACTCCTCTATCTGCTAATAATAGCACTATGATTGTAAGATGCTCATTATGATCAACACTGTCATGTTAGAGTGTGTTCATGCCTCTTTTTGTGTGTTTGTATGTCCTATGTGTGTGTGTGTCCTGGTTTTGTGTATTTGACTGTGCAAGTTGGTCCACTCTGCTAATTAGAGCGAAAGACGTTTTGGCTCACTGGCTGGTCTTTCTGTGCCAGGACAACACAAGAACTTATTTAGTCAGCACTACTGATACTAACAATGTTTTTAAAAAAAACTCTTAAAACAAAGGTCTTTTCTACAATACCCCAAATGGCTAATTGATCAATCCAACAACACTCATAAGATAAACTATGGCTGTTAACATTGGGCACTTGGAACATTATTCACTGATGTCGTGAAACTTTCTGTCACACAGACATAGAATCATCTGTGTGATGCCGAAGGAATCATTTTGTTTTTGTGCGACTATTCCCCAGTGGGTTTGATTGACTCATCCTCTTAACCAACCCTAAAGCAGAAACATGGGTAGGCGGGCTGCAAAGGCCAACAGAGAGGACCTGTTCTCAGGTATACCACACATACACATTTTCAAACACTGTAGCCACTAGGCAAGTAATCAATGAAGCCAGTGTTGCAAAGCTGTTTTTTTCATGCACCTCCCCCTGCACCCCTCCTTCCTCCCTCACCCCTCTTCCGCTCCTCCTACGATGTGTTTTCATTTTATATTTCTAGGCCATGTTCAGTCAGGAAATGTTGCAGTAAATTTATAAGCGCTTATGGGAAAGGTCAGCCAAGAAAATACATCATCATGTGGAGTAGGGAGTCATTATCCAAATTTAGTCAGACAGGCCAACAGAGTCACTGGTATGCATCAATAACAGGACTAATAAAGCCAGTACAATGGCATAAAATTAACCTTGGACAAAAAAAGTTTGGATTTTTTTAACTTGTTAAGTGAAAAAATAATTACAGAATTGCAGTTTTTGTATGTATTTTATCCAAAAATTTCAAAGCAAGAATGCAGCAGCTACAATCTAGGGAGAGCACAAACTAAATGGATGGTGTACAAACCCAAACTAAGGTAAAATACAGCTTATCCTTAACTTTTTCAGGCTAACATTAATCATTTTGCAGGGAACTTAGATTGTAAATACTAGAAAAAACATATGTATAGATAGATTTTTTTTTATTGCTAATGTAAATATAAAGGAGAAAAAACATTGATTCATTGTTTCACTAAAGTATATCTGAAGTTATTTTGTTGAACAGAATGAGGATACAACGCGTCAGTCTGTCTGTCTGTGCAAATATCTTTTGTGTCCAAGACGGCAGGTGAGAGACAAAGAATGTGTGGAATGCCAAAGATGATGTTAGATGTGCACCCTCGCAGACACACACACACACACACACACACACACACACACAAAAAAAGCACTTTGAACGTCCAGCTCAGCCTCCAACCTCAGTGAAGACAAAGGAACTACCTGCGGGGCAAAGGGGTGTGTGGGGTGCGTGAAGGGAGTGAGTTACAATCTATGAGTCTCCATCAGCTCTGTCTACATTGAAAGAACAAACTAGAGATTGTTGCTGTCCAAATACTGTATAACCATCGTGGACATAGCAAATACAACCATTAACCTTGGCAGTCAATATCTGACTACATAAATACATACACATACAGTACAGTACACACTGTTGCTGTTGTCAGCAATAAAATATCAGTGTTATCACCATTATCCTAGTAGTGGTAGAAGTAGTGTGTATCACTGAAACATGCCCAGTGCCACCCTTAGCATGGGAAAAGAGAGGGAGACTGTGCAGAATTAACTTAAAGAAAAAAAAGCAGACACAAACAGAGAGCTTCTTTAGGACGGAGGACAAAAAGAGAAAGGATAATAAGAGGAGAGGAGAAAACAGGAGAAACATGGGAGTCATAGAGGTTATCAGAGGGAGTCTGACCCCAGGGTAGGATTACCCAAACATCTGACCTACCCACCCACACACCCACACACCCGAGCACACATACAAACAAAGAGTAATGAAAGACTTGGACGCTGTAGACCGAAACTTTAATAATGTATAAGTACTTAAACTCTCTCTAGACAGGATCTTGTCCTGTATTTGAGCATACAAATGTATATGTGTGTGTGTGTGTGTGTGTGTGTGTGTGTGTCTGTGCGTGTGCCATTGTGAGCCACAGCTCCCATTCAGAGCCAATTGAGCATGTGTAAGTAGAATCTAGATTGCTTTGCGCTGAAAGACAAATCATGTTATATAGTCTGTACTGGCTTGATGCTATCAAACAACTGATTCAAAACAAAGAGGTCTGGGTTTACTGACAGCAGACAAATAGCCTCTACTGAGTATGTGGATATAAAACAGAGAGGGCACAGAGAGACACTAAAGACTCTCATTGTCACTGTTAAAGTTTTATTTCATTTGTTTGTTGTAAATGTAATATTGGCAGTGGAGCAGCTGTTTGTGTCAGCTGTGTTACTCAAACCTATCAGAGATTAAATCTCCTCTATTTGCCCAACTTTTAACTCAATTTCCAACCTGTGTGCTTTTGATGAAAGCCCGCATCACTAACATTTTTTGATAATGAGTGGGGCTGGCATTCAGCCAATTACATTAGAGAAGTCATGGGGCCAACATAACAGCCTCACATACAAACACAGCTGACTAGACAAATCAGGAATGTGGTCAAGGGTAAATTCAGTTTGATCTAATTTTCATTATCTTAAAAGGTTTCCTTCATTTTTAAGTGATGTAGATCTTACTTTAACCAGATGACTCAAAGGTTAAAAAGCCTCATGTTGTTAACCATCAACCATGCTAAAATGTCCTTTTTCAAGGATCTCTGCCAGTTCTGGGATTATTATTATTTGTATACAAATACAAAGCTATAGCATATATGTTACTATTTATGACCATATTACTTAAATAAAATTTAAAGCTGCTCTCATCAATATTTTTAGATATTAACAATGGAAAAAAAATACTACATGTAATGTGAAAGGAGTCATTCACTGTGGCACTGCAGTTCTCCTTAGCTCTACGTTTAACGTCTTTCAGCTATGTTTTGGTTTTAAAGCCCACAACCTCATTTCCAGTCACCTCAGGCACAACTAGCTGGTCAACACAGTGGAGCATATAACAGCTAACAAGCCAGATATTTCACCTCAGCTAAAAGGACAGTGAATATTAGTTTACATTTGACAGATGCCCAGAAACACGATTTCAAATAAATGCTAATGTTGCTCTGCATAGTGGATGTGTGAATGTGTGAACATGTTTGCCATATCAACTTAAGGATGGTAATATCAGTGTTGGGTTTACAGTTTGTTCCACTGCACCCAAGTGGCCAAAAAAAAAAAAAAAGAAAGAAAGAAAAAATGTAGAAAAGAGTCCTAAAGTCAACCAGCTGACTCCATAACTTCAGTTACAAACCAAAATCTAATGTAAGTTTGCTAACATTTGCTAAAATTAGCCACTATAAGCTACTGGTCATGCCAGACCCATTAAGGGTTCCGCAAAACTCCTGTGTATTGATTTCAGCAAGCTTTTGTTTTATTTCTTATGAATTCAACTTTTCATTTGTAAAAGAAAGATTTTGTTATTTCATGTTATTTATTTCAAAAGGGACATAGTCTTGCTTTCAACCTGCATTAATTGCTTTTGTGGCTACTTGGGGGCAAGGCAACAAGCTGTAAAAACATTGACATATTATCACCTTATAAAAAATGAGTTAGCAAAGAGGTGCCTTTTTTACACACCCAGCAGACATGGAAGAACTTGATTTGGAATCATGCCTCTGGCCACCTGGTGAATGTACGTCCATTATTTACTCTTTTAGCTTCATTATGTTCAATAAACACTAACTTTGTCTGCTGTTTTAGTGCTGAGTGGGCAGTGTACAATGGATTTATCAGAGATTTTTTGCTGAAAAGAGCTGCCTACTCCTGCTGCAAACTAGCTTAATGTGAGCTAAAATGCTAAAATGATCCGTAGAGCTGCAAGCCACTGCAGAATCGGGTGATAATTTAAAGATACCATCCAGACATGTATTAAAACTTATTTAAAAAAACTCTGCTTTAAACAATAATGTGTGCCTGTTATGGTTTTTCCACAAAAAAAAGTATAATTACCACATTAAAATCCTTAAAATTACATCGACTCCTTCTCCCTCATTAAAATTCCATAATCTCTGTATATGTAAATATTGTTCATTTCAGAAGTTTAACTGCTGGACACAAGATGTCTCCTACTTCACTGTAAAGTTTGTTCTCAGTGTCTGTGTACTAAAGGCTTCAAGCTTCCATATCACACTTTTATAAGTTGTATATGTGACCCCCAGTGGCTCCAAACTAGTTGTGATGTCACAAATCATGCTCATAGGACCACCCCTTAAAATGTGACTTTCAATCAGCACAGAGAAACTTTCCACTTTCAGCAGATGAATGTGAAAACAGCCTTCTACTGTCAAACTCTGCACATACATCATGCAGCACAGTGAAGCTCAAACATCCAACTGAAGGAGCAAGAAGAAAAACAAACTTTTGAGTGGAGGGGGACTTGATCCATTGTTAATATAAAAATAGTGATTAATGCAACTTAAAGGCAAATTTGAACAGCATGAAAGAAAGGTTTTGCCTACTGATTTGGTTTGGTGGCAACTGGTCGTGCAAAAAACTAAAGCATTTTTAATCTTACTCATAAAATTTAATGAAAGTCTTATGGTAAGTGGCATGTGATAGCAGTCGGGAGCTGATTGATCTAATGGCTTACAGGCTGCCTGCTGAGTCACAGGTTATTAAGACAATAACCAATTGACTGGGCTGATGCTACAAATGAACTTCTGACTTCGAACACACATGCACACACATTACACACACACCCCCACATTCTCTCAATGCCACACTGTAAGGCCTACAGCATATTTCCGATAAAAGAATGTATTGTTTAGACTTGTTAGGAGGTCAGAGGTGGACATCTGCAGAAGGGACAGTTTCCATTACATCAAGTGTCCCTGGCTTCCACCCCATCCCGCCTCCCCCAATCCCCTGCCATCTTCTCACCCTTACTTCACCCCCCGAAATACACAATCATACATGGACAGACACAGAGTGATACAGAGAGACAGAGGTCATCCAGTGTGAAGCTCAGTGATGTTTTTTTTCCATGTGCTTGTGCCTGCTGAGATAAGTGATCCAGGTGGACACAGAGAGACAGTGTGATGAGACAGACAGACAGGCAGACAGGTGGACACCAATTGACATTTACAAAACTTGGACAGATTTGGTGCCCACTTTTTCTAACCCTATTTCCTCGTTTTTCATCTGTGTTTGTTTTGTCCTTTCACAAACCACAGTCCTCAGCCTCATTGGCTCATTTTGCTCCAAACCTACGAGAACTAATTCAGCTTTTTAATACGCTTTATTTGTGATAATTATACCACAATAAATTTGAAAAATGCATATAAATGTTACACCTATAGGCTACTGCCAGCCCACTAGTGTGTCTTACATTATATCAGAATGAATTTAGTAAATTATGACATATTGTAATTATACTGATCAAGATTATTTAAAATCAAATCCAATAAATAATAGTTAATAAAGGTTTTCAGAACTATGGATGATTTCACTATAGTACATAAAAACTATTGTAAAGTGAAATTCCTATAGAATTCCTACAGAGGGCAGACAGAGGTAATTTAACATAAATTAATTCATATCAAACCAACCAAGCCAGTCGATCAGTCAGTTTCTTGAATTATGTGGTATCATAGATACAAGCTGCTAGACTATTTGCATCCGCTTATGTCCTGATTATAGATGTATAAGGCACAGGGCAGTCCCAGATTGTGTGTGTGTGTGTGTGTGTGTGTATGCATGTTGGGTGCCGGGGGTGTTTGCTCAGCTGCATGTGTTGTTCTCAGAGCAAACGACCTCTCAACTCATCTCCTCCTCCAATACGAATGTTAATGAAACACAAGGGAGGCACAGTAGTGGGGAATTCATTTGCTCATGTGATCCTGCGGAAAGTGTCATTATCGTTGTCATGGTGTAAGGTGTGATTCCCTCTGACACAAACAAATGGATTCATGGTACTGTACAGAGCGTTGAACTTGGCATGTAAGCACAGTGAAGTCTTGCAGGTCAATGATGTCATTCTTTGTTGTGTTTTGGAAGTGCTGCACATTGTGTATTGTGACATTTGTTGCAAACTGTCTGGAATGAAAGACAACCTTTTAGAGAAATGTGACAGGAAAATATTATCTCATTTTCGCTCCGCAGTGCCACTGACACAGTACCATCTATTGACATCCATCCACCCACTCAAGTCACACCACAAAATTCACTATTGTTCAGAACTGCAGAAGTAAAATGTTGTGCAGTGTTGTATTTTACCTTCTTTGTATCGGTCTGTGGAGACTATCCGAAGGGGCCAGTATGCTTCAACAGAACTGCTTGTTGGATGGTTGAACAGCTTTGGAAACCCTCTCCCCCCACACCTTTCCCACATTGGAATTGGAAGAGCTGGGTCTGACATTTTCTGTGACTTTCCAAAACCGACAATCTAACATTCACACCCACTTCACACAGTGATTGGCCAGGTGTGTGGAGGTGAGAAAGCATGGACCCTGTAGGCCCTTATAGAGCAGAGCAGGTGGAGATGTGTCAACTAGACTGAAGACAAATACTTAAAATGTGTTGTCAAGTCAATTTTATTTATATAGCGCCAAATCACAACAGAAGTTATCTCAGGGCACTTTTCACATAGAGCAGGTCTAGACCATACTCTTTAATTGACATGGACCCAACATTCCCCCAAGAGCAAACACTTGGCAACAGCAGCAAGAAAAAACTCCCCTTTAACAGGAAGAAACCTTGAGCAGAACTGGGCTCTAGGTGGGCGGCCATCTGCCTTGATCGGTTGGGTTAAGAAAGAAAGAAGGAGGGGGAGAGAGAGACCCCCTTTGCCTTTCTGCACAGGTCTCAGTAACAGAATTTCAAACTGCTCCCTCAACCTTGAAAGGTTTGTTTACATGCACACACAACATTAATATTAAAGATTAAAGCAAGAGGCCAGCCAATGTATTTACATGTGTTGCTGTAGTCTGATTTCTCCAAAATAATAGTTTATATCACATGTTGCAGGTCAAAAATTTGATTTCCTGTCGAACCAACCCCTGCGCAGTGTTTAAATCAGCATTTATCCAACATCTCAAGGTGGTAAATGGTCCTAAGTGCCCTGAGCACATGCTGTCCTCATTTTAGTCACTGGAGTAAAAACATTTTATTAACTATCACCAGTCTTTGGTGATTTTTGAGCAAAGCTGTCCTGTTTTGAGTTCCTTGGAAGGTTTCAGATGATACAGCATGCACACACACATTTCTTAAAAGATGCAGTAGTGAAAGGAGTATGATTTTTTAATTCTTATTTGTGTGTGTGTGTGTGTGTGTGTGTGTGTGTGTATTCCTCAAATTATACTTCTGGGTCACATTTATATGGTAATCCACTATAAAAGGGAGTAACAGTATGTTTCAAAGTGCTGACAAATACAGGTAAAACAACACCAATAATAAGTGGTTTTGCTGCACAGTACAGCTTACTTCCATTTAATATGCTTTTGTGCTTTTTACCATTGCTGTTAATATTTAACCAACATCTTTTTCACCTCACATGTTTCACAGGTTTGGTCAGCTGTGATATAGTGTTACTCATTAGGACCACTGACAACCAAAACAACAATTTAAGAGCCCGGACTCAGCAACACGTCCACACTGCCTCATTGAAGCACAGAGGCTAAGTGAAGGAGAAGGATTTGAGCTGTCATGTCTAATCCAAAGGTAAATAACAAGGTTAGGGCAGCTGTGGCACAGATTGTCAAAACACAGCACCTGTGGAGGAGCTGATGTGCAGAGCTTATGGTTTACTTTGATCACCATCTTAGTTTAGCGTGTTATCATGCATGCATTCCAGTCCATAGTTAAAATATTTCACTTAGAACCAAAAATGTCAACCTGCTGGTGGCACTAGAGTAAAATCAATGGATCACAAAAGTCAGTAGGATTTTTCCTTTTTGCGGAATATAGATGTCTGTACAAAATTTCATGGCAATCCATCCAAAAGTGTTGGACTGACCAACCAACATTGCTGGTAGCATGGCTAAAAAAGAATTAAGCTATGAACGTAAAATAAAGTAGTAAAGAGGAAACTGTGAGATATGATTTGGACTTTGGATTTTTGGATTTGGAAACGCTGATTCAACAAACCACAAAAATCCAGAATGTACCCTCCATGTCAGTAACTCATGTTGTGGTTCAACGCAAAACTAATTTTAACAGTGACTAAATAAAATTAAGTTAAACTTGATCCACTGTACATCAGTTTTTACACCAGTAGTTTCACTTCTACTGAAGTTCCTACTCAGCCTTCAGCAGTTCTTGAGTAGGATATTTCTTTTCTCTGTGAATTGCTGTTGGAATGATACGTATGGAGGTCAGGGTTCAGCCAAATTTAGTTTTCCAGTTGATTTTCCAATTGGATTAGACAGAAATTGAGGAAATGTACGGCATGCTGGCATATTATTTTATAAAAATCATGAAGGACAAACAAAGGGCAAAGGATACAGCTGTTATCATGATGATGGTAGATGTACTTTTAGTAGTTTAGTAGTTTAGTCTGCAAACAGCAGAAAGGTCATAACTTCAGTAGCCACAGACTAATATCCAAATATGCAAAAGCAGACCTGAGCATAAATACGCTCGCAGAAAAACTGACTGTGTACTTTCAACTTTACTCTTAAATAGAAGAGGTTATTGAAGGTCAACTTGAAATGAACAGTGTACAGTATGTGATGTTCTACATGCTGTATGTCAGCTGAGCAGTTTAGTCAGACGAGAACAGTGAAGAAAGCAAAGGTTGAATCAGGCACTTGAAGGTTTTTTACTGCATGATACAGAATGTACTTGATTTAGAGATGTATCAGGTATAATGTACCTTGATTGCGTCTTAATAATATGGATTGATGAAATAGACATACAGTACATTTCAACAAAAACTGTGCCCTTGTAATGGCAGAAGTCTTTTCCATCCAAGCTACACATAATTAAGAAGATCGTTAAGTCATCTAAAGACAGAATTTGTTTGAATTACCCGCCTGTAGATTCATAACCCCTGAAAAGAAAACATCAGTCCAATACAAGAAGGAACTTTCTCTGGCTTACTTTGCTTTTCTGTGTAAATGTGAGACTTTGAAGTCCAATAAAAGAACATTATTTTTGTTGAATTACATGATTACTGTATCTATGCTACAACATGCATTCACTTTTATGATTATTTAAGATACAGTTAAAGAGTTATTTTCATTATCAATTATAAAATAGTGAAAAACTCCCAGCGCCCAAGGTGACCCTCTTATTACAGGATTCAAAAATCAAACACAGACGTTTAGTTTCTGTTGACAGACTTCTTGTCACTTTGTGGGTGAAGTAACCAGCAGTTGTCCTTGTGAGGCTGGTTTCCCACACACCAATTAAGTCTGGTCTCCATTTAAAATTCAGTTTAATTCAAGATCAGGAGGAGAAGGAAGAATCTAAGTGAAAAAAGCAAAGCAGGTAAACTATCAGTCTTACATCCCCTGAAACAAACTGCCTGTGTTTCCCTGTGTTCCTTGTAGGTCAGGTTATTATTGTCAGTCTGCCAAGTAATTACAGGCTGATGCCATCTCATCAGACTCACTTTCATCGCTGTGCAGTGGTGTTCAGCAGTTAGTAGCAGTTAGCAGTTAGTTAGCAGTCTCGATGCTATGGATGATTGCAGGCTGAGGAGTTATACTTCTGTGTTAAATCCTAATACAGATGCAAGAAAAGATAATTTTGTGATATAAACATACAGATACAGATTTCAACCGGTAGCTTTGTGTTATACTCCTAGTTTGTAGTAAAGAAAAGTTGTAAAAATGCTAATTTGTAGTTGGTAGAAATGTACTGCAACATCTTCACCACCTTTGCTTTAAAATGTTGAAATACCAGGAGGAATTGATACAACTAGTTTTGACATGAACAATACTTGACTTTGCTCCAAACAATTAAACTGAACCAGAGCTGAAATAGTTAATTGATCAATTAATTGATTGACAGAAAATTCATCAGCAATTATTCTGTTATCTATTAATTGTTTTAATCACTTTTCAAGCAAAAATGCATTTTTTGCTTTTCAAATTAAATATGATTTGCTGCTTTGTTTTATCTGAAAATAGAATGAATATCTTTTATTGTTTGTTTTGAGACATAACAAGCCATTTGAAGACGTCACCTTGGACTGCAGGATCTGCATTTTTCACCATCTTTTGACATTTTTAAGAAAAAATTATTCATCAATTAATCAATCAGAGAATTGATAATAACAATAATCACACGTTTTAGAAAATGCGAAGACACCTGAAATACATCAGTAACATCTGGGAGGTAAAGAACTTCTCTTCACTTTAAATTTGTGTTTTGTTTTATTTGTTCACAATATTCTGTATATTCACCTGTCCAGCAGGCAATTAAGCTGCATAAATATATCTGAAACAACAGCCATCAAGTGCTCATAAACAGGATGTTCTCTTCAAGTAAATGAAGTGTTACAGATTCTCTCACTTGGTAAAAAGACTTTCTGTTTCTGCCCCAAAGCATAGATAATGCGGAACAGATACACAATGATAATGATTCATAGTCGATTTAAACAGTAACCATGGAAACGTGTCCACAAACAACAGCCAACCAGTGACATTTCAATGTTTCCTTTTTAAGGAAAGACATTACAGTAAGAGCTGTAAATCAGAGTTTTTATCTTTAAAAAATTATCCAGTCAATCCAATAAAAGTTTATAGATATAGTCCTCTCATTTTCCTCTCCTCATTTTATATCCAAGCACACTCTCTTTCCCTCTTAACAGCACTGGGAACCAAAGTTAGAGAACTACATCATCTCAATAAGCA
The DNA here is from genome assembly GCA_038419695.1 of Scomberomorus guttatus. Classification (NCBI taxonomy): domain Eukaryota; kingdom Metazoa; phylum Chordata; class Actinopteri; order Scombriformes; family Scombridae; genus Scomberomorus; species Scomberomorus guttatus. The sequence continues at coordinate 7,040,461 of CM076457.1, forward strand.
TCACATCATGGAAAATGCGAGACCATTTTCAACGGAAAGTCAAAAGACCCCAAAAGAAACACCCATTCTTATTTTTCAAGTTTCCAGTGACTGATTTTTTTCCCCATTAAAACCCCATAGAGCTGCCCGTTACAAACAGCAATGACACCTTTTACAGTTGGCCCATTGTGCCCAACTGTGTTCAAATCAAAGTCACTCTGGCTGAATGAGCACATTCCAGACAGGACGCCGCTGCAGCACTGAGGGCGTTCAGCCCTCTAATATACTGTAGACATTTTTCTTACATACACTTCTATGACATGTTCACTTGCCAGGTTTCAGACTCATAAAACACTAAACGGAGTTTGTTGAGAGTTTTATTCAAGGAACATCATAGACCAAATAAGGTCAAGAGTGAAAACGGTTGAAAGGCTCAGTTAATATGGAGGGCAACCGCATGTGGAAAAAAAGGGGAACATTAGAATATGATGTGATTTCAAAAGCTGAAATGAGTTTTCTCAGGTTGACTACAGTTCATAAAGCAAACAATTAAACCCTGTGGATTTCAACTGTAATTGGACTGACATTGTCAACAGCAAGTTTTACTGTACAGAGGAACGTCTTGTCCAAAACAGACTCCTACTGGGCTCACCTCACAATCATTTATATTGGCTAAACATGGAATCCTTTCAGAGCAACTCAACCAATGGCAAATGGAAAGTGAAGGTTCCTGGAGGCACAAATAAGAGTGTTTTCTTGGGGGGACGGAGTCTTTGAGGGCAAAAAAACAGTAAGATAAAAATGTTTCTTTTCAGCTATAGTTGCAGGATGTCTGGAAATGTAGACACTAATGATGATGCACTAATGAAACTCAGACTTAATCCGGCTAAATGTGAAAACGCTGTTTAATACACGTTCACACCTGTGTTTTCAGATGGTTTTGTATGGATCTGTCTGTTCTGAAATTACAAAATAAAAGCAGAAAAGCTTAACATAAGGCTGTCTTTTTTTTTTTAATTCAATCAACTGGAAGGTGATTTTGAAACAGTGTCAAAAACACCAGCTTAGTGTGGCTGGAGAACTAAAAGAGAAAAAGATGCCCAGCTGAGTGTGGGTGTAGTCTGAGTGACATGCTGCAACTGTAGTCCCAGGATAGCTAATGAGATTTGATATGGCGATTTACTAAAAACAACCCTATCACCAGATAAAAATGTTGATATTGGACGACTCCAGATTACGTTCAATGACAACACATTCTTTGCATCCAGTGCCAAAGTTTTTAACTGGCAAATAGTATGGAATGGGTAAGGTTGGGGAAAGATGGTGGTTATGGTTAATTAAAATGATATTTCCCTAAACTTAACCAAGTCTTATCTTAATTCAGTTAATAAAGAGTCAAACATTAATTGCAGATCTGTGACATATTTCCAGTGTTAGAAATGGCGAAATTTTTTGTAACTTTCTGAAATCAACAATCTAACAATCACATCGCAGAGAAATGCGTCTTAATCAGGTCAGGTGTACGAAGGTGAAAGTGTAGGCAGGATTTCTCTCACATTGTGTTTTTTCATTCTTTACACAACTACTTCCACCATTTTTTGTGTGTAAAAACAAGTGCAACATATAAATGTCTTCAAGAAAAGCTTGACAGCAGACTTTTTGTTCCACCTTCGCGTGTGGCAGTTCAGAACAGCTATAAACACTTTCAGACGTGGCTGGACGACAACTTTCTGCGTTGCTACATATGAGACACATTCCTTCACATATTGGCATTGAACATTAGCATTTGACGTAAACCGTGAGGTTGTCACGGAATTGTCCAATAGATGTAATTCTTTGGGATACTTGGCTGACTAAAACATATATGACATACTGAATGTTGAATTTGTACAGACAACACCACTGTGTCTCATACAGGTCACAATAATTTCTAAGGTGTTTGATGAAATTTAACGTATATGAAGCCTAAACACAAGTAAGAAAAAGCTGAGTTATAGTTGAAATCACCACTGGGTTTCAACAATCGATAGAAAAGCAGAGCTCACATTCATTGTACTAAATTGTTGATGTGGCTCCACTACAGCAGTTTTGGGCTTAGGTGTTTTGCTCAAGGGAACATTGGTATTTGACTCTATTCCAAGTTGTTTTTGGGATTTGAACATATGATTTTGCAGTCACAAGACGGCCCCTCTAACCACCAAGCCTCTGGCAGTCTACAATGTGATGAGCTGTGTTTAGTGTGTGAGTAAAAAATAACTGGGCAACAGACAACACAAGTGCTTCCTACATGAACACAGATTAGTACTTTCTGACAGCTGTGAATGTTCAAATTAAAAAATCATTTCCGTCATCCATTGTCAAAAATCACCCACCCACACACCTACACATGCTGACATTAAACTGGCACGGGAACAAGTGTGCTCTCGACCGTCCACTTCAAAGCTTACCATGACCCCCCCAACCCTCCCCGCACCCCAGCCCCCCACCCCCCTGCTGTCCTCTCTGTCTCTGATTTTCTCAAACACACAAACAGCAAGTGCACTGCGGAGGAAACCCCTCACATCATTTCCATACAAACTGAACACTTCATTTCTCACCCTGGTGCAGTGTTTGACTTGTCTGCCACTTCCAGCTACCTCATTGTACACACACACACACACACACACAAAGGATGAGGAGGGCAGAGGAAGCTTGGTCTATTGCCAAACAAACAAACACTTTCTCTCCTACAGAGCTGTATAAGAAGAGCCTCACAGCAGGGAGTAACTAAATGAAAACCACAACAGCAGAGGTGTGAAAATGGAAATGGAAAGGGGACAGACCCATATCATGTGTCTGATAATGGCTTTGTGAGATGCTGAGTGTGAGTGGATGTTTTCATTAATGACTGTTAATTGATGGACAACATTTGGAGGAAGTTGGTAGCTTGCATGGTTTACATTACTTACAAACTGGAGGTGTTGGGTTTGAAAGAAGAGAGCAGTAAGGAGGCAGGAAGTGTCTAAAGAAAATGCCACAGAGTTGCCTTATGGGATATTTAGGATCCGGTGTTTTTGGAGTTTGACCTACTAAAAACCAAGATATCTTGGCCTCTGCTGCTTCGATTTTGACAAATGTATCTCTTGTTAGTCTCCAACTTCATGGAAGTGAAATACTAAATCATCAGAGTATTCCTTTAATGTTTCTACAGTAAGAAATGCACCATTTAGCATTTAGAGGTAGTAAAGTGCTGAAATAATTAGTATCAGACAAGACACCATTAGTTGGGATTGGTCCACTTTGTACTCATCCGTGTAGTCATTTAAGTCCACAAAGTCAAATGCCAAAGTGCTGCATGCTGCATCCTCATGACAACCCCACCCCCTGTATGTTTTGAGGAGCAAGATGAGGGAACCATAACAGCATCAATAACAACTAAGATATTAGTTGTTATTGTTAAGTTATTCAAATACACCATTATAATAAAAAAAGCATGACTCACAGAGGAAAACATTTAATGTTTTTTACCTTAAAGCACTTTACATCTGCTCTTTAAAACAATCTGGCACAAATTTAACCTGGTTACTGTACATGCAATATAAAATGCAATGTAAAGGCCAAGTTGCAAGTCTTTTAATAAGTCAGACTGATAGGTAATTTACTGTTGGTGTTAAAATGCATCATATTTTCTTTAACTGTAAATCTGTTTTTTTTTTAATTTAACTTTTCATGTTAAATATGTTTGCAGAAATCTCTGCTTGCCTGTACAGCTGTCATCTGAGGACACATTCAAGTCACTCTCCTATTGTGAAATCTAATCACAGCATTAAGAATGGCTGTGACTGTGTGCTTTGCTGAATCAATCACATGAGGAACTACAGTATAGGGACATCTGGAAGATCTGTTAGACCTTAGTCTGAGGATTCTACATGGTTGACAGTTTATCCTAAATCTTAAACATTTATTGCCACAAAAAGATTAAAATTAAGAATTATTCTTAATTTTTGAGTCACATATGGACTTTACTGACCCCTAAGATGATATGGGCAGTCATATTAGACAAAATACAGTACCATCAAAGAAATGAAAAGAAATCACTTTAAATATATATTAGAAGATGATCTGTGACACATATTTAATTGCTGTCCATGGTTATCATTCAGTGTAACTTCAAGCTTAGCCGGGGATGTATCCTCAACATGAAGTAGAGCTACATTTCACTACTTTATTAAAGCTTTGTTGGGTCAATGCCAAACTGTTCTTGTCCCACTTTTATCCTCTCAAGGATCCATTCCAGCTGTATATTTATTTACAGCTGCAGTGTTGAGAATGAGCGTCAGCAGCATGAATCTTACCTTCTATAACCTGCAGGGCAGTGGCCAGACAGCACAGCAGGACGAGGAGCAGGGCAAGAGACCACCTGAGGAGACACATCAGTCACATAAGCTGCACTTTGTAAAGTTTTAGATAGAGTTGAAAACATACAAAAAAGTTGTTAAAAAGTGTATTAATGGATAAGGGCAATATTAATTTAAAATAGCTTCTTTTGTGAGTGAAATTAGCTTTAATGTAGAGCTACTTGAACATAAAAAACTTCACATAGAGGAGAATGTTACTGCATCACAGGTCTACTCTGAGGTGTAACTGAAGCGCTTTGTGAAGGTATGAAATGTGAGGTGAAGTCAAATTAATGCAATCTGCTTTCTTTACACGCAAAACCCATTGGATGTAATATTGAAAATGTCTTACCCTTGAAACATTTTAGCGAGAAATTAAATAAAATTCCAAGTTTAAAAGTGAACTCCAAGTGCATGTGTGATGGAAACTCCGTGGTCCCTCTGCTTCAGTCTGCAGACCTGAAGCCACACTGCTCTCTCTCTCTCTCTCCCTCTCTGCAGTACAAAGGCTCTCTCAGTTCGGAGCTCAGTGACTCTCAGGCCCACAGAGTTGGGAAATTTGACTCCCTTGGAGAAAAAAAAAGTTCCCTCCCTTAACTCACTCAGAGGACCCTCTCTGCTAACCTGCTGCTTGAGTCAATTTCCTTTCATTAATGATGGTATGATGTTTATGTGCACGAATGGCTCTCATTTCTCTCTTTTAACATCTATCTACTGTAGCTATCTTACTGAAAATATGTTAATGCCCAGTTCTATTCAGACCATTTTATTTCATAAATGCAACTAGGATTAATTAAACTAAAACAGTTAATGAATTTTAAAAATATATATTTGAATGAGTTCATGAAATATGTGACCCTGGGGCAAACAGTTGCTGTTGGGCCCTTACTGACCCCCCACTCCCCACCCTCTGTGTATCCTATATGCACCCTGTAGCCTCCAGGTTCCAATTTAGCACAGTACAAATGGACATGATATGACATTATGCATCATTAAGTAATGAAACAAGACCCACCTTGAGATCTTGAAATTAAAAAAAAGTTCAAAAAGTATTTCAGTCTATAAACAATACCAGAGACATTTAGGCAAACAAAAAAAAAAGAAAAAGAAAAATATATAAAAAAAAGATAAAGATAAAGAAAAAGAACTATAAAAAATGCAGTTACTCAAATTTCACAGTTAGAAACAATACAACACAATAACACAGCATGAATATTTCTGCAGTCTGAAACCAGTATAGACTGAAGCTACAGCATATTGTGTAATAAATAAGACTTTTAATTAAATTACCAAAAGCAAAGTGATGCAGAATGATTTTTGGGGCCTTTAGAGGCTGTGGTCCCTTTTCCCAGTTGGTATTCCAGTTTTGGTAAATAGAGATTTGTTGGTCAGTATATTGTCAGTATATTGGAGATAGACAGTTGGTATAGCTGCTGGAGCAGTCTGGGGTTTAAGTTACTTGCTCAAAAGCACATAAACAATGATGGGTGAAGGTGCAGAGACAGATAGAGACTTCAAAAAATGCTTATTATTGTAAGTTTAAGAATTTTCTTATAGTAATCTCATGAAGGTGGTCAGTGGTCAGTGTAAGCCTAAATGACTGAACAAAAAACTAACTGGCTGTCAGTTATTAGCTTCAGTTAAATAATCATTTAATCATGAATTGGGGTTTACACAGGCTGGCCTCAGTGTTCAACAGTCATTTTAAGAACAACCGAAGGCAGACAGCTACCAGATAGCGATCATCAGTCTGTGTGGCCCTAGGCTGGGTGAGTTTAACATAATTTTCTCAAGACTTTTAACAGAATACATGTCTTTATTCTTGAATAAATTAGAAAACACATAATAAATAGACCACAGAAACAACTAGTCCACTTTCTCTCCCGAGCCAACAGAGACAAAGCTTCAGGGGTCAACAAGGTCAGAGGGAGTCTCAGTGAAATTGTCCATGTTGTGATGTTAACACCCGACTATTAGCGAATGCTGGAATGATAATGGCTCGAAGAAAAGAAAGGTCCCTCCCTTTCCTCCTCTTCCCCCCCCTCATCCTCTGTCTGTCTCCCTCTTTCCCTAAGCCACTTGTGTTTTCCCTCTTTAGCTCTTCTTCCAGATTTAGTTCTCAGTAAGGCAGTTTCTCTAAAAAAAGCTTAGCCAAAGTTTCAGATGTTGCTGGAAGGTTAGCAGAAGCTGTGGGAAGGTGATGGCTGTGTTTGCAGAACATGCTGTTTAGGAGAAACTGTGATTGCAGAGACTAAAAAAAAGCTAATGACATATGGATTAAACCAAAATTGCATATGTTTAGGGCGATAAAGATAAAGACCTTAACATGCCCAGTTGACATCTGATGTTTTACCACTCGATGTTGAAACTGAGTAGAAGAACAACGTACCATCTCGATATAGAAAATGAGTTTAATTTTCATATTGTCCTATTGCACTGAACCATGTAATATTGTGTAAGCTGTAAAAAGGAAACCAGGCTGTTAACTAAAGGCATTGTTAGCCCTGACTGTACTTTGTGGCTAGTGCTAATTAGCAAACGTAGATTCCTATTTTCAGGTGATTATACACTAATTAAAACATACTTATAAATATTATATTTCATTTCTGCCATTTCTGTTCTTGATACCACTAAATTCTACACACTGAATCTTTAAGGTAAGACCATAGACTGTATATAGAGTCTATTGGTAAGTTTGTCTGTGATCAATGCTTTGGTGATTAGTTGATGTGTGTTTAGAGTTTCAGTGTGCGACTCATTGACAGCTGTGCAAACTGATGGTTTTGGATTGAAAATGCATCACATTTATAATTTTTCAGGTGTGCAGAGTCTCTTTCATGATACTGTGGCTGATCAATAATACTGATTAAATCCTGTATTGACACAGTTTCTTATGAGTGAAGCTTATACAGTACACAGCAGTCTGGTGTCTGGTATATTTTGAGGACACAGCATACGTTAATGTTACCAGTATAATAACCAGGATGAGTGTCTGTGCTGTGCAGCAGTCAAACAGCAGGAATTTCATGCTAACGTAACTTTTGAATTTTTTTTATGCTAACATTATTGTGTGGGGGGAGCTTCTGTGCTTTTAACCCCTGCTGCTGGTTGATGGTTTGGGTCATTCACTTTATTTGTCACTAGAGCTAACTTTGTGTAGTCTGTATTAGCGTTATCACTGCTACTATAGCTGCTGTTGCTTACTTACTTAAAGGTGGCTATGTAATAAAAAAAAGGATGAACGGATGAGCCTTGCACACAAATTTACCTCTAAACAGTAATTTTACTGTTTTCTACAGCAAGTTGCTTTATTTCTGGATACAGAAAATGTCCATATGCTATCAACCCACTGCACGCACATCCTTGGATGTTTGTAAATGGGAAAACCCATTAGCAATGAATTCAAAACACTGCTGTGTAAATCTTCACAGAGCTGCTAGCCTAGCTGCAGATTGAGTTATCCACATACAAAACATTTCAGTTTTAGTTCCTTTGCTTTTGTATTAATTATGTTATATTTTTGATGGATGCCACATGTAGTGGAGTCTTTCATTTAAGCTGTTGTGAATTATTGCTTTAAATCAGACCTATTATTGTGACACACTGACAGGTGATAAAACACTGCTTTAACAGCACTCCAACATTGACTGTGAAGATGATTCAGCAATATGACCTACTTCAGCCTGGTTACTGACACACATTCAATGTGTTTTTGTGCTGCTGAAACATTTTAATAAATGGTAGCCTACATGAAGCCCTCCACTCAATGAGCCTCTGTACAGAGCTGGTCAGGAGGCTTGTCTTGTGCTTGTCTGTTCTGAATAAAATTACTATTCATGTTTTTAACTTTGATGTTCTTCTCACTGAGAAAACACATCCATATGCTCTCACAATGCACATACACAAGCATAGTTGTGTGTTTATGCCATTTACAACCTCATACTGTATGGAGATCTACTTTAGAGCCAGTTTGGGAGGATTACTGTTGTATGCTGCATGTCTAAAGCAACTTTACATAAACATACAAAACAGAAGCAAGAATTTCTAGATGGCAAAAAATCCTGCAAAACTCTGGGTAATAAAAAACCTCCCACATTTGCAGAAATGAAGCGTTTACGAACCCATCATTTTCCATTCTTGTTTTTCATGAGCACTGTTTTTTTTTTCTATTTAGTGACACTTGTCATTGTCTTTTATGTGCAGACAAGGTCCCCATTGGGGAAACAATAAAGTTTCAAATAAAGCTAACTGTTGTGCATCTTAGTACGAGACAGTCTGTACTTTACACTGAAGCAGAGAGTGAGGATTACAGACAGCAGAGAGTGTAGCAGAGTTGTAGTTCAGACAGCGATCAGAGCATCAGACCAGGATTGTTTTTGTTGTTGTTCCGTGCGTGCTGACTCAGCTAACCACTCTGTGGCACAAACAGGAAGCCATTTATCCAGGGCCAAGTTTCCCCAAAGCTTCTTACTGTTGCACCAAGATTGTCTTTGTTCTTTTGTGAGCCAAGAGACAATGATTTTAGGATTAAATTGATTTTTGGAAACTGAGGCTGGGCCAGTTATGCAAGAGATGACAACAACCCAGCTCAACTCTGATCTGGGTCAGACAGGAAGAGATTACATCTAACAAGAAAGCACAGCAACGCTTTGTTTTACAGGTCACTTAATTTTATACTGATTTCCTGGAAATTTGCAGGTATTTAACAATTATTTTTTTAGGACATTTTACAGAGAGGGTGGTGCAATTTAGTACAAATTATAAGAAAAAAACAGAATTCTTGATTAATCAGATCTTAATAAATTAGACTCGACAATGAATTAACTGACAGAAAATAATAATTTTGTGTTAATTCTTAGTAAAGGACCTGTAAAATAAATCATTACTGAATTAATGCAATGTATGTATTAGAAAATCAATTATTTTGAACTAATTAGGGATGCAATTACAGGAACTAAAATGAAACAAAAAGATAACATCAATTTTTTTTCAGATTTTAACGCATTCAATTTCAGTTACTAATTGAACCTGCGACAGAATGAAATGTTTAAAGAATAAATAAAGCAAACACTCTCATTACAATGTGGGTCAAAAGAACAGGAAGGTAAATTAAGGCTGAGATGAGAAGCGAGTAATTAGAGAAATCACAGTGGTCAAAATACAGTCGTTCAGCTTCATTTCCTCTGAACACCCACTCCCTGCTTTGATCTTTCCTGCCTTTTGTCTGTATGTGTGTGTAGATGTTTCGTGTCACGTTATGGGAGGTTCCTTCCAGATCTGAACAAACACTTCTCCCAAGCTCATTATGTGGGTCATGATTTATAGGCACAAATGATCTCCTAAAGCTCTGATAGAGATGAATATACTGTATAGTCGCTTCTAATTTTGGCCACAGCAGTAAAATTTAATGTTATTTACAGCAATGCATCCATTCATTGTAAAATCATTATAGAGTCTTTCAAACCTTATCTTCAAAAATCTGTCTGAATCTGAATATGCAAATATTTTTAATTTCAAAAGTTTAAGTGCTGGACGCAAAATGCCTCGACTAAAAGTCCATTCTCAGTGTACGTATGGGCACTGGAGGCTTCAAGTTTACTGTACACATCACATTTGTTTATTTGTTTGCTTATTGTTCATAAGTTTCATTCTGATGACCATGATTGGCTCCAAACTAGCTGTGATGTCACAAATTATGCTCGTAGATACACTCCTCAAACTCAGAGCACAGAGAAACCTTTCTCTCCAGCAGGTGAATGTGAAAGCAGCCTTCAAGTATCAAACTCTGCACATACTGTACATCATTCTGCAAAGTGACGCTCAAACATCAAACTGTAGGAACAAAAAGAAAAACTTTTTTTTTTTAAATGAGGGAGACTTTAATTGTACTAGTAATGCAAAATGTGTGTTTGGTACCACAGAAGCAAAAACAAGTTTCCTCTAATCCATAAGTACAACTATGTACAGTATCACTCATAACAACACAGAAAAACTGGAGATATTCTAAATGATACTTTCTGGACTAGCATTAAAGCTGGAACACATCACGTTATTACCTACTGTAAGAGTTAAAAGTATAATTAACTCTTATTAAGACTGGTACATCCTGAATTTCAGAAACAGCTTTCTTATGGTTCTTAATGTTTTCACAAGACCCTAAAACATAAGAAGAGGCTGTGATTGGCGCAGCAGACAGGCTCATACAGCGGTGGCAGCGTGAGACTGTCAGAAAAAACACAGCATTGTATGTTTATTCAAACAGGCAATTCACATTTTTCTAATGTGTTACCCCCATAGCCTGTATATAAAGATGGAGTAAGCGAGGTGGGACGTCACTCATTGGTTTTCATTGGAGCCGGTTTGGAGCCCAGAGATGCAGCTTATAGTCGGTGCCATCTTTTCCATTTGGAGCCAGGAGCTTCCAAATGAGTACAGCGTGTTGCCCTGCAGGTGAGCCAACTGTCAATCACAGCTGTCGGCTACTATAAGTCTTCAAATCTTATTAACGGAGCAATAATTTCCAAAATGACCGCCAGCAGACTTATTAGAGGACCTGAATTTAGTGGTTGAGACCATAAAGACTTGTTGAAAAAAATTATTGACTTAGTATTTCTAGAGAGAAGTTGACACTTTTTAAATGGGAGTCAGAGCCAACATCTCCAAATAATGACTGCCCTCCTCAGAAAAAGTATTGGTCAGTTGCTCAAATAAAATTCAGTATGGTTAAATGTTGAGTGGCACAGCAGGGACTAGTATGATGTTCTAACTGCAAAAAGTCTTGGAGAGTAGGTCATGGTGGATGGATGGGTGAAGTAAGTGTCCCATTTCCAACAGCTTCATTTCCGTTAATCATGTTCAACATATTTTCCTAACCATAATCTTAAATATAATAATAATATAATAAAAAAGTACTGCTGGGCTGGCCATTCCTGCCATTTCTCTTATGTTGTTCCTTCATGATTAGTCCATCTACAGGGCCAGTAAAACATATGAAACAATATAATTCATATCAGACTAAAGACTCAGAGTTCAAGACTCTTGTGCACTCTTTTTGTTTGTTTAATATACATTTCATTTTTGTTAAACTAACACATGACACATTGTACATGAATGTATCTCTGCTGGACTTAAAAAACAGTTAAATTAAATGAAACACTACTATACAGTACAGGCTCAATACAAAAACAGTCAATCACATACATCATTAACTAAACTAAAATATACTAAAATCACAACAGTTTCTCTTCCTCTGAGACATTTCTGCTATCTCTTCTTTTTTGATCACACTTGGCACATTAATGTTATCTGTGACAACAAACAGTTGATAAGCAATGGTCACGACAATCTGAACTATTGATTGCAGTCAATACTGCCACCTTTGCCCTTTAAAGTGTCTAATAGTAAGTAATGGAATTTTGGCTTTAACTTCTGATGCAGTGATATGAGGAAAACATAATATTCTGTGAAATATAATGATTCAATGATTCCAAAGTTAGTGCTGACCATTAGTAGCACTGAAGTGAATAAAGACCCTGTCAGCTATGTTAACATTCCTTGTTGAAACCAGTGGCAGCTACCAAATTCAGTGAAATGCTGCAGATGACAACAAGCTGTTCTTTTCTTCAACAAGTGCCAGGTGAAGCAATGAAACATATTAAATTGAAATGACATGTCTTTCAGAAAACACAGTTTATGTGAGGAAAGAATATATCCACAGTGCAGCCACACATTTGTCATCTTACAATGTAAAGATGTGGCTGAGCTAAGTAGCTCCAGGAGGATGGGGTGTATTGAGCCCTCTGTGCCTTCAGACAAGCTCAGGCTGTGTTGCAGGCAGACTCCCCTGTCCTTTGCAGCGACCACGGTCCTCCAAAACACAAAGTTGCACTGAGGGCTTGTACTGTGCTTCCTTTGTCTGACACCATTGTCCATGTCCTGCCTTGAAGCCATGTTGTCCTCTGTCAACCTCCTGGCCCCCTGGGGTCCCACTGTCCAACCATGTTTTCTTCCAGTGCCATTCCAAATAATTAGGAACCTCTTGGCGCTAGGAGTAGATGGTAATGACCTCCCTACCTCCTCCTCGAACCAACAGGACGCGGTCTAGCCCTTCCATTAGAACTTCCAGAAACTCCATGTCTGAGAGACACACTCTGGTTAAGTACACACAGCACTGTACATCAGGGGCGCACAAGAAAAAATAGAAAGACTTAAAGTAGCTCCTAACTCGTTGACTAAGGAGAAGCTCTTAAAAATAAATAACTTTAAGGACTCCTAAGTGCTTTAAAAGTAATTAAGGAAACATTTTAGTGCTAAAAGTAGCTGCTGTTGTATTTGTAAAACTACAATGACAATGACCTTTTGAAAGAATATTTTGTAAGAATATTTGTTTTTAGTATGAAATTCCCTCCTACTGCCTCATACTTAAGATACTGAAGATTGATTGTTTGTCAAACTGACTGCTAAAGCCTCATATTAGCTTTGGTTGAACTTGTATTTTTACACAGACTGTGGATCTAATTTTTCTTACATTGAAATTGCTTTAGGTAGGTATTTATTCACAGCCAGTACAGCCATGTGAGTACTGTTTGAAGACAGACTTGAAAAAACTGCGAACCTATCCTGCCAACATTTAATTGGCTGACTGACTGACTGAATGAGCGACTGATAAGCTTTAAAAGGATACAGTTCGCATCCCCTTTCTTGTTCTTCGGTGGGCCTGGCATGTTGAGCAACACCAGCTGTGAATTCTGGGATTTCTTGACCACCACCTCATTCAGCTTCACAGCAGTGTGCATCCTGCGCACGTTGGACTGGTTGCTAGAATAATAGCATTAATAAGAACATTGAATGAGTTCTGAATCTGTCATGTGTAACAAAGTCAGTTTCGGTATAATCTGAATCATTCATCTACAGGAAGCACAGTGCGAGTGATTAGAAATCTGATGCTCTTGTAGGCAAACATAGTAGACACATCATCACTGCTTCTATATTTGTTATCATGCACCCTGGCGTGATGATTCTCACACACATGCACAAGCATATAGAGAGTTCGTGCACATGCAAGCAGCCAAAGTGAAAGGTAAAGACACTTACAGATTCTCCCACTCACTAGAGGAAGGGAGAAAAAAACAACACATCCAACATTAATGCAAAAATGAGAGCTGTTCCTCTCTGAGACAGTCAGCTACTTAAATGATTTTACTGATCTTCACTCAGTTTTATTTAGATGATCTAGATACAGTCGGTTCTTGTAAAATAAGCACTCTTCTGCCATCAAACATTGCTCACAAATTACATTACAAATATGCAGGCAAATAGGAAAATTATTTAATGGACTTAAGGGTCAAAATAAGTGCTGAAATTCCTGAGATGGAGCAGATCAGTTTGTTTTTACTTGTAGTGAACTCATTTGAGGGGAGTGGACCCAACTGCATTTTCTTTATCAAATTATTTTGGCCAGCTTCCTTTATGCTCACTGTCCTATAAAGACAGTGTACAATTTACAATTAGTACAATTACAGCATCTATGAATCACAGTTCTTTATAAATCACAGTTTTTTTTTCGTAGTGAGTTGAATACAAACAGGTTCAACATGTTAGTGACTGTAAAAAAAACAAACAAACAGGAGATGCAGAGCTGCATTTACTTACGGTCTCATATTAAACATGTCTTTAACTCCTATGCCTTCTCTGTGTCTGTTCCTCTCATTGACTAGTTTGTCTTTGGTCCAGGTCATGTGGACGCGATCTGGTGTGGCCCCTGAAGCTTTGTCATTTGTTGTAGAGTGAGACGCTGTGTTCCGGTCATGGATCAGCTGGGCCTAAAAAAGACCAGGAGAGTGAGTGAGGAGAGTAAATAGCTCAAGCTTTTTACATGTCATTGAGGCATCAAGTATGTAATTGCTTTACAATTATGAGGGACATGAGAATGTGAAGAGAAAAGGAGAACTCGTGGATGTTGCTGTAGGGTCAGGTGAGGTGAGAGGCAGGTTTATGATGATGACAGTACAAGCCAGCTGGAAAAGCACACCAGTGACATCATATCATCTTTTTTTATTCCACACACTCTTCTCCCTTGCCAAAACCTGGTGCCTTCATTACCCACAATGCAACTCGACCACCCACAGTTCAGTCAGAGATTCGGGTCTGTTATGCTAGTAGCAGCTAATGTAGCCTCTTCAAGTGACATCACTTGAGTCAGTCAGATTTCACACAGCTTGCTCTGGACCCACAAAAGACTTTATACAACTTTTTTCACATATGCAGTAGTACTCACCAACAAATAAACTTTGATGTGTAAAATCCGTGAAGTTTTTACTCCAAATGACTTTAACTTTAGTTAAGAAAAATGTCAATCAAATCACTGATTATATTAGCAAAAGCTATATAGTTATTGGTGGGCATTTAAGAAACTGCACTGTTTATTCTCCTATTCAAAAGATCAAACTTGTCAGTGTTAGGAGACAAAAGGGAATAAAACCACAAATCCAAACCATAGAAATGATACTCAAACACTACTGACTGGCAACAACAGGATCCTGAAGGACCCAAAACAAACTGAAAAACTCTGAATCATCTCCCAGAGTGGATGGTCATGGTCAGTAATCCTGCAGCAGCAGGTGGATTGAAAAACACTGGAGCCGCTTCTGATGCACATTTAAAAGCACTCAGTGAGGAATTTGTCTTCCTCTAGTGGCAGCTTTGTGCCAGCAGCATCTGCATGAGGATGAATGGAAGGATGGAAGTGGAGTTAAATAAAGATGAAGAAGCTGCCGTCATCAGGACCTGAACATCATCCCGAGCTCAGTTTCTGTTGACAGCACTGTCTTTAAGCACTGCAGTTGTCATTAGAGGATGACGATGTCGAGAAAGGATGGCATGATAAATGGATGAAGCGATAGCACCATTCGGTTGCCGTGGCTACCTCATCCTCTGGTATGCACATGCTGGGGGGCTGCAGGATGTTGAGGGAAGAAGTGTCAACACCTGATGACTTCTTCCTCTTTATGGAGCCGCGCGATACATCTGTGATGCTCTGAATCTGACCACGTCGTCCAATTGCAACACAAGCATTAGGTCAGGGAAGAGTTCAAAGGTCAATAGCAGCACAGTAGATCACAGACAGACAGTTTACAAAGCAGTAAACTTTTTATAGCATTGCCGATAGATTACTTAAGTGTACTTTAGTAACACTTTCTTTTAATTGTTTGTTATAACGCATAAGTCATCATACTTCTTCAAACCTTCTTTTTGCCTTTAATTTATTTCACTTAATATTTACTTAATATGTACAAATTTTTACAGTGCATGACATATTTTCTCATGAGTGTCACTGTACCTCTCTCTCCCTCTCAGTGCGGGACAGCTGCATCTGTTTGAGCATTTGAGACCTCTGCTCCATCACCAGCGTCTTCTCATAGGTGAATGCTGAAATGTCACTGTCATGCTAGGGACAGATAGAATACGATTTCAACATCATTAAGTTATAAAAATATTGTCATATTATGTGTTCCCTGTGGCTAATATTCTTATCTAGAGTGATTTAAAGTGAACAGGAACTCTGTCAGTGTCTTGGTAAGACAAAAACTACTACCTGGATCAACTATCATTAGATGCAAAAAACGAAGTAGATGAATAAGTGACTAAATGAATAATTGCAGCCAGTCTCACCATCTCCACCACCTCCACCACTGCATCCAGGCGTAGATGGTAGAGAAACATCTGGAGATCTTTCTTCATCTGGATGGAGTTGTCATCCATCTGGGCCACCGTGAAGATTCGCATTTTACACTTCCTCCATACCTACAGAGATAGATGTTCTATCATTTACATAGCAGATACTAGTTTGAGACAATTGACTGGGTCTGCAACAATGCCCACACTTGCTGTATTTGCAAGTAGTCAAGGACAAGTATGCATCCAGTGTGGGTTAAGTGTACTGTGGGTGTTGTCATTTTTCAGACATGGCACACTTGCCTACTACCTAGCAATGAGTGAAGTTAAGTGCCCAAGACTGCAAGTGTGAGTACCAGAGAAGTCAAAATGGCAGCTGCTACTGAATGTACACAAAGCTGTGCCACTGTGTCAGCTGCTGAGAGGTTGTATTATTTAATCTCTTCCAGCCACAAGAGCACTAATCTGTGATTTTGATGACTTTGTCAATCTACACAATCTAAATGTGTTTTCTTTAATAGCAGGTGTCATTCAGTTCACATAATCTTTAAGTGAACAAAGTAAAGATAGGTCACACCTTGTGCTGACTTATTAAAAACGGCAACAGCATGAGCATTCCACCGTCATGCACGATCCACCACACATCGATGGTTCCCTCTTTCAGACGCTCCTGGTTACTAGGGAAATGGTCGATGTTCTTAGCAACCAGCAGAGCCTGATGTGCTTCAGTCGTCTCCCTCACTGTTTCTGAATTGACAGAGAGAGAGAGAGAGATGATGGGGCATTTCAAACGTTTCCATGTCATGAACACAGCCACACTAGTTCTGTGTGTCCCTCTGCAGTCTCTGCTCTGTGTTTGTTTTGTCTCTTTGGAAGAGAGAAAGGTGTCCTCTGTTTGTTTTCTGATTGCAAATAAAGGCTACAACTCCTTTGTGTCTTCAAACTCCTGAAATCTTGTCTAAAATGATAAACCATACCAGTAAAGTCATTAGGATGACCTGAGAAAAGTTCCCACTTGAAATATGAAATGAATGAAATATCTTTCAAAAGGAATTAAAATGTGTACAAAACATATGGAATTAATGTATTAAAGGTATACATACCATCTCATTTAGTGTAATTTTCTTAATAATGGAGAATTACCTGCTTTATTCTGTCTTATTTGAAGATTAATTATGACACTTGATTCTGGTAAACTTACCTATAAAGTTCCTCCTTGCGGAGGAGTCCCGGGCTTGTTTCCAACCGGCTGGCCAAGCCATCAGGACGGCGTTGTGCTTCATTCCTCCCAGTCCTGCTGACTGGATGAGCAGGGAGAAACCGTCTCGCAGGTTGGATGACACAACCACGTGGGAGAAACCCTTGGTCCGCTCTGCAGCCATGGCTGCTTTCAAATTCTGCAGGGAAAGGCCAATAAACAACAAGACTAGTTTCAGATGATGAACTGTGGACATCATTTTGAGGGGCTGTCATTCATTAAATTTGGCAGCTTTTAGTCTTCTTACTTATAACTTGTGTAAATGAGTACACAAGGTATTAGCATATAAGCATTACCGGGTTCATACTGATACTGGTTTTAAACCTATTTGAAGTTTACTGACTGCTCATTACTGATTAATGATGTAAACACATTCAAGCATAACCAATGATGACTTGATTTTACATACATGGTAAGAAGCCATACATCATTTCAAACTCCAAACTCAATGTGATCCACTCTCCCTAAGATAGTCTCATGTGAAATGCATCACCCTATTCAATACTTATAGTACTATGTTAGCATAATCTTTACATTTAGTTTAATTTCTGAACAATTTATAAAAATGTTGCTGTGATTGCTAAAATGTCGTGTATGCTCAATTTTCAGGATCATATAATTTTTATGTTTTAAAAATACACAGGGTAAATGGTTAAACAGGTGCATTTCAAATGTAAAGTAGTCTTATGTGTTGGTGTTCTCAGAATTTAAAGCTGCACTAATCAATATTTTATATCATATATGGAACAAATGACTGAGTGCAGTGTGAGTCTTTTAGGCTATTTTGGATCATTGTCTTGGCCACAACTTCACTCTCATCAAGCTTTGTGTCCAGCTGCAGCAGGCAGCTATATTCAGTGAAAAAGCTCCAGTAAACACACTGTTTGCAACCTGCCCAGCACCAAATGGCAAACAGACAAAATTAGCGACTAGCGAGTGAAATTATTGAAAAACCAATGCACAAACCTGCTCTCCAGTCTTGGCGTCATTCCCCCGGGTCATGTAGGTTCCCTCCAGGACTGAACAGACGATGGTCAGTCCCTTCCCTGCTTTGAGTTGCGAAGTGAAGGACAGGAGACGAGGATGTTTCACCGCCAGGTTTGAGTCCAGCTTACACAACACCAGCAGCTGAGGCCTGAGGGGAGACACAAGTAATGATATATACAACATGCAGAATAAGCATCAATAATAAAATATTGATAATATAAATCCAAACTACCTACATACAAAGCAGGTGGAAATTATAAATTTTTTACATATTTTTAAAAGTATTTAGCATTATTTAAAATATAAAATACATATAATATGAAACAGTGGACTAACACTGAAATAATTTGTTGAATAACAGATTAACAGTCAAGAGAGAAAAATATTCACATCAACAATTTTAAATGAATATCTTCAGATATCTTCAGATACTGTTTTGGCTAAACAAAACAAGCTATTTGGATTCTGGGAAATTGCACTGACTATATCCCACTATTTTCTGACATTTTTTAGACAAAATGATTACAGTTACTGATTAATCAAAAAAATTAAATGAAAATAATTGTTGGTTGTAAGCGGACCCACTGTGAATTGTCAACAGCTTATCTCAGGAGGATTTCTGATTGAAGGGGATCACAACACTCATACACACTCACCTCCAGTTTTTGGTGTGTGGCGGTGCTTCCTCCAGACGGATGAGAGCGTACCGTGCTGCATTTAAGGACAGACCTCGGATACCATCTCCCCACTCCTTCACTGCCCTGCAGCCAAAATGTCAAAGTTGCACTTCTTATTCTAGAGGGGATCTGTCACTTGAACTAGACAAATGTCAGAGAACTGACGCTTCATTTAACTTCACAAATAAAACTTTACTGTATTTCACACCACAAAAAGAGTGTGGCTATTTTTTTAGGATAACAGCACAAATGGACAGTTTAAAGCAGTTTTAAACTGATCTCTTGACCTAAAGATGTTAGACTCACCCTCTGTACTCAATGTACTTGTAGATACAGCCAGCTATCACCATGGCAACCAGGGCATAGTACCAAGAGGAGATAAACATGAGTGAGAGACATAGGCTCATCCCTAAGAAAGACAGAGTCCTGCACGGCACACACACAAACATACATATTAGTCAAAACTTTGGAAAGCTTATGTCTTATTATTTTAACCAATATGGATAAATGTCTGTGAGTGAACCAGCGTGCCAACCTGAAGCTTTACTGCCATAATTAGAGAAATAAAGACTATCATTGATTTATTTTGTTGCAGAGTTTAGTCGGAAGCTGTTCTTACCAGTGATAGAACTTGAAGCGAGGTCTCCAGTTGGGGGTTCGGAGCAAAGTCTGAACAGCACAGGCCAGGTTGACAAACAGATAGCACATGAGGAAAAATCTGAGCAAAAGACAGAAAGAAATGTGATTAAATGTACAACACTTGTGCAAAAATTAGCAAGAAAAGAAACACAGACTGAAAGGGATAGAAAGTTTTGTTTTTTACATGGAGAGGATGGGGGCCACATCATCCAGAGAAGCGATGAGAATTCCTATCTCACAGATCCCAACTGTCAGCAGTAGGGCCCAGGTGGGCTCCCCATTAGCCTTCCCATGACCGAAGACCTGAGAAAGACAAGAGATAGAGAGAAAAGAGGTCTGATACAGTACTTGATTAACTGGCAAAAATGTAAAAGCACAAACACAAACAAGGTCATCAAAGGCCAAACAGTAGCTGCTAGATACTGTCCTGTAATAACATTAAAAACTTTGGCACTGATTGATGACTTTTTGGTTTGAATCTTAATGTAGCACATTTTGAATAAACATGCTTTATATATAAAATAGGTGACATAAATTGATACACTTACGATACACAGACAATCATATAAAGCTGAAACAACTATTCGGTTAATCAAACGAGTCATTTCAGTAATGTTTTTACAGTGACCAACCAAGCACAGTTCACCTTTGGTAGGCTGTTAAATCAGGCGTAACAGTAAAAGCCTTCCAGTGAAGATAACTGATTATGGCTTTTACTGTGTAGCAGCTGCAGATTGTCTTGAGCTGTAATCAGTGTATACTATATTACCTTAGATTCATGTTTAGGCAAAACTTCATTAAACTAAACTGACCAAATACGGTCCTGTGCTCATTTAATCCTACGATACGAAGCTGCAAAGACTCATTCGAAACAAGGGAAGTGGAAAAGTAAAAAAAAACAAAAAACAACATTCATTCAACAGTCATTTTATATTTGGGTGATGCATGATTGTAAAAGCACACACAGGACTGCAAGATTTAAAAAAAAAACACACATATTTGCAACATTTACCTGTAAGAATGGGATGATGCCATCACGAGCGATGGCCTGCAGCAGCCGGGGGGCGCCAGTGAGGCTCTGAAGCCCCGCCCCACAGCAGGAGAAAAACGAGCCAATCACAATCACCCAGGGTGACGGCCAGGCCAGGATACCAATTACTGGGTTCTTCTTTACTGACTCCCCAAATCTGAAACATTTTGTATATTCTGTGTCTACACAGCATTTTTTAAACTAAGCTGAAAAACTAAACAATAGAATGTACATTTCACTATTATATTATTATGTGTCCTGAAATTATATCTTTTAATTTTTTTCAAACTTCTGATCACCCATTATAAGCTGTAAAATACCAGTATGCCACCAACATTTACTTACTTGTCTCTTAGCACCACTCCTTCAATACAGGCTCCAAACATGACCACACAGGAAATGTCTGACCATGCAGTTGAGATGGAAATACTTGCACAATGTATATACTTCTCAGTAACAGTGATCTGTGACACTCTAACACAAATAAATCAAAATATAGAGAGAGTCTAGAGGATACAGATGAAAGAGGTGGTGAGGATAGCCATTATGGTTCCTATTGGTATCGACCTCTGGGCATCTCTCAGATCACCAGACCTATTAGAGCCTGCCATTATACCTGAAATAAACACACATACATAAAAATAAAAGTTAGTCATTCAAAAGGTAATTCTATATTGCACACATAAAGCCATCAAACTTATTCATTGTAACTTTAACCTTTGATATTTCAGTATCTTTCTGATCTTCTGCATCATTTACCTGTGACAGAGGGGAAGTATATTCCCACCAGCAGAGTGAAGTAGGTGGCGATGTCATTGAAGACGTAGGGCTTATTGATATCATCGAGATTGTCTTGGGCTGGTACTGAAAACTGTTTTTTCTTCTCTATCAACATTTTAGCTGGACCATAGTCACCCCACAGGTTGTCTAATTGAAAGAAAGACAGATAAGATCACAAACATTAGGATTCATCCCCTGGGGTGATACATTTCTCATGAAACTTCTTGGAAATCTGGTCATATAGTTTTCAGTTCCTTGTGGACAATCATGATACATTGGCCTGTAAGTAGCTTAAGAGGAAACCCCTCTGGATTTTGGGTTGATGGAGGAGCTAGAGGAAAGCTAAGAATCATTCCTCTCCTCCTTCTCACCTTTAATAACTCCACTCAGGAGCCCAGGTATGGCCTGTATCTCTGTCAGGTTGTTTAGAGTGAAGTATTCATCACAGGTTGCATTGAGATATTCACTGTCACAGAAAAGGGTCCAGAGCTCGGTGGTCACAGTGTTGTTTTTCACAATTTCTGTCTTTGCACACGTTTCGAACTTTTCGTTCTTCAGAGAACGGTTCCCCAAAAGACAAACACTGTAGAGGAGAGAGAAAAGTGTGGTATAATAAGATGGAAGCTTATAGTAGATGGAGCTCAGCTTCCCTGAGAAATAAATGACTCACAGCAATTAATAGTTTGGATGAAAGTAATTTTTCAAGCAAAAAAGCCAAACATGCCCAGCTCCAGCAACTCAATTGTGAGAATTTTCTACTTTTTCTTGACATATTGACAGTAAACTGAAGGTTTTGGTTTGTTGGCCCCCTCCATGTTAGTGGATGGGACATGAGCCAAACTAATTACATGTCAAATACTTTTTTCCCAAAGATGGTTTCTATCATTTTAGGTAGGTCTTATCACACTGATGCTTGTTCAAGCATTCACCACTTGTCCACTTAGAGGCTTGAAGGCTAACGGAGCATTTCTAATGTATGGCCAAATACTTTTTTCTCTTCCTCACAACAATAAAAAATATTAATTCATTTTTTAATTAAAAAAAATCACTTTGACATTATTTTTGACTGCAAAAAGTAACTGACAAATTCTGATTAAAGTTGGACTTTTTAATATACCTTTTGTAACAGTGGCAGTTATAGCTTGTACTTGGTGGTGGAAATGCAGGTTACTGTTACTGTGTTGATATCGATTTTTGTAATATTTTTTTCAAAATGTGGTTTGCAAGCAACACAGAAAGCAAATATCCAGACTTTTCCTGCTCATTTTGAGACTGTTCAGGAGCTTGGAGGGATAGCTCATGGATATTTTAGAACTGAAATATTTATCTAATAAAATGGAAAGGTGGACAGGTGGCTAGTGTGGAGAAAATCACTTTACCAAAGCACCAAATGAATCTAAAAACTCATATGTGAAAAGCAGTGAAAATGAGAGTGAAGATATAATTAGGCAAAAATATGTGTAAATATATAGTATATTTTAATGCTTCTGAATCAATGGTGGTGATTCACTAAAGATGAAGTGCTTAAATAACAGTGTTTTTGCATTAAACATTATTTTCAGCAAGCGACTGCAAGTATCAGCAGTTACAGGACTGGAGGAATTATATTTTGCATATTGTTGATAAGAATACTTCCGTCTTTTAAGTGACTTGATTACTTTTTTTGAGATAACATGTCAATGCTTAATGCGAGATGTTTATTTTGCTGTTTGTAACTCACCTAAACTCTGGTGGTTCAATGACCGTCTTGATAACTCCTGCATAAGTGGCCATGATCGAGAGCACCACACAGGCCAGAAAAACCAGGGCCAGCTTGTTCACATACCTGCAGATAGAGAAGGGAAACAAATATGAGTCAAATGTGTTGTTGTTGTGTGTGTGTGTGTGTGTGTGTGTGTGTGTGTGCATGCATGTGTATGTGCCTGTAGATACTTACTTCACCCCAACAAACACTACCAGTGCCATCAGGACCAGGCAGCACGTTCCATAGACACGCATATTGTTGAGCATCGCTGTGCTTTCAGTTTCTTTACTTTGGGCTTCAAACACTGTTGCTGTTGGAATGATGTACGTCTGGCAGTGGAGAGACATCAGAGAGACAGTGCAGGTGTCATAAATAAAGGTATGAAAGGCTGGCTTTTTGTCTTCCAGAGTGGTAACATACCAGCAGAATCTCTATGGTGCCCAGTATGTACATGGATCCAGCGAAGGTGGTTCCCAGGTAGAAACAGAGACCCACTGCTCCTCCAAACTCTGGCCCCAAAGATCTGGAGATCATGTAGTAGGAGCCGCCCGCTTTTAAGAAATTTAAACCCAGATTATTTGATATTTTTCATAGTTTCTGAAAAACATCCATAGAAAACAACTGATAATAAATAAGTAATTGCAAATAATTGCTTGTGTGACAAAGAGCATCTTTCATTCAGTGCACAGGACATCAATGTAAAATTTGTCTGTGTGGTTCTACAGTACATTACAGGCAAGCATACAGTTCCACAAATATGGTGAATAAAGTTTCTGAAAGTAAATGAATAGTAACTTTGGTTTAAATGGATCTCAATCTGTTTTTCTAGCCATTAAGCTTTAGGCAGTTCTTTCAAGGAAATGTGGAAATTGGAATTCTTGGAAATCAACAACTGCTTATAAACATTACGCAACAATTTAACTACTATATAATTTCCTGTTTCTTTCCTAAAAACGAGTAGGTACTTAATATGTGCGCTGTCTTAAAACATTACCTCTATTTTCCCTATAATAATGCAAAATTACATCTTTTTTTCAGGGAAACTTCCTAAGCAATTACAGGAACATAAAATAAAGTATTACCAACATTTTTACATTTTTTTTCACCTAGTGAAATGTTAAGTGAGAGTTGAGATGTTTTTTTTTTATTGATTATTTGGTAGAAAGTGATTAATTGGCTAGTCTTCGCCCTATTTAGAACACTATGCAATATAAATAGTATGGACGACAAAAAAACACTGCACTGTATCTCCCTCAAAACTGCAGCTGCAGTTGCATATTACATATTGCTATTGGAAAAAACAAACAAACAATGTACCTGGGACAACTCCGTTTGTTGCTATGGCACTCATTGATATAGCTGTGAGCAACGTCTGCAAGGAGTGAAAGAGGGCAGGTGTTACAGTAAGTTAAAGATAGAAATAAAGTGTGCAGGCAGCGTTGTATTGTTAGGAGGCAGATAACAAGAAGACCATTATAAAAAGACAATGTTGTAATTTCACACTGCCAGTGTTACACAGTAATCTGGCTCATGCTGCTTTTTGTTGAAATTATTTGATACTAGTGCAGATGCCTCAATTTTGGGACTGATACCAAAATCTTTTTTAAAATCTTTTTTTTTAAAATTATTTTCTAAAAATGGGGGGAAAAAAGGGTCTCATATTTTGCAGAACTAAAATCGGCTTAAGGCCTCCATGGGCAACGTGTCTATGTGGTATGTATTATTATTTTAAATAGTTTATTATTTTAGATTGTATATCAGTAGACATGTCCCTACCGTCCATACCCAAATCTACACCCATCATGTCAAGGTATCAGCTACTTGACACTTGTTGATACTCAGTACTATGAACACATTTCCAAATCCAAACATAAGAAGCATTTGATCCATAGTCTTATCTCTGATATAAAGTGTCAGAGCAAGCCAGCCAGGGTGGGTATATATTGTAGGAGGGTGTTGTGTGCAGATTGTTTCCATCACATCACATGACCGCTAAGCATTTAAGTTCAAACTTTTCAAACAGTCAGCTCTCTGTTCGGCCATCTGGAGCTACTGACGTATTATTCAGGGTTGTAAATAAGAAGCTGATGTTCTGCTTGTTTTGAAGACCCTACTCTGAGCTCAGACGTGGATATTATTGCTGTCGTTAATCAGCACCATAAATTTAGAGGAGGGTGTATTTATTGGCTCCCAGTTTGTCTGCCATGCCGTAAATCTCAGAAGCAACCTCAGACATGTCGTTGTTCCATTCAGGCATTTAGAGAATGATAGGGAATGGCCAAAAGGGACACTATCCATCGTTCACACTATCTTGGATGCCACAAGTTTCTTTTTTTGACAAAAAGTAGTGACATGATGCATCTCATTTCTTTCTTTCCTCTTTGGACATGTCATGTTTACTTGTTGAGGTTGTCAATTACTCACACAAATGCAGCACATGGAGACGATGGCAAAGGAGCCCAGGATTCCTGCCGTACCAACGATCCAGGTGAGACGCAGGAAGAGGATCACACCCAGGATGTTCTGCATGCAGGGCAGGTACACCCCGATAAATGTTCCCATTTGGTGGACCTGGGGACGGATAAAGACACAAATACACATGCACACAGGTGAGAAACAAGAGGAGAGGAGAGATTTCCATTGAAACCCCAAACTATTCAAACTCTCCTGTGAATATGCCTATAACCATATATACATATCAAACCTGCACTATGGCATTTTGCATTTATTGAACAATTGAGAGTGTATAGTAACAGGAAAGAAAGAGGAACTATGACATGAAACAAATGTCTGTGGTCAGATTGTAACCCTTGATGTTGCAGTATGAGGTAAACCTATGAGAGAAGACAAACAGCAAATCCTCACAACTGAGAAGCTGGAACAAGAGAATGTTTATCATTTTTGCTTAAAAAATGACTTTTTATTACTATTAATTGACTAATCAATCAATCAACTTATAATTTCAGCTCTATTTTACAGTGCTTTTATTTTAAAGTGTGTTTTAATAGTTTACAACACAGTTAATGACACTTTTTAAATACTGTATCTTAGACCGCAGCTATTTAAAGCTAGAGTGATTTCAATTACATTACACAGGCCAGAAGCACATTAGCTTGACTAAAATGAATGAATAAATGAATTCATTTTATTTTCATGGCATACCATTAAAATGGTCTATCTATTACACAAAGATAATACAACATATAAATAGCAATTTCCAGTGATTGACATACATGATCCAATGAAAACAAGTAATTGCTGCAATACATAAGCTGCTCTGTGAGGATTTCTTTCAAAATGTTGAATTTATAGTAGGGATGTGCAGAGAGCCCAGTATTTGTTTTTGTATTTTTTTGAGGTAGCAAAATGATTTGTATTTGTATTCGAGTAAAAGTGGAAATAGGCATAACAATTCCTGTTTTTTTATTACACTTCTAATTTTAGGATATTAAAGTGTTAAAACAAGTGTTCTTCAATAAACACCCTACTTTGCAAAGTAGGGTTCCCACCCCAGACACACAGACCTGCAGCTATTTATACATCCATGACACAGAGATAGACCGAGCAGAGCAGAGGAGAGAGATGGAGACAGCGATGTAACCACGCTACGCTACAAGTCCTGACCTGCGCGCTGTTACTTAACATGTAAACCCACTATTTGTGCTTTTCCGAATACTGTATTCGGATTTGGCTCATACCCTAGTTTATAGAACTTTTGCACAGCACAACTTGTTGATTTGTCATTCATGGCACTACTGTATCTTTTAGATTGAATTGGGGGAATAGTTCCCTATGCTTTTTGGACTAAATAGGAATAAATTAGGATTGTCACAAATGATCCACTAAATGTTTTAGTTTTAATGCATGCACCTAAAAACTGTCCAAATCAAAAGAAATGAAAAAAATGAGAAATGAGAAAAATGAAAAGAGAGGAAAAGAGCAAAAAGCTCAAATGACACTAACATAGTATTTTACAGACACAGAGCAGAAAATTTTTTCACTGTCCTGACACAGGATTTTTCATAATATTATGATTATGATCATTATGTAATAATAAAATTCAATTTAATCAGAACAAGTATCTTAAAGATATTACTGTCACCGTCAACATAGTGCAGGATGCTTGAGTGATATTGCCCATGATTCATTCTACAGTTCTAGCTGTGGAGTACTACTGTTGCTCCTGCAGCACCACTGACAACCACACTAGCTTCTATAATATCTATACTGTGCATGACACCATACAAACACCTCTACTACTTCGCTCCACAAAACCCAAAATGTACGTACCATTTTTCGAGTTATAAACACTTTGTCCTGTGCTTTCTCCACTGCACTCAGTTGTCTGTCAACATACTGCGATGTGCCTGATGTGGCTTTCCAAATCTCCCACATCTTCCCTCTTATGTTACTCTGTCATTCTCTCTCTTCTCTCTCTGTTTTTCTCCCCCTCACTCTCTCTGCATTGTCTGTCGTCTTTTGAGTCTCTAGCCTCAGATCTCAACACAGCTATCATTCAGGGGGCGGGTTTTAGTAAGACATCATCACCATCAATGCCTTTGCACAGAGCAACAGTCCAAGTTCCTATAATGTCTTTCACCCAAGCACTCTACAATGTTCAGCATCCACAACACTACTGAGAAGGCAGCTGTTGTTGTTTGAGCATATTCTCAATGATTCCAGACCAACAAACAAGAAATAAAGGTTTCAGTACTTCCTTAGGTAGAAATTCTGTTTGCCACAGCTTAGCAGACATTGACAGGATCAAAATGAGAGATGAGAGAGATGAGATGAGAGATTACTTCTCTCTCACATCCTACACTACTCTCCTCTATCCTGCTAAATTTCTGGACTCCAAACTTCTAGGAAAAGAGGAAAGCAGAAGTCTTTTTTTTTGTTTGTTTGGGCCAGGCAGTTTTGGCTGTTTTCGGGAGTTTTATATACACTTGTGTTTAGGGCATAAGATACAGAGACAGTGCTACTCCATTTAGCTTGGCGCATATTAGTGCTACAATGTACAGGGGTCTTCAGTATGGAAAAACATTTTTTCTAGATAATCCTTAAAGCAATACTTTAAAAGTGACTGAGCCCAGCCACGAAATAGTCCAGCACATAACCTCCTGTAAAAGCACAACTTGTCGTTTTTACTCTCTGTTTTTTGTACAGATTAAACAAACAAGATGTTTCATGTTAATTAGAGAGCTTTATATGGATTTTGTTACCTTTGGACAGAGCCAGGCTAGCTGTTTCTGCTAACTGTTTCCCCCAGTTTTTATGCTAGGCTAAGCTAACCAGCTGCTGGCTGTAGCCTTATATTTAACAGAAAAAAATAAGAGTGGTATCGATCTTCTCATCTAACTCTCGGCACAACAATGAATAAGCATATTTTCCAAAATGTCACAGCATTCCTTCAATTGTTTTCCATTCTTATCCTTCAGTGCAACAGAAGGCTGGCTTTCACAGAGCTCTCTGACACTGATGATACATGCAGACAGTCCATTTATTCCCACACATAACAGATGTTATAGAACAGATGACATTTAAATCATACACAACTCACTCAGTATCCAAACACAAATATAAACTCTGCACATCATCCTGCACTGGAAAGAAGAAACTGTGAGAAAGAGCAGCCTTGTGTGCATATAACAACACTGCTCTTTCTCTCTCTCAGTTAACACTATCAGAAGGAGGTGCGCCAGCTGGCATAATAGGAAGGAACCACCTCCATTCTCCACCTCCAGCTGGCGCTCAAACACAACCTCCCACCCCACATACACAGTTTTATTCTCTATGAGGGCTGAGAGGAAGGTAAACTGTTTTCTAGTCACTCTCACAGCTGTGCTTTGCGCTTTAAGCAGAGGAAAAGTGTCCTTTCTGATCACGACCTTCATGTACATGTTATTTACTCCTTTTCCCACGCCGAGCAGGCTATCTACACCACACAAAGAGATATTACTGATCTTGTGACTTTGTTTAAAGGTTGATAACAACTACAGTTATCGAGGTACTATCAAAGAAACAATATTAGGCTGTCTGAAAATCGGTGATGTGTAAGATCAGCTGTTCTTATGCCAACAGAATCTGTTATGTCATTAATCAGTTGAAGGATGTTTAGTTTAGCTAGTAATGTATTCTGCACTCATTGGGGGTTAGTGGTTTTTATTAAAATGGGCTGCCCACACCTCTGATCCTCTCTTCTGTCACATGAACCTCAAGTGATTCAATATGGATAGATTTCACACTTTCTGCTCCTCTCTCTTTCTGTTATCTGACTCCCTTCCTCTTCTTCTTAGCTCTCCTTTTGTTCCATTCACCAAACCTTTCACGCATCCTCAACCAGCTGATACCATCAAAGAAACTGAGAAACTCAACACTCTCAGACAAGTTTAGGGATGAGCAGCAACCCAAAAGTAATTATGAATCAGATGGTAAAATACTCTAAAGGCTTGCCAACACACCAACCAAAAAGTGTACCAGGTTAATGGTAGTACAGGATGCTAACAATAACAAACAGTAAATTCTGTGCTTAGTATGTAGTTGTTCACATTGGAAAACTAAGTACATACATTCAAAAAAGTAATGATGCATTTCAAAAAGGTTTGATGTTTGAGTGTGCTGTTAATGGGCATTATCGTCCCACAATGCAAGTGTACTAGTACCAGTCAACAGTTTGGACACACTTTCCCATTCCCTTGAATATCCCTTGAACTTTTGACGTTTACTGTAATTACTAAACTTTTTCAATGCAGATTCACCTTATAACTATAGAGACAATTAACTGATTTTATAGTCAAGTATTCATACATAATTTAAATTAATAGCATTGTTAATAATGCCGTATCAACTATGAAAGGTGTGAAAAAGTGTGTAAAAAAGTTTTAAGACAGTAACTGTTTTAGTTTACATTATTATTTGTTGTAAAGTTGTGTTTTATCAAATTACACACACAAAACTGAGGGCAAGGTAGTATTGTCCCATCAAAGGATAGGATTACTGTAAGGCTGTAATCAACAATTATTTTCATTATCAGCAGGTCTGATGATTGTTCATAAAATGAGAGAAAATAGTGAAAAATTGGCCATTATTAGCCCAAGCCCAAGTTGACAAATTCAAATTACATGGGTTTATCTGACCAACAGACCATAAAACCCACAAACCCAAAGATGTTCAGTTTATTGCCATTGGAAAACTGGCAAAACTAGCAAATATTCGCATTTGAGAAGGTGCTACCAGTGATTTTTTGCATTTAAAAAATGGCTTAAATGATTACTCAATTATCAAAATTGTAGCCAATTAATTTGCTGTCTAATACTAATTGATGATCTAATCATTTCATCTCTAGAGTCCTATCCTGTATAGTGCGGGTCAATGAAGGCCCAAAAACAAACTTTTGTCCCAAGGCCCCATAGGGGGTTTATCCAACCATGTCAGTATGTGTGTTAAAAGTTCAACGAGTCTGCCTAGCAAAACTGTAAACACCAGAGTCCAGTCACAATGCAGGACTTAATTTTCTGTGTTGAAATGTCCTTTTAGACGATAAGAAAACTGCAAGGGTTGATCGCTACGGCAAGTGTGCTGGCTGCTTAAAAATCAAAATTGATAATCCCTATTAGACTATGTACGTTCCTCTCTTCCTTTCAGCATTGAAAGGTTGGTTCAAAAAAGAAGTTCGTACCATGACAGTGACCTTCCTGACCCCATCCTCGTACTCAGCCTCCTCGTGCTCTCGAACACCTTGGGTCAGGTTGGTATAGTTGGCCAGCTTGCTGAGAAGGGATGAAACCATAGGGTTACTGTCCATTTCTTCCTGTAGAGGGACACAGAAAAAAAACATGAATCATGAATAAAATAAAATAAGCATGCACATTCCTTTTTTATCAACACCTTCATACACGTGAAATCTGTGGAGCACAACCTGTCCTGTGCTGATAAGACTGAGGTATGAGAGCATTACTACATGTCCACATGTACATTCTTCTATCTGGACCAGCAACCTTATGATCCAAGACCTGCTTCTCTGACTTCTGGGCCAAGAACATTAAAGTACTTACTAGCCAGTTGTCAGTTATTCATAAATGTTATGGCACACAATATGATTATATTATCTATCTGTATAATAGACCATGTAAATCATACAGCACACATGGTCAACCACAATGTGTTTGCT
Organism: Scomberomorus guttatus; assembly: GCA_038419695.1. Classification (NCBI taxonomy): domain Eukaryota; kingdom Metazoa; phylum Chordata; class Actinopteri; order Scombriformes; family Scombridae; genus Scomberomorus; species Scomberomorus guttatus. Next base: position 7,071,774 of record CM076457.1, read on the forward strand.
TTAAATGTACTAGCCTATTTGACTTCAGTATAGAAAGGACTTCTTTTTTAAGTCTTACCTCAAACAGGGCCATGTTCTTGCCATCATAATATTCTCTGTCATTGTCTGAGTTGATGAATGGACTGGACTCTCTCTGGCTGTCATCTCCTGGTGCAATACACAGGAAAAACACCCATAAGCCACAGTAAGATGTACACTATAGATACACAAACATGAACAAAATAAAAGCAGCAGGATGACCAGGTCTTATGTGATAGCAGCAGTAAAGCTGTAGCAGCAGTATTTGCATTAGTGGCACTGGTTGTAGTTCTAGTTTTGGTAGCACTGCAGTAGTTACAGCAGTAGTAGTGGACAGGACACGTAAGCATTACATTTGTGTTTTTGTTTGTCATTTGTTTTCACTTTGACCTGACTGAAAATTTGTAAGAAGTGCCAAGTTATTCATAATGGCTGAAAACACTGAATTTCCTTCACTAATCAACTTCTTGCTGGCACAATGAAACTCATGTCTTGTCTTGTTGGTACGCTGTCAGCCAGTGTCTGTACTGTATAGTTTAACCATAGATGGTTTCGTAGGGAATAAAAATAACACAAACGAAAGTTAGTGGGCTGTGTCACACCAACAGAGAGTGACAAATCTTTTGTGAAACAATCTATTAGGTGATTGTATACTGTAATTTTCAGACAGACACACAGGTTAAGTTAGCAGTTAGCAAGGCAGTTTGTTACTGTGATATTTGGTATCCAAATGACCGGCAGCAGATAACATTAACAAGCTAGTTGGAAACCCTCTGTTAAATGTTTAAACACATAGTTAATGTAGTCAATAAACCAAACCAAACCAAACCCAATCTGGTTCCAAAAGCTGTGAAGCAGTTTGTCCTGTGAAGCTAACGTTAGCTAGAACAGCTACTGGTCATTATTCAGAAATCATTAGCTTTTGTCTTGTTTTGATTTGTAACTTGTCAGTGTTACCAAATTACATGTTGCTGTTATCAGTAAGTACAATGCCACATTATTATTTCTAAATCAATAAAAATATAATGACATATTTTTAATTGACAAATATCTGTTTTGAGGAAACACTTCACCAGATAACTGGCGTCCTTGCTGATTATATTTTTGACATAGCCTACTGCTGTGTGGAACTACACTCATGGAGAACTGTATACTCGATCTGTAAAAAAAAAAAAAAAAGTACAATAGTAACAGAAAACAGAGATAGACAGCATATTTTTATTATTTCAGTTATTCATTAACAGAATATTGAGCTAAAGTAACATTAGCAACATTATCTGAGCAAGTGCTAGGGTTGTAACATTGGTTTAATTCACAACTTTGTTAAATTTATGACACTCTGGCACACTTAAATTACCATCTTGTTAGCTATGAGGTCCTTGTGAATAAATTAGACTAACAGTAATACTAAAATTCATATAGGTGCTATCAACCATACCACTGTACTCGCCTGTGTTAATCATCTATCTGATTTAGGATGTATTTATTTTTGCCTGTGTAAAAGCAGCATGAGGTTTGGGACCAGTAACCCATCCAACATCTGGCTACACCTGTATCAGCCTGACTGAGAAGTGAGCACTCCATAATCTAAAACCACATTTTATGACACAGCAGCTGTTTCTTCTGGAACTTCATGATAAGAGGGTCCAGTACTGTTTATTAATGTCTCCATCAATAAACAGTCAGGGGTGAATTGCCCACAGTTTAGCCCTTCACTAACATCATCTCTTGAGTCTTGAAAAGACAAAGCAGCATAGAGTAACACTTAGATGTGCCTTTCAAGCTGCGTCTCATTTTGGTTTCTCTTGCCCCTGGTTGTCATGCAGTGGTCTCAGCCTATTAGATTTGGTATATTATCACACTAGATCACACTGTTGTTGGCTCATCTTTATTGCCTTGAAGAACCCAAGGCCTAACAGTGGTTCAGAGATCACTGAAGAGCAGTTAATAAGAAGAACAGTGTACTGTGGATGCACATGACATTAAGATTGTGAGAAAATGTAGCATGCACTGATGAGCTGGGAAGATTATTTGAGTATGACTGCAGATTTTTCCATCATTCATGCCCACACTTTGTCAAAGCTCTGAGCCAGATACCCTGCTGAGGGGATCTTTCTGGAAATCTAAAGCCCAGTGTGCAGAGGTTAGGGTCGGGGTTAAAACTGTAATCTTTGCAACATTTTGCAGCCACTTTGTCTCCATCCTAAACTGTTGATATGATTGTTCTGGGAGTGTTAATGATGCAAGGGAATGCATTAGACTGAACACTAGAAACAGGGAAGACCTGTCTGCCCTCCTTTGCATAGGGAGTGGACCAATATTTAATTATATTATCTCAACAGACTATGTCACAGATAACTTGTGACAGACCATGACATAAATATGTTTAATCTGAAAGAACAAGATATTTAAGATCACAGTGTAAAGAACGCGATTGTCTGCATGTTCAGAGAAAATCCCATTTTCCCCCACACTTGTCCCCCTGCAGGTCATCAGGCAGTTTTACTGGTGATCCAGTAGTAATAAACAATAAAGTAGCTCAGCTGTAATTAACTGTGTCACATTAATCCATATTTCATAACTCGTGGTATCTGAAATATTTAGAGGTGCCAGACAGCATGAACTACCTTTGAATGTCCACCTCAGTGATGTGACACCACCAGGAGGCAGGAGAGGTGGTGTGAAAACAACAGTAACGTAGTAATTAATGACACACACACACACACACAGTTTGCATTTAGATCCTTGCGAGGACACTTATTGACTTACAGCATTCCCTAGCCTATTACCAAAACTAAACCACAGCCCTTACTCTAAACAGAGCCTAAACCCAATTCTAACCTTAACCGTGAAACAGAAGGCCTGTCCTAAAGTGAGGATTGGCTAAAATGCCCTCACTTTCCAAAAATGTCCTCACCACCAAGGTCTACAACTCAAATTGGCACACACACACACAGCTGTGTTTCCATCACTTCATTACATTCACTTATATCCATTTCCTGGAGACATACCCTAATCCTAACCACTACTTGCCTAAATCTTACCCTAACCTTAAAGTAACCCTTACCTTACCTTAACCTCACCCTAAAATTTAATGATTTACGTTATGGGGACTTTTTTTTATCCCCTATACGGAATGTGACTCTGTAAATAGATTTATATCCACACAACATAAGTAGTACCTAGTACACACACAGAGACTTACTAGAACATTGTCAGGACTTTTCCATGGTATTTTATAAGTTTTGCAGGCTGTAGGTCTTATGATGTTTGTCCAATATCAAGACCTTACATTGACCACACACAGCTGATACACTGTGACACACACACACTGACTTGGCAGACTGGTTGGATTGTCTGTCTCTCTGACTCCTCTCTTTTTTTTTTTCCCAATAAACCCTGCATTCTCATATTAAGCAATATACACAGATACTGTACATGCACACAGTTCTGTCGTTTAGTGTGGCATCTTGTAACAATGTCAGAATATTGCTGAGCTGTCTATTGGACTTTGGACTCAAGAGAACACATAAATACTGTACTGCTGTATGTGTGTGTGTGTGTGACATTCATTAAAGATTCATTCCCTAAAACTAACCCCCTCGATCAACCGATTAGTCACTTGCACACAAAGCCTTGGTTATTGGATTTATTTATTAACCCATTCATTGGTAGACCTTAAAAGTATCTCTCTCTCTCTCTCTCTCTCTCTCTCTCTCTCTCTCTCTCTCTCTCTCTCTCACACACACACACACACACACACACACACACACACACAAATAACAAATGACAAGAGATGAGCTCCTTCTTCCTGTGCAATAATCATGTCAACCAGCAGATGTCCATATTGCTTTATGGATGACAACAGAGTGTCCTGCAGAATCATCATGCTGTTTATCGTGTACATCACAATATGTAATGCAAAGGAGGATATTAGTGTAAAGCAGCAGCCTGAACAAACCACTAAGTAATGCTGTTGCGCTGTATATTCCCCAGAATTCAGCAGTTTTTTTGCACTACCTGGTAAGGTAAGCAGTGTAAATGGCAGCCTACATCACTAAATATCAGAACTAAAACCACCCTTCTAGTTAATCTGTTCATCTAATGTGTTTATTAAGGTATTAAGCTACATTTCAATTGGGCACTTGTGTTTGAAATATTGACTGTAATTTTGGCTAGCTTGCGGTGTACTGCAGCATTTATTAAGAAGAAAGTGCAGAACCCTGTGTTCACTGTTTCCTTCTCTCGGCCTGACACCCCCATCACACATCAGAAACACAACACAGAGTCACAGGGTGTGTAGAGAGGTGCCCACATGAAGTGATAAATCCAACTTAACAGCAATATCCTTGCAGTCTCCTGCACAGCACAGAAAGAGAGTTCTTTTCATGAGAACAGCTGAGTCATAAAGCTTTGTTCTTTTGTCTCTCTTGTCTGAGAGACCAGTTGCGTCAGTGAACATGATCAGTAACTTGAGGTCACCTTGCAGGAATTTTAGTGTACTGAATGTTAAAAAGTTCTTTACTGCTGCCATTTTGAGTTATCGGCATAAGTGGTGAAGTGCAAAAGGTATGCTGCAGAGATTAGTCAGCAGATTTGAAGAAGTATGTCTCAGTTGTATAATGGGTCTAGTAGAAGTAATGCAAACAATTCAAAGGTCATAGAGTTAATGTACCTTGTGACTAACCCATAACCTTAACCATGCACAGCCTAACAACAGCACATACAGTTCTGACAGTCAAACCGGCTTGTTGAGTCACAATCCAACTAAACAAAAGTTAGAAGTTACAAATAAACTTCCTCTAGAATCACTGCAAGGGAGAAGTTTTACAGCAGGATGGCAGCTCATATTGGCATCTAGCCCAAACCCTCCGGGCAAACACATGGGAAACAATACTACACATGATAATTAACATCCTTTTCCGCAGTTCAGTTTCCAACAAAAATCACTAGAAGTGTTCAGTCTTAAATGCCAAGAGGAAAGGACATGATGTAGGAATAAAACTAATGTCTCTTCACAAACAGAATCAAGACTTTTAGGTAGTTTGTCTCATTGATTGCTTTGTCTGATATGATTATAAAGTCATCATAGCACTGAGGAGACCAGGAGTCTGAAAGGTGTGCGTACTAACTGAGATAAGGGTGATTGTCATGACAAGGTGGCACTGGCAGTGCTACTCGGGCGTTACAATAGAGGTTTGATGAAACATTTAATATTCCATTTCACTCTCCAGCCACTGGATTTAAACAAAGAGTTAAGGTTTACATCTTTTTGGTTTGACTTAATTAACAATTAATACAGATCTCTTCAAGACCTGCCAAACTTCCAAATGTGTTGTGTGCAGCCTATATGGAATAATCATATAAACAGAAAGTGGGAAAATATGAAACACAACACTTGTCATGGGTTACTGCTTTGGAAAATGATGGTACTGACATGTTATTGTTTATATAGATGGCATCTTGTCTAATCAGCACTGTGTGTGTATACATGGGTGTGGGCACGTCTGTTTGCTGTATGTTCTGTAAGATCTGTCTTTACAGTGAAAGACATAAATGGTAGAGATGACCTCTGTACTAATGAAAGGTTTTTCTTTTAGTTAACAGATCTCTCAATAAGGAGAGATGGTTTTGTTTTTGGGGAGGTCTGTTTTTTTTTTTAAGGCACTCCACCAATTTACTAACAACCCATTATTACAAACAGGGGGTGTGGAGTTCAAAATATACCAGGTAGAGGTTTAATGAAAGTTTGCTGTTATGTTGCATTATGGGAAATGTAGGATCCGGTGTTTTTGGAGCTTAACCCACACTAGGAACTAAAAGCTAGACTGCTTTTCAGCAGTCATATTAACATTAGATAAACTTTTAAATATTATTTTACACAAAACCCATCACTTGTATTGTAAGATGAAGGGATCTCTTATGGTCAGGAGGGATGATTACACAAGAAAAACCTCTTTCAATGTTCTTTTGGGCACCTGACTATTGTTTTAAGATGGACTGTAAAAATTGTGAAGCTATCCTTTAAAGCTGAAGTGCAATTTGACTTAAACTTGAGGGACTGGTTGTTTAGCCAAACAGTGCCAGAAACTTACAACCTTCCAGCTAAAATGCCTTAAGGACAACTTCATTGAATTCCATAGCAGCAATCCTCAATGCTCTGATTGAGACTACATGTACACACAGGTCATATAGTGTTTTGAGGAAATTTAACTAAATGAATGGTATCCTATTGGCTATTACTTTTCTGAACAATGGACTTGATTGAACATCCCAACAACCCCCTGAACAACCTTATGTTTACAATAGACCGTCACTTCCTGCTTATCAGGAATTGTCTAGTTAACACATGTAGCTATGGAGGTTTTTAGGAATTAAATGTTGTGTCTAGCACAAAAGCATGTGGTCAACACATCATGGAATTTAACAGGTGTAGCCAGTGAACGCACCACATTCTGTCATAATGTTACTCATTATCAGGTCAGATATTGCTACAGTGAGTCACTACAAATGCTTTGGGTATTCAGCAAACACAACCCTTCTAAGAATTAAGATAAGATATACTTTATTGTAGTTTGAACTTTTTGGGGGCTGCATCATAGAGCATTTATCTCTGACACAGATACTTGCCAACATTCTTAAAATCATTCATACATTAAAAACACACAATAAGTCCAATTAAATCAATACAACCAATACAACTTATAAATCTAGTAAAATAATACTGCACTAGTATTGCACATTGTACCAGAATATTGCATGTTCAACATAAAAACAACTTAAGTATTGCACATGCCTGGGTAGACCCTACTATAAGTGGTCTGTGACCATGCAATGTTCCACCAGCATTTAACTGCTACTATTTAAAATCTTAATGGCAGATGGAACAAATTACTTTTTATGACAGTTCAGGCTGCATTTTGGAATTCTAAACTATTGGCCAGAGGGCAAACACTCAAATATTCAGAGTGAAGGATGTGGGATGGAGCATTTTTCTGTCATTCTCTAAGCTCCAACTTCTCATATATAAACTGAAGAGAATAGTTTCTCCCTATAACCTTCATAGCAGTCTGCACAAGATGAATAAGCTTAATTGTACCATACCATACCATGCAATGGCAATGGTGTATGAAGTGTAACTGACATGTTACTTGGTCCTGTCTACTCAGATTTCTGGTGTGATCTTTTACAGAAAAGCAACTTGCGGTCCTTTTCTAACATAATAAAATCATATACAACTGCCAGCACAGTAATAGAGTGAAACCTAACAAAATGTTGACTTGTGTTCAATGGCATTTTGGAAATTTTAATGCAAACATTTTCATTAGCCAGCACTAATTTTTGGTTAGGTAAACTTTAACATAGAAGACCCAATCACAATTTGCCTTTTTACCTTTACAAACATGATGCCTCTTCCCATTGTGGGCTCAATACGTGTTATACTTGTTGTCTCTCTCCAAGCTACTGTGGGCTACCTGTCATTTCAACATTTCCTTGTTCATTTTTAGTATTTCATTCAAAAACATGGCTTATGTCCAACATTATAGAAAAACAAAAACAATGTTTAAGTACTGTTTTCTTTAGTTTTCTTAAATTTTGCTCAACACTGGCATATGGCTGGTTTCTGACACTGATTACTGATGACATAATGTGTCTGAAATTAACAGATCTCATTGCATTTGCTCTCTTTGACAACATTAAGTTTCATTACAGCTGCATTTGTGTGTGCTTTAAATGACAAACAGTACAATCTAGTTCAGTTTTACAATATGGTTTTACCAGATGGGATGTATACTCGGCCTAAGCATATAAGACGTGCGTAATCCACACACAAACAAAAAAAGAATTTCAACTTTGTCAATTCAAGGTTGGTTTGTTTTCCGCCTTGTGTTTCCACTCCCATATATATATACTGACAATATGAGCATATATATATGGGAATGCAATTCGTTTTTCAGGTATTTGGATCTGTGTGCTGCCAGAGAGCAACATCTATATCAAGTGATAGCTAGCTGGTGAGATAGCCACCACTGACCTTAGCTACAGCTAAAATAAATGTACTTTTTGATATTTCTGTAGCTGTTATCTATAAATGAAAAATATGGTTTTCCAGTTTGTCATTCCACATAACTAAATAAGGCAGTAGCTAAATCAAATCATGATGGAGGAGAAAGCCTAGCTAAACTCCTGCTAATGGTAACTAGCTTAGAAGATACAAGTGTGATTTGGTGAGATTAAACTCACGTTTAAATGTTAACATCATTTATTATATTAAAATATCAATAATAAACAGACAGACACCCAGCAAAACAGAGATTTAATTCCTATATACTATGAACTGTAAATAATAACAGTAACGTGTATTTTCTTAAACAAACCAGTTAAAATGGACAGGAAAGCTGAAACTGTGTCAGTAGATACTGCATTTTGTAGTGATTATCCAAAGGCAGAGTGCAGTTGTTCTGCATCTACTGTGCAGTTTGCATACCAGCCTAAAAACTTGAAACCCTTTTTTTTCAACTGCACTGCTTCCGTAGCAGTGTTTTCGTAGGTTTGCATGTTCTTTTACAATAGACATAGAGCCCCGCGCTACAGCCATATGGTGAAGTAAAGAGCCCCAACCAAGCTGTCCTGCAAGTTCTAGCTAGTTGAATGGCGTCACTTAAAATTCAGTGTATGGGTGTTCATGTGAAGAACATTTGCCTGCCATAACATGTTTCTGACTGTTTGTGTCAGCATGCTTCCTTTTGTGCAATTATACAATGACGCATACAGTCTATCAAACTCACACATTTTAACCCTTAACCTTTGCCCAGTGTATTCTGGGATAGACTCTAGCTCCCCCATGACCCCAAGCAGTAATCAAAGGGTACTGAAAATGGACCTCCCTGAGCATACGAACATGCCTACAGGCCAAAGCAGATATCTTGTTTGCTGTGTATTCCTACCTGAGTGAAGCCCTTCCAAGTTGTCCTCATCATCATCAAAAATTTTGCCCAGACTGATGGGTTTACTGTCTCCAGCTGCAGCCGTGCTGTTGCTGTCTCCTTCCGCATCCTCCACTGGCACTACGGTGAAGGCGGTGGGCATCCTGGTGCTTTACTTGCCCGGAAGAAGGTATGAAGAGGTGTCCAGTGTCAGGAACCAGGATGACACTAGCTGTTGAACCTTCCCCCTCACAGGAAAGTGAAAAATTATTCAAAGGTGAAAGAAATAGAGCCCTAAGAGAGCCCCGGTGAGGCAGTCAAAGCTTCAGTTTGACCACAACTCATTTCAAATATTTTCTTTTCTCTCTGCGGTGTGATCCAGTGTTAAACTCAGGGTGAAAGTGCTGCCTCCTGCACATGAGGCAGGCCAAAGTCCTCCAGTGTATATCTTCCCTCGCTCTCCTTGTTCCTTTCCCTCCCTTTTTTCCCCACTGCTCCAAGACTATTGCCCCATGTGACCCTCTGTTTACCATATGAACTAAGTTGGAGTCCATACATGGAGAACCCTGCAGCTCCTCCCTCTACTCCGGCAGTTCCACTTCTCTCACTCACACCTTGTCTGTAATGCCAAAAGGTAAGGGAACAAACCACATTAAAAACTCCAAAGTCTGTGTTAAAATCCGCCTTGAATGAAAAAGAAACAACTGGCTCATATGTAAGGAAAGTGATATAAATACAAAGTCTTTTCTTTTCTTTTGTCTTTGGTTTTGTTTCCTCTTCTCCCTTCGTGCTGGTAGTTTCCGTCTCTGGTTTCCTCCAGGTAAACAAAATGGGTGTTACCTTTCCCACAGTGCATTATGGGTAAGGGTGAAGTGCTGATGTTTAGCATAGAGAGGCACCATACTCACATTTGCGCACAGACATTGTGCCAACAAAGGAAACACCTTGAAAACCTTGGACACTTTCCTTTGACTTCTGAGTACCAGCATAGATTACAATAGACAGCCACAGGGGAAAAGGACTGAGCTTTGAATAACAATGGACACAAGTAAACATGAATTGTTTTCAGTTTGTGGGAATGACTCTTACGCAATGTTCTCTTAAACAGTTGGGACATTTATCTTGATGCGCTGCAAGCTTCCTTTGGAAGGATATTCAGTAGTACAAGTAATAAAAAGTGAGTACTGTAAACAGTATGAATGCATATTTTTGAATGTAGCCATCAGTTTAGTGTCCTTATCCATCAGTATTTTCTCAGTAGCATGTCTGTTAGACACACATGAAGTGGTTTTGAAGGTAGAAATGACCAGACTTCATTTGAGAATGCCATTTTTTGTTGTCAGGCTGAAACTAACTGAATACAATAGACCTTAATAGTGTAGTTCACTGTTGTGGACTTTTACTTCATTCCTTTCTTTTTATATGGTTCAGAGAGTAGTAATTGGAATAGTAATTACACAGAAAATGATTCAAGTTCAACTTCTTACAGAACTGTTCCACTATGCAGTACATGTCTCAATGACTGTATAAATCTAGGGATATATTAAATTATAAGACCTTGTATATAATTTATTGCTCACTTATACTTCCTTACATATCCTACTGTGTGGAATTGTGGGGACTGACCTTTAAAACTGCTATAAATCAATTAGTCTTAATACAAAAACGAGCCATATGTATTATTAATAAGGCTGGCTACTATGATCACACTAATCCACTGTTTATAAAATCCTATGCTATGAAATTTAATGATTTAGTATATTATTATTAAATAATGTTCAGAACTAAAACAAAGTTACTACCAGACTGTGTATAAAGGTTTTTTTTTCAATGTACAAAGTACAAATGTGATTTGAGAGATGTTTATAAGTTTGCCGTAGAAAGCTAAAAAAAAGGAATTAAAATAATAATTATGTATTTCTGTTGTTGAGGTTAAATTATGGAACAATGCTAATATAAATTTAAGAACGTGCAACTCACTTTTGGTTTTCAAAAGAATAGTTTATAAAACTATTTTTGAGGGTTACATTTATTTTTTATTTCTGGAAGGTAGCTTAAATTGATTAAAAAAAAAGTAGGATATATAAGCATTATGCTCCTGTGCCTTTTCAGTCACTACTTATAACATGGACTGTTGACTTTGTCTAGACTGTCTACACTGTTTATACTAATTGTATATTGGATTGTATATTGTATATACAGTTTATACTTATTGTATTGTGTGTGATGACTGAATAAAAATAAATACTTTTTTTCATCACAATGCTTAATAATATCTTTAAAAAAAATTAAATAAACATAATGATATCTGGAGGTCCAAAAAAGTATCAATAAGTAACTTTGCTTTTCTTCTGTAGGTGGTTGTCCTTATCCTAAAGCCATTATATCCTCTGTTTTAATTATTATTATTGTTCTATTTATTCCACAGCTACAACATCACTTCTGGTGTACACATTTTTCCTGAAGAAGGTAGCTTCATCTGCAAACATATAATTGTTTTCTTTTTAAAGGTTGTGCTCTTTGCTCTCCTGACAGACAATCATCTTATCTAGCGTAGCCTAGCTTTGTTTAGATTAGCATATTTTAGCTTATTCTGCCTTAACTTATCTTGGTTTTCTTATCTTTGAGTAGGCATACAGTAAGTAGCTTTGAGTTTAGTAAAACAATAGCCAAGCTTAGCTTGCTTTATGTTATTCTACCTTAGCTTATCTGAGTTTATTGTATTATAGTTTAGCTTAGTGTAGCTTAACCTTCCCCTGCAGCATATTGAAAGCCCTCACTTTTGTGGCTCAGACTTTTACTTTGGTGTTAAACTGGTGACTGCAATGCCCCAAATTAATTATGATTATCACAAATAGCCTATCTGAAAGCAAACAAAGACATTCATTTTATGGGACATTACCAAGTAAATCATAATTTGTCATTGGAAGGATATAAGGACTTAAGACCATCATTGCAATTTTGCAGTTTGTCAGTGTGAACTTCAAGCCACACAGTACACACACAGTCACATTCTTGCATTGTACTGTGACTGATGCTGTTGTTCAGTCTTTTAATTCACGGCTCTCACAGAGGAGTGGCTTTCTGTGTTTAAAGGTATATACGCTCGGCTCAGGACTATTTAGGTTTATTTTAGGTTATCTTTCCTTGGTCACTAACACTTACTATACTTTGGATCTGATAACCCTCTCAATGTTTTTGTCTTTATCCCTATTTGTGTGACTCAAGAATCAAGACACAGTTTAAAACTGTATCATGTACCCCCAAGGGTTTTTTGATTAAACTAAACTAAACTAAACTAAACTAAACTAAACTAAACTAAACTAAACTAAACTAAACTAAACTAAACTAAACTAAACTAAACTAAACTAAAATGAGTATAGTATAACTGGAATGTAACCATCTCTTGCATGTTTAAAATACAGGCTGCCCAGATGTTTGGCCAGATGTTTGTCTTGAATATTCGTCCCCAGGCCTTCATAGTCTTTCAAAACTGCTGAACCGTGTAATAGTTTAGTATGGAATATAGCGTGCCATGAAATGTAGACATTGATAAACATAACTGGCAATTGGAATGGGAGTGAAAGCAAACATTTCCCATGTTTAACCTGCAGACACCGCCTCTACAGCTGGCCTGATATCTGATCATCTCCCAGCCACAAAAGCAACACTGGATACCACAAAACAAAACTGTTATTTGCTCAGCTTTGTTTAGGAAGTAGTTTAAAATGGAGCTGTGCATATCATTTTTCCTTTTCTTTTTAATCCCAGCTGCCGTCTTAAAAGGTAAAGAGCTGAGTCTACATTCAGTTTTCTTTTTTCCTGACCTTTTTTGACCTCCATTATACAAATCCAGCTCCTTAGGGTTTTAAGAAATAATAAATCTTCTTTATTACATACTAATGGCAAAAAGTGATAGAAAGAAAGAAAGAAGTTCCCAAGGCCCAGGCCAGCAGAGGGTGCTGTAGGTTCATGATGGCTAAAAATCAAATATATAGTAGAAACTGAAAACATGGTTTTAGCACTGGTGCACAGCAGGAGGTAGCAATGAGCAGAGGTACATATTTCAGTGGTTTAAGATCTTGTAACAAAAAGCAGCTACACTCTTGAACTGTCTTTGAGCAAGGCACTCATCTCTGACCTCACTGTGGAATAGGCAAGAGGAAAGACACATTTTCCTTAATGTGTATATAGAATCTTTGGAAATGCATCACTACTGATAATAATCTAATATTGTCAAACCGCTCTAGATTATGTCATTGTACTCCAACTTGGTCCAGAAATGCTGCACCGCTCTGTCAAAATCATGTGTGCTTGTGTGAGTGCTTGCATGTGTGAATATGTCTGCATGCATGTTTGCATATGTTACACAAAAATGCCAAGCCTTTCTTCGCTGGAATCAGTTTATCATTGGTGTGATATCAGTTGGCCCATGACTGAACTACCACAGCTTCTCCTTTCTGCACAAAACTGCCATTTTATACTCCTCAGGTGGCTTATGGGGGAATGTTGAAAAAAAGTGAAAGTGAGAGAGGTAGAGGTGAAATCAAATCCCTTTAGCAAACAGCAAAAAGGTCAGTGCTGACGCAGACCTGGGAACAGGCTGCCCTCCCTCAAGACTATATTCTTAAGTGGCTAGATTCTATTTGTAGCATTTCTACCTGTTTACAGACTCCCCCACTCCAAAACCAGGTAGCTGCGCAAACATACTGGAGGGTTTGGACAACCTCTTGTGTCATCACACGAGGGATAAATTTCAACTGCCTGCACTGTACTGTCAGACCGCAAAACGCAATACCAGGGCAAAAGGATTCATGTTTATCAGGGCTAGGGTGCACTTTTTATTCAGTCAGTGGATTGGTTTCAGTATCCTAACTTCTGAAATCATTTCACATGAGAATGCAACTTCTAATTTTTTAATACTGATAGCAATTAACGATTTCCTTCTAGATAAATCAAGATTGCATTGCTTTGCTGAGATTGCAGGTTGAACATTACATAACTTACAAGTTATTAGAGAAAATAGTTCCATATTTTTTAGGTTCTCTATCTTGGTGTATATATATACAATATCTATGACAACCTTAAATGGATCTTTATTAGCATTAAAGGCTCTACTAAGTCACAGAAAAAGTTTCCATTTGAAATAATCGTCATAATCATTAATCAATGATAATAATCATTATAATAACTGTAAGTAATCCAAATCACTTTAAACACTAAAAGAGCGACAGAGTTTAGTAAACAACAGCAATGACATGCATGCACACACAGATGCAGGGAATAAATCATATTAATACATTCATTATATGCAAATAAATAAACATAAATAAACAAGTTAAAGAATTTTAATAATCAATTAATTGCTGAAGTCATTTTTCAATCAGAAATTCAGCCACCACCGGCCAAATGGCTAGGCTCAAGACTGGCAGCAGAAGAAATGCAACATTACTCTTGTAATCTACAAAGACACAGAGACACTGATACAAAAGAAAAGGCACATTTATTAACTTAAAAGTTAGTTTTGTTAAGCTCTGACTAATAACTCTAATAACTAATAAAATAAGGAATAACCCACATAGCATCCAGCTTCACTGGCTTTCCAGTGGCTAGAATTAACGCTAATAAGCAAATTCTCAAATCTCTTGAAATAACATCTCTTATTCAATTACGTTAACATTACAGGAATCCTTAAATGTTCAGTTGACAATGAATGTTTAGCTTTTGTGTTTTTTGTTTTAGAAGTTTAGCTAATTGGCTAACAGTTAGCCTTACTAGCCTTATTTAACTGATATCTAATGCTTACTAACATGTTAGAGCTTAATTTGATTTCATGCACATATCTTCTGTGAAATTAATGCTACAAGAACAGCCGGTTCAAGAACAAGAAAAATGTCTAAATTAAAGAGTGCTATCAGCCTGATTTGGCCAAAACTGGTAATCTGGCCTGGTAGTTCTCCTCTCCAGTAGCGAGCAAGTAAAAAAAAAACCTTAAACATTAAAGGTTCTGTATTCAAATCAAATCTAATATTGAACAATCTTGTTGCAAAAGATTCTGGGGATAATACCTTCACAAGATACCAGTGTGGGCAAATATAATTCTCATATCAAATTCTTTTTGAATTTGAGCTTTTCATTAAACAATGAATTGGGTATTTGGGTCAAGTGATATACTGTAAAATAGCAGCGAAGATCATATACAGTGCCTACCTTGTCCCCATCTCTCGTCTTTTTTAGGGACATGCCCACTCTACATGCAGCAATGCCCAGAACACCCAGGAGTATTTTTATTTATTTCATCTCCCACTTTCTCAAACTTTCTCTCCCTTTCACACACACATACTCACCCTTACAAAAACTGAATGTTCTTTCGTCATAGCGAAAAAACAAAAACAACACATTCATGAATTTTTATATATATTAAGATGAAAATAGCCTCATCGTCGGTGTGTGTACTCAGCCTACTGTAAGCGACAGGAGGGCACCAGGCGGGCGTGGCCAGGAGTCAGACAACTATTTTTGGTATAAGCGGAAAATTTTGATGGGTATGCTACGGTGCATGTGTGTGTGTGTGTGTGTTTGGGGGGGGGGGGGGGGGGGGGGCTGTAAGAAGAAAGTCAGTAAATCTTATGGGACTGTGGGAAACAGCGACCCTTTGCCACACTCTGCTGGCACTGGAGGTCTGCATGTGGGTTACCAACAAAACAGGAGGAGAGGGAGAGATGCCAAGCCCATAATTTGAATTTGGGATCAGTATGTGTGTGAGTGTATTTGGCATGTGGGAGGTGTGGAGTTCTGGCAAAGCCAAAATGCGCTGCATGAGGCACCATCCTCAAAATACGTTCAAGCTGCAAAAAATACATTTTCAATTAAACATGTAAAGGTGAGATTATGTCACTTTTGGTACAGCTTTTACTGCCAATATTCTGAGTGGCAGCATGTTGAAATAAGAAAGACCACTCGTCCAATATCAAATATTGTCCCTTAAAAAGTGTAGAATAGATGGATGCATTAGGAAAAACGGGAGCTGCTGGCAAAAGGAATGAGGGATGTAGGCAGAGGAAGTTTGTTGGTGGAAAATGAGAACTGAGGAGAGTACGGAATACACTAAAAAAGGTGGGTGGACTGTTACCTCTGGTTCTCCCTGTAAGACAAACAAGCACCAGTGTAACTATGAATACCAAACATTTGGGAGAGGGATTCAGGAGTTAAAACTTTTCACACCTCAGTTTGTCAAAGGCTTATTCCATCTGTAATCAGTCAGCTCAAACTTTTCAGATGGGTACTAGTAAGTGTCATTTGTGCATTAGGGTGGTGTAGGGGCAAATAAGAAGCAAGGGAGTTGTTGTTTTCAGCGAGACAAGTAGGAGAGGGAGATTGTGCCAGTTGGTAGGCAGAGTTTAAGATCTCCTGCTTTGAACTGTGAGCAAAATATGTATTCTAACAGAAGTGTGTGTTAGGGGAGTTTAGAAAAACCTGAGTGAGACAGCTGTCTCAGATATATTTCTGTCACCTGTCATCACCCACTCACTTTCTGGCAGAGTGGGCAAAGGATTGGCAGTAACCCTGTTCCCTAATGGCACAACCTGTAGACGCAAAAATGAAAACAGGGTGTTTTGGATACTAATTTAAAGCCCCTCTCCAGACATGTTTTAAAGGACCGGTGTGTAGGATTTAGTGGCATCTAGCGGTGAGGATGCAGATTGCAACTAATTGAATAGACGTCCCCTCACACTCCCCTTCCAAGAGTGTAAGAGAACCTACGGTGGACGCAAAACTCACGAAAAACACGAAAGGCCCTCTCTAGAGCCACTGTTTGGAAACCTTGTGGTGCAACATGGTGGGCTCCATGGAAGAGGACTCGCTCTCTATGTAGATATAAAGGCCTCATTCTAAGGTAACGAAAACACAACAATTTTTATTTTCAGGGGATAATAATTAAAACATACTTCTGAATATTAGATTCCATTTCTGCCAAGTCCGTTCCACTAGATGTCGCTAGATTTTACACACTGGACCTTTAAGACACATAAAAGTACTGCTTTGAAAGATAATTTGTGTCTGATGCATTTTTTCCCACAAAAAAGTTCAATTACCTTGTTAAATATGACTCTACTCCTTCTCCCACATTGAAAAATCCAGAATCTCAGAAATATATGAAGTGATCTAGTCTGGCGTGTGAACTGCAGACTTAAACTACTTACTGTATAAAAAATAAAAGCCTTTTTTTACATAAGCAGAATGAGTAATGACTAGCAACATTATATTAGGTCAAAAGGACCTTGGATTAACCAAATATGATTTTATGACTTTGAGAAGCTTCCAGATCTGCGTTGTGTCATGAGAAAGTGGATTCAAACAGTCCACAGTTATAAATACGCCTGAACCGACAGAAACCCAGCAATGGGAGATAATTATCATGTTTCGCCACCAAAACACAGCTGCTAACTATGTTAAAATAATAACAACGTCTAAATCTATGAGTGGTGGAGGGCTGAGAGGAGGAAGTCCAACCACACACTCAAACGCTAACACACACACATTACTTGTCATCCTGTCCGCAGTGATTGTTAGCCCACATGCACGGTGTGTGTCCGCCCAGGAGTTAACCGCCTGAGGAGCCGGCTATAAAGCATGAGAGTGATTGCACGAGTCATATTTAGAAAGTGCCTCACTTCTACACATGCCGGACACATGCAGAGCTACACATTCATCCACGGAGGTGTATTCACACACACATACACACGCACTCCGGTGTGTTTCAGGCATGGCCAGCTGTCTCCAAATTTCAAACATATCTCAGAAACCCTCATAATTGCTACGTCCATTTGACGTTTCTGTATTTTACTGACCAACACACACAATCAAAAAGGTTTTATCGCTAAAACTGGCAACACAGGAGTGTGTTGTTAGACTTACACAAATACCAGCCAGGACTATTTATTCATTTGCTATGAAAAGACTCATACTTTCCCTTACAGTTAAATGTTGTGGATTAAGTGTTCCAGGCCTGTAACTAGCATTATTTAAAGAATCATGAGGTGACAGTTATGACTATACGTGCAAAATATAGAACCAAAGTAGGGTGACTCAGTTTAGTTTGGTTTGAGAGTGAACATTTTGAAAGCTTTGGCCCTGGTGCAGATTTACTGAGGCATTCAATGTATGCAGTGGCTTGCTGAGAAGTGTGGCTCACGATCTCTGTGGGGGCCCTTTCACAGATGCCAGGTTATACTCTGCTGAGTTCAACACATCAAGGTCAAGGGGCTAAGTTTCCTTTTATTGTCAGGGGGCCCAGAATTCCTAGCAGTGCACCTGGCCCCCTTCAAATACTGCAACTCACAGTATCCCAGAGAAACACCTTAGAGGTACTGTGCATTGTCTGATGCTGCTTTACAGTGTGTGTACTGTAGTAGACACTAATACTATTGATAATCTTCTTTACCATCATTCAGTGCAAATGTATTATTAGTAAGGCTGCAATATCAATGTTTTCAGTGAAAAGGTTTCTGCCTTCTGTAGTATTCTGAACATTAAAGGGTCAGTTCACATAAACTACATTCACATGTGGAGGTACTATATCTAACCATGAAGATAGTTTTGGTTTTATTTGCCTATATGTTGAGATAGCAGCAATATGTTTTTCCAGGAATAATGTCGTGGATGGTCTCTGGATAATCCACAGAAGCACAGAAGAACAGTGAATTATCCAGAGTAACCAGGACAGTGTTTCTGGAGGGAGATACTGTTGAATTTCTTAAATGGTATATTTCAAACAAAAGCTGTGAGCACAACAAAAGAAGTTCCATATACTTCCATTTTAATAAAATGTAGGCGGAAATCTCAGAGGTTGAACCCGGGAAAATAAATAATAAAAGTGACCTCTCTCTCCTCTCTCCCCCTCCCTCTTTCTCTTTAAGCCCAACTGGTCAAGGCAGATGGCCGCCCACCTAGAGCCCGGTTCTGCTCGAGGTTTCTTCCTGTTAAAGGGGAGTTTTTCCTTGACACTGTCGCCAAGTGCTTTCCCATGGGGGAATGTTGGGTCTCTGTAAATTAAAGAGTACCGTCTAGACCTGCTCTATATGAAAAGTGCTCTGAGATAACTTCTGTTGTTATTTGGCGCTATATAAATAAAACTGACTTGACTCGACTTGACTTGACCTGCACGGTTAGACTCCACTAAGTAAATGGGAAAATATGTTTTTCTGTAATGTGGTTAAGCCACCCTTTAATGTGTTGTTGTATCTGGCATACATATCTTTGTGAGAATTTGGGACTATGGCTGTGTTCAAAATAACTCTGTATTTATATAGTGCACTATATTTACTGTCCACCCTTTGACTTGATTATCCAAATTCTGAAATATGCACAATATAGTGCCCTCAAAAATCCCCACTTTCTGCTAACAACCTGTAAACAATGACACAAAATGATGATGATTTTCATTCTGACAGATGATTAAAATCATTTTTCAGAACTAAAAACCAACATGATCACTAGTGGACATTTAAAAGAATATTTCGACATTTTGGGAACTATGCCTTCTTGCCGAGAGTTAAATGAGAAGATTAATACCACTCTTTGGCAAGAAAAGGAATATTTACCAAAATGTTGAACTAGTCCTTTAAGTGAGAAACCAGAATCCTGAAAACCACTGTAAAATATTTGCTTGATTGACAGCCTGGTTGACTGACTGAAAAACCTGCTTCTGTGCTGTAATGGACTGCTTGGCTCGGTGAGTGTCTATTTGTCTGACCAACCAAGCTGCCTGTCTGACAGATGGAGTTATGACTCACAAACTGTAATCTTTGCTGATGGACTCCTGCCTGCCTACTCTAAACGCTCGGATAAGCTTCTATTTGACTGGCATGATGGCTGACTGACTGTTTTCTGACTGACAGGTTGGCTAACCGACCAGAGCAGTTCACAGATGTCTTGTGCCAATGGCTGCCTCTGCAACATGGTCCTGTGAATTTTGACAACACTGCAATGTTTGCCTTTTTTCTCCAGGAGACCTGGCCCAAACCCAGTTAGTATATTTAATCTTCATAGTTTCTTTATGTGATATACATTCAGGCAAGAGTTCATGTTCACTTCAGACCCGTGTTACTTATCTTACCTTAACTGGCCAGTTTAGGCAATATTGACCAATGTTGTTTTTTTCAGTTGATATTTTAATGTCTAAAAGTTGTTTCTGAAGCTGTGAAGAACAAAATTCTTGGTGAAATATTCAGTTTTTGATATATTTGTCAAAAAAATTGTCAGACATTCTAAATACTGGCAAAGAGAAAACATCAGTAGCTACAAAATGAAACTGTTTCTACCAAATTTCGGTATCAGCCTCCAAAATTCCTTTTCAGAATCAGTTGAACTCAGTACTTCATTTTTAAAGTAACAGTGCAGTGGTTTTATGTGACTGCCTTACCTGTCTCCACGTATGTGTGTGGCTCTTCGTGTGTGTTAAAGGGTGACTGATGGGGACTTTTCAGCTGGAGTCTGACCACATCTGTGCCCGTGCAGAGGAAGGAACGGAAATGCATCCCGGGAAGTTGAGAGATTGAGATCAAGAAAACACAAAGTTGGTCTTTGTCTGTCTGGCTGCTGGCACAGCAAGTGGGCCAAAGCACTTCAACATCAGTGAACTCTCTGCACTGACATCGAACTTTGTTCACTGTAAAAATATGAGAGGTGATATAAAATGTACAAAAAAAGAAACTGAAGTATCATGTTGATTGATACAGTATGAGGTGAAAATGAAACAAGACATCTTTAACACAGTGTGCAGATAAGGCTGGTGGTGGTTTTATAATTTTCCCAATGAACTTTGGAACTATGACGTTTCTTAAAATGTTTTTTATTCCTTGAATGCAAAATGTTGTAAATCTTGAATCCAAAGTCAGCAGTCATGAACTGAGAGGTATTATTTTAGGCACTTGCTACAGTAGAAATCTTAAATTGGACATCAGAACATGAATACTTTTATGTGTTTAGTTGAGTTGGTAAACTGTAATGACATCAACTGTTTTGACTGAACTGGCAACTTTTCTGCGCTGTAGTTGAGACATGCAAAGCCAAGTGGTAGATAAGATCTCTTCCTTGGAACCTGAAACAAGCAGCTTTCTCTTCCTCTGTGTTCCCCTCGGTTCCTGGAAACACCCACAGCTTTCTAGAAAGAGATTTCATTTGAAAGTTTGATCCGCAGCTGAATTTGAGAAGTTGTTGAAATGTTAATGCCCAGATTCCTCAGGCTATCTGGACACTGTAGGGACTGATATTAAAGTAAGTGTGCCCACTCAACCATATGTCTGCAAAAACTGAAAACAAGTGTAATGTAATACAATGTAAACTACGGAGCAGATTCAAGCCCGTACGTTGGGGTCAGCAGGATTCCAGAACTGTTGTTGCTGCATCTTAAGGGACAGTATTTTCTGAGACTTTCCAATATAGCTTATTGATTTATTAATAAAATGACCAATGACACAAAAAAGTAACTACACATTTGAATCTTTCTCTCCAAGTCTTTTAATTGTAATTCTGCCATGCACATACCTGGCCAGCCAGGGTTCATTTATATAAATCTATAAAACAAAAGCTGGGAAATGCAGCATAAAATACAACAATATGTTACATGAACAATATTTACAAACATATGAATATATGGTATTTATGGTAGAATTAGTCCTTTATAAAAATAACAGCTTGAGTGACAAATACAGTACAGTATATGCCTTGCATGCAGAGCCTGTTTTATCCGTCTACTATTTTTTGCTTGTCAGCTGGCGATGTGTTAGAAATAAAAATGAAAAATGCAGCAATAGCAATTCAGCATTTGATAGCATAGAGTGTTCAATATTATTTACAAAATTATTATGTAATATGTACAAAAATATACAATCTATATTTTCACTGCCTGCACTGTAGCTATATTGTACAGTATATTACCACTCGGACCAGACGTATAACATATGGAGGCCCTTACCAGACATATTAGGAAATGAAATGTCCTTCTCATAAGCATGGCATTATCTGTCTTATATTTAATACTTGAATAAAAGCATGACAGTCAATTTTATCTTCAAATTGTGGAAGTCAAACAAGCCCATATGGGTTTTTCCAGACACATTACTGCTCCTGCCAGACAGCTCAGATGGGTCCTCATTATGTAAGCTAAGCAGGCAAACAGATCTTACATTTGTCCTTATCATACTTATAATATTAGGACTACCAGGCTCTACACTGCAGTATACAAACAAAGGTGTTTCTTTGTTTCTTTTCTCATGAATCATCAACTGGTGAGAGTGCTGATGCCTTGCCTGGCATATGCAGCTAACCTCAGTCTTAAAGCACAGCATTATGTACTGTACGTAACACAGAAGTACGCCGCAAGTGCATATTAAAAGAGGTTTTAAAATGAGTCAGCTGGAAATATTAAAAAGTCAGCTGAATACAGAATTTTCAACCAATTTACGGAGTTAAAGCTAGCTTAATTAGTCAACTTAGCTTGATCTTTCCCTAAACTTAACCAAATCTTTTAGTTGCCAACCCTTAACTATACCTTAACCAGAGTTTATTACGACAATCTTACAACTTTACCTTAACCATACCAAAATTTGGCTTTGAACTCTTGTTCAATGTTGTCAGGGAACATAATCAAGGCTTTTGAAGAATAATCCAATAACAATATTCTGTCTGGCAACAGGGTGGGGCATATATATCTTTTCTACACTATAGTAGAATACAACTTATGCCAAAAAATATTAATTGTGGTGCTTTATTGTTATTGCATGTGTATTATTGTTGTTATGCTGTATTATTTTAATTAAATTAATAATTCAGCAATAATAACTATACAATAGTAAAACAACATATTTTTCTGCAATCATGAGCAGCCCAGTTAGGTGGAAAACTGCCCAGTCTAGCATTTCTATGATTAGTAGTATAAATATGAAAAATATATAAAATATGACATAAATGACATAAATGGCCAATCAAGAATATGAGATGGCTTGAAACTTCCTTCGATTGTATATTAAAGGGAAATAAATTAGGCCATACTTTGATGTGCATATTGAAGGTAAAATATATCAGGTGTTATGGGGGTGCCATAAGTTAAAATAAATTCTGCTGATGGAAAAACAATCCTGCCTGCACAAAAAAGACCCTCCTGATAAATACTGAGGTGAAAGTCAACATATATTGATCTGATTGATTTATTCATTTGATTCAATTGTTCATTTTATTTTATTAATTTATTTGTAATTTACTCATTCATTCTTATATTTTCCCTATACGTCTGGTTTGACCCTCCATAGAAATATACTAAGGTATTTTGGGCAAGTGTGATGGGCAATAATGCCCAAAGAATTCATCTAATCACTGTCTGAACAGATTTTATGATATTTATTGACTGTGTCTCAATTTGGTGCCAGTTGCTGGGAACTCTACCCATATACACTGCCCTGTAATTTACTGTGTGTATCTCTACATTTAGCAGATGAAAAAACCTGTGACATTATATTTTTACCTTCACATTCTTAAATTATGGGAAGCAGTTGGAGTGGTGCTAAATCTGGTTGTGTGTAAGTGTTCAAAAACATGATGTCATGATATCATGGCAGCAAAAGATGCATGGCAGCCCAATGTGATTATTACGGTTAGCTCTAGAAAGATGTAAAGCAGAAAACATCCAAGATCATCATTCGCCAAACATCTTTTGCTAAGCTATTATTGGACACTGATTCACTCTGATCCAAACCTTAAAGGGAAACCTTGAGTAAAGTCAGGTTACACTTTTAGTGTCAGAGGCTGAAAAGCTAAATTATTTACTGTAAGAATGACTGTAATTACAGGTTGTGAGATAATAATGAGTGGGTTTGCTGGATGTGAAGTGGCCATGTTTGACGGTACTCTGTCCTTTGAGAGTGGTTTTTCAGATGACTGCAAACACTCTGAAGGCTTTTCCTCCCGTCGGGTTCACTAAGCTGGAAGGAGAAGAGCGGGGGAGAAGACAGAGATGTGGTACATGTGTGGGTTGTTTTTCAGTCACAGCAAGGCCAAGTTCTGATGTAAAGATGTATTTTAATATTGATATAGTCACTGAAATCTGCTAATCACATTGATGAGTGTAACTGCAGATTGGAATTTGAGCTCAAAACAACATCCAGCTAAATATAAAACAAAATGTGTATAAACTCAATTCCATAGATTTTTTTGCCAGTTCTCATATTTGGAATCCATGAAATTAGCCCAATATATATATTTTATAAGCACATTTATACCTTTATATTTACATTTTATATATGTATTTCTTTCTTTTTTTTAACTATACCTCTCTGAGGTGACGCCATTCTGGTAACTGCCACTGTACTGCCTCCTTTTGTCCACAGGCATCACATCAAGGTAACCTCCAGACTCATTCTGGATTACTCCAGCATGAATGGCTGCTCGGCAGATACTGGATTTCTGAATAAAACAGGCCACTACATGTTAATATGGTGTCACATCAAATCATTCAAGAAAAAAACTTCTGTGTCTGGTTGGTGATTACCATATCATGTCAAAACCACATGAAAAATCTAAATGGTGCCTCTACTTGTTGTAACAATAAACAGAGAAGATCATGCTTTTTTGACAATGAACTTTTATACAGTATGTGTTTAAGTATAATGGTGCAATTGGTGGTTGAATCCCAAAACACTTTTGATCTTAATAAAGTATAAATAAATAAAATTACATTAATTAAGGCAGAATTTCATTTAGGTTTTACAGTTTGAAGTCTCTGATATTGTGCATGCTGACTTGGCATGTGGCATTAATGATGTGGCTTGCTGAGTCACTTAATCAGAATGGAGCCAGTGTTAATGTTATTAGTTATACCTGTGCTTTGCTTGCTTTGATTTGTCAAACTGTTTACTGTGAAAAAGGACGATTGCTTCAAAATGATCAATGAAAGGTGGTGAAAGTCACTTCATGACAATCATGTAAAAACTTACGTCCGAGTAGTATTTTGTCCCAATGACTCTGGCTCGAGTGTCACGCATACAGTTCCTGGGACAATACAACCTGAGGAAAAAGCCAGAGCTCACTTTAGGATATTTTTATTATATACACTGGCTGTACTGTATATGTTCTTACTGTTGGATCTGTGTGTTATATCATATTAATCAAGCGACTGATTTTCAGGATAGCTGTCTAGTATATAAGGACATGTAAATGTTTTTCTTCCTTTTTTAACTGAACATTTTTTCAAGCAGAACAGTGTACATTCAAATGATGATGTAGACAAATTGGCAGGCTAGTAGGCCAGCTGGCTAGATGCAAGCATTGCTACTTCACTTTGAATTTGGAGGGTAACCTGGGCCAAATAGCAAACTTAGGTTACTGTGAATGACTGGGGCTCTGTGGCTCAGCCACAGAGCCTCCACTTTTTTCAGTGAACAAATTCAAAGCAGCAGTTACCTGGGACAGTGTCGTACAGGTTTCTTGAAAGGGCAAAAGAGCGCCACGGTGGTGTCACATGTTACTGCCTTCACTGGGAGAAAGAAAAAGGACAGCAAAATGACCCTACAGTGTTTCTTAACACATACTATCTTCAAAGTGAAA
Organism: Scomberomorus guttatus; assembly: GCA_038419695.1. NCBI lineage: Eukaryota > Metazoa > Chordata > Actinopteri > Scombriformes > Scombridae > Scomberomorus > Scomberomorus guttatus. The sequence continues at coordinate 7,097,321 of CM076457.1, forward strand.
AGTGATTGTGTGCTTCTTACCGGGCACCGACTCTACTTTGAAGGAATTTGCACTTCTGTTTTTCCTGTGAAATTAAACAAAACTGATTGAAGTTATGCTCCATGCTGAATACCGTTGCATCATAGTCAAACAGACCCTATAGAGGGTAAATATTTATTCATAAAACAAAACATTTTTTAATAAATAAAGAAAATACAGTGACTGATTCATACCCAATTGATTGAATACCATTCTTGTATGACTTGGTGAATTGTTGTTTTCTGCCCAGTCTGGTCACATCCAGCCATCCTCCGTCATTGTCTATAACACCAGAGTGTAACGCAGCTCCACACACACTGGATTGCTGGATAATTGACAAAGACAAGCAAATAAATGTAGAGCAAACTGTGTCTTCAAACAAACATCAACTTTCATTACATACATGCATGCTACATGCTAATTGTTTGCTCTTTACAGCTTACTTTTCAGTCAGAGATACATATGATTAAAGAGTCTTATCATTTGTATACCATGCAATACAATAAATACATTATACTTGTTGGTAATAATTTACCATGTCATAATATCCGGTCCCAACTACTTTTCCAGGCGTGTCAAGGCAGCCAGGTGGACACTCATATCTATGGGCAGAAATTACGGTAAAGTGAACAACACAGTGTCACTGGTGCTTTTAATTTGAACTAACTCCATCCTCATAAAGTTAATTCAGTTTTCTTGATGCAATCTAAACTGTCCTGATAATTTCTACCCATCTTGGTATTATAAGCAAGTTACAGTAACTAGTTCCCAGAATGTGGAAACATTATTTGAGGGTGGTCTGCTGCAGCGTCATCCTTTTCATCAGCATTTACCTGTTACAAGTTGTTCCCTTGCACCGATCTCTCAGCTTAGTCTCACAGTCGACTTGTTGACCTAAAATCACAAAACAAACGACAGCTTTTCACAAACTCATGATAATGCTTGTAATAATGCTCTCGTAACTGTCCCATTCAGGGAGATGTAGTGTTATGGGAGCGGTCCTTACACATCTGCTCTGTGCTGACAACCTGGTTTCTCTCCAGGTTGTCATTAGGTGAGGGGTTTGGTGTCTGGGCCCTGGGTTGGGGCTCCCTGTCTCTCACTGGATCCGGCTCAGGTTCAATGTAGTTGGTCTCCTCGATCTCAGGAGCTGGACGCCTGTCAACACCCCCATCTGAAAACATGGCACCATGTTAGCTTGAGGTTTTGTCATTGTGTAGTCTCTTTTATTAAAATTAGTAAAGGCACACATGTATGAGGAAATAAAGCTTTCCAGAAAACCACATGTCCATCCCTAACCCACCTTTGTAGCAGAGATTGTCCCTGCAGCCTCCAGCATAGCTGGCTGGACAGGCAGAGCATGGTGCTCCATATTTGTATGGAGCATGACCCCACCAGTTGCCCCTGAAAAAACAACAACAGGGATTTTGTCATATTTAAAAAAGGGCAGAAATTTGTTCAAATCTTAAGCATTTAGTTGAAAATCTGATGCATTTGAATGAGAGATACACATTGATTTTAGTTATGATCTCTGTTATTTTGAGGAAATTGTATCACATTGTGTTGTCATAGTAAAGACTTACGGTGGAGAGTAGTTGCAGACCAGATAGACTGCTTTAGCCCAGATCATTCCCCACACGTTCATGTTGTAGCACACATTGATGGCACAGCCAATACGATTGCTTGTGGCCCACACCAACTGAAAATTTAAATTCACATAAAAATAAAGGAAAGTGTTCAGTAATATTTTTCACATGAGCTTGTCACTGAATTTTCAAAAACCCATGGTCAATAAGTCAGTGTCAGGGTTGGACTATCTGACACAGGGGACACTTGGTACATCCTGCTCTCACGGTTACATTAGCAATTTTGCAACATTTAGGAGAAAAGGCTTAGGTACAGATTTGTGTCGTTCTAAGTTCATTCACACACTGCAGTTGCCTCTCTACACTAAAAGTAGCATTCCAAAATGTTTGAGCCTTTGAACTGGTGGGTCACAATGTATTTGTATAACGGCCATTATTTTCACAAGCTATACAATGTCTCAGATGTTTACTGCCAACCAAAGAGTAAGTAAGGTTCCTCAGTATGTTTTTGGAACATAACAAACTAGATAGATGACATCTGACAATGCTACAATGAGAGCATCCAACATAGATTTCATCATATATGGGTCTTATTTAGAAGTATCCGGATTCTTGGGAGTTTTGGCACAGACTCGGTTTTGTTGCACTTGTTAGTTTGGTGCTTTGGTGACGTCAGCAACCTCCCAGTATACAGTAGCTCCACCCAAATTCACATGAAAAGAAGTCTAGACAAGCAAAATAACTAAAAGCACCCAAGTGGGTATGCAGGGCCATTAAATATTTGATGCATTTTGATCCCATGTATCCAAACGTTTTCTCTTCTGCTACAAGAGGAGACAGTAAAAAGGGTCCTCTGGTGGAAAATACAGCTTGGGATATGCTTTATTAGAAACCCGTAGTTTTTTTAAAACAGGAAATTTTGGCTGTCATTTGGTAGCCAATAGTGTAGAGAGGGGTATGAGGGATATGACATGCAACAAAGGACCCCTGCTGGAGGGGCTTGTCACCCGTACTTTTGCCTGACACTTTTTTCAAGCCTTTTTAAATACTGTGTACAGCCTTTTTAAATGTGTCTCTGTAATCCAAATGAATATCGATTACAGTGAATAAATAATTACACATCATTTTGCCTTTAAAACATGTAAATATGACAGCTCTTACCTGAGTGTAGTGAGTGCAAACAGGTCCTGAACATCTGAATGGGCAGTGTGGGTTACACTCCTGGGAGTAGGGATAGCTGTAGTATCTCACCTCATCATACCAGGCCTGGACATGGTAGGTGGGGGGGCGGTCCCTAAAGTGATGGAGAAGGTGTAATACTGTATCCTTGCATTATGTCACCAAAAATCATATATATATAAATATATTTAAATAATATGCTATCTTATCTAATTTGTGGGTAATGTCTACATATAAGCAGGTGAACTGCCCTGCAAGGCAATAATCAATACGCACTACACAGTCCTAAAACAAAAAAACTGTCTAATTAGCCACTATAAGTGAAAACACCTGTACATGTGGGTCTACAGTTGGGGTGACTTATTCTCTTAGTGAGTGAGTGAAGGTATAGATATAGATATATATATATACACAAATATTCAAATACTGATTTTGCCATGGCATTGAACAAAACTTTGAAACGTCCAAGCATTCGTTACAGTCTTACATGTTGGCAAACAATTGCTTATCCAGCAGATATGGAACATCATTTGGAGTCATGTTTTGGACAACCTGACAAAGTTAAATATTCATTCTCCGTTTAGCTCTGTTTTGTTCTCCACCCTTTCCTAAGGGAAATATTTGGCTTTCCAGCATACAGTGGGTTTATCAGAGCTTTTTTGCTGAAAGCTGCTGCCTGCCTGTTGAAAACAACATTAAGGAGAGTGAGGAGAATTAACCAGAACAGTAAGGTTGGAGGCTGTAAAACCAAAACAATAAGCTAAACTAAAAGATGTGAACGTGTTTGTCACTACAAGCAACCTTTTTGTTACACAGTCATTTTATAAATTGTTAACATAAAAATCTATCAAAAATGTATCTATGCAGCTTTAAAAGGAACACAGGTAGCTATATTATATTTATACAAAGAACAACAGAATATAACCATTCTGAGCTGTGAGGTTTGGACATTTGGCCTTAACAAAAGGAAGGTTTGCTTGTAGCTAAAATTCATTTGGTATTGTCTCCACTAATGTGGGAAAGAATGGTGCAATTGGTAAGAAAACACTATTATTCTTGTATTGACAAATATCTCTCCATTCCTGTGATATTTGTACATACACACCTGCCCCAGTGCGCTCCAAGGTTTTGGCCTATTTGTGTCAACATGTGGCTCGGTCCATGTTCCCATCGACAGGTATGTGCCCAGTGCTCTGCGCTCCTCTCTAATTCGTAATCCCATACCTGCGGAGCACACATTTACACAGAACAAAGACACACACTCTTCTTAAAAAGCCTACTCTTGATTCAGGCATTTTAGCCAACTATAAACCTATATTTAACCTCCCCTTTCTCTCTTAGATCCTTGAGAAAGCCGTCACCAATCAATTGTGTGACTTTCTATAGTTTATTTGAGGATTTTCAGTCAGGATTTAGAGTGCATCATAGCACAGAGACAGCACTGGTGAAAGTTACAAATTACCTAATTGCATCGGACAATGGACTTCTCTGTACTTGTCTTGTTAGATCTTAGTGCTGTGTTTGACACTATTGACCATCACATCCTGTTATAGAGACTGGAACATTTAATTGGCATTAAAGGAACTGCATTAAGCTGGTTTAAGTCCATTTATCAGATAAATTTCAGTTTGTATACATTAATGAATCTTCCATGCACACAAAAGTTAGACACGGCGTTCCACAAGGTTCTGTGCTTGGACCAATACTAGTCACCTTATATATGTTTCCTTTAGGTAATATTATTAGGAAACACTCCATAAATTTTCATTGTTATGCAGATGATACCCAATATATTTATCAGTGAAGCCAGATGAAACCAATCAGTTAACTAAACTCCAAGCATGCCTTAAGGACATAAAGACCTGGATGACCTGAAGTTATTGTGCTTGGCCCTAAACACCTTAGAAACATTATAAATATAAACATAAAAAATAAACATTATCTAATTATATAGCTACTCTAGATGGCATTGCCCTGGCCTCCAGAACCACTGTAAGGAACCTGGGAGTTATCTTTGATCAGGATATGTCCTTTAACTTCCACATAAAACAAATTTCAAAGACTGCTTTTTTTCACCTACATAACATTGCAAAAATCTGGCACATCTTGTCTCAAAAAGATGCAGAACTAATCCACAGATTTGTTACTTCTAGGCTGGGGAATGGGACTTCCCATGATGCACTGAGCTCCTCTCTCCTCTTCCCCCTCTCCATCTGTATGCATTCATTTACCATTAATGCATGTTACTAACTTGGCTTCTTCCCCGGAGGTTTTGTGCTTTCTTATCTCGCAGGTTTCTATGGATCATGGTCGCAGGCTGCCTGGTTATGGATCGCAGGCTTCCATAGACCATGGCTGCAGACCCTGTGCTGCTGTGGTTGTGCTTGACACCCATGCCTGCTATTATTATTATTAGTCATATTTCTATTATTATTATTATTGTTGTTATTGTTATTATTGTTGTTGCTGTGCTTCTGTGTCTCTCTCTCCCCCTCCCTCTTTCTCTCTCAACCCAACCGGTCAAGGCAGATGGCCGCCCACCTAGAGCCCGGTTCTCACTCAAGGTTTCTTCCCGTTAAGGGAGTTTTTCCTTGCTGCTGTCGCCAAGTACTTGCTCATGGGCAATGTTGGGTCCATGTCAATTAAAGAGTATGGTCTAGACCTGCTCTATGTGAAAAGTGCCCTGAGATAACTTCTGTTGTGATTTGGCACTATATAAATAAAATTGACTTGACTTGACTTGACAGTAATGGTTCTTGGTTAAAAAGGTATTTGCCTCAAGAGAGAGGAACTTGGAAGGTCAGCTTAGGTAAGTAGATAATAATTTTTTCAGCCAGCAGTGAGAGCACGAGATTTGATAATATTAGTTTTCACTTCACTTGGCTTCAGGCTAAAGTTACTGTGTCAGACAAACAGTGGTTATTGGGCTCCACCTATTAAGCTTAAACTCAGAAAATGACATTATTTCTGAGTCCAGAGCAGCTCTGCCCGCAACAGATGTTTGCAGACCTGAAACTCCCCTATGGATCACCTTTGTGATTTAAGTGGGCTAAGTGGCCACTTACTGTAGCTTTAATTGCTACTCATTACATTTTTCAGATATCTCATCATTCTCTTAGAGGAAATTTAACTACCATAAATTCCACTGAAACTAATCTAAAAGTAACCAAACATACTTGAGGCAAAGTGAACCTAAAAGATGAACCTGCTCTTTACTTTAAAGTACTGTGGCATACCTCTCGCAAATTTAACACAGTATTGTCAAAACTAGGCCTCTCCTATTAAACACACACACACTCTCTCGTACACAGACACATACATGAGAGTAAGGATGAGAAACAGAGAGGTATCACTACCACCACAGCAACTGGCAGCTTTGTGCTACTACTTCAATGTGGTTGTTTCATAGCTTGTTTCCAGTAAGTTCTGGTCTCATAAAACAAGCTGAGAGAAAATAAAGCAACCAAAACAGTGAGTCTCTGTTTGGGCGCTTGATGCCATCTTTACTGTAAAAAATTAAACATAGTTGAAGTCAAAATACCTGAAAAGTATTCACACACCTCTTGTTTTGAACAAAGCAGAAAAGCAGACCATGCCTATGGGACTGAGCGATTCAAATGTTGCGGCAAAGTTAATTTACTGTTGACTCTGTTGGGGAGGGAGAAGAATAGGTGCAGTGTGCACTGCTGTTGGCATACTGTTTGGTTGCATTACAGCTATCACTCGTCAAAACTAATAGGATAATGCTTAAGTGTGGAGTTATAACGGCTCTGATTGACCATCATAATGCGTTCCATATGTTTGGTAAGGTTAACACACTGAGCACACTGTTGCCCATTCACTGTGGTGCTGCTTACTGGTCAGGCCTGATTGGAGAGGGGATATTTTGACTCTGCTGGCCACAACCCAGCTATGGTTGAGACACCAAAACAAAGGTAATATTTTATTTTTCCAATGGACTATTCCTTGGCTCTGAGCACTTGTTGGGCAACCAGCAGAGTCTCCATAAGGTTACTGGTCCCAGACAAAAAACATCAACCAATAATTACATGCTCCTGACAAGCAACTGCTTGTGGTCATGTAAATAATGACTGTCCACTTAGCAAAGATGAAAGTACAATGACTTTAAACCATAACTCTTAATGGACATTCAGACCAAAAACATTACTGCATTAATAAAACACAAGGACTGCACCCAAGCACTGTTGTGATGTGATCCAGCAAAAGTTGAGCCAGATTCAACTTTTTTACCAGACTACCCTGCGTTTTTTGCCCTCTGCATAGTAGGACTAGACTCCTTAAAATGAATAAGCAGGCTATGCTTTTCACACAGGGCTAAACAAAATGCAGCTTTAGGAAAGACATCATGGTTAATTGTTGGGTGTAAAAGTCTTCAACTGTGGAGACTGCAGTTTTGTCTTGTACCAAAAGTCAAGGTTGGTTTCATCTAACCATGAAGACGATCTTTTATTTGCGTAACCCCAACAATACCTTAACCATAGGGGTAACAGCTCAGAAAACATTCATAAATGTTGTTTTTGGAAAGCAAAAAACTACAAAACTACACTACTAGGTACAATTAAATTCCTGAAGGATTCAGTATGCTTTAAGGGAAGTGTGTTCAGATTGTTGAAGAGTGTTTGAAACCTCCTTCCTCCACTGATTTCCAACATTGGAATTAGGGGGGCTGCACCAACAATTTTTTAGCTTTCCGATGCAGACAATCCGACAAGCAGTGGTTGGCCCAGTAGGTGGAGGTGAGAAAGTGAGCAGGATTTGAAGCTATTTTTTCATTCTTCACTTTATTACTTCCGTTACTTTTCATGTATACAACCGGGTGCAACACCATGAAAGTCTTCCAGGGGAGATAGCCCAAAAGTATGTGCCATTATCTAACTGTGTCTCACCCCTTTCTATGATGGCAGACTTTTCCCTGTCTTTGAGTGTAGCCAATTTGAACACCCTCCTTATAAAGGAATCTCTCCACCTGCACAGGCCATGCATCAGTACTGCTACAGGTTATAATGAAATCCGAGTTCTGCATGAAGCTTTCACTGCAAACAATCTCCAGTAGATACTAATGGTCTTTGCCAGCTCATTATTCTCTCCAAGCTCTTGTTATTCTTCACCCTCAATTATCCAGCAGAGAGGAAGATGGACTGCCCGCCAGCCTTTGGAGAAAGGTCATGGTAACAACTACCAATCTCCTTTTGCATTCCAAAGAGCATTAAGTTCCCAAAATACAGAGCTGTTTCCATCTGCCAGGACCACCTTTGCTAAAGAAGTAAGTGCAAAATGTGCAGTCTGGCAGCAGTGGATCCAGGACGCGTTCTATAAGGTAGCTCTTTGCAAAGAAAAATATTGAGGAAGAAAACAAGAAGCCATCCTTTGTTTTCATAATTCAAAGTATGCAAAATGCTTCACGTAAATGCTTGTAATTCAATATACAGTATAGAAAGTGGTTGTGATTATGGGAACCTTTAAAGAGGTTATATTACTTGGGAAAATCTGCTGGGCAAGAAGTGACGTGTTTTAGATTACCGGACGCAACAGTGCTTTAAAGGCATGTGCTGAATGGCTTGTATGAAATTAAGGAGTCAAAGCTGCAATGAGGTGCATGCAGCCCCCTTGGCCTCCAAATCCTGCAATCTGAAAACCAAATACTTGGTCCTCATCAGTACTCTGCCTTACCACATCATTATCATCAGTAATAGTATCCCTTGCTAAAGAAACACTGGATTAGTGTACATAACATACATTTACACTACCGTGCCCCGCACTTCAAACGGCAAAGCTGAACATGTTTGAAATAGATTCACCGCCGTGGCACCCAAAATGAGATGCATGGAGGATCAAATAAAAGATAACATTGGCGTCAACCAGGGTTTGAGTGAGCTGCGATGGATGGGGAGAGAGGAGGAGAGGGAGAGTGCAAAAGTGAAGGAGGGTGAAGAAAAGCCTGAGGGAGAGTTTGTGAGGCTGAAGATCAAGAAGGCAAAAGAGCAAGGCAGCGAGAAAAAGAGTGAGCAAGAGGAGAAATGGAGTGATAGAGTGAGAGACGCAAGGCAGGAAGAGAGGGAGGGAGGGCAATATGGTTGAGGTAGAGGGCAGGACAAAACTGCGGGGGTGAAAGCTGGATCTGGGCCAGGGTCAGCGAGGGCGGGCAAGGAGGAGGCTGGAGCTAGCCAGACAGTGGCTTTGGTTTGCAGAGCTCATTTTCTCTGTCTTTCCTTCCTTACTTCTCTTTCTTTAGCTGAGAGAGAAACACCAGCAGAGTCAGGAAAGTGCTTTTCTCACAGAGAGACAGAGAGAGAGGTGACCTTAGTGTCAAACCTCCTGATTTGGCTAGTTGTTTCATGGATGAAAAACATACAAACAGTATAAAATTGACCATTCATAAAGCCTGCACCTCTTATTTAGACCTAGTTACTGTTCCTTTGCCTCTCAAGCTTTCAATTGTCACAAGGTAAATAAACAGTTAACAATGATAACAATGGTAGTTTTACCATGTAAAATTCTTAGTAGTAGTTAGTAACTTATAATTTTTTTAAGCAATAGGTCCTTGATTTCAGACAGATGTAGACAAAAGCAGGCTTCTCATTTCTAGCCAGTGACCTTTGATTGTGTCCGCTTAAATGACAACTGTTATTACAAGATTTTATCAGCTAGCAAGCTAATTAAGCTAATGTTAGCTCTACGAATTAGTTAAAAGCACTGTCACCAGCTGACCTTTTAATGTTTCCAGCTGTCACGTTTTAATACGAGAATCATGCAAACTAGTTTTAAATATGCATTTTATGGCTATATACATGCTAAGGCTGAGGCTAAAGCTACATGTCCCCAGTCAGCATCCTCACCAGTTAGACTCAGACCATCAGACTATTATTTTTGTTCTAACATAACCTCTGTGGATGCTGAGTTTACGTGTTCGTATTTTCAAACAGTAGAACTATGTTTCACTTTTTATGTTACAAGACACTGATTAATCTGATGTGTTTGGCGAACGCAATAATGTGCTAATTGTTTCTAAGGGTTTTCTGAATGTAACCCCACAAACTAATGTAATGAGTTAGTCAATGATATGCTCCTTGGTCGTGGAATTAATGCTGAGGTTACAACTAGTAAGATATCTAGCCATACATGCTAACGATTACAGCTTATATTACAGCAGATAAAAACACTTAAATACATTCCTAATTTAATTATCTTATCTCTAACAAATAGTCTACATTTATCTCCAGTAATGACTTCACTAAAGGGTAGTTAATGGTGGTACTGTTCATTAATTTGCAGGGTTGAATCTTCTGGAATGATAAAATGTATTCCAGCATCATTAAACAGACTTACCAACAGTATGAGACAGGCAGCCACTGTCCTCAGCACTTACCATGTACTCCATGTTGGAGGCTGGAGGATGGACCTGACCGCGCAGCTTGTTGTGCAGGTCCAGGATCAGGTGCATGTCTCCCTCACTGATGGCCCTCTTCCCTCTTGCCCTAGCCTTCCACCACTCCTCATCCCGGTCCCTGTACTTGTCCAGGATGGACTCGAGTCGTGTGGAGTTGGTGAGGACCATGGAGACGACTGTCTGGGTCAAACACAGGAACAAGCTCACTGCTCTAAACCAGCCCGGAAACTGAAGAGGCTGCTTCATGTCGGGGGAAATATTGCTGCTGAATGAAGAATAATCTTTGTTGCCTGCAAAACATAGAAAGTACATGTTGAGGGAAAATAATTTGAGTTCATTCATGCAGACTGTTACCTTGTTGCAAACAAGCACTTGTTTCATATGTGATGTTGCACTAATGCACAGCCCATTAGAGAGTCTGCATTTTCTTTTTTTTGGCATTTCCTTCATTAACAAAGAACATGGAAATGATGTTTTACATCAATTTTTATGTTAGTCTTAATGTCTTAATGAAGGAGGCCAAGGGGACCTTGAATCTATTTTTTGTCTCTGCTGTAATTATAAGGAACTTCTCTTCAAATAGTGAGTCTAATACAGCTCTAAGCACCCTGAGTGCATCTGCAGGTCACTGCATCACTACACACAGTGGGACCAGTGTAAACTAAGCTTTCACACGTTATGTTACAGACCACAAGGTAAGATTTAGTGCGCATGAGCGAATTACTGTATGTGCTCAGTGTAACATCCAGGGAGACTTGCTGCATTTAAAGTTGTAAGATGAAAACAGAAATTATAACCATGATCTTTAATGAACTCTTAAATAATTATAATACTCCACTGATATTTTACACAAAATTATAGAAAAGGTTTTACGATAAAGAATATTGTAAAAATAGATCACTCTTAAAACTCAAAAGGTGAAATAAAGTCGCTATAAGCTCCTTGTGAGTACCACAGTCACACTACACGTCCTTAATGATATTATAGTAATTTTATTGGGTACACATGACAAAGTATAGTGCAAGTTTACCTTCAAAATCCGTCAGAAATATCCTCCAGGTGCAATATTCCAGATGCCAAAACGCGAGATTACTGCAGAATGACAATTTTCCAATCCAGGTAGCCTTCAATACCATCCATCACACAAAATGAGTGCAGGGCAGGCAGTCGGGTCTCTTTCAGGCTGTACATCCACGCTGGAAGACAGAGAGCTCAGAAATGTCTATAGGTACCTGCTGAATTCCTCAGGGTCGCACAGTGCGCTGCTGGCTGCATGGGACCGCTGCTCATTTTGCGCTTATATGCCAAATTTGCGCTTAGCAACGCGCAATGCACCCGACCACGCCTCCACAAACCCCTCTTGCCCCCCTTTTACCGCACCCCCACCCAACACACACACGCACACATGCCGGCAGGGATCTGGTGGAACTTGATCTATTTGAGGAGCGGACCTGATCGCACTCAAAGTGACGTGAAGGTAAACTTGTGGATGTTATGAGAGCAGCCCACTCCTGTTACAAATATTGCACATTTAGCTGTTTCCAGGTTTTTTATTTGACAGGAAGACACGGTCAAAAGTAGTTATTGGTAGCTAAAAAGAACTGCACCCTTAAAATGCAGTGTAAATATCCAAGGAAATACTATGAGAACTATCAGTCCCCCTAATTAGAAACCAGGCCAACTTGTAGTTATGACATTTCCATTTGTCTCATGTTCCTATAGTCATCTCTTAATTTGCAGTCATATCTGTACAGTGTCCAAAAAGTATCAATGGTTATAGTAATAATTATCTGGACCCTTGTCTGGTGTATTCTTTATTCCTGAGGGTTGAACTTGTCAGAGATAACATCAGGTTTTTCGCTGCTGTCTGCAAGAATGGCAGCAGAAACAGCAGCAGCCAGCAGGGTGGCCAGTATTCCCCCTGTCACACAACCACAAAGCACTGATTCATCTGCCTTTACATACACTAGAACATTTGTGAACGTTTGTGGCTTGTGTGTGTGTGTGTTGTCTCCCTCCTTCTCTCTCTCCTCTCTCTGCTTCCTCTATTCCCACATGCTCTGTTCTGACACCAGCAAATAGAAGACAGTTTCTTTTAAATTGCCATCAAGGTACGAAGGCAAAATGAAGGGAAATGTATAGTAAACCAATGCAAATAAAAGCTAAGCAATATGATGGAAACAAGTATTTTACAAGTCACAGCATACACCATGCAAAAAAGGTCATCAAGGCACTTGTAAATATATATTCCAATTGTCTCATTCTTTACCATGCCAAAGTAAATAGAGATCTAAAATTCTAAAATTCTAAAATTAAGAAAGAACTGGGCGAAAGGATGGTTTAAGATGGATGTTAAACATTTACCGTACCCAACCTGAATACTGCAACCTGTCTGCCATCATGGCCATTCTGTCTAGGGTTGCAATTAATGATTATTTTCTCAATTTATCAGTTAATTATTTGGACTCTGAAATGTAATAAAATAGAGAAGAATGTCCATCAAAACTAGAAGTCTTCATATTGCTTGTTTTGTCAAATGAACAGTCCAAAACCTAAGAAACTTACACGAAAAAATATTCATCAAATATCTAAATAATTGCTAAATGATTGTTTGACTAATTGATTAATTCCACATTCTAAGATGTTTTTACTTACTATAAAATAAGTGATTTCCCAATTACTATAACATAATAAGGTCTGCAAGTATGACTTTTCTTTCAATCTGAATAGGGATTTCTGGCACAAATTTACCTACTTCCAAGGTGTGTGATGGGAAATTTGCTTCAATCTGACATTTCCCGATGACAAAAAAACAAAAAATTTTTGATAAACAACACTCCCTTTAAAGTAGACATTGTCAGTGCATAAACAACATCAGCAGTGTTTCTGGATCAGCCAGATGAGGTGAGGGGTGCTTTGGCACTGCCTTCAGGGCACAGTCTGGCCTGCTGTGTTTTTACACTATTCTTATTCTACAGTTGTGTGTAATTTGCAACATTGGGATTAAAAATAATTTTAGTCAGGAATAAGGATCTTGGGAATCTTATACAGTATACAAATGGATAGCAGTTTCAATCCTTGTTCTCTATAGTTAAAAAAATCAAAAGTGTCAAAAGTATGAAAACCTCTGCTGCCCCCTCTTGGAAAAAGAAGAGAAAACAACTTCAGCCTTGAGCAAACCTCCCATGTAACTAACAGTGACGTTTAAAATCCATGCAATCCAGTCACCATGTCTACCCCTTACAATCTTAAATGAGTTAAAAGAAAGATACATCTTTTAACATGTGGTGATTCACAAAGTCCTTGACCTGTCCATGGCAATATGACCATGCTTAACAGACAAACTCCTTGTGTGGCTGCTGTACTGTACTGAAATTAAGGCTCTTTTAAGAGCCATACAATGATTCACAAAAACAGTTTGCACTCTATGTGCATTCATACTGGGGAAAATGTACAAACAAATGTACAAAATGTACTATGCTTTAGTACATAGTTCTTCAAAAAAATCAAAAGAAGCTAAATGTAACATAGTTGCTGTACATAGTTTACAGTCAATGGTGTTAAAGCAGCCAAGCTAACAAGAACTTAAACATGTTATTTGAAGGTGGAATGTAGCAAAAGTATTTAACGCATGTATGTTTTTTGTTCAATCCATTCATATATAGAAATGTGAAATTGACAATTTGTGATTTTACACAAAAGAACTTGCTGTAACTTCTTGGCCGGCTGCAGTGTCTTCCTGAACTCAGGCAACCAGTGGAGACTCTGCACAGAAGTGCTGGGCGGAGGAATAAACTGTTCAACAAGAAGAAATATAGTTACACTACGTAACTCACTCTAAAACCACTAATTGTTGTGTCTTTACATTTCTGTTTGTGTGCAGATGAAACAAACACGATGTTAATTAGTGAGATCTGGAGGTGCTGGTAGGTGGATTTTCTAACTTTGTAGAGACCCAGGCTAGCTGCCACTAGTCTTTAAGCTAAGCTAAGCTAAGCTAAGCTAAGCTAAGCTAAGCTAAGCTAAGCTAAGCTAAGCTAAGCTAATCACCTCCTGACTCCAGCTCTGCACTTAATGCACTAACATGATATTAGTATTGATCCTCTCATCTAACTCTTGGCAAGAAAGCCAATAAGCGAATATCCCAAAATGTTGAAGTCTTATGCATTATGGTAAAGTGTTCATACAAACTGAGAAAGCATATGCCTTACCTGTCTGCTGGGGATCTCTCATGTAACTTCCAGTCATTTGCCCTGAAGTCACACTAAAATTAAACTATCATTATGTTTTTTGGGCTCACATGTCCTTATCACAGTTGAGCAAGCATTATTGACAACAACATGTGCACACATAGAGTGGCCAAAATGGCATGAGCTGCTGCCCCTTTGTTCTTTCCCAGCAAACACTGGTTGAAGGGTGACATTATGTACATCTTTGGAACACAGATATGTCAGTGACTACGTTTACATGCACACTAATATCCCAATATTATTCTCAAAATGACAATATTCCAAATTTGATACGGGTCATGTAAACAGCATTTTCGGTTTGGAAAGAAAAGCCCACATTTCTGGTTGGAAGGAGAAACACACTGACTTTTAAAAATTTTGAAAGACTTGGATATCAACAGATTTTTGGATATGCACAAATATCCCAATGCCGACCTTTTCAAGCAGGTGGTTGAATAAATGAAAGAGGGAGGCATGGTCAAACGCATCCGCCACCAGTGGAAAACTTTGAAAAAATCAGATTTTGACGAAGCAAAACTTCAAAGAAGCAAAATGGCACAAGCGGCTCCAGCTGTTCCACTTTTCCATATTTTGACGTGACAGACGGAGTATGCATGGCTGCGTGTAAACAGGAGTATTAGTGGAATATTCTTTTTCATTAGCCATGTAAACAGCTTAATAGGAATATTGTCTTTTTTGGAATAAGGGCAAAAAACAATATTTTGCATTTAAACATAGTCAGTGTCACTTTCTCCCACTACACTAGGTTTGGTCCATTTTTGATTGTGAATTGATTGGGAACACACAGTCAATCAGTGTCATCTTTTGCCACATCCAACAATGATCTGCCTGAACCCGCCTTAAAAAACCCTTAAAATACATGTATGTTTAGATTTATATTTTTTCATACAAACACATTTACACAAATTTGTCCTCCATTGGTTGTGAAATGGTCACTACACACTTCAACAGATGTGTTTATTTTTAGTCAGATTATTCGGTAAATTCTTGGGATGTTTTAAAGCAGGTTAAAGCTTTTAAAGTGGACGTAATGTACTATGTATCATGGCTGACAACAGTACTTTCAATCAACTGTGCAGGGCGCTCCACAGCTAAAAGCTACTGATTTGATCAGTGACAATGTGAGAATATGTGAGATTGCTTTTTATAGATTTCAGTTCAACTTTCAAGAACATAATCTCTACCAGACCGGCTGCTAAATTGATTGACCCTGGACTAAACATCTCCCTCTGTGACACCAGGTGGTCTGGGTGGGAAGTAAGACCTCAAACCCCCTTATCCTCAATACAGGTACCTTTCAAGGTTTTCTTAGCCCCCTGTAGTTTGCTGACAACACAGTTGTGATAGGCCGTATCACGAACATGAGAGCACTTGCCTGGAAGAGGTGGGCAACCTGTTACTATGATGCAAGGCCAACTACCTCTTACTGGCAGCTTAGGGAAATTCAGAGTCTCTCTGGGGTCCTAAAGACCTTCTACTTTGGTGCTATGGAAAGCATCCTAACAGGGGCCATCACTATGGAAACTACTCTGTACAGGACCATAGAGCAGAGCAGCACGTTAGCAAAGCAGCAGCAGCAGTTAAGGCTTCATTTGTGTGTCTACACAGGATGCATTCAGGCAGTGTTTTTGGCAGTGCTCAGAGCCCAACACACAAACACTGTAATTACAAAAGTTGCTGTTATGCATAAGTGAAACATAAGTGAAACTCTAGCTGTCACAAGGCCAATGTAGAAAGCTGTACTGATTAAAGTAGAAGTAACGGTAGAGTAGCATCCGTCAGATGCACGTGAGATGGGTGACTGAAAAACATGGCTGAAACACTTTCTGTGTAGACCCGGCATAACACTGTTACTATGCTGATCGTTTTGGTATAACGTTAATGTATTTTAGAGGATAGGTCACATGATGAGTGGATACTGATAGCTAGGTTAGTAGCAATTATTACAAAAGGGTTGAAATAACTCATCGACATATGTATTTGATGTTATTGATTTAACTTTTATTGTACACCATGCACATAACAATGACAAATTATAAATTAGTGGTCACCCCAAATCTTAATACAATTTACAAGGGTTAAAGCTAACAAAACAACCACACAACCAAACACCCCACTAACTACTGATGAAGCCCATGAACAACAATCATATTTAGTTTCAGGCAAACATACAATAACTGTTGAGTAAGTTGCCCATACAGAATATGTAGAGGAAAAAAGTACCTTGTCCACCATAGACTGTCAATGGCATTATCATTCAGTGATAATGCCAATGAAGGTGAGTTTAAACTAAATATTCACAGCATCACTGTGTTAGCATGCTAACATGCTTACAATGACAATAATGCTAACATGCTGATGCTATCATGTTTAACGCCTGTTAGCATGCTAGCATTTACTAATTAGCACTAAACAAAGTACAGGTGGTTTGTGGTTTGTCGCATGTCATTCCCTGTCTCTCTCCCCTCGATTACTGTCATCTCTCAACCGTTGTTGTCCAATGAAGACATAAAAAATGCCTAGAAATATATATATATATATATATTTAAAACAAACCTTTGTCTGCCTGCTGTTAGGTGCTGGAAAGGTAGTATCCAGTGACATTTTAGCTTTTCAAATAACAAAATAGCTATTCGATGCAGCGGATTATTGCACTTTACACATAATGTGATAAATAATTAAATGCTTAAATTACCTGACAATTGCGAGTAAAAAAAAAAACAAAAGATAAATAAATACACAATAAAGTAATAAAATGGAAGTAATAAAAACATTACTTTTGCTGTGTACTATCTCTGTACTACACTTACAAATTATTGGACTACATGTTATTGTATTTGTGTGTTTGTTAGTTTCAGCACACATTTTGAACAGGTTTTAATAAAAACTTTACTCATTGCACACCTTATCTGTCTGTGTCTGCGGGTAATCTTTTACAAGTTTTTGTTTGGGGAGCAGAGATGGGGAACAGATCAAACATACAGACACAGTCACATGTTAGGGTAAGCAGCTAAATAATTATTAATTAGAGTTGATGTTATGACCCCATTGTGACAGGCTGTCATAACAGACATAGCAGAGATCATTTTTAGTCAAATCTCCAGCAAATTATAAATTTTTCTCAGGATGGGAAACATTGCTTGAGACATCTGTCCTTTCCCAAACTACAACCCCAGTCCTCTTTTCTTCAATATGCTGTCCATCAACTCTTCAATGCACCTGAGGAAGCACTACACAGCTGTGCAGTCCTCCCTGACCTCCGAGCAGCTGGAGGACTGCACAAGATCACTCTTGGTGGGGTTGGGGAAGTGGCCCTGTCTCTGGCTGTGCTGTTTGACACCTTTGCTAGACAGGCAAGGGGAGAGTGTGTGTCTGATTCAGGGCCCATCCCAAGTTTGTTCATCAAAAACATGAGAGGGGACTAGCCAGCACATGTCTACACTGTCAGCAAGTACCTGAGGCTGGTACCCACATTGCAAACAGCCCTACCAGAATGAGACGGGAGAAAGAAAGGAAGGCAATGTGTATTTGTGCTATAAAATCATTTTGCCATTATTGAATGTGTGTACACTATGGAAGATGATGTGATTTTGTCTGTTTATCTCACCAAGGTACATAAAGCAACTCATCATTGATGACCAATCTTTGAGCAACTTGGGAGAAAACGACACATTACACACGGAAGACGTCACATTAGTTAATGTGGTACTTGGGCAGTTTTTTGCAGCTAGTTTGCAGCTTCACCTCCTCCATATCAAAATGCTACGGCTAATGATTTTATTAAATCTGATGAAAAACCACTCGTGATGTTATCTTAAATCTCAACTGTGACCCAAAGGCAGCTAGCAAAGAATGTTTGGCTTAAGTGCAAAAATCTGATAACCACACCCAAGAAGCTTTTGAAAAATGCAAGTAGGCTGGAGGCAGCAAAGGCATGGCTGCACCATGTTGCCCACCTGGTTGTGTTGGATGCTATATTCGTCCCCTATTTTTCAAATGGAAAAAATTATTGCTCAAAGAGAGAAGTTTGACCTGAGGGCCAATGCACTCAGAAAATGGTCTCACATAGTTCACTAGCACACCTTACAAATACAGCTGAAAAAAAGTTTGTGATCAAAAGAAAAGAAAATTAAATAAAAGATGTTTTGTTATGTTTGAAGGGTAGCTGGAATTTTTAAAGTTAGAAGTTACCTCATCAGCTCTAGTGTAGTCTATGTGATATGTAAGTGTACACTGTAATAGGAATTCCCACATGCTATAAAAATGAATTAGCATGCAAGATTTACATGGTAATTCATTTTTGAGCAAAGAACGAGAAAAAGTAACGAAATCTTACGCATAAAGTTTGTTTCATGGTTTGTTGATGGAACAGCCAATCAGAACAGAGTGGGCTCCTCGGGAGGGGGCCTTAAAGAGACAGGCACCAGAACTAGGGGTTATACATATAACCAATGTTTCCTGAGGGAGGGACACAAGGTACAACACATCAGTATGGGGACTTGTGAGACCAACCTGAAGAACCTTTCTCAAAACGCCTGTCAGGGCCAATGAGACTCACAGGCAGGGGAAGACCCACCTTCCCCTGGGGCCTCAAAAGACCCTATCTCTGCACGGCCTCTGCTCCTCAATCTAAACTGTATTTCACAGAGCCAAATAGGCAGTGCGGGGCTGACTTGTGTTGTACTTCGTTTCTCTCCCTCAGGGAACATTGGTTATGTGTATAACACCCAGTTCCCTTTGTCGGTACACACAGTGCAACACATCAGTATGGGTATATAACATCACGCCCCGAAAACGCCCCTGCAGATAGTCTGAGATTATCAGCTTTTCTGCATCATAAGCTTGTCACGTCAAGGCCGTGTGTTAAGCACACGAGCAGTCAGCCCTTGTGCGCAGTATATTTCCTCATGCTGAGAGGTGAAGAATCTGCAAAGCTTAGTGGGGAGAGTGGGTTTGCTGCTCGCTGTGTTAGGCTTTCGTGTCAAGTGGACAGCCAGCATCTTGTCCATTGGAGCAATGTTAGCTAGACCCACAGACTCCATATCCTCCAAGTCCAAGAACTAGATAAAGGGCAGTGACAGCAGAGCCTTAGGGGATACCCAGGACCGTGTGAGCTCATACATAAAGTTGGGGAAAACAAGCAATATGTGTCTCACCTCTGCGGGTTGTCATGGGAGAAAAGCCGAGTTAGCTGTTGGCAAGGAGGTGGAGCCAGCCACAGCACTTCAAGGCACTGGTCTTGGTCGGAAGATCTCCAGCACCAAGGACCTGGGAAGGCTCCTCTTCATCTCCCCCTCCTCTGACTTCAACCACCTCCTCCGAGAGGCTGCCTGAAGTGGCAGGGGAAAACTCATCCTCAGACAGCACACTGGGCTGTACATTGTCGATGAAGACAGCGTCGGCTGGGGCCTCCTCCATACCAACATACTCCATGGTAGGGAGGATATCATCCATCTGATTGCCCCGTGATTGTCCTACTTCCTCATCGAAGTCCCCACTTTGGGGTTCAAACTCTACAGAGACTTGACGACTTCAGACAACAGCTCTACATGCAGCGGAGCTTCCCAGCACCTTCGACAGGAATGCCACACACCTTTCCAGTGTCATCCTCTGGAGTTGGCAACAGTGCGCACAGGTCTCCGGGTTAGCAAGTGCAGCTTTAGCATGTAACGTGCCGTGACACACCGGGCAAGCATCGTGGGTATCCAAATTGGAGAGAGAAAACCTCCAAGCACTGGGGCATGGACAATATCTTGCCTTCCCAGCTTTGCTAGCCTTGCTAGACCCACTAGAAGAGCTTTTCTGCTTCTCAGGTGCCATTCCACTTGGCGAGTTAGCTTGCTAAACGGGTGTGGGAATAGCAGTTATGTTAGCGAGGCTAAACAGGTACATGTTAGCTGGGTTAAATTCATCATCATGTATAGGCCTAATATGTATAATAAAAATATATGAATGATACACTCAGGCATATAGCACGCAAACCATCAGATAAGAGACAGATGTGTTATTGTGTTATTGTCAGATTTATCTATTTCTTCCACATGATTTCCTGCTGCTTAATTTTTATTTGCAACATGGTGCTTATTTCAGTTTTGGAACAATGGCTTGAGATGCAAAGTGGACTGTATGTCTAAGATTTGTTTTTCTCATGAAAATCATGCCACTACATAAAGCCACAGTTTTACAGTTTAGAGTGTGTTTACATGCCTGTTAATATTCCAATATGAGCCTGATCTTAGCTGAGGTCTTACTGGGTATGTAGGGTTTACATAAAGTAATCATTGACATAGTCAAACATTCTGTAAGTGTGCTGCTATCTACCAGAATGATTAAAAAATGTTTTGTAACAATAAATAAACATTGGCAATCATCATCTTTCTGATAGGATCAGGTTTTCATATTTAACATGGATCCTATCCAAGACAAAATGTGTTGTTTAGTCAAAACCATGGCATGGGCAACATACATGTAACTGACTCTCATGCAGAAACAGTATGAGAAGTATGAGACAATTCTGTGATTATGACATTTAGTTTTTTGGAAATATTGTACTTTTTACTCTATTTACTCCCAACTCACAGATTAGGAATTTACATGCAAAACATGTAAACAACTATAGCCTACTGCTAATGCTGCCAAACAGCATATAAAGTAATTCAAATTGGCTCTAGCTCAACAAGATAAAAGATTAAAATCCTGTTTACATGTTTATGCATCAGTAATAATAAAATATGAATAATAATAATATAACACTGACATCATTCTGATGAATAATAAGTTCTTAGATTTTGATGATAATACTTCTGTACTTAATTAAGCGGAAAAGAATACTTTTTCTTCCACTGGAGGACAGTCCAAATGATAAGAATGAATTCTTACTTATAACTTAAAAAAATGTATAAAAAATATATACATAATAAAAAATTATTAAAATACATTTCGAACACATTTGATTTGATTGAATTGTGTAGCTCTCTGAAGGGCGAATTTAGGCACTATAATTGAATGACGCACACACACGTGCGCGCACACACACACACACACACACACACACACACACACACACACACACACACACACAGCAGGGTAGTTGTCGGTTATCGGCACACTTCTGCAGCGGGCGCAGCTTTGTCAGTGACCGAGTCTTCTGAGAGGATTAATGCAGCCTAAAGGTGGAGCAAAAATGTGAAGGTTTGTGGTGGACGAGAGTGTAATCCTTTGAGCTCTCTGAGAGACAGTCAGAGATGGAAATGACGAACTCTTTGCTGTCGGACTTGGCGCATTTTGGGAAGAACTGATGGGCTGAAGAATACATTTTCCCACAGTAATGGGACCTGGGAATGGACGGCTCCGTTTAGTCCAGACAATTTAATGGCAATATTGGAGACAGAGCTACTCATCCTCAGGGAACAGAAATGGTGCACAAACTTCTGCTGCCCATCGGTAAGTTTACAACTTACAACATGTTTCATAATCTACTTAGATCTGTTTTGAAAATCAAGTTATTATATTTGTGTATATACAGTATATGTGTATAATCCTGTAGTGTACTGGTCGTCCACATGTTGTGTTTATGTGCGTCTCTCTATTCCAGAAACATTCTGTGTTGAGTTCTATCAGTCTACCGTTTTAGGATTTTTCAAAAGAAGTTTAAGCAGATTTCTGACAAATAGCAAAAAACAATCTTTTCTCTCCTCTCCCCTTTTTTCTTCTCTTCTCTTCTCTCCTCTCCTCTCCTCTCCTCTCAGTTTTAGCAGCAATCCTCATCTCACCTGAGCTGTCAGGTGCCACAGCCACCAAAACAAAAACTCAAGGTATCATCCTGAGATATTGTTCTTCACTCTTCACTAACCATGTAAAGGATTTGGTCATTTTCTGGTACAGAAAACATTGAATAGGATGACTTTTTTTTTTTTTTTTTTTTTACATTTAATCATCTTTTTTTTCCACTCAAATCATTTTGACTTTGTGAAGAAATGATCAGAAAGTGTATGGCAGGGTTTACCTGTAAAACCCACTGAAATATGGTTCAGATTAGAGCTAAAATAATTAGTCAATTAATGGATCAGTTCAATGACAGATAATGTATGGACAACTATTTTGATCATTAAAAATGCCAAATATTTACTAATGTCAGCTTCTCAAATGTGAGGATTTGCTGTTTTTCCTTTTTGATATATCATCTTTAGATTTTGGACTAGACAAGTTATTTGCAGATGTTTGATCGGCATTTTCACTGCTTTCTGGCATTTTGTTATAGTAAATACTCAATAGATTATTCAATAATGAAAATAATAGAATAGAAGAAGTAGAATCTTATCTAAAGTGCTATTATTCTGTGATATATCAAATCAGATCAAATCCTAACCTCATCTTCTAACATAAGTCAAAGCTAATGGGCAAAAAGTCAGACATACTCTCTCAGCTGTATACGTTCACAATTTCAAGTCATTTTCAATAACAAAAGTAAAGATAACTTGCTGTGTTCCATACATAAAGAGCCACAAGAGCAGTTATTTTGTAAGGATACATCACCAGAAAATTATATTTATACAACATAAGAATCTACACTTCCACATTTCAGAATTTTAAAACGATGAAATGAAAAATACAGCTTTCCAACTTGTGCTGAGCTTAACACTCTCATCAGTCTGTCTGTGTGTCTGTGGTACCAGTGAAGAACAACTCAGGTGTGACACCAGCTGGGCAGTGTGGAACGTGGATAAAGGAGCCTGATGGAGGGTCTTTCACCTCACCCAACTACCCTGAGAAATACCCCCCTGAGAGGGAATGTGTGTACATTATAGAAGGTGAGGATTTCATCTTGACCTTTTTATACTCCCCAGTCACTTTCCACTCCTTCTGCTTCACCTCCTCTACTTTTTCTCTCACCTGCTCTCAACCTCTTCTCAATTCTTCCTCCTCCAAGCCTCTCCCCGCCAGTGCATCGACTTGTTTTTCGATGAGAAATATTCCATCGAGCCATCCTGGGAGTGTAAGTTTGACCACATCGAGGTCCGCGATGGGCCCTTTGGTTTCTCGCCCATCATCGGCCGCTACTGTGGGCAGGAAAGCCCCGCATATGTCCGCTCCAGTGGGAGATACCTGTACATCAAGTTTGTGGCTGATGGAGAACTGGAGGCCACTGGTTTCTCTGCGCGGTATAACTTCACACAAGGTGAGTGATGCATGATAGACTGTGCCAAACCATCTAGAGAGGACTGTGAACTTGTGCAGTGCTAATATTCATGTGAAGACAGCTTTAAAGCTGCACTAATATTTTTATATTAACAATGGATCAAATGGCCACATGTAATATGAAAGGAGTGGCTTGTAGTAACAAACGCCCATAGAATTATCACCCGACTCTCCAGTTCCTCTTAGTTATGGAGCATTTTAGCTTCTTTTACAGCCTGTCACTTTAATGTTTTGGTTCAGTCTTAACCTTGTTTCCAGCAGCGAAAGACAGATTTTTTTTTTTTTGTGAAAAAGCTCTGATAAGTCAATTGTACGCTACCTGCCCAGCACCTAACAGCAGACAGAAAAAAGGAGCAACAATTGAAGCATTTAGCATCTAGTCAGATATTTCCTTCAGGAGGTGGTGAAGACCTAAACAGAGCTAAAGCAGAGGGAATATTGGACTTACAATCACACTGTGGCCACAAACTGTACATGAATCCAAATGAATGACAATGTTGCTCTGTGTCTGCTGGATGCCATCGCTGTCCTTTGAAAACCATGTATCTCCAAAACACCAACTTTTCATGAGCTAGGAAAAATAGCTGTTTGACATTGACAATACATTTCTCAACTAAATAATGTATTTATTTATTAAGACTTAGGATTTTTTTTTTTAATTACCAAATTTGGAGATATTAGTGATTTAGTTTCATTTTAGTCTCTTGGGTAGATGGAGGGTACCAGGCATACTTGCTCACCTCTTACCATGGCAAAAAGTGTAAAATACAGACAAGTTTATTCATGTTTCACGTAATTTTGCATTTCTGATATATTATTGTTCTTATATCATATGTTCATATGACGTTGAGGGTATTACTACGCCTGTAAGACTTCAACTCCTTCTCTTGGCACTCTCTCCCAATCCACTACCCTGCTGTGAGTTTGACATTGTTGGCTGCCACATACCAAAACAGCACCTCTCTCACTGGTCATATAGGCCAATTAAAACACACATTAACAAGCAAACTGGATACTTAAATTTCAATTGGCACAATGTGATATCAATATACATACATCACACATATAACAAATACACCACTGCTGTAACTGTTTCTGTATCTTTCAGAATTTAAACTTTTCAAGGGAAAGACAGAATAGGGTGCGTGAGTTAGGATTTTTTGTCAAGCCACAGAAAAAGCTTGTAATCCTTAATTCCATTAAATGATCTGCAGCAATGTACAATACAACCTATTGCCTTATGTTGTCAAAAACTTTAATAGTGGTCTGGTTGCATGCTGCTGGGGATGTTCTCTCATTTCCATTTGCAGTGCAGGCACACCAGCTGCAGCTGACGAGGGAAGAGGAGGGCAGCATTTCTTCAAACACACGCATGCACACACACACACACACACACACACACCCACACACACACACAGGGCACTTGTTCCCTCAGTCACACACACAAGAGTTAATGAAAGCTTGTCTTCAGGGGAATACAGCTTGTCAGTGCTGAGCCGCAGTAGCAGCTTAAGGGAGTCTGAGGCTGAGGCTTTATTAACAGCAGATTTTATA
The DNA here is from genome assembly GCA_038419695.1 of Scomberomorus guttatus. NCBI lineage: Eukaryota > Metazoa > Chordata > Actinopteri > Scombriformes > Scombridae > Scomberomorus > Scomberomorus guttatus. The sequence goes on from CM076457.1 coordinate 7,122,514, forward strand.
GGCCACCTACACTGACGAGGGGCAGAGATTAATCTGCATCCCCCTGTCCTGCCATCCTGCCACGTTTCTTTCTTTCTTTCTTAACATGATTTTGTGTCCCTATGTTATCTTTGTATTCCTCAAGGGATGTTCTAATTTCAGACCCTAAATTCCTGCGAGTCCATCCCACACACACTAGTTGTGAAGTTGCCGAGGGACTGAGGTTGTCTGCCGGTGCATATTGGAGCTCAAAGCTATTTTTCAGAAAATGTAATTCATTCTGTATAATTTCACAACATTTTACCCTAGAGTCACCTAACTTCCCAGTGTTATCAACTTATTAAGTATAATCTGCAACAGACTATGAACTATGCTCGAACTATCCCTTTAAGAAGATACTTTTCATTATTGGCAGATCAGGAGAAGCTGTTTTCCGTCTGTTTACATCAGATGTAATGAGTCTCTCATGCCAAATGCTAATCTCCTGTCTAATTCCACTCATTGTAGATGGCAGGAGAGAATTAATCCACCCACATGCACACATACCCACACAACATTTTCCAAACCTAGTGTTTTTAATTACACACTTCACAGACTGAGACTTAACCTTTAAATTATATTTTATATTTTTGTCATCATCAATAAATCCTTTGAAAAGACCAGAACAAGCCATGTGTTACTTTGTCTCTCAGTGCTTGTCGATGTGCCCATTTGTTCCTACAGAAGCTAAATATTTAAAAACAGGTCACAAATATATATTTTCATTTTGAAAAAAGGGCTGTAAAAATTTTCTTCAACCACCTTTTGTACAGTTGTGTGTGAATATGACCACATTTTAAATTTTCATATTCCAGAAAAATTACTCACCATCACTAATTAACACTGACACTGACTAAACAACCTTAAAGTAAAGAGTTCACACCAGCTGCAACACCGCTGGAACTATGATGATGATCATGCACCTACACTGTGATGCTGACATTACTTACATGATAGCAGAATGTCCTTTGTTCAATTTTTGCAGAAAGGCACATTATTTTAGCAGAACTTATTTTCTGTTTTTCTTGCTTGTTGCCACATTGTTACTATATTGTTACCTTAGAACAGTGAGCTGTGCACTCATTAGCATATTTCAGTAAATTGTCAATATATTCATATACAGTATATAGTCTTTAAAGGGCGGGGAAATGTTGGGACAAGATCATAAAATATATCTTTTTCATTGTCAGCCACAACTTGAGTGCTTAGCAAAGCTGATCTATTTGCACCACTGATTATTCCATCAAGCCCTATTTAAAGAGTACATGTTGCATTTTTTCATGTTGCAGTGTTGATAATTGCATGTGAGTTCTGATTCAAGGATAGTCGGTGGACTCTTGGCAAACTTTGCTTATTTCAGTGTGCCTAACTGTTTTAAGCTTTTGACGTTGACAGCAGTGGAAAGTGGAAAATTAAATTATACAATAATCAATTAACATACTAATCATTTTATATTATTCCACATTAGTTAAGTGCAAATATATATGTTATATTAATCATCAATTCTTGTGTGTTACACACATTTTCAGACTGAACAATATTAGGAGAGGATTTACATAAACCATCCGATATCTTGCTTTCATCTATTTTTTACTTTTTTTTCTCGTATGGGGTATAAAGCCTCTGGGAATGCATTGATGCACCACACACACACACACACACACACACACACACACGCCCACATAGGAATGAATGTGAATAATCTGACCAAGCCTGAAGCAGAAACGGGTAAGGAACATGAGAGGATTAATAAGAGTCCTTGTTGATTTGAGCCTCAGTTGAGTTCATCACCTGCTCTTCTTATATCACAACCTCAGACAAATGTGCAGCATTACCAACATCAATAATGAAATATATTTTACAATGCGAGAAACTTTGTTTTTTAAAATACATTTTATAGCTGTATTTAATCAAAGTATGGATTTTCCCCAAACAATATGAAAACGGCTACAGATGTGACATTTTTATCACCAGGTTGTCGTTGCTGGTGGAGTCTAATCTGTCCTGAACTAAGCTTCTATATCAGGATTTATAATCCACCTAGCAAGTAGATTCATCAGCACAAAGGTTTAGGACACAATATCTTTTCCCTCTCTGATGCTAAGTGTGTGTGTGTGTGTTTTTTTTTGTTTTTTTGTTTTTTTGATGAAGGGCATCAGGGTTTCAGGGGACTTTAAATGAGGGCAGACAGGGGGAATGTGCTGGTGCACAGGTTATGTAAGCCTCAGCTAGCTGTGTTTTTATTTTGTTTTGCAATATGTCTTTCATATTGTTATTTTTATTCTGTGGCATTTTTTACTCTTTTTACTTAACCTAAAAATCTAGGTCCATAGATATTATTTTAATCCCCACCCTGTCCAAAGACAAAATGTGTTGTTGTAAATATTGCATGCACGCTATTCAAATACTCCAGATAAAATTTAGATAGGTTTAAAAATCTGTGCAGATGAGATAGTTATATTTTGTACTTGTATTGTTATATTTTCTTGCTGAATCACACCTGTAAATATATTTTGAGCATATATTGTAAAATATACAGTATGCCTCCAGTGTGCTGTGTAAGTATGGTTACGTTACATGCACACACTACATCTATCTGTCTATTTTCTTTTTACCAGTGTTTGCATATGTGAAACACGTCTCACATACAACTTGTTCCTAAAGTCTCCCTCCACTTAAAAATGTATTTTGCTTCTTGTTCCTTCAGTTGGATGTTTGAGCTTCACTGTGCAGAATGATGTATGTGCAGAGTTTGTTTTCACATTAACCTGTTGAAAATGGAAAGTTTTTCTGTGCTCATTTTAAATCTAAGTTTAGAGTGTGTACCTATGAGCATGATTTATGACTTCACAGGTAGTTTGGTAGCCAATAGTGGTCCAGTATGTAACATATACAAGTGTGATGTGGAAACTTGAAGCCTCCAGTTTAAATACAATGACAAAATGAACTTTACAGTGACATCTTACATCCAGCCGTTCAATTTATAAATAATATTTGCATATTCATAGATTCTGGATTTTTATGAGGAGAAATAGTAGATGTCAATTTAAGAATTTTAATGAGGTAATTGCTTTTTTTCTTATGGAAAAACCACAGTAGACACAAATTATTCAAAGCAGAGTATTATATATATCTTAAAACATGTCTGGAGGGGATCTTTAGGTATACATTATGTGAAATGCATATTCTTTCCATACAGATTTGACACTGTTCCCTGAACAGACTGTTAATTAGGACCCACAACCTACCCCACCAAGAAAAGTCCTGTAGCCCATTTTGAATTATGACCCCTATTGAGGAAAGTCTTTTGTACCTGTTACATAAATATATTTGTCTCTATCTTCTGCTTTTAGATCCTGAATTCAAAGAGCTTGGGGCACTGCCAGCACTGCCATGTGAGTATTTAAATTATGTGATCATGACACCACATAATATCATAAAAAGCAGTTCAGCAATTGGTTGAAAAAATACTTGAACATCATTATAGAGCACAAGTTGTTAAATTAAATGTTTATGAGGATCTCCTGTGAAGTTAAGAATTGCCTAAACATAATTTTGTTGGCAACATGCTGAGGTGTAAAAAAGCAACCAATAGGGAAACAGCTGTTGTGGTCAGTGATGATATACCTATATTTCCACATGACCGTTTGCCAGGTATTACTGTAATAGTCAAACCAATAAGCAGCAATCACCATTTACAAATGTTGAAGATGTTCCTTTAAAGACAACTCCATGCTGACTCCAAAAGGACTCAAAAATCCCCAACTTCTCTCTACAATCACAAAGTCAGTAAAGTTTTATGGTCTTTGAACAAGCAATAAATAGTAACAGAAAACTGCTGCTTCTCTCCACAGTTTGTGACTTTGAGCTGAGCGGTCCGGAGGGTTTTGTGGAATCATTGCAGATAGCCAGAGAGGGCCGGGCACTGCAGACTGAAGCTGTGGACTGCAGGTGGTACATCAGGGCTCCACCAGGAGCTAGGGTCTGTATATGCAACATGTCAAACTGTTGTTGATCTTGCTGTTTGCTGGTGGCGTTACTTGTAGTTGTTTGTCAGTTGTGGTTGGCTCTTTTTTGGTGCATGGAATGAATTTGACTTTTAAATACATCCATTTTGAAAAAAAACCCAGCCAAATGGTTAAATGCTAGTATATCCTTCTCACAGCAACCTTACAGGATCTTACACTTAGCTACAAAATATAAAAACATAGGGTCATTGTGTAATTTATTGCCAATGACCCTATGTTTGCACAATGTGCAAAGTTATACTTTTTACATTTTTATTGTGTAACTGCATTTTTTATATTCTCCTTCTCAAAAATTGCTGAGTTCCAAAGATTTTAGATTAACTGTTCAACTTTGAAGCTGCTACAAGTTTTCATTTTCTCATCTGACAGGTAACCCAGAGGCCTACCGACAGGCAATAGTAATGTTAGCTAAAGTGCTAAAGTGTTAGCTTGAGGCATGAAGCTAATGATTTGGTGGCGATAGTTTTGGCGTCTATGTATAACTTTGCTGAACTAGTATAGTTCACTTGGCTGTTGTCACAAAAACATGGTACATAGTAGTATGAGTAAATGTCATCACACCCTGATCTGTTCACTGCACTTTAACTCATCCTTTCATCCACCCACAGATCTACATGCGTTTTCTGGAGTATGAGATGCACAACTCGAACGAGTGCAAGCGTAACTTTGTTGCCATCTATGATGGCAGCAGTTCGGTCGAGCACCTGAAGAATAAGTTCTGCTCCACGGTGGCCAACGATGTCATGCTGGTGTCCTCTGTGGGCGTGGTGAGGATGTGGGCAGACGAGGGAAGCAGGAAGAGCAGATTCAAGATCCTCTTCACAACCTTCTTAGAACGTGAGTGAATCGCTGTCAATTTCTGTTCCGTTTACCTGACTGAACGTGAGCTCTCTGGAATAAACAAAAATAAAATGATACTGTCTCCTATTGTTTCCTTCTCTCTTATTACTTATGGCTGCCATATTGGCACGAAACATCATTCAACAGTCTTGAAAAGGAGTTAGTAAGAGAAGGTGTATTAATCCAAATAAGAAAAATACAAGGACGTTCACTGGGCACAGCTTCTGACACGTTGACCAGTGTTCACTTCAGAGCCTGCTTTTTACTACTGTAGTGGTTTTACTTTTATTAAATAAAGAATGTTGGAATCAAATATCAAAATATCAGATTTAAGATAAATCATTTTGATTCAATTATAATTGAAAGCTGTGAGACTATGTGTAATGTAAAATCAGTCACTTGTAATGATGAACCCATGGAGAATTATTAACCTACTCTGCAGTTTCCCTCAGCTTTACGGAGTGATTTAGCCTCTTTTACCTCATTGTTTTGGTTTTCTGGCTGGCCCTCCACTCTCATCAACCTAACTTCCAGCCAGAGCAGGCAGCTCTTTCAGAAAAGAATCTCTGATGAACCCTCTGTACGATACCTGCGTAGCACCAAAATTTCAGACAAAGTTTGCGACTAACTGGTGCCAAATGAACGCTAATGTTTCTCTGTGTCTGCTGGATGTGCAAATAGGTTGCTGCTTAATTGTTTGCTAACACTTTAATTGTTTTCCTAACACGTTATGTTAATGTTAATATGTTAGTGATGTGTTTTCAGCTTGTTCTGCTGCCCCAAAGTGGCCAAACAATATTGGCAGTTAATCTTTTTAAAACAAAAATATTTGTGCATTCATAGATGCTGGATTTTTCAGTGACAGAGAAGGAGTAGATGTGCTTATAAGAATACATTTTTATGGAAAAACCCATACGGCTACATGACTCTTGCCTTTTGTTTTTCAGCTCCATGTGATGGAGAGACTTTCTTTTGCCATAGCAACATGTGCATCAACCAGACCCTGGTCTGCAACGGTATCCAGAACTGTGTTTACCCGTGGGATGAGAATCACTGCAAAGGTACCCTGACACACAGGCTGAGAAACTCACCACCAGCTAGGTATTTGCCTAACCTTCAGTCATTCTTTTCTATGTTGTCTCCCCAATTAGAGAAGAGGAAAGCCAGCATCCTGGACACTCTGGATCACACTAACCTCACTATCATTGGAGTAACCTGTGGCCTGGTGGTCATCCTGCTCATCATCTCGGTCATCATCCAGATCAAACAGCCTCGCAAGAAATACATCATCCGCAGGTTGTATCATCTAAAGTTCACTTAAAATTAAATTATTATCTAAACATTAATTAATACTTGAAACACTGTACTCATTTTCAGTAAAATAGGAAAGAATGCATGACGGCAACATTGTTGGAGTAAATGGTGCTGGCCTTCAGTTTTTAATGCATCAGGTTTTTGGTTGGCTTCTGATGTGTTCCAAAGTGAGGAAAAACTTAACTGAAGTCAGTAGAAAAATGCTAAATTTAACATTTGGCATGTAGTACTCAAGATGAAGATTGGAATGGTGCATCCCTTGCTTAACTCTGCACTAATCAATATTTTTACAGAAAAAATGGATCAAATAACTGTATCCCCTTTCAGACATGTACCCCTTTACATTAATCTGATGGCAATTGAGCATGTCAGTCTCATATCTGAGCAAGCACCCTGGTCACGTTTACATAAGTCACTACAGCAATCTTAGGTCGGACCTAGTAACATTTCCATATCACTTTCAACACTGTCTGAAGTCTGAACTCAGTGCCTTCAGATTAACATAAAGGCTGCAGCAGCAAATGGTCAAAAATTCAAGGAGAGACATTAAATGCGTCTTGCTCCACCTTCTCAGTAACTGTAATCACTGTAACATATTTATTATCTCAATCTTGATTGTGCACAAAGAAAGTACATCTGTTTAATGAACTATGATGCTTTGTGAAAGTGCCAATTTTAAATTGTTGTGGAAGTTGAGGTGAGCAGATAGGAATGAAAGAGTGCCAGTTTAATGTCCTGTCATTCAGTGCTTGTGCACTGTTGGATAATTAATCAGGGCTTTCATGGCAAAATAAGTTCCAAGTCCATCAGTGATGCAGCCTGTGAAATTATATTTTAAACTTTTAACTTAAGGGTTATAGTGTAATGCTGACACTTACACAGAGAATTATAACCCGACCCTGCAGATTCCCTCAGCTTTATGGAGCTTTTTTTATAGCTGTTTTTAGGTCATTGTTTTGGTTTTGCAGGCCACAAACTTTGCTCTCATTAACTTCCTTTCCAGCAACAACAGTCAGCTGTTTTCAGCAAAAAAGCTCTGATAAACCCGCTGTATGCTAGCACCAAATAGCACATAAAGTAAGCGACTATGTCAAAAAGGGATTCGCAAGCATTCTGATTTGATAACTAGGTTTTATTCTGAATTCAAATACAGTAAAATGCTGTTGAACTCCAACCTTACTCTTACATAAATGTTAGTAAAAAGTAGTGTCTGTCATTAGAATTTGTAGTTTTTGAAGTGCAGTTTGTTAAAAATGATCTTTATTAAAGTTAATTATTCTCAGTGATGCAGGCTTAAACGGCACATAATTGGCAAACCTGTGAATATGTTGTTATTTTGGTCATTTGCCTTCATAGCGTTTGCGCTGATGTATTTGTATATCATGTACATATTTCTCACTCACTATCTGGGGTCCTGAAGTTAACCCTTAAATTAGTAGGTTTAGAATTATTTTGAGAAGTACTATCAGCTTTTTTGTGCTTTCCTGAGCATGTCTCTCTGAGTCTTATGTGTACTCTTGTGTCCACAGAGATGACTTTGACCCTGCCCTCCTCCACCCCGGCTTTGAGCCCCCTCACTACGAGCTCTGCACACTGCGCCGTGCCCCGTCTGGCGAACTGACTGACGCCGCCCTGGCTGAGGACTTTGAGAAGTTCCACAAACTTCGCCGCTCCTCCTCCAAATGCATTCATGACCACCACTGTGGCTCGCAGCAGGAGAGCATGCATGGCAGTGTCCATGGTAGCCGCAGCAACCTGAGCATGAGAGACGACACCGTTGCGTCTGATGGGGGGGCACTTGTGCCGCCGCTGCCGCCGGTGATGGTGAGCCAGCAGTCGCCACGCCTCTCCCACCACGTTACTCCAGCCGGTCGAAGGAGCATCCTGGTAATGAAGCATAGTTATTCTCAGGACGGGGCCGAGGGGTACAGAGCGGAGGAGGAGGATGATTTGATGATGGATGATGGTCCCACCACCAGCAGGCACCATATGCACCACCATCAGATCCACCACGGCACGACAGGGCTGGACCACACTGTCCACCGTACACTGTCTAATGATTTCTAATGTAAGGAAACATGCTAATCAAGACCTGAATGTAACTGCTATCAGATTGGTTAAAGGAGTAAATAGGAGGGATGATGGAGATTTGATGAAAGAGTTGATAAAAGAGTAGCATAACCTCAGTTTTTGATCTATTGAGGCTAACCCCCCACCACCCCTTTTTAAAAATGAGATAGTTTAAATAATACAAACTAAGTTGATCTTTACAGCTCGTTAGACTGTTTCTTGGTCCCATATATTGCAAGTGAAATGCAAGTTTGACATTGTATGAGCAGAAAGGGTGGAGTGGAGCTTGTGAAACATATACTAGTGGTTATAACATTAATTCACCTCAGCCAAAGAGTTTAGACGCAGCTGTGGCACATCTGCTACGATAATTTGATATACTCAGATGGATTTGCCAGGGAAGTGAACGTTCATTTTTGAGATAATTCCTACTCATTCTAACACTTCACTCTTCCTTTTTTTCCCCTCCTTGTTCAGCCTGAAATTATTACTCTGGGCTGGAGTTTGTTCATGAGTGCATCATGTTTGGGTTGATTTTATGATTTTATGAATGGGCTTGGATATTAGTGGTGCACCACCAAAGAAAGAAAGTTGTGACCACTGCTAGGTAAATGCTATACTTAATTTATTTTACATATAATTTGTGCCAGTTTCACCAAAATATAATCAAATTGAGAATTTTTTTTCTTCTACACATTATCCACTAAGAGATTTTTCTTGTGTGCTTTTCCAGAATCAAATCAACAGAAACAGTGAACCAGATATTAGCAAAAACAGCATAAAATGGGAACACTAAATACTGTTATCATACTAGTCAGTACACAAAGAAATATAGGACAGAGGGCTTGAAAGGTGTCACTATTTTGAAGCATATCAAACTCTGAATAGAAAAGGAATTGTGGCAAAAATTGAAACTTATATTTTCTGTTGCTCTGTGAATGGATACATTATTTTATTGTTTGTTTTTGGTTATTTTTGGAAGTATGTACTGATGTTCATTTATGTGTGTTTGCTTTTCAATTCTTGGTTTGTCCTGTGCTGCACCATTTTTCTTTTGGCTGATTTATTTTTATTTTGTTGATAATATGCTCTGTCTATTTATTTATTCCATTAAATATAAACATTTTCCCCTTTTCCTTTATTGTACCTGACACCATGACACTATCATTTAATTTTGTCAGTGTATGTGTATTTATTTGCAGTAGCTTTTAATTTATTTTTATGTAATTGTCAGGCTGGCAGGGAAAGGACGCAGAGCGGAGTATACCATTTTTATGGCTTGAGAATGGATTGAACAAAAAAGACCAAAGTCCTGGTCTGTCGTGATTCAGTCTCTGCACTGTCCAGTATTATGTCAAGTGTGTTTAGTAATCATCAGGACTTACTATTTAAAATAATTACATTCAAGAGTAATATAACAAGGCAGTGAGGTCACATTCATTTGGGTTCCTGCTCACATAAGCATTCTGGGTAAGGAGAGAGTAGACAAACTAGCCAAACTAGCAGTTAGAAAAGGAAACATTGTTAAGAACGTGTTAACAGCACTGGATAAGGAGATAAGGGGGAGACATTTACATTCAATTCAAAATAGAGTAGGCATTGTGAGGAACAGGGAAGAAAACAGAAAACAGGAGGTAGTAATAACTAGATTAAGAATAGGACACAGCAATACAACACACTTCATATTATAGGGAAGCATCCAACTGGTCTTTGTGAACATTGTCAGGTACCAGAAACTGTGGAACATGTGATCATCAGCTGCAACAAATATATATCAGAGAGAAAGGACATGGTGGAGGAAATGGAAAGATTGGGGCTAACAGCAGCAGGATTAAAGAACATGTGGAGTGGTGTTAGTGGACAAGGCTGAAGGTACTCGATCAGATACCTGAGGAGAACAGGACGGATGGAAGAAGTGTAGGAGTCAACTAACTCCAGAAGATGGCAGTAATGCAACATTATGGATGCCAGCTGCCGTTAAACAAAGAAGAAGCAAAAGAATATATATATATATATATATTGCAGTGTTTATATGGTTCTCACTTATTTGTATTTATATTTTCCCATGCCAATAAAGCTCATTTGAATTGAATTTAATTGAAGAGAAGAAAAAGAAGAAGAAGAAGAAGAAGAAGAAGAAGAAGAAGAAGGAGAGCGGAACCTTTGTTAGGTTGTCCTTGTCATCCAGTCGGACATATAACAGCGCTGGAAAGGTCATTTTTGAGAATAGCAGTGGATACATGGGAGAATAGCTGGACCAAAGCTTTTCCATTTGTAAATTCATTATTTTTAAGTATTTTTGGCGCTTTTGAGTTATCATAGTAAGCAGGTGCAATGTATGTTAATACTATCTAATTTTATTCATGACAGCTTTACTTTGCGTAACGCCCTCATCATGTCCAAAGAGGAGTTTATCGTGCAGTCAGCAACGCAGTGTGACAGCAGCGGCAGCAGCAGCAGCAGCAGCAGCAGCAGCAGCGGCGGACTGGGTCTGGTCATCACGGGGCTGCTGGGCGGCGCGGTGGTCGCGCTGTACGCGGCCGCGGCGCCGTTTGTGGCTCCTGCGCTGAGGAAAGTCTGCCTGCCGTTTGTCCCCGCGACCACTGAACAGGTGCAGAACGTCCTCAAGGTGCTGGGAGCCAGAACAGGGACCCTGGTGGACATTGGCAGTGGAGATGGGAGGATAGTAAGTGCTTTGTTGTCTTACCCTGTCGATACAGAGTCATGGAAGTCATTTTACTGTCCACACCATATGAATCAATAATAGTAGTGGGATTAACACAACATTCAGTCAGAGGTTCCTCTATCAGAAGTGGTTTCTAGTGAGTTCAGAAAACTGAACATTCTTTCAGTATATGACATAAATATTTATCAGATATGTGTGTTTATATATGTATTTGCCTTTTCTCTACCATCATCGTTTAGCAACTTCTTCCAATTTAATTCCCAAATTCATTCATTTAATACTACACAGGTTGATCGTCTTCAGCTTCCTTTTTACAAAACGAAATATGGCCAGTCCTCCCTCAGACATCAACGTACACGTTATCAAGAGCTCTTTATCTTTAGAATATTTTAAAAGGAAATTGTCATCCCGTTTAATTCATGTCTAATTATTTTTTTTTCTTCTTTGAATTTTTCTTTTTCATCTAAAATGTTCTTATCACGTATGCATTTTCTGGTTTGTGCCACTACATGGCTTCTTTATATGTCTTAAATTTTAACATTTAAACTCTGTAGCAACCAGTCTGTTTGACATCTTTTTTAAGATGTGTCGTTCAGAAACATGACAGAAGGTGACTCTCAAAAGTGTTACCAAACTTGCTTTACATCCAGCTGTTGCTATAGTTGCTTACATTGTTGAAACATTGTACTTTCTTCCATCCCTTCTTCCCGTCCTCCTCTTGCAGGTGATAGCAGCAGCAAAGCATGGCTTTCAGGCATCAGGCTTCGAGCTGAACCCCTGGCTGGTGTGTTATTCCCGCTACAAGGCCTGGAGAGAGGGCGTCCGTCACTCCACCTCCTTCCACATCTCCGACTTGTGGAAGGTCAGTGACCACAAGCCCATTTTTAGGAACTGAGACAGATGTAGTGATTTCAACACCGGACCCAATGTCTTTTCCTCATTATAAAACAAAATCAGGCATCACTTAGTATAAGAAAATGAAATGTACAGGGTTTCTTGGTAATGCCAACAAGATATTTAGGTATTTTGCTAATCCTTATGTATTAACCATCATCTCCAGCAGTGACTGGTTAACTAAGTGTCATTTCTCTGTCTCATTCCTAATATTTCGAAATCTTTTGCCAGGTCAGTTTCGCACAGTACTCGAATGTTGTCATTTTTGGAGTCCCTCAGATGGTGAGTTCTGCTGTTTGTCCAGCAACATCTTTTAGCAGTTGAATCATTTCATGTTCTTATCATATCACTTATGCAAAGTAGATTGTGTAATATATATGAGCTGTACCTAAATATAATTCATCTTCACACACAAGTTAAGAGTAATGTTACAACATTACTTAGTCGAAATGTTTTTCTAATTGCCACCAAATCCTGTGACAAGACCAAAACCAACAATGAAGTGATCCTGCTAAAATGTAGGATGCACAAATGCAGGATCAGACAATAGTATCAGACATGTATCACTGAAATGAATGAAATGATCCATAACATGGAACAAGAGCTGGAGACCTCTGGTATTGCAACATCACCTGAAAGCATTATATTTGAATTTGCTAAACAAAGTTTCAGTATCACTGCTAATTGTTGCCATCTGGCTTTATCTACAGATGGATCAGCTGGAGCTGAAGCTAGCAAGCGAGTTACCGAGCACAGCCAAGGTGGTGGCCTGCCGATTCCCCTTCCCCACCTGGGTCCCCGAACACACCGCCGGGGAGGGCATAGACACTGTCTGGTTGTACGATGCCAAGACATTTAAATCACACCTGCAACATGGAATGACAGGGAAGACAACATCAGCACATGGGGACATGCCAGATTCACACACATAAATGCGCACACTGAGGTCTGGTTAGCAGTTCTTAACTTGTCATCACTGTAGTCTGGGGAGGAACTGATATTTGAAATCCATACTGTTTCTCGCCTGGACCAGGAGTGGACCTGAAGCATCTGAAAGTTGGATGTATTTTAATAAAATGCACCACAAAAGTGCAACGTCTCCACACACGTCAATGTGCAAGTATGAGGTTAAATATGGAAAAACATTGTAACTGATTGACTCCAGCACTGGTCGTGATGAGCAGAATAGAGTCTCCTCCATGTCTGCAGACGTGGGCTGAATGATACAGTACATGCATTTCATGTTTGACATGTTTTAAGAAGTTTAAATTCCTAATAGGAAAAAGAGGAACTGGCCATGAATGATTGCATAACTTGATTATGTCTTCAAAAGTTGCAGCGCAAGTTGTTTTATTTATACAATGTATGAAATTAAATGATCCTTTCTAGACAGACAGACGTGTTTCCAAGTGGCTGGCAAAGAAGAAGATTGTTTTGTAACATTAAAAACAGGAACTCCTGTGCTATATCTTTACTTTTGGCTTGTGTATTTATTAAAGTCCCCCTCCACTCAAAAATGTTTTTCTTCTTGCTAATTCAGTTGGATGTTTGAGCTTCACTGTGCAGAATGATGTATGTGCAGAGTTTAACACTAGAAGTTTTCACATTCACCTGCTGAAAGTGGAAAGTTTCTCTGTGACATCACAGCTAGTTGGGAGCCAATCTTGGTCCAGTAGGTCCAGTATGCAACTTACACAAGTGTGATGTGGAAACTTGAAGCCTCCAATGTACAAACACTGAAAACTGACATCTTGTGTCTAGCAGTTAAACTTTTGAAATGAACAATATTTGCATATTTGATTCTGAATTTTTCAATGAGGGAGAAGGAAAATATGGAATTTTAAGGTCTTTAATGAAGTAATTGTACTCTTTTGAGAAGAAGACATGTTAGACACATATTATTCCAGACATCAGATTTCCCTAAAAGCTAAAAGAAAGCAAATTTGTTCCCTCACTATTCAGTGTTAAATTGACTCCAAGACATGTTAGTTTTGGGTCCGTTCTGTATTGAGCTTATTTTGCTCTTTGGCCTGAATACAAAACAACTGTGGAGTAAATTGTCACGTTGCTTTTTATTACTTTGGAAAAATGTATTGTTTGGATTCACTGAATATGACAGGAATCTCTGCTCGCAGTTTTATTTAATTCATTTGCTCACTATGTTGACCAAATTTTATATTCACAAATCCAAATTCTTAAGCAAAAAGCCAGACTTTCAGTGCTGACTGTCCATATCCAATAATACATTTCTTCTATACCTGAATGTACAAACAAAAAAGCTGTTAAAACTTATAACTCCTGTAAGCTTTACAAGATATTTTTCTTTTATTACAACCTTTGATCCCCTGGGTGATTGTAGACACAAGTTGTATACACAAGGTGCAGCTGACTTGTATATTTGTCTCAATAAAGCTGTTATATGAAAATAAATAAATAAAAATAATAAAGCCTGCTGCTTTCCTGCTGTTTTTTTTACTAACATAGAGCCAATAGTGAACTTGTTGATGATGGGGTGAAAATGAGCTGAACAAGCTATTCTGTGTCAGTGTGTCTGCTTCTCTCCATATTTCAGTCAATTTAATAAAAATACATTTTTAAAAAATGCACAAAATAGACACAATTTGTCATGTTTTCATTCTTGTTCATGAGCAATCTCACCACAAAACTACCATGTCATACCTGTATGTGTGTCACGGACATGACATGAACATCGACTCAACAATCAGATTCTCTGCAGACTTCACTCACTCTTCATCCAGGACTCATTCTGTTCGTTTGTGCCTTGAGGATCAGTTGTGTTTGAGCGCTCTCGAGTCGATTGTTGTGATATTTTGTAGTTTTTAGTTGTTGTAGTTTCAAAAGTCAAGCTTGTTCTGTATTGAAATGTACAGCAACAACATACCCATGGAGTTGATTGAAGGGAGCGGAGGAATGTACAGACCCGTCAGGGTATGTGATAGTTTTTTACTGGACTTAGACATTTTCAGATGTAGTTCAAACTCTGAATAACAAACTGATGAGCAATGTTATCTTATTTCCTTCACAGGTGTTGTTTGACACACCCATATATGAGCGGGCTCAGCAGGTCGTCTGGCACGTGGGTTCTTATAAGTGTCAGGTAAGTCCACAGTAATATACCAGGTAAAATCTCATGAACTGTGTTTTGTACTTCAGCATAAAGACGTGTGATCTCTTGTAGGTTCTTTAGATTGCACTGGCTGCAGAAATGTGGAGGCTTCAGCAGAGAAAACAGCTCCCATCTGCTGTGACTGCTGAAGACATGAGTGACCTACTGGTGGAGGAGAGCAAGAGCACACTGAGAGTGAAGTGAGTTACTGACACACACACACAGTCCAGCACTACACCTGACCTTAACTCTGCTCATGTCACACCAATCTGTCTCTAATGAGGAAGAGAGGAACAGTAAAGATGAAGCTTGTGTTTTCTTTCTGTTTGAAGGCTCTGGGAGTTTGAACTTGAGGATTTTGACGCTGACGTGGAGCTGGTAAGATCAGAATCTAAAAAAGACTTCACAGTAGTTAATTGGATAATGCTTTATTTTACAGGTCCGTTTTATACTAATTTCCTGGAAAATTTTGGAGTAATTTACATGTTTTTAACAATTTGTTTATTTTACAGAGGGTGGTGCAATTTGGTTCAAATTATAAGAAAAAACAGAAGAAAAGCATTAAGTTGGTTTATTACCCACTCATTATATTTGGGTTCATTAATACTTGTTAATTTGCATTATTTTGTTTTGTGTGATATGATATATTATCATATCAGGTTTAAGAAATAATCCAACATATCGCTAATATCTACATCTAAACAACATGCAGAGTGTTTTGGGTGTCAAACCTCAGCAGTGTGTTGCCCCCAAGAGGTCCAAATAGATAGTGAGAGAATGACAGGTAGAGGGACTTTGGCACTAAAAAGACAACCTGTCCTTTCAGGAAAATTCAAGTGTTATTTTCATATTTTGGGACACCATCACTAGACGCAGGTTTACAGCTGAGTTCAGAAGGGCAAGCATCACAAACAGTCAAATGATCAGACAAAGCATGTCTGGAGCTGAAGAGGATCTTCAACATGTGATTGTCAACCCGACTCGTTGCGCTTTTGGTGCCATCTAGTGGTCAAAGTGTGGTTACATTAAGTTAAGTCCTCACCGCTAGCTGTGGTACCATGAAGTAAAAAGGCATCATTTTATTTCGAAACGAATGCTTATGTCATACTCAAAGATAATCGGAGCTTGAGTTAAAAACCAAATTGATATGCGTGTCGGTAGATAGTGAGCAGGCATCTCTTACACACTGACTGAGCAGCCTGGTTACTGTGGAGTAGAGCAGCCAGTCAAGATGGACACCGCGGAGGAAGGTAGCTCATGTTAAAAATTGATTGCCCCTAATCGTCAGCGGTAAATAGTGTAACCGTTCAAACTAACACTGCTTCTATCTATCACTTTCTTATGTGCTGTCAGTGGCAATTCTACATTTTTTAAAACTTTGACAAAGAAACATTAGACTTTAACAAACACTAAGCGTTAGCTAGCTAACTAGCATTAGCGTACACCCGTTAGCTATCAGCTGTTGTGAGTATAATGAGCAACGTTAAGTGTCTGTTTTGCTGTAATGAACTCTACATTTACCACAAGTGAGCTGTGGTGGTAAAAAATCTTAGAGGACAGCCATTTCACATCTTTTTCATATGTAACCTAACGCTAGCTAATTGTCTAGTAACAAGCTAACGTTTAATAAGTTTAATACCACCGTTATCATAGCATCACGTATGATGGTTAATGTTACGCTGACACACCGGGTCAGCCCTGCCACTTGACACAGCTCGTTCACTACGTTAAGCTGATTTATAATAGACTAAATATTGTTAATGTAACTAATGTTAACATGTTTTAACATGCTCTAGAATGTAGACAACTGACGTTACCCTAAACATTTTGTCTGAGCCATATTAATGCTGCGGAGAGCCTTTAGGTGGCTGCTGTGTGAAATTGTGATATTCTTGTTCATGTTTTGATCATATATGAAGTCACCAAATAGTACTGTGGGTCTCCTAGTGTTATGCTTTTGCATCCTGGGCTAATTATAGTTATTTTTGTCATCCAGTGACACAGGTAATCCAAGGATTACAGTTTCCTCCTGTCAGTATGACCTGTCTCTATTCACTAAAGATACATACTCATGTTATCCCAAATATAGAGTGCTGATGTTCTGCAGCGATGCATATTGGCATTAGTGACAGATCAGTGGTTTACCGTGATCCAAGCTCATTGTAAATAACTTATATGTTGATAAAATAGATAGAAATGCAAGTTGTCAATTAATAAAACAAAATATTGCAAGATGCAAATGATATTCCAAGTTATGTTACTGTGTGTCTTCTGTACAGCGGACATCTGTCGGGTATGTCGGTCGGAGGGGACCCAGGACAAGCCACTCTATCACCCATGTGTCTGCACTGGCAGCATCAAGTTTATCCATCAGGAATGGTATGTTCAATGACCAAGTTGTTAAAATTTCAAAATATGCATGGTTCCTTTGTTTTCCCTCATCTTTCCTTTATAAACCTTTAGATTTACGGTCAACATTAGGGGAAAATTGTATTTCAGACCTTTCAGTAGTGAAGAATCGTGGAAAAGTTTGTGGGATTTTGCAGGGCCGTGGGAGGGAGATTGTTGTACACAGAGTGATGTAAATTTTCCATGAGATGAAGACAGTAAACTCACTACTTGTCTTTTTCTTCTCACAGCTTGCTGCAGTGGTTGAAACACAGCAGAAAAGAATACTGTGAATTATGCAAACACAGGTTTGCATTTACACCAAGTAAGTTTTCCAGTAAATCAAATCTACATGTGAAATACGCTTACATTTGTTTTGAGCTCCTGTCTGTGACCAAGGTATAACTACAGCATCTGTTCCTCTTTTCACTTCTCTGTTTTCTCCAGTCTACTCTCCAGACATGCCATCTCGCTTACCTGTCCAGGACATCTTTGCAGGGCTGGTCACCAGTATTGGAACAGCCATCAGATACTGGTTTCACTACACACTGGTGGCCTTTGCCTGGCTAGGTGTGGTGCCTCTCACAGCATGTAAGTCACAACATTTCATTGTAATAACACAACAAAAGGAGATTTTATTGCTTTTCCTTAGGGAATGGAACTAAGCGTTCACTGTGCTCACTAAAAACAATATTGCTTGGCAACCTCTTAGACAGTTAAGGCATGCAGCATTGGGAAACATCCAAGGACATTCAATAGTTCAACTTGAAACATAGTCTGAAATGAACTTTGAGCTTACGGTTTACTAAAAAAATTGACTTGCTACTAGTAATATGTTCCACTCCAAATAATTAACTTTTAAATAAAGTACCTTAATGTGCTATCTTATCTTAATCAACTTAATCTGTTTTTTGTGATGGACTCTTGTATGTAGCCTCAGTTATTGTGTTAATTTCATCATTTATGCTGTAAGTAAATGTTTTAGATCTACATGAAGTGCAATAACATGTAAAAATGTGGAGTATAGTTTTTAGTTTCAGCTGTCAGTGAAAGAAGTGATTCTCATGATGTTGTTACTGACATCACCATCTTTTATGTTTGCTTTTCTAACAGGTCGTATCTACAAGTGTTTATTTACCGGCTCTGTGAGCTCTCTCCTTACCCTGCCATTAGATATGCTTTCAACGTGAGTTT
This sequence comes from Scomberomorus guttatus, assembly GCA_038419695.1. Lineage (NCBI taxonomy): Eukaryota > Metazoa > Chordata > Actinopteri > Scombriformes > Scombridae > Scomberomorus > Scomberomorus guttatus. The sequence continues at coordinate 7,141,073 of CM076457.1, forward strand.
GGATTACTCTCTGGTCTTGGTTCTCTCACCCTGTCATACTTCTGTACACTGTAGGCTTATGTGTTCACTAGTTGTCTAAATAGATCTGATCGGTGATCAAAATGTGATCAGTCATAATAGCTCCTTCTATCCAGCAAGTCATCTTTTCTCTCCCTTTGTTAGTGAAGTTTTGAAATTGTTGTAATGATGCTTCTTCTCTTCCTCACAGACAAAACCTGCTTGCTGACTGCCTCCAGGGTTGTTTTGTGGTCACTTGCACGCTGTGCGCCTTCATCAGCCTGGTGTGGCTCAGAGAGCAGATAGTCCATGGTGGTGCCCCTCAGTGGTTAGAGCAGAATCAGCCCCCTCTGGTTCCTAACCCGCCTAATGGACTTGCACCAGCTAATGAGGTGAGCTCAGTTTATGCTGCCAGCTAGCTTCTCTTTTCTAACTGCACATAGAGCTGGACAGACAGCGGCTTAGGTTTATTGGCTTCCCCGCATATTCTACCACTAATGCACTCTGGCCTTGTTGGCAGAATGACAAGTGTATATCTGTAAAAGATAAGCTATTGGAGTCTATGTTCACCTAAGGCATTCATTCTCAGTTTCAAACCAGGTTTATTGTAATATTCATTTTTATTTTTTTTGTTGGTGTTTCATGATGTTTGGTTAAACGTTTATTTTGTTGTTGTTTTTTTTTGTTGTTTTTGATTCAGTGAGAAATAATAAATGTGGCCTATCCCAGAAATGCAGAACAGAAAGTTAAGTGGGACAAAGTTGAAACTTAACATTTTGCATTTCTGTGCTGGGTCATATTTGTTTTTGTCTGCCTGGTCTGGCCAACATTTTCTCTGAGGGGAAACTTCAGGAACATTATATTTTCAGATAGAGAATGTGCTTGCCAGGCCAGTACTGACATTTTTCTGTGTTTACACAGAACCAAATGAGTAACACTGTGTTACAAGTGAGGCAGTTGCTTATGAGTTTTTTTCCATCTGTTGTAAGCTTGATTGTCAAGCTGTCCTTGTTTATTGCCAAATCCAAATCTACACGGTATGGTTAATGAGTAAATAAGAATTTAAATAATCTCAAGTAACCAGGTACAGTCAGTCTGTGCTCTACATGTACATAAACAAAGAACTATAATATGTCTGTTATTACATCAATATGCTGCAGGGTCCAGGTGGTAACGCTGCAGTAAACGCCCAGGCTGCTGCGGACGCTGCAGCAGGCCAGAACCCTGCAGACCCTGCTCCAGACGGGCCAGCACCTGCCAACCCACATGAAGCTGGCAACCAGGGAAATGAAGCTGAACTTGATGACGATGAAGATGATGAAGATGGGGAAGATGATGAAGAGGAGGAAGATGAGGAAGGCAGGGAAGAAGATGCTGCTGATGCCAATAATGGAGGACAAGGTCCGTGAGCATAAAAACATTAAACAAGTTAGATACAGTTTAAAATAGTTTTTAAAACCTTTTACTTACACATTTTCAAAATGCCCACAAAAAGCACTGTTATATAATAATATATTTCGTATAAAGGAATAAATAAAGCATGGCAAGGATAAACATCCTACATGGAGTATTTCCACTGTACAATGTAGGTGTTCCTGACTGTTTCAATTGTCTCTGATTCTTTTTTTGCAGAAGATTTGAACTGGAACGCTCTGGAGTGGGACCGTGCAGCAGAGGAGCTCACCTGGGAAAGGGTGGGAATCAATTTTTCTAATTCCTTTGTCTCTTGCTCCATAAAGTGGTGTGATGTAGCTAGGACACGGTACTAAAAAAGCAAATTGTAAAGAGGGAAGCAGTTAGTTGGCAGATGAATTTGGGCTAAAAGCCTCTGTGACAGGAAATATCCGTCTTGCTGAAGCATGTTTAAGCGGCATTCTGGATTCTTGCCATTTCCAGGGATGCTGTTTGTAGCAGACCTGGGTGGGATCAATAAATGTCTCCTTCTTTGTATTAGTAGAAGTCGCAGTTGCATTAATAGTAGTTGTAGTATAACTGGAAGTAAATTTATATGTATTATAAGGGATTATTATGACGTTGCTCTGTGTTTGTGTTTCCAGATGCTGGGGCTGGATGGCTCTCTTGTTTTCTTGGTAAGTGCACACACTCTCTTTCTGACACCACTCTTGCACACACACAGTTTCAAGTGTGCCTTAATAACTTCAGTGGGATTATATATGTTGATATGATGCATACATTATCTTCAGTAGAACTTTACAGCCTGTGTTGTGCAATATTTACAGAGGTTGTATGTGTCTTCTGTAGGAGCATGTCTTCTGGGTGGTGTCTCTCAACACACTCTTCATCCTGGTCTTTGGTAAGTTAAACCTGCATGTAGTGCTGATGTACAGTACATAGAGTATTACCTTTTGAGAAACTATCAGGATTTTTGTATATTATTACATGAGGAGTTTATTTAAACATTTTTTCACTGTGGTTCAGGAAGAGAGTCAGTATAGGGTTGAGTGTCGGGGATTGAGAACCCGAAAATTCCAGGGATTTCTCGCCACAATCTGCTCTCGTTTCCCTGGAAAAATACCTGCAAAACCTGGGATTTCTAGCATGTGTGTGTACAGAATATTATGTTCTGAAACGAAGATGCCTTCTTCAAACATTACTAACGCTACCATTTAACTGTCGTAGTTACGTTTCAACCTTAAAATGCTGTTATTATGGTGATATAACTGGATCAACTTTTCTAGATGCAGGTTTCAGCTGGCAGCTTACAGACTAGCTGCATGCTTATTATTGTTTAAAATCCACAGTTGCACTTTCAGACAAGTAAGCTATGCTTAAGAGGAGGAAGTGACAAAGCCACTCCTTGATGAAAATGAATACTGTATAGACTCCCTCTACACACAGGATAACGTCGAGCTTTTCTCCACATTTCAGCACCAACATCGGTCCATAATAAACTTTACAGGGAACAAAACAGTTTGCATGGCTTTAACTGAGAGAGGCACACACACACACACACACACTCATCTGCAAAATTACAAGAGTTTCATATATGTTGTGTTTGCCTCTGTCATTTTTGTCTACATTTTGTGTGAATTATAGATTAAAATCAAAATACAACTTTTCATATGATGAGGGCTGTAACATGTTAGATTAATGAGTCTTACCAATAGCTCACATGTCACTAAATGTAATAATGATGCTGAATATGGAAGAAAAACATCAGAAAACTTGAATAAACAGTGTTAGTGTTTAATACATTTGCTGCAATTCTGTGGTTAAAATCAAATTTCATTTATGGCAAGAAATCCCGGGAATCCTGGGAAAAGAGTAATATATTCCTGGGAAGTAATAATTTTTAAAATTAGGAGAAAATCCTTCAACTCTAAGAGTAAGACAGTCCTATGTACTTTCTCATATGCTCCAATACATTATCTATTCTAACCTAACCTCTGTATTTCCTCCTAGCTTTTTGCCCGTATCACATCGGCCATTTCTCAGTGGTAGGACTGGGATTTGAGGAATATGTGAGTGCACAGCAACACATGAGGGGACACTTGTACAGTTTGAATTCCTCTCTAATATTTGGATCTGTCATGCACTGATGGAATTTATTTGAGAATGATGTTATTTCTGGTTGCAGGTCAGAGCTTCACACTTCGACGGTCTCATCACCACCATACTGGGGTACATCCTGCTTGCTGGAGCTCTCATAGTCTGCCATGTATCCTTTACAATGAACAAATAAGTCTGTGTGTATAAACTGAGTGTTTGTTAGATGTTCTATTAGTTTGTAAATAAATGTCAAATTTATGACATGTTTCCAAACCTTGTGTTCGTTCTCTAGTCATATAGGAACCCAAAAGAAACAGGTTAGTGACCCATTTTGGCTCCCAGATGTGAGAAAATTCTTAATTTTGATAGGTAAACTACTCACTGAAGACTGCGGGTTGTTCATGTCACATTTTGTGTTAGTCCTTAACTGTGTCTCTCTCAGGCGTTGGCTTCATTAGTGAAGTTCCAACGCTCCAGACGGCTCCTGGGTGTCTGCTACATTGTTGTCAAGGTAAACCAGAGAAAAGTATTTTGTTCATTTCAAACTAACAAAGCTTTCAGTTGAAACAGCAATCATGAAAATTATGTTTACAGTAAAGAAACTAAATTGCGTTTGTATTTTTATTTGTTGCAGGTGTCCTTGCTGGTTGTCATGGAGATAGGCTTGTTCCCACTGATTTGTGGTTGGTGGCTCGACATTTGCTCACTGGTAAGACAATCATTCCAAGTAAACTCCGCAATTGATACTGTTGATACAGTCATGCACTGTCCCTTAATGACTGACTAAGCAGATTGAATGCAATCATGATGCAGTGTGTACTCACGTAATCAAGACACTTGATGAAGGACCAGTGCCTAAAATTGATTGTGTTTTTGTTTGTTTTTATTGAAAACACAGACATAAAGCATGTCCTTTGTTGATTGCAGGAGATGTTTGATGCGACTCTGAAAGACAGGGAGCAGAGTTTCGACTCGGCCCCTGGAACCACCATGTTCCTCCACTGGCTGGTCGGCATGGTCTACGTCTTCTACTTCGCCTCCTTCATCCTTCTGCTCAGGGAGGTAAGCGGGGGACTTCAGCTTTTCACAGTCGTGTACTCACAAACCATCCATAATAATATAATATATTTAAATTCTTAAGCTTGTGCGTGTACTTGTGTTTGTATGCAGGTGCTCCGGCCCGGTGTGCTCTGGTTCCTGAGGAACCTGAACGATCCAGACTTCAACCCAGTCCAAGAGATGATCCACCTTCCCATCTACAGACACCTTCGGAGGTTTATACTCTCTGTGGTCAGTCAAGCATGCTACAATTCAAAGCTAATTCAATACGTTCAAGAAATGTGACTAAAGTTATTTCATCAATTTTGAATTCAAACACTGAATCAGAAAAACATCAGAAAATCATGTCTTCTGCCACACCAACAGTAGTAAACATGGGCAGTGGATAACTTTTTAGCCAGTCACTAAGGAGGATGTTTTTTCCCTTAGGTGCTGCTGACTGGGTATTGTTGACCTCAGTCAGTGTCATCAATGTGAATTTTGTATTTTCAATAACACTGTATGAGCGCATGTCCCTACAAATAGAACAACACATAGCTTCATTAACAGGGTTCGCTGCTGTGAGAATGTTAGGAATGGCTTGAAGCAGGTATGTGATAGTGGAACATAGTAAACTAGCAGTAATGGGGGTAGGTCACACACATTGAGACACATAAACACATGCTAGAGGCATAAGAGTGAAGGAAGAGAGAGATGGAAAGATTGGTTTTTGACAGAACTGGAAAAATCTCTCACTCTTATATTAATTTCTTGTAATGTATTAGTGAGAAAATATGTTCCGATGTAATTTGGGTACTAGATTACTAGATACTAGATTATTACTGCAGCTGAATTTACCACTCATGCTTTTCAGCAGCACAATGTCTGATAGAATAGGGACATTTTACATGTCTACTAACAAGTGTTGGTTTGTGATTGTCTGTGTGTGTGTGTGTGTGTGTGTGTGTGTTTCCAGGTGGTGTTTGGTTCCATAGTTCTGCTGATGCTTTGGCTTCCTATCAGGATCATTAAAGTGCTCTTCCCAAACTTCCTTCCCTACAATGTCATGCTTTACAGGTACACATGACAACACTTGATTATCATTGAACATTCAGTATCTGGAAGTTAAAGGTGTCTGTTCTCTATGCAGACATAGCCAAAATAAGATCCCACAAGAGAAAATGAGCTGCCATCTCTGGTTACATGTATATTATGAAGTGAATGAGAATAGATTTTGGTTTATGTCTTGTCTCTGCAGCGATGCTCCGGTTAGCGAGCTGTCGTTGGAGCTGCTGTTACTGCAGGTTGTCCTGCCTGCATTACTGGAGCAGGGTCACACTCGCCAGTGGCTCAAACGTCTCGTCCACGCCTGGACATTCACTGCCGGATACATGCTGTAGGCTGGACACACACACACACACACACACACACACACACACACATTGTGTACAACATATAGTGTTAATAAACCTGGAGGAAAGATAATGGTTTGTGTTAGTAATACTGTAAGTTGTGAAATGATTTAGTGACTAAAAGGTTAAAGGTTAAAAAAATTACCATCTATCATAATTGTTGGAAAAGTGCAGACCACAGTGTTCATGTGACATGACTATAAAGCTCTCAAATGAAGCCTGATAGTTTTCTGGTTCTGTCTTTTGATCACCATGTTGCTTCACATTCATAGTGATAAGACAAAATAACTGCTTCACAGTGACCTCCACTCCTACCTGCTGGGGGAACACGAAGACGATGACAACCAGCCAAACAACAACCCTCCCGGTCGCCATAACAACAACAGGATCCCTGGCCTGGGGGAGGGGCTTCATGCTGCCCATCAGGCCATCTTGCAGCAGGGCGGCCCTGTGGGTTTCCAGCCGTACCACCGGCCCATCAACTTTCCCCTCAAGGTGACTGACAGCTTCACAGTTACTCATATCAGTCACTGTTGAAGTAGATGTTTTATGTTATTTTGTGCTGTTTCTGCTCGTCCAGATCATTCTGCTGGTTGTTTTCATGTGTGTGACGCTGCTGCTGGCTAGTCTGATCTGCCTCACGCTGCCGGGTAAGTTGTAGCCACAAGCAGGCATTCTCTCCATATTACCTTTCCTCTTCTCAGTCATTCTGTATTTTTCCTCCATTTTTACCATCTGTCCTCTTCCTCTCCTCTCAGTGTGCGTGGGCCGCTGGCTGATGTCGTTCTGGATGGGCAGTGCCATGGTTCATGAGCTGTACACAGCAGCCAGTGGTCTGTACGTCTGCTGGCTGTCCATTCGAGCTGCCACCGTGCTGCTGTCCTGGATGCCGCAGGGACGGATGGTCATCATGATCAAAGCTCAGGAGTGGACACTCATGGTAATGTCTCTCTAGTCCTCCCAGTCAATAGCATATATGTTCCTATGTGGTGAAGTATTTAAATGTTTGTTTGGGTGGGTGGATGTGATGTTTTGTTGAGAACAGATCCTGAAGACCGTAGTGGTTGCTATGCTGTTAGCCGGGGTGATTCCTCTGCTGTTGGGTCTGCTGTTTGAGCTGGTCATCGTTGCTCCTCTCAGAGTCCCACTGGACCAGACACCTCTTTTCTACCCCTGGCAGGTAGGACTATGCTGTATGTTTGTTGTGTGTGTTAATATGAGGGATAAAGTCATCTGAGAAGTGGTGGACATGTTGTCAGTATGGCTGGGTTAGGGGTTAAAGTAGTGAAAAATGTCAGATCTTTGCTTATTCTTTGATTATATATTTCCACTCTTCAGTCATTTTATTTTTCTTGTTAAGGTTGCTTGTGTTTAAATAACATTTCATGTTTCAGATGTTTGTGATTTATAGAAAAACCTGGTTATATTTCTCAAAGTAAGGTATGGAAAAAGTAGGTTTGGTACCTGTATAAAAACTCATACCTAATAGCACCAGTATCAAAAAATTTGAACAATACCAGCTGGTCATTCAATGCCCTGCTGAAGGACACAAAACAGATTTTACAGGCACTTGACTTTGATACTAAGCAAACACTAAAATGTTGAGATGACCTTCATTGTGTCTTGGTTGTAAAATGGTTGTTGATGTTTTTGTGTGTGTGTGTGTGTGTGTGTGTGTCAGGACTGGGCCTTGGGCGTGCTTCATGCTAAAATCATTGCTGCCATCACACTGATGGGTCCTCAGTGGTGGCTCAAAACTGTCATCGAGCAGGTCAGTCACACATCCTGATAAAGTAACAACAACAAAACAAAAAAAATGTTTTAAATACATTGAGACATAAAGATGACTAAACATGTGTGTAGATATCTTTATATGATTCTAAAATTAAACACATTGTCCACTTTGTATGGAAGACTGTTTAAACAGCAGCACTCTTTAAAACATGCATATAAATGTATATTCTCAGGTCATCTTTAAGGTCTCTCTCTCTCTCTCAGGTGTATGCTAACGGTATCCGAAACATCGACCTCCATTTCATTATTCGAAGGCTGGCTGCTCCAGTCATCTGCGTCCTGCTGCTGTCTCTCTGTGTGCCCTACACCATCTCTAAAGGCATAACGCCCCTGCTGGGTGAGTCTATGTATGGTCATGTATCTGGGTCGTGTGTGAGGGTAAGAAGCCTCAGTAATGAGCAGTGGAGGAAAAGGGGACAAGGTTTGGCTTCCTTCATCTCACCTTCTTTTTCACTTTTGACTTTTTTCATTCTCAAATAGAAAAAATGTAACCGTCTGTGGTTACTTTGCTTCTAACAAGCACGGTTTTAACAGATATTTATTTTTACTTGATACTACAGTTCATGTAACATTTAATAACCATCAAATAATAATATTTGAGCAATATAAAACATTACAGGTAACTTAAAGTATCTTCTGTACATGCTGATGAATTTATCACAGATTTTAAATCATAAATCTTCATGACAAATAGAAACATTAAAATGGGAAAACTGTTAATTTATGACTACAAAATAAAACAAAACATAATAGTGGAAATTAAAGGGATTATAGAGCCGATATATTATTGGCCAATAAATCATAAAAAGTAATTATTGTTGTTTTCCAGTAATGTAATTACAAACACACACACACACACAGCAGTCAGCAAAGTGACACAGTGGAGAGTAAAATAGGTTATATTTTGCTGGAGTTGACAATGACAATGCTCGTTGTCAATAATTGCAACAAAATCCGTCAGTAAGTCAGACGACAGTACGAGCAATTTATCCAACAACTGTTGAGCAAGCAGAACATAAACTTGCAGAAATGCACTGCTCTCCCCGCAGTCAACCCCCGCTGCCCTCTTTATCCACAGACACTGTGTTTTATAACCCTACAAAGCTTGTTATGCTGATAGCGAACTGTTATTAATGAGCTAAAAAAAACACTAATTATATGTAACCATTGAGTCTAATTAGCCACGTATCTTAAGTCAGTTGAATTCTGACTTAAGATATGTGACTGTTGCTGAGAGCGACAGCCTCTCCTCTCTACCAGCAGTGAGTCTGACCAGCAGCAGCAGAGCTTCTAACCAGTTTGTTGTAAAAGACCTGCAGCCTTTCTAAACAGTGGAGTCTGACAGCTTTAGGTAACCACTAATCAGTTCAGCAGTATGAAAAGTTACTCTACGGGTCTTGTCAATAAGGAGATAAGATCTGATGTTAAATAGTCTACATATTAAAAAGATAAACTAAAGTTGCTACAAAAAGTTAATGAATAAATGTATTCTTGTATAGATGGTGAAGTCCCTAAATGTTGGTGTTGTATTGGAAAAATAAACAATCTAAAAACATAACCTTTTTTTAACCTTCACATCAGTCATCATATCAGCCACAATAAATTTGGTTACAGTCATCAGCCTTCAAATTCCACATCAGTGCATCTCTAGGAAATTAAGAATGGGGCTAAAAAAACAGACAAAATGTAAAACAGAAAAAAGAGACAGAGACACTCGAGAGAGAGTGAGTGAAGGAAAGTTTTACTTTACTGTATTTGGTCCTAATGCTTTGTGGTTAATGACTAAATTAGAAGTAGTGACAGATGAAACTTGGCACAGAAGGAACAGGCACGCTCAGATCACATCAAACCAGCAGCCAGAGCTTCAGTATCAGTGGAGTCTCTTCCACTGCACAGACAGGTCCTCACTGATTTGGACACAGGGCTCATTTAAGCCTTCCCAAGGCACCAATTTAACTGTTAACAAGTGTTTTTGATGTTGACAACCCTTGCATTTAAAAAACTTGTCAATGTATTTTCCCTGCCCTTGTTGTAATGAGGATTTTAGCCGTTATTGTACAATCCAAGGTACAATTGATTCTGTACTGTCTTATTAAATAGACACCTGCTCTCTCCCTCCACTCTATTCCATCAGTTTCTACAGACAGGACATCACACACAGGGTTCAACATTACATTTTTTCCCCACTGACCCGTTTTTTTCCATAATTGCGGTGATTCATTATACATAATATGTACAACAGTGAAGTTCCCTTTAGATTTGGTTGTTTACCTTTAGTTATTGATATGTAATGTTGATATATTACACAAAAATTGCAAAATATAAAATTAGGCACATATTGGACCAGTAAATGAACGGTGTATAAATGTAGGTTTCTCCATATTTTGTGTAAATCCAGATAGTATGGAATACACAGGGGGAAGAGAACAGGATTAATGATAATAACATTTTAGCGAGGATGGCTGACCTTGATAATAAACTCAATTAAATAAATTAACATTAACAACATCAACATTAACAAATAAATGCTGAGAGATCTGCAGAAATGTACTAACAGTGAACAGTGAGAGAAAGAATATGATGGCATTTGTTTGTGTTCACTCTGGGTTAAACCTCAGGTTAGTTACTTTAGGTTTAAATCTATATTAACCACAATTAAACAAACAGAGAGCAACAGCTGTAATATCTGTCCTTTAGGAGAGATTTCTGTGGTAGATGTTGACAAAGCTGGCAGGAGCCACAGAGATGAAGGCTACACCTCAATAATGTCATAAAAAACACTCTTGGTGATGAGCAGCAAGCATTTCGTTGGTTTTAACTAAACTGCATATGTTGTTGTTTATAAACCTTGGTGATTAACACTTAAACAGAGAGCTGTGTGTCTCCTGCAGAGGCTGCTGCTGTCAAAGTTACACAGAAGACATGCACATAACTACACAGTGAGGATGCTAACCGGCTAATGAGCAAATCATGATGCATTTCATTGGACATGTGTCTTGGGAACGATGACATCTCCTAAAACATGCTCACATCGCAGACTCTGATTGGCCAACTTGCCCTGCATAAACTTTTAGTGGCCCCTGGCCATCAGGCCATGGGTTAAGTTGAACCCTACATGCATATTTGTTAAGAGGAGATTTTGCTGCAGTGTTTATCCTGTCTTCTCTTTCTTTTCCCTCACCTTCCCCCTCTTCCTCTCTTCGCAGGTGTACAACCAGAGATGCAGACTCTAGTAGACAGGAGGATCTACCCGTTCCTGCTGATGGTGGTCATACTGCTGGCCATTCTGTCCTTCCAGATCCGACAGTTCAAACGGCTCTATGAGCACATCAAGAATGACAAGTCAGTAAAACACAAAAACCTGAAAGTGTATTTTATTCTACTCCTGCTTTTACTGATCCAGAGAATTTTAATCTGTTGGGCAGGCTGACAAGAACAGAAAGCGGTTTTTGGAGGAGAATAAAGAGCAAAAACACATCTTATAATATGAATTTTACATTTTAAAAAAATCATTTCTAAAGAAGTGTCTTTCCTGTCTGTCCTCCAGATACCTGGTGGGACAGCGACTGGTGAACTATGAACGTAAGACAGGCAGGAGCACGTCCACGTCCTCCTACAGCACCTCCTCGTAGACCTGACACAGCTGCAGGATCAGTGGAGCTGACTCTCTGCCCAGCTAACGTCAACTCCTGTGGTGAAACTTCTTTATTTGTTTCCTCACTGCTTGGCTGTCTAATGTCAACTGCAGCTGAATCCTTTTATTCACCGACATGAACCACAATCACGGGTTGTGAGACAAAGACTGGGAGAAATATGTTGAAAAGAGAGGACAACACTAAAGTCTCATGGAAAATTTGATTTGCTAAAGGTTGATAAAGCGACCTGCAAAAACTGAAACTCAGCAGAACCACAAAGTTGTCCATCCTGTTAAATGTGTGAATTTCTGTCTTCAACTCAGCTGACATTTTAAGTTGGATTCGCATTATTTTAAAAAGGTTTGAGTTGAAGATGGGACAGTTGAGCATAGCTTTTTACCTCAGATTGTGCTTCCCTTTGAATGTGTGTTGTGAAATGTTGTCTAGGTCACACTGGGTGTTTCTTAACGGGACATTTTTGACATTTCAGAGCTGTGAAGGAGATATTCTCTGTGGTTCCGTTCTTGATGTGGATTCGTCTCAAATGACATCCTTCATCAAAGTGAGGTTGTCAGTAATAAGGAGGGAAATACGTAATGTAGCAAAGTGATTGTATTTTTTTTTTTTTTTTAGATGTTTTTATTAGATGTGTTTCATTTATTTTTTTTTTTAGTGTTACATTTCTGGAGTGAGCTGTTAGATAGTCCAGTGAGGATTCTTTTGAACTAAAGAAAAAGAAAGAAAAGAAGGAAAAAATTACATTTTAGACAATCTGGGCACACAACAGGACATGCTCTGTTTTGTTCTCCTGTGAATTTTAAAAACAGCTCTGGCTCTGTAGTACCTTCTTTTACTCCCGGTTTGTCACAGACATCTTAGACAAGACAAAAATCCACCTTCAGGAGAGGAGAGGCATTCATCTGAAAAATGTTACACATTGGAGCGCACCACACAGGAAGTGAAGTTTCAACTAAGAAGATTTAAACTGGAAAAATATCTCAGGACGTTTCAGAATGTGTTGATTTTAAAGAAATGTTTATTCTAAAAGGAAAAAAAAGACTGATCCTGTGTGGCTTGTAGTGCTGCTAATCAGCTGTTCAGACACCTGAGTTCTAACAGCTAAACACAAAGACAAAATGACACTAATGTCACTGGGAAAAAAAGTGACTCTAGTTAATTATTCTGACAGGTGTTAAAAACAGTCACCAGCTTTTACAGCAACTAGAGTTAACCAATCTCAGTAATGTAACACAGTAAAATTATTTGATAAAATGCACCCAGGATGCACCCAGATTCGATAAATTTACGCAGGAATTTGGTTTGCAGAGCTGCCATGTTTACCTTTATATTTCCCAGCTTATAAAAAAACTCAGAAGGTTTTTTATTTTTTCTCCACTGTGACGTCGCTCTGATTAATTATGCAACCAGTCACTGTCACCTGCCGAGCTGAATCATCTCATAATCAGTTTAGTTACTGTATGACCTTCAAAGTGAGATATAGCTCTTCTGCTCCTTTTCCCTGAAGGTTAACGTTATATTTCATAAAATTTTCTTCTGACGTTAGTGGAAGTGTTCTTTAATTTAGGCGATGCAGCACGCCTCCGCTGTAATGCTGCTCTGTTTACCAGCCTGAAAGAAGTAAAAGGAAAAACTGATGATGAACTGGCTGGTCTTTAGTGGATTATATGATGCTGACAGCTAAATGCCAACTGAAGAACAGTTAGCCATCTGTTGAAGAACAGGCAGCTGGTCGTAAAAAAAACCCAACAAAAAACTGAATAATTCAGTAACTAAAAATGTCTCCTATCTTTTTAAAATGATGTTTTGTTTTGAACAAGCCACTGCTAAATATTTAAATAAGTGCACTTGAAAATAGACCTGAAATGATTGACATCCCACTGCATGTGTGCTATGTAGTTTCTGCGTAAAATGTGTACACAGAAAGTATCTTTACCCCCTTTAACAGTTACATCTTGGACCTGTTTATGTACTGAAGCATGAACTGACACATGTCTTTAGATACACTAAATGTTCCTTCACATCATTTAAATCACTAGAAGAACTCGTGTTACAACACCAGCACAGTTTCCACACAGTGCTGGTAATGCTGGTGAGGCATGTATGTATTTCACAGCATTTCAGCAGTTTGGTTTTTCCTCTCCAGTGTGGATACGCTTGTAAACATTTTAGACTCCTGTGTGAGTTCATATCTAACTGGGAGGGAGTTGTGGTTCAGTAGGAGGAACGTCAGTTGAAGAGGTGCCTTCTGAAGGTGAAAGGGTCTTGTCGTGTTGAAGAGGTGCTGAGTAGAAAGTGCAGAAAAAGTCTCTGCTCCTGAATCTTAACGCGATTTTCTTTGATCGTTGACTGTCTGTCGTCTGACTCCACCTGGGAGCTGAGTAGGTTGCTGCACCCTGAGTCACTCTCACTTTGTTCTGCTTCCCTATTTTTTTTTTTGAAGGGTGAGTCAGTTTTGGTTCTTGTTTTAACTCACAGATTCAGGATCAGCAGGTCCCACTATGGATGACAAGTCAGAGAGAGGCAGAAGAAACTCATTCTCAAACCTATATCACCATTAATTCTTATGTAAGTTCAGGCTCTAGTGTGACGAGTGCGGTTTGCTGCCGTAGCTCATTGTGGCATTAGAGGGACGTGAGCTGCATCGTTGGATATTGTACCTCCTGCTGCTCCATTAAGCTGAGAGCAAGGGGTAGCTAGAAAAGAAATCAGATGGAGGTGGCTGGTTCTGAGCGGCTCGTCTGATAGAGTTGACACTACATGAAGAACAAAGTGCAAATAGAAACATAATGAATATCCGTGAAATACCTGCATGATCATTTTGTGTTTTGAATAAACTCTGGTCCACAAGTTTACAATTTAAAGGAATAGTTCCTCAATTTTGGAAAACTATCCTCACCCACTTTCTCGCTGAGAGTTGGATGAGGAGATCAATACCACTCTCATGTCTGTCTGTTAAATATCAAGCTACAGCTAGGAAACGGTTAGCTTAGCTTAGCATGACTGGAAACGGGGAGCAGCTAGCCTGGGTCTGTCTATAGGTGAAAAAAATACCAGCACCTCTAAAGCTCACTAATTAAAAAACATTATATTTTTGTTAAATGCATACAAAAAAAGAATTGTAAAAACAGTAATTCCAGTTTTTATGGGGGGTTATGCATTGGAACTATATCTTGGCTGGGGGCAGTGACTTCACAGTGACAGTGTACAGATAAGCGAATGGTATTGATCTACTCATCTAACTTTCTGCAAGAAAGTGAATCAGCACATTTCCCTAAATGGCAAACTGTTTCTTTAAGGTTCCAACATTTCAGTTTTTACAACTACATGTACTCCCAAAGCGGTCTTTGCATGTGGATGTAAAATCAGTGTCCAAGTGTTGTTCTCCTAATGTCTCACATGTGTGACCATATCCTCTAAGATTCAAAATTGTGTGAAGTTAAAGTTAAATAAATTAAAGATTAAAATCTTGTAACTAGGCTGTTTCAATCTCTTAGAAACTAAAAGATGTTGGTTTAATGATTTTTCATTGTTTTAAAACTATTTTTCCTGCTGCCAATATGAATCAAATCAAATTTTCTAAATGGTTTTTGCTACTAAAATCCTGATAAAGATGTTTTAGGTTCCTTTCCTTTTTTGGACAATGAAGGTCGAGTAGAAACAAAGATGTTTTTTTTTTTTTTTTCATGCAAATGTTTTAATCTGTTGCACTTTATACCACAGTTAGTTTGCAAACATTTCAGAACCCACTGTAGCACAGTCAGCATAGCAGGGTTTGTGTGTGTGTGTTTTTTTTTTTTTTTTTTTTTTTTTTTTTTGTTTTTCTCCCCACTGTGACTGAAACATGTCAGTATTTCACTGTGGTGACGCTGCACAATGGGTTTTACTTAAAAAGATGATTTTAAAGGACCAGTGTGTAGGACTTAGTGGCATGGTGAGTGGTGAGGTTCCCCCCTCCCCTTCCAAGCGTGTAGGAGAACCTACGGTGGCTGCGAAAAACACAAAAGGCCCTCTGTTCCGCTAGATGCCACTAAATTCTACACACTGCACCTTTAAGTTTTGCATCTGTTTTGACACTGCATTCTTGATAGAAGTGTTTCATTAGGAGTTTGGTAGATATAAACTGCTTTTCTATTGACTTGGATTGTGATTTACATTAACTTTAGTGCTGACAGCTGTAGTGCTGCTGTGTGGAATGCTCACATGCTATGTATGATGCTATTTAAGTGACCTTTTAGTATCTCCTTGAACTGAGCTGGACACTTCAAATTTTGATCTTGAATTTCGATTTCTATAAGCAAATGATTTCTATTTTTATATGTGAAAACAAGGCAGTGGCATGTACTGTAACACAAGACACTTATTGTTGGTTCAGTGACATGAAACAATAATAAATAGTTGTAACAATTTCTTTGAGTGCAGTTTCTTTCTTCACATTGCAGACATTGTCTCAAACTAATGTTACTGATGTTTGAATGTTTCTGGCTAAGAGCAGTGTTTCTCAACTTTGGTGTCGTGACGCCCATTAAGAAGAAGCTGCGAGATAAATCTCAGGAGTGGCAACATGCATTAACAAGATGGGAAAGGAGAAAAAAATAAATGCATGCAACAGAAATGTATGGGTTTTTATTTGAGACATGCAACCTAGGAGGAGCACTGTGAATAGGGGTCACAAGCCAAAAATGTTGAGAAACACTGGCTCACAGGAATATAGTCTGTGCATTTCAAACTAAATGAAATGGCCTTGTTGGTGTCTTTTCATCTGCTTTTATGTAGTTTTTATGTCAGCTGAATATCTGAAATGTGTGATGATTTTCTCTTTTACACAGGTGATGCCCACTGAAGGACTCCATAGGTTTGAACACTTGTCTGAGAAGCACCCAAAAATGTATATACATGCTTGCAAGGCATAAATCATAACCAAGCCTAGGATCATGTGATGCACACTGGCCAAAAAATACTTTTTCCCATACACAATCATTCTAAAACCAACAGCTGTTAAACATCAAATACATTAATCTGAGCATCACAAACTCCCTGAAACAACTCCTTGTATGATTAGAATTTGATCCGTTAGGTCCAATAACATTTAAAGCCTCAAAGAGCCACATTAGTACATTATTTCATGCCATTTGTGTGTGTGTGTGTGTGTGTGTGTGGAGCCAGCAGAAAGTGTGTAAGCTGCATGCTCTCAAGCTTGGTTGGAAAATGACTAGTGCACATAAAACTTTTTCACATCCAGCTCACTAATTAAATGGACCCCCATTTAATAAGATCTAATAAGATTTTTGCTTTTAGATGTTTTATTACAGAAAGTGTATGGAACCCATGACCACAATAATCATACATTCTGTCATTGTTACTTATGGATTGAGTTATAGTGAAAATAAATTATTCCCCTTTCTGCTGGGGACCCCCTGGAACCCACTCAAGGACCCCGGGGGATCCCCAGACCCCACTTTGAGAACCACTGCTCTGTGGGATCAAACAAACAGAAGCCTGGAAATCAATTTGGTGTTAAGCATCCAGTAAGAAACTTTCTCTGGAGTGAATGGGGTGCCATCTTGGAATGTGCTATCTTCATACCTTCATGTTATGATGAGCTATTATGTTTGCCAGCCAGTGTAATGAACGTAAAGGGTCAGAATGTTTTTGCTTGTCAGATGGTGGAACTGTTTCTTTGTTTAGCTATTTTTGTTTATCTTTATCCACAATATAGACAACCTAGAATCAACCATCCAGACTTGGTGCAAAGTGGATTTTTTTGTCATTTTGGGAGACACTTCATGCTTTTGACATTCAGCTTCTAGTTTGATGATGAGAAATCTATCACTTGTATTGGACTCAATCAAAAAAAAAAACCCACAAAAAACCCCCCAGCAATCATTCAGTGTTAAAATGTAAAGATTATTAATAAAAGAAAATTACAGCCCAGCTCTGATTTGGGATAATGTCTGGGACAGCTGGAAATCACATGCAGCTCTAGGAAACAGGGTTATTTCTGCTGAATCCAATTACCTCTCAGCTAATGCACAGTCCTACCAGTTGTGGAAGCCAAGCACAGATTAGGAGCGTATGCAACTCAAACAAGATTTCTACTGTCAAGCTAAATCTGATTTATCCAACCTGTGCACAGACACAATGGGATCAACTTTTTCATGGAGATCAAATCATTAAGTGTCTGTGATTTGTCCCTACTTAAGAAGCTCTGAAGAGATTAGTGCTGTGTCACAAAGTTTATTTTTATTTTCCATTGTAAAACCAGCCTTCTGGCAAAAAACACGTGTATATTTTCTCTGGCACAGATTACTACTTTACTTTTACCTCCCTAAAAGCAGCAGTTCAGGGCAGTGTATTGCACAGAATGGTGTAATGTGTTTCAGGAAAAGCCGGATTTAACAGCTAGATATTAGTATTTCTATGCCTGAAGACATGTTGGCTCAGTGTGAACTGTTTCCTCATTTGGCAAACGTTACCTGTTGAAGGTGGTCGGCATAAAAACACTAGAAATTAATTCCAAAACTGACACAGATGCTCAGGTCAGAAGCTCAGGTCATGACCATGTGAACTAGACTGATTTATGAGCCAATCTGGCTCACATTCTGTGTAGATGCAAACTTGGGTGTATGGAAGCCAAAAACAGAGTAATTTCAATCTTACAAGCAACTGAAGTGTTTAAACTAACCACTACTGAATACTTTTAATACCAACTGAATTAAAGCATTCAAATATTTAACTTTGAAAACCATCTATCAGACTTTATCGGTTTAGAATTTCTATAATTGAAGACACCAAAATTCAAAATGAAATATTCAATCATGATCATCTGGCCTACCAAGAATGCTTCTCTTGTGTTCAGCAGATTAGAGGCTTGGATCATCACAGGACAGAGGTCATATCAGTTCTGTTCAGGATCAACTGCTTATCCTTAGTAGCCCTGAAGTTTGATTTTTTTTATATTGGATTTTGGTGTCTAAATTTAACCAATCCTATTTGAGCAACTTGATCTTTTGACCTGATTTCAAGCGGCTATCACCAATATATTTAGCAATGCTAGCAGCATGTTGGCTGTAAACAAGTCTTGTCATATTAAGAATGGATCAGACAACTACTTGTATGTGAAAAGGAACACTTGTAGTGATAAACTCAAAGATTCCCTTCAGCTCAATTGAACTTTCCTTCTCAGCTTTCGAATCGCCTCATTTTCAGCCACAGCAGGCAGCAAAAAAGCTATAAAAATCCACTGTAGGCTACCTTACAAACACCAGCAGACAGACAACGTTAGCAACTAGCTGGTAAACATAATGGAGCATCTGGCTCTAACACAGCTTAAGAGCCAGATATTTCCCTCAGGAGTTAGTGGAAACTGAAAACAGAGCTACAAAGTGAGTGAATATTAGACTTACATTCACTAGGTGGCCAAAAATATGCAACTGTTCGCTATTTGAACTTAAAAGGTGTTAATGTGTCAGTGTTCACAGTTCATTTCCGCTATAAGTGGCCAAAAAAATCAGTTATCAGAATTTGACCAATTGAATTTGAGCTGCTTGAATATAGTTTTGAATATTTGACACTTGAATTCTCTTTTTAAATTTGTGAACCCTAAAAATCAGGTTTCTGATATTGCATTGTTATTTGTTAATCAAAAAGGTATTTTAAGTCACATGGGTCATTGAAGGAATCAAATGAACACAAAAATATGCATTAGACACTAATGAAGGTGACATCGGGGCCTGAACTCTTGATGGAGGTGATCCCCAGTCTTGCCACTATACCATATATACAAATGAAGTCACGTGGGTGAGAAATCCAATTTAAGCTGGCAGTGTTAAGTGCATCAGAAGATGAAACTAGGGGGGTGGGGTCAGCTTGACCAGTTGTACTAGTTACATGCATTATATAAAAATATCTCTGTCAGAAAAAAGGCAGTGAATGACTGTTGCTGTAAACAAACAGCTTGACATTTTTGGGTTTTTCTCTTAGTAAAAAGAATAATTTGTTTAATTTTGTTTACATATTGTCTGTCTTTAGAGCTTTTAATGTCTTGGAAATAAAACACTGGTTCACTATTTTCTTATATTGTCCCTGTGTAAAACAGATATAAAGAAAGAAGATGCTCAAAAGTTAAGACATTCCCTCTGTGCTTTGTAACATTCAATTTTACATTCAAACTGTCACAAGGGAGGGGATCGCGACAGAACAACTAGAGCTGGAGAGCGACTAACGGGATTATCATGCGTCAGTTCAAGAGAATGTCTCTCATCCCATTGCCGGCCATCATCAAAGGAGCCCAGTGTTCCTCCACAGGGAAACACAGGATTAGTTGCTCAGCGCTGTTAGTGGTGACTGTAACTGTTCGTACCAAGACGACTGCCTCTTCTGCTACTTTCATGAGGACAGCTTCAGCTTTAACTTCTCATCAAGACTGGGAATTTAACTCAAGCAGCCTGTCTGGTTTCCTGATGCCATGATCATACGATGTGATGGATGAGGTTGTTGGCGCCTTTGCATGGACTCAAAAGGAAATGTGGCTTTTCCACAGTTCATAACTCATGGATACTTTTGGGCTTGTCAAACTCTGTTGATTTGAAAATGCAATGTGGACAAACTCATTAAAGAAAAAATCGTGTGGTACTTCATTTTTATTGTCTCTCTTTGGTCACTTCACCAGGTCAGAGTGAGTACATCAGATCATGCATATGTCGGACCATACCTCTCTTGATGATAGCTTCTTGTGGAGTTCTGGGGATTTGTAACCTTTATGGCAACCTGAGAAGATTAATTTGACAATGATGGAGGATCAATATCAAGTCCAATGATCTCATGCCTCCCCTGTGACCTCTGTTGACCGTTGTCTCTTGGGAAACCCGTCAGAGACGGAAACTGAGAAACGGTCAAATGCCTGGCAGCATTCAATCCTGTATCAGGTAGAATGAAACACCGTATTGCAGCGGGCTGGTGGACATAAACTCTAGGTCCTCCTAGAGGTGGTCCTGGCACCCCACAATAATTCAAGCACGTGAGTGCGGGGAGGGAGGGATTAAATGGTTTTAATAACGGAGGAGCAAGGTGAAGGCGCAAAACTTCAAGAAAATGGAATGGCTAAAGAAGTGGGTGTGGGCGCGACTGAGTTCAGGAACAGTGAAGCGGCTATGGATACACCTGTCATGTCCATCACCAAGGTTGATGAAGATGGCGTTGAGAGCGAGGACGATAAAAATGAGTCTGAAGCTGATTACACGCAGAATTATTGGGAGGATGATGATGATATATACCAGGAGTTTGAGGAGCTGGACTTTGAGGCCCTGCCAGATCACTCAGATGCACAGAGCATTCTCTCGGACGATTCCTTCTATCCCCACAACAATTCAGTCATGGGCCGCTCGCCGAGCCCTGAAAGCCCCGAGCCCATCTCCTTCTTCAAGGCCTGCTGCAACAACAATGCCATCATCGTCAAGATTATGATCAGACAAGGAGTGACTGAAGAGGAAGTGAGGGAAACAGATAGAAATAGAAGAGTAGGTGTCCGGGTTCAGACCGTTTTAATGAAATCAGGTGGCAGGTCGGGGTTTGTTTTCTTTTAAACTTTCACAGTGCCTCATCAATCAAAGAATCCCAGTGTTTTTCACTAGAAAATTTGCTCATAAAAGTTAAAAGACATGAATATTAGATCATAAAGGACCATACCAGTGTTTTTAAGTTTTAGCCCTACAAATCATATATACTTTAATAATTATTGCACCACATACCATACATTATTATTGACAGTTTTTCCAAATAATGCAGTAGAGTTTAAGATTTTATATTTTATTAAACAACTTTACAGGCAGCCAATGATTTCCATTCATCTTCATATAGGTATGAAAATCAATTAGCAGACTCTTGTTTGACTCCTATTGACTGCCATTATTTTTGCGTTGTAAACGAAACAAGTAAGAATTGATTTGAAAAATGGTGACATTTTGGTTAGCTTGTGACAAATGAGACAATCTATTTGAAATAGGAATTGTCTACATCTTAAGTTTCCAGCAACATGGAGGTTTAACATTTTCAGCATGCTACTGTCACTGTCACAACAATGCTTCCACACAAAGTCAGTTTTAAAAAACCTCATACAGGTCATGGTACCAACTGTTAACAGTCATGCAGTCAAGGCCTAGAATTGAGCAGTAAGTAGCTCTTTTATGACCTGGGAATACATTATTTAACCATTAAGATATTGTACCTTGGAATGGGAGCTGTAATGAACTACATTGAAACTACATGGAGGTACATCGATTGGACACTCAGTACCATTTTTAGGTTTTCAAATTTTTCCATTGTAAGCTGTGAAGAGTTACTGTTACTACCGATACCTTTGATAGTTCACTCAGAACTCATCATCTGTTGAGATTGTGATTGTGATTTCTGTGAACAAAAAAAATTCATTCTAGTCAATGTAGAATTTCTTTTAAAAAGTGTCAGTGGTTATGATACTTATAGTCCTATAATTGATCACTTTAATCCAATAACTGGTATGTGATGTTATGGTGCAGTGAGGACATAAAGCACTTGGACCCTGAGTGAACTTACCGGCAGTCACAATAGGTATTGCGGTCAGGCCAGCTGAGCCTGGTGCGTCTTCTAAGCCCAGCGAGCCAATGGAGGTCAAGGGAGGGGGGGGGCGTCAGAGCAATTGGTTAAGCCTCAAATGACAGATGGGGAGTGTAAACTGTATAGTGACAGTATTGAGAAGCAGCTTGCCATCAGGGCTCAGCTTTTAAAGGCCTTGCTAAGATATTGACCTGAGCACTGAGTAAGAGATACTGTGTGCTAATACAGCTAGGTCAGGCAGAGAAGCCTCCTCCTGGACGACTGTGACAGTAACCACTTGGTACACCTATAATTGTGCTGACATAGCTATGCTGCCATGGAAATTAGCATGGTGTTATCCTATTAGGATACTGAGTCAAATGAGTAGTTTCAACGAAACATCACACAATGCTCTCCTACCATACGGGTAGCAGCAAACTGGGTGTCATTTTTCATTTTTGATATATTAGGGCTAGGCTGGCCTCCTAACAGAGCTTCTCTTTGTGCAAGATCGAGTTAAATGTACAACTTCTCCAGTACTTTGTTGTTTGTTGTTGTTTTAGCTGATTTGTAACCCTAACCCAAATGTAGCCAATACTCTCAATCATCTTGGTTATCATTT
Organism: Scomberomorus guttatus; assembly: GCA_038419695.1. Classification (NCBI taxonomy): domain Eukaryota; kingdom Metazoa; phylum Chordata; class Actinopteri; order Scombriformes; family Scombridae; genus Scomberomorus; species Scomberomorus guttatus. Next base: position 7,163,671 of record CM076457.1, read on the forward strand.
TAAAAACACATATTCTCTCATATTTGTCAGTCTGGAGACAAAGTTTGTAAATATCTTCTTTGAATTTATGACGGTATCACTGTCCATTAAAATATTTCATTGCTGTACAGCCCTGTAGGTGCAGCTGTTAAAGACTCACTACCCAGAGGTTGCAGCATGCAGTGTGCTGATTGTAGGCAGATTAGCCTGTTTATAATTGGGAAGTTATAATTTATTACACGTCATATCTCATTTGGAAAGACTGACAGAAAACTGGTATCACAGCTGGAGACACAAATTATGTTTGTGTAACCTTTCTACAGGCCTTCTATGATGAGGTATAGTAGCACTCAGTCAGTAAATCACTCATCGGTACTGAGTTAACTGAAAAACACAAGGCTGTGCCCTGTGAATGCAGGCACCCATGAGGATTTCAGGATGCCCCTTTTAACGTGTCAGTTCATGGAAGATTTAGTTAATATTAAAAGGGAACTGTGTGGAATCTAATAAATCGCCTTAAGTTATGTCACTCGCGTGGAATACAAAAGTAGATATCTCTGGTTCTGATGAATTGATTTTGATAATTCTCTTTAAAAAACTGTTCATTGTGAGTCAGTGCAGAGCTATGTTGGTGGAGCGCTCTTTAAACATCCTTGGGATGTTGATGAATGGAACTCACTTACTGTTATGATTTACTTTCATTAACTTTTTATTTTTCATTTGCTTTTAGCTGTTCACTAGAGCTTCTCATGGGTTCAGAAGTCTGCACTTCATCTCATGCAGCCTGAAAACTGAAAACCTCTGATTAAATTCAAACCAGGTCTTAAATGGTACATTCAAAGCTTGGTTGATCTGTTCGCTTCAGCATGTCTGGAGTCTAATGTTTTTCTCTTGGAACAATGGCGTCCATGGGCAGAGTGGAACTGACTTTTAGCCCAGGATTTGAACAGTGGCCTTGCCAATCATAGGAGGGGTGGTTGACAGGTCAGGATGAAGTTATCCAGTAAGATATCCATATATGGATTGCATGTTTATACCAGGCGTAAATGGGATCAGAGTTTTACAAGTTCATACTTTTTCTATGAAATGGTACGCATTCACTTTAAGTCAAAATAAGTTGTTTAGTTAATATGGCAAGTGTGGGCTTGCCTATAAACTGTGTGATTGTCTGACCACTTTTGTTATTTGCCTTACTGGACTTATTTCTTTCAGCAATGTTGGCGTGAGACCAGACCTCAGCAATTAAGCTGATGAGAAACTGTAGTCACAACTGATAGGAATTATAGCTAAAAGACCTAATTGTATTTTATGTCAGCTCCAACTTTAATCCAAGGTAGACCAAGTGGGCACCCCAACACCCAGTTCAGTTTTGGTTACGTTCTCAGGTTTTCAGGTGGTCAGGGATGTTGTAAGACCTCCATTTTGCATTAATTGTTAAATACCACCCACAATTATTTTCAGTGTCCCAAAACCCTTAGTTAGTTAATTTTTTGGTGGTTAAATTATTTACCAGTAACCCAAACACTAACTCGAATTTAACAGCTATTATCCTTTTAAATATGAGCAAATCAGCCAGTAGCATTTGTTGAGTGCTTGACAAGTGACCACTGTCCAGCTGGAAAGCTATGTTTAGCCTGGGTTAACTGTTCATTTCAGACTCACTGTCTGCCTGTTACACACTGTGAAAAGCAGCCTTTTACTTTGCTTGTAGGCAGGATGATTGATAAGCATTATTTCTTTTTATGAGAATCACTGCAATGGATCTCCTGTGAGGAAATACAGCTCCATAAAAAAGGCTTCACTGTAGCCCTGAGAAACCATTTTGGTGTTGTTAAGAGTCAAAATCAATCACAGACAAAGAGAGAGAAAGAAACTCAAGCACTGTTGTTTTTTGGGTTTCAGTCTGCCCTGATTGTGGCGTGCTACCATGGCTACGTAGACGTGGTCATCGCCCTTTCTCAGTGCCCGTATCTTGACGTCAACTGGCAGGACAACGAGGGCAACACCGCTCTTATTACTGCAGCACAAGCAGGTAAACACACCCTATTAACACACATTATTAAAATGCTGCACATATCAGTATTGAATAGAACTTCTCTCTGATACAGAATCAAGCTTTTAAGGTGAGACTATGTAACTTTCTGCTGCTACAGCCCTATTTGGACTGGTGTGACCAGAAGCTTATGGTGACTAATGTCACCTAATGTTAGCAAAGATTCTGCTGACAATACTCACTGACTTTGGAACCCTACTTGTTCTACTGTTACAGAAAATTTTAGCATGGCAAGCTATTTAAATGGTTTTCCACAGGCTCAGGTCACCTGAAGAGGTTTTTTTTTAAAAGCCGCTGGATCAAAAGAATCTCAGGAAATGAAGACAAATTCAAGTGCCATTGGCTTTAATACAGAGGATATTTTGACTTATTCTTTTGTCAATAGTAGGAAAAGCACAGGTGTTACTAATAACATTAACGATGGTTCTGTTCTATTCAAGTGTCCCAGTAAGCCATGACAGTGTGACGGTGAGCCATCAGCCATCATTAATTTAATAACTTACACCTGTGCTTTTCCAACTCTCACATGCCAAAAATGTCTTCTATTATCCTGTAGTTTTCATTTGTAAAAAGTTACATAGTCTCACTTTAAGTGGGAATGTCTTTCTCTAACAGGAATGGAAAAACATGTAGGTAACAGACAAGCTTAAAAATTAAACTTAAAGATATTATTAAACATTTAGGCAAATTTGCCCATCACTTTCTTTCTGAGTGTGAGATGATAAGATCAATACCAGTGTCATCTGTGCACAGTATGACCAACAGTTTATCAGTTTGCCCCTGGCAACTTTCTGTGATGACATGACTCGACAAAGTCACCTTTCCCGCCTGTTGTTGGCCAAAAAATAGTTGCAGCACATAACTTCCTCTAAAACCACAAATTAGTGAGCTTTAGAGGTGCTGGAAGTGTATTCTTGAACTTAAGACTAGATGTTTCTCCGTCTTTATGAGTCTTTATGCTAAGCTAAGCTAAGCTAAGCTAATTGCCTCCTGGATCTTGCTCTATGTGTGATGGAAACTGACTTAGTGAATGAATCATGAAGTACATGAGGTATATTCACTTCAATGTCCTCGGAAGCTTCCATTCCACTGAAGGCAAGTTTAGTCATCAGGATGTGAGGAGACTGTAGCGCTCCTCAAATGAATACTGTGCATACACACAGAAATGCCAAATTTACATCATGTTTTCTACATTCTTTTTCACCATTTGAGATTTGGGTGGTGCTTCTTGCTGTGCCTGCTTACTTGCTAACAGTAAAAGTGCTTTTGCAAGTATCTGTTAAAGTGCTCACTTTAAGAGTTACATAGCCTTTTACAAAAAGATTCTATAGTGGTGTCACTTAGCATTTTAAGATTGAGTTCCTTATTTTTCTCCATCATTTACAACACTGGAAGAAATCCATTTAGCATTCTTCATTAAAATCCAGCACTAAAACCCAACAGTTACACAACCAGATATCAGATATGTGTCACTTAAGATACATACAACACTTCTAAAACATCTTATATAATCTGATCACAATAAAAACATCACATCTGTTTCACAATTTCTATCTTTATTTAGAGACTTTTTCTTCTATAACATCTCTCAATGAGACATGTCACCTTGCATACTTTTATGTTTCTTTCCCCCACTCCTTTTGATGCATAGAGTGGAAGAAGTTTTATAGTGGGAAAATGAATCAGAGACTTTCAATTGGCCCAAATTAAAGCAGAGAGAATATTATGAGGTCTGGTGCTTCCAATTGCAAGAATCATTGTTATTTGCTGGCATTAGAAAGTACCATCGCAAGTAATTTCATAGTGATGCAGCCACATCTCATCTGCTAACGATGATTAATGGCTCACTGTGGTCTGTGATGAATAGCTGCAGACTACTCTTCATTTTCTGCTTCATTAACAGGAGTATTGATCTCCTTTCATGACAAAGTACTCTGCAACACCTCAGGTGACCGAGACTGTGAGTCCACACGACTGCAGCAGAGTGCTCAAATACATGAGCAGAAAAACTCACCCAAATCCCTTCATTGACATAAAAAGTGTCTAGACTAACAATCTCAGCCTTCCATTCAACCACACTTCTGTTCCTAGCTGTGCCTCCTTAATGGATTCATGTTCTACATAAAAACTCTGCATTGTGCTCATCACTTGAAGGAATTTTAGTAAATCAGACTGTTTTAGTAGCATGGATTTAGACAGGATTTACTCAATTAGGAAGTCAGGTTGAAAACATTTAAAAAGCTCAGCTGAATGATAAAAAACTGCAGTTTGACTTGAAGTACCATCAGCCAACAAGGGTTCAGATGCTGTTTGGTGAATCCAACAAGCACATTGTTTGAAGCATACTGAGGCCTTTACCTACAACAAGTTTCCCTGGGACTGTTATTTTGTAGCAGTGAGACTGGAGGTAGAAAGGTGACTGTGTTTTATTATTGATCTTTTCTTGTGTTACATTTACCTTTAAAAAAGTGGAACAAATGGGAAATATGGTTAAGGAAGCTAAATTTGAGTGATGATAATGCAATCTTTCCATCAATAGGTCGGTGTAGTTAATCTAAGCAGGATTTGCCACTTGACATCTAAACTGGGGAAACCCTGTGTAACACATGTCCCTGTTTTTTATGGTCTACAGGTCATGTGTTCATCTCTAACTACCTGCTCAACTACTTCCCTGGGCTGGACATCGAGATGAGGAACTGTCATGGTTTCACAGCTTTGATGAAGGCTGCTATGCAAGGCCGGGCTGAGTGTGTCAGATCTCTCATGCTGGCTGGTAAAATACAGGGAAACATTCCCCACTAAAAACAACTTAACACCCTATTGAAATATGCATATGCTGTCTTGGGCCTCTTGCTTGTCAATGGGCCTCCATTGTACAAGCAAGTGGGAGCTACATGTATTAGATGTGTGTAATTCGTTGATGTATTGAATGAATGTACAAATGTAAAGTAGATCACCTCCATGAATCTTTATGTTTCCAGGAGGTGACGTGCAGGCACGGAGTAACAGCCGCAGCATGACATCCAGGGAGTGGGCTCTCTTCACTGGTCGATACGAGACGGCCAACCTGATGTATCTGCTGATGTCGAAGCCCTGTGCTGAGCAGTTCTGTGACTCCTTCTCCCTGGAGTGGCCCATGCTGGAGGTTAATAAATTCACTATGACTTGTAAAATATGACATATAAAGTCCTGAACATGAATGCACCACCAAAATTTTTTTTTAATTTCCCTGTGAAAAATGTAATACAAGGATTGAAAATCTGTTCTTTTTAAAGTTGATTCCTTTGCTCAACAGTGTTTATTCATCTGTTTTGGCTCTTCTACAGGAGCTGGTAGCCCAGGCCCAAAAGCCAAAGTCCTGCTGGAGGCGGTTGTTCAACCTCTTCTCCTGCTGCCCTTACAGGTTTTACATCAACAACAAGGTAAACCCTGTGGATGATGGTGTTCTTGACCACATGGTGCGGGTCACCACCAGTATCAGCAGTCCATTTATTGCCACAGTTTGCCGGACAGTGTGCCCAGGCAGCCCACCATGCATCGGAAAGCGCCGCCATGCAGTGCAGGAGATCCTGAGGAGGCAACGGGTGGCCGAGCTGAAGCGTCTGGGCCCAGACAGACTGAACAACTACAAGAGATTTTTCCAGAACTCGCGCGTCCTCCTCATCCCCAAGGTGAAGGATCGGAGGGCCAGCCTCCAGCCCCAGCTGCTGAGCGACATGGCTGCAGCGTCCACAGTGGCCATGAGACGAGCAAGTCTCCTGCCGCTCAATATGCTGAGGAGAAGCAGCGTGCGGCCAGGCATTGTGGTGCCCAAGGTGAGGCTTTGCAAGGCCCCGGCTCCCACCTACATACCGGAAAAACTCAGACAGAGCGGTGACTATAACCAGCTCCGGATCCCCAAGTGGGATTACAAGATGAAGAGAATAGAAAGGAGGAAGGAGGATGAGAGGCAGAGACTGTTATTTCCGACAAAGAGGAGATGACGGAAAAGGGAAAAAGAGGAGCACTGTGCTCACATTATCTGACGAAGCAAGACATCACTTGCTGCAACTTCAAAGAGCTTGAGTGTATCTTGTTGAAAGGCCCTCACATGGATCTTACAGCGCACAGTGTTGCAGTACTGGAAAAATGAACCTAAGACTAACCTGAGAATTGACTCTGTTAATGTGAAGATAACTGCTAATATTTGTTTGCTGAGATTGCTGACATTTTTGATTTGTTGCCTTGTTCCTACTTGAATTTGTGATGCAATGTGGAAAATGCAGGAGCTCAGGAAAAGAATTACACTTATATTTTTTGTAATTCCTGCTGACCAAAGACATTTTTTCCATGTCAGCAGTTTATATTTATGATATATTCAGTGACATGTGGCAAAAGAACATAAGAAGACAAAGTGTCAGGGCCTTAGTATGCTTTAAACAAAGTTGAATGATGATGATCAAAAGGTTGGGAACCCCTGGTCTAAAGGGCCTGATATAGTCCAAAATGGAGGCAGATGATGGACATCCAATAGGTTCTGTTTATACTCAATTGAATTGGTATTCCAAATTCGGAATATCACCAATCTGTCCAGAATTGTGTGTTCTTGTCCTAGTTTATGATTCAATGCGTTTACACTACAAATATATGCAAAAGCCCCACCTTTAAAAGGTACCCTGTGGAGGTTTTGACTAATAGTAGCACCATGTAATAATGTTTCTCAGTCAGGACGAAAAGGCATTCAACATGTTTGTTAGGCCTCAAGGACACACCATGCATTTTAGTGAAAAACACTGAATGTAAACATATTTTTTGTTGGTTTACAAGAAAACTCCACAGGGTAGCTTTAAATGTGGCAATTAGGGACTGCTATAAACACTTGCCACCAGTTTGTTTCAAGCATACTGACCCCTTAAAAAAGGTTATCGCCTATGGAAAAACAGGAGTAGATGAGAGAAGCAGAAAAGAGGAAAGGTTCAGCAACAGAGGAGATATCATTCTGAGCTGGAAAGAATGAGAAAAGGACACATTAGGTGAAAGGTTGAACAAAGTGAAATCTGATGGCAGAATTTGCTGGAGAGGAAAATCGAGAGGGCAGAAATGGGTCTCAGGAAGATGACAGCCAGTCGGAGGGATTTCAGCAGATGGAGAGAAGAGCTCTGACATGGCCAAATGAAGACTCGTGGCTGGCTGCTATAGCAGATTGTAACCTGCTGTAGAAAGAATTGCTGAGCAATGCGGGAGGAACCTAAGAAGCCATTTTGCACTGATACATAGTACAACAGGTATTTGCAAGGAAGGGAAGAGCTTATGAACAGTATTTGACAGCTGAGCTAAGGAGCCAGCTCACACAGGCTTTGTAAAGGCTTTGTGGAGAATTGGAAAGGCAGAGCCAGAAATAAACAGCTTAGTACTGGACTGACTTGTTGACTCAGGGTATGCATTTCTTGCTCTATGAGTACAGGAGACAGTCTGAGGGCCACTATTAGCTGTTCCTGTGTGACTTGATGCGCATTTGAATTTTGCACTGGAAAGGCAGTGATGAAAAAAGCATTTGAAAAGGCTTTTTTTTTTTTACAAAATACAAGTAAATTGAATATATTGCTACAAAAATATCAGTGGGGAAAATAAAAATATGGTACTTAAAATATGAAAACCTTTATAAAAGATGGATGGAATGAGTTTATAATGACGTACTGTTTGTCATATCATCTTTATCACCCTCTAGTAGAAAACAGTAGAAATTGCAACACGATTTATCTCTGGTACAGCCCCCCCCCCCCCCCCCCCCCCTCAGGTTTCCTTCAGTTATGCCTGTTGATGCCTAATGTTAAGCTAATTAGTACCCACCAGAAATTCAAATAAATAAATTATATTGCAAATGGGGCTGTAAGTCACTTTGATTTATTGCGGTCATTTTTTGCTGTGAGGTAGGACAAATGCGTGTTTAATATTTAAACTGTCATGTTACTTTTCAGACTTTAGTAAAATGCTGGTAAACCATGCAACACCAAAGTGATGAATGAGCTCTGTACTCTTTTCTACTTTAGACCTATTTCTAGTCTAAGGGCTGGACTAAACTGGTCTGGTCTTGACCACAGTGGACTGGAGTGTTAAGGCCCACCTCCATGGATTTCTGCCAAAAACTGGAGCCGTTAGGTAGCAAAGCACAAGACAAAATGTGATTGATTTGTAGCCCGTGTTGAATTGTTCATTTCTTCTGCTACTGGCCATCTGAACTTTTCTGGTACTCGGATGTTGACAGGGTGAAGATACAAAGCTGATTGAGATTCAAAAGTACCAATGTCTCAGATTCATGAACTTAAAATCAGTTCAACAAACTGCATTTCATTTACTAACTACATAGCTGACTGGAAGCAACAACACAAACACCAAAAACCAAATCAGCATGCCACATGCATTGAATTGAAACTATTAATGGCCTGCCAAATACATATCGCTCCATCTTTGGGTTCCGACAGAAAAAAACATAATTATATACATACCTGTGTGTTGACAGGGCTCTTTTTTCTACCTTGGACTCTGTATAAATACGTATAACTTTCCTGTGATATGTATCTAAAAATATTGATATGTATTTTGGATAGGGATATTGAACAATAAACTACAGTCAATGTCATGCCCCTCTTTGTAATGTTGTTCAAAGAGAAATTGTACAAGGACATATTTGCATAAAGCCTCTAATTTTGTCTCCCTCTCTCTCCTTCCTTTTTTTCACTACACACAAAGTTTATCCAAATTACTGTTGGCTGCAATAAACTTGTCTATGATGCTCTGAGGCTACCCAACTGAAAAATCACTTTAATATTACTAAAGCAGTTCAAGATGTGTGAGTCAGTCCTTCCACAATAATACTGTTATTATGAAAAGTAGTCACTCGTTATTTATAAAAAATTCAGCACAGCAGTTAAAAACTTTGTCAACGAACTGTAATGTGTGTGTGAAATGGATGACTCAAACCATTTGAATGTGCATTTAGGAAGAATTATAGAAGTATAGGTGAAATTGTGGAGGATACCATGGAAAGATTAGAATGGACCCTTTAATTATACTGGGGAACTTCATTTCCAAACATTGCCTGAACAAATACAGTATGCTAGCAGAAAGCTTGAGCCAGAATTTATATACTCATGCTGTTTTATCTGTAGGTGTCATGCAAAAAGTATTTGTGGTGTACCTGAGATAAGGAAAAAGACAGTGTGTAGCCTTCCACTGATTTCTGGGGCTGCAGATGACGTCTCGCCCGCGCTTTGTTCTGCGCTCCAACAGAGCATGTGTAATGGAAAAAGACACGACCTAACCCTGAGCTCTCAAAGATAAAATCTGTGCCTGTGGTGTGGTGATTCTATCTGCAGCATGCCATGCAGAACAGGCCTCAGAGACTAAAATGGCCGCCACCCTGACCTGTTGTGCAGTTTCTCTAATGACCACTAGAGAGCACCCATGACCCTTTAAATGTCAATATACTGCAGTTGCATGTAGCATTAAGGTACAGGTAGAGCACCAGTCAAAAGTTTAGACACACCTTTTTGGGAATGTGTGTCCAGGCATTCACCTGCAAACATTAAAGTGCAACACACACACTCGTACACACAGAGAGAGCCCAGAAGAGATTATTCCATGAGTAGCCTTGAAGCTACATTTGAAAATAGTCAAATCTGTCTACTCTGATGCACTGGAAAGCTCCTCTCAGCTGCTTAATGAGAAACTGCATCATCTAGAGTTTCCATCTGTGGAGGATGAGGGCCATTTTCATACACAGAGCAGTTTATATTGACTTATGTGTTCAAATCTGACTTTGGTCTTTGGTTCTAGTTTTGTGTTACAAATGTAAAATTAGTTTGAGATAGGTAATCAAAGTGAAGAATTTCTGGCCTATACTGCTTAGTCAAAGTTCAGTTCTTATTGCAGTGTTGTTGTAACCAGGGAGTGAAAGCTGAAAGCTATCCTTGCTGGTGTGTTAAACGGTGCTTTGCAGGGCTGTTGTACTATAATCTAGTCTCCAGTCTAGTCTTAAAACATTTTTTCTCTTAAATTGGTTTCATGGGTGTTTTGACTCAGACTTGTCTCGGTCTTGGGTAGGGTTAAGTCCAGGTGGCTCATAGCAGACTGGAGAAGCTGCTTTGTTGCCAGGCAGCTGTCAGTTCCCTTAAAGAGACGTACAAGTCTTTCATTTACAAAAGCAGGTAAGGCTTATTTTCCACTGTTTGTCTTTACCATATACCAACCAAGTGTTTTTTGAAGTGTAGCTTTATCCACAAATGTCTGCACGATATGATACTTTCATACATTTAGGCACATACACTATAGATTTCCTATTCCAATCACATTTAAAACTTAGAGCCAAAAGACTACTAAGTGACCATATATCGCAGCTGATTATTTACAGCAGTAAGTTAAAGAATAATAAATGGGCACTAGTTTTGTTTACTGACCTCAGTCCAGACTTGGTCTCACCTAAACTTAGCACAAAAAGTAAGGAAATTTGTGTTTGGTAGATTATTTATTTCTTGTAATAATGTTTCTTGGCAATAAATCTTATACTGTTAGAAAGCCTGTTTATTTCCCTTTTAAATGGTGCCACATTTGTAAGGAACATGCATTTGTGGGATGAGCAGCAGAGTTGAGAAAAATTTGCCAAATCTTCTCTGCCAATGCCAAATAGCTTATTCTGCCATTGACTCGTTTGGTGTTTGGTGGATTGGATGAAGTTTGAAGAAACAAGACATATTGGCAATTTAACAATTAATTCATTTCAACAAGCACGAGCCTCAGTAGCATGTAGAAGAACCACACACAGCCACAACAGCCTGACACATCTACCTCATGCTGGTCACCAGCCTGGTCACACACTGCTGTGGGATGGCATCCCATTCTTCAACCAGCATTTGTCGCAAGTTAGTCAACGTGGTTGTGTTGCTCACTCTGGCACGAACAGCACACCCAAGCTGATCCCACAAGTGTTCAATGGGGTTGAGGTCAGGACTGCTGGCAGGCCATTCCATCCTCTCCACTCCCAAATTCTGGAGGTAGTCTCTGATAAACCCCGCTCTGTGGGGGCGAGCATTGTCATCTTGGAGGATAGAGTTCGGTCCCAGACTGTGGAGATACGGGATTGCCACTGGTTGCAGAATCTCATCTCAATATCTCTGCATTGAGATTGCCTCCAATGATGACAAGCCATGTTTTTCCAGTGAGGGAGATGCCGCCCCACACCATCACACTGCCTCCACCAAAAGATGTTACTCTATTATTGCAGCAATCAGAACCTGAACTCCACATGTTCAGGTTCCAGTGCACGTGTTGTCGACACCAGCGCAAATGGGCCTGACGGTGAAGGGCAGTCATGGCAGATCTCCTGGCAACCCTATGAGACTGGAGATTGGCTGCATGCAGTCTATTCCGGATTGTCTGGGCAGAGAGCTGTCGGCCATATCGTCTTGCAAACCTTGACTGCAAATCTGTAGAAGACAGTGTGTGGTACCTAAGTACTGACAGGGTGAGGTCTTCTTAGGGTGTCATCTTCTTGGGACACACTCTTCGCAGCCTGTCTCTGACATCCCCCGTTATATGGAACTTGGCCTTCACTTTGGAGATGGTACTAGGGCTCACTCCAAATAATGCCGCAACTTGGTTTTGCGGAACAACAGCTTGAAGTTGCCCTGGCATGCCCTCAAATGTGGCATGCCGATTCTTGGAGTAGACACCTGCTGACCACTGTAGCAGGGCCCATGCTCACCTGGGGCTACCAGAAGCTCAAAACAAGTGTCAGTAGCAATAGCAAAATAAGCTGTTTGGAAATGGCAGAGATTTGGCAAATTTTTCATGGGCGCAACCCACATACTCAGCTCTGCTGCTCATCCCACAAATGCATGTTCCTTACAAAATGTGGCACCATTTAAAAGGGAAATAAACAGGCTTTCTAACGGTATAAGATTTATTGCCAAGAAACATTGTTAGAACAAAGAAATAGTCTACAAAACACAAATTTCCTTACTTTTTGTGCTAAGTTTATATTCTGAGTTGGTTTTGACTTGCACTTGGGCTTGTGTCAGACTTGACTCAAGTGGTCTTGACTACAAGTTTTGAGAGTCAGTTGCTGCAAGGTAACTTTTCTAATTAAAAAAATATATATTTATCACTTTTCATTATTTTAATGTGTGCTTATATTTCTCCTGGGTACAATTTTCCAACAACATAAAGCACTGCCCTGCTTTCTGGCAACTGACCATCAATTTCCAGATATTGGAGTGTCCTTGAATGCTTAACTGAGGTTTGAAAATGGTCCCCATGAAGAACTAAATCACCACACAACAATAACCTTACTCTGACTGAAAAACTGAAGCAACAACATCTTTGCTGTGATGGATTAGTTGTCTCTAGCCAGTTTCAAGCAAGCAGCGACTACCATGGCTTGGGGCTGAAGCCAATGCAGAAATACCTTAAAGCGCAAATGTGGTTGCTAGATGCTCCAGTTGACTCCCATTCAAAAAGAGTCAACTTCTCTCTAGAAATATTAAGTCAATCATTTTTTTCAACAAGTTATTATGGTTTCAATCTCTAAATTCGGGCCTTCTAATAAGTGTGCTGGTGTTCATTTTGGAAATTGTTGCTCCGTTAATGAGATCTGAAGACTTATAGTAGCGTTGATATCTGCTGTGTGGGTGTTGATTGACAGCTGTGATTGACAGTTGGCTCACCTGCTGCTCTCCCTGTTGCTCTCTAAGTTGAACTATTGTTGCAATATTTTGGTAAGTTTAATGTTACTTGATTACGATACCTGCCCTGTTAGCACAATTTAACTAAAGTAGCTAATGTTAGCCCAAGTGTGCAGCACTCAGTGTTCCCAGCAAGTTAACGTTAGCTTGGGTCCGAGGTAGTGCGGCGTGTTTAGCGTGAAAGACAACACCCTGCGCTCCTTATTTGGAAGCTCCTGGCTCCGAACGGAAAAGATGGCGCTGACCATAAGCTGCAACTCTGGGCTTCAAACAGGCTCCAATGCAAAACAATAGGTGACATCACACCTCGCTACATCCATCATTATATACAATCTATGGTTTCAAGTCTTAGTCAGTGAATATGCATATTGTACTGAATGACAGGAAAGCAATGGTTAGGAAGGGTATGCTTTAAGAATATTGTAAAAAAAAATGTATAGTCCTAATTAATAGTCAAAACATACCAGCTCCTGTAACACACTGAAAACACACCCGAAGAACATTTTTGGCAACAGAACAAACAACTCCCAAATTCAGAAGTTCTTCGATGGTCCGTTTATATTTTTTGGAGCAGTTGCAATCTGTTTGAGGCAATAGAAAGATTCACAATTCTCTTTTTAAAACACGTTTGGTCTAGCAACAAAAAGGTTACCAACGTTATATCTCCATACAGGTCTTATAGTCAGGTTTTCTGCCTAAGGATCACAAGGACATACATAACGTTGTCAGTTTCCAGATGCTCACTAACAAATACAGTACGTCTGTTTTTCATCCAGTGTTTTCGTGGGGACAGTTTGCATTATGAGCATCAAGCATCAGAAGATGACCTCTAGGACTTCTAAACAGCAGTGGGTAGGGAGAACCAGGGTCTGTTGTCACATTTTACAATTTAGTCTTTCTTCCTTTAAAAAAAAGAAAAAGAAAAAAAAAACACCATTAAGTTTCAGATTGACTGACGACAAAATAATCATGCATTCATGGGTGCAGTTTTTGCCATTTAGCATAATGAGACCAATTCATCAGACTGGGGTTTCATGCACGGGAAACACACTTTTTAGGACGAATCAAATTTGTGATTGTTCTCTGTTATGTGATTTGAAACAGTCACCTGTGACATGATCAGAAATCATGTCTGATAATCAATAATTTGTTATCAATGCAAGGGGCAGCAAACATTTTGTGCACAGTTAAAGTACAGACATGTTGGAAATACTTCTCACGGATGTAGCACCTTTTTTTTCGACTGCTTTAGTGACAACGTGGATCCCTGGGCCCTGGTCTACTCTACTCCACATAGCAACAACATTACTACACAAAGTTGACAATTTAGTGTGTTGACCAGAAAATAAAATGTGAACAAAATTCCTACATGTAGCTGTTTTTTTTTACAAGTCTTTTTCCATAATGTTGCTGCTATAAGTGACATCCACATCTGCACATAAAAAGTATATATTTATATTTATATAATATATATCCATACTCTATTAACAGTTTTGTCTACCATGAAGTTAGAATTGCCACCCATCTCTCAGAAAAGTTTTGTTTTTTTTGTACTTCAAACATTGATTATTTTACAACACAGAAATCAACTAATTTTGTACAACTTTGGAGGAAGCGAGGCTCCGCCCGGTCACAGTCCCTCCACGGTTTTCTTTTTTTTTTTATTGTTATCATTTTTTTTCTCCCCAGTCCGGGTGCAGTTAGACAGTTTTCATCCCAGTAAAACACAGTTTAGAAAAACCAAAGCATTTACAAACTGGCATTGTTAGAACTGCAAGGATGTTCAGCTGAAATCAAAGCTTCAACTGAACTTGGACCCTTTTTCACCCCCTAACATTCGCCCCCCCTGCCCTCTTCAGCTAAGGGAAAGTAACCCTTGTTTGGCACGGTTATATACACAATAAGCACTCGAAGGAAGGGCTCATGGGGACAAAAAGGGGTTTTTATGGTGTTGATGTGGAAAGATAGCCGCCGAAAAAACCAAAGCTAGCCTCAAAAAACAAGATTTTTGTTACAGAAAAGGCATCTGTTGCTGTGACTCCACAAACTGTTTGAGCCTTTCTTTAGCCATTTTGGCAGACTGTTCTGTGAAAACTATCTGTAGGGCAGTAAAAGGAACACCCTGACCCACCAGAACTGATGCTTCACTACCCAATTATTATTGAATGTTAGCAAAGTGTTGAAATCTGTCTGTAGCTGTGTTTGAGTTTTGAAAGTCTGAGTGTGTGTCTCAGGTGTGTGTGTGTCAGGGGGATAGTTAGTGAGGAAGTGAGGAGGACCCATGGCGAAGGCCTGACATGACACAGAAAATAGTGCTATGTACAGTACACAATGCATCTCCGTAAATGTACAGTGTACATCAAATACTATACAACCAGAATTGAGAATTAAAAAAGTAGAAACACAAGAAAGAAAAAGAAAAAACCTGTTACAAATGACAAAGTCCAGAAGCATTCTTTGCCCAGAGGAGGATACATCACGCTGAAGCCATAGAGAGAAACAAATGTTTGTGTGACAGACGTCCTACATGTCCTACAGTTCTGCTCCTTTTGTGCTTCACATTACTAAAATCCATGTTACTATACCACATATTTACAGGTTTCTCCCGGTCATCTCTGACACGTTCCGTTCACCATCCAAAAACCTTCCATCCTCAAGTCCACTGATCCATTTTTCTCTTTCATTGTCCTTCTCCATACCAATATACAGTATTTCCCACTCTTTCTATCACGCTTTTCCTTTTTATTCTGACTCTTTCATCATGTCTGTCCCTCTCACGTTCTGTATCCAGAGGCCTTCAGGTGCAGGAGGTCTTTAGCTTTCTGTCTGCTGAACCTTCTAGCAGTTGTTGATCACAAACTAAACACAGAAAGAAAATGTGTCCGTCGGTTTTGTTGGTGGTGTGCATGCACATGCATGGCCGCTCTTCTGCTCTCCTCCGGTCCTCCTTTGTCCCCTCTCCCTCCTCCCTCAAATGTCTCTTGAAAGGAGTGCAGTGTCTTGCCTCCTTTCTTTCGCTCCATCCTCCCCCTCTTTCACCCTGCTACCTATGATGCTACTCAGGAACTACAGGGGAGGATGGGAAGGGAGGGAAACAGTGTCCTTTCATCTTCTTTCCTCCACCTTTTAAACTCCCCCCTTCACCGTCCTGTTTTCCTTCATCCACCCTCTCCTCCTCCTCCTCCTCCACCCTCATCTCCCCTTAGACCCAGGAGTCTGGTGAGGCTGGATAGTGGCTGGTCTCATAGTTGAGCTCGCTGTAGGGCCGCGAGGCTGAGTAGAAGTCTACATAGTTGCCGGTGGATTTGAGGCCCTGCAGGTGCATGTTGAGGTCACCCTGTGGGGGGCGTCCTCCTGCATGAACCTGGTTCTCGTAGAAGGCCTGGTCCTCGAAGTTGACGCTCTCGGGTGGGGGAGGGTTTTGGAAAGGAGGGTAGGGCTCTGAAGGCAAGCCTTGAGAAGAGACCTGTGAAAAGAGCAAAGATCATTACTGAGGCAAGATTATGATGGCTTATGAAGTTCAAAGCACCGTCATTAAGAAATGTCGATTTGATGTGCATTTATGTTATAAACTCACCACTTAAAAAAAGAAAAATACCAGTAAAAGATTCATAGAAATAGATTCAGGCCAGAAAACAGATCTCATGATAGCTTATATATGGACACTTTACAATATTTGGACAATCTATTGTAAATTTCTTTCTTTCTCTTTTTATATTATCTAGGATTATTTAATTTTGTGTGTATTTTTGACTTATCCACAACACCAATGCAAATTCCTTGTATGTGCAAACCTACTTGGCCATAAACCTGGTTCTGATTCTGACATTTAAAGTGTTTAGAAATACTGCAACTTGGCAGGAAAATTGTAAAATTACAATTTAAGTGTGACTCTGTCCTTATATTTCCCAAACTTTTTTCTACACGCCACAGTTTGATAGACACCTGTCTACTTCCAGTGAAAGGGAGCTAGTGGAAGTAATAACATTAACCCAGACAACAGTTTTTTGACTCTAAAACTGAGACCTGAACCCAGCCCTTACCCTTGTCTTTAAGACCTGACCCAGGTGAACCTGTGGGTGCTACCGCCATATGTCAGACCGAACCCAAAACAGTATTTTTGCTTTATTTCCTCCATAACTGACCGTTAGCTTGGCAGGTTAATGAAAGGTATTGGCTACTGTCTCTATTTTAATAAGTTACATTTAAAAATGACAAGAGCTGAATCCGACCCAAAACCCAATACTCTGTTAAGACTTGTTGGGTTCATAACATGTAGCAAAACTCTACTACACAAAGTTAGCTTACAGGTAGTAGCAATGAACTGCGTGTCCCAGACCATCAATAGACAGAATGGTTTAAGAGCATGGAAGCTTGTTCGTGTTAGATATTAGTAATGTTTGTCTGTATTTGTAACATTAGCATGTATGACATTCCTACTATTTGTCAGCAAAAAGTTGGACAAATGCCAGATGTGTAGCGCTAAAACTCACATGACAGCAGTATTTAGTCAACACCTTCTTTTTTTCTGAAAAATGATAGGTGTAATAATGTGACCACTAACAAGCCTGAATAAGCAGCAATTATTTTGGTGTAAGTCAGTACAGCACTATTATTCAAAAGAAGCAAGTGGTCGATTTGTTTTATAAATGTAGGTTGCTGTATCATAGTTAAAGCGTATGTAGCTGAATATGTTTTGGTTTACAACAGGATGGCTGGCTGACAGTATGTTTAGCTAGCTATCGAACTAGTAATTAAACACAAAATGGATTTGATTTATCAGGGGTGAAATGCCCATCAGTGGTGGGGGTTAAATTGCTGTGAAACTGCCAAGTTGCATGTTTCGAGATCCAAACAGTCTCTGACATCGCTGCCAAAGGGTGTGATAGGTAATATGAAAATCTTTTACTGGCAACAATGTAGAATTGAAGGCCAGACCCTGAGAAAAATTCACTGCAGTACTCCAATAACACTTAAATGGGGCTCTATAAATGTATGAGTTTGAGGCGACCTTTGTGGACGTGATAGTATTTTTCCCCTACAGTACAACTATTAAATTCCCATACAATTTATATAGAGGCTTACAGTTTTGCTGTGATATGATGTCTCCATCTATAACTTACTATACAGCAGTTTCTTTAAGGTGAGATGAGTCATAGAGAGGTAAGAAGACATTGGAATGCAGCAGAGAGAGGTGCAAAGAAGGGCAAGAGACTGAAAGAAACTTCTTCTATCAGATGTTGAGTGGTGTGGGTGTTCAAATGTTTTTCTCTCAGAGAACCTGGAACACCTAAAACCTCTAAGTTGAAATGCAATCATTAACCTGCCTTTGGTGTTTTCATTTTTCCCCTCTGTTTACACCTCTCCTTGTGTTGCTGTGACTATTGCTTTCTTTTGTCCAGTTGGTAGCTTATTTAAATAAGAGATAGTAGTAATAATTCTTCATATAAAGAAAGTGACTACTTGGAGATAAAAGTTATGTATTTCTGCCCGCAGTAACTGCCTCAATGATGAGACATGTTTTATGACCAACTTTAAGGGTGCAACATTGGTCAAATATGTATATGTGATGTAATTATGAACATTTTTAACACAGAAAAGCACTTGTTGTACCTGATTATACTTCAGGTCATCAGTAGGTGACACATATGCTCCTCTGTGTAGTGTTGAAGACCCACCAGAGATTTGACCTGCAGAGACAGTGAGGATGAGGACTTCACATAAAAGTTTGCTCCAAACCATTTACTTGGATATTACTGTAAACGCATGCAGAGGAGTGTGGGTAGGTGGTCAGTGGCTGTCAGGTGGTCACCAGTAATGTAAACCATTTTTAGCTAAGTTAGTGCTGTGGTCCAGACTGAAACATCTCAACATCTATTGGATGGATTGCCATAAAATGTTTTACAGACAATTATGATTCCCAGAGGATGAATCGTGCTGACTTTGGTGATCCCTTAACCTTCCCTCTAGCATGGCGCTAAATTTAAATCATCCGGGGAAATATCTGAGTACTTAATGATACTTTCAAGTGTCACATTCAAATCCAAACATGTTAACACCCGAATGCTACACATAGTCTGGTTGGTCCAGCATCTATCTGATCTCAACAGAATTTCAAATGTTTCACACTTAAATTTCATTGTCAGCAACAAGACCACAAGACATCTGATTAACCTTGTCCATTTATTGGTCTAGTTTTAACTAATAAATTGTAGAATTTCATAGTTGAATTTCTCTAGAACTTAACATTTAGGTTTATATCACTGACACAATTTAACTTGATGTTTGCCTGTACCTGTAAAGTCAGCTGGAAACACCTGGTTTTAATGGGAGCTTCAGAGTAGGAATGTGCATGTGTTTTTGCGTCAGACATGCAGTAGGGAATTCATACCTGTCATGGCGTCCTTTCGGGATGTGTGTTCGCCCTTGTTGCCATGGTAAGTGGCATTGCCAGTCAACTCGTAGTCTGCCTTCCTCTCCTTCAACGCCATCATCTCCCTGGGGGATGCGGGAGCGCTCGCTACACACAAACACACACAAACGCGCACACACACACACACACACACACACACACACACAGGGAATATCTTTACTCTTCAATCCATCATCAATACACCTTTGGATACACAAGAAGGAGACTACAGCAGAAATGACAACTATTTACACAGCAGAAAGGCCAGAGTGATTTGAAAATTGTCTCTGAGGTTTTACATCTACCTGCCTTATTCTCAACAAAGGCACAGCACCGTGAGGCTTCTTTGTATGTATTATTTCCTCTAATCATCACCCTGCTGTAAGTAAAAACGACGTGCTGTCTGTATTGTGTCCCATTCTTTGCAAATCTTTAACTTTTTGACCAGGGTGTAATTTCAAAGAGGTAAATACTAGGGGTGAGCGAGGACACCATTATCTGTATCTGTTCAATCAATCTGTATCACTCGGAATGGGCGGGCCATAAACCAGAAGTGGGCAGGGCCTAACCAGTGGACTGGCCTATCACGGAACAATGTGGCCACAGCGAGACAGCAGCAATGAGGATTTTCCTTCATCATACGGATATTGACACATTTTACTCGGATGATACTCGTTTCATCCGAGTATTCGGCTCAGCCATAGTAAATACTGAGTCATCCCTCCTCCCCATGTCTGCTTTACTCTCGCCTCTGTCTTCTTCTTTCTTTCTCTGTCTGGCTGCAGGCCACTCTCTCAGCACCTGTATTTACTACACTTTATGTACATCTAATTCTCTCACTCTCCTTTCTCCCCAAGAGCCTTTCCTCTGTTCACTATTGTTAACTCCGACTGGCACCTTTATCTGTCTGCATCTGCCTTATTCGCCCAAAGATTCACTTGTACAAGGAACAAATTTGAAAATTGTCATCGATAACGTGCACATCCACAGTTGGGGAAAAAAAACAAAACAATAAATGCTAGACTGAGAGGGGGCTGGGGGGATCAGTGGCAAAGATAATGAGTTAGATCTGGTTAGCCATGTTGGAGGAAACCTGGCTATTGATTCAGTGCCATATGGTTCAGAAGCGTTTCCTCTAATATTCAAATCATTATCAACAGCCTTTCACATAGAAGCTGCTGGCTATGATGCAGCCTGCCAGCCTGTATGCGTGGCTGCATCTGTCTCTTTGTCTCTTTTCTGTTCCTCTGTACATTATAACACAGTTAGCACTGATCCATATGCTCATTAATGCTCTGCTAATATCACCAGTCTATTGTGATATCGGCACCTTCAAGGCCATTTGTCCCGTGTCTGCTGAATACAACTGTTGTGGGAAATGTACAGGCTAAGGCTTTTTCACACAAAGGAGCGATTTCTTTTGTATGTCAAACATTTCCACAGCGGTGAAATTAAACAAACGTCTTGATGTACCCTCTGTGACTGCTTGCATACTTGTAAACAGAGAAACAAAACAAAAAATGGGAAATTAGCTCCAAAACTACAGTGTTTATCATTTTGCCACTGCCAGTTGACAGCCTCATAAATCCAGTTCTGGTGGGGTTTTTTTGTCCTATTTAATGCTCTCATATATAGTAATTTCAAATTGATTTGAATTATGTATTGGTTAGTTGATACAGAATATATTTCTCTACCAGTCATTCAGTGTCATGAGATATGATGAAAACAACGCAGATTGTCTGATAATATATTTGCTGGAGAGATGATACTGTAGTCCCTCTCAGACATGCATCTTATTATGTAAATGTGATGGCAATTTTACATGTCATCATTTCTCATGTCTGAATACGTGCCTGAGTCACTTTTTAAAGTTACAGTACAACAGCAGCCATGATCAGGAGCAGGTAGAGGTTTACATAATGTTGAGAGCTTTGTGTGTTGGTAAGTGTTAAAGAGCAGTTAAGGCCTGTGGCATCATCAGCCTTAATGATGAAACTGATGAGTGATGAGCTGGACGACTGGTATCTATTAGCTGTTGTTTCCTGACACCTCTACCTACCCCTGACAAAGGTTTTAAAGTACAACTGAAAAGCTTGAAACTGCAAAAATGCCTAAATCCTTCTTTTGAGTAGCTTTACTCATATGTTTTAAATATTAGTGAATCTCCTGGCAATCTGTAAACCTTCCCACACAGCACAGGACAAAAGTGAATGCCATCAGATTAACATAAAGACTACAGCAGCATAAGGTAAAAAATGCACTGTAATACATGTATCTCTTAATTATCAGCTCTTGTGCACACAGAAAAAAAAAACAGTTTAGCCAACTGGATGTGAAGACTTTGAAGGACTTTAATAAATGGTATACGGTGTATTTTCTTTATATGTGTTCACATGCTTGGCCAATAAAGCTGATTCTGATAGAGCACAAAGTTGTAGCCATGACAGTAGACAAAGCTTCACATATGGATGTTGCTGCAAGGCTACAAATTCTAAAACGTGGATGCTTCACACACATCTTCAACCTGGCAGCACAGAAGATCTTTACAGTCACCACAGTTGCAAGGTGGGCGTTTGTGCCAAATTTGAACAAATTTCCTCAAGGTGTTTCTGAGATATTACGTTCACGTGAAAATGGGACGGATGGACGGACGGATAACTTGAAAACATAAAAAGGAAAAGTACATAAGTATTAGCATCAAAGTATTATATTATATATTATAACTATGGTTGCATAAATGTGTAAGCATCACTAATGTTGCAGCTAGTAAAGGTGGGGCTAATTGTAACTACATACTGCTCTGTAGCTTCATCTAAAATATTACATCATAATTTATTAGTTGATATTATATTATTGAATATGAATATGAAAATGTGAATATTTTGTACTAATTATGTGAATCTGCAAAGTAACTAGTAACTAAAGCTGTCAAATAAATGTAGTGGAGTAGAAATATAAAGCAGGAAAAAAAGTAAAAAGGAAGTTCAAGTACAAATTGTATTTCAGTGCAGTACTTGAGTAACTATAATCAGTTACTTTCCACCACTGATCAGCAGAGGATATTATCATCAGTCCAGAAACACTGAGGCCTTGGATGGCTCATATTAGTCAAACCCTAATTTCAACAATGCAAGGGCGGACTCTTTAGGAGGCACTGTGCGAGGATTTTACCTGACAGCAGAATAATTTGTCGGAAGTGGTGAGGTGCCATAGTGTGAAGGTTAAAGCAGACTTCAGCTAGTGTTTGTTCGACTGGACTGTACTGACGGAAAGAGTGATAGAGGACAAAAGGGATGACGGGGGAGTGGGTGTGTGTGTGTGTGTGTGGGGGGGGGGGGTGTACTCACCTGATCGATTGTTGGGCGAGGTCCGTACGGGAGAGATGGACGGAGTGCGAGAAGAGGAATAAGGTCGCTGTCTGTCTCGCTCTATCGTGGAGGAAGAGCCGACAAAATGGTACTGAGAATAGCCGTCCTGGAGAGGAGAGAAGAGAAGAAAGGTCTTAAAAATGTTATCATTTTTAATTGCTCAGTTTTCAGTCTGTCAGTAACATTTCCTGAAAAGCCAACAAGACTGACACGTCCCATGTTAATACAGCCAGAGCACGTTTTGCCATGCAGACTTTACCTTTTTGTAGAGGCTGCGGAGGTCTCTGTACTGCCACATGCTGTTCAGGACTTGAGATGCTGCTTTCACCACTTTAGGACTATGTCTAGGAATTCAGCAGAGAGGAGAAAGACACACAGAATAAAGCTTGACTGTCCTTTGTTTTGTTTTGTGCTTGTGTGAGGTGTTCACCATAGTGCAGAATAATGAAGAAGCAGACACTAAACCAGTATGTGAGGCATTCATTTACTGAAGCCTCTAAGGAAGAAAATACCCAGGATGCACTATGCCAATACCTTCTTTATCTCAACAAATATGGCCCTTAAAATGTTCTCAGGCCAAATTGCATGATTGCTTGGTTGATTGATTGGCCAATATTTAATTCTGCATCCTCCAGGTTTTGACACTGCTGACTAATGACTATGGGTCTAATTGGCTCATATGGCCTTATCAGTGCCTAGGAAATTAAAATGTATTTCTTCAAGTCATTTTGGTAAATGTTATTATTTTGGATTCTGTGATTGCATATCCTGTCTTCACTGATGCAAAGCAAATGCTCTTTGAAGAATGAGAAAATTTTGAATATCTATGGATTTATACCTTCCATATGTCATCTTTGAATAATGACAGAAATTAATTTTAACCTTTGATTCTTCACAGAGCATTGGATAAAATAAACACACTTTTGTATAAAAGTAAGAACCAAATTTTCTATTATACTGCCCTACAAAGGCAAAACATAGTAGCTAAATATTTGGTCACCTGTATTAAAATATATAAAATATATTATGCCATAGGAATGTATAATTTTTGTGAAAACAGCTTTTAAATTTTGCAGTAACTACAAAACGTAGCTAAAAAAAACAGCCAAATAGACAGTTAACTAAAGCAAGAGAGCAAATATTAGCTATATCAAGTGAAAGCTAGCTGGTGGGACTGCTAGGATTAGCTTTATCTTAAGCTAAAACTGAGTTTACTTATTGATTTTCCCTGGCTGTTATCTGTAAATGAGAAAATATCTATTTTAATAAAATGGACAATGGACTTGGTAATGTAGTTTGTTATTCCACATATCGGTAATTAAATGAGGCAGTAATTAAATCCAATCATAATGGAGAAAAGTCCAGTTTTTTTAAACGTTTTATTGATCTGATTCACTGGCCTACCACTGCTCCCTCTCTTCATTCACTCTCTAGCTCACTCGACCACAGCTGCTCTCGCTCTCTTTTTCTCTCATCTTTTTTAAAATGATTCGGGAAGCCAACAGCAAAGTCTAACTTTACTTTTAACATTATCAAACAAAGAGAAATGTCCTCCCCTCCTCCTAGTAACATCTTCATACTCCTTCATGTCAGGTTTGTACAGCTCTGATCAGTCTGATTGCCAGCTGTGATTGGCCACTACAGTGTGACGTCGGGTCCAAAAGTTGACTGTATAAAACAGTTTTTTAATATTAGAGGTAGATTTAGATGCACATTGAGGAACTGCTTGAAGAAAATAGCTAATGGTATAGCCAGTTACAGTCTGTTTAGTTTAATTTAATTACATGTATGTAATTACATCATGACGTTGTAGATATGCAAATTAGCATGTGACATCATCTAGCGACATCTAGGGACTTTTCTGGCAGACTTTAGCTACTTAGTTGGCAACACTGCCTTCTCAGCTTTTGACTTGTGAATTCATGCGATTTGGTGAAGATGAGCTATCTTTAAGTCACACATTTTTAAATGTCTTAAATTGATTAAATGCATAATTTATTATAAATACATAAATCATTTAAATATATTAATCATAGAAAGACAGACAGACATAAAACCCTACAAAATCATAAAGTCTAAATTATAAATATCCAGTTTATTTTCTTAAACAAATTAGTTCAAAAAGTACTAAAAAAAGGTTGATACACTCAAATCAGTCTGATTGTTCTTTTTATTCAGTTTCTCAGTGTCTAAATTCAACACAGGGGGAAAATGCACAGATGGTTCCACTATTGCACACAAAAGAAGGCATAGCTGTACTTTTTGGACTCTGATTGTGCTGACACACCCCCACTCTTTCTTTTTTGTCTGTTTGTCTGTTTTTTGGGTAAAATAATCAGCCTTAAGAGGTATAAAATGAAAGCATTACAACCTTTCTATCTGCAGTTTGCCGGCCACTCTCCCCATATTTCTTTTCTGTTCCTACTGTCAAAGCAAACTGCAAAGAAATGTAGGTGTGGAGGTAAACAGACTGTGTAGACAGCGAACAAGAGAGGAACGGTCAAATAATCTTTGGACCTTATTTTTTGTTGACTATTTTGACTGTTGACCCATAGCTCTAAAACAAGCACAGCCTCTATAAACCTTTTCTTTCTCCCTCCTATTGTGTCTCTGCTGCAGTCTCTCTCAGCTCCTTCACCTCCCCGTTCTCCACCACTGACACACTACAGCCCTTTGTCATTCAACCTACTTGTCCACTGGGCTGATGAATTTGTCTACGTTTGTCTCCCACTCCACCTGTTTGCTATGTGCTTTACTAATGAACAAATAATCAAATGCAGAACAGCAGGCTGCCAGTGAGGCATTAATATGCAGAAGTGTGTATCCCACAATCAACATTTGGAAATATGGAGACGATTAAATACAGATTATATCCAGTACAGCTGTACATTCTGCGACGTTGTGACTGTGGTGCAGGAGTCTCTATTCTGTGTGATTTGTATGCTGATGTGCACTGACTGTTTATTTTACAATGCAGAGGCTTTCTTCATCTGATCACAACACTTTAAATTCTAGTGGTTGTAATTTGAATAATTTCAATTTCAAAATTCTGGATCAGCTTTGAAAAATTCAGCATCTATGATGCAAAGTTTTGTTTTTGATTATAACTAAAAGGCAAGGCCATGATGTACCTGTGGTTTTTCATACACCCTCTTTTACATGACAACATCTTCCCATTCGGCTTACTTGTCTCCTTTGCTGCGGGCGATGCCAATGAGCTTCTCGATGCCGCCAGCATCCCTCAGGGCCTTGGTGTTCTCCATGTTCTTGGTGATGACCTCATGCAGCGCGCAGCAGATAGCAGTGATGGTGTCGTCTGACATGGTCTTCCCCACAAGGCTGCTGCTGTTGGCACTTCCTCCACCTCCTCCTCCACCGCTGCTGTTGTTGTTGTTGCTGCCACCGGGCAAACGGTGCACCAGGTCCCTCATGGCGTACTTACCTGTGGGTACAGATGGCAAAAGTGATAGAGTGGGTGGGGGAGGGATGGAATTATGTAGGTTAAAGGGTTTGGAGATGGAAAGGAGGAGACAGGGTGGAAATAGGAACGAAAGTAAGACCATTTAGGCTTTTGCTATGCTAACTTAGATCAGTATTATATGTACTGTGCTTTTGGCAACATGTTTAATCTAACATTGATGCCAATAAAGCTGACTGAATTGTCCTGAAAATTAGAGATAACTTACAACAGAGTCAAAGACAGTTCATTTTAATACCTATTTGCTTCTAACTTCACCCATTAGTAGTAGAAAGTGTGATGCTGAACTTGAATTATATAATACGCTAACTTAATATGACATTTTATCCCATAATGTTTTCTGTAAGTAAATTATTCTCTTTTCCTTATCTTACCTTAAAAATCTGTCAGAGAACTAAAGGTCTTAGCTCCTATGAGGGAAGTAAAAATACAACCTGGTTGGGTCGCTGTCAGACAATGATGGAGACATGAGCACGTGATTTAAAACTGACTGACTACATTTCCCATGACACGCCAGTATTGCCGTTGGACAATCTTATCCACTGTGCCCTCTGCCCCTAATTCTGATTGGGTCATCACCCTGGGGTGGTGGGGTGACCCGTTGATATTCACACTATGTGAGTTTCCCTGCTGTGGCAAGAGAGCATCGACCCCGGATTGTTTTGATTAATATATAAAAAAAATAACTAATGCTAAAAATAATAATGACTGAATATTATTATTTACATTATTACTGCAATTGTGCACTTGCAGTGATGTACAGTACAGTATGTATACTTGGCTGCACCAAGACGACAGTCAGCAGAAATTATGTTGCACATATGTGTGGATATGGGGATATGTGTGTGAGCAACACACCAGTAACATTTACAGACAAAAGTCAAGAAAAACTTGAAGTTAGAATGGCAGGAAACACTACTACTGAGCTAAAACTAGACCCGTGGCTTTAACTCGTACTGTATACACAAACTTGTCTCAATTTAATTTTCTTAATGACATTTTTTGATTTTCAGCAATAAAAACCACAATTCTCTTCAGATAATCAAAGTAATTCACACAAATAAACCAGCTTATTATGTTAAGTTGTCAAACATAATCAACAATGTAAACAGCTTAATTTAGCTATTGCCATATCCTCGCAGTATTGGCAATATTCACATTATTGCAAACGTACAAACATTGCAAGTGAAGCTCTCAATCAAGTTTGTAACAGTGCAGCTCACAGAGGACCAGTCTGTGCAGACAGTATTGATATCTACTGCTGCTGAAAGCTCCAAGGATATAACTACACAATATGGTGTGTCTCTAACACAATTTCATTGTGTTAACTGAACACAACTGAGGGCAGACAATATGGACCTATCAAAATATACATGCATGCCCAGTGGCAACATGATATATGACATTACAACCTACATACGGTATACATATGAATGGACGCATTCGCCTACTTAGACAACATGCACACACATGCAGCTTAGCTCACAGCCTGAAGCATCAGACAGAGTAAGTAGAAGGAGGCATGTGGTTGTTGCTATGGGGACCAGTAGAAAAGCAGAGTTCACATCACAGTTCACAGACATCACTCTGTTTCCAATGGAAAATCAAGCATCAAACGATCAGCAGGAGCAACACTACTATCTTCTTAAAGAAAGAAACTATCTGTATATCTGCATAAATACAGACAAATATCATAAAAGCACATTCACTGCTATGCTGCCATTCCCAACAGCAATGATTCTCTACCCACATTACATTTTAATAGCTTTTTTAAAAAATGAATGCTAAACATGTCTATTTTAACAAGTGTCATATTCAGTATTAAAGCAAATCTGCACGTGGGTGGAGATAACTGCACTTGTTTTCAGTGTCATTATCTTCAATTAAGGCATATTACTCCACTAGTATCAAGAAATTACACTCAAAGAAAATTCTTAAAGTTGATTTTCATTAGTAATTGTATTATACCCTTTTTCTTATTTGGTGCATTTTTTGTCTTTTTTAAGAAAACAAAGTAGTTGTGTGCACATCCACAAAACCTCAGTGGGGTAGGTGCTGGATACAAAAAGCAATTAAACTAGATACAAAAAGTACCTGCACACTGAATCAGAGCTCCCTTTTCTATATTTGCAATGTTTTGATCAACTACAGGTCTTCCTCATCCAAATACCTTTGTATCTTTGATTATTGTGAATGAACTACTCACCAATGAGCTCCTTGTTCCTGATGTCCAGGGCCATGTTTCTCAAAGCAGTGGCCACGGCACAGACCACCCGGTCATTGTCTATCCTCAGTAACTCCACCAGGATAGGGAGGCCCTTCTCCTTGCGCACCGCAGCCCGGATATAGACTGACCACTGGGCACGGAAAGAAGGAAGTGGGGTCAGAGGTGGACATAGAGATTTGTTTATTCACACATTTCTTCTTTTTCCTAATTTCTGGTGTATTATAATTCACCTTAACTGATGGCCACTACAAGCTATTTCTTGTCACAAAGTATGTGATTGCATAATTGGTGTTATTCTTTTTCTTTAGAATATCATTGCCCTTTTGGTAAATTACGACTGGAAATTTATAAAACATAATGGATTATCAAAGCTGCTGAAGACCACTGCACTCTAAACATATGAGGACTGATTTTCCAAAAAGTATTTCAGATATTTTTTGCATAGGATCCATTCGTGACCCACTACAAGGTCCACTTGCTTGGTATTTCGGAAGCTTTCAGTCACATCTCTTGGCCTTCCTCAACAGAGGGACTAGTTTTGGTGTTGAGATGGTTTAGTTGTTACTTTTAGTTTATGGTTTAGATGTTATAAAGTGATCTAAGTATGCTGAAGAAGCCACAAGATGTGGCTGAAAGCTGTGGAAACACCAAGTAAGTGGACATTAGAAGAATTTTTTGTCAAATTGACTGATACTGTATTCGCAGGCATTTTCTACGTCATTGCTAGTTCATGAAAAAAGGCATCTGTCAAGTGCAGAATTATTGTTGGAAGTTACATGTCGTCTGTCTACACAAACCAAACTGACATCTGATATAAATAAGCTGATATAAAAAAATGTATACAAATATATATTTTAAATCTAAAGCAATGTCTATAGTCCTCTGTGTAGTTCATCATTATCTTTAACATATTGATGAAAATTAAAATACTTTCATCAGTAGAAAAAGCATTTATTCCTACTGGAGTCTTTTAACACCATTACATGGAAGGGTTGATTTCAGAGAACTATTCACCACACAGTTACACTCATGCATGCATGAGGACAATTTAAAGAGCCAGTAAAGTTTGCTATCCCACAGCACAAAATGACCAGAAGAGTGGGAGCTGTTAGGGTGGTATTTTGCCAAAACACTTTCTGGCACCCACTGGATTTTCAACACATTCTTGCAGATGCCTTTTAGTATCAAAATAATATGGACTGAGTCTTCCTACCTTCCAGCTGCCAGCAGCTAGGTTTTGCAGGGCCCCAGCTGCTCCCTCCAGGGTGTCTGGGTTGGAGCACTCAGACAGCAGTGTGAGGTAGGGCTTGACGATGGTAGGGTGCCATAACATCTGGATGCCTTTCGGGGGCTCCGCCAAGTCTGGAAATGGGCCGACGCCATCCCACTGCAGAAGATGAGACATAATTCAGGAGAGAAAGGCATTTTGACATGTGAGGCGAGGTTTGACAGTGGTAGGTTGCCAGCATGGTCCCCTTAGCCAAGAACGAGAGAGGAGATTTACTATTCATAAGCTGTATATAAATAAGGTGGCATTCATCTATTTGTGCCTTTTGTTTTTCTGTCTCCTCTGTAATTGAAATCTGACATTTTCTCCTGCATTGATGATGCATTGTAAAAAAAAACATGCTATACTGAACATCAATAATAACTGTGAAAAAGTTGGCTCTTGAATACAGGAGACTTCTCAGTGACACTGCAATATAATTCACACAGATCAGTGGTACTGACATTTTACTGCATTATGTTGATGAGTAGGTGCGTTATAAAAAAAACAATTATTCATTTTCACCAAAAGCAATCATTACTTGCTGCCCTGGATATAGGACTTGTTACATATATGTGTTCCCCTTATTTATGAAAGTATTATTGAAGCTCAGTGGTGACAACCTGCAATCTATCAAAGACCAGGGCTGGGTAATATTGTTTGACTTTTAAAGTGTCATGTAATGCAGCCATGTTATGTCCAAGAACACTTCCTGTGAAATAATCCTGTAATATCAAAACATTTACTGCACTTACAAATTCTATATATTACTGTTTAATATACAAATTGTGCAAAAATGTTTTTGCACAATCCTTTCATTGTATGTTCTGTACATACATCTGTCAATTGACCCCTCTGCAGTGTACATGGGGCAGTAGTAAGAGGGAAACTCTGTGTATTAAGAGTGTGGATGATGCTGTGCTCTTTTTTTTACCCTTTCCAAAACCAAAAATACAAGCGCAAAAGTGTAAGGAATGGATTAAACATTGTGTTTTTTACTCTACAATGAGCTACACATGTTAGCATGTACGGCTAACTAGCTTACTAGTAATACCCTAACCCTGCGTTACTTCCAAGGCCAGGAGCATTTCATACAACATTATTTTAAAGGTTTACCAGTTACTGTAAAAGAAACCCTGTTAATGACTAGCACATCCACTGTGTAGTATTTCCACACTGTTTCAGAGACAATCCTAGATGCTAATATATCAGAGTTCAGGCTAACTTTAGCAGCTCTATGCTGTGTTATTGCATTTAGGGAAGTTTACCCTCCAGCAACCTCAGCCAGACTCATTATGTGAGATAGCACTGCGTTCGTCACTGGTTAGTCCTCATCCTAAAAGCCTTGTAATGTTAAATATTAAATCAAATGTATTTTCATTTTTCATTATCATACTTATACAAGGACTAACTAGCTCTACAGTGCAATACAAGAACAGTGCTGCATGTCTGTATATGGATTATCAACTGGTGAGAATGTTTACTTTTTGCCTGGGACATGCAGCTTAGCCTAAATTTTTTAGCATGATATCGTGTATGCAGCCATAAAGTATTTAAGACATCTTTATAGGGTTTTTGTTCACCTTGAAATTTTAAAAAGTCAAACGCAGACAGTGTGTTCAACCAACTCATGGAGCTAATGTTAGCTTAATTAGCTAGATTGTTACAGCTGATAAATTTTTCCATTTTGCATTTCAGCCGGGAAAAAAATTGTGAGTCACTGCCTTATAGTTACTTAGCAACAGTAAGGGGAACAGGGCAGGGGTTAGTGAACGATTAATAGACACACAGGGAACATCTATAAGTACAGTTTTCCTGTACATAATAGCTACTGTATATCTGTATGCCATGTTTTGCTTTGTTTAGTGTTGTTGTCTTTGTTTAGTTATATGCATCTTCCTGTACATTGTGTCTATGCACTGTGTATAGGTCTATTGTGCTTGTATGGTTAAACATACTTGTATAGTTGATTCTGATCCTGATTTATGGGTGTATATGTTAAAAAACTGAGATGTCCTGTGCGCACTGTACTTGTCATAAGTACACACATTTTGTTCATATGAAAAATAATATTATCCTCCTTCCATATGTCATGACGTAATCTGAGATGACATCTGTTTTGTAATATTGCCAACAAAACGGAATGAAAAAAAGGTTTTTTGTTACTTCACTTGTTGTTCTCCTTTGCTACCCTGTCTGTCATTGATCTTATTATTCTACTACTTCCTCTTTCTCTTCACTCATCCTTTTGTGATTTCTAGCCTCCCTTTTACCTCATCTCTCCCATTATATCTCATCTTAATCGACATATCCTCCTCTCCTCTCCTCTCCTCTTTCTCTCCTCTAATTACCCCATAGTTGATAGAGTTTTGCCCTCTCCAACAAGCTCCCCAATCGCTACTTCATGGTAATCACCCACAGCTGCACTGGAGTGCAGACAGACAGATAGTGGGGAGCGGTGGGGTTTACATGTTATTATTACGGGGAGGTTATGATTCGTCCCTTTACAATCTGATCCCAGGGTTAGTTTAAAGATCCTTCATCTCCCTGGTTCTGCCTGGCTGCCTGGCTTCTGTCTACACAAAAAGTTAGTTGAGGCTTCACTCAACAACTGCAAGTCAAAGGCCTGGCTCATCACTACCATTTTTAACTCTCCTTTCTCTGCCTTTGCTAGAAATGAAAGGGGGGAGAAAAAGCATGCAGGGCTAATGAGCAATTCACCCGCCCCGATCCACCGGAAGTGTTGGGTTCTCATTCCCCACGGCTTCACTAAAAGTTGTAAAAGACGTCTTACACTCGACCATAATGTGATGCTGATTGCTTATTAGCATGACAAGAGGTTAGAGCCTGCTCCAAGGCAGCAGTTAGGTTTCTGCCAATTCTTCAACTAGAGGAGCTCACTTTTTTTCTTTTTTTGAACTAAACGGAGGATGAAAGTCTGCCTGTTGGCAACAGATGGACAGACCCAGGAAATCGAGATAGATATACGAAATCAGTTTTTGATTCTGAGCACAGGTAGCTATTATATAGAAAGTCAAACATGGCTTAATCTGCACGTAAAGCCATAATCCCCTGATGCCGCTGTGTAAAAACCTCACATTTTAAGCGGTCTTTGGTTCGTTGAACATGGATTTTTTTTTACATCAAAGAATGAGATCTCTGAAAAATCTCTGAATCCATAGATGATCACACCATCCTTCATAGAAATAAAACAAAAAACAAAACATAATCACAAAACAGGAATTGTGGCAGAGTAGTGACTAGTAGCATGTGTTGATCAATTAAAGAAGAGCACATTTGTGTGACATCATCAAGCTCTTCTTGATATACGTAGCTGTGAGTCTTCTCATTCTGCAGACTTGACCCAAAATAATCCAGGTGGTAGGTGATTGTCAGTAGTTGACGTGGAAAACAACTCTGGCTCAAACATCATGAATATCAAAGAAAGCTGTAGTGCATTCATAAATATTCATTTGAGACTTCAGATAGTGTGAACCAAGGATGAACTGAGCAAATGTTCCTGAAGTAAAAACAGCACAGAGCCCCAACACAAAATTAAAAAAACTAAGTTCTCTCTCCATTTGAAAAAAACAAAACTGTGACATGCTCTTACACAAGATGGACAACAAAATTATAACAAATACACCTAATGGTAGAGATAGAGCCTTAAAAATACACACTAGATACTCTATAATTTGACATTGTATTGAATAATGCATGGTGTTATACAAAAGAGCTATTGACAAGGATGTATTTATCCAGTTTTGAAACACAACTACTTTCAAAAAGTTCAAATCAAAGTTCAAGTTCATGACAAAAGTCTGTAAAACCTTCTATCTGTATTACTGTTGCCTTGTTGTTTAATTTGAATTGTGGATATCTGGCAGGGAATACCAGCCAATGAAGTCACAGCATTAAACAAAGGCAAATTTGGTGAGTAAATTACAATTTTTATGTGGTAGTTAAACTTCTATATGTTACTGTATTGTTGTGAAATGAATGCAAAAGGTGTTACAGGTGTCATATTAGCAAAGGTATGATTAATATTAATATAAATAAAACAATGAATCAGACACTCAGCAACTTAAAGACCCATGTAACAGGTTAACACTGAGCTAACAATGTGCCTGAGCAACAGTTTAATATATTCCACAGAGAGAACTCCATCTGCCACCTCTGCATCTAGCGGCCATGTTCCTGCTTGTTGATGCCTCCTCCTCCTTAGAATACTGTTAGTACACAGGGACTCAAATGTATTTTTTTCCAGTACCGGGACTTACCGACCCAAAACTGAACTTCTGCTGTCGCCTTGTTAATCATGTATTGTACGTACTATTTCTGGAGAGATCTGTTTCCATGCTTTGTATTCTTAGTCCCAGTAGACTGATAAAGTTATAGCCTGAGAACTGGGAAGCTTCACTCGCTGTGAACTGAACTTCCTTGTGTTTAGTTTATACGGACACATTTTCAGTCTTTGAGTGTATAAATGAGAGGTTGGGGTGCATTCAGATTGAACGGATAGCAAACTCTCTGCTTTGTTTTATTTGTGAGAATTTGACCACTGAATAAAGTGTTTTTGAAGTCCATTTTTTTCCACTACAAATGTAGTTAATACACAGACAAGGCAGATGCTAGTTGTAGCTAGCTGACAGCATGAGTCATATGAGACATATGTCTGAGGGATCTTAGGAGATACCTATAAAATCCTGATATGTCCATATTTTTTATTGAGCCTGTAGGAGAGGACAGCAGCCTTCAGATCAGACCAAACACAGTTCATTAGCCTGTCTGGGTGTTTAGAGACATTAGAAAGAGATGAATCAACCATATTATTATTATACACCATAATAATCCACCATATTATTAAAGATCCCCTCCACACATGTATTAAAGACATACAAAAATACTCTGCTGGGAACAATAATGTGTGTCTGATATGGTTTTCCAGAAATAAAACTATAATTACCACGTTGAAGTCCTTAAAATGGCATCTACTCCTTCTCCCTCATTAAAAATTCCAGAGTCTATCTAAGATGATCTAAGAGGTTTAACTACTGGACACAAGATGTCTCCTACTTCAGTGTAAAGTCCATTCTCAGTGTATGTGCATTGGTGGCTTCAAGTTTCCACATCACACTTGTGTAGGTTGAATATTGGACCAGGATTAGCTTCAAAACTATTTGTGATGTCACAAATCATGCTCATAGGCCCACCACTTAAAATCGGATTTTCAATGAGCACAGAGAAACTCACTTTATTCACTTTTAGCATATGAATGTGAAAACAGCCTTCTAGTGTCAAACTCTGCAAATACATCATTCTGCACAGTGAAGCTCAAACATCCAACTGTAAGAGCAAGAAGAAAAACCAAGCAGCAACCTCTGGGGCTGAAAAATGAAGCCAGCGCAAAAACTGCAGTTCCACTAGTGGCCACTTGACGCTGGTTCCAAGAGCAAATCAATCCCCATAGACCCCCATGTTAAAATGCTCAACTTTACAGCAGAAATATACATGTTCACAGCCTGGTACAATAAACGCTTTTGGTCTCTATAGCTAATTTCCCCTTTCATGACAACTGTACGGGGGGTGAATTTTTTTATAACCCACCCATTTAAATTAGTATTAAGGTGTAAAGTTATGCATAATTAAGGACGTAGCTGCTTTGAGTGACAGGTCGCTAGCCGCTAGGTGGCTTGTTTCAGCAACAAGGTTTCATTCGGCCCGCCTCAGCTCCACCTCTTTTCCCATTTTGGATTAGCCGGGAGTTTGGCAGAGTCAGGCACTGTCACTTTGAGTGTCAAAACCGCTCTTCAGAAACCAATGGGTGACATGACAGTGGCTATGTCCATATTTTTTACAGTCTATGAGAAAAACACATTTTTGAGTGGAGGGGGACTTTAACTACATGGATCTGCCCTGCCCAAACAAGAAACCTACTGACTCTTCAACTCCAAAAGACAACAAAAAGACAAGAAGAAAGAAAGGAAGAAATGTTTGTTTTTTCTCACCTGGTCGTGGCCCTTCTTTTTCTTCTTCTTCTTGCCCCAGCATCCGGAGCTCTCTGCGTCCTTCCCGCCGGTGTCACACAACAGGCCGTCCAGCTCCTCAGACCCCCCCTGCTGGCTGTGAGACGTCTCTGCAGCCAGACGGTACGACAGGTTCCTCAGAATGCACACACAGTTCTCCACGGTCTGATGGTAGAGAAGAAGAAAGAGAGGAATAGGGAGAAAGATGGAAAAGATAAAAGTGTGAAGAGGAGGAGAAACTGAGGGACAGATGGCAAATAGACAAACACACACTTAAAGGACCAGTGTTTTGAATTTAGTGGCATCTAGCAGAACAGACTTGGCAGAAATGAAATATAATATTCATAATTATGTTTTAATTAGTTTATAATCCCATTAAAATAAGAATCATTGTGTTATCATAACCTTAGAATGAGCCCTTTATATCTACTTGGGAGCCGGTCCTCTTCCACAGAGGCCACCATGTTGCACTGCCATGTTTCTACAGTAGCCCAGAACAGACAAACCAAACACTGGTTGTATAGAGGGCCTTTCATGTTTTTTGCTAGTTTCTTGGCTATCGTAGGTTCTCCTACATGCTTGGAAGGGGAGGGGGGTATTCAGTTGGTTGCAATCTGCAACCTCACCACTAGATGCCACTAAATCCTACACACTGGTCCTTTAAAATCAGACTGTAGCTATATATGCAAATGGGTACACACAACATACACATTCATACACATATATGAACATACTGTGCAGTGCAGTCTGTGTATATAATACATTAACCCAAACATGTACACACACAGACACACACATTCTGTGTGCACACAGTAGTGTAGACAGACTCACACACACACACGCCCATACACACGCACTAATCCTATTGTTGTGTGTGGCTATGCAGTCAATAGTCACAGA
Organism: Scomberomorus guttatus; assembly: GCA_038419695.1. NCBI lineage: Eukaryota > Metazoa > Chordata > Actinopteri > Scombriformes > Scombridae > Scomberomorus > Scomberomorus guttatus. The sequence continues at coordinate 7,200,099 of CM076457.1, forward strand.
CTTTGATCTCATGAAGGATTTCTGCGGATTAAAAACTTCACATCTCCTTGGGAAGAGCCTCCACTCAACACACACACACACACTCACTCTCACACATACACACACACACACACAAACTGGTGACACAGCTTAACACTCTTACACATCAAATACACACCTATACCAGAAGCACATCCAAGTACAGGCATGCAAATATACATAAAAGTGCACACACTGTCGCTAGTCATGTTTCTGTGTCATTGGTCATCTGGGTTGAGTAATGTATGTTACACTGTAAAAAATGATGAGCTTGGTAAACTCATGTATTTTTGTACATACACTTACTGGCTTTAAACATGAAAAGTGTAATTTTTGAGACACATTTGACAGTAGTGTAACTTGTTTCAGACCTGTACTTGGTGTAAGTGTGTCATTCAGTGATTAGTTTTTTTGAAAGTTGTATCAGTGACGTGTCTTTGTGAGCAGATTTATATCTGCCAGAGCAGTAGGATAATTTGACAGTAATATCCACAAAACAGGGTTGAAAACAAAAAATCTCACTAAACTTTCATTTTTTGCAGTGTGCAGTTTGTGGCCAGCAAGCCTCTGGACATTAACATACAAACCACAGGCAAACAACTTCGACAAATTAATATGCAGATATACTGTATACGCACAGCCTGCAAAGACACAGATAAAACACATTTGCATGTAAATTTATGTAAATTTAAAATAGACTAATAACATGATCAGTAATCATCATAAAGTACATATTTACAAAGCAAAAATAACCATTTATATTTGAGTTCTAGTTCAGTGAGAGACACACAGACATACACAAATACAGTACAGGGCCATTCACATAGTTAATCTGAAATACACCTATGTGTACACCTATGATATTATGTTCTATTATACTGTGATACTTTGATATGATTTTGCTCATTCTTTCTATTGATTCTAGTGCGTGTGTATTTTTTGTATTCGTGTGTGTATGAGCTACTGTAGAGGCTAGGTTTGTATGTGGGCATGGCAGTTGGTTATGTGTGTGTGTGTGTGCATATGTGTGTGTATGTGTGTTTATGAGTTACCTTGCTGTCAATCTCACTGCTCCCCAGAGCGGTCTGGATGACGTAGAGCAGAGCATCTGTCAGGCCTTCACACTCCCTCATCCTCCTCCGTGCCTCCTCACCTGCAGAACTCACATTCCTATTACACACACACACACACACACACACATACATATACACACACATCATCAGTGAACAGTCAACTAAAAACTGAACATGCAGTGTAATGCAGTACAAACACACAAATCTTCATGCTGCAAAGTAACAAACTTTAATTTTCACTAGTTTCTTACATGTTTCCTGTGTGTGTGTGAGCACATGTGTATGTTAAAGCATATATACATGCAACCTCATGTGTATGGTTGTCTGTGTGACAGAGAGGGAGTGCCTGAGTGTGATGCCCTTTAAATGTCAGACTATTAAAGATGGCTAGAAGATGCTCATGCCCTCAGCGTCAGTGAGACGTGGCACCAAGCTGCCAAAACTCCATTAGTCACATTTGTTTTCCCAGAACCTCAATAACTAGCTTCAGCATTTTAGTCTCAAACTAAACTTTGATTTAAAGGGGACACATTAAGCTTTTTCTGGTTTTCTGTTATTTATATACTGTTATGATATTGGCTATCTATGTTAAACATGGTCAAAGTTGCGAAACTTGAGGTTAACGTATATAGCAATGCTCCCTGCAAGTCAAAACCCTGGGCTTCAACCTGCTCTAAACGTTTCGTGTGACATTTTTTCCTACCATACAGACGAGCTGACATCAGCTCGTTGTGCATACCTATAAATGGCCATCCTTTCTGTGGCCTTGGTTGCTAAGGTTGTTGCTAAGGTTTTTCCATGTGTTGTTTGCATTGTTCACTCGCATATTTTGGATCGGACTCCAGCTCAAACGTGTATGGATGTATTTGAGAAGTTGACATTTCGAGTAAAGAACGAGAAAAAGTAGTAAAATCCAACTACTATCGTTTACAACTTCATAGTTTGTTGACAGCCTCCGCAGCCGGTGGATATCAGCTGAGGGGCAGCTTCCTAGAGGTGGACAATCAGAACAGAGTGGGCTCATCGGGAGGGGGACCTTAAAGAGACAGCAGCTCAATATTGAGGAGTGTTTAGTAGCTTAGGAGCCAGATATTTTCTCAGCGGTTGATGATGACCAAAACAGACGTGTGGACTGACATTTATAAGGTGGCCAAAACCATGATTGTAAATAAATGCTAATGTTGCTCTGTGCCTGTCTGTCTTAATGTGCAAATTATCAATATAGTATAATAATATTATACTATATCAACTTCATAATGTGAACAAACTTTGTTAGAGAAGTACTACGGACAAATGATGCCAGTTTGAATGCCTGGAATCTTCCTTTCTAACCTGGACTGACCTGAGTCTGTTGAGGTCATAACACACAGTTCTGTCTGTATAACAGGAGATTTAATCAGTGGAATAACATGTATTAGTAATACAACAGTTTGTTCCTTTTTGAACCTCAGTGGAGTCTTGGTTAAATTACATGAGATTCATGTTTTAACTGCTTGAATTTTTCAGGGTGTTGACGAGCTGTTGTGTTCTAGTCTGCATCTCTCCTGGCATCTTGAACCTTGATGCAAGGTTACCAGAGAGTACTCACACTCACACACACACACACACACACTCACACACACACACACACACACACACACACCTGTACTCTGCACCTTGCAACTAAGGACACAAACAGAAATACCAAAATTACTTGAATGGTGCTTTTAAGCTACTTTGTATACTTCATTCTGGCTACTACCTATTAATGGATTCAATCCAGTTAACTTCAGTCAATTTGGCATAATTGATCCTCCTGAAGTGTTTTCTTGCAAGGCAACAGGCCTGCAGATTATCTCTTATTATCATCTTTTAGTGTGAAAAATCTAAATACTGTAAGAAAAAATAAACCACACCGCTGGAAAAACAAGTTATGTGTCTACAAAGGGGAGCTTTCAAACAGAACAGAATTTGATTCATCCATAGTGTGCTGCTGCTGTGAGAAAAAGTGCACAGACAAAAACGACACTCTTTTGGTAGCAACAGGGAGAGACTGTTGCTTTGTCTTTAATTCTATAATCAAAAGCAGGGATCTGCTGGATGCCTCTGCATGTGTGTTTGAATTGTGTGCAATGAAATTCTTCCTCTTTTTGGAAAGTTCAGAGAAATAACCTAGGTATATTCAATAAAACACATTTTCATTTTGTTGTTCTGAAGACCAATTGGTACAATAACAATGACTCACATAGTTCATGAATGCTTTTCAATTTGCTGTTCATAACATTCCAGCTAAGTCTAAATTCCTTATAATACATAATAAATAATGTTTTTTCAGTTTGAAAATGTACATTTTCGTATGTTTAGTGCTAATATGATATGATGATATGATTATTTGACTGTTCACATTGCTGTCTGATCCGCCCATTGGTTGCTATTGTATTTGTCTCGCACCCTCAAATTCAGTGCACATATTTCAAATTCAGTCTAGCAGCACAAGTTTCAGCATTCCCTGTTAGTTGAGATGGCAACATATGCACACACAAAGAGTGAAACAAGCAGTGAGTAAGCAGAGGGAGAAAATGTGTGTGTGTGTGTGTGTGAGTGTGAAAGTGAGAGACAGCGAGCCACAGACAGGGCGAGACAGAATAGTGAAAGGGATAAAGGAGGGATAATATGATCGAGAGAGAAGAAATGGAGTAATAGAAGGAGATGGAGTGACTAGAAGAGAGAAGAGGGAGAGGGAGAGAAAATGAGAAAGCCAGGAGAATAATGGGTGACGGACAAAGAGAGGGAAAGAGAGAGAGAGAGAGAGCAGGTGGCCAGCGATATACCAAACCTGCCATGAAATATTCAATCTTTAATCAGACTCTCAGCATTCCCTAACGAGGCGTGAGAAAGATGAATTAGCCCTTCGAGTTTGGGGAGCTGATCCACACAAAGCTATCTGTGCAACACACACACACACACACACACACACACACACGCACACACCACGGTACTAAATGTGTGCATTTTCACACACATACAGTATTAGGAGCTACTAAAGCCTTTGTTAGCAGCCAATATCTGTAGTTTATTTTCTCCAAGAGCAGGTAAAATGACATATTGTGGCTGAGATTAACAGGCCACAGGTGTAGTTAGACAGAGACAAACAGAGGCACACACACACACACACACACACACACACACACACACACACAAATAGGAAGTCAGACAAATTTGCAGACAGAAATGCAAATGCAGTCATGGCAGCGATCCCACTCTATTCTCTTGTGCTGCACTTTTGCCACATCATTTGTAAATGTCTGGTGTTGTTCTCATTTCAACAATCAAAAGTTACAGTAAACTGAATTGTGTAATTAAAGGACACATACTTGTTGGATACATCTATGCAATAAGAGGCAAATATGCATACAGACGGTTGATGTTTCAGGCTACGCTGTCTTTTTTCTGTTTGCAAGACGTTTTTTTTTTCCTTTTGATGCTGAACCAGTATCAAATCTAAAATGTCTGGTCACATCCAATGTGTCTGTGTTAGAAATATTTATGAGTACAGACTCAGTCAGAGACATTTCATCATGTAGTCCTGGTAATACTGAACGAGTTTGGAAAGCATCTCAGCAATACAAATTTTATGTGCAGGAATACCTAATGTGCACTAATTAGCTATAACTAGTTGTTAAGCCCTGAATACCTTTTCGTAATCAGCTTTGTATTATGAGAGATGGGGTCCAAGCTTGATGATCAGACTGACAATTGGACTGAATTGCCATTTCATTCAGCCTGACATTGAATTCATGGTGGATGATTTCTTGTTGGTGGGGTATTTTGTTTTCTTTTACTTTAACTAAATTGTTTCTTATTTAATAATGAATAATTCATGTCATACAGAAATATGTAAAATCAAGTTTTCAGGGGCTTTAAAACTACAGACTTTCTACTCTCTTCCACACTTAAAGTGACTAAAGTGACATTTTAGATGCTGAACACAGTGGTAATTCTGATGTATAATTTAAGTCGCTTTGCAAACTGTTGATGCAGTCTGGAGCTTTTATTAGTCAGTGACAAAAAGCAACTAAAATCCTGTGAACATTGTGAACACAGCAGAATTTCATTAACAACTGGTCCCATCAATCACTTTGCAAGAGTAAGTGCAACAATCTCCACAAGGTCCAATAAACAGCTGGAGCTTTTGATTATATGACATGATCTTCATCAGCAGTTTGGGGTTTGCCCATTTGTCAAGCTTTTCAAATTGTTTTTTGAGCATATTAAAGACATATTATTCATGTGAGCTTGAAGTTAATTCTTGATATGAAGATCAAGTGATGTATTTGAAAGTTCAAGAACACCAACCTATATGAAGCTTGTGGTGAGATTGTTTTCTCAACATTTCAAAATGATCTTTATTATTTTAAAATTGAAGTATGTGTAAAAATATAGATGTGTGTGACAATACTGAAAATGATTTGTGTATGAATGTGTATGAATGATTTGTCAACTAGGTAAAATAAATGTTCATGTAGTGGAATCTCTTACAGTGTCATAATCACCTGCATGGGATACTTTTATTGTGTCTGTATACCTTTAAGGAAGACAACATTATTAAACTGGCTTCTTGGTCATAAAATACTGGAGCACATTTTTAGATTAAATTATAGGATTTAATACTTTGATACGTTGCTTACAGAGTGACCTCCATTGGATTTTGCAGAAATGAGAGCACAGGAGGTCTGAAATGAAGGCTAGACAAGCAGTGTCTGTACTGTATGCCTTTAAGGTACATGCTATGATCCCAAAACAATATTATGATGGATTCCTGGAGATGAAATATTAGAAAGCATTTTGAGAATACAATTATAAAAGCTAATATATCTTTACATGACTATCAGATCTGCGGAGCATTGTTATTGAATTTTACAGAATGGAGAGCTAAGGAGGACTGCTGTCTCAGCATCACAAATTTAACGCACACACATACACACTATGTTCAATTATGGTGCTCAAAAAGCAGGTGATGTAGTGGCCTGTGCAGTTAATCTGACACAGCCACTATCAAGCATGCCTTCATTATTCCTCCTATTCATCCTCTTTTAATTTGTATTCATAATTAGTAAGAATGCCTCAACTCAATTAAATCCCGTAACAAGCACAAAAAGCTAATATATTTATACATCTTTGAGAAGAAGACACTTATGGAAGTCCTTGACTAGTTATGCTTCACTGCACATAATGCAATCAATCAGTAACCTGCTGAGGAGTGAAGGTTAGGTCGTAATAAACATGCTAATATGTAGCTGTTAGCATTATACTTAAAGCTGCTATAATAACAGAACTAGAAGGAGAGGGAATATTGGGCTTAATCAGGTGGCCAGAAACACAACACTAAATGTGAATGTTACTCATATCTAATAGATGTGTTGCTAACATGTTCTCCATATCCACTTTATAAGGTGATAATGTGTGAATAATGTGTTGACAGCTTGTTGTTGCTGTCTCCAAGTGGCCAAAATTTTATCAAGATTTAAGGTAAGAGGTGTTTGGTGAGATGTAGGAAAACAACATTTTTACCATAATTTATATACTTATATCCTATCTGTTGATGCGGGGGACAATAAGACATATGACAAAAAACACAGCCAAAAATCTAAAAACAAAAACTACATGCCAATATAATTTCATATACACCTCAGGATCCTAGCCCTAATCATGACATTTAAATATAGATGGTAATGTATTTATTTAATTGATATAATATATATATATATACACATAAATGAATGGGAAATATTAAAGTCAGCACTTTACACTCTGTTTCTGTTGAAATTCAGTGTGCTGGAGCACAGAGCCAAAACAACAGAAAATATGTGTCACAGTCCTACTACTTCCAGACTGCACTGCATGACTAGCATCATGTCTCAAGTGAGAAAACAAAAAGGCACAGCAGCTCTAAAGCCAAATGGTGAATCATCTTAAAAGCAGCTAAGTCTGTCAGTTCTCTGTGTGTACAGTAGTAAAAATAACACAGAATACAGTCTAAAAATATACACACTGTTGTGAACAAGGAGACTTATTTCTCCATTTGATTGTGTTGGCTAATAGCACTCAGAACAGAAAAAGATCTCTGCAAAGTGGTATGTAAAATGTATGTAGGTCTCTGCTGAAATAGTAACAATAAACCCTTCATCAACGACTGTATATTGAATATTAAGCTAATAATATTTAATCTAAAAATGATCATTAAAGAATGTTTTAAGTTCATGAACATAATTTGCTGTTCGATGCTTGCTGGGTTTTTACGTTTTGTAATATGAGGTTTGGTAGTGTACAGTTGTAGAGACATGGGAGACACAGACAGTGACACTGACCGGAGGCAGCCGGTGGCGTTGCGGAGGACCTGGGAGGAGTGGAGGTGCAGCTTGCGGTCCTCCTGTGTATGGGGTGAGGTGTCCCAGCCCGAGTGGGGGATGATCACAGCGTTGGTCAACACAGCCAGGGCATCCTGGATGATGGGCATCTTCAGGGCGTCACACGACGACAGGTTCCACAAAACACCTGCAGAGGATGGCAGGAAGGCAGAAGGTTAAACCGGTACATAAACAGCAGAGAAGCAGAGGAGGCAGACATGAAGAGAGACAGAAATATAATTGCAAAACAAATAGCCATTAAAATGTTTTGTAGGTCTTAGTGAGCAGCTTGATCAAGCACACAGCAACACAATTTAAAGATATTTAAAGGCAGCACGTTCGGCACACGCCGCAAGGTGGAGGCTGTCCTCTGTGAGGGCAGATTTGGTTTTGTCACCAAATGTCACAACACTGCAACAGTCAAGGCAGTGTCCATTAAGGCAAATAAGAACCACCCCGCCATTGTTCATCAGACATGAAAAGAGATTGCTATTCTCAAGTGCCTTAGGTGTCTGGATCCAGGCGTTTGCAGCATCGTGAGGTGGAATGGCTTTTGTCTGGACCCGAATTGCTTGATCTGTGTAACTTCATTGAGGACAGAAGTCACCAGGGTCTTTCCATGAAAGAGCTGTTTTCAATTGTCCATCAGTTAGCCACAGCCCTATCCCACTTGAGGACAATAGGAAATTGTGCATGCGCACCTCAAACCGGACAGTATAATGGTTGTGGACTGCCAGCAGGCGCTACTTAAAGTTAAACTTATTGACTTTCGTCGGGCCTATCATGAGTCTGCTCCCGAGCCTGGTTTATGTGTGCGAACCACATGGTACAGAGCTCCTAATCATGCTACATGATTGATCTGTGATCATTGCATTATGCTATTTTTTTTTTCAGAACAAAAAAAATCTCAAACAGGTGTGCAGAGTCTCTTTTTGTGATCCTGTGTGGCTAATAAATTAATCCTGTTAAGGCATTTTTGTATGCACTGGAGTGATATCTAATATGGATTTTTGCACTAATGTAACACATCTGACATATATCTACTGTCTGGTATGTTTTCATGCCACATGCCAATTTACCCCAAATTGAACTGGTTTCCAGGAAGTTGCTCTATGCTGTGAAAAAGGCCTATCCTCAATTATTATAGATTATACATTATATGACTCATGCTTTTAAATGAAATGATTGATCATGTAAATCTTTTTTTTTTGCTGTACAAATTTACATATGCACAGATTTGGAAATGTCACAGTAATAAAATAATTAGAAGAAAGCACAGACATACACGCGCCACACACACAAATCAGGTTAGCATCTCTTGAGTTGCATCTTTAATTACACAGGAGTGATGCATTTCAAAGGCTGTTCTAATATTTCAAAACATAACCTTTAATTTATTCCTCCAGGTTGCCACTGTGTTGCAGTAATTAATAAAGAACAAGAAAAAAAATAAGAGAAGTACTGAAGGAAAAATCACAAAATTCAACTGCACCTCTCTCCTGTTCTTAATCCTCACCTGAATTCAACATACAGTGAGCAGCCAACCAAGAAAATGGAGTGAGTTTTCTCTTGCCTACAAATCACTACTCACTCCTTTTTCCACATACACAAAAAGACACACACAAACACATATACTGGCAACTGAATAGACAAAAGCTCTTCTTCTCAGGAGACTCTCTCCCACACATGTACATCTGTTTGAGCCTTTCACAAAAAGGACAGAGAGGGTAAGAGGAAAGTCGTCACATTTTTCTGCAAAACACTTTGATTTCTTGAGTGGTTTTACTTACACTACAAACACACACAGATATACACACTCATACACCCAGATTGTGATAACCTTGAGGATCTACACAACACGTCATAATTCTTGTTGACCTTCCCTTTGCAAAGTGTCTATGTCCTAATCTATGTGCTCATATAATTACATGTTTGTGCATTTGAATATGTCCACCCCTGCTCATATCTGCTCATACCTACCTTTCTCCTTCATGGTTCTAATTATAGCTGCTATAGTAGTGGCAAAACATCCTATCCTTAGATCTGTGTGTGTGTTTGGAATAAGGCGTCCTCTCTTTAGCGCCATGTTGTTCACCCTCGGCTGAACAGCGACTGTGTAATTACAGACTCTGTTATCTGTCTTTGTGGGTTTGTATGAATTTGTCCGTGTGTGTGTATGTGTGTGTGTGTGTGTGCGTGTGCGCATGTGTTGGTGTGCGTGCACATCTAAGCCCCCTCAACAAATCAGTCTTAACTCCGTCGGCCGTTTGGCCTTGGTGTATGTGGAGTGTTAAGGCGGCAGTGTCTGTTTGTGGTCAGGAGTTTCTAAATGACTAGCTTCTGGCTTCATGACAGTAATTAGCTGGGCCTGTCACGTTGGCAAGAGCATCTTCTCTCTGTCTCATCTTATCTCCTGTTCAAGAGGGCAAAGAAGCGTGCTGGGTTTTTTGATAACCTTGACATTCGATTTGACACGTAATAATTCTAGCTGCAACTTAATGTCCAAGTCTATGAGTCAGCGAATGTAGGAGGGTTTTTTTCTTTGTTAGGAAAGACAGATTTTTAATCACAGTATTTCCACATAAATATTCCAGTGTGAATTAATGTTATTATCAGTTAAAATAGCACTCCTGTAAAATACACTTGTTTGCTGTCCTACCAACAGTTAAATGAGAAGGTTAGTTTCATCTGAGCGTTCACTAGGGAGCTAACTTCTGGTGTTTATACTAAACAATTTCAGAGTGGAGATTCCAGGGACTTAGGATCTCACAGAAACTTGCGTGATCAAACGTGACTTCTGAAAAAAACAAACATGGAGGAGGACTGTCGTCGTCAGCTGGTTGTATTTGTGTGTGCTATGTTTTGCACCAAAAAACAAAAAAAGAGAAAAAATTGTGGATGAAGTCATGGCTGAGAAGACGGAATCAGCATGGCTTATACATTTTGAGCTGAGTTGGATATAAAGTTTTATTGTTAGTCTCAAACGGGGGTTGGGGAAGCTACTGCTACAAGCTGCTAAAATGTTGCCATAATTCCACAAGCTTGTCCCCCATTTTCTACTGTCCACTTGGCTCGGGAAACAAAAGTCCTATTCGTGCTGTTGGCAGCCATGTTTCTGTTCTACACAAGTATGCTACATCCGGTTGGTGACGCTTCCCGGTCAGCTTGCTCTCATTGGCTATTGCGGGTTTTTGCTCAATATTGCATCGCTGTTCCTTTCACACTACAGGATTTCCAGTCGTAAATATCATATGCTTGATATTTAGGATTCCAAAATCGGGGAGACTCCGATCCAGTCGGTAACATTAAGATTATGTCTGCAAACCCCTCACACTACGGGATAATTTGGGCAGATAATCTGTTCAGACCAGCCTCAAATCAGGAACGCCCCCACAATTGTCCGGAGGGGCGAATCAGCCCCAAAATCTGCCCAATTATCCTCTAGTGTGGGGCCAGCATAAACCGGGTTTAAGTGTGTGAAGCCAGAGGACAGTAAAAAGCTGCATTGCATAAACTAACAGCTCATTAAACTATAGTTTCCGTTTCTACATACATAAGGTACAACATGCAAATACATTTTTTATAGAGCTAGCTTATGCTCCACTGTCATAGTGGGTTAGCCCTGTCCTCCTGCTTCCAGCCTCTGAGCTAACGGTAAGCTAGGCTAAATATGTCACAGATGTATTGTAAGTAGACACATGCAGAGTTCAAACTGAAGTTAATCCCCTCTTTAGCTGTTTTTTCTTTTTCCAAACAGATTGACTATTGCCATGTAAATATGTTGTTAAAGGGCTGGTTCAACCAAAATTTAAAAGTATAATTTTTGCCCCTAAAGTTTTTGAGATATTCATCTTTGAGATTTTTGACTTGACCCAAAGTGAATGTAATTTTATGTGTGGTGCTTGCACATTTTGGTAAATCAAAGTTAATTAAAAAAAAACAAAACAAAAAAAAACTGTTTCTCTGTAACTTTGGGTAATTCATACTGTCAAGGCTGTACAGGAACCATTTTTCTGAAAAAAGTTGTTCCAATGAAAACTGTTCACAGTGAGGTGGATTGAATAACATTGCGTCTTCACCCGGAAAGTAACTCAGCTGATACGCTTTTTAAAATGTAATTGTATACTGAACACCATAAGTGAGAAAACATGTTAGTGGTCTATCCATGACAGTAAAACACTGGTTGACTCCATAACTGATACTGGGAAGAAAATAATGATCCCGCAAAAGCTGAATAAATTCACTGAATAATACATTTAACCTCCTGTGGCATGATTGTTGGAGAACAGCATGCAAATTTCCTGTGTTATGAAACTCTTTTTGACATAATAGGTTTATCCTGTAATCATGTATGCTCCGTTCCATTTGTTGACCACACATTAAATCAGCACAATAAGAAAAAATGGCATGAAATGAATGAACTTTGCAATCAAAGAATATAACTATTCACTTTTACCTTCTTCTACCTTCCTAATTTTTGTTGCTGTTTCAGTAGTGGTCCCCAGAGTAAACCTGCTCTAAGGAAAATATGTGTGTAATTAAATAGCACAGTTCTCATAAAAATAATTAAATCTCTCACAGAAGAGGATGTGTGTGTTATTCATCTTTTCTTATTTTAAAAGTCAATTAAAAAGAACTGTGGTTTACTAAATAATATCCATATATTGTATATAGGAAAATGTAATGCACGACACATGATGTCATGCTGCAGCTGCAAAAAAAAAAGGATGATTTTTTATCATCTTGAGTAAAGTCAGCTGTTTGCCAGCCTCACTTCTTGCTGTGCACAGTATGACATCATCTCCCTGAGGTGAAAGGCAGTGGGATTTTATCTTTGATCTGAAACACACGCTCACAAACACAGAAAACTGTCTCACGCACACTAAATAAACACTAAATGTACACTGAGTCACATGAATGCATGCTAACACACATGAACAAACAGGCACGCGCAAACACACAAGCATCCAAGCTGTAAGTACACACACACACACACACACACACACACACACACAGCCATGAGTGTATGACAGATGAAGGAGGTTAATTGCCTCAGCCTTACATCATGAGTGGCAGCAGGAGGTTATGAATGCACTGTTACAGGGAGGGGAAATGAACATGTTGGCTATCTCTCTTTGTCTCTGAAGTCATTTCCCATCTCTCATTTGCACCATCTTTTCATTCCCCTGTCATATTTCTCTATCCTGCAACATCGCATCACATCTCTTTGTTAGCCTCTTGATCTCTTTTTGGATTTCTTTTTTTTTTTGGCTTCTCATCTCTCCTGTCTTTAGACTGTTTTTGGACTCCTGTCCTTGTGTGAACCACTCTGAATTTTAAACCTTCAGAGAGCACATCTTAGAGTGCTTTTTTGTTTTCGTTTTGACTGGACTTCACCTGTTGAAAGGTGTCAACAGGCCTTTACTGGTTAGAGGTTAGGGGATAGAGAAGGCTTTCATGAGTTAACGTGTATACCCCCCAAATCTCAAAAGCGTCTTGTGTGGATCTGAGCTTTAACAAGCCGTTCGGTTGATCCAACTCATGGCAGGAGGTGGATTTGTAACGGACAAGAAAAAAATATGCAAATGTTAGAATCAAAATCTGTACAAAAGAAACAGCCACACGAATGTCTCTAAATGACCCTCATCCATTTTCCATCTAAGTATATTTCAACCTTTTGTGTGTCTTTGTGTTTACACCATTAAAAGGTGAAAGAGATGCAATATGTCTTTTACTAGTTCTCACACCTGATTAACTAGAACTACAGTATGTTGCAACAAGAAATCAGTGGTGTAAGCATCTTCGGGAGCTGCTTTTATTCTAGTTACTTCCAGCATCTTTTAAGAGCCCACACTGATGGTTTGACCTTGAGAACAGCAGGGTGCCTTTGTGGTAACAGAGACTGCCCTCCTATGACAGGCACTGTGAACACCCCCTGCTGTTTGGCTGCGGCTGCAGAAGGCTGATGATGAGTCCTTTTAACTACTTAATGGACAAGTCAGTTGTCACCTGTTATAATTGCTGTCACCTTCTGGCAGAAACAAAATGTAGAATACAGTTGAGGGAGCTCTCAAGATCACTAGTGTCACGCTGAGCCAGCTGCCTGGCAGCTGAATGTGCCTGACCTCACATTTTATCTCCTCACATGACACAGATATGACATTTTATAATCAGTGTGAACAGTGAGCAGCTATATGAAGCTGCGTTTTCATTTAAATTCTTTTTGTTAAAATATGGATATGTCTTACATAATCAGATGCAGTATGGTTGCATTTCTGACCTAATGATTTGAAGTAGAAGTTCTTATTGTCTGAATAAATACATTTTACAGCCTCTTGGTTCATTCTGTGCTCAGAAAATGGGGGGAAAACATTGTTGAAATCCCCCTCCTCTCAAAAATATGTTTTTCTTCTTGTTCCTACAGTTGGATGTTCGAGCTTCACTGTGCAGAATGATGTTTGTGCAGAGTTTGACACTAGAAGGCTGTTTTCACATTCGTCTGCTGAAAATGGAAAGTTTTTCTGTGCTCATTGAAAATGTGATTTTTAAGGGGTGGGTCTATGAGCATGATGTGTGACATCACATCCAGTATGCAACTTACAAGTGTGATGTGGAAACTTGAAGCCTCCAGTGCACAAACACTGAGAACGAACTTTACAGTGAAGCAGGAGATCTTGTGTGAAGCAGTTCAACTTTTAAAATGAACAATGTTTGCACATTCATAGATTTACTGTATGTTTTTCATAATGGGGGGATATCAATCACAGCTTAATCACTTGTTCCACACCTGCCTGTAGCTATTTGTTAATGAGCCTCGGCCGTAGCATGGAATCATGTTTACTCGGTTTGGGTCTTTTAATGACATTGTCACTAAACACAAGAAACAGTGTAGCTAAGCAGATTGTATACAAGACCATTTCAAGGTCAACTAGACTTGGTTTGCAAAGAAAAGAAAAATGCTCTACACCTCTACTACACCATACTGTTACGTGTTACACAATACAATAATAAAGCAGTCTTATTGAATTATAATGCTGTTGTATATACATTTGAAAGTAATGTTATTTGCCTGCACCACAATGAGATCCAATCTGCTGTTAATGGATGAGAATGTTATTTACCTGCAATTATGAAACTGGTTGAGCCTTAAAACTTTTTAGTGAGAAACTGCAATTAAAATCCAGTTTTAATAAACTGAAAAGTTAATGAGTACATTATAACTCACGGGAATACAGCTGCTGTATGTTTATATAATTAACTTTGGTTTTGTGGCATCTTTGTGTACTCCAATGCCTGAGATATTTTCTCTTTAGTTTTTGCTTTCATAGACTGCCTCATACTTTTTAATTTATGTGTCTCCATTTTATATTATTATATAAAGATACAGCTAAATATTAGTTTTCTCATAGGTCAGGGTTACATTATGGCCGATGTTGTCAGTCCAAGCTTAGAATGTCAACCTTACCTCTCATCTGGCTGTACGGTTTGGGTGCTACATGTTGAGAGAAAAATCTGCTGCATTATTTTCTTGCACACATTCTAAACTGTTTTAATCCACAACTTTGATTCCAGTTGTCTCCATCTGTTTGCCTTGCCTAAACAAGATGAGCATTGTGACTGGATTGCATCCAGACTGCGCAGACTTCCCATCACAGTGTGAACCTGACAACTTCCATATCTGGTTCTGAGGAGCTGACACCAATGTGCGCAATCCAGTCCTGTCACTTAAAATGATGTTTGCTGCTGTGACTAGATGAAAAAGTTGCTTTGTAATGACAAGTCGAACCACAGCTACTGACAGCATGTGGATTTTAAAAGCGAATAAAGAAGTTAAAGACAGTGCAGCTCTCTGTGAGTCAGAGAGGACAGATATGGGGTTGGCATTTCTCAGTAGCTCACTTAACCTCTCCTCTTCACAAACACCTTCACACCTGGACTGAATGGGACTCAAGGGTATGGAATCAATATGAATCAACCCATGTAAAACCTCAAGTCAACAAAGCTAAATACCCCAAAAAACTGGACTGTATTTGCAATGGCAGAACTATATAGCAGGAATTGTTTTTAATGCATGCTACATAAACAAGTGACTGAAAGTTCCCGTTTTCCTCATTTCTATTTCTACTATTAAACAGCAAATTATACTTCCCACATCTGCACAGATGTGAGGGTCAATGACATAAATTTCATCACCTGCCCATGTCTGCAACAGTTTGTGTAGATCGTCCATATGCAGCTCTGCTCAGCTGAGCAGCATCATATTGTCGGGTTTTACAGCGCCCAATTTTTTGGTTCAGTCTCACTGTTCTCATTAACCTGTTTCCAGTCACAGCAGGCAGATGTTTTCAGGGAAAAAGCTCAGATTAACCCACTGCACACTACATGCCCAGCACCAAAAGGCAGATAGACAAAGTTAGCTACTAGCTGGTGGACCCAGTGCAGCATTTAGCAGCTAAAGAGCCATTTATTTCCCTCAGGAGTTGGTGTGGAGCAAAACTGAGCTAAAAGGTGAAAAACAGTGAAATACAGTTAGGCAACTTGTCATATACATAAGCATCTTACTTCTTTCAAAGATAATTGGCATTGGAAATTGCTAATGCAGAATCAAATATGAATGTTATTAGTAACAGACAGGTCTGACGTGATGGACAGTGGTCTCAACAGCAGAGTGATCTCTCTGTAGAGATCGCTTTAATCTAAGAAGAGTGCCGCAGGCTACAGGAGTTCAGGAGAGCCACGCGATGTGCTGGGGTTTCCCAACAAAGAAATGCCACAGTATCCTTTCTGTGGAGAGAACCTGCTCAACTTAGTCTCTCCCTCCATGTGCTGCATTTGCCCAAAACCGCGCCTAATGCATCGAAATGCTTCATAGTTTTGCTCATAGTTTGCTCCACACATAGTGATCCTTTATTTTTCTATCAACTTGTTTTATATTTCAAAATTTATATTCCTTTACTATTTGCCTGTGTGTTGGACCTTTATTTCTTTAACCACTGACTCCAGCTCTGTCTGAAAGGCCTCTTCTCCCTAAATACTTATACAGACCTGGACATCACTTTTTGTCCAACAAGAGATCTTCCATTGTTCTTCTTTTTTAAAGTATTGGTTGCCCTGGCTGATACAGAGGCAGTAGTAAAATTAAATTCAACTGTAGTGTTTGTTATAGTTGTCTTTGTTGTAATTGACAGCACTACCAACAACCCCTGAAACTTGCATGTTGCGTCATCTACTGAACAGCGCCAAAATTGACACCAAAACAAGCAGAGAAAAGTGGAAATAAAATTACAACCTGTGACAATGGCTACAAGAGCCATTATAAAAAAATATTTTTCAAAAATCAAAAAAAAATTCGACCTAACATAATTAATTTGTAACGTAATTTGTGCAAATTAATTTACACACACACATAGCCTAATTAACTTGTCATCGATCAGACAGCTGCAGCTGATTCAGAACGCTGCTGCTCGATTCCTCACTAAGACTAAGAAAGTGGATCATATCACTCCAGTTGTCAGATCTTTACACTGGCTTCCTGTCTGTCAGAGAATTGATTTTAAAATACTGCTATTGGTTTATAAAGCACTGAATGGTTTAGGGCCAAAATACATTTCTGATCTGCTGCTAAATTATGAACCATCAAGATCTCTCAGGTCGTCTGGGACAGGTCTGCTTTCTTTTCCCAGAGTCAAAACTAAACATGAAGAAGCAGTGTTCAGTTTTTAGGCTCCACATATCTGGAACAAACTCCCAGAACTGCAGGTCTGCTGCAACTCAGTTCTTTTAAACTGAGCTGAAGCTACAACTGAAGACATTTCTGTTTGCCACTGCCTTTTATTAAACCAAATATGAAGATTAATATCTTACAGTGCACTATAACTTCTTTTTATTTCCAATTTTACACTTTTTAATTGTATTTAAATGTCTTTTTATATTGCCTTGTGTTGCTTTTATATTCTGTCTCGATGCCTTTTATGCTCTATGTAAAGCACTTTGAATTGCCTTGTTGTTGAAATGTGCTATACAAATAAACTTGCCTTGCCTTGCGGTGCCTTGACTGCCTCACTTGAGCAGCAAGCTAACATTAGTTGCATTTTACACAGCAGATGACAAAGACAGCAAAAAATGCTTGGTGAATTATTTGTTCTCTGATTTTCTCCATTTTGAGAAAACAATAGCCTTGTTTACAGTGGTCAAACAGCATTTTAGGACGCTTTCGGCTGGAGTCCTGAAATGGCCTCATGTACTTACTGTATACACTGACAATTGTGAATTTAAAAAGATCAAGTTTGTATTTTTTACCCGCATTTGAACTTGAATTTTGACTAAAAAGTGTAAGCCTTGAAGGCTGATTTTTGTTAAATTCCTGCAGTGAAAAGGTCTGATAGATATACACCGGTACATGAGCAAACACAAATGTACATGTAACCTATGTAATGCATGCTGCATCTAATCTGCAGAGGTAGAGGGAATTTCTGCTCTTTTAAACCAGCTTTATTCCTTCCAAATAATCATCTTTAGCTCTGAACAGGGAAGAGATCCAGAGAGGGTAATACTGAGCGAGAGAAGAAAGACAGAGAGAGAGACTGAAGAGCAGAGGGCAACAGCGTTATTTGTGACTTTTGGTGCCATCACACAAATAGAATGTTTATAGTGCGTGTGTAGCTGAATCTGTAGGTAGCAAGACAGGCAGCGTGCATACCCACTGTGATCTTGATTCAAAATGCTCACCAGAGGCAGAGGCGATATAGAGTGGAAAAAGGGAGACAGAGAAAGGCAAAGAGGACAGGGGAGAGACAGGAAGAGAAGGGTAGACCAATTACGAAAACCCAACCACAGAGGGATAAGAGAGAGCGAGAGAGGCTGAGAAACAGAGAGAGAGAGAGAGAGAGAGAGAGCGTTATTTCCTCTGGGTCTTTGAGAGAGAGAGGGGAGAGGAGAGCACGGTCTGTCTGCGTCCGGTCGGTCGTTCAGCTGATTAATTTGTGACAGGAGGGATTTCTGTGCTCCGTGCCTTGAATTGCTGCTCTAATTTATATGGTAATCTTCTTTAAGACTCCAGCAGCATACAAAAAACCTTTTATTTTCCTCCTCTGCTAAGCCTAAACCCTTCTATACTCTCTACACACATATAAATATACGTAACGTATAGTTGCACAGAGCACACAAGGGTCATACTTTGCGCCAGATGTGATTGTATGTGGGAAATATGAGGACACCTCTCAATTTCACTTTCCTGATAAGGTTTTCCTGTGCCGGGAAAACACTCAGTTTGTGTCAGTATTCATTACCACAAATAACATTGAAAATTTTTGTCCCTCAACAGAATCTGTCATGTCACCCTGATGTGATGTACAGCTGTAAATAATTAGAAGAGAGTGGATAAAGGCTCAAGGGCAGCTTTTGTCTGATACGGAGACAGTTTGGTTTAGGACAGTTTACAATAATGGAAAATAATTTTGGGCAGCTGAGTTGGGCACTTGGCAGTTGGTCAGGGAGAAAAAAAATACTGGTCATTGACAATGTAGCAATAGAGTATATATCCATTAAATTTTGGTTTAATTACCTTGAACAACTAAACTGTGGCTGACATGAGGCATTCATATTTGTTTGCTTTTTCAGGCAATTCCCTATCATTTAATCATAATTACAGCTTGGATGTCGCAAAACAACACCACCACCAAGAATGTTGATATTTGTATGCTTCTGCAAAACCCTGGAAATGTTCAATGACAATGTTTTTTAAACATCTAATACCATTGACTTTAAAATGATCACTTTCCACAATATCTGCCCACGGTAACTAGGAAAAGATTGTGTTTATGGCAAATAAACTACTGATATGATAACTCTTATATGATGTGAACGTAGCATAAGTCCACTAAAGCTGAAAACACCTTATGAAACCTACAAAGACACCCATATAAAGTGTCTGTGTGTCTCGCAGAGTGCTCTACAAATTATTATTTCCACCAATATACACATATTCTTTTAGACTTAAAGGTCAAATGGACAAAGCAACCCTTAAAATCCCATGATAACTGGAACTGTTCCTCTACCAGAACAGAAATCCATCAAAAACAGTTTGCCTTCATCATTCATGCTGCAATTTGTGCAGAAAAGGCAAAGAAACTGAGAACAAAATAGTGTATGTAGAGACGTGGGCAACAGGGACTGCAAAGGAAGAGCTGGAGAACACTTTTTTACCCATGGCTCATCATTTGCACATTAACGGTCATGATTCCAGATGTTAATATCAAACATGTTTAATACAGTCTCCACAGCAACTGAGAAAACATTCATAATGTGTATTCTCACCTGAATCCAGTATACTGATCACTGTCTAGTATGTAGGGGTTCTAGGGTGATTTAACTGTTTTAGAAAGTGAAAAAGGCAAGATCTTGGTTTCAGATATGTCAAGCCTTGAACTCATGCTGCTTACAGGCCTACAGCAGACATGTTTCCCATGAGTGTGGGTGCCAGTAAGAGAAATCCATTTTTCTCATTTGGCTCCAGGGATTCTGAACAAAGATCAGTTTGAAAATTGAGTGGCATTCCTCTTTTAGCTCTGTTGTCTCTCCAGAGGTGAGAGTCCTCTTACCGTGGCTGTCTGTGGGAATTCCAATTGGAATGGGAGTACCAGGATGTATATAGTAAAAGCTGTGAATAACACTAGTAGAGGCATGCCTGGTAATCCTTTAATCCTTTCGACGTGGAATTTACAACCCAGACCTCAGTGGGTTTGGAACCTCGAATTAATCAATCCTGAATACAGTTTTTTATGATGTGGATGATATTCATGTTAACTGACACAAAATACAAACCTGTGGATACAAGTGCAGTGTAGCCCTTTACACAGATGTTCAGTTTAACAAGTCAACAGCACTTGATGAGTGCTGAGAACCAGGAAGAGAGAGAGAGAGAGAGAGAGAGAGAGAGAGAGAGTGTGTGTGTGTGACAGTGTGTGAAGATCTCTGTATTTGTGCTAAAGTGTAAATGGGAAAGCGTATGTACAGTACAGTGTTTTTCATGTGTTAAGTGAATGTACCTCATCTACAGCAAGTGTGTGTGGTTATGCATGACAGGGATTGTGTGTGTGTGCATGTGTGCGCATATGTGTGTAAGTACATGAATATAAGTGGGTGGCATCTGTGCATTTTGTACATTTGTATGCAGGTGTATGTACACACATGTATTTAAGGTTTTCCTGTGATTTGAAATAACTTTCTTATTTCTGGGAAAACCAGGATTTTTCACTATAAATTAAGTTTGAGCAATCTTTTGCACTTGATGCCCCGTCTGTTGAACACTGCTCTGCACTCTAATATGGAGATAGAGGCCTTTTGCTTAAACAACTGCTTGCATGTTCAATTACAGATTTTGCTTTATTCAAACGCTTTATTCTCTGTTCTTCTAAGATATATTCTGCCACACAGCTGGACTGATCCAGTAATATTACTGTATAACATGTTTCATGGCCGGACTAGTATTTAGTTAGTGCAGATGCATGGTAGCGTTTATGAGGTTTGAGGAAGGCATCTTTGTGTCAGGACATATGAAGATCTTCAGTACATGAACACACATGCAAAAACACAAAATCACAGGTTCCCACAGATATTTCCTGGGAAAAGTGAACAGTTCCTGGGAAATACCAGGAACTCAATCCCTGTTTTTTTAACCCTACTGCCCAACTGTGTGTTTTACCTGTGAGGAGTTCTCGGATCTCCACATCTGTGGTCTTCCGGAGCAGTCGCACCAGAGCTGGTATGCCTCCGCAGTTCTTCAGGGCAATCTTGTTGTCATCATTGGCTTTGCCGTACACCAGGTTCCTCAGAGCTCCGCAGGCGCTGCGGTGGACGTCGGTCATCCGGTGGTCCAACAAGTCCACCAGAAGTTGGATGCCACCCTGCCGCCGGATCTGAGGACAGAGGAAGACTCAAGGAATCAAGGGACAGCAGGGGAAAATTCAAGAATAAATAGTGGTGTTTCAGTTCTTCAAACATGTACCAACTGTTTCCCAGAATATCCCTGGTGGAGTTTATACACAGTGTAGCTGAAGACAGGGCTGGTTTAGGCCAAAAGAAGAATTTGTCGCTTTGATACTGAGTTGGGAAAAAACCAAATCTTATTCCTACATTCCCTACATTCATTTCTACTTATTCAACACTGAAAAATAAATATGGTGCAGTGGTTACTGTGGCACTAAGGCAAGATGTATTTAAATGCCAGCCACTGCACTTTCTGTCCCATTACCCCTCTCTCTATATGTCTGCAGCCCTCCCTGCTCCCTCCTCTGTCTAGACAAAAAGAAAATGTAGGGCAGACTGCCTGCTCTCTATAAAACAAAAGAGTAATCTTAGCAGACGAGACACAATGTTTAGACACAATGCAGTTAGAATAGCAGCCAAGGATATTGTACATTGTGTCTTTGGTGCTCCATGAAGGTGCATCAATATGAAGCCTTTTTAGTGGTGAAAATCACAAACTGGACGCTTACTGTTTAGAAAACTAACAGTTATGTTAGTTCCTTAAGTTGGAGGCTTGTCATGAGTGTGTTATAGTTAAAAAATCCCAAAAAACACTAATTTGGCGCAATTATAATTCAATTAAATTAAATCAAAACATCTGAACATTACAAATCAGCAGCATAATTAACTTTACCTCACTTGACACTTAACAGGAAATCGGCTCAGTAAGGGCTGCACCTAATGATTATTCTATTGATTATTTATCATTGTTTTCAATTAATTAAATAAATGTTTATAAGTGCAAATAAGGGCAAATGGTCATCACAAGTTTCCAGAATCCAAGGGATCGTCTTCCAATTCCTTATTTTGTGCGCAAAATGGTAAAAAAAACTCAAAGTGATTCACTTAAAAATGATATGAAATAACAGAAAAACAGTAAAGGCTGGAATTTACCAATGTTTTTATGCGATAAATGAACTATTAATCAATTATTAAAATTGTTGTCAGTCATTTTTCTTTCCTTCTTGTCTAATGCAGCAAATCAGGCACAGAAGAAGAAGGTCCTCACAGTGTATCTGGTGCTATAAGACTGAGCTGCATATCCCATCCAGCATTCAGTCTATTATTTCATCATTCAGGCTTCTCTCTCAAGGGCAAAAAACAATTTGGTCTGTGGGTTGTAGTTTTGGCAGCTCTGCACTAAATACTGCCATACTTCATTCTTTAATACAATCTCAACGTCAGTCATCTTCCTCATCCTTCTCTCTCTCACTCTCTATTTTTTTAAGGCCTGTTGGCTGATTGCTGCTTGAAGAACTTTGTTTGCCCTGAAATCCATCGTCTCCATGGGAATTAATAAAGTTGAACTGAGCTGAATTGAGTTGACACTGAAGAGACAGATGGAATAGTTTTCTCTGGGACACTGAGTGATGGAGGCTCTAAAGGACAGACTGCAGGAATGGGGCTATATTCAGAGTTGGGTTAAGTGTGCGTAATGAGGAGTTAATACCGTCTAATATAGAGCTTGGTGGCGGTCAGACAGCTGCACGTATGGGACAGGGTCTCGAATTTTTCACTATTCAGGTGATGTGACACACTTAATGACACCTTTACATTTTGCTGTGCAGTTTGTCTTGTTGATGTATTTGTTGGTGCTGAATGTTGGTGTCACAATGCAACTTTCTACATTTGTGAGATCACAGCAGGATTACAATAAAGCAAAGTAGAAAGCAAGTATTGACAACCTGCCTGCTCAGTCTTGTGTTTATGTCTAGAAGTGTTCAATATGGCACAAATCTCCATTTATGAAGGGATAGAGGAGATAGTCAGGGTTCAAGAGATATAAGAACCATGTTGATTGGACATTCTGAGCTTTAGTAATGTCAAACAATATATTGATAGTGCTGAACAAACAAAATAAAGAAACCCTGTTTTCACTGATTTGATCACGAAGATTATTAAGTTATAAGGACCATCTTTTTTCTATGATTTCAAAGTGGATTTATTGACAAACATTTATCTTTTTAGAGGGTAGGTTCAGCTGATTTTGATGTCTGTGCGTTCTGGTTTGACAGAACTTGAGATTATGGGGTACGAATTTTGATACAAAATTGCATTCTTCGACACCTGCAAAACTCTGTCATTAAGTAATTTGCAGCTGGTGTGCAAAATTGTGCAGTGTTGAGCTCAAGCCAAAAAAAGATAAGAATAACAAGGAAGCATGTGGAAACAAGACTAGGTCAAATCCTAGTATATGGCTGGACCGTGTATGGGTGTGTGAAATTGTGGTCAATTTGTTACAGGGATACTCAGTGGTAGTGTCTATAATGTGAATTCCTGGATATTAAATGTCTATAATTTAATATAGATTCTAATTATCTGTTACCTATCTGTTTTCACTCTGTATTGAGTGTTTTGTCATTGGATTGTTCTTTGAGGTGCTTTAACTGTGCCTCTCAGTGCACAGAGAGCTGTTTTCTCTCCTACTCTGCTCTATTCTGGACTGTTATAGTGCGTAACCAGATGTTTGATTTGAAAGAGAATTTATAATTAAGCAAATGACACTCAGTAACATTAAATAGTAGAGTTTGTTAATTATTCAGTATGGTTGGGTCAAGTCAATTTTATTTGTATAGCACCAAATCACAACAGAAGTTATTTCACGTTAATACAGTCTCACCAGAATTACCAGAGTTTATTACCAGAGTTACCACAACATTATATTCACTTCAATTTCTGGTAAATTTCTACTAATGAAGCAAATATTGGTAGTTGCAGGTTGCGTTTTTTTGGGCTTGTTTCTAAGTGTAGTTCCTGATTTGGTCTTGCTCCCTATATGTCTAATTTTAAATAGTTTGACTGAGCTCTAAGCACTAAGCTTTATTTCATACATTGAGAGGCCAGTCAAATGCCCAGTATGTGTAATTTTTATTACTGACTGTTTAAAAGTCCAACAAGATATCTTTGTTTTGCTTTCACTGATATAATTACTGCTGCCAGTACAATTACTGCCAGTTCATTATATTAACTTATTAACTTTCATTTTCATTCATTCCTCATTTTTTGTTGGCCAGTTGGTTTTGTTCAACTTTTTTAGAGTTAAAAAGAAAAATGTAAAATTATAAGTTATAGTATTTGTGATGTGATTTTTAATGAAATGCAAAATAAATGAATACATATATATATATATATAAATTGATCAAGTGGCCCCTCTCTCACATTGTGGTAGGTAAGGTCGCCTGTTTTGGGCTTTTCTTTGTTGGAGAGCTAAGTCGCTTCTTTCGGGCTTGTTTCCACAGACCTGGTTGCTTGTTTCTTTTGCGAGATCTGGCAACATTAAGGTCCAGCCAAAAAGGTAACAATATACATGCTGTACAATGGCAGTGCTTTTTTTTACTTCAAGAGTACTTGTTGTAGATTTGTCCATCACAGAGCCCTTCACAGTGTCAAAGAGCAATGGTAAATCCTGCCAGGCTGAGAGAGACTTCCTCAATTACTTGCTGTGCACAATGTCCACACAGCTGCAGAGAAGCTGGCAGGAGGTTTGGCACAGTGACCATGCTGAGTGGTTGATTCTAAGAGGGCTACTGACTGAGTAACTAACACACTGTAATGCAAGACTGATGATCCAAAGACAGACACTATGTTATAAGAATATTACAGAAATTTATCTTGCTGGTGGAGCAAATGACAAAACACAAAAAGCACTGTGGAAATGCTGTTGTATTGTTTCTCCATTGATGTGTTCCATGACTGTACACTCCTGCCCACTCTAACTTAATTAGTCCCCTTGATCCCCTGGAATCTTGCTTGTGGTGCTCAAAACAAAAAAAAAAAATCTCTCTTGAAAAACTCAACAGCAGCATACCAAACTCTCAAAACCTCTGCAGATAAATCAATTATGTCTGCATAATAGAGGAAAAGTGGGATTTTTTTGTGTGTGTTCTGATTTAACCCACTCTTAACTGTAAGTCTCCAACTCTGAATAAGAGCTAAAGTATGCATGTGTGTGTGTGTATAAATGTAAGCATCAGGGTGTTGGAGTGCAGTGAGTTAGGGGGCAACTCAAGCAGATTTTAGGGTTTGATCCTCCATATTTAAAAGTCCTCTCTCTAGGCAGGGTTTCTCTACAGAGATCAATACCTCAGACTTGATCTTGTTGTCTCCAAAGCAGAGGTGCTGGAGGTAGGCAGCAGCATTGGACTGGACTGATGGGAACTGATGCTGCAACATCTGGATCACCTCTGGCAGCTCTGGATCCCTCCAGCCAAACTCCCTGCAGAGACACACACAGAGAAAACGTGGTATGTTTTGATGTGTGCAGAGGTAGAGATGGGTGGGGTTGTGTGTGTGTGTGTGTGTGTGTCTGTCTGTAGCTAAACCTGTCACTAGTCAGCTTGCCTCCCTACTGTGACCCTGATTTAAAATGCTCACCGGAAAAAAGAAAGAGGTGGAAATGGAGGTTGAAGATGAATCAAAAGAAAGAAAGCAATGCACATTAAATACACAGATTTGTACATTTACTGCTTTATGTTCAGTTTAATTTATATTCAACTACGATAACTGTTCATTTAGGGTGACAATCAGCACTAAAATGAAAAACCATAACTGTAATCTTGTGTTTATTATCTGCCAGTAGGTGGAGGTTTAATAGTATGACTGCACCAAAGACATTCTACCTGCCAGTTTATACTAGGTATGGTGGATTTGTTCCCACACTAGTCCTCATATTTGACCCTTTATTACATTGCCACATAATGCTCACCATGAAATTATACAACATCAAACATTGGAAAATTATGTAATTTTAATGTCAAACATTAATTAATACCACGTCTTTGTGATGGCACGAAGACAATGAGTAATCTACAAATCTTAGATCAGTGAATGAATAGTAGATAATAAAAAAAAACTTTCCTCTATAAAAGGGATTAGCTAGCCTAGCCTGATGACAAACAAAGTGATATGTTACAGAGGGAAGTGTCTTCCCTCACAAATGATCTTTGAGTGGAGAGCGCACACAAACCTGACAGCCAAGTTTCATTGTGAACTGTCATCAAGTTACTCATGGAATAACTCTGAAGGGTGACAGCTGAGATGATCCGCTGCCGGCGTCGTTTGTCATTTTTACGAAAGCGGCAGTCAGTACCGGCTAAAAATGAGAAGCTACTACCTGGGGTCAAAGATTTGACGACAGATTTATTAGCTTCGGAGTTTAGCAAAATCTTCGCCTCGCATCATTTTTGCAAATTTGACTGCTGGACCGTTTGTGCAGTCTATTGATTCGCTAATACATTTTCAACTAGTGCGGCCACGTCATTGTGTCAATTTACGCCACACCAGATGAACTTGTGTCTAAACGTGTCTTTCCTTTGACTTCGTATGCAATAGCGCCACCTCTTATATTCATTTCAGGTTCTGTCTGAACACACAGTCACTCGCAATGGTGTGGCTAGATATTTTTTCACATTTGTACGCTCTAACTTTCACTCAAATGAAAATTGCAGAATGCTCGCACTGTAGAGCCCTGTTAACCCCATCAAACATCTAGTGGAATGTCAACTGCGAGTCAGGCTTTACCAGCCAATATCAGTTCCCTACATCACTAATGCTCTTGTGACTGAATGGGAGCAAATCCCTGGAGCCAGGATTTCAAAATCTGGTGGACAGCCTTCCTAGAAGAGTGGAGGCTCTTATAGCAGCAATTTAATGCCTATGATTTTGGAATGAAATGCTCATCAACCATATATGGGTAATATTTGGGTGTCTGCATACTTCTGGCCATGTAGTGTAACTACAGCAAGATGTCTTGTGTCACATTTTCTTGTTGGCACATATGACGTATGACTCATGCTCCTGACATTCAGAGTGACAAAAACACTTGAGTAAATAAGTAAGAGGACTGTAAGGTATTTTTACTATGAGTTCTGGTATTAGCACAACCCACGGATACATATTACATACTATTATAGAATACTAGCAAGTTCTTCCAGGTGTGTTTGTATGCATTGTCATTGGAAGGTGAATAACTACAGCAGCCATCTTGGATACACTGTAAGAGATTCCTCCTGCTGTGATGAATCCCTTTTTCCATCTGCCCCAGCTGCTTTAGTTTCAGCATGTAACAAGAGTCTATCAGTGTTTTTGCCTAAAGGCATGCCTTAGGCATACACACACACACATACACACACACACACACACACACAAAGCTCACTAACCCTATAAATGTGTGTAAGAGTGTGTGTGAAAGAAGAAACACTAATAATTAACGTGAGAAAGATGTGATGTGAGGGAATGAAGTCACAGTGAGGGATCAGAGGGAGGCGGGGTTAACGATGAAGATTATCTGTAGCCAACGGCAACGAAAATATCATGTTTCCTTTGACAGCGATGGTTTCCAGGGACCAACTAAAACTGGTACCGGATCTTCTTTTCTTTTTGTTTGGGGCAGTTTTATTCCAGTGTGATTTAACATTGTCATTTATAGACCTGAGGGGGGTTAGAGACAGGAGAGATGGGACTAGATTTTGCTTTTTTTTTTTTCTACAAGTAATTTTTTATAACGTTCTGCAGCTTTTGATACTGGTGCTTGTACCAAAAGTTTCCATATTTGATTTCTGTTTTTAAATCCACACTTTTGCACATTTAGATTTGAATGTTTCTGACAGTTGTACGAAGTTTTGGTTGCACACAGAAGTCCTGTTTGCTCTGCTCTTATGTATAACTCATTTTTCTTTGATGTATCTTATTCTTGATGCAGCAACAGCCCAAACGTCCCCATGGAGATACTCAGTTTAGTCCAACCTAACATAAACACACGTACACAAAAACATCACATCCACAAATGAATGCAATTGTATGCACAGACGCAAACACACACACACACACCACAGAGTGCTGTAGGACAACTTACTGTGCAATGTGGAGCAGCAGCTAACACAAAGTGCGCACACACACACACACACACACACACACACAAGCACAATCCAGCGCACTAACATAGCAGTCAAACACGCACACATATGCACTCATTGACTTGCATACACACCCAGCCATCAAAGGCAGCGCAGAAGAGCCAGGATTAGAAAGCTTTTGTCTCTAAGTTTCATAATGGGCCAATGGGATAAAGCCAGTGTTTGAAAAAATGGGGAAACTGGAGAGAGAAGGAAAAGAGAATTATTTCAAAGGTTATTTTTTTCTCTCTTTGAAAAAAAAAATCCTCTCTTCTTTTCCTCTCTTTCACAATTTTCTCTTTTTTTCCTCTCTCTCCCTGTTAGTCTCCCCGCCTCCCTCCAGGCACATTCCTGCACAAACACACATTAACATACTGTAACTTAATGTTGTTATGCACGTACAGTGGCATGTGCTTCAATAAATATGATCAGAGATGACATAACCTTGCGTAGGTCACCTTGTGGGTTAATTGGCCGATAAGACGTCAAATATTACAGCTGAGTGAGCTGTCAGATGTGTGTGTCTGCATGTTTTATGTATGTTTTCTTTACACTGTAATTAGAAAGTGGGACACCAGCAATCACAGTGCCCATAGGCATGAAACTACTTGATTAGCCAGTAAACCGGATGGCTTCACTTAGAGAGATTCAACATATTATGTAATCATTTGGTGAATTGAAGAGATTAAAATAATTAAGTGGTACAAAGAACATACAACTGACATAAAACATATAACTGTATTAACTGTAGAAAGGCTAATGGGTGTAGAGGTATAAAAGATGTGTATAAAGAAACAGGAAAAATAAGTTAAATATAGTATATAGTGAATATATATGGAGCTTGAAAGCATGGAGTAACTATAAGTTTAGTGTCACCATAAGATTAATCTGATACACTGGGTCAATACAGCCTTGTCTCCAAGAAATTACATTTATATACTGCTAATTTATTTTGCCAGTTATGCTTTGAGGGAATTGTAATTGCTGCCAAGATTATGTTCGATAAGGTGGAAGAAGTGCTACATTCTTATACTACAGAAGTCTGTACAAAGCTTGGGACATCGGAGACTTCTGTTCACATCCTGAGTCCTGCATGTGGTTCGACAACAAAAGCTCTTTGGGCAAGTTTTGAAAAAGATTGTGGTTTCGGGTATATGTTAATAAAGTTAACATGTCGTGTGCTGCAAGTAACTGTTGACTTTTTTCTGTATTAAACCAAGACCACAATCTTTCCAGTACTTTAACTAAGTGTTGCGAGTACCTAAACATGAGCACAAATGAAATACTACATTGTCAGTGAACATTTTACTGATACGTTCAGTATCAACATTTTGTGACTTGCCAGATTGAATTAACAACAGCATACACATATATATAACATAATGTAGAGACAGACTTGTATCAGTATGATATTAATATTTATCACAAAATGGCAAATGTTGAGCAAACTGATCATGTAGCTTATTTTCGACCTTGGAAATTGTAGTCAAATGATCACTGTGACAACTGAGCAAACTCTATCTGCTGATGAAGACCTTATACTGTAAATGTGGTTGAAATCTTCAGAAAAATATCAAATTGATGTTTCCAAACAGAAGAATTCTGTTCTGAGTAACATCTGTGGCAGTGAAAGTAATGACAAGTGAATAACTAATTGAAAAAACATCACACAGTTAAGGCCTTTTTAAAAATGTAATGCTTTTCCTGACACTGTGAAGAAAGAAAGCTTTGGATAAATGATTATACAACAGAAGGTCGTGCTTGGCTTCACAGCAACGGCTGAACAGTGAAGCTTGTTTCAATTCAGTAATGTTCACAAACCATGTCACGATGCAGTAAAATGATCTCTATGGATGATAAATAATCAAGGAAGCTTTCAGATGTCCATCAGCACTGACGTTCTTTCAACTGTTTCTACAAGGGCTCAACTAAACTGGCAAAATGAGGTTGCAAAAGTGCTTTTCAGTCCATTACTCATCAAAACGCAGCACCTAGTGTTGCTACCGGCACATCAGTGGCCAAAGAATAAACACTACGTGAGGGCAAAAGTGGCACTTCTGGCAGCACTCTACAATATTTATAAAAAACAAACAAACACTCACACTCCTTATATTTTCTCATTCTGTCCCTTCCTCTATCTCTCAATCTATTCCTTCAAATTTTCTGTGTCAAATTGGCCTCCTTCTCCAAGTGTGAGGTCAGAGCAGGGCCACACACAACTCCAGACATACACACACACACAAACAAACAACAAACCCAGACACACACAAGTGGTATTTCACGCATACAACAGAGAATGGACAGCCAACACTTGAATGAATGAAGGGGCACAGTCTAATTGCTGGCAGCCTGCAGGTACAGAATATGTGACACACTCACAGCAAACATACAAGTATGCATCAGAACACCAGAAGAAGAAAAAACACCACTCTGCACACACATTATGAGACAACAGGAGCCATGAATAGGTGAGAAGCAAACACAAACATGCAAAAAAGAAGAGCAAGTGCACACGCACACACACACACGCACAATGACAGAACCTGAGCCTAGAATAGTTGCGGCCCCACTGAGAAAGTGGCACATCACAGCGGATCAAACTCAATCCGAGGCCTCAGGCTGTGATGCTCTGCAGACACATTCACACACATACAGAAAAACATATAGAAATGCACAACTCCACATGCACACAAAAAGACTAAAATGCTGTAATATATGTGTTGACATGTTGTGTAATATGTTGCTGTTGCAGGGTAAATCCCTGTAACTGAAACACAACTCGAAAAGCAGACTAAAACTAAAATAATCCACCTACAGTCAGAGTGAATCTAAATAAAATAAGGAGACTGTCTCCTTTGTGTGTTCTGCCCCACAAAGTTGTACTATAATGGTTCATTCATTCACTAACTCTAGCCTGGAGCTGTACTACTTTTCACTCAGCATCTATCTCTCTCTCTTGCTGTGTGTGTATGTGTGTGTGTTCTTCCAGAGAGAGGGGAACACAGGAGGATATGGTGCTCCCAGTCCCAAACACTGTGTGACAACATCACAGCAGGATGAGCAAATACCACTGAGCCATCTGTGAACTTCGGGCAAAAGTGTTCACTCTGGGAATGTTTGCAGTTTTTTAGTGTTAGTTGGTTGGTTAGGAAAAGAATATACCTCATATTTAAACAGCTCTTGGAGAAAAAAAAATCTACTTGAACTGAAAAATGATGCTCTGTACGTGTATGAGCAAGTTTAATGGTCATTGAGTGGATTAAAGACAGGTATTGTTAAGTAAAGATGAGTAAAGCTTGTGCTTTATGCAGATGCATTTAGCCACTACACCCCCTTTCACAAAAATATCACAAGTGATGAAACAAGCTTGTTAATCTTTAGCAACAAATAACAAATTATATTAAAACTGGTCTAAAAAGGTCTATATGTCTAATAAAAGAATTAATGATGTGGCCTACATTTCTGTATAATTAATTTACTCCACTCCATTTAGCCTCATTTATAGAGACTGAGACTGAGATAAGCATGTTGAGAGTTTTAAACTGAAACATTGTCACCAAATATTCTTGTCTCAGTTCAGTCTTAGCCTTAGCTTTGATTAATGTTCAACTGTACCATCTTTTAGAATGATCAAATAATGTATTGTCAGCTGTAAATATGGTGAAAAAAATATGATTAAATGATCAAATATATTTCAGAAATAATCAGAGGTGTTTGTACTTGTTTTTAGCCATGAATAGTGTGTGCAGGTCTTCCAATCAGACTAGTATGCCCCTAACAACCTCAACCAATCAGAAGGTAGGACTAAAAGGCCTAAAAGGCTAAACCCAGGATGAGAGCCCCAGTATACTACAGTCTAGTTTTGATTTGAAATGCTACAGCCACCTTGTATAACCTGCAATTTAGCATGGCTAGTTTTTCTGCTCCAGAATTAGTCTTGTTTTATCTTTGTGGACCTGCTGCTATATTGAGTTAAATAATGAACTTTAACCTATTTTGAAGCTTAGGTCAGTCTTGAAATATGGCAATGTCCCCCGTCAATTGCAAAAACATGTCAATCATAACAGCAGATCTGATAAAATCTAATAAAACTTCACTTTTTTTGATGCCATTTTACTTTACGTTTAAAAAACAAAGTAGAAATCAGCTCAAACGACTAAATTCTTGAAACAAGTTGCGACAGCAAAATTAATTATCTCACCCCAGTTGCTGATATTTTCACTTCAAGGCACATGAAGCAAATTGCTAAGTGATCCAAATATCACCTGGTTTCTCCAGTTTCTTCCTGTCCTTTCTTTTCCCTCCTCTTTTGTGCTTCCTATAAATAAGCCAGTTTTTTGTTTAACTGCAACCTTGTCATTTTACCCTTTTGTCCTGAATATGGCTTCCAATTGGAACAAGTCAATATTAGGAGGAAGAAAAAACAGTGAAGGAGAAGAGGAGCACTTGAAAAAAAGAGAAAAAAGCTGGATAACTTTATGTAAGAGAAAGGAAATTACTGATGTTTTTTACTTTCACCAAAAATGTGCGTATATGTATGGGTGTGTGCGCGCATGTGTGTGTCTCGGAAATCCCCCAAGAGAGCTTAATGTTTCATTTGGCGACTCAGTGGACTGGGACAAAGTACTGACAAACTGTCAATCCATTCTTTGTTCCTAACCAACCAGGTGGACTATCACGCATCACCACCCGTCTGTATGCGTGCGAGAATGTGTGTGTGAGCATGTCATCCACAGCCAAAACATTTACACCACAATACGAGTTGCCGGGCTGCAGGAAATCCAACAATTAAACCCGGTAAATAAATAAACTATCTATGAATTATGTATTCAGAAAGCAGGGCGAGGCACTGTAATGTGAGGGCTGCAGGCAGATGATGCTCATTGCTATATTGGGCTGAAAGGATTTCCTGTGAGTCAGGGTTTTTTGGGAATAGAGCAAATTGAAACCAGAGAGTGAACTATCCAATTTGTGTTGGGTATATTTGTGTGTGTGTGTGTGTGTGTTCCCACCACTGAGGACTGTCAGGAGAGGGGAAATAGAGATGCCTGATGACTCATTCCCCGACAGACAGACATAAATACGGACATGCAGACAGACAGGTAGGGTAAACCTGCAGAGTACACTGATAGAAGAAGAAGAAAGAAACAAGGTGAAGGACAGAAAGAAGAGTGAAGGAAATCTAAAATAAACTGATAAGGTTGCATTCATTTTTTAACATTTTCTAACATTTCAGGTGGCTGATTAACAATTAAAAATTACATTGTATTTATAGCAAACTAAAATAGAAAATAGAAAACAAGTAGCAACAGAAGATCTGGCTACAATATGTGGAGCTGATGGATACTGTGACTGGCACAGTAACTGATTTATGAGAAAAAACACTGGTTAAAACTGTTTTAAACACAACAGTCCATGTAATTGTCCTTGCAATGATGTCGTAGCATGTGCTCTCTGTTTCCTTTATAAGTTTATCAGTTTGTGTCTCTCTCGCTTTCTCTCCAGACCCTCGAGTGTCATCTGTTCCTTAGTGAAGAATATGTAATTACACTCACTTACTTCACAGTTCTTCTTCTACTAGTTCTATATAAATTACTGCAATATAGTATGTGGTAGTAGCCTATTTAAACCATTTAATGTAAAAAATATATGAGGTAATCACCTAATTAAACCGTTTAATGCACAAAGTATAAAGCATGTTGTTGCGTAAGAAATGCTTCAATGGACAAATGAGTACTACTATTAAAAAATGGAGATCTCGAGATTAAAATTGTAATGTTAAGTAAAAAGTCCTTTAAATAAATTAAAATAAAAAAAATAAATAAAAGAGAAAAACGTTTTCAGGTCTATATTTATATTCTGGGGCTCTACTGGAATATCTTTGCATGATTTACAGTTTTAAAAAAAAACTCATTATTATACTCATACTGGCCCTTTATGCAGCCCCTCAGTTCAGCCTCTGTCTGAAACAGGCCGTTTTAGCGCCTGTCTCTTTAAGGCCTCCCTTCCGATGAGCCCACTCTATTCTGATTGGCCAGCTTCTGTAAGCTTCCCTTCAGCAGAAATCCGGCAGAAGTAAACAAACAAACAAGAAGTTGAATTAGTAAACAAACAGTAGTAGTAGGATTTCATTTCACAACCCATTGAACAACTTTTGCATCAACCTTAGCAACAGGCTATGGAACGGATGGCCTTTTGTGGGCATGCGTGAACAATCTGATGTCATCGTGAGGAGGAAGTAGAGGTAACATTGCAAATGAAGCGTTCATAGCAAAGTGAAGCCCTGGCTTTTGACTTACAAGTTTTGGAATTTGGACCAAATTTAACACAAACATCTGGCATCATAACAGTATAACAGAAAATCACAAAAAGCATGAAATATCCCCTTTAAGTTATACTTTACCAAAAGAGTCTAACACTTCAGCACTTCAGTTGAATATGTTTTAGGACAATTGGGCTCACCCCCATAAAGTAAATATAAATTGGGTCTTATTGAGTAGAAGAGCTGAATAATTTGTCCTGCTACAGTCTTAATGAATTGAATACATGATGCCTGAGTGGTATGACTATGGCATGTTTTGAAGCAGTGGCTTCAGGCTGTATGAGGAAAGAGATTTCCTAAGGCAGCTATGCCCAAGAAGATAGAGTAAACTAAATATCAAAACACAAGTTAATGGTGTCAGAAAATAGTTAAAGCCTGAGAAACAATGATTTTTTCATAATTAATGTAATACTATACTGTTATTGTCAAAATTAGAACCTAATTTCTATAATAGTGTTACTTTTACTCTCATAAAAATAAAGGACATCGATTATAAAGTATGTTATATAAGCTAATAAGCTAAGCAGCTAATTTTGAAGACATAAAGCATCAAATTTAAATGTTTTGCACGAGTTTGTTGCACTTCATCATACTTTTTATTTTATTTTTCCTTGTAGGCAATGTTTTACAAGGGTTTCAGTGAGTTATTGCCTCTTCACAACCTATGCACACTGTGCCATTTAAACAAAGACGTAATCACCAATATTAGCCCTTTTAAGAAACTATAGTCAAGACTCTCTCTCATTCTGGCAACTTAGTTAAAATGGATGGGGCACATACAGTAAATACAGACTGCTTTTTTAGTCTGCATGCAGTCTAGAGTGAATATCAAAGATGTTTTTTGCTGTATTAAATGAATAGGCATTTCAATTTCACATTTTCATACATGCAAATATAATACGGTACTACATAGCCAATCAACATGCATAACAATCAGCACTATCTTGAATGAGATTGAGTCTGAATGTGAGTCTATAAGTGACCCCACCTTGGCCTCAATGTAGGAAGGAGGTTAGAGTGAGAAAAGGAATGAATATTTGAGAAAGGGAGGGGAACAAGATAGATTGGGAAAGAGACTGAGGCAGAGAGAAAATTACAAAAAGAAAAAGAGAGGTGTGTGTGTATGTTTGTGTTATCCAGACAGTATTTGTGTGTGTGTGTGTGTGTGTGTGTGTGTGTGTGTGTCTGTGTGTGTGTGTGTGAGGGTGTCACGCCATGGCTGACTGACTGGCCCACTGAGGCTGGAAGAGATGAACGAAAGGTCAGGAGAAGTCAGGCAGAGCTGAGAAACACACAAATACACATGCACACACACACACACAGAGTCCATTGCAACCCCGTGACTGAATATGGATCAGAGATTCTCACTGTGCTTATGAGCATGAAATAACATGAGGCGCTTTTATGATCGGGTCAGATCCTGTCTAGCACAAATCTTTCTTCGTGTTAGCGGGAACGTTTCCATAAATTACTGGCGGCCTGAAGGAGGAAATGCGTTGGAGTACATAAGAGGCTGTCTCCACAGCAACGTGCCTTGATTTTCCAGAATGTGCCAGTGTGAAGCTTGGCAAATGAGCTAAATGATATTTGTTTGAGGCTTTTACAGGATAAAGGTATCATTAGGGAGCCAGATGCAGACGGTGGCAATGACCTCACACCTCTTCAGTTATCTTCTATTTACTGTGCTATGCGTTGGTGCAAAAAATTATTTTTATTTGTTTTATTTTTTCATGTCCATGTCCACTAATCCTCTATCCCATTTCATCAGAAAAATGTGTTACTGTACTGTTACTTTAGGTGTCTTTGTAGAGGATTCGACAAGCCCTATGTTAATTTCAAAAACTATGCAGAAAAATATTCATTGATGACCTTTTTTCCAAGATGATGATAAAAAATAACCTGTAATAACAAAAACTATGGACAAAATATAATGCAGTGTAATTATTCAACAACCTGCATAAATCTGTAAAATCACACATTCTTCTTCTTAGACTGGTAAAACAGTATCCACTGCTAGTTAAATCTCTTCTGCTTGCACTGAAGTGCACCTGCTGCACTAATAAGCAGCATCTTGCATTCAGTAATGTTAGCTAATGTTAGCTAACATTAGTAATAATTTATGGATTAAATGCATCCACATTCCCACTAAAAATTAGACAAGAAGCAGCAACAAAGCATTCATAAAAAGATTAAGTTAACATAACATATCGTCATCAACAGCCTTTGACCAGAACAGCATCTAACTGGACCGAAGTGACAAATGCAGGTATGTTTACATGTTGCTTAATGTGCTGTAGCTGAGCAGCTAATTAGCTATCTAGCCTGCTAACTGACGTGAATGCTTGTTCAATGGATTGTTCAACAAGCTAAGGTACATGTTTGTAAGTTAGATAAGAGGGAGAATTTAGCAGGAAAGTTAATGTGGGTTGTTGTTCATTGTCTGTGGCTCTTGTGTTGTGTAGCCGGATGCTATCAGGCTCAGTGTGACCGTCTGCTGATGGAATGCCACGTTATTGCTTTATTCAAGATTTGATTTTCTGTATGGAAATAAAGACTCCAACTACATAGACCAATAATGGAATGGTATTTCATCAAATTAATGCAAAACTATGGGAGCCATCATGAAACGAAGACTAAATTATAACATTTTAGGTATAAAATTTTGGTTTCAGATTTTTTTCTCAAAGGAGAACATAGGACAAGTGATCCCCTAGATGTTCGCTTAAGGAACAGTTCATGTTATCCAACATTTTAGCTGCTTATCTCAAGCTAAACCCAGACAGTGAACAGTGTTTTAGTAAGCAGGTGAGGGAATCCAGCTCCTGAATGATCAGCCGCTCTGCAGTGGAGATCACAGGTAGCTGCAATAATGCCAAGTATGGAAGAACGACAGTGAGTGACAACTGGATTTACTGAGGAGAGTGATTTGGGCTATATCCCTTATTACTGCAGAGCAGAGTGACATTGACACTATGCGTGTAAACCTTTACAGTCTGGTATAAACAGGT
This sequence comes from Scomberomorus guttatus, assembly GCA_038419695.1. Classification (NCBI taxonomy): domain Eukaryota; kingdom Metazoa; phylum Chordata; class Actinopteri; order Scombriformes; family Scombridae; genus Scomberomorus; species Scomberomorus guttatus. The sequence continues at coordinate 7,237,824 of CM076457.1, forward strand.
AAATAATTGCTTTTCCACTAACCTGCGATAGAGGAGAACAACACCTCATGGTAACTGTACACAACAAAGATGGCGACAGCTGTAGCCACAGAAGACATAACAATTTAAAATCCACAACAAAAACATGACTAAAACTTTACTTAAGAAAACTTAAAAATGTATTTACTTTTTGTTGACTAAAATTAAGTATAAATTAAATAACTAAAATATTAAAACTAATATGCATTTTAGTCAGCTAAGACTAAACTAAATCACAACCAGGTGCCAAAATGAACACTGGGCAAGCCACATGAATACAACCATCACAAAGCATGTTCAGAAATCACCAGGACAGACAGACAATGGAGACAAATGACAAATAAATCAACAGATAGATAAATGGATGGAGGGATGGGTGGATTGATGGAAAGCCCAAGGAGAGAATGATGAATATTTACATTCTAAAAAACAGAGGCTCTGGAGAGCCTTATTGCTGCAAATTGCAAATAAGCAATTAGTTACCTACATTTGACATATATCTTAAAACTGGTATGATTATTTTATTTTATTTTATTTTTTAATTTATTTTTTTTTAAGATCACAACTTATTTCTGATCATTTTCAGGCCACAGAGGAAGTCATTCTGATGTTATGCCATGTCGTTTTTATATGCCAAGAACTTTAAAAAGCCAGTACTCTCATCTAGTCTCCAATTCAGAATCTCTGTACAGCTGATATAAAGGTGATCCCTGTTTGATACAGCACTATGCATAAATGGGTGACAATACACATGTGAAATGTACACTGTCATGCTGCCTTTAACATTAATACTTGTGTCTGATATCAGTGTTGTGTAGTGAAGATGGAAAGATTCAGTGAATGAGACAAAGGTAAGATAGATAGACAGAATGTATATATGTATAAATAAATAGTTGGATTACTTTGTCATTCTTTGCTCGGCTTGATTTTGATTCCACACAAGGAATTCGGGGTCGTACCTATCGAGGGGGGACAGGCAGAGAGAAACAAGAGAGAGGTATATGTTGGCTGTCTGGCAACAAATTATATTCAATAAATGTCAAAATAGTGATGATTAGTATAAATAGAAATCAATGTCTAGCATCTAGACTCGTCTTTCTCTCTCAACAATTGGTTATCAGGCAATGGTGGAGGAGGTGGGCAGGGTGGAGTACATGCACTTAGAGTGGGTGGTGGGGAGATGGTGGATATGTCAGGTAAAGAGAGGGTCTTTTGATAATAAAAACTAGGTAACGCCTTTGTTTCTTGCATATTCACACACCAAACTGGACGTCTTGCTCACGGTTGCTGCAGAGTGGAGCCTTTAGGTCAAAAATCCAGATCCAAAAACCCCAAGGTTTACTTGACAATTCACAAGGTTGTGTACAGCACAGACCTTGTTTCAACATCCTTAATTAAACTAAAGTATTTCATAATATACTGTATATATATGAACAACACAATTCTCTCTACTGTGTCATCTCGCTTTAAAGGAATACACCCAGTTTTTATGAGGTTGGTCTTTCAGTCAAATTAGCTGTTGAATGATGTCATAGGTGACAGAGTCTCCCATGTGTAATGTAATCAACTTTAATTCTGTTGTAAGTAACTGGCGTTATCTCTGAAAAGCAGGACTCATAGCAAAGCTAAATGGTGAGTAAATAACACGGTATGCTAAGCCTGTTATGTGTAGATTAAGATTAGGTTAAATTTAGATATTGCTCCATATATACCTGTGTATATGGTTCCCTACTTTCCCTGTTACAACCAGGAACTGAGGTGGTAGCAAATGATGAATACACAGTTGCTCACCTGAAATAGTTTTAATAGTGCAGGTTTTATTTTCCGTAAATCATTGATTTGGTTCATTTCATTTGTGTGAATCTAATGAGCTTATGAAAAAAATCAAAATATGCTCACAAATGTATAGATTATGCAAATATTATGCCTAAGAAAAGCATGGAGGGATGATTGTAGTATCACTTAATAGCTGCAATGACCAATGGGCCAATCTCCCTAAAGCTGGGTGTGTTTGTTTAAAGGACAAGGTTGGTTATATTCTATATTTTTCTTATTGTCAACAAAACCCATGAAAAGACCAAAACCAACAATTAATTGATCCTACTAACATGTATTGAAATGTATATCTCATTCCTCTATGCTATAGAGCTCCATTGCTGTCCAAATAACATTTTTTAAAAATAGTGCGCTATATTGTTGCACTGGGTCATATGTTCCTTCATTATCCTGAACACAAGCAATGTTTTTTTTGGGTTTTTTTGCATAATCCCTCATATACGGCCCCTGTGCCATAAATACTCATTTATTAATCCGCAGCTGAAAATAGTCACCTACAAATGCATTATTTCCTCATGTTTGAGTAACGTTGAGTAACTACAGCACATATTTCTGACCAATTTGTAAAGATTTACATCTACAGTAGAAATGACTTGCAATAGACGAGGCAGGTCTGAAGTATTGAGAGACCGACTAACATATTGGAAGGTTTGGTCTTTTCACTGGATTTGTTGTCAATAAGAAATCTACAGAATAACGCCAACGTTATCCTTTAACATACTTCTGAACAATTCTTCATTATGCTTCAGGTCAGCAGCAGTGCAGCAAGTTTGTAGATACAGAACGTTCCAGTATCATTTCAATCTGGCAGGACCCTCCCTTTAACACAGCGTGAGAGCGACAGCAGGCTACTCAGATAGCACTGTCTCAATCAGACTGACCTTGACTGTGCATGTTGTGAAGGTAAAGCGTAATGTCATGCATCGCAAGTCAGTCCTTGAAATATAGCAGTGCAGATGTACAGTATGGATGCTGGAAGCTACACAACAATGATGCTGGAGCTTAAGAGTGAACAAACAGACAATGTGAGTGCAATGTGCAGGAGAGCACAGAGAAATAAACACTTGGACAATGGGTGGAGGAAAGAGCAATGGCAACAACAACAAGAATCACTAATGCTAAAGACACAGAAAGATATTTTTGTGTTCCCAAATGTTACCGTATAATAAAGCATTTCAGCGCAAAGTGACTTCCTCATTAGCAATATTAAATTTGTGCAAAAAAGATATATCTCCTGTTGCACCTGAGCTGAAATGTCACAAAGAGAGACAATTCAACTCCAATTAGGCTGCTTCTATCTTTGACAGCTAGTCTGTGCAGTCATTAGTCAGAAAGCAGAGGCTAAGACAGAAGAGTCCAACAAATGGAATAGCATTTCCAACTGGATTTTTAACTAGGACAAAATAATGATAAAACAGCTATTACGCTGTCTCTGTATGTGTCTCTCTCTTACTCTTTTGTCTGTCTGTCACTGTCTCTCTCTCTCCCTCATTCCCACACAGCCATACCCGTACACAGAGCTCTCCTGCTCTAAAAGCAGACTTCATGCACTTTCCGCATTGACTGTGTCTACCTACTACACAGAATGTGACTGATCATCAGTGACAGAGAGGCACTCCACTCCTAACAACGATAGCAAACTTTTAAATTGGACCGAGAGGTGTGCGCAGGCATTCATACAACTGTGTGAACAAGCCCCAACACCAGGCGAACTAGAGAGGACAGTGAAAGATGTGGCATGATGTGTGCCTCATACTAAAGCCCAGATTCAACCAGCCTTTTACTGCACTGGACCGTCAAATCCTGACAGTCTATCTGTGAAATACAGACAAATATCTGTTGAGGTGAATTATTCTCATGTCACACTTCCAACTTTGGCACTCTTTTGTGGCTTGCAATTAAACTCTTTTTCACAGTTAAAACTTAATGTTCTCCAGGTTCTTAATCTTGATATACATTTAAATTGGTGAATCTGGCCCTCAGTAAGTTCAGTGAGAGTGAAAAGGGAGCAGAACAAAGGGCTTCATCAACAAGCCAGAGCTGATTCTAAGTAAAAATGCCTTGTTTTTCCTCACCTTGGGTCCTTCTGGATGCTGTCCACTGATGGAGACCGGCCCAGGGCCGCCTCAGGAGGGAGGGCGGGGCCCGACTTGCTGTAAGGCGACTCGGTGGACGGGCAGAACTGCAGAGTGCGGTATGGGTTGGCATAGTCAGCCGCCCCGCCTCCTGTGGCGAAGCTGCCTCTCTGAAAGGTGGCAGTGGCGCTCTGGCTTCCTGTTCGCTGCAAGGGGATTGGGTCGACACCGGGGGAAGGCGGGGCTAAAGCGGGAAGAGGAGCGTAGGGACAGAGCAGATAGTTGAGGACCTCTTGGTACAATTGGTTCACCACTGATGTAGCCGAGGAGGGACAGGGAGCAGGGGAAGAAGAAATTGCATGAGTGCCAACACAAGGATACACAAACAAAAACACACACATAATGAAATAGAAGCAACACCACCAGCACAGATGAAAGAAACAGCACAGAAGAAAATAAGTGGAAAGGGAAGAAGCAAAAAATAAAAGAAAGCAAAGATATGAAATAAAACACTCATACGCAAATTAATACAGTATGTCAAACTGCAGTGACAACTTACAACTCAACAGGTGCAATAACTTCAGGTGAGAAGGTAAGTGTACCAAATGGGCTTATTTTTCATTTGAATAAATAACATAACTTTACAACGTTGTAAAGTGAAAGAACACACTGTTAGGTATTGTTACTGTAGATAACACTGCCCAGTAAATATGTATTTTTAATATGTATTTTCATCCTCAGTGTCAAAACTAGCATCAGGATCCATATCTAAATAGGACCTAGCGTAGCAAGGTGCTGTCCCTTAGGTGACATCATGTCCAGTTTCCTTGTTTTGAGGTGGACATGAAAACTATCTTAGAAAATTAGTCACAGTGATGAGACAAAGAGTCCAGATGTCACTGTAGTATATATATAGACTTAGTTTCTTTTTTGAAAACCCAATTTCTACATCACTTTCCCCACAATAATTTACCAGGGACGTCAACTTAAAATTTGCTCTTCAAAGCCCTTTTCATTTTAATTTATATTCTGTTTTTGCATATTGCCAAACACATTTGCACTTAATATAATTGCTACTATTATTACCACAACTAATTGCCACACAGTCAACCTCGGGCCTTTGGGGCCAACAGGGTGGCTGCCCCCTATGCCTGGCTGGTAATCCAGCCTTGCTGAACAGATATTGGAACACCATAACACCTTCACCACAGCCAGTGAATCTCCTTTGTCAGGCTCAAACAGAGAGAGGAATTGTCTTCTTGTTAAACAACAGTTCAGGAACCATTTGGGCATGATAGTCAACACAGGCACACTGGCTCGCTCTGAGGGAGTTAAGGTGGGTTACTCTGTGTATGTATGTGTAACTAGATAACTGCAGGGACCTTGACAAGGCCTGAAGAAATTCAACTGTGATGTGAAGCCGGGTGTAAAGTGGTCTGCTTGTTTCCAACTCATCTTGAAACTATTTGAAATGACCTTGACACATTGCCAGGTTTCAACAGCTACTTTGTGTTGCACAAAAAAAAAGAAAAGCAGATCTAAGTCAATGTAAACAAGATAAGGTCAAAACCTAGTATGGACCATGTATGAAACACTAGAGGGCTTATAATTTGAAACGATGGATACAGGAAGAGGCGACACATGGTGACCAAGCCCCCAGGAAGTGCACCAGGCTTTGACTGAGGCCAGTTTGAGATGGGGCCTTTCTCAATACCAAGTACGCCAGGTTCGGACTTGCGTACTTGCTAGTTCAGACCTGGCAATTTTGACCCGGGACTACAAACTTCCAAGAATGGGAGGACATAGTACCTAGCAGTCAGGCTGCTAGCAGCTCAGATGACAGGCTGGTCTCACCTGGCTAGCGGCTCCTCAAATCATCGAAAACGTCTGAGCAAATTTTCAAATAGGCGTTATTTGGATGAACTGACCACATATTGGGAATCTAAATGGTTTACTTTTTCGCCTGAAAAAATATTAAAACTTAAATTTAAAACATTCCTACAGTGAAAATTACAAGAGCTTTTAGCCTGACTCAAAATCTCCACCATCACTGCCAGTTGGTGCGAAATGCATTCTGGGATACTTGGCTGTCCCTTCGGCTGACCAATGGTGTAACTTCATCACTCACTCAGTCAGTCAGGGACAGACATTCTCATTTATACAGCCAAAGAGACTGTGACAGGCTGTGCTGCGCGTTTGCTGTGCTGAGTGTTTGCTGTGCTGCTGGTTATCTTGATGCATCAAAGTGACCTATCAGTGTGTAGGGAGAGCCAGCATGAATACCTCAAATTCTTTAATTGGTATGGTGAATCTCTCTATGTTGGAATGAAACCTTGTGGATAAGAGTATGAATTTTCTTTCACAGCAATATTCATCGTTCAGGCGACCAAACCGGCAGCAAAGCATCAACAACATTTTAGGACACGGTTGATTTGCTTTGATTTCAAAAGCACCCATGCTAACGCCCATGGGATTAATTGAGATTAATTTTCAGCCTTGAAACTAATTAGTTAACAGACTGTGACTGAGAGACAAATTGCCATTGAGACCCCAATTGGATTTGCCTACCTGATCTGGTAAATAGCACTACATGATCAGATGCAACAAGGAAATCTCTTCTGTGCGGCAGCCTTTCATATAACACCACAGCATTAAAGAAGACTTACCCTCTGGGTTGGACCATGCTGTGTTACTTCCTGTTCTACAGTATTTCTGTGATCTGTCACTTTATTGAGGCTATCATGTGATGTCTCCTACTCACTGATTTTTAAATTTAGATGCTTCAGTGGGTGATTTACAGCATGCTGAAGCTATTTATAGTTATTGACTATTTCAAGAATTTTTCGCGTTAGCGTTCACAGTCTCACTCTACTCCAAGCATTATCAAAGGTTTTTATGCTGTTCCTTACTTCCCCCCTTTACCCTCTGCCCCTAAGTGTTAACTAATTGTTTTATTAAAGCTAAAACACTTAAGATGCTATTTATGGTCAATATCTTTTCACCAATAGCCATTCAATGTATTTACATTCTGTAATTCCCCCTTTAAGTTAGTTTTCATTGTTAGTGGCGAAATCCACCATTCCCACACTGGACTGAAATTGCCTTTACATGCACAAGGGATTCACAGTGTTTGTCGGGAATAGCGCTGACCACAATCACTCACCCAAAATGCTTCTACAAAACAACAGTCATTTTCTGCATTTTTTGTCAGCAGGTCAGTTTGAATTTTTGCAAGAGAGTAATGGACCAAGAAGGAGCAGCCACAGTGAGCTGTCAGATGAGGAATTTATAAAAGGTGCCTTGTTAGAAAGTGGTACTTCTTCTTCTAAGTGATTATTCCCAAAGCCTTCTGCTTGCTCCTTGTTAACTCCCAAAATGTAATGAACTCTAGCCTTTATTGTTCACTCCTGGTGCCCCTCCCATTCCTCTTCTACAACCCCTCATCCCCCTTTCTCATTTTCTTCTACCTTTCTCTTGTATATCATCTAACATTTACCTAAATATCGTTATCAGTTTAAACAGTTGTAAAGCTACTACCATGCAACTGTATCATTTGGAAAAAAAAATGCACACCTCTTGCATGTTACTGTCTATCAAATGTTTGATTTCTCCTCAGACTCACTCACAATTTCCTCTCTTTTCTATTCCCCTTGTCTTCTGGGATTCAGATTTAAAGACTCTGTGTTTGTAGATATTGCCTCAACACCTTGAGCAAATAACCTTCCATCTCATGTCTTTATTTTCCTCAGCCCCCATGCCCTCATCTCTGCTCACCTTGTCCTCTAAGGTTGGGTTTGGTATAGACTCTGTCTTCGTAGATGGGGTCGATGTGGTGTTCAGGAGACTGCAGAGGTCGCAGCTCAGAGCCCAAGTGACTGTGCTGGCTGCTGTAGGAACCTCTGGAGCCTGAAACACACAGGGGAAAATGGAGGTTAGATTGACAGACGAGAGGATGGATAACAATTTTCTCTGAAGATGTGAAGATGATTACAAAATGAGAAAAATATGAAAAATACAATGTAGAGGACAATCAAATTTAGACCAGTTACATCAGTGTTAAGTCTACTTTTTAAAATACATTTATACTTTCATGTTTTGCTCTCTTTAAACTTGAAAATGTGATGAGTAAAACCATCATCTTCCAATTGTATTGAATAGTGGTGGAAAGTAACAAAGTACATTTACTCAAGTACTTGTACTGTATTTCCATGCTTACTTAATAGAAAGGAAACATTGCACTTTTTACTCCACAGCACTAACCTACAGTATACTGTAGTTAATAGGCACTTTTTAGATTAGGCTTCCATGACCCTAAACTTATAAAATACAATTCATTGTTTAAGATTAAACCAGAAGTTACATATTTTTGGCTTATGATCCACTACAAAAAAGCAGTGTCAATTTACAGCCCATCATCACTTTTCAGATGTCTTTGAGTTGTTTGCACTTTCACCAAAGAGACATAGACAGACATATCCCCTTTAATCTTCTCAGAGTTTAATTTAAATAACTGTTTGAGATCCAAAGATATAAAATTATCCAATATTTCACAAAAAAGAAAAGATCCAAAAGTGACGTGCAGATTTGTGTAGCAAAGGTTTCTTATTCCATTAATCACTTCATGACCCCCCATGTTTATCTTGTGAACCTTAGAAGAGGGCTGGACCCTAAGGTTGGGAAACATTGGATTAAAAATAAGTTGCTGTATATAAAGTGGTTAAAATTTGCTCCAACCTGCTACAATTGCTGGGCATTGAGCAGTGTTAACAACAGCCATCATCCTTATGCAGAATGAGTAACTTTTGACACTTGAAGTAAATCTTGCTGATCATTTTTCTGTACCCAAGTAGGATCGTGAATGCAGAACTTTCACTTGTAATGGAGTATTTTTACATTAATGTATTGGCACTTTTAGGATCTGAATAACATACTTCCTCCGCCACTGGTATAGACTGTATTTACCTTGCTCAATTGCCATGAACACAAAAAGAGCCATTTAACCAGTAGCTGAAAGGAACAGTTCACCTCTAAACTAAAGAGGTAGTCATTATCCATAGCATCTATCTCCTGGGGAATAGCTGCTATCCATTATTTTTTAAGTCACACTTAACATAAGTTTTAGTTCAAATAAATGAAAGGTACATGCCAAAAATGAGATATCCTCTTTTGAAAAGCCCAAAATAAAGCCCTGTTTCAACTGGAATTAAAAAAGGTCCTCTGTAGAGGCAATGAATCTTTTTCATGAATTCATTTGAAATCTAACACATTTTAGATAAAACCTCAAGCCAATTTAATCAAATATTTGGTAAAATGTGTTTTCTTTCGTATCCATGTGCACATGCTGATGAATACCAATTACACACAAATGGAAATTGGGTTCACGTAACCCTAACTATCATGAACTAACATAATGGAACTGCCTCAGAAATGCCATGTTAGGCCCTGCAGATAAACTCATAATTCATAATCTCTCAGACCAAATGGTATTACAAAACTGAAAAGTAAGAACGTCAATTAAACAGAAATGAAGGCTAAATTATGTCCTGCTGGAAAAAAATATTTACTAAATACAGAATTAAGAAAATTTAAGAAGTTAAGTAACAGCACAACTCTAATGTTATTTTTTGGCAGGTGCATGTCAATTTCAGTTGGAGCTAAAAAGAAGACTGATAAAAATGACAAAAGGAATGTCTAAATTTTAAATACATTTAAAGTGGGTGCTTGTGATGGTTTTTATTGCCTAAAATGTATATATGGCATGATGTCTTTTTCACACAAGCACACATGTACATGACATGTACATAAGGTAATAATAAAAGTGTCTTGACCTCTACCTGCCAGGCTACCAGGCCTTTGCAGGGTTGCGTTGGCGTACAGCTCGTGGGAAATCTTGTAGCTGTCTGCTCCGATGTGATGCAGCATGCGCTTGGTGGGCGACAGGGTGGCGTAGCTGCCCACCACCGAGCTGAGCTGGTGGATGGGTGACGAGGTGTGGTTTCCCCCCGGGGAGGCTGCCATGGGGAGAGGGGAGGAGGATCCAGCAGCACCTGATGCTACCATGTTGATGGGTGATGAGGTACTGCAGGGGGAGTAAGTGGAAATGTTAGTATTTTTGTCACACTATGGCTCCATTTCCAACAGGTATTAACATGTGATCTGTATCTGGATGCAAATTCTAGGTAGTGACATCCAATCCATTTACACCTGGTAGTCATAAGATTTCTCGTTATCTTGATTCTGCTCATATTGTGATTGGATAACTGATCTCAATATGCAAAAAAATAAGACAGCAGAGAGGTGATGTCGTACATGAACAGAAAATGTATTAGCTTAAATTACTTTTTGGGAGTGAAGACTTGCTAGTTACTGCTATTATAACTTGCAGCTTTTGCCTGGTTTGCTTAAGCTAGCAGGAAGAGGCAGCGTCAGGTGATTCAAGACTCCATGGCTGCACCACTCCATCAAATGGAATTCAGCCTGACATATTATTTATCTCTGGAAACTTTGGGATCTCATACAGAATTTAAAATAAAGTTCTGTGGGTTTGAACGATATTTGGCGGCACAGCATGAGTTTGCAATGACTGCGCCACCAACCGTCTGCTGCTTAATTAGGGGTTGAACACTATGACTTTGTCATTGTCAAAATTCTGCTTCAAGAGATTTATTAGAGGTGAAGATTTATTGGTCAGGAGCACTGGACCTTCCCAAGTTTGAAGACCATTAGGTACAGTGCCTTAAATTGTCTGCTGGGGGAAAACTAAAGGCATTGAAGGTGCAGGAAAGGTTATTGTTAAAGTGTCTTGGCTTTAACAGTTCAATCAAATTACACTGTAGTCTGGCAAACTACTTAGATCTGTTTTGGCATTTTCTTCCTATCATGCCAGGCCGAGGCATAATAAACAGGGGATGATGTAAAACTACCTTTAAAGTATAAGCACTGGAATCTAGAATGGCTAATACAAGCAGGGAGTTTTTGTTCTGAAACAGAGCAGCTACAAAGTGTTTTTCAAAGCCAGGAATCGAAGCACCAGGTGAAGTAATTGTTGAGTCACCGGTATTGATCAACAACGGTATCGACCTCCTGCAGATATATTCTTCTGTGCAATGGGGCAGGTAAAACTATTATGTAATGTGCTCTCAACAGCGAGGCCGTATTAAATCAGTTGGTCGTACTGAAATTGAACTAACCTGTAGGACTTGGCGAGTCGGCTGGGTGACTGTTTGGGCGAGGATACCCTCTGTAGTGTGGCGTAGCTAGGCATGTCAGAGGAGGCTGAACCCAGGCGCTGCAGCTTGGTAGGGGATCCCACCGCCTGCAGAGGAGAGCTCACACGCTGGAATAGAGGAGTTGTACTTCATTAAAGGGGAACGTCACTCACTTTAAATATTCATCTACTCTTCTTATCCATGTCATTATTTGCAGAGAGTTGAACAATCCCGCCTGGAGCTGGAAACTAGAGAGCAGAGACTCTTATCTGCAATAACATCCTGATGAAAAGTAATCGGAACAAACATGATGGGATGACTCAAAACTTTTATGATCAAATGAACTTGAAATGCGACTGCAAGCATTGGGTCGCCAAATGTTCTCTAAGACTTATAAACATGCATTTTCATTTTGTGCCAAATGAGGAAATAAATTTAAAGAAATATTTGCAAGGCCTTACACTTGCAGAGCTTAAGGTACAACGTTAAACACTCCATTAATTTGAATGAGACTGGTCAAGATGTGCTGAAGTGAGAATGCTGCCAATTTCTGACAAACTGGAACAGGGCTGGTAAATCTGTTTCAATGAATTCAAAGACGCGATTAACATGGTGCTCTTAGAATCCTAAACTCTAAGCCTGGAAAATGAATTCATCACAGTGCGGCACAAGAAGCAACAAAAGACTAAATCATCACCTGAGAGGCCAAGATTTAGAACAAGTTTTCTGCATTGTGGTTGCCCTGTTGGCTCACCCCACAGGAAGATCTGCCAGCAAACCCAATAGTCCCATTGTAAAGATGCAGGATAAGCTATTTCTTCCATTGCTACCACGATAGCAGTAATGTAAGTGAGATAAAGAGTGGCCACAGTTTGCACCCAACATCTGCCTCATAATACTTTGGTAAAAGTTGTTCACTAAGTTCAGTGGTGAACCGTCTGCAAGTGAAGACTAGCATGTCTAAAGGTGAGTTCACCCCATTAGGTGAGATGGAACAGGTGGGTATACAATCGATTACACCACTGTCTTGCAGGATTTGTTTTCAGTTAATACTCAAAGAGTGATATGTAATTTGATAAGAGATGAGGTGGACTGTTAGCCTTTGGCTAAATAAGCAAGCTAATTAAAGATGTGTCTGTGATTTTTTTCCTTGGTTTAGCCTTGACTGCTATGCTGAATTTACAGTATTTGCTTGTAGGAAATTATATGGGCCAATAATGATGTTACATGAACTTTTAAATCCAGATGACCAACTACAAGCAAACAAAAAAACTTATTACACCTTTGTAAGTCGGGGTACTGAAAAGGAAAAGGAAAATTCCATGGAAAATCTACCAAATGCTCATCGTCTGGTCCGAAAATATTGTAGCTTGCTCGTTTGCGGAGATGGCTGCTATAGTTAGCTTGAATTCACTGCAATTAAGGGCTGGTCACACCAGAAGTTAACACATCAAAGTTAATCTGTGTGTCCTTGCAAACTAGTCGGTGCTAGTGGCTTGGTCACGAGGGTACAACCTCACAGGGCTAGTTGATGAACTGCTCCAGTTGGTGAGCTAATGGCTACCATGCTAGTAAGTCAGAAGCATGCTAGCACTAGTCAGTTAATATCTCTATCTATTCTTTGTACTGTGCTGTTTACTTCCCCCTGACATTTTGTTCTCATTTCATTCAGAGTTATTGAAGATGGAAAAACTGTTTTCCGAGCTAGCTAGCTAGCTGTGACATTGATCTGTATTTTAAGTTTGTGCCAAACTAAATATACTACTCAAATGACTCCTCATAGCTTCAGAGCTTTGCTGGAAGTGATGCTTTTAGCGAATAATTGACAAACTGACAATGGCTTGGAACATACAGTATAGCATATGAATCAACAGCGGAAAAGTGGATTGTGTTGCAAGAATGGATGGGGAGGTTTCATGGATGTTTGCTCTGAATAAATTGGTCGCCACTGGAATCCTTTGTGTCTGCTGTAAATGCAAGCAAACTACAGCTGAGGCAACAATGTTTTCAGAGCCACATTGCAAGGTGTTCAAGTGTTAAGGATTACACCAATAGTGTACTGAGGGGGCTGGGGAAAGCATCTGTTAATGGCAACTGAAGCATTACAGTAATCTATTCAGGGATTTATACCTGTGCAGGCAAAGTGGCACAGGAATAATACATGGATGGTCCGACAGGTGCAGATCCGCCCTCAGTGGGCATATGGAAGGCGCTGCCATGGGCTTGCTGGGCAAATGAGTCTCTCTGGGACTGAGAAGGAGAGTCTGTCCCCACTAACTGGGCAGCTGCACGGCTGGATGTCACCTATAAAGGAGAGGAGTGTGGAGAAACATGAGAGAGGTAAGGGAGAGAGAAAGAACATGTAAAGCAACATGCAAGGAGAGGAAGGGATGAAGGGAGATGTGAATGAAGGGAGATGGGGAGGGAGTAGAGGTAGAGAAGAAACAGGAAGGGGGTGATGAGATTAGGAAAACAAAATGGGACAGGAGAGAAGGAGGATGAAGAAGCAGAGGGGTGGAGGAAGATGGAAATTAAGGAGGTAAGTTAGGAAAAGGTAAAATGGAGAAAGAAGAAATACAGGAAGCAAGAAGACCTTTAATGAATGTACGTGTGTGTGTACCTGGTTGTAGCTGTGAACAGCCCCTCCAACGTGCCCACTGCGGCCAGAGACCGATTCGCCAAGTGCCAGCCCTTGGTTACTATGGTAACCAGCAGCTGCATAGGCATCCTGGTTGTTGAGCTGCAAAGCACTTTGAGACAGAAGTCCTTGTCCTGATGGGTAAAAGGTGACAAAAAGAAGAAGAATTAAGGAAGTATAAAATAAGAAATACTTGATGGTGAGACATAAAGGCAGTTTCTTAATTCAATACATTCTATGAGAGAGAAGAGACAAGAGAGATGTTACGTGAGGTCATGCAGTTGGGGATTCATGGTTTGAAGCAAACTTTTGAACGTTGTCAAAAGCCACCTTAAGACTTAGTTTCACTTCTGTCAAGTTGCTTTTATGTAGGTGTTTTCAGACCACTTTTGCATCTGTAACCATCTATCTTTGTGTAAAGATTTATTCTTTCATGGCCTTGAAGGTGTTTTGTAACCCAGTTTATGTCCCACGTTATACAATGTACTTCTTTGAGTATGAGAGAGAGTGAATGTGAATACAACAAAAATGTCTGTAACAGACGTTGAAATGAAGAAGAGAAGAAAAAAAAGAAGAGCAGAGAAGATTGAAAGCTAAAATAGAATATAATAGAATTCCTTGTCCTCTTTTTCAAGACACCCATTTGCTTTTTACCTACTATGTTATTCCAGCCTCTCACCACTCTTTTCCTCTCATGCTCTGTGACCCTTAAATCTCACTCTGCTCCTGACCTCCACTTAAAACACACTCTTTCTCTGTCTTCCTTTTTTACTCTCTCTGCCTCTATCACTTCCTTTATCACTGTCTCCTACCTGTCGTTATTTCTCCTCTCCATATCTCATATAATTCAACAGGAGCAGTTCAAAGTGTAATTCAGTTACAGGAATAGTTCAACCTTTTTGGAAATTTGCTTATTCACTTTCTTGCCGAGAGTTAGATGAGAAGGTTGATACCACTCAGTAAAAAAAAAAAACCTACTGAAGCTCTAAAACTCACTCATTAACTTGTTGCATTTTCATTTTTTTTGTTTAATCCATATAAAAACAGAAATGAAAAAAACATCAGCTTGTGGTTTTACAGGGAGTTTCATCCTCGATCTTGGTGACCAGTGGCTGGGCGTATTGCAAGCTTATTTCCCAAAATGTAAAATTAAGGAGAGCTTTCTCTCTATGAGCTGAGCTGCTATTGATCTCTTAGGGCCCGGTCACACCAGTATTTTTAGCAAATTTTGGATATGATTAGTGAATATGCTTGCAAAGGCAAAGTGATCAGCGCAGAACTTTGAAATGCACACTTATGCTACTGACCGTTTGCCCTATTAGCGAACAAGAATGCTAGTAATAGTAATCAAGCTTGTAGTACCACTTATTTCATGACACCATGTACAATGTGTTGACCCACAGAAGCACAGAACACTCTTCTGCTCACAACTGTAAAAATGGTGGATGGTGAAAGTCGGTCTCTGGAGCCTCTTTTCCATTCAACTATGTACAGAGAGTTGTGAAAGATGGCAAGCTATGAGTGGTTGGGGTCCAATCTGTAGTCTCCCATGTTTCTCAGCCAGGAATTTATGACTCACCTAATGTATTTTTAAAGGCAAAAATATTGTGTAGTCTGATTCTGGTAATACACATCCAGTAAAGTTAGGTTAGGTTGGACTAGGCTAGGTTAATCTCATCCTTCAACATACCATCAAACTACACAGAGACATGAAGCAAAACAGGTTTAATGTGTTTGTCTGGGTAAGTGAGAAGTAAAGAAATATCCACCAAAACCCAAACTATTCTGTAAAGATGGATCATAGTACCTTGTTTTTCCTCATTTTGTAAAGCATTACCAATAGCTCATCTCAGTCACTGGCTCATTACCCATCATCTACACTTTGCTATGTCATCTGTTAACTGTAGTAAAAAGTATGAGAATCACTGTCACACTGCTGTGCAACACCTTCCAGTGGAGCTGCTTCCATTACCACAACTCTCACGGTTGCACTTCTACATTCAGGCTGTCATCCAAAATCCACCAAAGATCATTCGGCCCGACTCCAGCTGGCCAAGCTTACAGTGAGCTACCATTGAACTAGCAGCTGGTCAGCCATCAAGTCAGTCAGTTATCAGCCGATAGTAACTTCTCAGTTAATCAATCAGACTCTCTGTAACATCACATGGTCTCTTTTCTAATCAAACATTTTAGGATGATGCCTCAGTACTAACTTTTATGCCAGCGGTCAATTTGCGAGAGTGGATGTCATTTATTTTCTCTGCAAATGTTCATGTCTCATTTCATGGTAAGAAAACTGTAACAAATAATCTATGGCTGACACTGTAACTGATTAACAGTAGGTTTGCAGACTGTGATGATACACACGCACACATTCACACTGCACACCCACAGCATAATGAGATAAATGCTTCATCGCTAATTTTACGCACAGTCTCATTCATGTTTCTGAAGCATTTGCAGTCTTGTGATTTGCACATGGATCACTTAATTTATAATGTAAACATGCAAACATGCACATGCTGTAACTCATATCGTGAGCAGAAACAGGCTATACATGAACAACAGAACACTTATGAAACACAATGAATGCAGGCAACAGTAAACAGTGACAAAGCATTTACAGAATGTTTTGTAGACTGTAAACCCTGCATTTGCCTGGATGGACCATAAAGTTTGAAGTGAATTTAATTGAATCATTTGAGGAGGACGGGAGGGTGCAAGCTGCTTGTGCGAGAGCCAAAACTCTCCCACCCCTCTTATTAAAGTCCTGTTAAATTTTTGATGCACCCTTGATTAATTCACTTTTGGTGATGATAGCAATGATGTGCCTCATCAACAGCTTTAATTACAGACATAAAACTCTTCTCCTAACCCAAAATGTTAGTTAAAAACATGATGTCCCCCACTAGCATTTTGGTGCAGTAATTCATGAATTCAGCAATAGTGCATATACAGTACTCCAACCACTTTTACAACTGCTACATCAGTTTGTTTTTCTGGCAAACAACTTTGGAACATTGGAAAACATCCTTACTGCATTATATAAGCTCTAAATAGACCTATTAATTCCTAGCGTTCAAGATTCGACTCTCAAAGGAGTTCTTGAGCCGTCCTCCATCAACAGTGCCTGTCTCTTTAATCTCTACTGATCTCCCTTTTTGCCAGCAGTCTGAGAATCAAACCAAGAACAGCAGATTAGACAAGAAGAAACTCTGCATGTTTGTGATTATTAAACAAGAGAGAAAGGAAAAATCATAGTGTGCCAGTGGTCAATATCCACTGCATGGGACAGATAAAGTCAGCAGCTAACGGCAAATGGAGTCACTCTGGATAAGCGCATTGGAAAATAAAGCTGGACCAAAGCGAAAAGTCACTTTAAAGTACAGTGAATGGTTCCTGTAGGCAGTGTAGCTGGTGATTCTGCATTATTTAAAATGTGATATTAAGCTAAGGGTGCTGGGAGAGTTTACTAGGTCAAGGCCTCCATGTCCAATTTAGGCTCATCTTTGGTGAGTACACGCATACATACCCACATAATGGCAATGGAAGAATTTGTACTCCAGGCCTGTTTCAGATGGATTCACACACTGTCGCACATATGTGCACAAAGCCAGATGTTTGTGTACGAAGCCAGGGGATGTTTTGAACAGTTTTTGTTTGCCACTTTAGGTGTGTTTCATATGGGTAGTGGAGCCTTTAGGGAAGCGAAGGGCCTCATAAATACATTATCACTCAGATGGCAAACACTGAAGGCTCCACTGAATCCATCTGAGCTGAGTGAGTGAGAAAAAGTGTGCGTGTGTGTGTATAGGAAGAGGTAGGGTTGTATTAGTGTATTAAAAGGAAAGTAATGGGTTGCCATAAGAAGGTTTCTGCCTGTGAATTTTAATACTTTTCAGAGTTGGGTGAATGCACGCACACACACATGCTTGCCTCAGTCCTTCCCTGTGATATCATGCATTGACACACACCACATCTGCATGTACCTGCATGCATGTAGCTGTGTACTGCTCTGGCTCATTCATTCATCTCTTTTTCTGTCAAGCACACACACAAAAAGTTGAGTGGCTTTTCTTCCGCATCGTGACCGGCGTTCTCTATTGACACATTTTAATATTTCATCAGTTGTCTATTTTTAGATATCCATCGGAGGCATGTGCAGTCTGGAACGTACACACACACACACACACACACACACAAATATACACAGCTGCATGTAGAGTCCCAAATAGCCACGTTCATCATAGTCACACATACACACAGATTAACATGCACACTGGCGAGCATCACTAGCATGAAGCAGCATGACGCATGAAGACACAGTGTACTTTGCTCCTGTGTCGCACTAATCTGCTCAGCAGCTTGAGTAAAGCAGTGGATTCTGCTGCTTTGTGTGTGTGTTTCACAGGTGTATGAGTACACATCTTGTCATATGTATGTATGTAAAATGCTTCTTTAGATACATGTATGCGTTTTCCTGAGTGTTAAATAACGTCCACATGCTTGTGTGCCAGATGGAAAATTTAAACAGACTGCTGTTTTTTTGTTTGTTTTTTGTTTGCAAAAAAACACAATGAATCAAATGCCAGTTGAGCGGCCGCTGGCAGATGGTGGCAGATTTACCACTCAAATGTATTAGTAAGTTCTGAGACCCAAAAGCATGCTTCTCCTTTCTAGCCATCGAGTGACTATTTTGCCTGCTGAACTGTCGCTAGCAGATTTTATCAGCTGTAGCTAGCAAGCTAATAAAGCTAACACCATGACCTGTTTTAAAACACTGCAGGGTTGCCAACTCTCACACGCTGACCGTTAGACTCACGCAATTGACACTTTTAACACACTCTCATGCCACACGTCCATTTTCTCATGCAGTGAAAAACAAATTCATAACTGATAGCGTCACAGCGACAGCGCACAGACGTGTTGTCCGTCCACGTCAGAAGTCCACGTCAGAAGTCCACGTCAGTATTTACAGCTCAAGCGCATATCTTCAGACATTCTACCCTGGAAAGCATCCATAGTGCACTCAGTTGTGCACACAAAAATTACTAGAATTGGGTAACAAATGAAAAGAACAGAGAGAAGTTCAAACACTGCTTACTTTCTCACCTTCGCACACTGGCCAATCACTGCGTGAAGTGGGTGTGAATTTTGGATTGACGGTTTCGTAAGGTTACAGAAATTGTCGGGTGCAGCCCTCCCAATTCTAGGGAGGTTGAAGGGGTTTTTCAAGCTGTTCGACCATCCAACAAGTAGTTCCAATGAAGTATACTGGCGCCTTAAACCATAAATCTGGCAAACATCACTATCTCAGCTTGAATTGGTTGGAGTGGCTGGAGTGTAAACTTCCCCAAATCCAACAGAGCAGGACAGAGATGCTGATGTTTCCATAAACTCTGACAGCATCAAAGACTGGCTTTCACGCTGTGGGGAAATACTACAGCGGATGTGCTAGTCCTGAACGGGTCTGTTTTTTTAAGTTATCGGTAATCTGCTTGGTTACTATTTTACAATAGGTAGTAGCCTGATCTATTTAGCTAGACATGTTAATGATTGCAGTTTACGTTACAGCAGATAAACACACAGTTTAATTCATTCCTTACACTTTTGCTCTTGTATTTTTGGTTTTGGAAAAGAGATGATACCACCCTCCAAACTCTCTCTCAAACTCCTACTACAGCCAGCATATGGAGAAATTCAAACAGCTTGACATGCCTGCCGTGTCTAGTTACGGTTGCTACGCTTTAATTGGACAGTCACTGTTTTGGTCAGACTCTCTCTCTCCATTGCTTCTTTTTCTTTTTCACCCACTCTGTCTCTTGCTCGCATCTCTGTCTCTCTTCTTCCGTCTGTCTCTCGCTTGCATGTTTGTTCTTTTCTTTTTTTGGTGGTTTTGCAGACTAGTCGGGTGGTCAGTTACATAACTATTATTTCAACATTAAATATATCAAACAAAATTACATTCCTCGTTTTGTATGCATATGTGTGTCTCTGTGCATGTGTATAAACAGACTATGCATGTTGCCCATTGTGCTTTCCTGTGTATTTCTACATGCCTCAGTGTGTGATTAGGCCTGTATGTGCATGCATGCTTGTCTATGTGTGCACATTTATCCCTTCATGTGTCTGTGCTGTATACTTTCATGTACGCGTGTGAGTGTGCTTCCCCTCTGCACTGTGAACAGCAGGCCAGCTGACACCTCAGCAAGGATGGATTAGCATATCAAACTACTGGCACGACTCTGCATGTCTCCTGACAGCTACCTCACTCCCATGGGGTCCACTATGTAAAAGACATGGGTATCATCCCCGTGACCAAATGAAAAATGATGAGAGCGAAGCAGAGAGGCACAGGGAGTTGTTCAGGATCTCACTGAGAGCTCTTAGAAAACAACTGCTTTGCACTCTGGAATTAAAGGACGACTCCATCTGCGTTTTTTTCCGGGTTGTTTAAATGGAAACACCCACTCAGCCGTTAGCAAAAAGCAGTGACGTGGCTTAGAGCGCAGATGCCCCTCCCCCTACACACACACACACTCATGTAGTTCGCTAACTGTCTTCCTAACATACTTGCTTGCTGTATGTCAGAGCATGAAAAATTGTCTAGATATACTACGAGCAATGTCGTAGCGCTGAGTCTGAGTGTGTGAGGTGTTTGTATGTGCACTGGACAAAGCGGAGGGACAGACAACTGCTGAGTCCTGGGAGCCGGGGCTTCAGGACAAATTACACTTGCGAGTCACAACAGATTCTGCTCTGACTGGGAGCCATTTACTGGTGGGAGGAAAGCTTTAGAGTTTATTTTTTAAACTTTGAGCAGCAGCAACAGTGAGTGCTCCATCTGTGTGTGTCTGTGTGAGTGTTAGCATGTTTAGCAGAGCAGTCTACTGGTTAGGTGGGCTAGGAGGTTTATATCGGTTTATACATAGCAATGTCATCATATACATACATAAACCATACATCAGGTCACGGGGGAAAGTGTTTAGAAGGGCTTGGGAAAATGGCATTTTGATGCTAAAACATACGTACTTCGACCAAAATTTGAATTTTTGAATTTGAACACATATGGGACACTACTGGAAAGCTACACAATGATATAAAAACCTCAAAAACCCAAAAAACAACAAAACAACAAAAACTTTAAAACAACAAAACATCACCAGTAAACTTTGTTTTTTCACTGTCTCTCTTAGTGTAGTAACCCTTTCTGCCTAGCTTTTTAAAAGGCGCACTAATCAATATTTCTATATAACAATGGATTGAATGATTATGTGTAATGTGAATGGTAGCAAACCAACAGAGAATAATCTGTAGTCCCCCTCAGCTCTGTTTTTAGTATCTTTTAGCTCATTGTTTTGGTGTTATGGCAACTTTACTGTTTTGGTTGACTTTCACTGCTCTCATTTATTCTGTTTCAGCCAGAGCAGGCTAGTAAAACTAACTGGTGAAGAATCGAGCAGCGAAACAGTAAAGAATATAGCAGCTAAAGAGCCAAATTTTTCCCTTAGGAGTTCATGGAGACTGAAGCAAAGCAAGATGGAGTGTATAACTTTGACATAATAACTTTATATGTTGATAAGATGTTGTTAACCCATTAATGGTTAGTGATTACACACAAAATTTTGTTTGTTTTGCTAATGTATGGCTGACTTACATAACTGATTTAGATTATATTTAGTTTATGACAGCTGTTGGATTCGTTCTCTACATGTTCAATGTCTGAAAGCACGAACCAGAGAAACCGCCTCTCAAACCAGAGGATAAAGAACCTGAGAATGTATGTGTTTGGAATAAATGAAAGTACTGAATAGTTAGCATGAGCAGGAACAGCGACCATGGACAAACAGACAAAGTGACCCTCAGAAAATGAAATGTTATGAATAGAAAATCCAAGGAAAGATGTAATCATCCTGGACATACTGACTGACAAGTGCCCGAGTTCTTAGAGAATACCACTCTTATACTTTAAATCATTTTATTTTGTCAAGTAGCACTTTAAGACAAAATGGTGAAATCTGATGGAAGGCAACATTTTTTGGCATTGGGGTAGAACCTGCCAATTAGAACAAGTACTTTAGTGAAAAAATGATCTCGCAGACTTGATTAAATTAAAGGAGTGCTAAAAAAAAGGACCCAATTGTCTTCTTTTTACCATTTATTCAAGGAAGGACTATACACACTCCTTTCAATGCCATGTTGCTCACTATAGTGTTATAGTTACAGCAGGCTGATTCTGTGAACTGTCTTTAGCTTGGTGAATTCACACACATTTAACAGGTTAATCAGCTAAAACCTGGACACCAGCTCTGCAGAATATCCATCCCCACTGCTCTTTGATTGCATCTAAGCTATTCTCTTCCAAGCTATCCTTCTTGGCTGTCTCAGAAAAGAAAAAACAGGAGGAATAATTTTCTCATTCTATTTAAAAAAAAAAAAAACCCTCTTAATCATATCATCAGCCTTACTATCTCCTGTAGAGGTGTCCTGCGAGTCCAAGATGCCTGATTCCTGGAGCGATCTGATACAGGAGTCCACCAACTCCAGGCCTGTCGTCAGTTCCTCCTCTATGTCCTTCTGTCCGTCTGCATGGGCAGAAACACACAAAATGGGAAACAAACGAATATCAGTGGAGAGAAAGACACATATTCTTCTTCTGCTACCTCCAGACTGCTCCTCCATACTAATGTCAGGATTAATTCACTGGGGGGCCCTGGGGTAAAAATGAACCAAGGTCCACCACTGACCCCTCATTCCTCCTGCCGTTCATCCATTATGTACCCATTCACTTTCAAGTACCAAAAATGTACAGTGCACACACAGCAGACTACACATGGCAGCTTAATTATATTTTGCCTGGAGCTCCAGATACCAACCAGGGCTTCTATGCTACCTAGCTCTAGGTTTGCAATATGTCCAATTCATTTGTGGTAATTGGATAAAACACACATTTTTCAGGAATATGTACCTTGTAAATGCTATATAAACTAAAATTGTAACAAAAATTTTAAAAGTATATGCTGAAAGAAAACATGGCAAAGCTAACTGTGCTAACTGTATCTATGGCAACTTTGTACTTCCAAGCTCAGCTTTTAAGCCAACGTGGTCAATAAGTCCTTAAAGTGCTCAGAATACATTCACCTAATAAGGATAATAACAACACATTTAATTTATTTGAAAGCGGGCAAAAGCACCAGAAGTAAGTAGATCTTGAATAGAGATTCTTTTGTCAGCTGCTGTTTTCAAGGTCAATTTATACCTCTTTACATCAACCATAGCATGAGAAACCTTGTGGAAAAAGTATGACAAAACCCATCAGCCCATGTACTTTTTTTGTTTGCACAACCAATACATTTTTAACAATACTAAGGCTTACAATGTCCTATAAACATGTTTCTTATATCCCTGGAACACTGACATTCTCTTCGGTCCATTCATATACACAACACACAGTTTGTGGTGTGTTTAAAATCTGTGGACATACAGACAAAAAGAAAAAAAATCTAATGCATACTTTGCATATTTTTAAAATAACAGTATATGGTATGCCAGCTAAGACTTAATGACAATACCATAAGCTTGTAAATAAAGAGCAAAACTGCTAAAGGTTTAAAATGTTAAAGCCATATTTTTACTGCCTCAAGGCCCTCATCCTTTCATTTATATTGTGGTTTAGCACATATTCCCAAAAATATGACACAGTGACTGACACAGTGAACCTAGGGCTTTCAAGGTCCTTGGAGGTCTGAAGCCCCAGGCTGTTGCCTGCTTTGCCAGGTTGGTAATCCAGCCATGGCCATACTACCATACTACCACATAAACATGTTTCTTCTGGCCCACTCTTGTTTATCCTTCAACATCTAAAAACTCAAATGGTTGAATTTTATCTTAAGTTAAAATTCTTCAGCTGCTTATTAGCAACTGAACAAGTGGCCAAACTCATGTCTCATGACAGAGTAGCATGTAAGGGAAAACCCCGGGTCAAGGGTAAAACTGATGGTCCAGCAAGAAATCTTGTGGGATTGAGGTCTATGAGGCGCTGCCTTGTAGTTAGATATCAGGCCATTTGTCTGTCAGAGAAAGGCTGATAACATGCCCAGTGTCTTCAATTTGGAGAGGGCTGCCAAGGGGGATAAAACCTTACAAATGAGTCTTAGGAGCAACATTAATCTCTTATCAAGAGAGAGAGAGAAAGGGTCATAGTAGAGGCCTTAGTAAGTGGATTTAGGTGTCCAATTTTATTGACTTCAACTGACGTAATTGCAGACTGATGATGCTATTGGTGAAACATTTCAGTGCCGTCAGCAGCATTACAGTGGATTTACTCTCAGCCTCACGCAAGACAAAACTCATTTTTAAATCTGTTTGATCCAGAAGTGATGGGTTTTTAATGGTACATTAATGGTACTTTTTCATGACAGAGTATTAAATTTAGTCTTTCTTTCAGCGCAGCAGATGGATAAAGACCACAGGAGACAATTTAAAAGCCTTGAGTATGAAACATTTTTACCCCAAACCTTTGGGCTTCCTTGTGTTAGTCAACTCTTTGTTGGCAGAGATCACCAACCTTGCACTCAGATAATCAATCTACTCTTGACACTGCATACCTCTCAACATGACTGACAAGGACGGAGAGAGAGAGAGAGAGAGACCCAAGTGTCATGAATGGTTGGTGTTTTTCCTCAACTAAAATGCTGTCAAAGAAGTTGTCAAGCCCAGAGAGGTGTCTTAATTTGACTTTCAAATTTTCTAAAGGCCTCACACTCATTGATTCTTGCTGTCCTTTATGGAAAACACTTCCCATCTGGCTCTCCAAACAGGTTAAACTAAATGCTGAGAATTATTTGCAAATGCTTTTTTGACCTTTACTCAGCTGTCAGAAGGGGCAATGCATAGTTCGGAAGTTTGAGAGAAAAGAGTTTTATGTTTCGACAAGATTTTTCTGTGCAAAGAATGAGTTTGATTGGCCATTTTAACTGCAGCAGCCACCAGAGTTGTTGTACAGGATTGAATCAATATATTGTAAATGCACGATGGGGGAATTTTACAATGGCTACCAATGTAATAGGCACAGTCAGCAATGCACTGGCCTGGAATGCAAACAATAGGGGACTAGACAAAATGTATGAGAGCATTTAAGAGGAAATATTACCTTGGTTGTTCCAGCGAAATTTCTCATCTGCTGAGCTGCAAGAGATAAACAACAGAAAGCAAACAGGGTTAGAAATATGAGCAGAAAACACATTTTACAGCAAGTTTTGTTCTGTTTGTTGTTGCCCCAGCTTGCCAGTCTTGCACTGTAATAGTACTGCCATTAGCCTCACATGCCTTAAACCATCTTTTTCCCATCAATCTCCACCTTACAGTATTGTCTAATAAAACTGGGAAAAAAAACTGGTTTGAAGAGTTTTATATCACAGTTTAGCTGAAGGATGAGAAACTGTAGCGTACTGTGGTTTGGGAAAATTCTCTAGGACCTTGGGCATCATCAGAACCAATGTGATACACTAAAAGATACATTGTTGTCAGGCTAAAAACAAGTCTGTTTTTGCTGTTCCTTTTGGAGAAACAAGGATTTCTTCCAACAGCATTATCCTTATCCTGTCATAGAAAACATTTCAAGGAGCACAAAGGGAATTGAGATAAAAAAAAAATGTTTCTAAACGAGCAGTGAGAGGCTGCTTAGAGAGAGAAAACATCAGTGTAAATTGGGCTGGAGAAGCATCTTAACTCTGGGAATATGACAGTGTAATAAAACTGACCAGAAAGCACAAAGAAAAATATTCCATACACACATATGAGCTGATGGATGTAGATAGCCCCTTCATTTTTTTTGCTTTCAATTCTCCTTAAATTAGACATAAAGATAAAGACCTACTGTAGATGTTGTTCATTGTCAGACAGAGAGCAGTTAAAGAGAGGTATTACTCTTACTGAATCAACTCATATGAAAACACTGTATAAGGCCTTGAGAGTCAGGATCATGCCGTGTGGCATTTTGGGTATTTCAAGGTCTGTCATCATTGTCTGCACCTCGCAATTGCCTACACATAGGTGTGGGTTGGAGGGCATTAGAGAGGCAACAGGTAGTGAATATCCACATGATCAAACAGCACTTTGAAGATGGATGTTGGTTTAAGTAACTGAGATTTATGTTATACTTGCAATGCCAAGTTTTCAAGAATACACTGAAAAATAAAAGAATGAACTCCAGAAAGTGTTTAAACAAATTACCCTTAGCACTGAACTGCCAGATTTTTAAGGGGAGTTTTGTGACTTAGTGCCTCTATAACAAAGGGGAGTATGGGTGTTGCTGTTTGTAAATGTTTATGAGTTGTAACATCTATATAATTAAGTAATTAATTCAATTTTGCCTTGTCAGAATAATAAATGAGTTACATGCACTTGGATCAGACAGTGGATCATATTTACAAGCATACCCAAATTTGAATTCTGCTTTATTTGGCAGCTAATAAGTCCGGTCTCCAGCAGACTCAAAGTTACAGCAATATCTATGTAAAGTTTGCTATCATTAGCTAATATCATCATAACCTACTGGTCATACCAGACCAAGTAAGGCTATAGAAGCAAAACCCCTGATTGTATTGAATTGAGCAAGGGTTAGTTTTATTGCTTATAAATTAATCCTTTCAGTTGTAACAGGAAGATTGTGTAATTTCCTCTTTCAAAAGTTACATAAGCCCCTTTCACACATGCACTGCAGTTACCCGGACATTATCAAAGGGAGCTGTATGTGTAAACGCTAAATGTCCAAATCACTTGAAAATTCAATACTGCAGATCATTCCAAACAAGCTAACATTAGCATTACCCTGCCACAAGCTGTAAAAAGACACAAGTTGACTGCAGGCAGAGTCCAGAACAGATAATTAGCTGCCAACAAGTACAGGTCAGTGCAGCATGACTTTACATGATGACACACTCCCAGGCCCTACACACAGTATCATACACTCGTAATAGTTTGTGACACTGAGGATAAAAGCATCAAGTTGTGTTCAGTGCTCCTCTGATGAGCATGGAGTACTTGATTTGAGATTTCCTGGGAAGTGACGCGTCCAGTTTTGGGGCCCTTTGAATCAAACAGCCTCAAGTGGATCGAGTGCTGCATTTGAATGCATCCCATATCCGTGTCCGCCTCAACTGTTGGATGACCAACCACTTGTTAATAAGATGGCACTACTCAAACGTTGGTTAGATGGATCGCCTGTGAGCCCAAGAAGTGGACTATAAGAAAATAACTGGTGTTGGAGCACTGAAGCTCTTCATATGAGATAAACATGCTCCAATCCAGCAGATGAAAAATCTGTTTAAAATTCTGGCAGAATGAATGGCATTATCAACCTAAGAGTAAAAACCATAATGAAGCATTTTTTTTAAAGGAATAGTTGACATTCTGGGAAATGAAGAAAATTGATACAACTCTTATGTCTGTATGCTGAAGTTACCGCCAGCAAGTGATTAGTTCAGCTCAGACTGTAAGCAGGGGGAAACAGCCTAGCTCTGTCCAAAGTTTAAAAAATCTGCCAACCAGCACATTTAAAGTGCGCTAATTAACACATTCTATCTTGTTTGCTTAATCTGTACACAAACAGAAATGTTAAAGCAACAAGTTAGGGTTTCACAGGGCAGATTTTTAAAAACTTTGGACAGAGCAAGGCTAGCTGCCTCCACTCTTTATGCTAGACTAAGCTAATCGCCTGCTCATACATACACACTAATATATATATATTAGTGTGTATGTATGTATATACAGTACATATACACACACATTCATCATTGGTGTTTTTGAACATGACCAATGATTATCAGGTAGCAAAATTCTCTCTTGTCAATATGCTGCATGATTAAAAATGTAGATATTAAGCATTTTGGTATGAAATCTTCTATATCTGTAACCTAAAGCCTCCATAGATAAACCTAGCAATGAATGTTTTTTACTCCCTGCGGACACAGAACAGATGCTATTAAATCATCCCATTGATTACCTACATTCTGTGTGTGTGTGTGTGTGACGGATTGCGAGAGGGAGCCAAGCAGTACATGTTAATGGGACCCTCTGTCAGCAAAGCAGATTACTCATTCATCAGGCGTTATTATACCAAACAATACACCCCTTCACGTGCGTGTACACACACACACACATACTCATACACGCACATGCTACAGCACACAAAGAAGGGGCACACAAATGCAGAAAGAGACTGAACCCTGGTGTCTTGGAGGATGGAGTGTGTTTATATCAGACGAACACCTTGGATGTAGCATTATGATGACTATTATTATTACTAGTCTGAGTTCAGACAGTCAGTACTGATGACAGAGGCTGAGTCAATGTTTTCTTAAAGGACAGACTGGCTTGCACATTCTTTTCCTGCATTTACTGGTGTCAAAACTTTGCCTTGCTACTCTTGAAAAATCCCAAGTAGAGGTGAATGTGTGTTATTTACCAATGCCCTCGATGTAATGTAGGTAAAACTAAATTCAAGCTGAGAGCTCACATAGAAACCTCACTGCAAACTGTGAGGAAAGAGGCCAAGTGGTGTTATCATCAAGTGGTTACATCAGCAGGGGCAAGAGCTGGAATATAAAACAGTCCGGAGAGCTTTACATTTCTTTTTGAACTGAGAGAAAATATAGGACTTTGTTCATATTATCAGGAGGATCAAAATATGAGCAGACAGACCAGGACCAGATAACAGTAGAGACAGAAGAGAAGAAAAGAGAAGGGAAAAGAAGATGAGAGAAGACCACAGAAGACAAGAAAAGAATTGGATTAGGATATAACAGAATAGAGGAGAATAGGCTAAACGAGACTACAGTAGAGGAGAACAATCCTTAATCCAACACAACTGAATTGGATTGTGAGTCAGAGTCAGGCTGTGATCACAAAAAGCTCAGATTTCTTCTCTTGCCTCTGGTATTCAGCTCTAAAGAAGGTCAGCCTTTTGCTTTAAATCTATTAATTAGTCAATTAATCAATCATGTACACTGACAGAGAATTAATCACCACCAAGTTTTTAAAACTGGGAGTCTACAGTCACTAGCGGCTCTTTGAGGCTGTAGGCTACTTGCTTTGAGCTGAATGCTAAATTCAGCATGCTAACATGCTCACAATGGCAATGTTAACATGCTGATGTGGCATTGTGTTAGGCATAATGGTTAACATGGTAAACATTATGCTATTTGCTATGCATAATGTTATTTAGTTATTTATTTATTATATAGCACTTAACACAAAGTACATCGGAGGCTGATGGGAATGTCATTAGTTTTGCCTGTATTTATAAGCCAAAGTAATGGACAACCTCAATTTTTGACATGATGATGGCATTAAGATATTAAGATGCATCATCCTGGCACCATGAATGTCTGTACAAGATTTGGGCTAATTCATCTGGGAGATGTAAAGATATTTTACTGGTTAACAAAAATTTTGAGTTGTTGGTGGTGCTGGAGGAAAAGTCATGGAATAACCAAAGTCATTAGGATTCATCCTCTAGGGACCATGAATGTCTGCCTCACTAGTCACGCTATTAACATTTGCTGGTTCTAGCTTTTCACATATGAGAATTTGCCACTTTTCTGTGTTTTACATTATTGTATGATGAATATCTTTACTGTTATATGAACAAAACAAGCAATTTGAAGACACCACTTGGGGCTCTTGGAAATGGTGATGTGGTTTTTTCATTAATTTGGTGTTTTTTGGTATTGATTCTCCAACTTTAAAAATAATGGCTGGCCTGCACTACTACCCTCCTCTTTCTCTCCACCTCCTCTCTGCCCACACATGCCTCCCCCCTTTTCCTCCTCCAGGCCACCAGGTATATCTAATCAGACCTCAGTATCTGAAACAGCTCATTGACCTCTTGGCCCAGGAAACACAGAGAGTTAGTGTTTTTTCCCATTGAATCTCCACAGTGCATCAATGCGATGTGACAGTATAATTAGTGGACCGAGAGAGAACTAATTGACATCGTGATCAACTCGCCCACTGCAGGTCGCGCTACAGCACGGCACTTCATCACCACTAATGATATAATGCTGTGTGCATGTGTGTGCAGGTGTGAGTGTGGCTTATTTTGTGTGTATACAAGATGGCACATGGGTCTTGTGTGCACCGTGTTCAGAGCTCAAACATTTGAGAATAGCTGGAGACCACGACAGCGCTTCAGATATAGATAAAGCAACCTAAATGTATTATTTTGTATTCATTGTCTACTGATTTTGGTATGCACAAAATCCAAACATCAGGTAGCTAATCCTAAATAATTTTATCCTAATTGAAGGACTGTTTGTTTACTACATGTACAAGACAGTGTAGCTCCTTCACAATACTGGATTATCTCCAAATGCCTCTAGTTAAGATTGACCTTGCCAAATTAGGATGATAATATTAGACCAATCTCTTTCAACTTTTTAGTGTGAAAGTCAAATTGAGAGATATGGACCTCTCAATTAAGTTTTTTGGCCCCGATCTTTTAATGTTGGGTATCTGATACTTATATTTACCTAAATGACACAGCTTCCCAGTGCACACTCAAGCTACAACCGTTGGCACATTAGAAAGATAATGTTGTACTCGAGTTGGCAACGACAACTACGCTACGTTCATTACTGTAAGTGCAACAAAACCATTGCGAATAGAAAGCCAAGAAGTATCAAACCACCTGTTCAAAAGGCACGAACATGTAGAAGCGTTATTTTAAACTGCTTTGCCTGCAGTGTCCCATCCACTGCTGGTAAGTTTTACACAACCACGGCGCATCACAACAAAAGCTGTCTATATGTAGCCTAAGTTTGCCACATATCTTAACATTTGGCAAATTCTTGTAAACTTAGTTACTGCCTGAGACAAACCAGTACCTCCTCTTTCTACCAGCGGTACCTGCAGGCAGTGAATCACATCAGCAGCAGAGGACAGGATGAAGGACTGCCTGCACAGAGAGCAGCTGCACACACACACTGTACAGTGCCAGAAACAGGTTGTGTAAACGAAAAGGAAAAACTATGAAATCGGGAGATTAACGGGAGTAATTACCAATTGGGAGCACAGTGGGAGAAAGGGTTAAAAATAGAGAGACTCCATACCTGTTGGCAGGTATGGTTGATGATGTTTCTATCATGTGACTGGTGCAAAACCAGAAGAATACAAACATCCAAGGGTGAAGAAGAAGGGTCAATTACTTGAAGACGTCAACGAAAATGTCTAACTGGAGAGACGACGAGATTTGGGAAATTCGGTCGGTAAGGACCAACGCTGAAATTGTCAGACAAATTCAAGGAACAGCAAGAGACTTCATTGATTGGTTGATTATGACCAAATTACGAACCGGTTATGTGACCGCACAAACTTTTTGTGTTATCTCCTGCCTACTGCTTGCTCTACCCAGGCGCCACCCCTCGCCTAAACCAAACAGAGTATTTCTAGTAGGCGAGAACATGATCTGACACGGACAATCTCCTGATGTGTGTCACATGTCTGAAAGGGCAACTCCGGACAATGTCTAGACCTGATTCTCCAGACATCTTCCGGAGTTCATTTGAGAAAACGGCTTTAGTGTGGACAGAGATCTTTATGAAAACAACCTTGTTGTTGAGTATAGATTTAGCTGGTACTTTACATGTACTTTAAGTCTACTGTGCTGAGGGTCAAGAATATAACTGTTAAACAAATAGCAGAAAAAGCAACAGCAGCAAAAAATAAAAACTCTTAATTGGTGTATTTTACTTACTTTTACCTTTACTGGCTCACCTAATATAAATTGCCCAGAAAGAGATAATCATCAGCAGCTTATAGTTAAAATAGCCACACTGTTTTGCAGGATAGCAACAGTCCCTGGAGCTCCACCAAGCAAAGGTGTCTAAAATAAAACCTAATGCTACTTAGCAAAAAAATGGCTCCATTACACTGTATGACACACTGTCTCACACTGACAGCTGCCATTTTTGGACCATAATACAAATCTTTACAAGCAAGATGTCAAGATGAGGGTACATTTGGAGCTATAATTCAAATCATGTAAATAGCAAGTTAGGTAAAAGCTCTCTATTGCGATACTTGAGCCCAGTTATGACTATTTTAGTTAAAAGCAGCACTTGGTAAAGCTGTTATTTTCAGTCGAATAAAAGGGCAGATGGGAACCATAATGCTCTGTAATTTCAAATAATGATCAACTCCTATTGTACATTCTGACCTGATATTTTCAACTGCTCTAAAGAGTGCATATCGGGTATTTGGTGCTATTCCTAGACGAAAATCGGTACAAATCAAACCACTACTCTCTGATCACCTCATTTCACTAACTGGTCTGCTACATTAAGGGACTGGAAAAAAGAAGGAATAAAAAAAATGTTAGAGAGAATATGATCCACAAACAGGGAGAGAGAGAAAACAAAAGAGACACATAGAAAGGTAGAAAGTAAAAGCGGGAATATAATACAAAGAGAGAGGGAGGGATAACAGATGAGAGACAGAAAGGGAAACACAGAAGAGGAGAGTCAGAATATGACAGACACAGAGAGAAAGAGGAGAGAGCTCTGTTAAATCCAATGAGGGGAGCTTAAAAGAGCGAATGCCAGAGATAGCAATGAAAATCCTGTAATTTTATCCACCCAATAAACACATTCTGAACCCAGTCCATATAATCCATCTATTTCCATGCCCTGCATATTATCTCTTATCTGTGCTGACCACAATGGGCAGTCCTCTTGTAGACAGAGCTGTTAGATAATAGTGCCACCCATAAAGGAAAAAAAAACAGAGAAAGGAAAGCAAAGGCTTTTTAGCCCTTGGAAACTATCAAACAATAATGCTTCCTTTGCTTACATTGACACTAATTTAGATACAGAAGCCAAAGCCACAGTGTGGTTGTTAATTTACTCAGGAGCACTTTACAGATTTTACAAAAAAGCAACATGAACCCAATGGCTTTTATAATAAAAACAAAGTGTATGACTTTTGCAGATGCAGATCTTATTTTCTGCATACATTTCATGTGGACATTAATCATGGGTTGTCAGCTACAATACTCATACTCACCTTTAGCTGGGAGGATCCTGCTTTATTCACATCTCACACAATTTGATCCAAACTCTCATCACAACTCCTGATGTTGCACTTTTGAAAAGCTTATAGTCATCTAAATAAAGTTTAAATTAGCATAAAAATGTTTTATATGCTCAATAGTTTTTCCATCACTATTAAAAAAAGTATAGACTAGCTTTGTTATTCCCAAAAGCCTCATTGATATTCATTCTCTTCATTTCTTTGACCATCAATCACTGCTGCTTGACTTTGCTTCGCACAAATTCAGACAACATTCTGATGCTAATATCAATTTTTAACGCCAAATGAGGTATAGTGATGCTATACAAAAGGAAGGGATAAACCTGAATAAATAAGTGAAGAAACATAACAAGGGCAGATGCTTCCATACATCAGATTCTATGGCTTTTTATTGTTGTTGTTTGTTTTACCTTTAATTTTTCACTCATCTATATGTGCGTAAGGATCAGGAACCTTTCTTTAGAATGACAAATATTACACCTCGCCAAGTCTGTGATGGAGGACTTGACACTAATTTCACTTTGAAATTACTTTGTTGTCTATCTTACACTTTTGCTTTTGCTAAGTGTAACTTAACAGAAAAAAAAAATCTATTGATTGTTTATGTATGAATCAGTTTTTTTGGACACTTTTGGAGGCAGAATTCAACCGGCTGAAAATTATACACACGCTAATACGATAAACAATTGCCTGTTTGCATATCCAGCAAACATGGAGCACATTTGCATTCATCTGACAAATGAAAGTCCAATATTCACTCTCTTTTTAGCTCTGTTTTGGTCTCTTCAGAACTTCTGAGGAATATAGCTGGGCCTTGCTCTTCTTTCTTCACCAGCTAGTCGCTAAACTTTGTCTGTCTGCTGTTGTTGCTAGGAAGGTAGGGTACAGTGGGTTTATCAGTGTTTTCACTTGAAACACATTGCTGCTGATTCTTGAAATGAGACTGAGGAGATTGAGGAAACAGTAAGACTGAACCATACAGTACATTTGTTGACTGTAAATCCAAAACATTAGCTTAAACTGTCTATAAAGCTCCATGGAGCTTGGGGAGGACTGCAGAGTTTGGTGCTAATTCTCTGTGGGTTCATCAGTACAAGTGACCACTTTTAAAGTACACTTAATAATTTGACCCATTGTACATGCAAAATATTTTTAGGTGCAGCTTTAAATATATAGACCAGGCTCTGTTTCCTAAGAGCATTTCTACAAACTCCCTTAATTTCTACACATTTTTATGATCAGCCTTAAGATGCTTTGGGGAAACGAGGGTCAGATACAGCAGTTCAGTTCCTCTTTATATAACAGTGTGTATCAGTTATATAACTGATACACACTGCAAAAGTAGTTGTAATGAGCAACACTCTTTTTTTTTACTATTTTATTCCTTGTAGTTAATAACAAAGTTTAGTTTGTTGATGCTTTCATTCAAACCACTTTACAGCAAATCAAACATGACCTTGGTGGGAATCTGTGCTATTGCCATGCTCAATCCAATTGTTAGTCACCCTCAGTGTGCCTCCCAATATCTATTACTTTCTTCATTACTTAACATCAGACTGCTCACATAACCTTTGCTTTCAGGCCCATTCCCACAGTTACAAACTGATATTCCATGATTATTTAGTATCAAGTGTTCAATTTACAAATTTCCACATGTACTGTAGGATATATGCCATATTACAAGTACAATAATGCAGTTAAGCCAAAATCCTGTTTAGGAGAAACCTGAATATGATAACTAGGGAGCTGATAACAGCAGGAATCTTGAGCTGTGTAAACTCTGTTGCTATGGTAATATCTGCAGTATTCAGTTTCTACAAGTGCAGATGGACAAGCATGAACAAGATATGATCCCAAATATGACCTTAACTAGGGTAGGGACTGATGTTATGAATACTACACGTAAACACACTCAGTACTGTGAACTAGTAGAAATCCACTCTGCCACAGAGAGCAGTGTGTAAATATCACTTTTTTCCTATGATAGGAGCGTGGCTGTGAAAAGCTCCAGAAAAACTGCCATATAATGCAACACAAGACAGGCAAGCTGAAATGACTTCAAAGAGACCCATAATTCACTGGCTGACCCCAGTGGGAGCAGCAACTATACCGCATGGCTTAGTTGTAAACCACATAAACAATAAGTCATACAGTTGATATTAGTCTGCTTCAAATGATAGCAACCTTTTGTCTAATTCTCCATCCGACATAATTCCACAGAAAATCTCAAATGATTGAATGTTTAGTGGTTGATGTGGCCCATTCTTTCACAGATTTTGTCAAGCTGATGTACAATCCTCGCTCTAAAAAAAAAAAAAAAAAAGTTTTACTCTTTAGGTGCTTTCAGATAGTGAGTGGTTACCAAAGAAACCAAGCCGAGAATTGTTTTTCTTGTGTACCTTTGTGACAAAGAGACCACACAATTTCTCCCTGGTACACTTTGATGTATGTATTTCCATACTTGTCATTTGTTTATTTTTAGAGACTCGGAACATCTATATTTGTAGCATTGCTTTTGCATAGCTTCCTGGGTTTGTTTGTGTTTTACGTTGTTTAGTTACATTCACATCTGCATTTATGGTTTAATCAAGACAGATTTAAGTTCACTTATTGTTTATTGATTTAAGTCTTGATTTTCTTGAGTTATATATTACCTTGTTGTGTTAATTACCATATTCAGCAGGCTTCCCAGGAACCCTGAACCACTTCCTGCTTTTAAACTCTCATTGACATCACCAGTGATGTCATGGGTTAGACCAAGTATGAGGGTATTTATTGTATTCAGTTGAATGTTTGGGTTTAGTATTTATGTTATTTGTACTTATTTTGGCTTATGGTGAGGACTATGCTGTGGATGGTGTGTAAACAGTGTTAACCACAAGTGACACTGTCAAATACCAGTTGTTGGTATAAAGGAAGGGACATCCCTACAAGAAATATGGTTCTGCCTTGATAGATTAGAAGGCCTTTTTAAGGGGAGAGTTGTTAGTTTGGAGGGAAGCAGAAAATAAGATGTCTGTGTAGCTGTGTGCATGTGGTCACACCTATGTTTGGTGAGTTGGGTTTTCTTGAGTTAAACCAGATTGAGCCAAGTTTGATTTGTTTCATTTCATTTTTGGGGGGAGGACAGTTTTTTTGTTACAGTGGTCCGAATAAATCACTTTTTTAGTCATTGAACAAGTCTGAGTCTGCCTCTGCTTTGGCTAAGCTTCCTCACAACCTTGAAACATACACCTCTTCACCAACAGTGAACAAACTGATTCTATCAATAAAAAAACAATGTAGCAACATTAGCTTAAAGTGTGAGTATCTTTATTACTTTTGCCTCCAACGCCCACTTTACAAGACAGAAAAAACTGAAATTAAGTCGGTGCAAATGTTTGGTCACTTGCAGCACTGGAGTCACTGCTCTCTGGATCTGATATTTTCTGAATGTCTAAAGGGGCCGTGTTGAAGCTATAACAGGTGTAAAGTAACTCTTTAAAATACAATCCACTCTATTAAGCTATGAAATGAGATTAGAGCAGGGTCATAGCAGTTGTATGGTACAGATTGCTGGTAGGGATTGGATATAGTTGGTAGCCTCTGTGTTGGAGCTAATGTCACAAGTCAATAGATGCAGAAGTAGCAGCTTGCTGTCTTAAAGCATAGGTAAAACAATGCAGCAAGAACCTCTTACAGCACAACAATTCAGTAGTCAGGTCAGACTTCCAGTCTCTCAAGTAGCTGATTTGCTTGGAGACATAAATGAGTCCATATGGAGCATGTGATATTAAAGGTGAACCTTGAACAACACTTATACTCCTGGAAGCTTGATACTGTACAGGACCAAGACAACCTGAAACATTTCACACTGTAGACCTTAAGAGAATACAGATGAACACACATGGCCAAGCTACGTGCTGAGTCCAGGGATGCAGCTATTATTGAAATGTGACGATAGCATGAAGTTCCTGCTGTGATAGGTGG
Organism: Scomberomorus guttatus; assembly: GCA_038419695.1. Classification (NCBI taxonomy): domain Eukaryota; kingdom Metazoa; phylum Chordata; class Actinopteri; order Scombriformes; family Scombridae; genus Scomberomorus; species Scomberomorus guttatus. Next base: position 7,274,657 of record CM076457.1, read on the forward strand.
CAGTCAGACAGCCAATCAGCCAGCCAGGGGAAAAGCCCAGGCAGATCCCAGGACAGCTATTGTGGACCTTTAATTACAGTGTGAGCTGGAAGATGGAGGACCCAAGTGCACTCTGTAACTACGTGCTTTATCTTTCGCAGTCACCTGAGTTTTACCTAATTACGCATTATGTTGGAACAATAGCTAACTGCTGCTGCTTTGTCCAGGCACTATCTAGTTTGGCTGTATCTCATATCTCAAGAGACGAGAGAATTCCACAGGTTGAAAATGTCAACAGCCTTGGGAGACTGTTGAACATTGCTGCTCAGAGAGGGGCCATAGAGTGCATAATGCACGGCAGGATGGCGTAATGAGGGGAGGGGAGACAATCTTTCAATGAAACATTCAAGCCTTTGTGCCAGCAGGTATCTGCTTTGGTGGAGTGTCCTTGAGCAAGACCCTAACTCCCAAGACCCTGACCTCTGAACTCAAAGCAAAAGGGAGTTTCACTACAAGAGGCGTTTAATTCCTGTCTTGACATTAGATTTGACCACAGAGTGAACTCAGCTTTCTCTTGAGACAGTCCTCACCAGAAAAACAACAGCATTGGTTGTTAGGTCAAACACTTATGTTCATGTTTTCCTGACAAGGGCCTCCTGTTGCTGAGTGAATAATGAAAAGAACTGCAAATGTAGGGGGATGATGTTAAAGCAATGCGGGGCCTTTAGGGAGGTGGTTGGGGTTGATAGTTGAGTATAAAATGTCTATGACTCACACCAGAGACTGCTGTATGCTTTCTGTCTCCAGCCAACAGTCAATCTTGGTTTCTTTTAACCATGACCACAATCTTTCATAGTTTTAATTGCCTAACCTTACCCATAGAGGTGGCAGATAAGGGAAAGGTGATTTGAATAACTTTCGTAACAGTCATATGTGACAACGCTTATCTTGGTAATTTTGAAAAAATTAAACTTGTTTATTTTGGCAATAAATTGCCACTACAACTTTCCCTGAGTTTGTTTTTTAGCTGAGAGGATGCACAGCAGAGAAAGTCTCGGTGAGATTTGATCCTCAGGCAAGAGGGAAACACATATGGTGTGAGAGGTGTTCTGTTGTTACATATGTACTTGACGTTTCGGTCTGTTGGCACCAATGTCACAAAGTCAGATTTCTTGTGGACGATGAGCGGGTCTGTTAGAGCACAGTCTCGCTGAGGTAAAAGAGAAGCAGAAAACTGCACTACAACAATTCAACCTTGTGTAGTTGCAAATGCAAATAAAATAATGCTGGTTTCCAGCAGTGCTGCAGCAGATTGCAATCACCAAAGAAAATAACTAACTGAACGCAGAGCTCTGTGCCTGGCTGTGGCCGATAATATTTTTAGTGAAATCCTGTTCGTTTTTAATAAAAAGCTCAGCGTGAGCTGCCAAACTGGAGCTAGGACAGTGAAGGTGAAGGGAGATATCAGTCTCGTCTGGGTCTGATGTACAGGAATTCAGACGAGGTGGAGTAGTGCTTCATTTTCCTCCCCTCTGCCATTGGGAGAGAGGGAGAAACATGAGACCCTTTGAAGCGAGTGATTAAAGCGCAGCAGGATGAGGTGCAGCTCGCCATCTCCGTTACCCCCGTCCACATGCTCCAAACAAATGGTTGGAGAGAGAGAGAGAGAGACAGGGAGAGACAGAGGGGGAGAGAGAGAAGCAGAAGTCTCCTGTGACCCACTAAATTGGTCAGATTGACTTCCTAGTCTGCCAGCGTGGGAGGCGGCCATTTTGACTTTGGGCCAGAAGTTAAATGAGAGGCGAGGAGGAGGACATGTTGGTTCTCTGTGTGAGACCAGCCAGTCTTTCCAGAACCATTCTGCGAATTGCCCAGAGACAGATAACATCTCTGGAGGTATCTGTAGACATATTTTTTCATGGCAGATAAATACACCACGTGGTAAAACTGCAGATCAGTCAGGATTTCTCATGAAGAGACGTTTAAAGAAAAGTTTCTTGACAAATGTGATGTCAGAAATGATTGGCTGTGATACATCTCTCTCATGGTGCCATACAGGCATTTGAGCCTTCCTTCGAATGGAATGAAAAACGAGCTTTTTGCATGACTACAAAGAGTCTCAGAGAGCAGCGCTTCAGGACTTCACAGACTGGCATGTTCAGTCATCTTTTTCAGCCGAGCACCGTACAAACAAAAGCTGATGTGTGCTCTCCACATCTCCTCTCCTCCTATTCCCGTTATCAAGGGCCGAAATATTGAGGCTGTCAAGAGCTATAAATAAATGCGACTGTCAATAGACAAAACCTCCCTTTGGGATAACTGCTCAGAGGCCATTTATTAAAAAGACAGCAGTGCTTTTCTTTCTGCAGGAATTGATGTTTTGTCTTATATTGGGCCGAGTATTTCAACTCTGTTACAAATCATTCATGTAACAAATTCTGACATACTCTCTTATCAGCTGGCTTTAGAAGCAGAAAGCCTACTTTAAGGCAGGAAAATGCTTCTCAAGCTGCTGCAACAAGGGACACAATTTTACATTTCTGCTAGGGATTTGTGTCCCCGATGCTATAGAGCTGCTGCCCAGACAAGTTCTCCTTGAAAACCGATACGTGACACAGCCTTGGTGCCAAAACACTGTGTATAGCCCAACTGTTAGGGCTTTGGTAGCAGTGTACTCTGTGTTTTTTCTCTCTCTAGATTGACAAGTCAAAGCTGTGGCCACCAACTCTCTAGCTGGCCAGTAGGCTGATGTAATGTCAAATCAATTTGCCGGCTTTGGACTTGGCCTGTTGCGCACACACACATTTGCTTCCGCACATGTCTCCTTATCAGCATCGATCAGGTCCAGCCAAGCCACTTTACTGGATGGCAGACTTCCAGAGCTAAATTAAGGAAAACATCAGTTTGTAGCGAAAATAGCCGACTATCTATTTTCACTCCCATTGTGCTGCTGCAGCTGACTCCCAGGTGTGCTTGGCTTTGAAAACTGTTGTGATTGCAATTTAAGGAATTAAGTTAATTAAGTTTTGATATCAACAGTTCATCTCACAGAGTGGTGTATGATTTTCTCATTTGCTCACATTGTCCAAAAGTGTGGCTGAGGCAGTTTGAATTGGCAGGAGTCACTTTTGTTTGTATTGTAAAACCAAGTTTGCTTCAAAATAACCAGGCTGTCTGTGAGGCAGCCAGAGGAGGGGTTTATGATAACAAAATGCATTCAATTAAAGTCAAAATTACTACAGATTACATCTTTTTATTTAGTGGATACCAAGTGAGAGTGGAGCTACACACATTTACACTCCAAATAATGCACCAACAAAATGAAAGAGACAGAAACTCAGAGAAATATTTCCTGCTGTCACCACTTTCTGTGGGCAGAGAAGTATCCATACCAAAGTTTTAATTGGACAAATAGGGAGAATCTTGGACATTTCAAGTGGGGATGGGACACTCTTTTTTTTTTTTTTGCAGCATTTGGCTGATGAAATGGGTGTTTTACATGTCCATAGAAATCTTTTGTGTGTAGGTTTGTGCAGCTGTAATGATGACGATAAGATGGAGACGTGGTATCACTAAACAAATACCATGTGAATGACTTGAATCAGTGATGAACAGATCTCTGATACGCTAGGTTAGCAAAAAAGCTTTCACAGATGCTTGCAGTTTTTAAATACATAGTGTTGTTATAGTTAATGGTTTGCTGTATATGCATAAGCGGCTCTCATTCCTCACGTGTATTGATACTCCATCAGCATTAAAGGGGAACTCCACTGATTTTACACATCAAATTTTTTACAGATGTTGGAGAGTACTACTGTATCTGTGAAAAAAAGTTGTATAAAGAATTTAGAAATGTGGATTTATTGTTATGTGAGGCCTTGAGGATTGCATTGTCAACACGGTTTTCTTTTAGATCCAATAGAAACACCTGTACAGCACCACTCTGTGTGTGGACTGCCATGAAAAGTAAACTGTGGGAATTGTTCTACAGTTTTTGTAACTTTAGATGCTTTTACATCCCATTGATTTACAAAATCAAATCAGGTTTAACACCTCTCGATATAATGCAATCCAGTACATCCTCAACACTAATTACAGCTTATAGAGTCGTGTAATTACCACAGAGTTGAATCAAAACCTCTCTGACAGTGAAATTTGCCTAAACCTACTTCACATGTTAATAAAAATTTCCAACAGAATGACCAAAACTAACAAAATGAGGCAAAATAACAGTTATAGTAAAATGTGTATTATATCTCACTACAGCAGTTTTGCTTTGCATTTATTTCAGTCTATTTAGATATTGTATTTAAGTGTGGATGCTTCAGAGCAGGCTTCTTTTAAGTCAATGCACAATATCCCTGTGTGTGTGTGTGTGTGTGTGTATCTGTGTGTCTGTGTGTGTGCTAACTGGCTCCCAGTGTTAGTACAGTCATCTGCGGCTATATTATTGATCTGCCAGCACAACGGAGACAGGGCTGTCACAGCTAAGCTCCAATGAAAACCTTCTTAGTCCTCATACACACACACACACACACACACACAGAGCCGAGTATGACAGACAGAGCCTGTCTGTGGCGGTGGAGGATATTAGGCTTATTAAGAGTGTCTGGGTCTCCAAGTGACTCATGCTAACTCAGTGTCTGTTTGCGTGTTTGCAGGGCGGCAGGTTAAAAGGGCTTAACATGAGAATGCAAGTCCCCCCCCTCCCCCCTTCTCGCCTCCTGGCTCATCTTGTTATTCCCTCACTCCCTCCCTTCCTCCCCCTCTTACCCACGTTTCTTACTTTGCATCCCTGTCCTCTTTTCAACCCTCTGTCCTCTTTTTCTCTGTGTTCCTCCCTGAGGTTTCCTTCTCATTTCCTATTTCAAAAAGCCAGAATTTTTTCCAACCTTACATTTGTGACAGCTTTGGAACGATTTTGTTATCAAAATGACTTACCCTGGAAATATGGATGCCAACGAGGAGACACCATACTGTAGCTGAATGCAGCACTTTAAGTGATAAAAGGCAGAAAGCTAAAATAGTCTGCTCTAGTACAGGTACTGTTTTTGCTTAAAATGAACTCCTGTGTAAAATATTTACTCCAGTATATTGTTTTCAAATGAATTTTGATTCATGTCATTATTTGATCTGTCATCATGACCAGTCCATGGTCCAAATTAACTGTGGGCCTCAATTGACCAAGTCTGATTCCACTTAATCGCTAAGATCATTTAATCACTGCCTACATCTTTAATTTATTAAAAATGTTACAATAAATTGATGATTAAAATCCAGTTTATACTATGAAATTGTGCTGTTTCAACTTCATTATCTGATGTTTCTCCAGCTAGACATTCTGAGCAGAGCTGGTTGAAGTCTTACTTTAGTGACAGACCAACACATTAAAGAATTTGAGGGAAATTTTTGTGATAATAGAACTGTAATAAAGAAACTGGAGAGTGACTGAGGGGATCCTTGAATGTGGTTTTCAAAATCAGCAGTTGTGTTATGCGTTTCTTCACTGATTATCTTCTTACAAGTAGCCAAGCTAGCAAGGCTAGTCCTTTGATCACCCCCTGTATAGAAAGACCTACATAACTAGCTAGATACCTAGTTACATCCATGAAAAATAGCAACAGGTAAATGTCCACAAAAATTGCGACAAGTTTGGCTACAGCTGTAAAGGTTGTTGTAGGGTCAACTTAGAGAATAAACAACTCGTACATCTGCTTATTTCTGCAATAGTTATAAAAAATATTCACTTAGCTGCTCATGGCAAACACTACCAGCTTCCATGTCACTCCTCTTTCTATTAAACTGATACGGAGATGCTGTATTGAGGTGATGGATTATAGCGCACAGCATGCGTAACCAGAGGTCAGTCTCTACTGGTGGAACAGCCAGCTGAGCTGACAAAGATGGCGACTGCAAGTGTGGGGATAACGTTACAGGACAAGGAAGAAAGAAAAATGCCTCTGCCCCTGTTTTGGAGTATTTTGGGTTTAGTCTCAATGATAAAGGTGAAGGTAAAGGTTGCTTACCAAAACTCGAAGGAGCGGCTGAGATTGTCACTAAAATGAGAAAAGCTGGTCCACCTTTCATGAGCCTGGGGCAAAGTTATCGTGAGAAACAGGAACTTGGCTTGAGTCTTGAGGAGTTGTAGCATTTATTCACTGACAAATAGCCTAAACTGTAACCACATTGCACTGCTACGTTCACAGCTATACTTCAAACTCTGTGCTGTCGCCAGCCTCATCGTCACACTCTCTCTCTCTTTTTTTTTTTTTTTTACACAAATACCGTCATATAACGTATACCTAGGTGAAAGGTCACAAAGCTATGAAGGTATGAAAATATAAATACCGCCCAAGCCTAATTTCCACCCTAGCAACTGAAATCACAGTGTGTGAAATTGCCTTGAGTCTACTGCTAGATAAAAGCTGGCGCCATATTATTGTACACGTCTGGAACAAACAGAAAAACTTTTCCAGACACATGTGAGTAATACCAATACTTTTAGAAACCTGGAAATGATGAAGCAGATTCATTTCAGCTACATTTCCACATTTCCAAAATTCTTCTACTCTGTTCTCCCTCTCTCAGTGCTTTCACTTGATCAACAGGGAGATCACACCAGATGCTGACCTTCTCCATTTTCCCCTCCTCTGCTCCACATTCACTTGGCTAGATCAATAAGCAGAGTTCAGTATGGATCACACCAAATGCTAGTGTTTAAAATGTAACTTGCACCGTCAGTCCAACCCCCCCCCCCCCCACGGATCAATAGCAAAAACACGCGGACAGCCATCGTCAAGCAGTCCATCTTCTTGATCAATGATGGTTTATATATAAAATATAAAATACAATGTCAGAAAGAAATAAAGAAACGTAAAGATCACAGATTATTCATTGACATGAGTTACACCATTAGCTTGGCCAATATCCAGATTTTTCTTCTTTCCTTTCTTTATTTTTATTTAATCAAAACATTTAGAGCCTTTTCAACTTTTCAAAATACCAGACGGTTCACCCAAGCTGTACTCAGCATTCAGGGACATTGGCTGAGAGATAGTGGCCTTTAACTAAAAGTCTGTCTGCTTTTCATCCAAGCACAACGATGACATACCCATTCAGAGCAGTGGCATTTAGAGAGGAGCGTGTAATGTGATTCCAGATGATGCAGTTTATGGGCATGATAGAGAAAGGAGTATAAAATGTCCAAAAAATGGTTCACTGCAGTCAATTTAATCTTAACATGAAAATGCATGAATCACTGTACAATGTAGACAAAAATCTCAGTCACTAATCATAAAATTTGATAACAGAATTCCAGTTTTCCATCTAATGTACTGTATGTCTTTCAAAGTCAGGACAGTGAATCTGAAATGTGACAGTGAAGTGCTCACTCTTAGTCTTAAAGGTGCAATATGTAAGATTTGGCCAGAATTTTAGTTTGAAACATTCAAAAATTAACTAAAATTATCAACAGAATGTGAAGAAATAACAGTTTTGACATGTCAGATTTCTATGTATTGTGTTGCAGAGATATCTACTGAAGTTAGCATGCTATCCAGCTAGCCCCGTCCCGTCCTGTCTCGCAATACCACTTTGCACCTCAGGGGCGATAGTGAGTCACCACAGCGTCCAGTCTGCCCTCAGTATAACATGAGAGGAAGAAGAAGTAGCGCTGCCCGACCAACAGGCCAGCAATAGCGGAGATTTTGAGCCAGGCTGAAAGCTGTTGTAAGTTTCGCTGTAGGATTGTTAATATGTCACTTTATTAAGTTTTAATATTTTTTTCAGGCGAGAAAGTAACCATGTAGATGCCCAATATGTGGTCAGTTTATCCAAATAACGCCTATTTGGAAATTTGTGCTGATTTTATCGAGAGATGCCGCTGTTTTTGTACAAAATGAAGACTGGATTTTGTCTCCCAACACTTAAAATTGAAGCACATTCGGAAGGGATTTCTGAATGGCCAGTATGAACATGAGGAATGATTACAGCAAGAAAAAACTGTTTAGATGTTCGTATGGGCACCCGGCTATTGTTTAAAGATTTGAAAAATTGTGAACCGATCCTTTAAGGCTGGATTAATGTGGATTTATAATGGCAGGCACAAACTAACAGTAAGTATGTCCACCTGTATATTTGACACATGCTAAACTTCAGGTAATGTATTTATAAAAGGAATGGAGAGATTATGGTATATAACCCTTGTGGTTTGTTTAGGCTCACACAGAGCCTACTGCTGTATGTGTAAAAATAATAATAAATGCATTTTTTTAAAACTCAGTGTGTAGAGTAGTGTATGTAGTATTGAAGTGATAACCATTCCCTTTGCCACAAACTGTGATTGCACATTACATGATGATGACAAAATGTCCAGAAATGTTGTTTGTATGAAAACATGGTGATACATTTACAGCATGTTATCTTACATTGTGACAGCACTTGTATGTGTGTCGTCAATAAGACCCCAGTGAGTTCTACTTCCCTGTTAGATCTCTTACGAACAAACTGTTCTGAAACTCAAATAACAGAAAACCCAAATAAGCATGTGTACACACCTAAAAAATTTGGGAGAAGTAGTGCTGCATAAAAGTAATGTCAATAGCATATGAAAATACATTGCATTTAACATTTAACATTTGATAAAATCTCTGAAACCTGAAACAGAGGTAATGCCTATTTTATTTCTACCAGACCTCTAAAACATTATGTTTACAAGCAATTCTAATAAAATTAGGAAAAGTCAGGAAGTATCAAAGTGATAATAAACAATGTTATGTATGTTTATTGAGCTGTTAACAGGTCCTGTGGTCTAGGGACCCGAAACAGAACATTAAAGTTAAACAGGCTAATAAATAAATAGATCGTGTTCATGAATACAAAGCACATGTTCTGTTTAAATACACAGACTTTATTATTCATAGGAGCGTCTTGATCGTTGCAGTAACTCGTAAGTCTGTAATTAACCTACAGTCAGTGTGCAGCCACATAATAAACTGAGAAGTTTTTAATTTTCCCACAGTCTGTAGTAATACACTAAATGACACTCTCTATAATACATGGCTGGTATATAATCAAAGCAGTGACTACAGTTCTCCGTCATGGTAAAGCTACTACACAAAATCCAACTGCAAATTCACCAGACTAACTCTCTTTTCCTCTAACTCTGTCTCTCCTTTGTGCATGTCTACAATCATATCTAGCAGCTCAATTCTACCTAAAGTGATGATAGTTCCATATTACAATGAAGAAGACATTAACTCTACTGTATTGCTACGCACAGACAGATAGCAGCTACGTGTCCTGACTCAGCTATACGCAGCAAAGTGAAGGCTCGTCATTCTGACTTTGGGATTTTTTTTTCTTCTGGATGTAGCTTGAAAACACCAGGGGCTAAATTTAAAGTGTACAAAATGAATTTGTCCGTAACGTAATTAACCTATTTAATGAGATGGTGTGGTAAATCACACAGTATATTTCCTCCTGGCCTATATTATATATTCATATTTGAGACTGTCCTCCCAAATAAAACAACAGCATCAGTCATTTGAAATAAATGAGCCAAAAATGACATTTGCTTGCATTCAAGTGACAGCGCTCTCTAGCAGCAGTAGGAATTCTCTTGTCTGTCGGGAGCGAAGGAAGAAGTAGTGTGATGTTATTATAGAGCCATAGAGGAGTTCACCGAGAGAGGAGGTCGGGGTGGATGGATTGGACAACAAAACATCCGACTTCGACTAGAGACCGCTATTTGCTTCCCATTTTCTACTGACAGTCACTTTTGGTTTCTTTTGACCACGATCAATCCTCAACCTTAACCAGCTAGTTATCATTTGAACCATGATGATGAAGGTCCCCTAATCTTGACCAAGTATGTATTTTACTGTAACCCAAACCATGATCTTTTTTTAATCCCCAACCAAGTCATTTTTGTGCCCAAACTGATGTTGATCTGCCCAAAGGTACATCAGATCAGAAAACGCTTATTTGAATTACAAAGAATGTATTTAGTTGTTTAATTCGGATGATTTTTTGTGATCTGTCGATGATAAGTAAAGCCAAAGACAATTTTCCATTTGTGGTTGGATGTTTATGTCTTCACACATAGTTTTAGGTGATCATGTTTTAGTTTGGTGTTACCAGGATGGTTCAGATCAGCCTGATCTCCATCACTTATAGGAGTCTTTTAGCTGTCTGACTGACTATATCAGTAGCTGTCATTGCTCATCATAGCTGCAGTAAAACACTATCATAACTGATAGGAATGAGACTCGGGTTGTAAATACAGTAAACACATTTTTTGGCCTGATATTGTCTCTTGATGTTCACTGACAGTTGCAAATATGTGTTACATGGAGGTACAATACATTCTTCAGATTGCCTCAGTGGGGAAACCTTTTTCCTTCAAAGGACTATTAGGAACCTTTCTCTCAGAAGAGTTTTTCAGTGTAATAAAAACAAGTTCTCAGTACAGCTGCAGCCCTCTGCAAACATCTCTGTTAGCGTATGTGTGCAGAAGAGAAGCAGAGAGAGCCACAGTGCTGTGAGTCTAAGCTGGCAGCCAAGGGCCCTGACAGCTTCTGGGTAATGGGCTCTCACTGGGCTCGCTAGATGGGTCGCATTTTCTTGCCAGACAAGCTGCGGTTGGTCTCGCTGGGTGTTGAGGTTACAGCCAATGCTTATCCACACGCACATACATAACTGTATACACGAATACACACACTCACTGCTCAGCAGCCACACAAGCACGCAGCCGTGCATCCGATTACCAGACACATGTCACAAATGTGCACAGCCAAAAGAGGCAGACAAATAGCCCGGCCTGGGCGGTGGCTATTCCTCAGCCAGCACAGTGAAGTGGCCGCTACAGTGCCACCAAAGCTCAGATATCTGTATCTACTGTGTATGTACACACTTTCAGAGGTCCACTCAGATGATTGGATAAGGGGCCTGTAGCCAGGGAGCAGGTAAACAGTAGGCTGAGGGAGGTACACCAACAAAATACACAGAGAAAGACACTACTCTTGTTTTCTTCTCAGTTATATCTTCTTGATCAAAATCAAGGAGAAGTTACTGTGTTCCTTTTAACTTCCAATTCAGAGCAGGGCTGAGTGTCCATCACATTCTCTCCTCAAACCAGTCACTCCAGGGTTGGTTTAAAAATGCACCAAAACTATGCTCAGCAAGGCCTGGGTCTGATTATTGACTGTTTTGATTTGTACAACCAAACCAAACAGAAAGTGCTCCAGGGCAGTACTCTGGCATCCTGACCCTGTCAAAGAGTTGGCATCTTGAGGAGTGGTCAGAATAAGATGGAGAGAGAAATGATGACAGACAGAGCTATAAAAATGTGAAGACAACAGAGGATGATTATTAAGACAGCAGAGTAGAAAAGTGGAAGGGAGGGAAACGGAATAAGAAAAAGGAGCAGAAGAGGTTTCCTTAACTATTAAATTATGATAGTGATAGCTGTCAAGAACAAAACTGGGTCAGCTCAGGAATTAGGCATTTTACCTACTTAATTTCCTGAATGTGCACGTTATTGAATATGTGAACTACTTGTTGCACATGTTACACTGTCAATGAAATATTGAGCGCAATGTGGTTATAAATATTGAGTACAGCTACTCAACTATCTACTGCTCAGCTATTAAGAGGATGTGGTTTGTGACTGAGGTTAAGCGACAGATAGAACAGAATAGTGCTTCAAAGGGTTAATACTGACATGTACAACACAACACAACTGTAATCACGGTTATTGACCACTTACTCTGCTCTTTTTCACCTCTTAATCACTTGCAACCTTCACATATGAGATGGAATGGTCCTTTAACTGACATAGGCAACACACGCCATGTTCTCTCCACAGACAAAAACATTGTCTCACTTTGACTGAGAGAGCAACACACCCATGCATACACACAGTGACACAGTGGATTTGTGCTTTTGAAGTGATAAAGCAGCAGCATATGCCGTGGCAGGCACTGTGACCTGTGGTGACTGATTAGGGCTGGAAACAAAGGCAGAGCTGAAGAACTCATTAGCACCTCTGAAAGTCTTTATCTTCCACAGCACAACAGGAGCAGATTCGTGAACTGCCAGCACCCCCACAGCCACACGGCAGCACTTGAAACTCATTCATAATTCAACTTTTAACCTGACTATCTGGAGACAGATTTCCATTATTTCAGGGGGCTTATTGTTTGCTTTCAATTGAGTTGTCAAATCCAAATATTACAGACAAAGAGAGTCAACTGCTAAGGACTTCTAACTTAAAACCACTGGAAACTTTGGTGCACGACTAAAAGGACACTCAGAGGTTTTAGCCATGTTAGTGGCGTGGCTCTAGGGATGGCAATGTCGGTCTGTGCAATTGGTAAATATTATTTTGTGACTATTGGTCCCCAAAGGATGGCTTCTACTGACTTTGGTGATCCTCTGACTTTTCCTCTAGCGCCACAATGAGGTAGATATTTGTGGGTTTAGAATGATATTTTGGGTACTATTAGATAGAGTGCCATCTAATAGCACATAATAAGCTTTTTTTCCCGAATCATATATCATATTTTTCCTTGTGGTCCTGTAGTGAACATTATGAGGCCAGGTACTGGTCTACAGCCCGGGAACCTCTCCTCTAGAGTATAAATTCTAATGACTTTGGTGATCTTCTGACTTTTCCTCTAGTACCACCAGCAGGTCAGAGTTTTCATTTATTCAGTGAAAAAAAATCGATAATTGATATCTACTTGATTGTGCAGATTTTCATATTCCCCAGATGATGAAATCTAATAATTTTAATGATCCCCTGACTTTTGAGATTGAAATTTTTCATTTTTAGTCAAATATTTCAACAACAATTACCATGACATTTGGTACAGATATTCTTGGTTCCCAAAGGCTGAATTGTAAAACCTTTGATCTCCTGACTTTATTTAATCTAATTTGTCCAAATACAGTCTCACATAGCTGCTCATATTATCTCTCCTACCCTTACGTTTCAACTTTCCAATGAAGTTAATACAGGACAAGCTCATGATAGTACACCCTAAACACAGTGAGTCACTCCAACCCTCTGTTGTTTTGCTACTTTCTTTCTGGCTTAGCTATCAGTCAAGTTTTCTGAAAACCCCACACAGCCATTGTCTTGTCCCTCATCATAACACCACCGGTTATATTATATCTTCTGTGCCTCAGTCTATGAACCTGTCTGGGAGTAGAGACTACAGCTGCTCCTTCAGGAAAGACAATAAGGCTGCATGTGAAGAATTTATCAAAGAAACAGTAAGTGAGTAACTAAGTAAGCATTTCCTGATTTTATTATATTATTTTATTATATAATTACAGGTTACACAAGCAAATCTTAACTATCGTAAGACAGAAATGTTTCCTTAACTACCTGACCTTTTTACAAAACAAAAATCTTAACACAAGATTATTTCATGGTTTAAAAGACAAAGCTAGAAAGTTCTTTCTTTTTTGGTCAAACTACTTCTAGGCTACTGTTTCCAAGGTCAAGAATGAAATTTCACTCACTTAATATATGTTCTCCATTAAAGTGAAAGTAGCTGGACAATACTGTATAGCCTACTCTATGCTACTATATTTGTATGTGTTCCCATTTAGTGTGTTTCATTGACAGCTAACCATAAATGGACATTTTCAACATGGAAAACAAACAAAAAAAAAAAAAAAACTTGGTTATGATAGAAAGTGACAGCTCTAGTTAGCTAACATATGGTCAAAGTAATTACAAACACCAATGAATCAGTGGCGAGAAATGACCTGACACCTACGGCGTCTCAGACTGCAACTGGATGGCATAGATTTAGAATAGGGTGAGCAAAATAACCAACAGAAAAAAAATCAAACTGTAATCATCTGACACAACTTTGTAAAGAAGAAACCAAAATATTGTAAAAAAAAATGCATTGAGTTATGCTAACCTAGCTAAACAAAGACAGCCGAAAAGAAAGAAAAGAAGATAAGAAATTCATTATAAATCAAAAAGACAAAAGGAAAGAACTCAGAACACTGCAACATTGAATTTAGTTTTACTTCCAACAAGCTACTGAAAATATTAATCCCCTAGTTTAATTGCTGTACAGTGTCAATACATCTCGCCAGAATGCTACCAAGACAAATTCCTGTACATGTATTGTAGCTGGCGATTAAATGTTGCCCCTTCTGTTCGCCGAGACAAGCAGTGATGAATAAAACTATTCAGGACAGCAACAATACTAATGTTTCAGAGGTAATTGAACAATAAATCCTACGTGCTTTAGGCACTACAAACCTCCAGCATATTGCCTTGGTGGACTGTGTGTTTTGCCAAACCATTTGTCCATTTGGTAATTACCTACAAGTCAAACAAAGTGGAAGGCCTATAAAAAGCAGTGGAAGACAGTGTAATCCACAAGATGCTCGGCTCCTCACTAAATAATAAACTCATCTAATCAAGTTAGCAAGATGTCAGCCTTTATCCCATCTGTGTGCAGCTGTGTGATGAAGTGGGAGATGTGTTTTTTTTGGACTCCACACCTCTTCCATCTCCCATGTTGCTGCTGTTTTAAATGGGGGTCAGCGTTGGGGGGGCAGCGTTGACGAGCTAAATGCATGCACCGGTTAATTAGACTCGTGAATGAAACGGTTTTTAGACCATCTTCCCGCTCTTTGTTGGTCCACCCCTCAAATTGAAATGAGAATCACAATGGCGGCAGATGAGTAATTAGTTTGAGACGGATGGAATCCCCACTCGCTTAACAAAATCAAAAAGGAGAAAAGATGATGGATTGTGTGTGTGTCTACTTATGTGTGTGTGTGTGAGAGAGAGAGAGAGAGAGAGAGAGGGAGAGAGACAGAGAAATGGAGACAGAGGCTTTAATCGTGTTACATTGTCATGAGAGGCAGGCTAAGTGCATTACCATCATTGTGTCAGGAGGGCTGTTTTCACACTGGGACTAGTATGGAATGTGTGGAATATGTTCTTTGGGCTGAGAGCGGAGACGAGGCTTGGGTCCAAACTCAATCAGCAGCAGATAATATGAGAGCCTCTTCACTCTGTGTAAAGTTTACTTCCCCTCACCACAAAAAAAGAAGGTCCTGAACATCACAATGGACTGTAGTGACAGCTGCACATTGTTTTGATTCTTTGTGAAAAAGCAATTGCTTTTTCCAATGGACAATAAATAGCATGTTATGTTTGAAAAGCTGAGGATTTGTTTTGTGCTATCAGACCTAAGCCAAAATTCATTTAAACTACTAAAAGCAGCTGCTTTGATCAGTCTGTAGAGTAATACTGGCAGAGTTGATACAATGATGGCATCATTCTGCTCTCTATTGTTGCAACAATAACTTATGCTGGGATATGTTCTTACAACTGATGATCACAAACGAGGAACGAGGAAGTACAAATATGTAGATTTTAATAATGACACTACAGCTCTAAGTATAAAATCTTTGACTGTAACACTCTAATACAAGTTATACAAATATCCATATTGGAGCATTATTTATATGAATCATCAAATCTAGATTAACTTTCTTAAAATAAATAAAAGTGTCAAAGTTCAAATCCTCTCAGAGCAAAGGCATCCATTCCTCATGCACCTCTGAGCTTTAAGGTGTAGTTAATGTGCAGTTAAGAGCTTCAAGATGGCAACTTGATCCCTTCAATAAACTTTACTAGTGAGTTTTTGACAGATATATATACTTTCTCGAGGCACATAATGCACATGCAATTAGGTTTTATTGGAGGTCTCAAGCTGCCATCCTGTAAATGATACTTTTCTCAAACAGACACTGGACTGAGCGTCACCTGATGTCTTATTAAGCAATTGAGTGTATCGCTAAAGTGCAGGCCCTTCTCTAAAAAGCACCACCTGTAGTATTTGGATTTCTTACAAATAAAGACCACATCATCCATTGTAACCTAACTGCTTCATGTCCTCTTCACCTCCCTGTTATTCTGCATTTGTTCATTTTGAAGAGCAAGAAGTGGAATAATAAAAGCAAGTGCTGATAACAGCTAATATGAGTTCTTAAAACGAGTGAATGAAGTTGTGTAAAAATTTGATGAGTAAAAACCTACTTTTGTATTGTAAAATACTCAAGAAGTGGCCTGAACAGTTCTTATGAGGTAAAGCTAAACTCTCATTGGTAGAGTTAGATTCTAGTGAGTGTGGTAAAGGAGCTCTAAATAAAAAATATAAATGTCAATGTCTTTAAATTCATTTATGACCATCAATTATGTCCCGATTCTAGTTACCTAGCCTGTGGTGTTAGTTATTGACTAGCTTTGATTACAGTCTTTTAAAGCTGCACTTATCAATATTTTTATATTATTAATTGTACATGTAATGTGAAAGGGGACGCTAATGTTGTCCCATGTCTGCTGAAAGTATAAAGAGGCAACTGCTTGCTAACATAACAACTTGATAAGGTGTCAGTGTTGTGTTTACAGCTTGTTCGGCTGCCCCCATGTGCCTGAAAAATCTAATTAAATAAGACATTTATGCTAACTAGCAAGCTATCTGTGTCTGAGAGAAATATCTGTCGTATGAAAATAATATTATGAAAGTTCAGTTAGAGGCAGCTACTCATTTTGACAATGAAGTTATTTTCTTATAGGTCTTACAATTATGTCTCAAAATTACTGCAGTAATACTTAATTATTAAATACTACACATGGCGCCTTTGAATATATTGATTGCCTCAGCTTAGGGCTAGGCAATATGGACAAAATCAAACATCACAATATTTTTGACCAAATTCACCAATATCAATATTGCGACAATATTGTCTATTGGTGCTTTCACAAAATATTTACAAAATGAGATTTTTGATAAATAATCATCAGTAATGTGAATATAATGACTAATTATAGTAAAATCATAGAACAGCTAGAACAGTCTGGTGAGTTCAGAAAATTACATCACTTTACTGTAATGCAGCCTTTAAAACCAGGAAAAGACAAGACTTATACCATATCATGATATTACAATATCCAAAATCTAAGAAGATATCTAGTCTCATATCATGATATTGATATAATATGGATATATTGCCCAGCCCTACCTCAGCTTTAGGTTTTCAAACAAAACTTTGAGAAATGAGAAGTAAACGGATATCAGTGGACCATATTACAATTCTGGTAAAGCTGGCAAAGGGAAAACAAGAGTTATTTATTGCTTCTGTTCTGATTTGCCTGCCTTTTGTAATGTGTTTATTGTTGAAATATATGCTAAATAGTATAAATACATGTTGCAGCTCCACAAAGTAACTACCGCAGCAAGTGTGTGAGTACAGGAGAAAGAATAAGATCTGGTGCACCAGAGGAATACAGGCACATCGCTCTCTGTAAGTTTCAAAGCAAAACACCAGTGTTGTCCAACTGTGATTTTAATCACACAGATGAATTTTGGACACAAATCAAGCAGTATGCTTTTAATCTGACCAGCTGTAAAACCAGTCACCTGCAAGAGCACAGCTGACACATACAGGTAGAGCGCACAGAAGAGGATCTGACGGGTGTGAGACAAACACACACACACATACACACACCTGATGCTAGTCATGCTTCCAGTCTCAGAGCCAAGCTTGCATCTCTCCAGCTGACTGGCAACAATCTGTCGTTCGGCTTCCAGCTCCCTGGTCAGACGTTCAAACTGCAACTCCTGGAGAGAGAGAGAGAGAGAGAGAGGGGGAGAGAAAGAGAGAGAGAGAGAGAATTCACATTTACAGTCATCCTGAACATTATTTTGGCTCCGTTGTCTCTGACACATTTTTAATTGTTGTGAAATTGACTCTGCAGTGTGTGGTGGGAAAACAGTTCAGATAACACTGTGTCTGTCAGTTTCACACCACTAGATATGCACTGGGAAGAGTTTGATACGTCGTAAAACTGTGACATCAAACCAAAGCCATCACAAATGTGACTTTTTTTTGCTCTGCCACATACATAAAGTGTGACATCAAGTGTCAGGTTCTGGTGAAAGCATTACTCCAGTGCTTGCCTGACAAATCATCTATACACTGAGACTGTATGGATTTGCATCCTGCTGTTATTATGCGGTGGCTGATAGGAAGAACGGGAGAGAAAAGGGAACGTCAATCCCATCACTTCAGTTAAAGATCCAATCTGTGGTTCGAGTGTAGCGCCCACTGTAGAAGCACTGTCAGCACACTTCTGGATGTTCACTTGAGTAGCGTAGCCATAAATATTGGGATAGGTGAGCCTTGCACAGGGATAACCTGAAACAAGCCTCCATGCAAATGTTCAGTTTTGTATTAAACTAAAGATTAAACTAAGAGTTCTGTTTCAGGAGAGTTTGTGGACTGTACTGCATTTACAGCAGTTAGCTAGCTTAATCCCCATCAATTTTTTTCTATAAATTTGACATCATTAAACCTGTTGTTGCCCGCTGGCGTCCTCTGAGTTTATACTTAATTTTATTTATACATAGGTGGCACAAAATTAGGCAGCAGGCGCACCAGTGCCTAAGTGTACTGAGCTCATTAAGCACTGATAAACATACATAGTTTGGTGCTCTATGGACAACATAACGTTTCATCTTGGAAGTTCTGGCTGTTGAGAGTCATGAGAATAAAGCCTTGAATACTAGGTGGATCCACAGGTATCAGTTGAGGTTAAGAGCTCTTAAATTCCTAAGGGGGTGTACGCATTACAAAGTGACAATACTCCATTCTTGTGATCTATGTCTTAATGCTAAATTCATGCTGCTCAATGAGTGATAAATAACCACTAATTAGCTGTTGCACAAACAAACCCACAGCTGATTATAGTATTTGTGTCTGCTGCTGCGATCATTATAGCTGATTAAACATTACTGATTTTACCAATTTATGCAAAAACCCAAATTAATCCAAATTGGATTGCAGATTGTTTCAAATCACTGGAAGAACATACAGTGCCTATAAACTGGAGTGCTGGTTTTAAAGTGATGATTTAGAGCTCAAAATTGCTTTCTGACAGTTTTCTGGTGAGTCTCCAGATAATAAAAGTGACAGAATTACATTAAATCTTGCCAGAATGGGTGATATAATCAATCAGTGTTCCCCAGGCAGCATTTGAATACAGAGGAGATGTTCTGAGCTCATCTAAAAGCTTTAAAGGTTTATAATAATGGACTTTCATATTGTTTCATTTAGTTTAATGGTCAATTGCTGATGCACATCACAGAAATGGCTCACGACAGTGATTCTACGTGACACAAGCACACACACAGTACATGTATTACATTATACTGTTTTTTACTCATCTGCCATTTTTATAAGGGAAATAAGACACTCTATAACATTTTCATAAACCCATTGAACTATCTTACGCTCAAGTAATAAATGTGCATGACAAATGGCTTGTTGCATATCAAACACTTCAAAACCTGTGGAGTTTCCAGCCAACTTACAGACATGTCATTAAAAGTGAATACAAAGTCAGACTGCTGTGTTTGCACAGACACGGTCGAAGAAACAACTTCACTTTATAATAGTTTTAACATTTGAATTGCCTTCAATAAATCATAGAAAAGTACTCTTCCAAGTAAAAGAAAAGAACATTCATTTTATTCACAGTGATTACAACATGTTTTTTCTGCCTGAGAATACTGACGGAGAGCAGAGTGCAGGTCCGTGGGAGCTTAAACGCTGATGATGCCTGAGGCAACTGCAGGCTTTCCACCATAATGATACAATTTGATTATAATGAATCATTAATGTAATAACTTAACAAATCAAATTGCAAATTTCACTGTAATTATGCTTCATCTTCTCTTCATTAATGGCAACTGGACACACACACACACACATATACACACACGTGCTCATGTACATATGCACATGTGCTTACACAGTGGCATACATGCACACTGCACAGACATAAGTGCATTTATATTCATTCTGCAGGTTGTGCACACAGCTTACAGACACATATGACATACGCAGAGCTTCCAAACATAAATTAAGACTTGTTGCTGTGATATTGAGTGGAACCTACAGAGCTACAACCAATACCAGGGTTAATTGAAGTTTCCCATTGTTTCATGACACGACCTGTTTACGCTGCACTGCAGATAAAAATATATCTACTCAATGAAATAATAAGAAAAATCACCTGGCTGCAATAGCTGTGCTGAGTCAGTCAAACCCACTGAGCTGATAATAAATTGTTTTTAAAATAAATGCCATTTAATAAAACTGCTAACACCTTTTTTTTTTTTTTTTTTAGCACTTTTCGGCTTAAAATTAATCATCACAGTGTTTGTTGAAATTTTAGCATGGAGCCAATCATCTGCCAGAGGCACATGGATGATTTTTTTTGGTGTCTATGATCTCATTGCTTAAAGGCAAATTCGACCACACAAACACAAATCAGCAACTTGCTCCAAAGATACTAGAAAGCTGTAAGAAATTCCATCACAAAGATTTAAGAAGCACCATCCGCAGCTTGCTACATTTCTTATTTACATCTCAAACACTACTGCATCACCCTGCACCACCCTCATCAGCTGATGAAAAACTCAGAAAAAACAACCTACTTCTCCACAGCAGATGAAGGAAAAGATGAAAAGCTTTTTTTTTTGTTTGTTTGCTTGTTTGGCGCTCCTACAGCTGAGAGCATAGACCTGCTGAGACGACTAACTAGCTGGATGGCGAGCCGTGAGAATTAAGGCTTTTTGAAAACATCCAAACAAAAGCAACGGCTGCCCCCCCCCCCCCCATCGTCCCTCCGATCTCTGCTCCCTCCAATTCAGGGCTGACAGAAAGACACCTGTTACTGCAGCAGCAGCAGCAGACAGAGGTAGAGACAGAGACTATGATGGAATGTATTCTGAAAAATGCTGGTGAAAAGTATTTCTAAAAAAAAAAGGATGAAAGGGATATTGAGGCTGAAGAGGAAAAAAGAACAGAAGAAAAGAAGCAGTGGCAGACATACCTTCACATGGACCATACTTCACAGAGAGACACAAAACCATAGAATATCCCGCTTTTCTTTGCTCCCCTCTGGTCAAAAAGCGACAACAACACTCCCTCTCCCTCCTCCAAACACTCATCTGTCCTGGGTCGAGACACAGCGAGCAAGAGAGAGAGAAAGAGAGAGAGAGACAAAAAGAAAGACATCGAGGGAGAGAGACTACAAGTGTCACTTGAGCTGACTGCAAGTCAGCCCCTCTCTCTCTGTTTCTGTCTATGTCTCTTTCTCTCTCCCTCCTCGGGGGCTGTGGAACACACACACACACACACACACACACGCACACGGTGTTCACTGAGGCACAAAGGTCCCCATAGCAACGGAGCATTTAGAAGCCCTGTGGCATTATTTATGCAACGTTGCACCACAATGGGCCCTCCCACCGGTCGACCCTGCCAAAAAGCCCGCCGCTCGCCAGTCACTCTCTGCCTCTCTCTCTCTCTCTCTTTTTCCTCTCTGACCGGACCATCTGCCCCCCACCCACCTCCTCCCCCTCCTCCCCCTCACCCACCTCCCCCTCCCTAGTCAACATCACTGAAAAGCAAGGAGGGATTTTGGGAGAACAGGGAAGGCGAGAGAGACAGAAGATGGAAAGGGAGTGAGATGGAGGGGAGGCGCACACACTAAAAGCAGATTCAATACCTACACACCAACACACACATACATGCATACCAACACACACTCACAGGCCTCATCCACAAGCCTACACACACACACATACAGTATGTTCTGCATCAGTGAAATTCTATGGGCTGAAACTGCATGTAAGGAGTGTATGGAGAACTAAAGCACATTAGTTGGAGTAAGTTCAAGCACACTCACAAACACACGTACACTCCTACCCTACACACTCCTGGGCCATATCAGGACTGTTTTGGACTATTAGCTGTATATAAGTATATATTATATAAGTATATATGTGAAAATGAGTCTACTGCAGTACGAAACACAAATTATAACAGTCCCGGTGTACTTTGCTGTAAGGGCCCAGTCAGTTCTGTGTTCAATGTAGCCGCCATGATCAGTGGATTCATTTGTGAAGGTAATGCTATAAGTCACCACCAATCCTTCCTGTAGAGTTTAACTTTTGTGAGTTTTGACAGGAGAATTTGAGCCAATGGCATTGACCAATGGCAAACCGTCTTGACACTGCTAACATTTGAGTGAACGGAGAGCCCAAGCGTCAACCATCACCTGCCAGAGTATTCACCTTATCCTTTGCCTGAACTAGTGTGCTTCTGCATTGCATCTTTTTGTAATCTTACTTCTGTTTTAGAGCGGATTGGTTTTTGTGCCTAAACCTAACCAGACCTTAACCACAGTGTTGTCACACCATAAAACATCATTATTTTTTCACAAGAACATGAAAATACTCTAAGATATTAAGGGCAAAAGACAACAGAGGTAGCCTAATCATAAATAATGGCAGTGCATCATTATTGGGTATCAGACACTGATAATGTTTATTACCTGACAAAACAGACTTGTACTAATATAATAGTAATAATAATATAAAATATAATTTAATAGTCATTAAAAATGTCCTCATATGTGATTTCAGGCCCTCCCAGTCCATCTGATCGCTGCTGAATGTTCCCAAATTTCATTCACTGTTGACAAAGCGATTAGCTAGCAAACTATGCTAGCACTCCACCGGAAGAACAAATACAATTGCGTTTGAACCAGAAGAGAAAAATTGGGTGGGGCAGCATAAGGTGAATAAAATGCTCCACAAAAGCGGGATGCTTTACTGTAAACAGCGTTTTTGTCCGGTTAGCTATTTAAATGTCAGTTAGCAAGCCAGCTAGCTTGGTGTGCTATGGTGGCTGGCTAGTGCTAGCATGTGTCCAGCTATCTAGCATGTTGACAGTTACTGTGACTTGCCAACTGTTGTGGTGCTAAGTATGTTCAAACAAAGTGAATCATCAAACAAATAAGCATAAGTGGAGCTTCACATAAAAACAAGCATGCACTACTGTCTCTTACCCAGATGCAATCTGACTGGAGATTTGAACCCATGGCTTCCCAAGAGGTGCCAGTCTCTTCCTAAAGCACCAAGAGTCTCTGAGAAGATTTCTTCAGCTCCTACCTACACAATCTACAATCTGTGTCTCTCTTTGTCTTTGTTTCCCTTTATCTGACTTGTCCACTTCCCCTCTCCCTGGATTGAACAGTCGGACTATGCCAATCATGACTTCCCAGCAAATAGATGCTGCACATGCAAAGCTCCAGCTTCTAGTCATTTCTTTATTCAAATTTGGATTGGCTCAGTTTACACGGCTGTTTGGCTTATGACTGACTGACCACAGGTTTAATCACAGAGATAAGTGGGCCATCAGCAGAGCATTTGGCTAAAACTAGATGGATTGGCTTGATCACCTCAACGTTCAGTCTGCAACTCAGAGCAGGGGATGTGAATACACAGCTTCTCTATGTCTATTTGTGTGAGCTTTTGTGCAGGACATGTTGAGCTTCAGCCATTTGAATTTCAGAAGGTTGTATATAATGGAATGCAGTTGCCAGATATTATTTATACACTACCAGTCAAAAGTTTGGATATACCTTCTCATTCCCTTGAATGAGAAAGTGTGTCCAAACTTTTGACTGGTACTGTACATCATTATTCATGAATAAAACAGAAAAAAAATATTGTTAAAGGAGCATACCAGTGTGTTTGTAAGTTTTAGCTTCTTAACTACAAATCATGTATACTCAACATCTTCAATCTGATCATTTTCAAACGCATACTATTGAGTCTTTGTATTTTCCTACTGTTCCAAACAGCCACTGATTTCCACTGATTTCCATAAGGTATGAAAATCAATTATCAGACTCTTGAAACTTGCTTATACTGTGTAATCACATCACAATGAGCACAGAGTCTGCATTCATGTTTGCCCTGCTACATTATTTTTATGTGGTAATGCAGCTGAAATACGTAATACAGCAATTTAGTGTTGCACTTCCATAAAGTTGGTCGATGCAGATTTAAAATAGAAAATTGAAGCAGCAGAGGCCTTTTAGTCCGTCTGAGTCAAGTTCTGGAAACAATCCTTCTCTTCCCATAATGCATCACAACAACAGCAAAGTTGGTGGAATTTTACTTTTCAGTAGATAGATTTGATGAAGTCAGCATGGCATTACCTCACAAAAAGTAACTGACAAAGCTTTATCCACACTATGGGGGACACAACTCAAGCAAGTTTTGAGAGTCTGCTACATAATTTTAGAACTTAATGGAAATGAATGGAAACCAGTGGAGGTGATTTGCTACAACATCAGTGCCCAGTGAAAAGAAACACTCAGTGGCTGAGTGCATTGGTCTGCGGGTATGTGTAGGTAATCATAGTTTGATAAGCAGTTAAGTGAAAAGGACAACAATTAACCATGTCTTAATGAGCAGGTTCTACAATCAAGTGCTTGTCAACTGATTGCATTACTAAAGATTCAGCTCCAGTCCGAGCCTATTAATGGAGACTGAGGGAGGACAGATAGAGAGTTAGTCTGCAGCCACTCGCTTACGGGAACAGGCTGGCCCCTGAAAACCCCATTAAAGCAATTAGTAAAGTAAAATAAATGACTGTAGGACAGTGGTGGGCTGCGTGGGGAGCAAATTTGCTGCGTGTGTGTGTGTGTGTGTCCTAGCTGTAGCTGTCTCCTTCTTTTTCTCTTGTGTAAAGCAGTCTAATTGTGCCCCGTGGTGTCTGCCTGGCATTTAGTTGTTTCAGAAAAGGGCCTGTTCGATGAGAAAATGTCATGCTGGCTGTACAGCTAAGACCACTGCTGTCTGGAGCTGTTGTTTTAGGCTGGAAAATTATTAGGTACATCCAGTTGGTAACAAAGTTGTCCCGGAGGCAAAGTGAAACAAGCCAACACGAGAAGGTGGCGGTGCGGTAGAAAGATAGAGACCAGGGGAGCAGGGAGAAAGAAGTGAAATGAGATAAAGGAGAAGAAAACTTCCATTGACTGAAAAGCAGTGAGGAGGAAGACAGATTCAAGGAGATTTAGCTCTCTTCAGATACCAAAACTACTTAAATGTTCATCCCAAACCAGACAGATTTATCTTGTTTTCCGGTAACTCCAGGGTTTAATTCCTCCCCTCACCACAGTCTGGGTTTCCACCCCCTCCCCCTGTGCAACAGTGCTGATACTGGTTTTAAGTACAGGGTTAAGGAGATGAATTATGAACAACTGTAAAATATTCAGAGCCAAGTGTCTTTGTTGAGCTTATTGTGCTGAAAACTGTTATTTATTCAAACTGCAGCGCAAATGAAAACCTCAAGGATGCTAAAGGCTCAAGGCTGTGACACACGAGGTAAACATCTAAAGGGTAAGAGTTTTCCAAACTTTTCTTGACGTTGTTGCTTTAATCACATCGAAACACCTTGTGACCTTGTTATTTTTGTCTCACGTTATTGCCTGTTGCTAGGAGGATTGCCAATCAAAAAAAAAAAAAGAAAAAAACCCAAAAACCCATTGTATCTGCAGGTGCTCTTTGGAAAAGAAGAAAAATAAGAAGTTCTACCCAATAAAAGACAACTGTCCTGTGTGGAAAGTGATTCACTGGATGGATTCAAGAACAAAACAAAGTACAAAATTTGAAAGACTTGGACAAGATCACAACAGGGTTTTCGTAACTTGTGAAATACCATCAGTCACGACCCAAGTTGGGTTTCAATTCAAAAGAACTACTCAAACTAAACTCAGACTCAAAAGCAGTCCAAATGCCCTGAAGTGTTTTTGCTTTGGCAGGTTTTTTTTTTTATGGATGCGTTGGGAGCTGACTTGTGTTAAGACAATCCCTGCATGTACTGCATTTTGCATCAACCAGAGGTGATGGCAGAGGATCTGAGCCAGGCTCATAACTCCTACAACTGTTATTGACTGTTAACTTTGAAAATTTAAGTTAAAGTTAAAGTTCAAATAAGGTTTCAATGTAATAAAATAATACCTCCAATATTTTCAGAGATGTGAAGACCAACTTTAACATCCATTGTCCATCAAGGTCAACCTTTTCAGTGGCACTGATGTCACCATAGCAGTTTAAATATAACATACAACAACTTTTGAAAGATAAACTTAGACCGCAGAGTCAAAATGGAATATTTATTTATAGTTAAATGGTAACTTGACCAATATCATACACAAATTTCAGTTTACTCATCATGAGAAGTGCTACTGGCGCCCCCCTGGCTTAGGGGTTAAGATGCCGATCATGACCTGCAACCTCCCTGTTTTGAGTCAAGCTAGGGACCTTTGTTGCATGTTGTTCCCCATCTCTTTCTCTTTCTCTCATTTCCTGTCACCTCTCCTACCATCACGCTCCAATAAAGGCATAAAATGCCTCACCAAAATAATTAAAAACAATTCATAAATATATATAAATGAAAATGAACACTGGCAGCCCATTGTGTAATATTACATTTTCTATACTCTAAAAAGTGAACATAACAAGTGCAATATGCCTCTCACTGTCAACACACCTCTATTGTGCAGGTGACAGGCAGACAGACAGGGTTGTAGAGAGTCTGCCAAAGTCTATCTTTATTCATTTAAAATTGTATATTTGTTGATTTCAAAATGCTTAACCCTAATAAAACATGCCGCCTTACAAGGGCCTGATCAATAAAACAAGTCAAGATTTAAAATGGAAAATTATTCATGCCTGAATCTTTTTCAATGATGTCAAAGAAGTCAGTCTACCACAGAAGCTTTGCTTTGAATGACAGTTATTAACATGCACTTTCTCTTATGTAAGAAAAGCTTTTCGCTCCAATGTGATGACAGAGAGAACCAGAAGGAAATAGAGACAGACTACTGGTTAAGTTTTGTATTAGAAAAAATGTATTCTTGCTCTACAGAGCATTTTAAACCTCTTGTGGTCGACACTCATCTACCTTACATGCTCTCTGCTCTGTTTTTGCAGTTTTGTGCACTGAGCTGATCCACTTGTATGATTGGCTGGCTGCAGAGGTGCTCCCACTTGTGATTGGTTGTTCAGCACCATGCTCCAATCAACATTAAGCAGGCCAGTTTAAATTTGTAAAGTGTGTTTTTGGAGGCTTGCCGGTTCAGTTTAGCTTTGCTTAAACCTTATTTAAAAAATGTTCATATTTGTTGAACATTTTGTTTGACTATTATGTCATTTTGTTGGATTCTGTCTAACACTGAAATTATTTTTTGTGAGAATCCATATTTCAGTACCCTCAATTATTTTTTTAATTCATGAACAGATGGTATTTGGACTTAGATCTATAAAAAAGCTTTAAAAACGTGGTTAATGAAGAAATCTCAGTAAGTGCTACATTGTAAATTTCAGTCAAGAACTTCAGTCAAGAGGTTGCGTTATGGAGCACAACAAGCTAGCGAAGCTCTGTAAATGGAATCACGTTCCTGCATGTGCATAGTGGTTTCTGTAGTACAAGAAACTACTCTCTGGAGACTGAAAATGTGATTGCTGTTATTACTCTTTGGTGCCAGTTGTAAACAAACTATCATGACCATAATCATATATCACACTTTGGATACACTCACAATACTTTCAAGTAGGATCAATTCATTCTTGGTTTGGCTCTGCACATGAGAACAAAAAAAGTACAGAAAATCGCCAGCCATATCCTTTAAAGAACCCCCCCCGGTTTTGGTTTATCTTCAAGTTAAGCCATCTTTAGACCTAGTTATGTAAAATAATAATGATTAATATGAAATAATATTAATATATGAAAATATTATGTTACAATACATTGGAGTACAACTTTGGAATTTGAATGTTCTGTATCTGTTGAAGAGTGGGTTGGGGAAAAAAAACAGTATAAAAAATAGGTCTGATAGAAAGACATCCTCTGTGCTCACTAATGCATGAGTAAATCTTGGCCCACACTATGTTGCTGCTTCTGTCTCTTCATTTGCCTGTAATAAAATAATCAACATCTTCCACTAGACTTATGCTCATCAAATATAAAGTATGGTATCTTTTCCTTTGCAGTGTCAACCATCTGCTCAGCTCTCTGCATACTGTAACTCACTTAGCTGAAGTGTTTAAGTCAAGTCTGGAGTGCTGGACTCAACTCCACACACACAAACACAAAACCTCAGTCTCACTAGCCTGGCAATCCCTGGTTACCAATTGTTACAGTTACAGTGGTTACAGTTACAGTCATGGTCACAGTTACAGTGATCAACCACTTCTATGGATCAAAAAGCTTGGGACAGAATCATTTCTATGCAAATGCTGTTTAAATAATTTGCTTATAGTAATCAAGTAGTCCACCTACAGTGTTCATTTTGGGTCTTTTCATACATGACAACATATGGAAAATTTTTTTAATTATGATAATTCTATTTTTTTACTTTACTCGCATGATACACGTATGATATGTACTTAGCAGCTGCGGTACCATCGTTGCCTTGCAGTAACCTCGTAATCAGGGACATGCAGAGGATGTTAGAGGGGCAGGGGCCCAAATTCATAAAAGGCCACGGTAATTGCAAACACTATTAATAATAACATATACTAACATGAATTCTCTGTCAGCTATACTCAGAAACAAGGTATGAGGTACTGAGTATATTGTTGTGTTACGCTGGATGTAGCAGGAATAACAGGAGTTTATTTATTTATTTATTTTAAAAAAACACCCCAGAAAAAGGGCACTTTGTCTCTAGGAGGTCAAATGGCAGGTGCTCAAGCCCCCTTTGTGGTCTATCTATGCATATGCCTGGGGTTAATTCAGTAAATTGGGCCAATAGAGGACCAAAGTCATGTCCTGGCTATTCCACTAGCCGCAATCTCTGCTTCAGCATTTTTTTCAACAGTCTTTATGAAAAAATGAAGCATATTCAGGGGGTTTACTTTCCATATTCTAAGACAACTCGTCATCCACTACAGCTATCCTGAAATACAAGAACTATGCTGTTTCTTTATTTACATGTCAATCTACGTGGATCATCAACTGGTGAGGATGCTGACTTTTTGCCTGGTACTGTACATGTAGCATGTAGCTTTAGCCTCGATTCTCAGTCTTTTAGCACCATGTCATGTATTTAGCCATCAAGCGCATACTAAGACCCCTTTAACAGGATTCTCATTTTGAAATGAGACTGGAAACATTACAAAATCAAAAGTCACCAATTCATGGAGCTAATGTTAGCATAATTAGCTAGCTATGGCAATCGCCATCTACAGTTTCAGCTGGCAAAACCGAAAAAAAAAAATCAGAAATGAGAAGTCTGCTTCATTGTTTCACACCTGGGCCACACAGGCTACCTCTACCTCAGCAGCACGTGTGCGTTGCTAAACTGCAGCGTCTCGCACGCTTGCGGTGTCCACACAGGCAGCGTTGCAGCTGCGGCGCTGCTATTGCAGCTCTATCTTTCTACATAGAGTTTCACTTTGATAATAGCATCAATAATAGAATGTTTCATATCATTTAATTATGAATTTTATTTATATTTAGTTTAGACAGATAAAGGTTAAGAAGCGTGTGCTCAATTGTGAAAAATCAATAATAATATGTGAGGTGAAAGCCGCTTTCTTTCTGATGGGCATGGCGGAGTCTGATTGGGGATACTTCTGTGTCAGCCACATACACTCCTCACACAGGACGAGTTTTTTTAAAATTGATTATATTGATTATTCCGCCAGTTAACCCCCCGCTGTCACCGCTCCAAGTGAGGCTGTGTGGCTGCTCTAACATGTTAACACAGGCGCCAAAATGAAAAGCAAGAGGTTCCACGATGCACACGCGCTGCTCACACAGGATGTGTGGCCCATGCATCAAAAATTACTGCAGCTTTTGAGTGGTTAAACTGTTATCATTGTAAACTGTATTTTTGAGAGCAGAAAACTTGACAGGCATGGCAACAGTATGAACACACACCTTCAAATAAGTAGACAAAAACACATACATATTTACACAGAAACATACAGAAACACTGGATAGCAGAAATAAGACGTACTATTTCTTCTATTGTTCTCTGGCCTCGAGTCTTCTTTCAGCTGGAAATAACAAAAAGTAAAAGACTTTCTCAAATGCCAACACTTTGCCAGAGAGTAAGAGAGATATAGAGGGGTAAAAAGACACCCAATTCCTCCCAAAATCCCTCGCCTCCCTCCCCATCATTTAAATATTCTGCTTTTCCTCTCTCTGCATGCCCTCTTGGATAAAAAGTAAAACAAAATAAATATTTGATCCACTTTGAAACCACCACTTATGAATATCTAACTCTGTTGTGAACTTTGTAGAGAACTATATTTGGTGATTTAATGAGTTAGCCAATGCTAAACACATCTTAATTAATCCTTAATAAACAAATGAAGAGATTAGCAGTAAGAGGGGGAGGAAAGGCTGATAGCACCCATTGTTATCGCAGGGCTGCTGAA